>OX388349.1:57646840-60146840 GCA_947579665.1 Sympetrum striolatum
AAAATGATTCCAAATAGTGCACCCATAAATAATGAGAATTTCATTAGCTATCAACTAAACAAAGGGCTAACATTTTAACTCTATCATACATTTCAAAATATATCGTACATAAATTATAGTTGAATATTCAAATTCACTAAATTTTAACCCAAAAGATTTTCGATTAGTAATATATAGCCCATTATAAATCTGATCCTATTTAAGTTCATATCATTAATTATCAATAACAAAAGTTTTACTGATAGAATGTAATTTGCTAGTTATGTTTCATCTTGAATGAATTATACTTAATTCACTATCTATGGACTTGATTAGCTCATTATCTGTATTGTATATAATAAAGATAGGTTTTCATAAAACTGTGAGTGCATCTTATGTTTAATCTAAGAAGCCAACAAATTTCAAAATACTGAATAGAGGGTAGTTGAGTTTTATTCAAAATTTAGTAAAATTTATTTTATATATATATATAATTTAAATTCAATATAATATTGGATGATAATCTTTTGCTATCAATAGAAAGACAGTAATATGGAATTATGGACAGTATAGACCTGGGAAGCTCTATGAGATGATAAACGTATAATATTCTTATAGTTCAAAATTTATGCAAACATACTATTAATATATATTGAGTTGTGTATAATGAAGTACGTCATATATGTTTTCTCACACTAATTTAGTCTTTTGAAAATAGGACTATAGCTTATATTTATCTGAAATATAAATGAAATTTAAGAATACTGAATATTCTTTCATGACTGTTTTTTCATTGTTCAGTTTAAGATGCAATACGTTTTCATAAATTAGTTTGTTTAGATTTTAGATATCTAAATCATTTAAGCAGAGAATAAAGTAGAATTCTCATGTACAATTATTGTCTTTAAATATTCCCTTGATTTTGTAAGAATTTTCACTCAATATTTGATCTAAAGAAATTAATAAGGGGAGATACTTGTTTTTATTAGTAAATTTCATACATTATATTTGTGTAAATAGATGTAACTTGAGTTTTTCACTATGGAAGTATTTGCTCTGGAGATATGATTTCAGAGAATTGTTCAATCAAATGAAATCTAGGAAAAGGAAAATTCCATTGATAGTAGTTGAGAATTTAATTTCTTATTTTAATCTACTATTTATTTATGAAATTGATACATATGCACTTAATATAATTGGGTCTAGCATGAATATTTAGGTTTAGCTTAGGAGAAAAGTTATAAAGTGGTTTGTTGTTGTCATTTAGATATTGGTTTTTTTCATGTGAAACTGAAATTGAGTCCAATGACCAGCCCTCCTGTGAATCAAGGTTATCTGAGATGAAAACAAAGAGGCTTAGGAATATTTGGTGAAATTTTTGTGGTCCTTCCTGTTGGGATATTTAGATTGAAGAACATAGTTACAGGTAAGAGATACTCAACATAAAATGTAAGTCAACATGTTATCTATGATATGTCACAAAATGATACAATATGATCCATGGATACAAAGAAATGTATTTAATAAAAATAGTCATTCCAGTTCATTGGTTTACCTGAATGTTAGGTCAAAGATTATTTTTCAAGAATAAATTATGATTGTAAAATTCCTTAAGATTGCAATGCAGTTTGTTTTATCCAATGATTTACAAAAGAGATTCCTAGGAGGACATTGCTGAATTTTCATTTTTAAGATACCATATATGTCAGAGTATAAGCTGACCCCTAAAATTTTGAGGTGAATTTCAGGTTTTGGCATGTAATCATGTTCAGCATATAAGTTGACTCAAAAAATAAGGCAATACGACTTCACCAGCTCTATTTTATGGGAAGGAAAACCATGGTATACATAAATGTACGATAGCTTAAGGAATATTTATTAACTATTACGCAAGTTTCTTTCATTGGTATCACTCAGCGTTATGAAACAGAAACATAATAATAATAATACAAGCACATTTTTCAAGATGGCGACTTCGCTAGAAAAACGTGCTTGTAGCTCCTGTGCAATTTTCTTTAATACTTGCGATAAAATCATTACCTGTTGCTACTGCAACCTCCCAATTCACGTAAAGTGCACCGAATTAAATGAAATTGCTTTGAAAGTTTTAAAAGAAACGCCATCATTGTTATGGTCTTGCACCGCTTGTTTGCTGGACCGCCTGACAACGATAAACGACCTTATCCTGGAGATGAAGTCCATTAAGGCTGAGTTGCGGACTATTAAGAACTCAAGAAGCAGTTTCAGTGAATTTCCTGTTAACTCTGAATCCCATAAATCTGTGAACATTGTAATTCCCGATGAGGTAAACGCGGTCACGGCGAAACCCGAATCGAGAACGATAACTAGCAGTAGTGAACGGAGGAAAGTTGTCTCCTGTCCTCCCACTCCAAAATTCCACGCAAAGCACATCTCCATGTCTGGAGACTTAACAAAGACACAACAAAAGGCGAGCTTTGTGACTATGTGCGAAACAAATTGTCCATCGACCCAGAAGTCGAACAGCTCCAAGCTAAAGGTGATTATGCTTCGTTTCGAGTGTCAGTGGATGCGAACCACCTTAAAACAGTGACTGACCCAGTGTTCTGGCCTGTAAACGTATCTGTAGATAGATTTTTTTTTCGAAAGACTGCCTTAGCTCCTTCCAACGGATAAGAAATGATCCGCTTAGTAATGATCTACCTTCGTTCGACTCTAGTGTTATTACTCTTAGGATATTGCATTTGAATGTTCAGTGCATCCGCAATAAACTTGTTGATATCGAAGTTCTACTGAAATCTAACGACTTTGATATTTTATGTTTTTGTGAACATTGGTTATCCAATAACGAGTTTTCTTTTTATGGTTTTAATAACTACAGGCTTGTTAGTATATTCTGTCGTGATGTTGCTAAGAATGGTGGTGTTGCTATTTACGCCAAAGACGAATATTACTTTGAAGTAATAGAGGTTGCAGAATTTTGTGTCGAGTTACATTGTGAGGCTTGTGCAGCTATGTTTCCAATGTTTTCCCTGATTGTTCTTTCTCTGTATCGCTTTCCTGCTGGAGATGTCAACATCTTTTTGAATTCTGTT
Organism: Sympetrum striolatum; assembly: GCA_947579665.1. Taxonomy (NCBI): domain Eukaryota; kingdom Metazoa; phylum Arthropoda; class Insecta; order Odonata; family Libellulidae; genus Sympetrum; species Sympetrum striolatum. The sequence goes on from OX388349.1 coordinate 57,649,894, forward strand.
GAAAATATGCTACTTTATCTTTTTAAAAAATGTAGCCCAGGTAAACGTCAGTTCAAACTTGTTATTTGTGGGGATTTTAACTTGGATATTCGCCTTTCCTCACCTGATGTGTTAAACTTCAAAAATTTACTTCTTTCATTCAATCTTTACCACTCGAATGAAAACCCAACTAGATTTGAAGCTTGTCTTGACAATATCTTCCTAAACTTAGACAAATGCCTCTATACAACTTCTGTCTTTGACCCTTTAATTTCTGATCATTCTGCCTTGGTTACCAGCATTTATTGTTATAGTACTGATTCTGATACTAATAAGTCTGACCAAGTGCATCTTTCTTATAGGCCCATCTCCACATTTGAAACTAATACTTTTAGGTATCTTCTGAACAAGATTCTTTCTGCCAACGGAATCAATGATAAAGCTTATAGTTCTTTTGATGAATTCTGTGAATTTCTTCAGGAAGCTGTACTTCACAGCTCCAAAATCAGATATATGAAAGTAGTACCTACAAAAAGAAACTTAATTACCAACAAGTAGTTCACACCAGAGCTTCACTATTTGAAAAATGAATTACTGTACTTGTATAAAATTTACAAAATTAAAAGGGATTCATCCAGCAAGGACAACTATTTCCAATTTAAAAAACATTACAAAAAAGAATTACAGGATACCAAAAGGAGAGCTGTTGAGTTTTACATAAACAATGCTGAAAATAAATGTAAAGCTGCTTGGGCTATTATAAAGGAATAGTCATGTCAATCTAAACCTTTTGAATTTTCTGACATTACCCCTGATGAATTTAATAACAGTTTTTTAGATTCTGTGATCTCTTTAACTATTTATATTCCTCTATCCAATTGTGACTATAATGATTATTTAGCCTCCAACAGCAGAGTACCAGACAACTTCACATGGAAGCCCATCCTTCCTTCTGACATAATCAAAATTGTTTCCAAAATGTCTAACTCCAAATGCAAAGACATCTTCGAAATGACTCCGAATCTTCTTAAATCGGTTTTGGATCTGATTGCTGACCCACTTTGTTGTCTTATCAATGATGCTCTGAGGATTGGTCATTTCCCTGACTCCCTTAAGGTTGCTAGGGTAATTCCTATACACAAGAAGGGTCCAAAGGATAACCCTCTCAACTACAGACCAATATCTATTCTTCCGGTCTTATCCAAAGTTATTGAAACTGTTATGTCTACTCAACTCAATGAGTATTTTGAATGCAATAGCTTATTTGCTTCTTCACAGTTCGGATTTTGCAAGGGCAGGTCTACCTCACAGGCAATTGAATCTCTAGTTGATATTATCCACCAAGCCTTTGAGAAAAAAGAGTACACTACAGCAATACTATGTGACCTCAGCAAGGCTTTTGACTGTGTCTCACACAAGATCATATTGTCAAAGTTAGATTTTTATGGGATAAGAGGTAATTCTTTGAAATTATTTGAGTCCTACCTGGACAATAGGTATCAATTTGTTTCTTTAAATGGTAGCAATTCCATGAAGAGAGAAGTAAAATTTGGTGTACCGCAAGGCTCTGTCCTTGGGCCTCTACTTTTTCTCATAACAATCAACGATTTTCAACTCTCGATGCCCTGTAAATCCATTCTATATGCAGATGACACAACCCTTGTTCATTGTGATAAATTTCTCAACGATGCACATTCCAACTCTCAGTCTTTACTTTGTGTAGCTAATGATTGGTTTAGTGCCAATGGCCTGGTTGTCAATGAGAGTAAGACTCAAATTATTACCTTCTCAATGAACAATATCCAGGCAAATAATGACAGTGTGAAACTCCTAGGATTCCCCCTGGATCCCAAACTGACATGGCAGGATCATATTAATAATGTTTGCTGTAGATTATCCAGAGTTTTATTCCTGATACGTCGACTCAAGTATTCTGTCTCTCCTGTTTACTTACATACTGTTTATTTTGCTTTTTTCCATTCTCATATTACTTATGGCATAAGGATCTGGGGACAGGCACCTCATGTTCGCCGTTTACTCTTATTACAGAAGAAGGCTATCCGGCTTATAACTGGTTCCCCTAACAGAGAGCACTGCAAACCACTGTTCACCCAACAGAGAATAATGACTGTTTACTCGTGCTATATATATATGACTCTCTCCTGTACATAAAAAATAACATCAATAGGTTTAATGTTCGTTCCACTTTTCACTCCTACAATACACGTCATGCCGAATCCATTGATATGCCCCATCACCGACTAACTAAAACTGCACACAGCCTAAATTACTCAGCCATAAAATTTTTCAATAAGTTACCTTCTAGTGTGAGAAATACCCCTCCACTAAAGTTCCAAAAAATTATTCAGGAGTGGCTCCAGGTTAATCCACTCTATTCTGTCAATGAATTTATAAATATGAATATCACTTTATGATTTTTACTTGATCCAACTGTTTTAAATTGTATTTACTGCTTTGCCTTTTTTCCTCTACATCTTATCTTATCTCTGTGTATATATATTTATATATCTTTTTTCCTTGTATTTCAATTATGCCTTTTCTAATTTACTTTATTGTATGTATTTGACAATGCCCATACCTGTTCTTCATGGTTGATGGCTAATAAATTTATTATAGAAATAATATTATATTATAATGATATTAAAAATTAATTATAGAAATTATGGTAATATGGCGTGGTAATTTCAAACCATGACACTGCTAAAACAACTTCAATGAACTCCTAACACTTCGTTAAATCATAACGATTATATAAACAAAAACAAACCATGATGTGCTTATTAATCTTCATTTGTAAAAAGAAAACATTGAAATATATACTAAATATTTGTAAAATAAAATTACATGTGAAAAAATTAATATAATTTGCGAAGAATAGATATGCACAAAATTTATATTTATATTTGACTAGCCGATAATTAGTTAGCAGGGCTTTACTATTGGCCACAATTGTATTTCATGATGAAATTTAATTTTTATGATATCTATGTTAATTAGACTTGTCAAAAATTACTTTCAGTAATAAATAATTGTGGTGAGTTGAGTGAGTTTGTGTACAACAAGTGTTACAAACTACCATATCAGTCAGTTTCACCCCTCGGTGGTAAAGGGTTAAATTATATGTTCGGCGTATAAGTCGACCCCTTGTTTTTTTAGAGATTTTTTAGGCTTCAAAGGTCAACTTATACGCAGGCATGTACGGTAATTATACTATCAAGTTTATCTCATTGCAGCAGTATGGTTTAAAATAAATTGAGTATCCATACAAAATTTTGTATTTCATACTTAGTTTACCTTACTCTTTGTTAATTTTTTTACCATTACTGTTATAACTTTACAAATTTTAATTCAGAATGGCTTCAAAAGTTTTAGTGTCAATCTCAGCATTTCAAGTGCTTTACTGTAAGTATATACTATATCAATATTTAACTCATTTAACTGTTTATAGGAATCCAGGTCATCCGTAAAATATGAACATGTGATGTGACATAGGAAGGTCAAAATTGGCTATTTTCCATTGAAATTTATGACTTGTCATCTGTTCCTGGTCCAAGGAAAGCAAGGTATCCTTTTCTTAGTGGAAAGCAAGGTATTTTATAGTATGATATCGTCTGATTCACTAACCAATCATATTTGTCCTTATGGGTATGTTAAAATTCTAGTATTGAGCCATACTTTTGGATAAGTGATATTCATTTATCACTTTTAAAATCAGATATAGAATGTTCGTCCATTCAGAATTATTGCATTTATATGCAAGAAAAATCATGAAAAGTGATAGTAAAATTCTTAAAATTTCTTTCATTCAGGAAAGTAGCTTTTCAAGATATTTCTAAAGATCAGTGATAGAAATTTGAAATACAGAGATTACTTCTTTTTGTATTATAAGTTACGTTGTTCAAGATCGTATTGAGGAATTAGATGTGTAAAATCTATTACTGAATGATTCCAATGTTCAGGGGCTTGCTGTTTTATTAATCTTATTATTTTCTTTTACATGACTTTTAAGATATCCATTGGTTTGAATTACCTCCTTGTCCTTCCTGTGGAATTTAGATGGAAGAACACATGTTGTCGGGTAAGAGACTCTTATCAACAAATAACATAGATATGATAAAACAAATACACATGCATTCTTTGAAAGAAATGTATTTAATTACGATGGCCTTGGTATCTTTTTGTTCACAATCATTTCATTTAAGCAGAATATCTAAGATATTAGCTCTTGGAGTATTTAACAAAATAAATTGTTTATTTAAGAATATGATTCAGGATGTAGCGTCAAACAATTGCCTAGAGAAATTTTTATGATGTCAGTGTTGAAATTATTTGACTCAAGTCTTTTAAATCACTGAATTTTTAATGGAGAAAGAACACTTAAAGAAATTAACTTTCCATAAATAAAGAGTTTACAATGTAGTTGAGCATATTTTTTGTAAGTAATAAATTTTACTATTACACATATACAAATAAACATTCTGAATGCCTGCACAGGTTTTATTGCCGATCTCAGTATTTTAGGCCATGATAACAAAGTGGAATCAAGAATATATTATTCCAGATGCATATATATTTGATAATGATGTAATTTTTAACTTATATTTTAGTTGTATTAGGAAATCAGGTCAACTCTAAAGTATTAAAGGGTGATGAAAGTATGAAAGGATGATGATATGTATATAAGAAGAGAAGTATTCCATTGAGTTTTGAGCTGTTGTCTATTGATGATATTTGTATCGTCCTTCAAGGTATTCATAAATTTTAGTGTTTTGACATTCTCTAGGATATGTGATATTTATTGATTGCTTTTGTTCATCTCCCAAAAGACTGTTAGACTGTCTAATTATATTTTGTTGAATTTTCTTCGTGTTACTCTGCATTTTAAGTTTTGATTATTCAATATCAGATGGCATCTATTTCAGGTGCTGCTGCTCTCAGTACCATAGAAATGCATTTGTGATAGCCAGTCCCCTACATGCAGGATTAATTATTTTCTTTCTTTTGTTTTATGATTTACTATTTTGCGGTACAAATATACTTGGAATTTTGTGTACTAGAGACGTATTACATTTTTTCTATTATTTTTCTAGTTGTAGTAGTAATAGTAGCAGTAGTATAGTTTCTTTCTGTAGTTTTCTTCTCTATAACTCTTTTCTAACCCTCATAGGTCTAGTTATTGATCATCATTGTAATTTTATTACACTAATGTGGCCTTCTTTTTAGGGGTTTTTATTGATTTAGCCTTTTGACTTTTGGTTTACTTTGATTTTTAGATTTGTATGTATTAATAGTAATCAAATTCATTTTTACAAAATGAAATTGCATATTTAAACCTTGATTAATAGCTTATAGTTTTTAATTTCCTTATCTTATTTTTTCTGCAGGTTTATTTCGTATCACCTTTTGAAATTAATTTATCAGAAAATGTAGCTCTCTTCAAGAGATTGGAGATCTTATATCAAGTTTTACTATAATATTAATGTTAAGTGTTCACAATCTTTTAGTGAATTTTGTTACAGTGAATATTCAATCATTAAATTTTACTGATTTATTATATAGTTTTTATTGCAAATAAAATAGTTAATTTAATTATTCACTGATGCTGTTTTAAACATAACTATTCTCATCAACATGTAGACATTTTTCTTTTCTAATTTGGATTCAATATTATCTACGATATTATTTATTGATAAAATAATTCTTTGCAAATGCAATTCAAATATTTTACCAATTCATTTCAATGTCAATATTTTGTAATCTTTTTCTGCTTGTAATTCAAATAATCTGAGTTATTTTTATATGCATCCTAATTGGTAATTATTACTGCAAATCTCTCTATGAATATTATAATAGTATACTATTATAATATTCATAGAGAGATAATAATAATTTCTTTTTTCATGCAGGGGTAGAGAAATCAGAAGTCAACATATAAATACATAGCTCAACTCTGATGCCTGCAAATGTGATCTCCCATTGAGAAAAATGAAATGGTTGCTGTGAAGAGTCAAGGCAGTAATGGTCATTTAGTGAAACATTGTTTTGGTACAAGAGGGCTAATGAAGAAAGAAGTTGATTTGATGAAGATTGCCTATTTACAATATTTGTGTATTCAATATAATATATTATATTAGAATTGGTCATATGCTGATGTTTTATGCAAATATTTGTTCTTGGTATAAATCATCTCTTTTGCAGCATTGTTTCTATGTAATTTCAATTGAATTTGAGTTTTTTATTGTTATTAGTAGTATTTTATTTTGGGTTGCTCATACTTGGTAATGAGAATTGTGGTGTGTATGTATAAGGTATCTATAGACATTTCATCTTGCTGCTGCATTTCTTCGTAATATTGATTGAATTCGATTTTTATGTTATCATGCAATCCTATTTAGGTTACTAATTTTTTGGTTGCTTTTCCTTAGTAATAAGAATTTTGGTGTGTCTGCAGTTTTATTTCAATAAGAAACCTCGCATATCTAAGTAAAACATGCTATGGTTAAGTTACATTTGGAATTATATGATATGCATTCCTTAGGTTATAGTGTCTGCAATTTAGATAGATATTATGAAAATTCTCCGTTTTCGTTGCTTTTTTCGATCATATCTCGATGAAATGACGAAAATTAACGCAAAATATGGAAAAAAGTTGTCAATTCTCTAAACTTTTCCGTTTTCGCTTCTTTTTTCGATCATATCTTCATAAAATGACGGAAATTAAGGCAAAATAGAGGAAAAACATTGAAATTTAGCTAAAATTATCCGTTTTCGTTTACTTTTTCGATCATATCTCGATGAAATGACCAAACATAAGGCAAAAAGGAGGAAAAAAATTGATATTTCACTTTAATTATTTGTTTTCATTGCTTTTTTCGATCATATCTCGATATAATGACGAAAATTAAGGAAAAATAGAGAGAATGAATTGATTTTAACAGGAAAAAATTTGAAATTTCGGTATAATTATACGTTTTCGATGCTTTTTTCGATCATATCTCGATAAAATGACGAAAATTAAGGCAAAAGAGAGGAAAAAATTGAAATTTCGCTAAAATTATCCGTTTTCGTTGATTTTTTCAATCATATCTCGATAAAATGATGAACATTAAGGAAGAATAGAGGGAAAATATTAAAGTTTTGAAAAATTATCCGTTTTCGTTCCTTTTGTCGATCATTTCTCGATAAAATGACGAAAATTAAGGCAAAATAGAGGAAAAAAAATAAAAATTTTGAAAAATCCATTTTCGTTCCTTTTTTCGATCATATCTCGAAAAAATCACGAAATTAAGGCAAAATAAAGGAAAAAAATATAAATGTCGCAAAAAATATCCGTTTACATTTCATCTTTCCATCATATCTTTATAAAATGATGAAAACTAAGGAAAATAGAGGATAAACAGAAATTTGATGAAAATGTCCATAATCGATGCTTTTTTCGATCATATTTCCCGATAAAATGACTAGAAATAAGACAATATAGAGGAAAAAAATTAAATTTCATTGAAATTATGCGTTTTCGATCCTTTTTTGGATCATAATTCGATAAAATGACGAAAACTAAGGCAAAATAGACGAAAAACATTGAAATTTTCGTAAAATTATCCGTTTTCGTTCCTTTTTTCAATCATATCTCCATAGAATGACGAATATTAAGGAAAAATAGAGGGAAAGAAATATTTTGATCATATTATTAGTTTTCGTTGCTTTTTCGATCATATCTCGATAAAATGACGAAATTAAGACAAAATAGAGGAAAAATATGAATGCCACAAAAATATCCGATTACGTTACTTTTTTCGATCATATCTCGATAAACTGACTAGAATTAAGGCAAAATAGAGGAAAAAAATATGTCGCAAAAATATCCAATTATGTTGCTTCTTTCGATCATATCTCGATAAACTGACGAAAATTAAGGCAAAATAGAGGAAAAAATTAAAATTTCGCTAAAATTATCCGTTTTCATTGCTTTTTTCGATCATATTTCACGATAAAATGACGAGAAATAAGGCAAAATAGAGGAAAAAATTGAAATTACGTTGGAATTACACATTTACGATTCTTTTCTGGATCATAATTCGATAAAATGACGAAAATTAACGAAATATAGAGGTAAAGAATTAAAATTTTGATAAAATTATCCGTTTTCGTTGCTTTATTAGATCATATCTCGAAGAAATGATGAAAAAAAAGGCAAAATAGAGGAAAAATATTGAAATTTTGCTAAAATTATCCATTTCCATTGCTTATTTCAATCACATCTCGAAAAAATGGCAAAGATTAAGGCAAAATACAGGAAAAAAATTGAAATTTCGGTAAAATTATCCGTTTTCGATGCTTTTATCGATCAGGTCTCGATAAAATGCGAAAATTATGGCAAAATAGAGGAAAAAAATCGAAATTTTGCATATATTATCCGTTTTTGTTGCTGTTTTCGATCATATCTCGATAAAATGAAGAAAACTAAGGCAAAATAGAGGGTGAGAATTGATTTTGACAGGAAAAAGATTGAAATTTCGGTAAAAATATTCGTTTTCGATGCTTTTTTCGGTCATTCCCCAATAAAATGACGAAACTTCAGGCTAAATAGAAGAAAAAATTCAAATTTCGTTATAATTATCTGTTTTCGTTGCATTTTTCCATCATATCTGGATAAAATGATGAAAATTGAGGCAAAATCGAGGAAAAAAATTGAAATTTCGATAAAATTATCTGTTTTCGTTTTATTTTTCGATCATATCTTCATAAAATGACGAAAATTAAGGCAAAATAGAGGAAAACTATCGAAATTTCGCTAAAAGTTTCCGTTATCATTGCTTATTAGGATCACACATGGTAAAATGGCAAATTTTAAGGCAAAATAGAGGAAAACAATAGAAATTTTGCTATAAATTTCTGATTTTTCGATTATATCTCGATAAAATGATTAATATTAAGCAAGATATGGGAAAAAAATTGAAATTTCGCCATAAATTTCCGTTTGCGTAGCGTTTTTGGATTATATCTAGATAAAATGACGAAAATTAAGGCAAAATAGAGGAAATAAATTAAAATTTCGCTTAAATTTTCCGTTTTCGTAGTATTTGTCGATCATTTCTGAAAAAATGACTAGAATTGAGACAAAATAGAGGATAAAAACGGAAATTTCGCTAAAATAATCCGTTTTCATTGCATTTTTCGATCAAATCTCGTTGAAATGACGAAAATTAGTGCATAATAGAGGAAAAAAATTGAAATTTTGCTAAAATTATCCGTTTTAGTTTCTTTATTCGATCATATCTCGATAAAATGACCAATAATAAGGCAAAATGGAGGGTGAGAAATGATTTTGACAGGAAAAAGATTGAAATTTCGGAAAAATTATTCGTTTTCGATGCTTTTTTCGGTCATTCCGCAATAAAATGACGAAAATTCAGGCTAAATAGAAGAAAAAATTTAAATTTCGGTATAACTATCTGTTTTCGTTGCATTTTTCGATCATATCTGGATAAAATGATGAAAATTGAGGCAAAATAGAGGAAAAAAATCGAAATTTTGCTTATATAATCCGTTTTCGTTATTGTATTCGATCATATCTCGATAAAGTGAAGACAATTAAGGCAAAATAGAGGGTGAGAAATGATATTGACAGGAAAACGATTGAAATTTGGGAAAAATTATTCGTTTTCGATGCTTTTTTCGGTCATTCCCCAATAAATGACGAAAATGAAGGCAAAATTAGAGTCAAAGAATTGAATTTAACAGGAAAAAAATTGAAATATTGGTAAAATTATCCGTTTTCGATGCTTTTTTTTATAATTTCTCGATAAAATGACGAAACATAAAGCTGAATAAAGGAAAAAAAAAATTTGGTAAAAATATCCGTTTTCGTTGCTGTTCTCGATCATATCTGGATAAAATTACGAGAATTGAGGCAAAATGGAGGAAAAAAATAGATCTTTCGATAAAATTACTTGTTTGCATTGCTTTTTTCGATCAAATCTCGATAAAATGACAAAAATTAAGGCATTTTGACAGGAAAAAAATTGAAATTTCGGTAAAATTTTCCGTTTTAGTTTCTTTATTCGACCATATCTCGATCAAATGACCATAACTAAGGCAATATGGAGGAAAAAAATTTAAATTTTGATGAAATTATCTGTTTTCGTTGCTTTTTTTGATCATATCTGGTTAAAATGACAAGAATTGGGGCAAAAATAGGGTCAAATAATTGATTTTAACAGGAAAAAAATGAAATATCGGTAAAATTGTCCGTTTTCGATGCTTTTTTCTATAAATTCTCGATTAAATGAAGAAAAATAAGGCGAAATAAAGGAAAAAAATAAAATTTCGGTAAAAATATCCGTTTTCGTTGCATTTTTGGATCATATATGAATAAAATGATGAAAATTGAGGCAAAATAGAGGATAAAAATTGAAATTCCAATAAAACGTTTTCGTTCTCGTATCTTTCATCGATCATAACTCGAAGAAATGACGAATATTAGTGTAAAATAGAGGATATAAATTATAATTTCGCTAAAATTTTCCGTTTTCATTGCTTTTCTCGGTCATATCTCGATAAAATGACGAGAATTAAGGTAAAATAGAGGGTAAGAATTAAATTTTTGATAAAACTATCCTTTTTCGTTCCATTTTTTCGATCATATAACGATAAAATTGACAAAGATTAAGGTAAAATTTAGGGAAAGAATTGTCTTTGACAGGAAAAAAATTGAAATTTCGGTAAGATTATCCGTTTTCGATGCTTTTTTCTATCAATTCTCGATAAAATGAAGAAAATTAAGGCAAAATAGAGGAAAAAATTGAAATTTCGGTATAATTATCCGTTTTTCGTTGCATTTTCCATCATATCTGGATAAAATGATGAAAATTGAGGCAAAATAGTGGAAGAAAATTGACATTTTGCTAAAATTATCCGTTTTCGTTGCTTATTTAGATAAAACCTGGAAAAAATGGCAAAAGTTAAGGCAAAATAGAGGAAAAAAATTGAAATTTCGCTATAAAGTTCCGTTTCCCTAGCATTTTTCGATTATATTTCGATAAAATGACGAATATTAATCAAGATATGGGAAAAGAATTGAAATTTCGCTATAAATTTCCGTTTCCGTAGCGTTTTTGGATCATACCTAGATAAAATGACGATAATTAAGTCAAAATAGAGGAAAAAATTAAATTTCGATAAAATTTTCTGTTTTCGTAGCTTTTATCGATCATTTTTGAATAAAATGTCTAGAATTGAGGCAAAACAGAGGATAAAAATGGAAATTTCGCTAAAACAATCCGTTTTCATTGCTTTTTTCGATCATATCTCGATGAAATGACGAAAATTAGTGCAAAATAGAGGAAAAAAATTGAAATTTTGCTAAAATTATCCGTTTTAGTTTCTTTATTCGATCATATCTCGATAAAATGACCAAAAATAAGGCAAAATGGAGATAAAATATAGAAATTTCGGTGAAATCATCTGTTTTCGTAGCTTTTTTCGATCATATCTGGTTAAAATGAAGAGAATTGAGGCAAAAAGGAGGAAAAAAATTGATCTTTTACTAAAAATATTTGTTTTCATTGCATTTTTCGATGATATCTCGATAAAATGACGAAAATTAAGGAAAAATAGAGTGAAAGAATGGATTTTAACAGGAAAAAAATTTAAATATCGGTAAAATTATCCGTTTTCGATGCTTCTTTCTAAAATTTCTCGATAAAATGACGAAAATTAAGGCAAAATAGAGGGAAAGAATTGATTTTGACAGAAAAAAATTTAAATATCGGTAACATTGTCCGTTTTCGATGCTTTTTTCTATAAATTCTCGATTAAATGAAGAAAAATAAGGTAAAGTAAAGGAAAAAAATAAAATTTCGGTAAAAATATCCGTTTTCGTTGCATTTTTGGATCATATATGAATAAAATGATGAAAATTGAGGCAAAATAGAGGATAAAAATTGAAATTCCAATAAAACGTTTTCGTTCTCGTATCTTTCATCGATCATAACTCGAAGAAATTACGAATATTAGTGTAAAATAGAGGATATAAATTATAATTTCGCTAAAATTTTCCGTTTTCATTGCTTTTCTCGGTCATATCTCGATAAAATGACGAGAATTAAGGTAAAATAGAGGGTAAGAATTAAATTTTTGATAAAACTATCCTTTTTCGTTCCTCTTATTCGATCATATAACGATAAAATTGACAAAAATTAAGGTAAAATTTAGGGAAAGAAGTGTCTTTGACAGGAAAAAAATTGAAATTTCGGTAAGATTATCCGTTTTCGATGCTTTTTTTTCTATCAATTCTCGATAAAATGAAGAATATTAAGGCAAAATAGAGGAAAAAAATGAAATTTCGCTAAAATTTTCTTTTTTCGTTGCATTTTTCGATCATATCTGGATAAAATGATGAAAATTGAGGCAAAATAGAGGATAGAAATTGAAATTTCGGTAAAATTATCCGTTTTCGATGCTTTTTTCGATCAATTCTCGAAAAAATAACGAAAATTATGGCAAAATATAGAAGAAAAAAATCGAAATTTTGCTTATATTATCCGTTTTCGTTGCTGTTTTCGATCATATCTCGATAAAATGAAGAAAATTAAGGCAAAATAGAGGAATAAATTGAAATTTCGGTATAATTATCCGTTTTTCGTTGCATTTTCCATCATATCTGGATAAAATGAAGAAAATTGAGGCAAAATAGTGGAAGAAAATTGACATTTTGCTAAAATTATCCGTTTTCGTTGCTTATTTAGATAAAACCTGGAAAAAATGGCAAAAGTTAAGGCAAAATAGAGGAAAAAAATTAAAAATTTCGCTATAAAGTTCCGTTTCCCTAGCATTTTTCGATTATATTTCGATAAAATGACAAATATTAATCAAGATATGGGAAAAGAATTGAAATTTCGCTATAAATTTCCGTTTCCGTAGCGTTTTTGGATCATACCTAGATAAAATGACGATAATTAAGTCAAAATAGAGGAAATAAATTAAATTTCGATAAAATTTTCTGTTTTCGTAAATTTTATCGATCATTTTTGAATAAAATGACTAGAATTGAGGCAAAACAGAGGATAAAAATGGAAATTTCGCTAAAACAATCCGTTTTCATTGCTTTTTTCGATCATATCTCGATGAAATGACGAAAATTAGTGCAAAATAGAGGAAAAAAATTGAAATTTTGCTAAAATTATCCGTTTTAGTTTCTTTATTCGATCATATCTCGATAAAATGACCAAAAATAAGGCAAAATGGAGATAATTTATAGAAATTTCGGTGAAATCATCTGTTTTCGTTGCTTTTTTCGATCATATCTGGTTAAAATGAAGAGAATTGAGGCAAAAAGGAGGAAAAAAATTGATCTTTTACTAAAAATATTTGTTTTCATTGCATTTTTCGATGATATCTCGATAAAATGACGAAAATTAAGGAAAAATAGAGTGAAAGAATGGATTTTAACAGGAAAAAAATGAAATTACGCTAAAATTTTTGCGCAAAAGAATTGATTTTGACAGAAAAAAATTTAAATATCGGTAACATTGTCCGTTTTCGATGCTTTTTTCTATAAATTCTCGATTAAATGAAGAAGAATAAGGTAAAGTAAAGGAAAAAAATAAAATTTCGGTAAAAATATCCGTTTTCGTTGCATTTTTGGATCATATATGAATAAAATGATGAAAATTGAGGCAAAATAGAGGATAAAAATTGAAATTCCAATAAAACGTTTTCGTTCTCGTATCTTTCATCGATCATAACTCGAAGAAATTACGAATATTAGTGTAAAATAGAGGATATAAATTATAATTTCGCTAAAATTTTCCGTTTTCATTGCTTTTCTCGGTCATATCTCGATAAAATGACGAGAATTAAGGTAAAATAGAGGGTAAGAATTAAATTTTTGATAAAACTATCCTTTTTCGTTCCTCTTTTTCGATCATATAACGATAAAATTGACAAAAATTAAGGTAAAATTTAGGGAAAGAAGTGTCTTTGACAGGAAAAAAATTGATATTTCGGTAACATTATCCGTTTTCGATGCTTTTTTTTCTATCAATTCTCGATAAAATGAAGAATATTAAGGCAAAATAGAGGAAAAAAATGAAATTTCGCTAAAATTTTCTTTTTTCGTTGCATTTTTCGATCATATCTGGATAAAATGATGAAAATTGAGGCAAAATAGAGGATAGAAATTGAAATTTCGGTAAAATTATCCGTTTTCGATTCTTTTTTCGATCAATTCTCGAAAAAATAACGAAAATTATGGCAAAATATAGAAGAAAAAAATCGAAATTTTGCTATAAATTTCCGTTTCCGTAGCGTTTTTGGATTATACCAAGATAATATGACGAAAATTAAGTCAAAATAGAGGAAATAAATAAAAATTTCGATAAAATTTTCGGTTTTCGTAGCTTTTATCGATCATTTTTCAATAAAATGACTACGATTGAGGCACAATAGAGGATAAAAATTGAAATTTTGGTAAAATTATCCGTTTTCGATGCTTTTTTCGATCAGTTCTCTATAAAATAACGAAAATTATGGCAAAATAGAGGACAAAAATCGAAATTTTGCTTATATTATCCGTTTTCGTTGCTATTTTCGATCATATCTCGATAAAATGAAGAAAATTAAGGCAAAATAGAGGAAAAAATTGAAATTTCGGTATAATTATCCGTTTTTCGTTGCTTATTAAGATAAAACATGTAAAAAATGGCAAAAGTTAAAGGCAAAATAGGGGAAAAAAATTGAAATTTCGCTATATATTTCCGTTTTCGTAGCATTTTTCGATTATATCTCGATAAAAAGGCGAATATTAAGCAAGATATGGGAAAAACATTAAAATTTCGCTATAAATTTCCGTTTCCGTAGCGTTTTTGGATTATACCTAGATAAAATAACGAAAATTAAGTCAAAATAGAGGAAATAAATAAAAATTTCGATAAAATTTCCATTTTCGTAACTTTTATCGATCATTTTTGAATAAAATGACTAGAATTGAGGCAAAATAGAGGAAAAAAATTGAAATTTCGCTAAAATTCTCTGTTATCGTTGCATTTTTCGATCATATCTGGATAAAATGATGAAAATTGAGGCAAAATAGAGGATAAAAATTGAAATTTCGGTAAAATTATCCGCTTTCGATGCTTTTTTCGATCAGTTCCCGATAAAATAACGAAAATTATTGCATAATAGAGGAAAGAAATCGAAATTTTGCTTATATTATCCGTTTTCGTTGCTATTTTCGATCATATCTCGATGAAATGAAGAAAATTAAGGCAAAATAGAGGGTGAGAAATGATTTTGACAGGAAAAAGATTGAAATTTCGGAAAAAATTATTCGTTTTCGATGATTTTTCAGTCATTCCCAAATAAAATGTCGAAAATTAAAGCAAAATAGAGGAAAAAATTGAAATTTCGGTATAATTATCCGTTTTTCGTTGCTTTTTCGATCATATCTGGATAAAATGATGAAAATTGATGCAAAATAGTGGAAAAAAATTGAAATTTCGCTAAAATTATCTGTTTTCGTTGCTTATTAAGATATAACCTGGAAAAAATGGCAAAAGTTAAGGAAAAAAGAGGAAAAAAATTGAAATTTTACTATAAATTACCGTTTCCGTGGCATTTATCGATTATATCTCGATAAAATGACGAATATTAAGCAGGATATGGGAAAAAAATTGAAATTTCGCTATAAATTTCCGTTTCCGTAGCGTTTTTGGATCATACCTAGATAAAATGACGATAATTAAGTCAAAATAGAGGAAATAAATTAAATTTCGATAAAATTTTCTGTTTTCGTAGCTTTTATCGATCATTTTTCAATAAAATAACGAAAATTATGGCAAAATAGAGGAAAAAAAATCGAAATTTTGCTTATATTATCCGTTTTCGTAGCTGTTTTCGATCATATCACGATAAAATGACCAAAAATAAGGCAAAATGGAGATAAAATATAGAAATTTCGTTGAAATCATCTGTTTTCGTTGCTTTTTTCGATCATATCTGGTTAAAATGAAGAGAATTGAGGCAAAAAGGAGGAAAAATTTTGATCATTTACTAAAAATATTTGTTTTCATTGCTTTTTTCGATCATATCTCAATAAAATGACGAAAATTAAGGAAAAATAGAGTGAAAGAATTGATTTGAACAGGAAAAAAATTTAAATATCGGTAAAATTATCCGTTTTCGATGCCTCTTTCTAAAATTTCTCGATAAAATGACAAAAATTAAGGCAAAATAATAGAAAAAAATTAAATTTCGATTAAATTACTTGTTTTCATTGCTTTTTTCGATCAAATCTCGATAAAATGACGAAAATTAAGGTAAAATAGAGGAAAATATTTGAAATTTCGCTAAAATTATCTGTTTTCGTTGCATTTTTCGATCATATACTTATAAAATGACGGATATTAAGGCTAAATAGAGTAAAAAAAATAGAAATCTCGCTATAATAGCCGATTTCGTTCCTTATTAGATCACATCTCGAAAAAATGGCAAAAATTAAGGCAAACTAGAGGAAAAAAATCGAAATATCGGTAAAACGTTCTGTTTCCGTTGCGTTTTTCGATAATATCTCGATAAAATGTCAAAAATTAAGTAAAATATGAGAAAAAGTTGTCTTTTCCCTAAAAGTTTCCGTTTTTGGATCTTTTTTCGAACATATCTCGATTAAATGACGAGAATTAGGGTAAAATAGGGGGAAAGAATTAATATTTTGATAATACTATCCTTTTTCGTTCCTTTTTTTCGATCATATAACGATATAATGACGAAAAGTAAGATAAAATAGAGGGAAAGAATTGATTTTGACAGGAAAAAAATTGAAATTTCGGTAAAAGTTTCCGTTTTCGATGCTTTTTTCGATCATATCTTGAAGAAATGATGAAAAAAGGCAAAATAGAGGGAAAGAATTAAAAGTTTGGTAAAAAAATCCGTTTTGGTATCTTTTTTCGATCATATCTCGTTAAATATTACGAAAAGCTAGGCGAAATAGAGGGAAAAAATTGAAATTCCGGTAAAAGCTTCCGTTCTTGTTTCTCTTTTCGATCATAACTAGATAAAATGACACAAAACTAAGGCAAAATAGAGGAAATAAAATAAAAGTTTGCTAAAATTTTCCGATTTCGTAGCTTTTATCGATCATTTCTGAATAAAATGACGGGAATGGAGGCGAAACAGAGGAAAAAATTGAAATTTCCGTAAAATTATCCGTTTTAGTTTCTTTTTTCGATCATATCTCGATAAAATGACCAAAAATAAGGCAAAATGGAGATAAAATATTGAAATTTCGGTGTAATCATCTGTTTTCGTTGCTTTTTTCGATCATATCTGGTTAAAATGAAGAGAATTGAGGCAAAAAGGAGGAAAAAAATTAATCTTTCACGAAAAATATTTGTTTTCATTCCTTTTTTCGATCATATCTCGATAAATGACGAAAATTAAGGAAAAATAGAGTGAAAGAATTGATTTTAACAGGAAAAAAATTTAAATATCGGTAAAATTATCCGTTTTCGATGCTTCTTTCTAAAATTTCTCGATAAAATGACGAATATTAAGGCAAAATAGAGGGAAAGAATTGATTTTGACAGAAAAAAATTGAAATTTCGGTAAAATTTTCCGTTTTCGATGCTTTATTCGATCATATCTCGAAGAAATGATGAAAAAAAGGCAAAATAGAGGATAAATATTTAGATTTTGCTAAAATTATCCATTTCCGTTGCTTATTTCAATCACATCTCGAAAAATGGCAACGATTAAGGCAAAATACAGGATAAAAATTGAAATTTCGATAAAATTACTTGGTTTCCTTGCTAAATTCGATATAATCTCGATAAAATGACGAAAATTAAGGCAAAATAAAGGAAAAAAATTGTAATTTCGCTAAAATTATCTGTTTTCGTTGCATTTTTCGATCATATCTGAATAAAATAGAGGATAAAAATTGAAATTCCACTAAAACGTTTTCGTTCTCGTATCTTTCATCGATCATTACTCGAAGAAATGACGAAAATTAGTGTAAAATAGAGTAAAAAAATGGAAATTTCGCTAAAATGTTCCGTTTTCATTGCTTTTTTCGATCATACCTCGATAAAATGACGAGAATTAAGGTAAAATAGAGGGTAAGAATTAAATTTTTGATAAAACTATCCTTTTTCGTTCCTTTTTTTCGATCATATAACGATGAAATGACGAAAATTAAGGTAAAATAGAGGGAAAGAATTGATTTTGACAAGAAAAAAATTGAAATTTCGGTAAAATTATCCGTTTACGATGCTTTTTTCTATCTACTCTCGATAAAATGAAGAATATTAAGGCAAAATAGAGGAAAAAATTGAAATTTTGCTAAAATTTTCTGTTTTCGTTGCATTTGACGATCATATCTGGATAAAATGATGAAAATTGAGGCAAAATATGGGATAAGAATTGAAATTTCGGTAAAATTATCCGTTTTCGATGCTTTTTTCGATCATATCTCGATAAAATGTGGAAAATTAAGGCAAAATAGAGGGTGAGAAATGATTTTCACAGGAAAAAGATTGAAATTTCCAAAAAAAGTTATTTGTTTTTGATGTTTTTTCAGTCATTCCCCAATAAAATGTCGAAATTAAAACTAAATAGAGGAAAAAATTGAAATTTCGGTATAATTATCCGTTTTTCGTTGCTTATTAAGATAAAACCTGGAAAAATGGCAAATGTTAAGGCAAAATAAAGGAAAAAGATTGATATTTCGCTATAAATTTCCGTTTCCGTAGCGTTTTTCGATTAAATCTCGATTAAATGACGAATATTTAGCAAGATATGGGGAAAAAGTTGAAATTTCGCTATCAATTTCCGTTTCCGTAGCGTTTTTGGATTACGCCTATATAAAATGACGAAAATTAAGTCAAAATAGTGGAAATAAATTAAAATTTCGCTAAAATTTTCCGTTTTCGTAGCTTTTATCGATCATTTCTGAATAAAAGACTAGAATTGAGGCAAAACAGAGGATAAAAATGGAAATTTCGCTAAAATAATCCGTTTTCATTGCTTTTTTCGATCATATCTCGATAAAATGACGAAAATTAGTGCAAAATAGAGGAAAATAATTGAAAGTTTGCTAAAATTATCCGTTTTAGTTTCTTTATTCGATCATATCTCGATAAAATGACCAAAAATAAGGCAAAATGGAGGAAAAAAATTTAAATTTTGGTGAAATTATCTGTTTTCGTTGCTTTTTTCGATCATATCTGGTTAAAATGACGAGAATTGAGGCAAAAATAGAGTCAAATAATTGATTTTAACAGGAAAAAAATTGAAATATCGGTAACATTGTCCGTTTTCGATGCTTTTTTCTATAATTTCTCGAGAAAATGACGAAAAATAAGGCAAAATAAAAAAAAATAATATTTCGGTAAAAATATCCTTTTTCGTTGCTTTTTTCGATCATATCTCGATAAAATGACGAGAATTACGGTAAAATAGAGGGTAAGAATTAAATTTTTGATAAAACTATCCTCTTTCGTTCTTTTTTTCGAACATATAACGATAAAATGACGAAAATTTAGGTAAAATAGAGGGATAGAATTGATTTTAACAGGAAAAAAATTGAAATTTCGGTAAATTTTCCGTTTTCGATGGTTTTTTCTATCAATTCTCTATAAAATGACGAAAATTATGGCAAAAAGGAGGAAAAAAATTGAAATTTTGCTAAAATTATCCGTTTTAGTTTCTTTATTCGACCATATCTCGATAAAATGACCAAAACTAAGGCAAAATAGAGGAAAAAAATTAAATTTCGCTAAAATTTTCTGTTTTCGTTGCATTTTTCAATAATATCTGGATAAAATGATGAAAATTGAGGCAAAATAGAGGATAAAAATTGATGTTTTACTAAAAATATTTGTTTTCATTGTTCTTTTCGATCATATCTCGATAAAATGACGAAAATTAAGGAGGAATAGAGTGAAAGTATTGATTTTAACAGGAAAAAAATTTAAATATCGGTAAAATTAACCGTTTTCGATGCTTCTTTCTAAAATATCTTGATAAAATGACGATAATTAAGGCAAAATTGAGGGAAAGTGTTGATTTTGACAGAAAAAAAATTGAAATTTCGGTTAAATTTTCCGTTTTCGATGTTTTTTTCTATCATATCTCGAAGAAATGATGAAAAAAAGGCAAAATAGAGGATATATATTTAAATTTTGCTAAAAATTATCCATTTCCGTTGCTTAATTCAATCACATCTCGAATAAATGGCAACGATTAAGGCAAAATACAGGAAAAAAATTGAAATTTCGATAAAATTATTTTGTTTCCTTGCTTTATTTGATAAAATCTCGATAAAATGACGAAAATTAAGGCAAAATATCGGAAAAAAATTGTAATTTCGCTAAAATTATCTGTTTTCGTTGCATTTTTCAATCATATCTGAATAAAATGATGAAAATTGAGGCAAAATAGAGGATAAAAATTGAAATTCCACTAACACGTTTTCGTTCAAGTATCTTTCATCGATCATGACTCGAAGAAATGACGGAAATTAGTGTAAAATAGAGGAAATAAATTATAATTTCGCTAAAATGTTCCGTTTTCATTGCTTTTTTCGATCATATCTCGATAAAATGACGAGAATTAAGGTAAAATAGAATGTAAGAAATAAATTTTTGATAAAACTATCCTTTTTCGTTCCTTTTTTTCGATCATATAACGATGAAATGACGAATATTAAGGTAAAATTTAGGGAAAGAATTGATTTTGACAAGAAAAAAATTGAAATTTCGGTAAAATAATCCGTTTACGATGCTTTTTTCTATCTACTCTCCATAAAATGAAGAATATTAAGGCAAAATAGAGGAAAAAATTGGAATTTTGCTAAAATTTTCTGTTTTCGTTGCTATTTTCGATCATATCTCGATAAAATGTAGAAAATTAAGGCAAAATAGAGAATAAGAAATGAAATTTCGGTAAAATTATCCGTTTTCGATGCTTCTTTCGATCAGTTCTTGATAAAATAACGAAAATTATGGCAAAATAGAGGAAAAAAATCGAAATTTTGCTTATATTATCCGTTTTCGTTGCTATTTTCGATCATATACAGATAAAATGTAGAAAATTAAGGCAAAATAGAGGGTGAGAAATGATTTTCACAGGAAAAAGATTGAAATTTCCAAAAAAATTATTTGTTTTTGATGTTTTTTTAGTCATTCCCCAATAAAATGTCGAAATTAAGGCTAAATAGAGGAAAAAATTGAAATTTCGGTATAATTATCCGTTTTTCGTTGCTTTTTCGATCATATTTGGATAAATGATGAAAATTGAGGCAAAATAGTGGAAAAAAATTGAAATTTCGCTAAAATTATCCGTTTTCGTTGCTTATTAAGATAAAAACTGTAAAAAATGGCAAAAGTTAAAGGCAAAATAGAGGAAAAAAATGAAATTTCGCTTTAAATTTCCGTTTCCGTAGCATTTTTCGATTATATCTAGATAAAATGACCTAATTTAAGCAAGATATGGGAAAAAAAGTGAAATTTCGCTATAAATTTCCGTTTCCGTAGCGTTTTTGGATTATACCTAGATAAAATGACGAAAATTAAGTCAAAATAGAGGAAATAAATAAAAATTTTTCGTTTTCGTAGCTTTAATCGATCATTTTTGAATAAAATGACTATAATTGAGGCAAATTAGAGGAAAAAAATTGAAATTTCGCTAAAATTATCCGTTTTCGATGCTTTTCTCGATCAGTTCTCGATAAAATAACGAAAATTATGGCAAAATAGAGGAAAAAAATCGAAATTTTGCTTATATTATCCGTTTTCGTTGCTGTTTTCGATCATATCTCGATGAAATGAAGAAAATTAAGGCAAAATAGAGGGTGAGAAATGATTTTTACAGGAAAAAGACTGAAATTTCGGAAAAAATTATTCGTTTCGATGATTTTTCAGTCATTCCCCAATAAAATGTCGAAAATTAAGGCTAAATGGAGGAAAAAATTGAAATTTCGGTATAATTATCCGTTTTTCGTTGCTTTTTCGATCATATCTGGATAAAATGATGAAAATTGAGGCAAAATAGTGGAAAAAAATTGAAATTTCGCTAAAATTATCTGTTTTCGTTGCTTATTTAAATAAAACCTGGAAGAAGTGGCAAAAGTTAAGGAAAAATAGAGGAAAAAAATTGAAATTTCACTATAAATTATCGTTTCCGTAGCGTTTTTCGATTATATCTCGATAAAATGACGAACATTAAGCAAGATATGGGAAAAAAATTAAAATTTCGCAGTAAATTTCCGTTTCCGTAGCGTTTTTGGATTATACCTAGATAAAATGACGAAAATTAAGGAAAAATAGAGTGAAAGAATTGATTTGAACAGGAAAAAAATTTAAATATCGGTAAAATTATCCGTTTTCGATGTCTTTTTCTAAAATTTCTCGATAAAATGACAAAAATTAAGGCAAAATAATGGAAAAAAATTAAATTTCGATAAAATTACTTGTTTTCATTGCTTTTTTCGATCAAATCTCGATAAAATGACGAAAATTAAGGTAAAATAGAGGAAAAAATTTGAAATTTCGCTAAAATTATCTGTTTTCGTTGCATTTTTCGATCATATACTTATAAAATGACGGATATTAAGGCTAAATAGAGTAAAAAAAATAGAAATCTCGCTATAATAGCCGATTTCGTAGCTTTTATCGATCATTTTTGAATAAAATGACTAGAACTGAGGCAAAACAGAGGATAAAAATGGAAATTTCGCTAAAATAATCCGTTTTCATTGCTTTTTTCGATCATATCTCGATGAAATGACGAAAATTAGTGCAAAATAGAGGAACAAAATTGAAATTTTGCTAAAATTATCCGTTTTAGTTTCTTTATTCGATCATATCTCGATAAAATGACCAAAAATAAGGCAAAATGGAGGAAAAAAATTTAAATTTTGGTGAAATTATCTGTTTTCGTTGCTTTTTTCGATCATATCTGGTTAAAATGACGAGAATTGAGGCAAAAATAGAGTCCTAGAATTGATTTTAACAGGAAAAAAATTGAAATATCGGTAACATTGTCCGTTTTCGATGCTTTTTTCTATAATTTCTCGATAAAATGACGAAAAATATGGCAAAATAAAGGAAAAAAAATAATATTTCGGTAAAAATATCCTTTTTCGTTGCTTTTTTCGATCATATCTCGATAAAATGACGAAATTTAAGGTAAAATAGAGGGTAAGAATTAAATTTTTGATAAAACTATCCTCTTTCGTTCATTTTTTTCGTTCATATAACGATAAAATGACGAAAATTTAGGTAAAATAGAGGGATAGAATTGATTTTAACAGGAAAAAAATTGAAATTTCGGTAAATTTTCCGTTTTCGATGGTTTTTTCTATCAATTCTCTATAAAATGACGAAAATTATGGCAAAAAGGAGGAAAAAAATTGAAATTTTGCTAAAATTATCCGTTTTAGTTTCTTTATTCGACCATATCTCGATAAAATGACGAAAATTAAGGCAAAATATAGGAAAAAAATTGTTATTTCGCTAAAATTATCTGTTTTCGTTGCATTTTTCGATCATATCTGAATAAAATGATGAAAATTGAGGCAAAATAGAGGATAATTATTGAAATTCCACTAAAACATTTTCGTTCTCCTATCTTTCATCGATCATAACTCGAAGAAATGACGAATATTAGTGTAAAATAGAGGAAATAAATTATAATTTCGCTAAAATGTTCCGTTTTCATTGCTTTTTTCGATCATATCTCGATAAAATGACGAGAATTAAGGTAAAATAGAATGTAAGAAATAAATTTTTGATAAAACTATCCTTTTTCGTTCCTTTTTTTCGATCATATAACGATGAAATGACGAATATTAAGGTAAAATTTAGGGAAAGAATTGATTTTGACACAAAAAAAATTGAAATTTCGGTAAAATAATCCGTTTACGATGCTTTTTTCTATCTACTCTCCATAAAATGAAGAATATTAAGGCAAAATAGAGGAAAAAATTGGAATTTTGCTAAAATTTTCTGTTTTCGTTGCTATTTTCGATCATATCTCGATAAAATGTTGAAAATTAAGGCAAAATAGAGAATAAGAAATGAAATTTCGGTAAAATTATCCGTTTTCGATGCTTCTTTCGATCAGTTCTCGATAGAATAACGAAAATTATGGCAAAATAGAGGAAAAAAATCGAAATTTTGCTTATATTATCCGTTTTCGTTGCTATTTTCGATCATATACAGATAAAATGTAGAAAATTAAGGCAAAATAGAGGGTGAGAAATGATTTTCACAGGAAAAAGATTGAAATTTCCAAAAAAATTATTTGTTTTTGATGTTTTTTTAGTCATTCCCCAATAAAATGTCGAAATTAAGGCTAAATAGAGGAAAAAATTGAAATTTCGGTATAATTATCCGTTTTTCGTTGCTTTTTCGATCATATTTGGATAAATGATGAAAATTGAGGCAAAATAGTGGAAAAAAATTGAAATTTCGCTAAAATTATCCGTTTTCGTTGCTTATTAAGATAAAACCTGTAAAAAATGGCGAAAGTTAAAGGCAAAATAGAGGAAAAAAATGAAATTTCTCTTTAAATTTCCGTTTCCGTAGCATTTTTCGATTATATCTAGATAAAATGACGAATATTAAGCTAGATATGGGAAAAAAATTGAAATATCGCTATAAATTTCCGTTTCCGTAGCGTTTATGGATTATACCTAGATAAAATGACGAAAATTAATTCAAAATAGAGGAAATAAATAAAAATTTCGATAAAATTTCCATTTTCGTAACTTTTATCGATCATTTTTGAATAAAATGACTAGAATTGAGGCAAAATAGAGGAAAAAAATTGAAATTTCGCTAAAATTCTCTGTTATCGTTGCATTTTTCGATCATATCTCGATAAAATGACGAGAATTAAGGTAAAATAGAGAGTAAGAATTAAATTTTTGATAAAACTATCCTCTTTCGTTCATTTTTTTCAATCATATAACGATAAAATGACAAAAATTTAGGTAAAATAGAGGGATAGAATTGATTTTCGATGGTTTTTTCTATCAATTCTCTATAAAATGACGAAAATTATGGCAAAAAGGAGGAAAACAATTGAAATTTTCTAAAATTATCCGTTTTAGTTTCTTTATTTGACCATATCTCGATAAAATGACCAAAACTAAGGCAAAATAGAGGAAAAAAATTAAATTTCAATAAAATTTTCTGTTTTCGTTGCATTTTTCAATAATATCTGGATAAAATGATGAAAATTGAGGCAAAATAGAGGATAAAAATTGATGTTTTACTAAAAATATTTGTTTTCATTGTTTTTTTCGATCATATCTCGATAAAATGACGAAAATTAAGGAAGAATAGAGTGAAAGAATTGATTTTTACAGGAAAAAATTTTAAATATCGGTAAAATTAACCGTTTTCGATGCTTCTTTCTAAAATATCTTGATAAAATGACGAAAATTAAGGCAAAATTGAGGGAAAGTGTTGATTTTGACTGAAAAAAATTGAAATTTCGGTTAAATATTCCGTTTTCGATGTTTTTTTCTATCATATCTCGAAGAAATGATGAAAAAAAGGCAAAATAGAGGATAAATATTTAAATTTTGCTAAAAATTATCCATTTCCGTTGCTTATTTCAATCACATCTCGAATAAATGGCAACGATTAAGGCAAAATATAGAAAAAAAATTGAAATTTCGATAAAATTATTTGGTTTCCTTGCTTTATTTGATAAAATCTCGATAAAATGACGAAAATAAGGCAAAATATAGGAAAAAAATTGTAATTTCGCTAAAATTATCTGTTTTCGTTGCATTTTTCAATCAAATCTGAATAAAATGATGAAAATTGAGGCAAAATAGAGGATAAAAATTGAAATTCCACTAAAACATTTTCGTTGTCGTATCTTTCCTTAACGAAAATTATGGCAAAATAGAGGAAAAAAATCGAAATTTTGCTTATATTATCCGTTTTCGTTGCTAATTTCGATCATATCTCGATAATGTAGAAAATTAAGGCAAAATAGAGGGTGAGAATTGATTTTCACAGGAAAACGATTGAAATTTCCAAAAAAAGTTATTTGTTTGTGATGTTTTTTCAGTCATTCCCCAATAAAATGTCAAAATTAAAACTAAATAGAGAAAAAAATTGAAATTTCGGTATAATTATCCGTTTTTCGTTGCTTATTAAGATAAAACCTGGAAAAATGGCAAATGCTAAGGCAAAATAAAGGAAAAAGATTGATATTTCGCTATAAATTTCCGTTTCCGTAGCGTTTTTCGATTAAATCTCGATTAAATGACGAATATTAAGAAAGATATGGGAAAAAAGTTGAAATTTCGCTATCAATTTCCGTTTCCGTAGCGTTTTTGGATTACGCCTATATAAAATGACGAAAATTAAGTCAAAATAGTGGAAATAAATTAAAATTTCGCTAAAATTTTCCGTTTTCGTAGCTTTTATCGATCATTTCTGAATAAAATGACTCGAATTGAGGCAAAACAGAGGACTAAAATGGAAATTTCGCTAAAATAATCCGTTTTCATTGCTTTTTTCGATCATATCTCGATGAAATGACGAAAATTAGTGCAAAATAGAAGAAACAAATTGAAATTTTGCTAAAATTATCCGTTTTAGTTTCTTTATTCGATCATATCTCGATAAAATGACCAAAAATAAGGCAAAATGGAGGAAAAAAATTTAAATTTTGGTGAAATTATCTGTTTTCGTTGCTTTTTTCGATCATATCTGGTTAAAATGACGAGAATTGAGGCAAAAATAGAGTCAAAGAATTGATTTTAACAGGAAAAAAATTGAAATATCGGTAACATTGTCCGTTTTCGATGCTTTTTTCTATAATTTCTCGATAAAATGACAAAAATTAAGGCAAAATAATGGAAAAAAATTAAATTTCGATAAAATTACTTGTTTTCATTGCTTTTTTCAATCAAATCTCGATAAAATGACGAAAATTAAGGTAAAATAGAGGAAAAAATTTAAATTTTCGCTAAAATTATCAGTTTTCGTTGCATTTTTCGATCATATACTTATAAAATGACGGATATTAAGGCTAAATAGAGAAAAAAAATTGAAATCTCGCTATAATATCCGATTTGGTTGCTTATTAGATCACATCTCGAAAAAATGGCTAAAATTAAGGCAAACTAGAGGAAAAAAGTCGAAATTTCGGTAAAACGTTCTGTTTCCGTTGCGTTTTTCGATAATATCTCGATAAAATGTCTAAAATTAAGTAAAATATGAGAAAAAAGTTTTCTTTTCCCTAAAAGTTTCCGTTTTTGTTTCTTTTTTCGAACATATCTCGATTAAATGGCGAGAATTAAGGTAAAATAGAATGTAAGAATTAAATTTTTGATAAAACTATCCTTTTTCGTTCCTTTTTTTCGATCATATAACGATATAATGACGAAAAGTAAGATAAAATAGAGGGAAAGAATTAATTTTGACAGGAAAAAAATTGAAATTTCGGTAAAATTTTCCGTTTTCGATGCTTTTTTCGATCATATCTCGATAAAATGACGAGAATTAAGGTAAAATAGAATGTAAGAATTAAATTTTTGATAAAACTATCCTTTTTCGTTCCTTTTTTTCGATCATATAACGATGAAATGACGAATATTAAG
This sequence comes from Sympetrum striolatum, assembly GCA_947579665.1. Taxonomy (NCBI): domain Eukaryota; kingdom Metazoa; phylum Arthropoda; class Insecta; order Odonata; family Libellulidae; genus Sympetrum; species Sympetrum striolatum. The sequence continues at coordinate 57,677,522 of OX388349.1, forward strand.
GTAAAATTTAGGGAAAGAATTGATTTTGACAAGAAAAAAATTGAAATTTCGGTAAAATAATCCGTTTACGATGCTTTTTTCTATCTACTCTCCATAAAATGAAGAATATTAAGGCAAAATAGAGGAAAAAATTGGAATTTTGCTAAAATTTTCCGTTTTCGTTGCTATTTTCGATCATATCTCGATAAAATGTTGAAAATTAAGGCAAAATAGAGAATAAGAAATGAAATTTCGGTAAAACTATCCGTTTTCGATGCTTTTTTCGATCAGTTATCAATAGAATAACGAAAATCATGGCAAAATAGAGGAAAAAAATCGAAATTTTGCTTATATTATCCGTTTTCGTTGCTATTTTCAATCATATACGGATAAAATGTAGAAAATTAAGGCAAAATAGAGGGTGAAAAATGATTTTCACAGGAAAAAGATTGAAATTTCCAAAATAATTATTTGTTTTTGATGTTTTTTCAGTCATTCCCAAATAAAATGTCAAAATTAAGGCTAAATAGAGGAAAAAATTGAAATTTCGGTATAATTATCCGTTTTTCGTTGCTTTTTCGATCATATTTGGATAAATGATGAAAATTGAGGCAAAATAGTGGAAAAAAATTGAAATTTCGCTAAAATTATCCGTTTTCGTTGCTTATTAAGATAAAACCTGTAAAAAATGGCAAAAGTTAAAGGCAAAATAGAGGAAAAAAATGAAATTTCGCTTTAAATTTCCGTTTCCGTAGCATTTTTCGATTATATCTAGATAAAATGACGAATATTAAGCAAGATATGGGAAAAAAATTGAAATATCGCTATAAATTTCCGTTTTCGTAGCGTTTTTTGATTATACCTAGATAAAATGACGAAAATTAATTCAAAATAGAGGAAATAAATAAAAATTTCGATAAAATTTCCATTTTCGTAACTTTTATCGATCATTTTTGAATAAAATGACTAGAATTGAGGCAAAATAGAGGAAAAAAATTGAAATTTCGCTAAAATTCTCTGTTATCGTTGCATTTTTCGATCATATCTCGATAAAATGACGAGAATTAAGGTAAAATAGAGGGTAAGAATTAAATTTTTGATAAAACTATCCTCTTTCGTTCATTTTTTTCGATCATATAACGATAAAATGACAAAAATTTAGGTAAAATAGAGGGATAGAATTGATTTTCGATGGTTTTTTCTATCAATTCTCTATAAAATGACGAAAATTATGGCAAAAAGGAGGAAAACAATTGAAATTTTCTAAAATTATCCGTTTTAGTTTCTTTATTTGACCATATCTCGATAAAATGACCAAAACTAAGGCAAAATAGAGGAAAAAAATTAAATTTTGCTAAAATTTTCTGTTTTCGTTGCATTTTTCAATAATATCTGGATAAAATGATGAAAATTGAGGCAAAATAGAGGATAAAAATTGATGTTTTACTAAAAATATTTGTTTTCATTGTTTTTTTCGATCATATCTCGATAAAATGACGAAAATTAAGGAAGAATAGAGTGAAAGAATTGATTTTAACAGGAAAAAATTTTAAATATCGGTAAAATTAACCGTTTTCGATGCTTCTTTCTAAAATATCTTGATAAAATGACGAAAATTAAGGCAAAATTGAGGGAAAGTGTTGATTTTGACTGAAAAAAATTGAAATTTCGGTTAAATTTTCCGTTTTCGATGTTTTTTTCTATCATATCTCGAAGAAATGATGAAAAAAAGGCAAAATAGAGGATAAATATTTAAATTTTGCTAAAAATTATCCATTTCCGTTGCTTATTTCAATCACATCTCGAATAAATGGCAACGATTAAGGCAAAATATAGGAAAAAAATTGAAATTTCGATAAAATTATTTGGTTTCCTTGCTTTATTTGATAAAATCTCGATAAAATGACGAAAATTAAGGCAAAATATAGGAAAAAAATTGTAATTTCGCTAAAATTATCTGTTTTCGTTGCATTTTTCAATCATATCTGAATAAAATGATGAAAATTGAGGCAAAATAGAGGATAAAAATTGAAATTCCACTAAAACATTTTCGTTGTCGTATCTTTCATCGATCATAATTCGAAGAAATGACGAATATTAGTGTAAAATAGAGGAAATAAATTATAATTTCGCTAAAATGTTCCGTTTTCATTGCTTTTTTCGATCATATCTCGAAAAAATGACGAGAATTAAGGTAAAATAGAGGGTAAGAATTAAATTTTTGATAAAACTATCCTTTTTCGTTCCTTTTTTTCGATCATATAACGATGAAATGACGAAAATTAAGGTAAAATAGAGGGAAAGAATTGATTTTGACAAGAAAAAAATTGAAATTTCGGTAAAAGAATCCGTTCACGATGCTTTTTTCTATCTACTCTCGATAAAATGAAGAATATTAAGGCAAAATAGAGGAAAAAATTGATTTTGACAGGAAAAAAATTAAAATTTCGGTAAAATTTTCCGTTTCCGATGCTTTTTTCGATCATATCTTGAAGAAATGATAAAAAAAGGCAATATAGAGGGAAAATATTGAAATTTTGGTTATATTATCCGTTTTCGTTGCTGTTTTCGATCATATCTCGATAAAATGAAGAAAATTAAGGGAAAATAGAGGGAGAGAAATGATTTTGACAGAAAAAGAAAGAAATTTCGGAAAAATTATTCGTTTTCGAGGCTTTTTTCAGTCATTCCCTAATAAAATCACGAAAATTAAGGCTAAATAGAGGAAAAAATTAAAATTTCGGTAATATTTTCCGTTTTCGATGCTTTATTCGATCATATCTCGAAGAAATGACGAAAATTAAGGCAAAATATAGGAAAAAAATTGTAATTTCGCTAAAATTATCTGTTTTCGTTGCATTTTTCGATCATATCTGAATAAAATGATGAAAATTGAGGCAAAATAGAGGATAAAAATTGAAATTCCACTAAAACGTTTTCGTTCTCGTATCTTTCATCGATCATAACTCGAAGAAATGACGAAAATTAGTGTAAAATAGAGTAAAAAAATTATAATTTCGCTAAAATGTTCCGTTTTCATTGCTTTTTTCGATCATATCTCGATAAAATGACGAGAATTAAGGTAAAATAGAGGGTAAGAATTAAATTTTTGATAAAACTATCCTTTTTCGTTCCTTTTTTTCGATCATATAACGATGAAATGACGAAAATTAAGGTAAAATAGAGGGAATGAATTGATTTTGACAAGAAAAAAATTGAAATTTCGGTAAAATAATCCGTTTACGATGCTTTTTTCTATCTACTCTCGATATAATGAAGAATATTAAGGCAAAATAGAGGAAAAAATTGGAATTTTGCTAAAATTTTCTGTTTTCGTTGCATTTGACGATCATATCTGGATAAAATGATGAAAATTGAGGCAAAATAGAGGATAAGAATTGAAAGTTCGGTAAAATTATCCGTTTTCGATGCTTTTTTCGATCAGTTCTCGATAAAATAACGAAAATTATGGCAAAATAGAGGAAAAAAATCGAAATTTTGCTTATATTATCCGTTTTCGTTGCTAATTTCGATCATATCTCGATAATGTAGAAAATTAAGGCAAAATAGAGGGTGAGAATTGATTTTCACAGGAAAACGATTGAAATTTCCAAAAAAAGTTATTTGTTTGTGACGTTTTTTCAGTCATTCCCCAATAAAATGTCGAAATTTAAACTAAATAGAGAAAAAAATTGAAATTTCGGTATAATTATCCGTTTTTCGTTGCTTATTAAGATAAAACCTGGAAAAATGGCAAATGCTAAGGCAAAATAAAGGAAAAAGATTGATATTTCGCTATAAATTTCCGTTTCCGTAGCGTTTTTCGATTAAATCTCGATTAAATGACGAATATTAAGAAAGATATGGGAAAAAAGTTGAAATTTCGCTATCAATTTCCGTTTCCGTAGCGTTTTTGGATTACGCCTATATAAAATGACGAAAATTAAGTCAAAATAGTGGAAATAAATTAAAATTTCGCTAAAATTTTCCGTTTTCGTAGCTTTTATCGATCATTTCTGAATAAAATGACTCGAATTGAGGCAAAACAGAGGACAAAAATGGAAATTTCGCTAAAATAATCCGTTTTCATTGCTTTTTTCGATCATATCTCGATGAAATGACGAAAATTAGTGCAAAATAGAAGAAACAAATTGAAATTTTGCTAAAATTATCCGTTTTAGTTTCTTTATTCGATCATATCTCGATAAAATGACCAAAAATAAGGCAAAATGGAGGAAAAAAATTTAAATTTTGGTGAAATTATCTGTTTTCGTTGCTTTTTTCGATCATATCTGGTTAAAATGACGAGAATTGAGGCAAAAATAGAGTCAAAGAATTGATTTTAACAGGAAAAAAATTGAAATATCGGTAACATTGTCCGTTTTCGATGCTTTTTTCTATAATTTCTCGATAAAATGACAAAAATTAAGGCAAAATAATGGAAAAAAATAAAATTTCGATAAAATTACTTGTTTTCATTGCTTTTTTCCATCAAATCTCGATAAAATGACGAAAATTAAGGTAAAATAGAGGAAAAAATTTAAATTTTCGCTAAAATTATCAGTTTTCGTTGCATTTTTCGATCATATACTTATAAAATGACGGATATTAAGGCTAAATAGAGAAAAAAAATTGAAATCTCGCTATAATATCCGATTTGGTTGCTTATTAGATCACATCTCGAAAAAATGGCTAAAATTAAGGCAAACTAGAGGAAAAAAGTCGAAATTTCGGTAAAACGTTCTGTTTCCGTTGCGTTTTTCGATAATATCTCGATAAAATGTCTAAAATTAAGTAAAATATGAGAAAAAAGTTGTCTTTTCCCTAAAAGTTTCCGTTTTTGTTTCTTTTTTCGAACATATCTCGATTAAATGACGAGAATTAGGGTAAAATAGGGGGAAAGAATTAATATTTAGATAATACTATCCTTTTTCGTTCCTTTTTTTCGATCATATAACGATATAATGACGAAAAGTAAGATAAAATAGAGGGAAAGAATTAATTTTGACAGGAAAAAAATTGAAATTTCGGTAAAATTTTCCGTTTTCGATGCTTTTTTCGATCATATCTTGAAGAAATGATGAAAAAAGGCAAAATAGAGGGAAAGAATTAAAAGTTTGGTTAAATTATCCGTTTTGGTATCTTTTTTCGATCATATCTCGTTAAATATTACGAAAAGCTAGGCGAAATAGAGGAAAAAAATTGAAATTCCGATAAAAGCTTCCGTTTTCGTTTCTCTTTTCGATCATAACTAGATAAAATGACGCAAAACTAAGGCAAAATAGAGGAAATAAAATAAAAGTTTGCTAAAATTTTCCGATTTCGTAGCTTTTATCGATCATTTCTGAATAAAATGACGGGAATGGAGGCGAAACAGAGGAAAAAATTGAAATTTCCGTAAAATTATCCGTTTTAGTTTCTTTTTTCGATCATATCTCGATAAAATGACCATAAATAAGGCAAAATGGAGATAAAATATTGAAATTTCGGTGTAATCATCTGTTTTCGTTGCTTTTTTCGATCATATCTAGTTAAAATGAAGAGAATTTAGGCAAAAAGGAGGAAAAAAATTAATCTTTTACGAAAAATATTTGTTTTCATTCCTTTTTTCGATCATATCTCGATAAAATGACGAAAATTAAGGAAAAATAGAGTGAAAGAATTGATTTTAACAGGAAAAAAATTTAAATATCGGTAAAATTATCCGTTTTCGATGCTTCTTTCTAAAATTTCTCGATAAAATGACGAAAATTAAGGCAAAATAGAGGGAAAGAATTGATTTTGACAGAAAAAAATTGAAATTTCGGTAAAATTTTCCGTTTTCGATGCTTTATTCGATCATATCTCGAAGAAATGATGAAAAAAAGGCAAAATAGAGGATAAATATTTAAATTTTGCTAAAATTATCCATTTCCGTTGCTTATTTCAATCACATCTCGAAAAAATGGCAACGATTAAGGCAAAATACAGGATAAAAATTGAAATTTCTATAAAATTATTGGTTTCCTTGCTTTATTCGATAAAATCTCGATAAAATGACGAAAATTAAGGCAATATATAGGAAAAAAATTGTAGTTTCGCTAAAATTATCTGTTTTCGTTTCATTTTTCGATCATATCTGAATAAAATAGAGGATAAAAATTGAAATTCCACTAAAACGTTTTCGTTCTCGTATCTTTCATCGATCATAACTCGAAGAAATGACGAAAATTAGTGTAAAATAGAGTAAAAAAATTATAATTTCGCTAAAATGTTCCGTTTTAAAATTTTAATTTTAAGGTAAAATAGAGGGTAAGAATTAAATTTTTGATAAAACTATCCTTTATCGTTCCTTTTTTTTCGATTATATAACGATGAAATGACAAAAATTAAGGTAAAATAGAGGGAAAGAATTGATTTTGACACGAAAAAAATTGAAATTTCGGTAAAATTATCCGTCTACGATGCTTTTTTTTATCTACTCTCGATAAAATGAAGAATATTATGGCAAAATAGAGGAAAAAATTGGAATTTTGCTAAAATTTCCTGTTTTCGTTGCATTTGACGATCATATCTGGATAAAATGATGAAAATTGAGGCAAAATAGAGGATAAGAATTGAAATTTCGGTAAAATTATTCGTTTTCGATGCTTTTTTCGATCAGTTCTCGATAAAATAACGAAAATTATGGCAAAATAGAGGAAAAAAATCGAAATTTTGCTTATATTATCCGTTTTCGTTGCTAATTTCGATCATATCTCGATAAAATGTAGAAAATTAAGGTAAAATAAGGGGTGAGAAATGATTTTCACAGGAAAAAGATTGAAATTTCCAAAAAAAGTTATTTGTTTTTTGATGTTTTTTCAGTCATTCCCCAATAAAATGTCGAAATTAAAACTAAATAGAGGAAAACATTGAAATTTCGGTATAATTATCCGTTTTTCCTTGCTTATTAAGATAAAACCTGGAAAAATGGCAAATGCTAAGGCAAAATAAAGGAAAAAGATTGATATTTCGCTATAAATTTCCGTTTCTGTAGCGTTTTTCGATTAAATCTCGATTAAATGACGAATATTAAGAAAGATATGGGAAAAAAGTTGAAATTTCGCTATCAATTTCCGTTTCCGTAGCGTTTTTGGATTACGCCTATATATAATGACGAAAATTAAGTGAAAATTAAGTCAAAATAGTGGAAATAAATTAAAATTTCGCTAAAATTTTCCGTTTTCGTAGCTTTTATCGATCATTTCTGAATAAAATGACTCGAATTGTGGCAAAACAGAGGATAAAAATGGAAATTTCGCTAAAATAATCCGTTTTCATTGCTTTTTTTCGATCATATCTGGTTAAAATGACGAGAATTGAGGCAAAAATAGAGTCAAAGAATTGATTTTAACAGGAAAAAAATTGAAATATCGGTAACATTGTCCGTTTTCGATGCTTTTTTCTATAATTTCTCGATAAAATGACGAAAAATAAGGCGAAATAAAGGAAAAAAAAATAATATTTCGGTAAAAATATCCTTTTTCGTTGCTTTTTACGATCATATCTCGATAAAATGACGAGAATTAAGGTAAAATAGTGTGTAAGAATTAAATTTTTGATAAAACTATCCTCTTTCGTTCATTTTTTTCGATCATATAACGATAAAATGACGAAAATTTAGGTAAAATAGAGGGATAGAATTGATTTTAACAGGAAAAAAATTGAAATTTCGGTAAATTTTCCGTTTTCGATGGTTTTTTCTATCAATTCTCTATAAAATGACGAAAATAATGGCAAAAAGGAGGAAAAAAAATTGAAATTTTGCTAAAATTATCCGTTTTAGTTTCTTTATTCGACCATATCTCGATAAAATGACCAAAACTAAGGCAAAATAGAGGAAAAAAATTAAATTTCGCTAAAATTTTCTGTTTTCGTTGCATTTTTCAATAATATCTGGATAAAATGATGAAAATTGAGGCAAAATAGAGGATAAAAATTGATGTTTTACTAAAAATATTTGTTTTCATTGTTTTTTTCGATCATATCTCGATAAAATGACGAAAATTAAGGAAGAATAGAGTGAAAGAATTGATTTTAACAGGAAAAAAATTTAAATATCGGTAAAATTAACCGTTTTCGATGCTTCTTTCTAAAATATCTTGATAAAATGACGAAAATTAAGGCAAAATTGAGGGAAAGTGTTGATTTTGACAGAAAAAAATTGAAATTTCGTTTAAATTTTCCGTTTTCGATGTTTTTTTCTATCATATCTCGAAGAAATGATGAAAAAAAGGCAAAATAGAGGATAAATATTTAAATTTTGCTAAAAATTATCCATTTCCGTTGCTTATTTCAATCACATCTCGAATAAATGGCAACGAGTAAGGCAAAATACAGGAAAAAAATTGAAATTTCGATAAAATTATTTGGTTTCCTTGCTTTATTTGATAAAATCTCGATAAAATGACGAAAATTAAGGTAAAATATAGGAAAAAAATTGTTATTTCCCTAAAATTATCTGTTTTCGTTGCATTTTTCGATCATATCTGAATAAAATGATGAAAATTGAGGCAAAATAGAGGATAAAAATTGAAATTCCACTAAAACATTTTCGTTCTCGTATCTTTCATCGATCATAACTCGAAGAAATGACGAATATTAGTGTAAAATAGAGGAAATAAATTATAATTTCGCTAAAATGTTCCGTTTTCATTGCTTATTTCGATCATATCTCGATAAAATGACGAGAATTAAGGTAAAATAGAGGGTAAGAATTAAATTTTTGATAAAACTATCCTTTTTCTTTCCTTTTTTTCGATCATATAACGATGAAATGACGATAATTAAGGTAAAATTTAGGGAAAGAATTGATTTTGACAAGAAAAAAATTGAAATTTCGGTAAAATAATCCGTTTACGATGCTTTTTTCTATCTACTCTCGATAAAATGAAGAATATTAAGGCAAAATAGAGGAAAAAATTGGAATTTTGCTAAAATTTTCTGTTTTCTTTGCTATTTTCTATCATATCTCGATAAAATGTAGAAAATTAAGGCAAAATAGAGAATAAGTAATGAAATTTCGGTAAAATTATCCGTTTTCGATGCCTTTTTCGATCAGTTCTCGATAAAATAACGAAAATTATGGCAAAATAGAGGAAAAAAATCGAAATTTTGCTTATATTATCCGTTTTCGTTGCTATTTTCGATCATATACGGATAAAATGTAGAAAATTAAGGCAAAATAGAGGGTGAGAAATGATTTTCACAGGAAAAAGATTGAAATTTCGAAAAAAATTATTTGTTTTCGATGTTTTTTCAGTCATTCCCCAATAAAATGTCGAAATTAAGGCTAAATAGAGGAAAAAATTGAAATTTCGGTATAATTATCCGTTTTTCGTTGCTTTTTCGATCATATTTGGATAAATGATGAAAATTGAGGCAAAATAGTGGACAAAATTGAAATGTCGCTAAAATTATCCGTTTTCGTTGCTTATTAAGATAAAACCTGTAAAAAATGGCAAAAGTTAAAGGCAAAATAGAAGAAAAAATTGAAATTTCGCTTTAAATTTCCGTTTCCGTAGCATTTTTCGATTATATCTAGATAAAATTGCGAATATTAAGCAAGATATGGGAAAAAAATTGAAATTTCGCTATAAAATTCCGTTTCCGTAGCGTTTTTGGATTATACCTAGATAAAATGACGAAAATTAAGTCAAAATAGAGGAAATAAATAAAAATTTTCCGTGTTCGTAGCTTTTATCGATCATTTTTGAATAAAATGACTATAATTGAGGCAAATTAGAGGAAAAAAATTGAAATTTCGCTAAAATTATCCGTTTTCGATGCTTTTTTCGATCAGTTCTCGATAAAATAACGAAAATTATGGCAAAATAGAGGAAAAAAATTGAAATTTTGCTTATATTATCCGTTTTCGTTGCTGTTTTCGATCATATCTCGATGAAATGAAGAAAATTAAGGCAAAATAGAGGGTGAGAATTGATTTTCACAGGAAAACGATTGAAATTTCCAAAAAAAGTTATTTGTTTGTGACGTTTTTTCAGTCATTCCCCAATAAAATGTCGAAATTTAAACTAAATAGAGAAAAAAATTGAAATTTCGGTATAATTATCCGTTTTTCGTTGCTTATTAAGATAAAACCTGGAAAAATGGCAAATGCTAAGGCAAAATAAAGGAAAAAGATTGATATTTCGCTATAAATTTCCGTTTCCGTAGCGTTTTTCGATTAAATCTCGATTAAATGACGAATATTAAGAAAGATATGGGAAAAAAGTTGAAATTTCGCTATCAATTTCCGTTTCCGTAGCGTTTTTGGATTACGCCTATATAAAATGACGAAAATTAAGTCAAAATAGTGGAAATAAATTAAAATTTCGCTAAAATTTTCCGTTTTCGTAGCTTTTATCGATCATTTCTGAATAAAATGACTCGAATTGAGGCAAAACAGAGGACAAAAATGGAAATTTCGCTAAAATAATCCGTTTTCATTGCTTTTTTCGATCATATCTCGATGAAATGACGAAAATTAGTGCAAAATAGAAGAAACAAATTGAAATTTTGCTAAAATTATCCGTTTTAGTTTCTTTATTCGATCATATCTCGATAAAATGACCAAAAATAAGGCAAAATGGAGGAAAAAAATTTAAATTTTGGTGAAATTATCTGTTTTCGTTGCTTTTTTCGATCATATCTGGTTAAAATGACGAGAATTGAGGCAAAAATAGAGTCAAAGAATTGATTTTAACAGGAAAAAAATTGAAATATCGGTAACATTGTCCGTTTTCGATGCTTTTTTCTATAATTTCTCGATAAAATGACAAAAATTAAGGCAAAATAATGGAAAAAAATAAAATTTCGATAAAATTACTTGTTTTCATTGCTTTTTTCAATCAAATCTCGATAAAATGACGAAAATTAAGGTAAAATAGAGGAAAAAATTTAAATTTTCGCTAAAATTATCAGTTTTCGTTGCATTTTTCGATCATATACTTATAAAATGACGGATATTAAGGCTAAATAGAGAAAAAAAATTGAAATCTCGCTATAATATCCGATTTGGTTGCTTATTAGATCACATCTCGAAAAAATGGCTAAAATTAAGGCAAACTAGAGGAAAAAAGTCGAAATTTCGGTAAAACGTTCTGTTTCCGTTGCGGTTTTCGATAATATCTCGATAAAATGTCTAAAATTAAGTAAAATATGAGAAAAAAGTTGTCTTTTCCCTAAAAGTTTCCGTTTTTGTTTCTTTTTTCGAACATATCTCGATTAAATGACGAGAATTAGGGTAAAATAGGGGGAAAGAATTAATATTTAGATAATACTATCCTTTTTCGTTCCTTTTTTTCGATCATATAACGATATAATGACGAAAAGTAAGATAAAATAGAGGGAAAGAATTAATTTTGACAGGAAAAAAATTGAAATTTCGGTAAAATTTTCCGTTTTCGATGCTTTTTTCGATCATATCTTGAAGAAATGATGAAAAAAGGCAAAATAGAGGGAAAGAATTAAAAGTTTGGTTAAATTATCCGTTTTGGTATCTTTTTTCGATCATATCTCGTTAAATATTACGAAAAGCTAGGCGAAATAGAGGAAAAAAATTGAAATTCCGATATAAGCTTCCGTTTTCGTTTCTCTTTTCGATCATAACTAGATAAAATGACGCAAAACTAAGGCAAAATAGAGGAAATAAAATAAAAGTTTGCTAAAATTTTCCGATTTCGTAGCTTTTATCGATCATTTCTGAATAAAATGACGGGAATGGAGGCGAAACAGAGGAAAAAATTGAAATTTCCGTAAAATTATCCGTTTTAGTTTCTTTTTTCGATCATATCTCGATAAAATGACCATAAATAAGGCAAAATGGAGATAAAATATTGAAATTTCGGTGTAATCATCTGTTTTCGTTGCTTTTTTCGATCATATCTAGTTAAAATGAAGAGAATTTAGGCAAAAAGGAGGAAAAAAATTAATCTTTTACGAAAAATATTTGTTTTCATTCCTTTTTTCGATCATATCTCGATAAAATGACGAAAATTAAGGAAAAATAGAGTGAAAGAATTGATTTTAACAGGAAAAAAATTTAAATATCGGTAAAATTATCCGTTTTCGATGCTTCTTTCTAAAATTTCTCGATAAAATGACGAAAATTAAGGCAAAATAGAGGGAAAGAATTGATTTTGACAGAAAAAAATTGAAATTTCGGTAAAATTTTCCGTTTTCGATGTTTTTTTCTATCATATCTCGAAGAAATGATGAAAAAAAGGTAAAATAGAGGATAAATATTTAAATTTTGCTAAAAATTATCCATTTCCGTTGCTTATTTCAATCACATCTCGAATAAATGGCAACGATTAAGGCAAAATATAGGAAAAAAATTGAAATTTCGATAAAATTATTTGGTTTCCTTGCTTTATTTGATAAAATCTCGATAAAATGACGAAAATTAAGGCAAAATATAGGAAAAAAATTGTAATTTCGCTAAAATTATCTGTTTTCGTTGCATTTTTCAATCATATCTGAATAAAATGATGAAAATTGAGGCAAAATAGAGGATAAAAATTGAAATTCCACTAAAACATTTTCGTTGTCGTATCTTTCATCGATCATAATTCGAAGAAATGACGAATATTAGTGTAAAATAGAGGAAATAAATTATAATTTCGCTAAAATGTTCCGTTTTCATTGCTTTTTTCGATCATATCTCGAAAAAATGACGAGAATTAAGGTAAAATAGAGGGTAAGAATTAAATTTTTGATAAAACTATCCTTTTTCGTTCCTTTTTTTCGATCATATAACGATGAAATGACGAAAATTAAGGTAAAATAGAGGGAAAGAATTGATTTTGACAAGAAAAAAATTGAAATTTCGGTAAAAGAATCCGTTCACGATGCTTTTTTCTATCTACTCTCGATAAAATGAAGAATATTAAGGCAAAATAGAGGAAAAAATTGATTTTGACAGGAAAAAAATTAAAATTTCGGTAAAATTTTCCGTTTCCGATGCTTTTTTCGATCATATCTTGAAGAAATGATAAAAAAAGGCAAAATAGAGGGAAAATATTGAAATTTTGGTTATATTATCCGTTTTCGTTGCTGTTTTCGATCATATCTCGATAAAATGAAGAAAATTAAGGGAAAATAGAGGGAGAGAAATGATTTTGACAGAAAAAGAAAGAAATTTCGGAAAAATTATTCGTTTTCGAGGCTTTTTTCAGTCATTCCCTAATAAAATCACGAAAATTAAGGCTAAATAGAGGAAAAAATTGAAATTTCGGTAATATTTTCCGTTTTCGATGCTTTATTCGATCATATCTCAAAGAAATGACGAAAATTAAGGCAAAATATAGGAAAAAAATTGTAATTTCGCTAAAATTATCTGTTTTCGTTGCATTTTTCGATCATATCTGAATAAAATGATGAAAATTGAGGCAAAATAGAGGATAAAAATTGAAATTCCACTAAAACGTTTTCGTTCTCGTATCTTTCATCGATCATAACTCGAAGAAATGACGAAAATTAGTGTAAAATAGAGTAAAAAAATTATAATTTCGCTAAAATGTTCCGTTTTCATTGCTTTTTTCGATCATATCTCGATAAAATGACGAGAATTAAGGTAAAATAGAGGGTAAGAATTAAATTTTTGATAAAAGTATCCTTTTTCGTTCCTTTTTTTCGATCATATAACGATGAAATGACGAAAATTAAGGTAAAATAGAGGGAATGAATTGATTTTGACAAGAAAAAAATTGAAATTTCGGTAAAATAATCCGTTTACGATGCTTTTTTCTATCTACTCTCGATATAATGAAGAATATTAAGGCAAAATAGAGGAAAAAATTGGAATTTTGCTAAAATTTTCTGTTTTCGTTGCATTTGACGATCATATCTGGATAAAATGATGAAAATTGAGGCAAAATAGAGGATAAGAATTGAAAGTTCGGTAAAATTATCCGTTTTCGATGCTTTTTTCGATCAGTTCTCGATAAAATAACGAAAATTATGGCAAAATAGAGGAAAAAAATCGAAATTTTGCTTATATTATCCGTTTTCGTTGCTAATTTCGATCATATCTCGATAATGTAGAAAATTAAGGCAAAATAGAGATGAGAATTGATTTTCACAGGAAAACGATTGAAATTTCCAAAAAAAGTTATTTGTTTGTGACGTTTTTTCAGTCATTCCCCAATAAAATGTCGAAATTTAAACTAAATAGAGAAAAAAATTGAAATTTCGGTATAATTATCCGTTTTTCGTTGCTTATTAAGATAAAACCTGGAAAAATGGCAAATGCTAAGGCAAAATAAAGGAAAAAGATTGATATTTCGCTATAAATTTCCGTTTCCGTAGCGTTTTTCGATTAAATCTCGATTAAATGACGAATATTAAGAAAGATATGGGAAAAAAGTTGAAATTTCGCTATCAATTTCCGTTTCCGTAGCGTTTTTGGATTACGCCTATATAAAATGACGAAAATTAAGTCAAAATAGTGGAAATAAATTAAAATTTCGCTAAAATTTTCCGTTTTCGTAGCTTTTATCGATCATTTCTGAATAAAATGACTCGAATTGAGGCAAAACAGAGGACAAAAATGGAAATTTCGCTAAAATAATCCGTTTTCATTGCTTTTTTCGATCATATCTCGATGAAATGACGAAAATTAGTGCAAAATAGAAGAAACAAATTGAAATTTTGCTAAAATTATCCGTTTTAGTTTCTTTATTCGATCATATCTCGATAAAATGACCAAAAATAAGGCAAAATGGAGGAAAAAAATTTAAATTTTGGTGAAATTATCTGTTTTCGTTGCTTTTTTCGATCATATCTGGTTAAAATGACGAGAATTGAGGCAAAAATAGAGTCAAAGAATTGATTTTAACAGGAAAAAAATTGAAATATCGGTAACATTGTCCGTTTTCGATGCTTTTTTCTATAATTTCTCGATAAAATGACAAAAATTAAGGCAAAATAATGGAAAAAAATAAAATTTCGATAAAATTACTTGTTTTCATTGCTTTTTTCAATCAAATCTCGATAAAATGACGAAAATTAAGGTAAAATAGAGGAAAAAATTTAAATTTTCGCTAAAATTATCAGTTTTCGTTGCATTTTTCGATCATATACTTATAAAATGACGGATATTAAGGCTAAATAGAGAAAAAAAATTGAAATCTCGCTATAATATCCGATTTGGTTGCTTATTAGATCACATCTCGAAAAAATGGCTAAAATTAAGGCAAACTAGAGGAAAAAAGTCGAAATTTCGGTAAAACGTTCTGTTTCCGTTGCGGTTTTCGATAATATCTCGATAAAATGTCTAAAATTAAGTAAAATATGAGAAAAAAGTTGTCTTTTCCCTAAAAGTTTCCGTTTTTGTTTCTTTTTTCGAACATATCTCGATTAAATGACGAGAATTAGGGTAAAATAGGGGGAAAGAATTAATATTTAGATAATACTATCCTTTTTCGTTCCTTTTTTTCGATCATATAACGATATAATGACGAAAAGTAAGATAAAATAGAGGGAAAGAATTAATTTTGACAGGAAAAAAATTGAAATTTCGGTAAAATTTTCCGTTTTCGATGCTTTTTTCGATCATATCTTGAAGAAATGATGAAAAAAGGCAAAATAGAGGGAAAGAATTAAAAGTTTGGTTAAATTATCCGTTTTGGTATCTTTTTTCGATCATATCTCGTTAAATATTACGAAAAGCTAGGCGAAATAGAGGAAAAAAATTGAAATTCCGATAAAAGCTTCCGTTTTCGTTTCTCTTTTCGATCATAACTAGATAAAATGACGCAAAACTAAGGCAAAATAGAGGAAATAAAATAAAAGTTTGCTAAAATTTTCCGATTTCGTAGCTTTTATCGATCATTTCTGAATAAAATGACGGGAATGGAGGCGAAACAGAGGAAAAAATTGAAATTTCCGTAAAATTATCCGTTTTAGTTTCTTTTTTCGATCATATCTCGATAAAATGACCATAAATAAGGCAAAATGGAGATAAAATATTGAAATTTCGGTGTAATCATCTGTTTTCGTTGCTTTTTTCGATCATATCTAGTTAAAATGAAGAGAATTTAGGCAAAAAGGAGGAAAAAAATTAATCTTTTACGAAAAATATTTGTTTTCATTCCTTTTTTCGATCATATCTCGATAAAATGACGAAAATTAAGGAAAAATAGAGTGAAAGAATTGATTTTAACAGGAAAAAAATTTAAATATCGGTAAAATTATCCGTTTTCGATGCTTCTTTCTAAAATTTCTCGATAAAATGACGAAAATTAAGGCAAAATAGAGGGAAAGAATTGATTTTGACAGAAAAAAATTGAAATTTCGGTAAAATTTTCCGTTTTCGATGCTTTATTCGATCATATCTCGAAGAAATGATGAAAAAAAGGCAAAATAGAGGATAAATATTTAAATTTTGCTAAAATTATCCATTTCCGTTGCTTATTTCAATCACATCTCGAAAAAATGGCAACGATTAAGGCAAAATACAGGATAAAAATTGAAATTTCTATAAAATTATTGGTTTCCTTGCTTTATTCGATAAAATCTCGATAAAATGACGAAAATTAAGGCAATATATAGGAAAAAAATTGTAGTTTCGCTAAAATTATCTGTTTTCGTTTCATTTTTCGATCATATCTGAATAAAATAGAGGATAAAAATTGAAATTCCACTAAAACGTTTTCGTTCTCGTATCTTTCATCGATCATAACTCGAAGAAATGACGAAAATTAGTGTAAAATAGAGTAAAAAAATTATAATTTCGCTAAAATGTTCCGTTTTAAAATTTTAATTTTAAGGTAAAATAGAGGGTAAGAATTAAATTTTTGATAAAACTATCCTTTATCGTTCCTTTTTTTTCGATTATATAACGATGAAATGACGAAAATTAAGGTAAAATAGAGGGAAAGAATTGATTTTGACACGAAAAAAATTGAAATTTCGGTAAAATTATCCGTCTACGATGCTTTTTTTTATCTACTCTCGATAAAATGAAGAATATTATGGCAAAATAGAGGAAAAAATTGGAATTTTGCTAAAATTTCCTGTTTTCGTTGCATTTGACGATCATATCTGGATAAAATGATGAAAATTGAGGCAAAATAGAGGATAAGAATTGAAATTTCGGTAAAATTATCCGTTTTCGATGCTTTTTTCGATCAGTTCTCGATAAAATAACGAAAATTATGGCAAAATAGAGGAAAAAAATCGAAATTTTGCTTATATTATCCGTTTTCGTTGCTAATTTCGATCATATCTCGATAAAATGTAGAAAATTAAGGTAAAATAAGGGGTGAGAAATGATTTTCACAGGAAAAAGATTGAAATTTCCAAAAAAAGTTATTTGTTTTTTGATGTTTTTTCAGTCATTCCCCAATAAAATGTCGAAATTAAAACTAAATAGAGGAAAACATTGAAATTTCGGTATAATTATCCGTTTTTCCTTGCTTATTAAGATAAAACCTGGAAAAATGGCAAATGCTAAGGCAAAATAAAGGAAAAAGATTGATATTTCGCTATAAATTTCCGTTTCTGTAGCGTTTTTCGATTAAATCTCGATTAAATGACGAATATTAAGAAAGATATGGGAAAAAAGTTGAAATTTCGCTATCAATTTCCGTTTCCGTAGCGTTTTTGGATTACGCCTATATATAATGACGAAAATTAAGTGAAAATTAAGTCAAAATAGTGGAAATAAATTAAAATTTCGCTAAAATTTTCCGTTTTCGTAGCTTTTATCGATCATTTCTGAATAAAATGACTCGAATTGTGGCAAAACAGAGGATAAAAATGGAAATTTCGCTAAAATAATCCGTTTTCATTGCTTTTTTTCGATCATATCTCGATGAAATGACGAAAATTAGTGCAAAATAGAGGAAAAAAAATTAAGTTTTGGTGAAATTATCTGTTTTCGTTGCTTTTTTCGATCATATCTGGTTAAAATGACGAGAATTGAGGCAAAAATAGAGTCAAAGAATTGATTTTAACAGGAAAAAAATTGAAATATCGGTAACATTGTCCGTTTTCGATGCTTTTTTCTATAATTTCTCGATAAAATGACGAAAAATAAGGCAAAATAAAGGAAAAAAAAATAATATTTCGGTAAAAATATCCTTTTTCGTTGCTTTTTACGATCATATCTCGATAAAATGACGAGAATTAAGGTAAAATAGTGTGTAAGAATTAAATTTTTGATAAAACTATCCTCTTTCGTTCATTTTTTTCGATCATATAACGATAAAATGACGAAAATTTAGGTAAAATAGAGGGATAGAATTGATTTTAACAGGAAAAAAATTGAAATTTCGGTAAATTTTCCGTTTTCGATGGTTTTTTCTATCAATTCTCTATAAAATGACGAAAATAATGGCAAAAAGGAGGAAAAAAAATTGAAATTTTGCTAAAATTATCCGTTTTAGTTTCTTTATTCGACCATATCTCGATAAAATGACCAAAACTAAGGCAAAATAGAGGAAAAAAATTAAATTTCGCTAAAATTTTCTGTTTTCGTTGCATTTTTCAATAATATCTGGATAAAATGATGAAAATTGGGGCAAAATAGAGGATAAAAATTGATGTTTTACTAAAAATATTTGTTTTCATTGTTTTTTTCGATCATATCTCGATAAAATGACGAAAATTAAGGAAGAATAGAGTGAAAGAATTGATTTTAACAGGAAAAAAATTTAAATATCGGTAAAATTAACCGTTTTCGATGCTTCTTTCTAAAATATCTTGATAAAATGACGAAAATTAAGGCAAAATTGAGGGAAAGTGTTGATTTTGACAGAAAAAAATTGAAATTTCGTTTAAATTTTCCGTTTTCGATGTTTTTTTCTATCATATCTCGAAGAAATGATGAAAAAAAGGCAAAATAGAGGATAAATATTTAAATTTTGCTAAAAATTATCCATTTCCGTTGCTTATTTCAATCACATCTCGAATAAATGGCAACGAGTAAGGCAAAATACAGGAAAAAAATTGAAATTTCGATAAAATTATTTGGTTTCCTTGCTTTATTTGATAAAATCTCGATAAAATGACGAAAATTAAGGTAAAATATAGGAAAAAAATTGTTATTTCGCTAAAATTATCTGTTTTCGTTGCATTTTTCGATCATATCTGAATAAAATGATGAAAATTGAGGCAAAATAGAGGATAAAAATTGAAATTCCACTAAAACATTTTCGTTCTCGTATCTTTCATCGATCATAACTCGAAGAAATGACGAATATTAGTGTAAAATAGAGGAAATAAATTATAATTTCGCTAAAATGTTCCGTTTTCACTGCTTATTTCGATCATATCTCGATAAAATGACGAGAATTAAGGTAAAATAGAGGGTAAGAATTAAATTTTTGATAAAACTATCCTTTTTCTTTCCTTTTTTTCGATCATATAACGATGAAATGACGATAATTAAGGTAAAATTTAGGGAAAGAATTGATTTTGACAAGAAAAAAATTGAAATTTCGGTAAAATAATCCGTTTACGATGCTTTTTTCTATCTACTCTCGATAAAATGAAGAATATTAAGGCAAAATAGAGGAAAAAATTGGAATTTTGCTAAAATTTTCTGTTTTCTTTGCTATTTTCTATCATATCTCGATAAAATGTAGAAAATTAAGGCAAAATAGAGAATAAGTAATGAAATTTCGGTAAAATTATCCGTTTTCGATGCTTTTTTCGATCAGTTCTCGATAAAATAACGAAAATTATGGCAAAATAGAGGAAAAAAATCGAAATTTTGCTTATATTATCCGTTTTCGTTGCTATTTTCGATCATATACGGATAAAATGTAGAAAATTAAGGCAAAATAGAGGGTGAGAAATGATTTTCACAGGAAAAAGATTGAAATTTCCAAAAAAATTATTTGTTTTCGATGTTTTTTCAGTCATTCCCCAATAAAATGTCGAAATTAAGGCTAAATAGAGGAAAAAATTGAAATTTCGGTATAATTATCCGTTTTTCGTTGCTTTTTCGATCATATTTGGATAAATGATGAAAATTGAGGCAAAATAGTGGACAAAATTGAAATGTCGCTAAAATTATCCGTTTTCGTTGCTTATTAAGATAAAACCTGTAAAAAATGGCAAAAGTTAAAGGCAAAATAGAAGAAAAAATTGAAATTTCGCTTTAAATTTCCGTTTCCGTAGCATTTTTCGATTATATCTAGATAAAATTGCGAATATTAAGCAAGATATGGGAAAAAAATTGAAATTTCGCTATAAAATTCCGTTTCCGTAGCGTTTTTGGATTATACCTAGATAAAATGACGAAAATTAAGTCAAAATAGAGGAAATAAATAAAAATTTTCCGTGTTCGTAGCTTTTATCGATCATTTTTGAATAAAATGACTATAATTGAGGCAAATTAGAGGAAAAAAATTGAAATTTCGCTAAAATTATCCGTTTTCGATGCTTTTTTCGATCAGTTCTCGATAAAATAACGAAAATTATGGCAAAATAGAGGAAAAAAATTGAAATTTTGCTTATATTATCCGTTTTCGTTGCTGTTTTCGATCATATCTCGATGAAATTAAGAAAATTAAGGCAAAATAGAGGGTGAGAAATGATTTTTACAGGAAAAAGATTGAAATTTCGGAAAAAATTATTCGTTTCGATGATTTTTCAGTCATTCCCCAATAAAATGTCGAAAATTAAGGCAAAATGAAGGAAAAAATTGAAATTTCGGTATAGTTATCCGT
The DNA here is from genome assembly GCA_947579665.1 of Sympetrum striolatum. Taxonomy (NCBI): domain Eukaryota; kingdom Metazoa; phylum Arthropoda; class Insecta; order Odonata; family Libellulidae; genus Sympetrum; species Sympetrum striolatum. The sequence continues at coordinate 57,698,203 of OX388349.1, forward strand.
TTTTCGTTTCTTTTTCGATCATATCTGGATAAAATGATGAAAATTGAGGCAAAATGGTGGAAAAAAATTGAAATTTCGCTAAAATTATCTGTTTTCGTTGCTTGTTTAAATAAAACCTGGAAAAAGTGGCAAAAGTTAAGGAAAAATAGAGGAAACAAATTGAAATTTCACTATAAATTTCCGTTTCCGTAGCGTTTTTCGATTATATCTCGATAAAATGACGAATATTAAGCAAGATATGGGAAAAAAATTAAATTTTCGCAGTAAATTTCCGTTTCCGTAGCGTTTTTGGATTATACCTAGATAAAATGACGAAAATTAAGGAAAAATAGAGTGAAAGAATTGATTTGATCAGGAAAAAATTTTAAATATCGGTAAAATTATCCGTTTTCGATGCCTTTTTCTAAAATTTCTCGATAAAATGACAAAAATTAAGGCAAAATTATAGAAAAAAATTAAATTTCGATAAAATTACTTGTTTTCATTGCTTTTATCGATCAAATCTCGATAAAATGACGAAAATTAAGGTAAAATAGAGGAAAAAATTTGAAATTTCGCTAAAATTATCTGTTTTCGTTGCATTTTTCGATCATATGCTTATAAAATGACAGATATTAAGGCTAAATAGAGAAAAAAAAATAGAAATCTCGCTATAGTAGCCGACTTCGTTGCTTATTAGATCACATCTCAAAAAAATGGCAAAAATTAAGGCAAACTAGAGGAAAAAAATCGAAATTTCGGTAAAACGTTCTGTTTCCGTTGCGTTTTTCGATAATATCTCGATAAAATGTCTAAAATTAAGTAAAATATGAGAAAAAAGTTTTCTTTTCCCTAAAAGTTTCCGTTTTTGTTTCTTTTTTCGAACATATCTCGATAAAATGACGAGAATTAGGGTAAAATAGGGGGAAAGAATTAATATTTTGATAAAACTATCCTTTTTCGTTCCTTTTTTTCGATCATATAACGATAAAATGACGAAAAGTAAGTTAAAATAGAGGGTGAGAAATGATTTTCACAGGAAAAAGATTGAAATTTCCAAAAAAATTATTTGTTTTTGATGTTTTTTCAGTCATTCCCCAATAAAATGTCGAAATTAAGGCTAAATAGAGGAAAAAATTGAAATTTCGGTATAATTATCCGTTTTTCGTTGCTTTTTCGATCATATTTGGATAAATGATGAAAATTGAGGCAAAATAGTGGACAAAATTGAAATGTCGCTAAAATTATCCGTTTTCGTTGCTTATTAAGATAAAACCTGTAAAAAATGGCAAAAGTTAAAGGCAAAATAGAAGAAAAAATTGAAATTTCGCTTTAAATTTCCGTTTCCGTAGCATTTTTCGATTATATCTAGATAAAATTACGAATATTAAGCAAGATATGGGAAAAAAATTGAAATTTCGCTATAAAATTCCGTTTCCGTAGCGTTTTTGGATTATACCTAGATAAAATGACGAAAATTAAGTCAAAATAGAGGAAATAAATAAAAATTTTCCGTGTTCGTAGCTTTTATCGATCATTTTTGAATAAAATGACTATAATTGAGGCAAATTAGAGGAAAAAAATTGAAATTTCGCTAAAATTATCCGTTTTCGATGCTTTTTTCGACCAGTTCTCGATAAAATAACGAAAATTATGGCAAAATAGAGGAAAAAAATTGAAATTTTGCTTATATTATCCGTTTTCGTTGCTGTTTTCGATCATATCTCGATGAAATGAAGAAAATTAAGGCAAAATAGAGGGTGAGAAATGATTTTTACAGGAAAAAGATTGAAATTTCGGAAAAAATTATTCGTTTCGATGATTTTTCAGTCATTCCCCAATAAAATGTCGAAAATTAAGGCAAAATGAAGGAAAAAATTGAAATTTCGGTATAGTTATCCGTTTTCCGTTGCTTTTTCGATCATATCTGGATAAAATGATGAAAATTGAGGCAAAATGGTGGAAAAAAATTGAAATTTCGCTAAAATTATCTGTTTTCGTTGCTTGTTTAAATAAAACCTGGAAAAAGTGGCAAAAGTTAAGGAAAAATAGAGGAAAAAAATTGAAATTTCACTATAAATTTCCGTTTCCGTAGCGTTTTTCGATTATATCTCGATAAAATGACGAATATTAAGCAAGATATGGGAAAAAAATTAAAATTTCGCAGTAAATTTCCGTTTCCGTAGCGTTTTTGGATTATACCTAGATAAAATGACGAAAATTAAGGAAAAATAGAGTGAAAGAATTGATTTGATCAGAAAAAAAATTTAAATATCGGTAAAATTATCCGTTTTCGATGCCTTTTTCTAAAATTTCTCGATAAAATGACAAAAATTAAGGCAAAATAATAGAAAAAAATTAAATTTCGATAAAATTACTTGTTTTCATTGCTTTTTTCGATCAAATCTCGATAAAATGACGAAAATTAAGGTAAAATAGAGGAAAAAATTTGAAATTTCGCTAAAATTATCTGTTTTCGTTGCATTTTTCGATCATATACTTATAAAATGACAGATATTAAGGCTAAATAGAGAAAAAAAATAGAAATCTCGCTATAGTAGCCGATTTCGTTGCTTATTAGATTACATCTCGAAAAAATGGCAAAAATTAAGGCAAACTAGAGGAAAAAAATGGAAATTTCGGTAAAACGTTCTGTTTCCGTTGCGTTTTTCGATAATATCTCGATAAAATGTCTAAAATTAAGTAAAATATGAGAAAAAAGTTGTCTTTTCCCTATAAGTTTCCGTTTTTGTTTCTTTTTTCGAACATATCTTGAAGAAATGATAAAAAAGGCAAAATAGAGGGAAAATATTGAAATTTTGGTTATATTATCCGTTTTCGTTGCTGTTTTCGATCATATCTCGATAAAATGAAGAAAATTAAGGGAAAATAGAGGGAGAGAAATGATTTTGTCAGAAAAAGAAAGAAATTTCGGAAGAATTATTCGTTTTCGAGGCTTTTTTCAGTCATTACCTAATAAAATCACGAAAATTAAGGCTAAATAGAGGAAAAAATTGAAATTTCGGTAAAATTTTCCGTTTTCGATGCCTTTTTCGATAATATCTCGATAAAATGTCTAAAATTAAGTAAAATATGAGAAAAAAGTTGTCTTTTCCCTAAAAGTTTCCGTTTTTGTTTCTTTTTTCGATCATATCTCGATAAAATGACGAGAATTAGGGTAAAATAGAGGGTAAGAATTAAATTTTTGATAAAACTATCCTCTTTCGTTCATTTTTTTCGATCATATAACGATAAAATGACGAAAATTTAGGTAAAATAGAGGGATAGAATTGATTTTAACAGGAAAAAAATTGAAATTTTGGTAAATTTTCCTTTTTCGATGGTTTTTTCTATCAATTCTCTATAAAATGACGAAAATTATGGCAAAAAGGAGGAAAAAAATTGAAATTTTGCTAAAATTATCCGTTTTAGTTTCTTTATTCGACCATATCTCGATAAAATGACCAAAACTAAGGCAAAATAGAGGAAAAAAATTAAATTTCGCTAAAATTTTCTGTTTTCGTTGCATTTTTCAATAATATCTGGATAAAATGATGAAAATTGAGGCAAAATAGAGGATAAAAATTGATGTTTTACTAAAACTGTTTGTTTTCGTTGTTTTTTTCGATCATATCTCGATAAAATGACGAAAATTAAGGAAGAATAGAGGGAAAGAATTGATTTTAACAGGAAAAATATTTAAATATCGGTAAAATTATCCGTTTTCGATGCTTCTTTCTAAAATATCTTGATAAAATGACGAAAATTAAGGCAAAATTGAGGGAAAGTGTTGATTTTGACAGAAAAAAATTGAAATTTCGGTTAAATTTTCCGTTTTCGATGTTTTTTTCTAGCATATCTCGAAGAAATGATGAAAAAAAGGCAAAATAGGGGATAAATATTTAAATTTTGCTAAAAATTATCCATTTCCGTTGCTTATTTCAATCACATCTCGAATAAATGGCAACGATTAAGGCATAATACAGGAAAAAAATTGAAATTTCGATAAAAATATTTGGTATCCTTGCTTTATTTGATAAAATCTCGATAAAATGACGAAAATTAAGGCAAAATATAGGAAAGAAATTGTAATTTCGCTAAAATCATCTGTTTTCGTTGCATTTTTCGATCATATCTGAATAAATGATGAAAATTGAGGCAAAATAGAGGATAAAAATTGAAATTCCACTAAAACATTTTCGTTCTCGTACCTTTCATCGATCATAACTCGAAAAAATGACGAATATTAGTGTAAAATAGAGGAAATAAATTATAATTTCGCTAAAATGTTCCGTTTTCATTGCTTTTTTCGATCATATCTCGATAAAATGACGAGAATTAAGGTAAAATAGAGGGTAAGAATTAAATTTTTGATAAAACTATCCTTTTTCGTTCCTTTTTTTCGATCATATAACGATGAAATGACGATAATTAAGGTAAAATTTAGGGAAAGAATTGATTTTGACAAGAAAAAAATTGAAATTTCGGTAAAATAATCCGTTTACGATGCTTTTTTCTATCTACTCTCGATAAAATGAAGAATATTAAGGCAAAATAGAGGAAAAAATTGGAATTTTGCTAAAATTTTCTGTTTTCTTTGCTATTTTCTATCATATCTCGATAAAATGTAGAAAATTAAGGCAAAATAGAGAATAAGTAATGAAATTTCGGTAAAATTATCCGTTTTCGATGCTTTTTTCGATCAGTTCTCGATAAAATAACGAAAATTATGGCAAAATAGAGGAAAAAAATCGAAATTTTGCTTATATTATCCGTTTTCGTTGCTATTTTTGATCATATACGGATAAAATGTAGAAAATTAAGGCAAAATAGAGGGTGAGAAATGATTTTAACAGGAAAAAGATTGAAATTTCCAAAAAAATTATTTGTTTTTGATATTTTTTCAGTCATTCCCCAATAAAATGTCGAAATTAAGGCTAAATAGAGGAAAAAATTGAAATTTCGGTAAAACTATCCGTTTACGATGATTTTTTCTATCTACTCTCGATAAAATGAAGAATATTAAGGCAAAATAGAGGAAAAAATTGGAATTTTGCTAAAATTTTTTGTTTTCGTTGCATCTGACGATCATATCTGGATAAAATGATGAAAATTGAGGCAAAATAGAGGATAAGAATTGAAATTTCGGTAAAATTATCCGTTTTCGATGCTTTTTTCGATCAGTTCTCGATAAAATAACGAAAATTATGGCAAAATAAAGGAAAAAAATCGAAATTTTGCTTATATTATCCGTTTTCGTTGCTATTTTCGATAATATCTCGATAAAATGTACAAAATTAAGGCAAAATAGAGGAAAAAATTTAAATTTTGGTGAAATTATCTGTTTTCGTTGCTTTTTTCGATCATATCTGGTTAAAATGACGAGAATTGAGGCAAAAATAGAGTCAAATAATTGATTTTAACAGGAAAAAAATTGAAATATCGGTAACATTGTCCGTTTTCGATGCTTTTTTCTATAATTTCTCGAGAAAATGAGGAAAAATAAGGCAAAATAAAAAAAAAAATAATATTTCGGTAAAAATATCCTTTTTCGTTGCTTTTTTCGATCATATCTCGATAAAATGACGAGAATTAAGGTAAAATAGAGGGTAAGAATTAAATTTTTGATAAAACTATCCTCTTTCGTTCTTTTTTTTCGAACATATAACGATAAAATGACGAAAATTAAGGCAAAATTGAGGGAAAGTGTTGATTTTGACAGAAAAAAATTGAAATTTCGGTAAATTTTCCGTTTTCGATGGTTTTTTCTATCAATTCTCTATAAAATGACGAAAATTATGGCAAAAAGGAGGAAAAAAAATTGAAATTTTGCTAAAATTATCCGTTTTTGTTACTTTTTTCGAACATATCTCGATAAAATGACGAGAATTAGGGTAAAATAGGGGGAAAGAATTAATATTTTGATAAAACTATCCTTTTTCGTTCCTTTTTTCGATCATATAACGATAAAATGACGAAAAGTAAGTTAAAATAGAGGGAAAGAATTGATTTTGACAGGAAAAAAATTGAAATTTCGGTAAAATTTTCCGTTTTCGATGCTTTTTTCGATCATATCTTGAAGAAATGATAAAAAAAGGCAAAATAGAGGGAAAATATTGAAATTTTGGTTCTATTATCCGTTTTCGTTGCTGTTTTCGATCATATCTCGATAAAATGAAGAAAATTAAGGGAAAATAGAGGGAGAGAAATGATTTTGACAGAAAAAGAAAGAAATTTTGGAAAAATTATTCGTTTTCGATGCTTTTTTCGGTCATTCCCTAATAAAATGACGAAAATTAAGGCTGAATAGAGGAAAAAATTGAAATTTCGGTATAATTATCTTTTTTCGTTGCAATTTTCGATCATATCAGGATAAAATGATAAGAATTGAGGCAAAATAGAGTAGAAAATTGAAATTTGCGGTATAATTATCTTTTTTCGTTGCATTCTTCGATCATATCAGGATAAATGATCAAATTGAGGCAAAATAGAGGAAAAATAATGAAATTTTGCTTACATTAGCCGTTTTCGTTGCTGTTTTCGATCATATCTTGATAAAATGAAGAAAATTAAGGCAAAATAGAGGTTGAGAAATGATTTTGACAGGAAAAAGATTGAATTTCGGAAAAAATTATTCGTTTTCGATGATTTTTTAGTCATTCCCCAATAAAATGTCGAAAATTAAGGCTAAATGGAGGAAAAAATTGAAATTTCGGTATAATTATCCGTTTTTCGTTGCTTATTAAGATAAAACCTGGAAAAATGGCAAATGTTAAGGCAAAGAAAGGAAAAAGATTAAAATTTCCGTTTCCGTAGCTTTTTTCGATTATATCTCGATTAAATGACGAATACTAAGCAAGATATGGGAAAAAAGTTGAAATTTCGCTATCAATTTCCGTTTCCGTAGCGTTTATGGATTACGCCTATAAAAAGTGACGAAAATTAAGTCAAAATAGTGGAAATAAATTAAAATTTCGCTAAAATTTTCCGTTTTCGTAGCTTTTATCGATCATTTCCGAATAAAATGACTAGAATTGAGGCAAAGCAGAGGATAAAAATGGAAATTTCGCTAAAATAATCCGTTTTCATTGCTTTTTTCGATCATATCTCGATGAAATGACGAAAATTAGTGCAAAATAGAGGAAAAAAATTGAAATTTTGCTAAAATTATCCGTTTTAGTTTCTTTATTCGATCATATCACGATAAAATGACCATAACTAAGGCAAAATGGAGGATAAAAATTGAAATTCCGGTAAAAGCTTCCGTTTTTGTTTCTCTTTTCGATCATACCTAGATAAAATGACACAAAACTAAGGCAAATTAGAGGAAATAAAATAAAATTTTGCTAAAATTTTCCTTTTTCGTAGCTTTTATAGTAATAATAATAATAATAATAATAATAATAAATCGTCTTTATTTGGGCGAGATTGAGACTTAAAAGTCTCTTCTTCCATCTAACCCATTTTATCGATAGATCGATCATTTCTGAATAAATTGACGAGAATTGAGGCGAAACAGAGGATATAGATTGTAATTTCCGTAAAAGTTTCCGTTTTAGTTCCTTTTTTCGATCATATCTCGATAAAATGAAGAATATTAAGGCAAAATAGAGGATGAAAATTGAAATTTCGGTCAAATTATCCGTTTTCGATGCTTTTTTCGATTAGTTCTCGATAAAATAACGAAAATTATGGCAAAATAGAGGAAAAAAAATCGAAATTTTGCTTATATTATCCGTTTTCGTTGCAATTTTCGATCATATACGGATAAAATGTAGAAAATTAAGGCAAAATAGAGGGTGAGAAATGATATTCACAGGAAAAAGATTGAAATTTCCAAAAAAATTATTTGTTTTCGATGTTTTTTCAGTCATTCCCCAATAAAATGTCGAAATTAAGGCTAAATAGAGGAAAAAATTGAAATTTCGGTATAATTATCCGTTTTTCGTTGCTTTTTCGATCATATTTGGATAAATGATGAAAATTGAGGCAAAATAGTGGACAAAATTGAAATGTCGCTAAAATTATCCGTTTTCGTTGCTTATTAAGATAAAACCTGTAAAAAATGGCAAAAGTTAAAGGCAAAATAGAAGAAAAGATTGAAATTTCGCTTTAAATTTCCGTTTCCGTAGCATTTTTCGATTATATCTAGATAAAATTACGAATATTAAGCAAGATATGGGAAAAAAATTGAAATTTCGCTATAAAATTCCGTTTCCGTAGCGTTTTTGGATTATACCTAGATAAAATGACGAAAATTAAGTCAAAATAGAGGAAATAAATAAAAATTTTCCGTGTTCGTAGCTTTTATCGATCATTTTTGAATAAAATGACTATAATTGAGGCAAATTAGAGGACAAAAATTGAAATTTCGCTAAAATTATCCGTTTTCGATGCTTTTTTCGACCAGTTCTCGATAAAATATCGAAAATTATGGCAAAATAGAGGAAAAAAATTGAAATTTTGCTTATATTATCCGTTTTCGTTGCTGTTTTCGATCATATCTCGATGAAATGAAGAAAATTAAGGCAAAATAGAGGGTGAGAAATGATTTTTACAGGAAAAAGATTGAAATTTCGGAAAAAATTATTTGATTTTGATGTTTTTTCAGTCATTCCCCAATAAAATGTCGAATTTAAGGCTAAATAGAGGAAAAAATTGAAATTTCGGTATAATTATCCGTTTTTCGTTGCTTTTTCGATCATATTTGGATAAATGATGAAAATTGAGGCAAAATAGTGGACAAAATTGAAATGTCGCTAAAATTATCCGTTTTCGTTGCTTATTAAGATAAAACCTGTAAAAAATGGCAAAAGTTAAAGGCAAAATAGAAGAAAAAATTGAAATTTCGCTTTAAATTTCCGTTTCCGTAGCATTTTTCGATTATATCTAGATAAAATTACGAATATTAAGCAAGATATGGGAAAAAAATTGAAATTTCGCTATAAAATTCCGTTTCCGTAGCGTTTTTGGATTATACCTAGATAAAATGACGAAAATTAAGTCAAAATAGAGGAAATAAATAAAAATTTTCCGTGTTCGTAGCTTTTATCGATCATTTTTGAATAAAATGACTATAATTGAGGCAAATTAGAGGAAAAAAATTGAAATTTCGCTAAAATTATCCGTTTTCGATGCTTTTTTCGATCAGTTCTCGATAAAATAACGAAAATTATGGCAAAATAGAGGAAAAAAATTGAAATTTTGCTTATATTATCCGTTTTCGTTGCTTTTTTCGATCATATCTCGATGAAATGAAGAAAATTAAGGCAAAATAGAGGGTGAGAAATGATTTTTACAGGAAAAAGATTGAAATTTTGGAAAAAATTATTCGTTTCGATGATTTTTCAGTCATTCCCCAATAAAATGTCGAAAATTAAGGCAAAATGAAGGAAAAAATTGAAATTTCGGTATAGTTATCCGTTTTTCGTTGCTTTTTCGATCATATCTGGATAAAATGATGAAAATTGAGGCAAAATGGTGGAAAAAAATTGAAATTTCGCTAAAATTATCTGTTTTCGTTGCTTGTTTAAATAAAACCTGGAAAAAGTGGCAAAAGTTAAGGAAAAATAGAGGAAACAAATTAAAATTTCGCAGTAAATTTCCGTTTCCGTAGCGTTTTTGGATTATACCTAGATAAAATGACGAAAATTAAGGAAAAATAGAGTGAACGAATTGATTTGATCAGGAAAAAAATTTAAATATCGGTAAAATTATCCGTTTTCGATGCCTTTTTCTAAAATTTCTCGATAAAATGACAAAAATTAAGGCAAAATAGAGGAAAATATTTGAAATTTCGCTAAAATTATCCGTTTTCGTTGCTTATTAAGATAAAACCTGTAAAAAATGGCAAAAGTTAAAGGCAAAATAGAAGAAAAAATTGAAATTTCGCTTTAAATTTCCGTTTCAGTAGCATTTTTCGATTATATCTAGATAAAATTACGAATATTAAGCAAGATATGGGAAAAAAATTGAAATTTCGCTATAAAATTCCGTTTCCGTAGCGTTTTTGGATTATACCTAGATAAAATGACGAAAATTAAGTCAAAATAGAGGAAATAAATAAAAATTTTCCGTGTTCGTAGCTTTTATCGATCATTTTTGAATAAAATGACTATAATTGAGGCAAATTAGAGGAAAAAAATTGAAATTTCGCTAAAATTATCCGTTTTCGATGCTTTTTTCGATCAGTTCTCGATAAAATAACGAAAATTATGGCAAAATAGAGGAAAAAAATTGAAATTTTGCTTATATTATCCGTTTTCGTTGCTGTTTTCGATCATATCTCGATGAAATGAAGAAAATTAAGGCAAAATAGAGGGTGAGAAATGATTTTTACAGGAAAAAGATTGAAATTTCGGAAAAAATTATTCGTTTCGATGATTTTTCAGTCATTCCCCAATAAAATGTCGAAAATTAAGGCAAAATGAAGGAAAAAATTGAAATTTCGGTATAGTTATCCGTTTTTCGTTGCTTTTTCGATCATATCTGGATAAAATGATGACAATTGAGGCAAAATAGAGGATAAGAATTGAAATTTCGGTAAAATTATCCGTTTTCGATGCTTTTTTCGATCAGTTCTCGATAAAATAACGAAAATTAAGGCAAAATAAAGGAAAAAAATCGAAATTTTGCTTATATTATCCGCTTTCGTTGCTATTTTCGATCATATCTCGATAAAATGTACAAAATTAAGGCAAAATAGAGGAAAAAATTTAAATTTTGGTGAAATTATCTGTTTTCGTTGCTTTTTTCGATCATATCTGGTTAAAATGACGAGAATTGAGGCAAAAATAGAGTCAAATAATTGATTTTAACAGGAAAAAAATTGAAATATCGGTAACATTGTCCGTTTTCGATGCTTATTTCTATAATTTCTCGAGAAAATGACGAAAAATAAGGCAAAATAAAAAAAAAAAATAATATTTCGGTAAAAATATCCTTTTTCGTTGCTTTTTTCGATCATATCTCGATAAAATGACGAGAATTAAGGTAAAATAGAGGGTAAGAATTAAATTTTTGATAAAACTATCCTCTTTCGTTCTTTTTTTTCGAACATATAACGATAAAATGACGAAAATTTAGGTAAAATAGAGGGATAGAATTGATTTTAACAGGAAAAAAATTGAAATTTCGGTAAATTTTCCGTTTTCGATGGTTTTTTCTATCAATTCTCTATAAAATGACGAAAATTATGGCAAAAAGGAGGAAAAAAAATTGAAATTTTGCTAAAATTATCCGTTTTTGTTTCTTTTTTCGAACATATCTCGATAAAATGACGAGAATTAGGGTAAAATAGGGGGAAAGAATTAATATTTTGATAAAACTATCCTTTTTCGTTCCTTTTTTCGATCATATAACGATAAAATGACGAAAAGTAAGTTAAAATAGAGGGAAAGAATTGATTTTGACAGGAAAAAAATTGAAATTTCGGTAAAATTTTCCGTTTTCGATGCTTTTTTCGATCATATCTTGAAGAAATGATAAAAAAAGGCAAAATAGAGGGAAAATATTGAAATTTTGGTTCTATTATCCGTTTTCGTTGCTGTTTTCGATCATATCTCGATAAAATGAAGAAAATTAAGGGAAAATAGAGGGAGAGAAATGATTTTGACAGAAAAAGAAAGAAATTTTGGAAAAATTATTCGTTTTCGATGCTTTTTTCGGTCATTCCCTAATAAAATGACGAAAATTAAGGCTGAATAGAGGAAAAAATTGAAATTTCGGTATAATTATCTTTTTTCGTTGCAATTTTCGATCATATCAGGATAAAATGATAAGAATTGAGGCAAAATAGAGTAGAAAATTGAAATTTGCGGTATAATTATCTTTTTTCGTTGCATTCTACGATCATATCAGGATAAATGATCAAATTGAGGCAAAATAGAGGAAAAATAATGAAATTTTGCTTACATTAGCCGTTTTCGTTGCTGTTTTCGATCATATCTTGATAAAATGAAGAAAATTAAGGCAAAATAGAGGTTGAGAAATGATTTTGACAGGAAAAAGATCGAATTTCGGAAAAAAATATTCGTTTTCGATGATTTTTTAGTCATTCCCCAATAAAATGTCGAAAATTAAGGCTAAATGGAGGAAAAAATTGAAATTTCGGTATAATTATCCGTTTTTCGTTGCTTATTAAGATAAAACCTGGAAAAATGGCAAATGTTAAGGCAAAGAAAGGAAAAAGATTAAAATTTCCGTTTCCGTAGCTTTTTTCGATTATATCTCAATTAAATGACGAATACTAAGCAAGATATGGGAAAAAAGTTGAAATTTCGCTATCAATTTCCGTTTCCGTATCGTTTTTGGATTACGCCTATAAAAAGTGACGAAAATTAAGTCAAAATAGTGGAAATAAATTAAAATTTCGCTAAAATTTTCCGTTTTCGTAGCTTTTATCGATCATTTCTGAATAAAATGACTAGAATTGAGGCAAAGCAGAGGATAAAAATGGAAATTTCGCTAAAATAATCCGTTTTCATTGCTTTTTTCGATCATATCTCGATGAAATGACGAAAATTAGTGCAAAATAGAGGAAAAAAATTGAAATTTTGCTAAAATTATCCGTTTTAGTTTCTTTATTCGATCATATCTCGATAAAATGACCATAACTAAGGCAAAATGGAGGATAAAAATTGAAATTCCGGTAAAAGCTTCCGTTTTTGTTTCTCTTTTCGATCATACCTAGATAAAATGACACAAAACTAAGGCAAATTAGAGGAAATAAAATAAAATTTTGCTAAAATTTTCCTTTTTCGTAGCTTTTATAGTAATAATAATAATAATAATAATAATAATAAATCGTCTTTATTTGGGCGAGATTGAGACTTAAAAGTCTCTTCTTCCATCTAACCCATTTTATCGATAGATCGATCATTTCTGAATAAATTGACGAGAATTGAGGCGAAACAGAGGATAAAGATTGTAATTTCCGTAAAATTTTCCGTTTTAGTTTCTTTTTCGATCATATCTCGATAAAATGACCAAAAATAAGGCAAAATGGAGATAAAATATTGAAATTTCGGTAAAATAGTCTGGTTTCGTTGCTTTTTTCGATCATAACTGGCTAAATTGAAGAGAATTGAGGCAAAAAGGAGGAAAAAAATTGATCATTTACTAGAAATATTTGTTTTCATTGCTTTTTTCGACCATATCTCGATAAAATGACGAAAACTAAGGCAAAATGGAGGAAAAAAATTGAAATTTCGGTAAAATTATCCGTTTTCGATGCTTTTTTCTATCAACTCTCGATAAAATGAAGAAAATTGAGAAAAAATAGAGGATAAAAATTGAAATTTCGGTAAAATTATCCGTTTTCGATGATTTTTTCGATTAGTTCTCGATAAAATAACGAAAATTATGGCAAAATAGAGGAAAAAAATCGAAATTTTGCTTATATTATCCGTTTTCGTTGCTATTTTCGATCGTATCTGGATAAAAAGATGAAAATTGTGGCTAAATAGTGGAAAAAAATTGAAATTTCGCTAAAATTATCCGTTTTCGTTGCTTATTAAGATAAAACCTGTAAAAAATGGCAAAAGTTAAAGGCAAAATATAGGAAAAAAATTGAAATTTCGCTATAAAGTTCCGTTTCCGTAGCATTTTTCGATTATATCTCGATAAAATGACGAATATTAAGAAAGATATGGGAAAAAATTGAAATTTCGCTATAAATTTCCGTTTCCGTAGCGTTTTTGGATTATACCTAGATAAAATGACGAAAATTAAGTCAAAATAGAGGAAATAAATAAAAATTTCAATAAAATTATCCGTTTTAGTTTCTTTTTTCGATCATATCTCGATAAAATGACCAAAAATAAGGCAAAATGGAGATAAAATATTGAAATTTCAGTGAAATCATCTGTTTTGGTATATTTTTTCGATCATATCTCGTTAAATTTTACGAAAAGCTAGGCGAAATAGAGGAAAAAAATTGAAATCCGGTAAAAGCTTCTATTTTTGTTTCTCTTTTCGATCATAACTAGATAAAATGACACAAAACTTAGGCAAAAGAGAGGAAATAATATAAAATTTTGCTAAAAATTTCCGATTTCGTAGCTTTTATCGATCATTTCTGAATAAAATGACGAGAATTGAGGCGAAACAGAGGATAAAAATTGAAATTTCCGTAAAATTATCCATTTTAGTTTCTTTTTTCGATCATATCTCGATAAAATGACCAAAAATAAAGCAAAATGGAGATAAAATATTGAAATTTCTGTGTAATCATCTGTTTTCGTTGCTTTTTTCGATCATATCTGGTTAAAATGAAGTGAATTGAGGCAAAAAGGAGGAAAAAAATTGATCTTTTGCGAAAAATATTTGTTTTCATTGCTTTTTTCGATCATATCTCGATAAAATGACGAAAATTAAGGAAAAATAGAGGGAAAGAATTGATTTTGACGGGAAAAAAATTGAAATTCGGTAAATTTTCCGGTTTCGATGGTTTTTTCTATCAATTCTCTATAAAATGAAGAAAGTTAAGGCAAAATAGAGGATAAAAATTGAAATTCCGGTAAAAGCTTCCGTTTTTGTTTCTCTTTTCGATCATACCTAGATAAAATGACACAAAACTAAGGCAAATTAGAGGGTGAGAAATGATTTTTACAGGAAAAAGATTGAAATTTCGGAAAAAATTATTCGTTTCGATGATTTTTCAGTCATTCCCCAATAAAATGTCGAAAATTAAGGCAAAATGAAGGAAAAAATTGAAATTTCGGTATAGTTATCCGTTTTTCGTTGCTTTTTCGATCATATCTGGATAAAATGATGAAAATTGAGGCAAAATGGTGGAAAAAAATTGAAATTTCGCTAAAATTATCTGTTTTCGTTGCTTGTTTAAATAAAACCTGGAAAAAGTGGCAAAAGTTAAGGAAAAATAGAGGAAACAAATTAAAATTTCGCAGTAAATTTCCGTTTCCGTAGCGTTTTTGGATTATACCTAGATAAAATGACGAAAATTAAGGAAAAATAGAGTGAACGAATTGATTTGATCAGGAAAAAAATTTAAATATCGGTAAAATTATCCGTTTTCGATGCCTTTTTCTAAAATTTCTCGATAAAATGACAAAAATTAAGGCAAAATAGAGGAAAATATTTGAAATTTCGCTAAAATTATCCGTTTTCGTTGCTTATTAAGATAAAACCTGTAAAAAATGGCAAAAGTTAAAGGCAAAATAGAAGAAAAAATTGAAATTTCGCTTTAAATTTCCGTTTCCGTAGCATTTTTCGATTATATCTAGATAAAATTACGAATATTAAGCAAGATATGGGAAAAAAATTGAAATTTCGCTATAAAATTCCGTTTCCGTAGCGTTTTTGGATTATACCTAGATAAAATGACGAAAATTAAGTCAAAATAGAGGAAATAAATAAAAATTTTCCGTGTTCGTAGCTTTTATCGATCATTTTTGAATAAAATGACTATAATTGAGGCAAATTAGAGGAAAAAAATTGAAATTTCGCTAAAATTATCCGTTTTCGATGCTTTTTTCGATCAGTTCTCGATAAAATAACGAAAATTATGGCAAAATAGAGGAAAAAAATTGAAATTTTGCTTATATTATCCGTTTTCGTTGCTTTTTTCGATCATATCTCGATGAAATGAAGAAAATTAAGGCAAAATAGAGGGTGAGAAATGATTTTTACAGGAAAAAGATTGAAATTTCGGAAAAAATTATTCGTTTCGATGATTTTTCAGTCATTCCCCAATAAAATGTCGAAAATTAAGGCAAAATGAAGGAAAAAATTGAAATTTCGGTATAGTTATCCGTTTTTCGTTGCTTTTTCGATCATATCTGGATAAAATGATGAAAATTGAGGCAAAATGGTGGAAAAAAATTGAAATTTCGCTAAAATTATCTGTTTTCGTTGCTTGTTTAAATAAAACCTGGAAAAAGTGGCAAAAGTTAAGGAAAAATAGAGGAAACAAATTAAAATTTCGCAGTAAATTTCCGTTTCCGTAGCGTTTTTGGATTATACCTAGATAAAATGACGAAAATTAAGGAAAAATAGAGTGAACGAATTGATTTGATCAGGAAAAAAATTTAAATATCGGTAAAATTATCCGTTTTCGATGCCTTTTTCTAAAATTTCTCGATAAAATGACAAAAATTAAGGCAAAATAGAGGAAAAAATTTGAAATTTCGCTAAAATTATCTGTTTTCGTTGCATTTTTCGATCATATACTTATAAAATGACGGATATTAAGGCTAAATAGAGAAAAAAAATAGAAATCTCGCTATAGTAGCCGATTTCGTTGCTTATTAGATCACATCTCGAAAAAATGGCAAAAATTAAGGCAAACTAGAGGAAAAAAATCGAAATTTCGGTAAAACGTTCTGTTTCCGTTGCGTTTTTCGATAATATCTCGATAAAATGTCTAAAATTAAGTAAAATATGAGAAAAAAGTTGTCTTTTCCCTAAAAGTTTCCTAAAAGTAAGTTAAAATAGAGGGAAAGAATTGATTTTGACAGGAAAAAAATTGAAATTTCGGTAAAATTTTCCGTTTCCGATGCTTTTTTCGATCATATCTTGAAGAAATGATAAAAAAGGCAAAATAGAGGGAAAATATTGAAATTTTGGTTATATTATCCGTTTTCGTTGCTGTTTTCGATCATATCTCGATAAAATGAAGAAAATTAAGGGAAAATAGAGGGAGAGAAATGATTTTGACAGAAAAAGAAAGAAATTTCGGAAGAATTATTCGTTTTCGATGCTTTATTCGATCATATCTCGAAGAAATGATGAAAAAAAGGCAAAATAGAGGATAAATATTTAAGTTTTGCTAAAAGTATCCATTTCCGTTGCTTATTTCAATCACATATCGAAAAAATGGCAACGATTAAGGCAAAATACTTAATAATTGATATTTCGATAAAATTACTTGGTTTCCTTGCTTTATTCGATAAAATCACGATAAAATGACGAAATTAAGGCAAAATATAGGAAAAAAATTGTAATTTCGCTAAAATTATCTGTTTTCGTTGCATTTTTCGATCATATCTGAATAAAATGATGAAAATTGAGGCAAAATAGAGGATAAAAATTGAAATTCCACTAAAACGTTTTTCGTTCTCGTATCTTTCATCGATCATAACTCGAAGAAATGACGAAAATTAGTGTAAAATAGAGTAAAAAAATTATAATTTCGCTAAAATGTTCCGTTTTCATTGCTTTTTTCGATCATATCTCGATGAATTGACGAGAATAAAGGTAAAATAGAGGGTAAGAATTAAATTTTTGATAAAACTATCCTTTTTCGTTCCTTTTTTTCGATCATATAACGATGAAATGACGAAAATTAAGGTAAAATAGAGGGAAGAATTGATTTTGACAAGAAAAAAATTGAAATTTCGGTAAAACTATCCGTTTACGATGATTTTTTCTATCTACTCTCGATAAAATGAAGAATATTAAGGCAAAATATAGGAAAAAATTGGAATTTTGCTAAAATTTTCTGTTTTCGTTGCATCTGACGATCATATCTGGATAAAATGATGACAATTGAGGCAAAATAGAGGATAAGAATTGAAATTTCGGTAAAATTATCCGTTTTCGATGCTTTTTTCGATCAGTTCTCGATAAAATAACGAAAATTAAGGCAAAATAAAGGAAAAAAATCGAAATTTTGCTTATATTATCCGCTTTCGTTGCTATTTTCGATCATATCTCGATAAAATGTACAAAATTAAGGCAAAATAGAGGAAAAAATTTAAATTTTGGTGAAATTATCTGTTTTCGTTGCTTTTTTCGATCATATCTGGTTAAAATGACGAGAATTGAGGCAAAAATAGAGTCAAATAATTGATTTTAACAGGAAAAAAATTGAAATATCGGTAACATTGTCCGTTTTCGATGCTTATTTCTATAATTTCTCGAGAAAATGACGAAAAATAAGGCAAAATAAAAAAAAAAAAATAATATTTCGGTAAAAATATCCTTTTTCGTTGCTTTTTTCGATCATATCTCGATAAAATGACGAGAATTAAGGTAAAATAGAGGGTAAGAATTAAATTTTTGATAAAACTATCCTCTTTCGTTCTTTTTTTTGAACATATAACGATAAAATGACGAAAATTTAGGTAAAATAGAGGGATAGAATTGATTTTAACAGGAAAAAAATTGAAATTTCGGTAAATTTTCCGTTTTCGATGGTTTTTTCTATCAATTCTCTATAAAATGACGAAAATTATGGCAAAAAGGAGGAAAAAAAATTGAAATTTTGCTAAAATTATCCGTTTTTGTTTCTTTTTTCGAACATATCTCGATAAAATGACGAGAATTAGGGTAAAATAGGGGGAAAGAATTAATATTTTGATAAAACTATCCTTTTTCGTTCCTTTTTTCGATCATATAACGATAAAATGACGAAAAGTAAGTTAAAATAGAGGGAAAGAATTGATTTTGACAGGAAAAAAATTGAAATTTCGGTAAAATTTTCCGTTTTCGATGCTTTTTTCGATCATATCTTGAAGAAATGATAAAAAAAGGCAAAATAGAGGGAAAATATTGAAATTTTGGTTCTATTATCCGTTTTCGTTGCTGTTTTCGATCATATCTCGATAAAATGAAGAAAATTAAGGGAAAATAGAGGGAGAGAAATGATTTTGACAGAAAAAGAAAGAAATTTTGGAAAAATTATTCGTTTTCGATGCTTTTTTCGGTCATTCCCTAATAAAATGACGAAAATTAAGGCTGAATAGAGGAAAAAATTGAAATTTCGGTATAATTATCTTTTTTCGTTGCAATTTTCGATCATATCAGGATAAAATGATAAGAATTGAGGCAAAATAGAGTAGAAAATTGAAATTTGCGGTATAATTATCTTTTTTCGTTGCATTCTACGATCATATCAGGATAAATGATCAAATTGAGGCAAAATAGAGGAAAAATATTGAAATTTTGCTTACATTAGCCGTTTTCGTTGCTGTTTTCGATCATATCTTGATAAAATGAAGAAAATTAAGGCAAAATAGAGGTTGAGAAATGATTTTGACAGGAAAAAGATTGAATTTCGGAAAAAATTATTCGTTTTCGATGATTTTTTAGTCATTCCCCAATAAAATGTCGAAAATTAAGGCTAAATGGAGGAAAAAATTGAAATTTCGGTATAATTATCCGTTTTTCGTTGCTTATTAAGATAAAACCTGGAAAAATGGCAAATGTTAAGGCAAAGAAAGGAAAAAGATTAAAATTTCCGTTTCCGTAGCTTTTTTCGATTATATCTCAATTAAATGACGAATACTAAGCAAGATATGGGAAAAAAGTTGAAATTTCGCTATCAATTTCCGTTTCCGTAGCGTTTTTGGATTACGCCTATAAAAAGTGACGAAAATTAAGTCAAAATAGTGGAAATAAATTAAAATTTCGCTAAAATTTTCCGTTTTCGTAGCTTTTATCGATCATTTCTGAATAAAATGACTAGAATTGAGGCAAAGCAGAGGATAAAAATGGAAATTTCGCTAAAATAATCCGTTTTCATTGCTTTTTTCGATCATATCTCGATGAAATGACGAAAATTAGTGCAAAATAGAGGAAAAAAATTGAAATTTTGCTAAAATTATCCGTTTTAGTTTCTTTATTCGATCATATCTCGATAAAATGACCATAACTAAGGCAAAATGGAGGATAAAAATTGAAATTCCGGTAAAAGCTTCCGTTTTTGTTTCTCTTTTCGATCATACCTAGATAAAATGACACAAAACTAAGGCAAATTAGAGGAAATAAAATAAAATTTTGCTAAAATTTTCCTTTTTCGTAGCTTTTATAGTAATAATAATAATAATAATAATAATAATAAATCGTCTTTATTTGGGCGAGATTGAGACTTAAAAGTCTCTTCTTCCATCTAACCCATTTTATCGATAGATCGATCATTTCTGAATAAATTGACGAGAATTGAGGCGAAACAGAGGATAAAGATTGTAATTTCCGTAAAATTTTCCGTTTTAGTTTCTTTTTCGATCATATCTCGATAAAATGACCAAAAATAAGGCAAAATGGAGATAAAATATTGAAATTTCGGTAAAATCGTCTGGTTTCGTTGCTTTTTTCGATCATAACTGGCTAAATTGAAGAGAATTGAGGCAAAAAGGAGGAAAAAAATTGATCATTTACTAGAAATATTTGTTTTCATTGCTTTTTTCGATCATATCTTGATAAAATGACGTAAATTATGGTAAAATAGAGGATCAAAATTGAAATTTTGCTAAAATTATCCGTTTTAGTTTCTTTATTCGACCATATCTCGATAAAATGACGAAAACTAAGGCAAAATGGAGGAAAAAAATTGAAATTTCGGTAAAATTATCCGTTTTCGATGCTTTTTTCTATCAACTCTCGATAAAATGAAGAAAATTGAGAAAAAATAGAGGATAAAAATTGAAATTTCGGTAAAATTATCCGTTTTCGATGATTTTTTCGATTAGTTCTCGATAAAATAACGAAAATTATGGCAAAATAGAGGAAAAAAATCGAAATTTTGCTTATATTATCCGTTTTCGTTGCTATTTTCGATCGTATCTGGATAAAAAGATGAAAATTGTGGCTAAATAGTGGAAAAAAATTGAAATTTCGCTAAAATTATCCGTTTTCGTTGCTTATTAAGATAAAACCTGTAAAAAATGGCAAAAGTTAAAGGCAAAATATAGGAAAAAAATTGAAATTTCGCTATAAAGTTCCGTTTCCGTAGCATTTTTCGATTATATCTCGATAAAATGACGAATATTAAGAAAGATATGGGAAAAAAATTGAAAATTCGCTATAAATTTCCGTTTCCGTAGCGTTTTTGGATTATACCTAGATAAAATGACGAAAATTAAGTCAAAATAGAGGAAATAAATAAAAATTTCAATAAAATTATCCGTTTTAGTTTCTTTTTTCGATCATATCTCGATAAAATGACCAAAAATAAGGCAAAATGGAGATAAAATATTGAAATTTTAGTGAAATCATCTGTTTTGGTATATTTTTTCGATCATATCTCGTTAAATTTTACGAAAAGCTAGGCGAAATAGAGGAAAAAAATTGAAATCCGGTAAAAGCTTCTATTTTTGTTTCTCTTTTCGATCATAACTAGATAAAATGACACAAAACTTAGGCAAAAGAGAGGAAATAATATAAAATTTTGCTAAAAATTTCCGATTTCGTAGCTTTTATCGATCATTTCTGAATAAAATGACGAGAATTGAGGCGAAACAGAGGATAAAAATTGAAATTTCCGTAAAATTATCCATTTTAGTTTCTTTTTTCGATCATATCTCGATAAAATGACCAAAAATAAAGCAAAATGGAGATAAAATATTGAAATTTCTGTGTAATCATCTGTTTTCGTTGCTTTTTTCGATCATATCTGGTTAAAATGAAGTGAATTGAGGCAAAAAGGAGGAAAAAAATTGATCTTTTGCGAAAAATATTTGTTTTCATTGCTTTTTTCGATCATATCTCGATAAAATGACGAAAATTAAGGAAAAATAGAGGGAAAGAATTGATTTTGACGGGAAAAAAATTGAAATTCGGTAAATTTTCCGGTTTCGATGGTTTTTTCTATCAATTCTCTATAAAATGAAGAAAGTTAAGGCAAAATAGAGGATAAAAATTGAAATTCCGGTAAAACCTTCCGTTTTTGTTTCTGTTTTCGATCATACCTAGATAAAATGACACAAAACTAAGGCAAATTAGAGGGTGAGAATTGATTTTGACAGGAAAAAGATTGAAATTTCGGAAAAAATTATTCGTTTTCGATGATTTTTCAGTCATTCCCCAATAAAATGTCGAAAATTAAAGCTAAATAGAGGAAAAAATTGAAATTTCGGTATAATTATCCGTTTTTCGTTGCTTTTTCGATCATATCTGGATAAAATGATGAAAATTGAGGCAAAATAGTTGAAAAAAATTGGAATGTCGCTAAAATTATCTGTTTTCGTTGCTTTTTAAGATAAAACCTGGAAAAAATGGCAAAAGTTAAGGAAAAATAGAGGAAAAAAATTGAAATTTTACTATAAATTACTGTTTCCGTAGCATTTTTCGAGTATATCTCCATAAAATGACGAATATTAAGCAGGATATGGGAAAAAAATTGAAATTTCGCTATAAATTTCCGTTTCCGTAGCGTTTTTGGATTATACCTATATAATATGACGAAAATTAAGTCAAAATAGAGGAAATAAATAAAAATTTCGATAAAATTTTCTGTTTTCGTAGCTTTTATCGATCATTTTTCAATAAAAGGACTACAATTGAGGCAAAATAGAGGAAAAAAATTGAAATTTCGGTAAAATTATCCGTTTGCGTTGCTGTTTTCGATCATATCTCGATAAGATGACCAAAAATAAGGCAAAATCGAGATAAAATATAGAAATTTCGGTGAAATCATCTGTTTTCGTTGCTTTTTCCGATCATATCTCGATAAAATGACGAAAATTAAGGAAAAATAGAAGGAAAAAAATTGAAATTTCGGTAAAACGTTCTGTTTCCGTAGCGTTTTTCGATAATATCTCGATAAAATGTCTATAATTAAGTAAAATATGAGAAAAAGTTGTCTTGTCCTTAAAAGTTTCCGTTTTTGTTTCTTTTTTCGAACATATCTCGATTAAATGACGAGAATTAGGGTAAAATAGGGGGAAAGAATTAATATTTTGATAATACTATCCTTTTTCGTTCCTTTTTTTCGATCATATAAAATGACGAAAAGTAAGATAAAATAGAGGGAAAGAATTGATTTTGACAGGAAAAAAAAAATGAAATTTCGGTAAAATTTTCCGTTTTCGATGCTTTTTTCGATCATATCTTGAAGAAATGATGAAAAAAAGGCAAACTAGAGGGAAAATATTGAAATTTTGGTTATATTAGCCGTTTTCGTTGCTGTTTTCGATCATATCTCGATAAAATGAAGAAAATTAAGGGAAAATAGAGGGAGAGAAATGAATTTGACAGGAAAAAGAAAGAAATTTCGGAAAAATTATTCGTTTTCGATGCTTTTTCGGTCATTCCCTAACAAAATAACGAAAATTAAGGCTAAATAGAGGACAAAATTGAAATTTCGGTATAATTATCTGTTTTCGTTGCATTTTTCGATCATATCAGGATAAAATGATGAGAATTGAGGCAAAATAGAGGAAAAAATTGAAATTTGCGGTATAATTATCTTTTTTCGTTGCATTTTTCGATCATATCAGGATATAATGATGAAAATTGAGGCAAAATAGAGGAAAAAAATTTAAATTTCGCTAAAATTATCTGTTTTCGTTTTATTATTCGATCATATCTTCATAAAATGACGATAATTAAGGCAAAATAGAGGAAAAAAATTGAAATTTCGCTATAAATTTCCGTTTCCGTAGCGTTTTTCGATTATATCTCGAAAAATGTCGAATATTAAGTCAAAATAGAGGAAATAAATAAAAATTTCGACAAAATTTTCCATTTTCGTTGCTTTTATCGATCATTTATGAATAAAATGACTAGAATTGAGACAAAATAGTGGAAATAAATTGAAATTTCGCTAAAATTATCTGTTTTCGTTGCTTATTAAGATAAAACCTGGAAAAAATGGCAAAAGATAAGGAAAAATAGAGGAAAAAAATTGAAATTTCACTATAAATTACCGTTTCCGCAGCATTTTTCGATTATATCTCGATAAAATGACGAATATTAAGCAAGATATGGGAAAAAAATTGAAATTTCGCTATAAATTTCCGTTACCGTAGCGTTTTTGGATTATACCTAGATAATTTGACGAAAATTAAGTCAAAATAGAGGAAATAATTAAAAATTTCGATAACATTTTCTGTTTTCGTAGCTTTTATCGATCATTTTTGAATAAAATGACTACAATTGAGGCAAAATAGATGAAAAAAATTGAAATTTCGCTAAAAGTTTCTGTGTTCGTTGCATTTTTCGATCATATCTGGATAAAATGATGAAAATTGAGGCAAAATAGAGGATAAAAATTGAAATTTCGGTAAAATTATCCGTTTGCGTTGCTGTTTTCGATCATATCTCGATAAAATGACCAAAAATAAGGCAAAATGGAGATAAAATATAGAAATTTCGGTGAAATCATCTATTTTCGTTGCTTTTTTCGATCATATCTGGTTAAAATGAAGAGAATTGAGGCAAAAAGGAGGAAAAAAATTGATCTTTTACTAAAATATTTGTTTTCATTGCTTTTTCCGATCATATCTCGATAAAATGACGAAAATTAAGGAAAAATAGAGTGAAAGAATGGATTTTAACAGGAAAAGAATTTAAATATCGGTAAAATTATCCGTTTTCGATGCCTTTTTCTAAAATTTCTCGATAAAATGACAAAAATTAAGGCAAAATAATGGAAAAAAATTAAATTTCGATAAAATTACTTGTTCTCATTGCTTTTTTCAATCAAATCTCGATGAAATGACGAAAATTAAGGTAAATTAGAGGAAAAAATTTGAAATTTCGCTAAAATTATCTGTTTTCGTTGCATTTTTCGATCATATACTTATAAAATGACGGATATTAAGGCTAAATAGAGAAAAAAAATTGAAATCTCGCTATAATATCCGATTTCGTTGCTTATTAGATCACATCTCGAAAAAATGGCAAAAATTAAGGCAAACTAGAGGAAAAAAATCGAAATTTCGGTAAAACGTTGTTTCCGTTGCGTTTTTCGATAATATCTCGATAAAATGTCTAAAATTAAGTAAAATATGAGAAAAAGTTGTCTTGTCCTTAAAAGTTTCCGTTTTTGTTTCTTTTTACGAACATATCTCGATTAAATGAAGAGAATTAAGGGAAAATAGAGGGAGAGAAATGATTTTGACAGGAAAAAGAAAGAAATTTCGGAAAAATTATCCGTTTTCGATGCTTTTATCGATCATATCTTGAAGAAATTATGAAAAAAAGGCAAACAAGAGGGAAAATATTGAAATTTTGGATATATTATCTGTTTTCGTTGCTGTTTTTGATCATATCTCGATAAAATGAAGAAAATTAAGGGAAAATAGAGGGAGAGAAATGATTTTGACAGGAAAAAGAAAGAAATTTCGGAAAAATTATTCGTTTTCGATGCTTTTTTCGGTCATTCCCTAACAAAATGACGAAAATTAAGGCTAAATAGAGGACAAAATTGAAATTTCGGTATAATTATCTGTTTTCGTTGCATTTTTCGATCATATCAGGATAAAATGATGAGAATTGAGGCAAAATAGAGGAAAAAATTGAAATTTGCGGTATAATTATCTTTTTTCGTTACATTTTTCGATCATATCAGGATATAATGATGAAAATTGAGGCAAAATAGAGGAAATAATTAAAAATTTCGATAACATTTTCTGTTTTCGTAGCTTTTATCGATCATTTTTGAATAAAATGACTACAATTGAGGCAAAATAGATGAAAAAAATTGAAATTTCGCTAAAAGTTTCTGTGTTCGTTGCATTTTTCGATCATATCTGGATAAAATGATGAAAATTGAGGCAAAATAGAGGATAAAAATTGAAATTTCGGTAAAATTATCCGTTTGCGTTGCTGTTTTCGATCATATCTCGATAAAATGACCAAAAATAAGGCAAAATGGAGATAAAATATAGAAATTTCGGTGAAATCATCTATTTTCGTTGCTTTTTTCGATCATATCTGGTTAAAATGAAGAGAATTGAGGCAAAAAGGAGGAAAAAAATTGATCTTTTACTAAAATATTTGTTTTCATTGCTTTTTCCGATCATATCTCGATAAAATGACGAAAATTAAGGAAAAATAGAGTGAAAGAATTGAATTTAACAGGAAAAGAATTTAAGTATCGGTAAAATTATCCGTTTTCGATGCCTTTTTCTAAAATTTCTCGATAAAATGACAAAAATTAAGGCAAAATAATGGAAAAAAATTAAATTTCGATAAAATTACTTGTTTTTGTTGCTTTTTTCAACCAAATCTCGATAAAATGACGAATATTAAGTCAAAATAGAGGAAATAAATAAAAATTTCGATAAAATTTTTCATTTTCGTAGCTTTTATCGATCATTTTTGAATAAAATAACTAGAATTGAGACAAAATAGAGGAAATATATAAAAATTTCGGTAAAATTATCCGTTTTCGATGCCTTTTACTAAAATTTCTCGATAAAATGACAAAAATTAAGGCAAAATAATGGAAAAAAATTAAATTTCGATAAAATTACTTGTTTTCATTGCTTTTTTCAATCAAATCTCGATAAAATGACGAAAATTAAGGTAAAATAGAGGAAAAAAATTGAAATTTCGTTATAAATTTCCGTTTCCGTGGCGTTTTTCGATTATATCTCGATTAAATGACGAATATTGAGCAAGATATGGGAAAAAAGTTGAAATTTCGCTATCAATTTCCGTTTCCGTATCGTTTTTGGATTACGCCTATATAAAATGACGAAAATTAAGTCAAACAAGGGGAAATAAATTAAAATTTCGCTAAAATTTTCCGGTTTCGTAGCTTTTATCGATCATTTCTGAATAAAATGACTATAATTGTGGCTAAACAGAGGATAAAAATGGAATTTTCGCTAGAATAATCCGTTTTCATTGCTTTTTTCAATCATATCTCGATGAAATGACGGAAATTAGTGCAAAATAGAGGAAAAAAATTGAGATTTTGCTAAAATTATCCGTTTTTGTTTCTTTATTCGATCATATCTGGTTAAATTGACGAGAATTGAGGCAAAAAGGAGGAAAAAAATTGATCTTTTACTAAAAATATTTGTTTTCATTCCTTTTTTCGCTCATACCTCAATAAAATGACGAAAATTAAGGAAAAATAGAGTGAAAGAATTGAATTTAACAGGAAAAGAATTTAAGTATCGGTAAAATTATCCGTTTTCGATGCCTTTTTCTAAAATTTCTCGATAAAATGACAAAAATTAAGGCAAAATATTTGAAAAAAATTAAATTTCGATAAAATTACTTGTTTTCATTGCTCTTTTCAATCAAATCTCGAAAAAATGACGAAAATTGAGGTAAAATAGAGGAAGAAATTTGAAATTTCGCTAAAATTATCTGTTTTCGTTGCATTTTTCGATCATATACTTATAAAATGAAGGATATTAAGGCTAAATAGAGAAAAAAATATTGAAATCTCGCTAAAATATCCGATTTCGTTGCTTATTAGATCACATCTCGAAAAAATGGCAAAAATGAAGGCAAACTAGAGGAAAAAAATCGAAATTTCGGTAAAACGTTCTGTTTCCGTTGCGTTTTTCGATAATATCTCGATAAAATGTCTAAAATTAAGTAAAATATGAGAAAAAAGTTGTCTTTTCCCTAAAAGTTTCCGTTTTTGTTTCTTTTTTCGAACATATCTCGATAAAATGAAGAAAATTAAGGGAAAATAGAGGGAGAGAAATGATTATGACAGGAAAAAGAAAGAAATTTCGCAAAAATTATTCGTTTTCGATGCTTTTTTCGGTCATTCCCTAACAAAATGACGAATATTAAGGCTAAATAGAGGAAAAAATTGAAATTTCGGTATAATTATCTGTTTTCGTTGCATTTTTCGATCATATATTGAAATTCCACTAAAACGTTTTCGTTATCGTTTCTTTCATCGATCATAACTCGAAGAAATGACGAAAATTAGTGTAAAGTAGAGGAAATTAATTATAATTCCGCTAAAATGTTCCGTTTTCATTGCTTTTTTCGATCATATCTCGATAAAATGACGAGAATTAAGGTAAAATAGAGGGTAAGAATTAAATTTTTGATAAAACTATCCTTTTTCGTTCCTTTTTTCGATCATATAACGATAAAATGAGGAAAATTAAGGTAAAATAGAGGGAAAGAATTGATTTTGAAAGGAAAAAAATTAAAATTTAGGTAAAATTATCCGTTTTCGATGCTTTTTTCTATCAACTCTCGATAAAATGCAGAATATTAAGGCAAAATAGAGGAAAAAATTGAAATTTTGCTACGATTTTCTGTTTTCGTTGCATTTTTCGAACATATCTGGATAAAATGATGAAAATTGAGGCAAAATAGAGGATAAAAATTGAAATTTCGGTAAAATTATCCGTTTTCGATGCTTTTTTCGATCAGTTCTCGATAAAATAACGAAAATTATGGCAAAATAGAGGAAAAAAATCGAAATTTTGCTTATATTATCCGTTTTCGTTGCTATTTTCGATCATATCTCGATAAAATGAAGAAAATTAAGGCAGAATAGAGGAAAAAATTGAAATTTCGGTATAATTATCCGTTTTTCGTTGCTTTTCCGATCACATCTTCATAAAATGATGAAAATTAAGGCAAAATAGTGGAAAAAAATTGAAATTTCGCTAAAATGATCCGTTTTCGTTGCTTATTAAGATAAAACCTGTGAAAAATGGCAAAAGTTAAAGGCAAAATAGGGGGAAAAAATTGAAATTTCGCTATAAATTTCCGTTTCCGTAGCATTTTTCGATTATATCTCGATAAAATGACGAATATTAAGCAAGATATGGGAAAAAAATTGAAATTTCGCTATAAATTTCCGTTTCCGTAGCGTTTTTGGATTATACCTAGATAAAATGACGAAAATTAAGTCAAAATAGAGGAAATAAATAAAAATTTCCATAAAATTTTCCATTTTCGTAGCTTTTATCGATCATTTTTGAATAAAATGACTAGAATTGAGGCAAAATAGAGGAAAAAAATTGAAATTTCGCTAAAATTCTCTGTTATCGTTGCATTTTTCGATCATATCTGGATAAAATGATGAAAATTGAGGCAAAATAGAAGATAAAAATTGAAATTTCGGTAAAATTATCCGTTTTCGATGCTTTTTTCGATCAGTTCCCGATAAAATAACGAAAATTATTGCAAAATAGAGGAAAAAAATCGAAATTTTGCTTATATTATCGGTTTTCGTTGCTGTTTTCGATCATATCTCGATGAAATGACGAAAATTAAGCCAAAATTGAGGGTGAGAAATGATTTTGGAAAAAAGAATGCAGGAAAATGATTGAAATTTCGGAAAAAATTATTCGTTTTCGATGCTTTTTTTGGTCATTCCCTAACAAAATGACGAAAATCAAGGCTAAATAGAGGAAAAAATTGGAATTTCGGTATAATTATCTTTTTTCGTTGCATTTTTCGATCATATCAGGATAAAATGATGAGAATTGAGGCAAAATAGAGGAAAAAATTGAAATTTGCGGTATAATTATCTTTTTTCGTTGCATTTTTCGATCATATCAGGATATAATGATGAAAATTGAGGCAAAATAGAGGAAAAAAATTGAAATTTCGCAAAAATTATCTGTTTTCGTATTATTTTTCGATCATATCTTCATAAAATGACGATAATTAAGGCAAAATAGAGGAAAAAAATTGAAATTTCGCTATAAATTTCCGTTTCCGTAGCGTTTTTCGATTATATCTCGAAAAATGTCGAATATTAAGCAAGATATGGGATAAAAATTGAAATTCCCGTAAAACTATTTAGTTCTCTTTGCTTTTTTCGATTATAACTTGAAGAAATGACGAAAATTAGTGTAAAATAGAGGAAATAAATTAAAATTTTGCTAAAATTTTCCGTTTTCGTAGCTTTTATCGATCATTTCTGAATAAAATGACGAGAATTGAGGCGAAACAGAGGAAAAAATGGAAATTTCGCTAAAATAATCCCTATTCATTGCTTTTTACGATCATATCTCGATGAAATTACGAAAGTTAGTGCAAAATAGAGCAAAAAAATGGACCTTTTGCTAAAATTATCCGTTTTAGTTTCTTTTTTCGATGATATCTCAATACAATGACCAAAAATAAGGCAAAATGGAGGAAAAAAATTGAAATTTCGGTGAAATTATGAGTTTTCGTTGCTTTTTTCGATCATATCTGGTTAAAATGACGAGAATTGAGTCAAAAAGGACGGAAAAAATTGATCTTTTACTAAAATTATATGCTTTCATTGCTTTTTTCGATCATATCTCAATAAAATGACGAAAATTAAGGAAAAATAAAGGAAAAAAATTGAAATTTTGGTAAAATAATCCGTTTTCGTTGCTGTTCTCGATCATATCTGGATAAAATTACGAGAATTGTGGCAAGATTGAGGAAAAAAATTGATCTCTCGATAAAACGACTGGTTTATATTGCGTTTTTCGAACAAATCTCGATAAAATGACGAAAATTAATGCATTTTGACAGGAAAAAATTGAAATTTTGCTGAAATTTCCGGTTTCTATGCGTTTTTCTCTCAATTCTCAATAAAATGATGAAAATTAAGACAATATAGAGGAAAAAAATATAAATTTCGCTACAATTATAGATTTTCGTTAATTTATTGATCATATCTGGATAAAATGACGAGAAATCCGGCTATTGTTGGAAAAAAATTGATCTTTCGCTAAAACTATTTGTTTTCATTGCTTTTTTCTATCATATCTCGATAAAATTACGAAAATAAAGGCAAAATAGAGGGAAAGAATTTAAAATTCTGCTAAAATTATCCGTTTTCGTTTCTTTTTTGGATCATATCTCGATAAATTTACGAAAAGCTAGGCGAAATAGGGGAAAAAAATTTAAATTCCGGTAAAAGTTTCCGTTATTGTTTCTCTTTTTGATCATACCTAGATAAAATGACACATAACTAAGGCAAAATAGAGGAAATAAATTAAAATTTTCCGTTTTCGTAGCTTTTATCGATCATTTCTGAATAAAATGACGAGAATTGAGACGAAACAGAGGATAAAAATGGAAATTTCCGAAAATTAATCCGTATTCATTGCTTTATTCGATCATATCTCGATGAAATGACGAAATTAGTGCAAAATTGAGGACGAAAATTGAAAATTTTGCTAAAATTATCCGTTTTAGTTTCTTTTTTCGATGATATCTCGATGAAATGACCAAAAATAAGGCAAAATGGAGGAGAAAAATTTAAATTTCGGTGAAATTATCTGTTTTCGTTACTTTTTTCGATCATATCTGGTTGAAATGACGAGAATGGAGGCAAAAGTAGAGTCATAGAATTGATTATAACAGGAAAAAAATTGAAATATCGGTAAAATTATCCGTTTTCGATGCTTTTTTTTATAATTTCTCGATAAAATGACGAAAAATAAGGCAAAATAAAGGAAAAAAATTAATTTTCCGTATAAATAACCGTTTTGGTTGCTGTTGTCGATCATATCTGGATAAAATTACGAGAATTGAGGCAAAATGGAGGAAAAAAAATAGATCTTTCGATAAAATTACTTGTTTGCATTGCTTTTTACGATCAAATCTTGATAAAATGACGACAATTAAGGCAAAATAGAGGGAAAAAATTGTAATTTCGATAAAATTATGTGTTGTCGTTGCAATTTTCGATCATATCCTTATAAAATGACGGATATTAAGGCAAAATAGAGGAAAAAAATTGAAATTTCTCGAAAATTAGCCGTTTTCGTTGCTTTTTAAGGTCACATGTCAAAAAAATGGCAAAAATTAAGGCAAAATAGAGGGAAAAAATTGAAATTTTGGTTGAAAGTTCCGTTTCCGTTGCGTTTTTCGATAATATCTCGATAATATGTCGAAAATTAAGCAAAATATGAGAGAAAAGTTGTCTTTTCCCTAAAAGTTTCCGTTTTTGTTACTTGTTTCGATCATATCTTCATAAAATGACGATAATTAAGGCAAAATAAAGGAAAAAAATTGAAATTTCGGTATAAATTTCCGTTGCCGTAGCGTTTTTCGATTATATCTCGAAAAATGTCGAATATTAAGCAAGATATGGGATAAAAATTGAAATTCCACTAAAACTATTTAGTTCTCTTTGCTTTTTTCGATTATAACTTGAAGAAATGACGAAAATTAGTGTAAAATAGAGGAAATGAATTAAAATTTTGCTAAAATTTTCCGTTTTCGTAGCTTTTATCGATCATTTCTGAATAAATTGACGAGAATTGAGGCGAAACAGAGGAAAAAATGGAAATTTCGCTAAAATAATCCCTATTCATTGCTTTTTTCTATCATATCTCGATGAAATGACGAAAGTTAGTGCAAAATAGAGCAAAAAAATGGAACTTTTGCTAAACTTATCCGTTTTAGTTTCTTTTTTCGATGATATCTCAATACAATGACCAAAAATAAGGCAAAATGGAGGAAAAAAATTGAAATTTCGGTGAAATTATTAGTTTTCGTCGATTTTTTCGATCATATCCGGTTAAAATGACGAGAATTGTGTCAAAAAAGACGGAAAAAATTGATCTTTTACTAAAATTATATGCTTTCATTGCTTTTTTCGATCATATCTCAATAAAATGACGAAAATTATGGAAAAATAAAGGAAAAAAATTGAAATTTCGGTGAAATTATCCGTTTTCGATGCTTTTTTTTATAATTTCTCGATAAAATGACGAAAAATAAGGCAAAATAAAGGAAAAAAAAATAATTTTCCGTATAAATAACCGTTATCGTTGCTGTTGTCGATCATATCTGGATAAAATTACGAGAATTGAGGCAAAATGAAGGAAAAAAATAGATGTTTCGATAAAATTACTTCTTTGCATTGCTTTTTACGAACAAATCTTGATAAAATGACGACAATTAAGGCAAAATAGTGGAAAAAAATTGTAATTTCGCTTAAATTATGTGTTTTTGTTGCAATTTTCGATCATATCCTTATAAAATGACGGATATTAAGGCAAAATAGATGAAAAAAATTGAAATTTATTGAAAATTATCCGTTTTCGTTGGTTATTAAGATGACATGTCGAAAAAATGGCAAAAATTAAGGCAAAATAGAGGGAAAAAATTGAAATTTCGGTAAAAAGTTCCGTTTCCGTTGCGTTTTTTGATAATATCTCGATAAAATGTCGAAAATTAAGCGAAATATGAGAAAAAAGTTGTCTTTTCCCTAAAAGGTTCCGTTTTTGTTTCTTGTTTCGAACATATCTAGATAGAATGACCAAACTTGAGGCAAAATAGAGGATAAAAACTGAAATTTTACTAAAATAATTCGTTTTCATTGCTTTTTTTAAGATATCTAGATGAAATGACGACAGTTAGTGTATAATAGAGGAAATAAATTATAATTTCGCTAAAATTATTTATTTTCATTGCTGTTTTCGATCATATAACGATAAAATGAAAAACAAATAAGGTAAAATAGAGGGAAAGGATTGATTTTGACAGGAAAAAATTCAAATTTCGGTAAAATTCTCCGTTTTCGAAGCATTTTCTATCAATTCTCGATAAAATGAAAAAAATGAAGGCAAAATAAAGGAAAAAAATAGAAATTTCGCTAAAATTATCTGTTTTCGTTGCATATTGGATCATATCTGAATAAAATGATGAAAATAGAGGATAAAAATTGAAATTCCACTAAAACGTTTTAGTTCTCTTTGCTTTTTTCGATTCTAACTTGAAGAAATGACGAAAATAAGTGTAAAATAGAGGAAATAAATTAAAATTTTGCTAAAATTCTCCGTTTTCGTAGCTTTTATCGATCATTTCTGAATAAAATACGAGAATTGAGGCAAAACAGAGGAAAAAATGGAAATTTTGCTAAAATTATCCGTTTTAGTTTCTTTTTTCGATCATATCTCGATAAAATGACCAAAAATAAGGCAAAATGGAGAAAAAAATTTGAAATTTCGGTGAAATTCTCTGTTTTCGTTGCTTTTTCGATCATTTCTGTTTATAATGACGAGAATTGAGGCAAAAAGGAGGAAAAAAAGTCATCTTTTACTAAAATTATATGATTTCATTGCTTTTTTCGATCATATCTCAATAAAATGACGAAAATTAAGGTCAAAATAGAGGGAAAGATGTGATTTTGACAGGAAAAAAATTGAAATTTCGGTAAAATTTTCCGACTTCGATGCTTTCTTCGATCATATCTCGAAGAAATGCTGAAAAAATGGCAAAATAGAGGAAAAATATTGAAATTTTGCGAAAATTATCCATTTCCGTTGCTTATTTCGATCACATCTCGAAAAAATGGCAATGATTAAGGCAAAATAAAGGAAAGAAATTGATATTTCCGTAAAAGTATCCGTTTTCGAGGCTTTTTTCGGTCATTCCCCAATGAAATGACGAAAAATATGGCAAAAAAGAGGAAAAAAATTGAAATTTCGCTTTAAATTTCCGTTTCCGTAGCGTTTTTCGATTATATCTCGAAAAATGACGAATATTAAGCAAGATATGGGAAAAAAATTGAAATTTCGGTATAAATTTCCGTTTCCGTAGTGTTTTTGGTAGATAACCTAGACAAAATGACGAAAATTAAGGCAATATTGAGGAAATAAATTAAAATTATGCTAAAACATTCCGCATTCGTAGCTTTTATCGATCATTTCTGAATAAAATGAAATTTCACTAAAATAATCCGTTTTCATTGCTTTTTTCGATCATATCTCGATGAAATGACGAAAGTTAGTGCAAAATAGAGCAAAAAAATGGAACTTTTGCTAAAATTATCCGTTTTAGTTCTTTTTTCGATGATATCTCAATAAAATGACCAAAAATAAGGCGAAAAGGAGGAAAAAAATTGAAATTTCGGGTGAAATTATCTGTTTTCGTTGCTTTTTCGATCATATCTGGTTAAAATGAGGAGAATTGAGTCAAAATGGAGGAAAAAAATTGATCTTTTACTAAAATTATATGCTTTTATTGCTTTTTTCGATCATATCTCAATAAAATGACGAAAATTAAGGAAAAATAAAGGTAAAAAATTTAAATATCGTTAAAATTATCCGTTTTCGTTGCTGTTCTCGATCATATCTGGATAAAATTACGAGAATTGAGGCAAAATGGAGGAAAAAAATAGATCTTTCGATAAAACGACTGGATATATTGCGTTTTTCGAAAAAATCTCGATAATATGACGAAAATAAGGGCATTTCTGACAGGAAAAAAATTGAAATTTTGGTAAAATTTTCGTTTTCTATGCGTTTTTCTATCAATTCTCAATAAAATGAAGAAAAATAGAGGAAAAAAATATAAATTTGGCTATAATTATAGGTTTTCGTTGCTTTTTTCTATCATGTCTCGATAAAATTACGAAAATAAAGGCAAAATAGAAGGAAAGAATTTAAAATTTTGCTAAAATTATCCGGTTTCATTTTTTTTTGGATCATATCTCGATAATTTTACGAAAAGCTAGGCGGAATAGGGGAAAAAAATTTAAATTCCGGTAAAAGTTTCCGTTATTGTTTCTCTTTTTGATCATACCTAGATAAAATGACACATAACTAAGGCAAAATAGATGAAATAAATTAAAATTTTCCGTTTTCGTAGCTTTTATCGATCATTTCTGAATAAAATGACGAGAATTGAGACGAAACAAAGGAAAAAATGGAAATTTCCGTAAATTAATCCGTATTCATTGCTTTATTTGATCATATCACGATGAAATAACGAAATTAGTGCAAAATAGAGGACGAGAATTGAAATTTTGCTAAAATTATCCGTTTTAGTTTCTTTTTTCGATGATATCTCGATGAAATGACCAAAAATAAGGCAAAATGGAGGAAAAAAATTGAAATTTCGATACAATTATCCGTTTTCGATGCTTTTTTCTATAATTACTCGATAAAATGTCGAAAAATAAGGCAAAATAAAACAAAAAAAAAAGAAAATTTCGTAAAAATATCCGTTTTCGTTGCTGTTCTCGATCATATCTGGAAAAAATTACGAGAATTGAGGTAAAATGGAGGAAAAAATTAGATCTTTCGATAAAATTACTTGTTTTCATTGTTTATTTCGATCAAATCTCGATAAAATGACGAAAATTAAGGCAAAATAGAAGGAAAAAATTGAAATTTCGCTAAAATTATCCGTTTTCGTTGCATTTTTCGATCATAACTGGAAGAAATGACGAAAATTCTTGTAAAATAGAGGAAATAAATCCTAATTTCGCTAAAATTATCCGTTTTCATTGCTTTTCTCGATCATATCTCGATAAAATGACGAGAATTAAGATAAAATAGAGGGAATGACTATATTTTGACAGGGAAAAAATTGAAATTTCGCTAAAATTTTCCGTTTTCGATGCTATTTCCTATCATATCTGTTTAAAATGACGAAAATTAAGGTGAAAATAGAGTGAAAGAATTGACTTTAACAGGAAAACAATAGAAATATCGGTATAGTTATCCGTTTTCGATGCTTTTTTCTAAAATTTCTCGATAAAATGACGAAAATTAAGACAAAATAGAGGGAAAGAATTGATTTTGACAGGAAAACAATTGAAATATCGGTAAAATTATCCGTTTTCGATGCTTTTTTCTATATTTTCTCGATAATATGAAGAAAATTAAGGCAAAATTGAGGAAAAAAATTGAAATTTCGCTAAAATAATCCGTTTTCATTGCTTTTTTCGATCATATCTCGATCAAATGAAGAAAATTAGTGCAAAATAGAGGAATAAAATTGAAATATTTCTAAAAATATCCGTTTTAGTTTCTTTATTCGATCATATCTCGATAAAATGACCAAAAATAAGGCACAATGGAGGAAAAAAATTGAAATTTCGGTGAAATTATCAGTTTTCGTTGCTTTTTCGATCATAACTGGTTAAAATGACGAGAATTGAGGAAAAAATAGAGTCAAAGAATTGATTTTAACAGGAAAAAATTGAAATATCGGTAAAATTGTACGTTTTCGATGCTTTTTTCTATAATTACTCGATAAAATGTCGAAAAATAAGGCAAAATAAAACAAAAAAAGAAAATTTCGGTAAAAATATCCGTTTTCGTTGCTGTTCTCGATCATATCTGGAAAAAATTACGAGAATTGAGGTAAAATGGAGGAAAAAAATAGATCTTTCGATAAAATTACTTGTTTTCATTGTTTATTTCGATCAAATCTCGATAAAATGACGAAAATTAAGGCAAAATAGAAGGAAAAGAATTGAAATTTCGCTAAAATTATTCGTTTTCGTTGCATTATTCGATCATATCTGAATAAAATGATGAAAATTGAGGCAAAATAGAGGATAAATATTGAAATCCCATAAAAAATATTTCATTCTCGTTGCTTTTATCGATCATAACTGGAAGAAATGACGAAAATTCTTGTAAAATAGAGGAAATAAATCCTAATTTCGCTAAAATTATCCGTTTTCATTGCTTTTCTCGATCATATCTCGATAAAATGACGAGAATTAAGATAAAATAGAGGGAATGACTATATTTTGACAGGAAAAAAATTGAAATTTCGGTAAAATTTTCCGTTTTCGATGCTATTTTCTATCATATCTGTTTAAAATGACGAAAATTAAGGTGAAAATAGAGTGAAAGAATTGACTTTAACAATTGAATATCGGTAAAGTTATCCGTTTTCGATGCTTTTTTCTATAATTTCTCGATAAAATGAAGAAAATTAAGGCCAAATAGAGGAAAAAAATTGAAATTTCGATAGAATTATCCGTTTTCGATGCTTTTTTCTATAATTTCTCGATAAAATGACGAAAATTAAGACAAAATAGAGGAAAAATTATAATTTCGCAATCATTATCTGTTTTCATTGCATTTTTCGATCATATCCTTATAAAATGACGGATATTAAGGCAAAATAGCGGAAAAAAATTGAAATTTCGCTAAAATTATCAGTTTTCGTTGCATTTTTCGATCATATCTGAATAAAATGATGATAATTTAGGCAAAATGGAGGATAAAAATTTAAATTCCATTAAAGATTTTCGTTCTCGTTGCTTTAAGCGATCATAACTCGAAGAAATGACGAGAATTAAGGTAAAATAGAGGGAATGAATTGATTTTGACACGAAAAAAATTGAATTTTCGGTAAAATTTTCCGTTTTCGATGCTTGAGAAATGATTTTGACAGGAAAAAGATTGAAATTTCGGAAAAATTATTCGTTTTCGATGCTTTTTTCTGTCATTCCCCAATAAAATAAAGAAAATTAAGGCTAAATAGAGGAAAAATTTGAAATTTCGGTATAATTATCTGTTTTCGTTTTATTTTTCGATCATATCTTCATAAAATGACGAAAATTAGAGGAAAACTATTGAAATTTCGCTAAAATTATCCGTTTTCGTTGCTTATTAAGATCACAACAGGAAAAAATAGCAAAAGTTAAGGCAAAATATAGGATAAAAATTGAATGTTCGCTATAATTTTCCGTTTCCGTAGCGTTTTTCGATTATATCTCGATAAAATGACGAATATTAAGCAAGATATGGGAAAAAAATTGAAATTTCGCTATAAATTTCCGTTTCCGTTGCGTTTTTGGATTATACCTAGATAAAATGTCGAAAAATAAGGCAAAATAAAGGAAACAAAATAAAATTTCGGTAAAAATATCTGGAAAAATTACGAGAATTGAGGCAAAATGGATGGAAAAAATAGATCTTTCGATAAAATTACTTGTTTTCATTGCTTTTTTCGATCAAATCTCAATAAAATGACGAAAATTAAAGCAAAATGGAGGAAAAATTGTAATTTCGCTAAAATTATCCGTTTTCGTTGCATTTTTCGATCATATCTGAATAAAATGATGAAAATTGAGGCAAAATAGAGGATAAAAATTGAAATTCCATTAAAGATTTTCGTTCTCGTTGCTTTTATCGATCATAACTCGAAGAAATGACGAGAATTAAGGTAAAATAGAGGGAATGAATTGATTTTGACACGAAAAAAATTGAATTTTCGGTAAAATTTTCCGTTTTCGATGCTTTTTGCATTGCATTTTTGGATCATATCTGGATAAAACGATGAAAATTGCAACGAAATCAGATATCCTCTATTTTACCTTAATTTTAGCAAAATTTAAATTTATATCTTTCTATTTCGCCTTAGTTTTGTGTCATTTATTCTAGGTATGATCGAAAAGAGAAACAAAAACGGAAGCTTTTACCGGAATTTCAATTTTTATCCTCCATTTTGCCTTAGTTATGGTCATTTTATCGAGATATGATCGAATAAAGAAACTAAAACGGATAATTTTAGCAAAATTTCAATTTTTTTCCTCTATTTTGCACTAATTTTCGTCATTTCATCGAGATATGATCGCAAAAAGCAATGAAAATGGATTATTTTAGCAAAATTTCATTTTTTTCCTCTGTTTTGCCTCAATTCAAGTCATTTTATTCAGAAATGATCGATAAAAGCTACGAAAACGAAATATTTTAGCGAAATTTTAATTTATTTCCTCTATTTTGCCTTAATTTTCGCCATTTTATCTAGGTATAATCCGAAAACGCTACGGAAACGGAAATTTATAGCGAAATTTCAATTGTTTTCCCATATTTTGCTTAATATTCGTCATTTATCGAGATATAATCGAAATACGCTACGGAAACGGAAATTTATAGCGAAATTTCAATTTTTTTCCTCTATTTTGCCTTAACTATGGCCATTGTTTCCAGGTGTGAACTTAATAAGCAATGAAAACGGATAATTTTAGCAAAATTTTAATAGTTTTCCTCTATTTTGCCTTAATATTCTTCATTTTTTCGAGAATTGATAGAAAAAAGCATCGAAAACGGAAAATTATACCGAAAATTCAATTTTATTCCTCTCAAAATCAATTCTTTCCCTCTATTTTACCTTACTTTTCGTCATTTTATCATTATATGTTCGAAAAAAAGGAACGAAAAAGGATAGTTTTATCAAAATATTAATTCTTTCCCCCTATTTTACCCTAATTCTCGTCATTTTATCGAGATATGTTCGAAAAAAGAAACAAAAACGGAAACTTTTAGGGAAAAGGCAACTTTTTTCTCATATTTTACTTAATTTTAGACATTTTATCGAGATATTATCGAAAAACGCAACGGAAACGGAACTTTTTACCGAAATTTCGATTTTTTTCCTCTATTTTGCCTTAATTTTTGCCATTTTTTCGAGATGTGATCTAATAAGCAAGGATGACGGATATTTTAGCGAGATTCCAATTTTTTTCCTCTATTTTACCTTAATTTTCGTCATGTTTTCGAGATTTGATCGAAAAAAGCAATGAAAACAAGTAATTTTATCGAAATTTCAATTTTTTTCCATTATTTTCCCTTAATTTTCCTCATTTTATCGAGAAATTTAAGAAAAAGGCATCGAAAACGGATAATTTTACCGATATTTAAATTTTTTTCCTGTTAAAATCAATTCTTTCACTCTATTTTTCCTTGATTTTCGTCATTTCGTCGAGATATGATCGAAAAAAGCAATGAAAACAAATATTTTTAGTAAATGATCAATTTTTTTCCTCCTTTTTGCCTCAATTCTCTTCATTTTAACCAGATATGATCGAAAAAAGCAACGAAAACAGATGATTTAACCGAAATTTCAATATTTTATCTCCATTTTGCCTTATTTTTGGTCATTTTATCGAGATATGGTCGAAAAAAGAAACTAAAAAGGATAATTTTACGGAAATTTCAATTTTTATACTCTGTTTCGCCTCAATTCTCGTCATTTTACTCAGAAATGATCGATAAAAGCTACGAAAATAGAAAATTTTAGCAAAATTTTATTTCATTTCCTCTATTTTGCCTTAGTTTTGTGTCATTTTATCTAGGTATGATCGAAAAGAGAAACAAAGACGGAAGCTTTTACCGGAATTTCAATTTTTTTCCTCTATTTCGCCTAGCTTTTCGTAAATTTATCGTGATATGATCGAAAAAAGATACGAAAACGGATAATTTTAGCAAAATTTTAATTCTTTCCCTCTATTTTGCCTTGATTTTTGTCATTTTATCGTGATATGATAGAAAAAAGTAATGAAAACAAATAGTTTTAGCGAAAGATCATTTTTTTCCAACAATTTGCCTCATTTCTCGTCATTTTATCCAGATATGATCGATAAAAACAACGAAGATGGATAATTATAGCGAAATTTATATCTTTTCCTCTATTTTGCCTTAATTTTCGTCATATTGTCGAGATATGATCGAAAAAAGCAAAGAAATTGGATAGTTTTAGCAAAATTTCAATTCTTTTCCTCTACTTTTCCTTTTATTTTGTCATTTCTTCGAGTTGTGATCGCAAAAAGCAACGAGAACCAAAAAGGTTTAGCTAAATTTAAATTTTTATCCTCTATTAAGCCTTAATATCTGTCATTTTATAAGGATATGATCGAAAAATGCAACGAAAACAGATAATTTTAGTGAAATTTCAATTTTTTCCTCTATTTTACCTTATTTTTCGTCATTTTATCGAGATTTGATCGAAAAAAGCAATGAAAACAAGTAATTTTATTTAATTAAGATTCTAAAACTAAACTAACTAAAATCAGAATATAAATGCAAATTAATAGTTTTAACGGCAATATTTAGAAATAATAAGTTCTTATTCTACGTTTCTTTAATTAATACGTAGTATATTACGTAATTCAACTTTTATCGAAATAAAAAACAAAAATCTACACATGAAATAAACTGATTTTCTTGAACGACCTTCTGATTACGTTGTTCTACGCTGGATAATTCTTCTTTAGTATAAACAATTTTTGCATGTATCATTGTATGAATATTATTTTCTCATCTTCTCCAAACGGGCTTTAGAATAAAGTTCTTTTTCTACGTTCTTTAAAACTATTTACATAATTACGTTGCCTATTGTCTTTTTGTTTACTTAATTAGAAACGGAGCTCATTGTCGTGGTAGACGCCATTTAATGAATATAAGATTATAATGCAATATGTCTTGCACTAAACCGAATACTACACAGGTAATCGTGTATTTATTTTCCGCTTTATTATCCTATGTAGATTTTTATTGTAACTTAACATTCTTAAGCATATTTCTTTAATTTACTTTTACGAATGCACATTAAATCGTCGTCGTCGCCGCTGCAACATTCATCGCGGTGGGATCCCGAAAGAGATACCACGGAATCAGCCGATCGCCGGGGAAACCTTTTATCGTACATGTTCATTGAGGACTGAAATCAAAGGCTAAGAAATGTAGGAATTGATTAGAGAAGCGACGTGTTTTCACATTGCCAGCTGTATGTCGCGCTAGGAAGAGTACGTTCCTCAGAAAATATCAGGGTGTTAGTGTCACCGGAAAGGATATTTGATAATATTCCGCACGCCGTCGATATTATCCTCATCATCATATGGTGATCTGCCCGGAAGCAGGCGCCGCGGCCATATGATTCAGTTGGAGTATGTCTTGCACTAAACCGAGTACATACCACAGGTAAACAATCGTCTATCGATTTCTCGCATTTTTATTTTATGCAGATTTTTATTCTAACTTTACTTTGGCGTATTCCCTTAATTTAAATTTACGAATGTGTATTCATGAAGAACTCAACTCCACAACTCCTGTATCAAATGAACGTGAAGTACTTATTCTATTATTATATTGTTTAATGAATCTCGCTCTTAGATTTAAAACTATGTACGCTAAAGAGAAAGGCATAATTAAAAAGAAACGTAAATATAACATTAAGACCGATAACACAGGGTATTATCCCTTGATAATTTTCTTTGCTTGCATTATGCAAGCACCCATTTACTAGTATGTATATATCTATTAAATATAGATGCTTCTCCGGATTCATTCAAGGATATAGATAGATAGATAGATAGATAGATAAATAGATAGGATACTAATTCACAGCCTAAACTAGAAGCGTCATCGACTTGAAATTTTTACGACGTATTGGCCATAACGTATAACCTCCAGAAAAATTGCGATTTTGAACCTCAGTGTCATAGGTTCGATTCCAGAGGGCCCCAAATTCGCGATTTTCCCCATAAGACTACATGGCGGGGATTTTCGAAAATTTTTTTGAGGCACTTTCCGGAAAAGGAGAGAGTTGAAATTCGAGGGATCGCTAGAAGCCGTGCATATTCAACGAAAATAAAAAAGACATTGCCGAATATGGTCCATGGTTCGATGCTAGGTCGGGGCAAATATCGGCCGTTTAAAATGCATTGTGGCGAATTTGAAGATTTTTTTTGGATCCTTTCCCGATAACATGGATACTTGAAACTCGGCATGTGGATATATATGTTTAATATATTTCATAATTAAATTTTAGATGTTCGCTGATGGTCCTTGGTTCGATCCCAGAGGGCCATTTGCACTTCTCAATGCATTCCTTACGGAGATAACGGAAACAAAATTTAGGTACTTCCCGGCATGCTATCAACTTTAAACTTTGCAAGATACAAGAAAAAGTCTTTAGAAATCAAACTTTGCATTCACAGATTACAATATGTCCTGGGTTCGACACCAGGTGTCTCTGCAATCAGAAGTTGATCCGATTTTTAGGAATTATTTGGAAACCTTTCCCAATAATATAGAAATTTGAAATTCGGCATATAGATAGAGATGATAAATAACTTTCAGAAACATCTTTTAGATTTCCAAGATTGTCCTTGGTTCGAATCCAGAGAGCCATTTACATTCGTGAAAATTAGAGCGTCTTTTGAGGCAGTTGTAGCCAATATTTCTGCTTGAATTTTCACACATAGTTAGAGGTGTTGATCTTCTGTTGTGCTGCATATAAAACATTACCAGAAAGACCCGGGTTCGAAGCCAGGCGGTAAATATATCCCCCATTTAAAATACATTGTAGAGGTTTCATTATTTATTTTGATGCACTTATCGAAATGATAGGAGGTTAATGCTTAGATAGAAGATGTTTATTAAGACTTGGTTCAAGAAAAAAAATAGATAAGACCATGCTGTTCCTGGGTTCGTTGCCCGAGCACATTACAATTTCTCACATAAGGTATGTATATGAAAAGTAGGACGTCATTTGAGGCAGTTGCAGTCAATATTTCTGCTTGAATTTTCACACATAGTTAGAGATGGTAATCTTCTG
The DNA here is from genome assembly GCA_947579665.1 of Sympetrum striolatum. Lineage (NCBI taxonomy): Eukaryota > Metazoa > Arthropoda > Insecta > Odonata > Libellulidae > Sympetrum > Sympetrum striolatum. The sequence continues at coordinate 57,741,892 of OX388349.1, forward strand.
TAGTACTGCATAGTAAGTTCACCAGGAAGGCTTGGGTTCGATGCCAGACGATTGAATTGCAGTGAATTTTTAGAATATTTTCAATGCTTTTTTTTTTCTTTTGAGAACTGTCCCGATATGATGCCGATATGAAGGTGGTGTTGAAATGAAATTGGTGTTGTTGATCTGCTTGCAGTATGCAAGCTACATTTTACTCGTATAAGTTACGAGTAAAATGTTGCTTGCATACTGCAAGCAGATCGACAACACTATTTTCATGTCGGCATCATATCGGGACGGCCATCAAAAGAAAAAAATGGATTGAAATTTTTGTTAAAATTCGGTGAAATTCCCTCGTCTGGCATCGAACCCGGGTCTTTACTGTTAACTTACTATGCAGCACAATAGAAGATCACCATCTCTAACTATGTGTGAAAATTCAAGCAGAAATATGGGCTACAACTGCCTCAAAAGACGTTCGAATTTTCACGAATTTAAATGGCTCTCTTGATTCGAACCAAGGACGATCTTGGAATACTAAAAAATGTTTCTGAAAGTTATTTTTGATCTCTATCTATATGCAGAATTTGAAGTTTCTATATTATTGGCAAAGGTTTCAAAATAATTCCTAAAAATCGGATCAATTTCTGATTGCGGAGACACCTGGTGTCGAACCCAGGACACATTGACAGCTGTGAATGCATAGTTTGATTTTTATGGACTTGATCTTTGTATAGGCAAAGTTTGAAGTCGATATCGTGACGGGAAGTACCTAAAATTTTTTCCCGTTATCTCCGTAAGAAATGCATTGAGGAATTTAAATGTCCCTCTGGGATCGAACCAAGGACCATCAGCGAATATGTAAAATTCGATAATGATATATTTTTATGGTATCTAACCTCATACCGAATTTCAAGTTTCTATGCCATCGGAAAAGTGTCCAAAGAAAATCTTAAAAATCGCCACAATGCATTTTAAACGGCCGATTTTTGCCCCGACCTAGCATCGAACCAAGGATAATAATCGTAGATGTCTTTATGGTTTCCTTTAGATATGCACGGCATCTAGTGATCCCTTGAATTTCAAATCTTTCCTTTTCCGGGAAGTGCCTCAAAAAAATTTTCGAAAATCCCCGCCATGTATCCTTATGGGGAAAATCGCGACTTTGGGGCCCTCTGGAATCGAACCCATGACACCGAGGTTCAAAGTCGGCTTTTTCCTGGAGGTTACACGTCATGGCCATAACGTCGTAAAAATTTCAAGTCGGTGGCACTTGTGGAACATGGTTAGAATTTTGATCCCCTATATATATCTATTATATATAGACACTTCTCCGGATATACCTATATACACATTCATTCATTCATAGGGGATCAAAATTCTAACCATGTTCCACAAGTGCCACTGACTTGAAATTTTTACTGCGTATTGGCCATAACAATTAACCGCCAGAAAAATTGTGATTTTGATCCTCAGTGTCATGGGTTCAATTCCAGAAGGCCCCAAAGTCGCGATTTTGTCCATAAGAATACATGGCAGGGATTTTCGAAAATTTTTTTGAGGCACTTCCCGGAGAAGCATAGAGTTGAAACTTGAGGGATCGCTAGATGCCATGCATAGCCAACGAAAATCAAAAAGACATCTTCGAATATTGTCCTTGGTTCGATGCTAGGCCGGGGCAAAAATCGGCCGTTTAAAATGCATTGCGGCGATTTTGAAGATTTTTTTGGATCCTTTTCCGATAACATGGATACTTGAAACTCGGCACCTGGATGGATATCATAAATACATTTCATAATCAAATTTTAGATGTTCGCTGGTGGTCCTTGGTTCGATCCCAGAGGGCCATTAGCACTTCTCAACGCATTTCTTATGGAGATAACGGAAACACAATTTAGGTACTTCCCGGCATGCTATCAACTTCAAACTTTGCTTGATAGAAGAGCAAGTCTTTAAAAATCAAACTGTGCATACACAGCTTACAATATTTCCTAGGTTCGACACCAGGTGTCTCTGCAATCAGAAGTTGATCCGATTTTTAGGAATTATTTTGAAACCTCTGCCAATAATATAGAAACTTGAAATTCGGCTTATAGATAGAGATCATAAGTAACTTTCAGAAACATGTTTTAGATTTCCAAGATCGTCCTTGGTTCGAATCCAGAGAGCCATTTAAATTCGTGAAAAGTAGAACGTCTTTTGAGGCAGTTGCAGCCAATATTTCTGCTTGAATTTTCACACATAGTTATAGATGGTGATCTTCTGTTGTGCTGCATAGTAAGTTCACCAGAAAGACCCAGGATCGATGCCAGACACTTAAATTGAAGCGAATTCTAAGAATATTTTCAATTCTTTTTTTTTCTTTTGAGGACCGTCCCGATATAAAGCCGATATGAAATTAGTGTTGTCGATCTGCTTGCAGTATGCAAGCAACATTTTACTCGTATACATATATTACTATATATAAAGCTGCAAATCCTACTGATTGACACAAATTCCTGGGCATTTCTAATCAAGCTAGAAGGCTGAAATTTTCAGGAGAAATTCATAATTCACAGTCAGTTGGGAAAAATTGGAAATTCCCAGATATTGTCCTAGAATTGAGCCCAGGGACGATTATATTTTTCAATGTATTTAAACGGGGAAAACGAAAAATGGCCATGCAGAGCAAATTTCTTTCGTTCATTCAAATGTGAAAAAGTAATCGTAAAGCAGTGGGACTTGGTCGATATTACGTCTAAAAGATCAAAGTTTACTTTTCTTGCGACCAATTTTAACATTCCGCCACGAAATTCGCAAAATTTTAGTTTGAACGCCAATTTATTGCGTTATTTTTCTCTCATTTCGAAAATTGAATCTATGACAACGACCATTGTTTAAATCGAAAACAAATTTGTTTACAATACTAACTTCATATGCCATGATAAAGGTTCGATGCATTTTTTATAATTTTAAACGTTTCTGTCGATATATGTTATTACTGGATGCTGAAAAATGTAAATTTCATCAAAATGGACAGCGAATATCTGCACGGTGAATAAATTATTCGGTAATATATACTGTGATAACATAAGTTTATGTATTTACGAGACCATTTATCAACGAAGACAATCGGAAAAGTCATGTAAGTAGTGAGATTATTCGAGGATTAAATTGAAAAGACTACACTGAATCTATATAAGAGGGATATGAAAGCAATTTGGATGAAAAATACTCATTAATAACTGACGGAGGACGTATTATACCGGATCAAGTCTATCTATGCCTGAGTAAAAGTAAAGCCCGGTTCACACGGTGTATGTTTTCTAGCTTGATTCCTTGCGTGGAACCCTGCATGCTCGCTAGCATGAAAATTTCGTGTCTGCCTGCTTCTGGGCATGCTCCCTTGCTTGATTTTGAGAAATAGGACAGGTGCTATTTTTCCTGCATGTTTCGCTGATGGTTGGTTGCTATGCGTTGCTAGCTGAACTATTTACTGCTAGCAAGCATGCAGAGATCCACGCAAAGAATCAAGCTAGAAAACATACACCGTGTGAACCGGGCTTTAAGTACAACTGAAATTTACATAATCTTAAATTATTATCAGAACATTAATGCAAATCAATAGTTTTAACGGCAATCTTTAGTAATATTAAGTTCTTTTTCTACGTTTCTTTAATTAATACGTAGTATATTGCGTAATTCAACTTTCATCGAAATGAAAAACAAAAATCTACACATGAAATAAACTGATTTCCTTGAACGAACTTCTGATTACGTTGTTCTACGCTGGATAATTCTTGGTTAGTAAAAACAATCTTTGCATGTATCATTGTATGAATATTATTTTGCCATCTTCTCCAAACGGGCTTTAGAATAAAGTTCTTTTTCTACGTTCTTTAATAATATTTACACAATTACGTTGCCTATTGTCTATTTGTTTATTTAATTAGAAACGGAGCTCATTGTCGTGGTAGACGCCATTTAATGAATATAGGATTATTTAGCAGTGTGTCTTGCACTGAACCGAATACTACACAGGTAATGGTCTATTTATTTTCCGCCTTTTTATCTTAAGCAGATTTTTATTCTAACTTTACTGTGTTTGGCGTATTTCCTAAATATAATTTTACGATTGCGTATTCGTTAAAGGCTCCCGTATCACATAATCGTGAAAGGCTTTCGAAATAATTATTTTACTATCATATTATTTGGTGAATTTCGAACTCACTCATTTGAAAATTATGCGTTCAATACACAGTGGTATAATTAAAAAAAATTCTTTCCATATATGTTATTACTGAAGGTTGAAAAATGTAACTTTCATCAAAATGAAACGCGAATATCTGCACGGTCTATGAATTATTCGGGAATATATACTGTGATAACATAAGTTTATGTAGAGGATATGAGACCATTTATCAACGAGGATAATCGGAAAAATCATGTAAGTAGTGAGATTATTCGAGGACTAAATTGAAAAGTCTACACTGAATCTATTTAGGGGGAATAGGTAAGGATTTTAGATTATAAATTCTCATTAGCTACTGGCGAAGTAGGTATTATAATATAATCAAGTAATAAGATACTTGCCTTTTTATCTTATGCATATTTGTATTCTAACTTAACATTCTTAAGCTTATTTCTTTAATTTACTTTTACGAATGCACATTAAAACGTCGTCGTTGCCGCTGCAACATCCATCGAGGTGGGATCCCGAAAGAGATACCACGGAATCAGCCGATCGCCGCGGAAACCTTCGACCTTATATATTCATTAAGGACTTAAATCCAAAACTAAGTAAGGTAGGAATTGATCTGAGAAGCGACGTGTTTTCACATTGCCAGCTGTATGTCGCGCTAGGAAGAGTACGTTCCTCAGAAAATATCAGATCGTTAGTTTCACCGGAAAGGATATTTGAAAATATTCCGCACGCCGTCAATATGGTCCTCATCATCATATGGTGATCTGCCCGGAAGCAGGCGCTGCGGCCATATGATTCAATTGGAGTATTTCTTGCACTAAACCGAGTACATACCACAAGTAACCAATCGTCTATCGATTTCTCGAATTTTTATTTTATGCAGATTTTTATTCTAACTTTACTTTGGCGTATTCCCTTAATTTAACTTTACGAAAGTGTATTCATTAAGGACTCAACTCCAAAACTCCCGTATCAAATGAACGTGAAAGGCCTTAGAATGACTTATTCTATTATTACATTGTTTGATGAATCTCCAGCTTAGATTTAAAATTATGTATACTCAAGACAAAGGCATAATTAAAAAGAAACATAAATATAGCGAATAGACCCATAACTTGGGGTAGTATCCCTGAATAATTTTCTTTGCTTGCAGATTGCAAGCACCCATTTACTAGCTACACTTATAAAATCCTATTGTTTATTGTATTTTATACTTTTAAATTCTGCTATGTGATATTGGAGCTGTGACATTTTTTGTAACAAAAGGGTACATCCCGTTGAATGAATTAATAAATATGTAAAATTTCACGAGATATGTGGTAATGGACGTGGTTTGCAATTGGCGAGGTTGCTTACCTCCGATTTTCAAATGCCAATTTCACAGAAACAAAAGCCTATTGAGTTTATTAATCTTACACGTGTCCATTATTTTAGAGTATGGAACAAACCCCGAAGGTCTCGAGTGAATCGAATCCGTGAACCACGAAGTGCTTATTGCCCTTGGGAGACGAAGGAGATCCATCGCTCCAGGATACCTACATGGACAGTGCCTCTTCCGATACGTGTGTCAATGTCTAATTGGATTTTGTTAATCATTAACGAAATACATCACTTTGTAATATTTATCCTTATTTTTACTATCATTCGCTGCGAAGAAGTTTTTATAAAGAAAGATTAGACCGAAGGTGATTTTATGCTTGAATTAATTCAGAAGTACCGTGGATTGCCAAAGTTTTCAAACTCCGTTCCCACAATAATTTCAAAGCAAACGCCGCTCACGATGAGATATTATACGCGCTGAAAATCAAGGATCCGAATGCCAACAGAGATACTGCATCGAAGAAGATAAACTTACAATGCTGCTGTTTCAACAATTTTCATATAATAGAATCTAATTGAGGCTCCATTGCCAAACAAAATGAATTTACATCATCGATCGGTTGATTCACCCTTCCCACTAAACAACTATTCCCTATGTTTATGTTTTGGTAGTTGTCTCTTGCTGCACATTAAAATGCTTTCAGGCAACTGGCTTGTCAGTTTGCTTTTTCAAAGCAAGATGAGAAATCACATCAATGCTTCAGAACTGTAATTAATATTGAATTACCGCATGAAATCCATATCAAAACAAAGTACATAAATTCATGTAAGTAGATGACCATACAATGTCTTAGTTGAATTACCCTTGTGAGGAAAAAATTATAACTGAATAATAAATACAAAAATCTACCGCTAGATGAGTAAAAAAGTCAAAACTTTTTCAACTCTGTTTATTGGTAATGAACTTCCTTTCCAAAATTCCTTCCGATATTGGGGATTATAATTTTTATTGAAACATTGAATTACTTTGTATCAAGATATAAATGAATAATATATCTTCTCTAGTGTTTTGTATTCTATCTAAAATGATGTTTGCACAATCATCTCTAGAGAGTGCAAACAACAAGAAAACACCTTACTTACCTCAATTCACATATTGCACAGTAAGTGATATTATGGTGATCATCATCTTTGTAATATATGTATATAATTGAAACAAACTGGACAATACAATGTCATATTTTCTAGATGAAATATTCTTGGAGATGATAATTTAATACAACAAATTAGAAAGACAGATTTTTACTCACATAATTATTTCCTAAACTTCTTCCTAACATATCAATAACATTAATTTACCTGTCAGTATAAGACACAAATTCAAACAAACATAAGAACCAAAGCCAAAGGTAATGGATCAAAACTTCCGAATCATGAATAGAGTAGATACTGCTACAACTGTGATATTATGTTCTTTCTTAAATTTTAGGAGATAAATTATTAAATGAAGCAAACCAAAAAAATACACTATACGGTAATGTCTAACCCCTTTTTATTCCTTAAATTTTTTTCTAGATATTATAAAAGAGCTACTTATATATGTCATTCATGATGACACAATAATTTCACAATCTGATTAATATTTGAAGCTGTTTGGTCTTCTTGTTTACCATTTATAGGATAGAAAAGGACTATAATGACTAAAATCATCCATTCTGTTTTCTATTAATTGAAGTAAGCTCTGTATCAATATATTAGGAAAGATTAGTGCAATATTTTAAATATTTTCCTTGAAAAATATTAAATGAGAGATTACTTTTTCATATTTGACAAAAGAGAACTTTCAGAAAAAAATTCTCTGTTTTTAGAAGAGTTAGTGTCTTAATTCTCCATGATATATTTCAGAAATCAGGAAAGCTTACATGTGCATCTACCATGGAAAAATTATGAAACCCTGCATGGTTAATTCAGCATTGAGTCATAATTTACACAGATTCATTCTATAAAAATATAGAGATATATTAAAATGCTCAGCTCACAGCTCAACCATAATGGTTCAACAAATTTATATGTACTGTAACTTTGTCATAATAGTAAATATCAAAATAAGGAAATGTATACATCGAAGAAGGTAAATTAAGGGTCTTACGTTTATAAGTTTGAATGCTAACCTTATCCATGATCAATCAATCAACTTTACTGAAGATTCATCAGTTCTTTTATGAGTATCTTTTGTTCCAGTTTATGATAGCCATTGAATATAGCTCTGGATTATCCATTCCTCAAATTAATATCTAACAAAAGAATAAGTGAAATTTGTTTGCAGCTCATTCATTTTAATTCAGCTCTATGACTAAATATAATACTAATCGGTAAGGATGAAATAAGAAAGGATGTTTTGAAATATTACTTTATTAACAAGAGGGGATTAAAAAAAATAATTGAATGGGAAGGACAACAATAAGGTGGTGTTGAAAACAGACTGTTAAGAATTTTATAAAAAAGTTAAACGTTTAGGTGATAAACGGGAGATTAGATGGTGACAGAATAGGATTACAGGCAAAGATAACAAATAGTTTACAGTATTCTAAATACTTGTTGATTAGAGTAAGAAGGATCAGAAGAGTATCAAAGATAATCATGGACAAGTCTAGGCCTATTTTATTCATACAACAATGACAAGGGATTCACATAACATATCTGAAAGTTAAAGAAAAAAAGATTTATCTCTGTAGGTGGAATTTAGATAATGATGCAAATTTTATTTTAATTTTTAAGGAAGTATTGTCTTACCCATGCAAGGTAACGTTATTGTCATTAAAATACATTAGAAAAAGAAGTATTATATGAAATTATATGAGAGTTGGTCAAATAAAATCGAATATGGTATTTAGAAATAATGCATTACCAAGAAATGCTGAACCAAAGAAGCATTCTAATAATAAAGAATAAGCATTACGAAACCTTTTAATTGAATTATTTTGTAAACCTCTGGGATAAATAAAGGAAAATAGAATAAATAGTAATTTTATTTTTAAATTTCCAGCTTGTTCCTCTTGCAAATTAACAATTTTTTGCAACAATTGATGCCATGTTCAGGACAGGAATATCCAAGTGGCAGTGAAGGTATTACATTGCTAGAGAAGTGAAAGTTGTCATTCGTTGGAGCTCATACACTGACACTTTTCCAAAATAATGCATTCTCCCTTCCCATTCAAAAGGCACCAAATTCACTTCCCGCATGGTGTAAACAGACTCCTTAAAACTTTCAACTACGGTCCCAACATACTAAAACCATCTCCTTCAGAAATTGTTGCTCAAGAACAAAACATTCACCAAATTCATATATAACATGATGCTTCCCATCTGATTCACTATACTCTCATAAAACAGCTGAATTTGATGGAAAGTGTTTCAGAAGTTTTCGTTTTGGTGACCTATAAGCTTTTGTTGTTAATGATAACATATTGTTCTCTGCATCCATCTTTCTCTCAGAAAGATATTTTCTTACTGTTGTGAAAACTATTTAACCTACGAACGATTGTAAGAGGTATGAGGAGCCTATAGTGCAAGGTAATTTAAACACTGGCTCATGGGACGGATATCTGTAACTATTGTGGCAGTAGCTTTTAAAATCATCTTTTGCGATAACAAATGCCAACACATTTCTTCATTCGCATCTCTGTTTTAGTTTATTATATACAGCATGCATCATCCATAAACAGTTATACTGGTCCCTTTTTACCTTTGACCAACAAAGGTTATCTTAATGATAGGTACCTTTCATTTCCAATCATTCCACATTTCTCTATCCGCATTACTCCACGTTTTCTGTCTTCTATCTTTCAGTCTCATCCCCTGAGGGATATTTGCTTGCTCATACTTTTCATCACCAATACAATAGTTAACATTACATTCTGTTATCTAGTGTATATCCTGATGCCAATCTTGAAAGCCACAGTCAGCCAGAGAAAAAATCTCCCGGCAACATTACAGATGTCTCAATTAATACAAAAAATCATAATGGACATTCATTATAAAATCTCTTTCACTCAACACACATCTGACACAGCATCATTCATCATTCTGCAAATCTTATCTGATGAGTCTTTGATTCACTTGAACATTGCCAATCAATTGATCTTTGCTACTGCTGATAGAAACTTACGTTTCATATAAATACATGTGGTTGACTGATGTTTGTCTTCACAAGATAGGTGATGCTTAGTAGCAATAATCAAAATAAAATCTCTGGCTAGATTTGGATCAGGATGTGGATATCTGCTTATGCTTAAATTATCTATGAGTGCTCCTGAGTAAATTGTGTATTAGACTAACAGAAGCACATTATTACTCACAATTCTAACAAATGGAATAGAACTCAAAACAAGAAAATGAAAAAGTATCAGAATTAAAAAGATGAGAACAAAAGGATTGTATGAAAGTATATCAAAAGACTCGTACCATAAGTTCACTTACATGTTTAGAGAAGATGAAATAAATACGATCAATTTTCACAAATTCTTTGATTATCTATCACTCAATTTGCAAAAATCGTTCAGTATGTTACATAACAATTTATTATGCATGCAAGGAAAAATTATCTTCTATTTTGGAGTAAACTTTACAGGCGGCAATTCAGCTGAGTTTAATATCCCTTTTAGTATGATTATGCTAAAATTATTATCATAAAGTTATGAGAATGTTATTCCATGTTTTTATTGGGTCCAATCACCCATATTTAATGAGATTATATTTTTCGTTAAAGTATTCCTTACTGAGGATTTTGTTGGTATCTGTGCACTCCAGTTTTTGCAAATTATCCTAAATGACAATTTTAACTACTAGCAGTTGAACTTATATAAAATTAAAAGCTTTCCTTTTGGTTGGAATCAGATTTCTCAGTATCCAATATTGAAGCATTCAAGAGTTTTTCCACAAAAATTTAAAAAATTAGCTGCTCCTTAAAAAACTAATTTGATCATAACTTAACCAAGCCAAAATATTTGGCATAGCATTTAATGTTTAGAACAATTTCATGGGTGATTAAAGAAGTCCCCCCACAGCTTGTTATCAGATATAGATCTGATAACAAGTAAGTTTTGCTTTGTTGAACTTTTTGCTGTAAGAAAGGACCTAAAATTCTATTGAAATTAATTTTCTTAGTTATAAATTAACTATAGAAACTATAAATTTACATTAAATTACTAAATATATATTTGAGGCTAATAAATTCCTAAATCAAAGTGATTCATATAAAATATAAGACGAGGAATAACAATGGGTGTAGATTCAAAAGCAGTGGGATGGAATTGGGTATGAATCAGGGATATTCTACTCTTTCATAAAAAAAAGGAATTCCTATGACAATGCTAATACTTGTTCCAGCCTTTTACACTTAATAAGGAAGAGAAGTCACTCAAGACTGATGTTTACCTTGGTCATAAAGAATGCATGAGTTTAATGGCAATTTCAACTTCTTTTTACAATAAGGCCTCAGGTATGTGTGTGTATCAGTTTAGTGTATGCAATTTGTAATGTGGTATGTACAGTTTCTCATATAATTTAATTATCTGAAGATTATTCATATGTGTAGTTATATATTTATTGGTATGTACAAATGGTGAAAATTTCACTATCTCCTAGGTAACATTTATGATTTATTGCAGCGTTTAATTGAAAATGGACGCTGCATCAAACTTAGAGTTGTCAGTGAATGTATTTAAGCTTTGCTATTCCCAAAAAATAAAAACTCTTCACCTGCCAATTGTAATTGTCATTTAGTAATCCTTAACTGTGAACAACTCGCTTGTCTGAATTAAAAAATAATCCCAGTTTACTTCCGAGCATCTTGCTGGATTTTATGGACATTTTATTCTTTATCTATAACGTTTTAAAAAGGTGTAACAACTGGGAGATTTTCCAAACAACAATACTAAAATCTATTTTCCTAAGACCACTCAAAATAAAATTCTTCTACACCATAAGAAACTAATGAAAGGGGTATCCTTTATACCGTAATCACTACGTCAGTGTGCAGGCTAATAAAAAGTAGGATAACATGTAAAAGAAGGTTTCATTATCACTTGTGAGAAGGGGAAAGGTGACGGACATTTCATTTATCAATCTACAGTGAGGACACAAAGAGATAGCTGAAGTTTATTTACAGAGATTCCCTAAATCTAAAACGAAATTCTCACGATGTGGACGCGAAGAAAAAATATTACCCTAATCAAAACGCTTTGCAATCACTATAGTGCCATTTTTTCGCTTTTCATATTATATACAACGGTTTAAAAGTACAAAATATTAGATGATAAATTGGTTGATTGATTATTTTTATATATTTATTTATATGTTTATAAGGCGGATTTTCTCCCTCTCCTTGAACATCCACGCATCACAATTAAGAACTTCCTTCCCCTTCTTCAGAAAAAGAACTTCGTTTCGATACGGCTCTTTAGTGGTAAACAAGCTAGCAAAACGCGTGCAAATATTCGGTGGAAACAAAATGACGACAGTTATTTTTCTTGCCGAAGCTTCTTCTTCAAGTCCTCGACACGATCAAGTCGAAGTCGCCATGTATTGCACCACCATTTAGAACTGTCCTCTTCCGAGAAAATCTTATTACGTTGGAAGCGTTTGAGAAGAATTAAAAGGGGCTTGGAAGGGTAGGAATCTCGTAGGAGAGAGTACGTAGGCCGTCTTCACACTTACATTTCGGGTTGGTCGCCAAGCATAAACTAAAGAAATTCGGCTTCGTTTAGGACCGCGTGATGTCTTGGATTTTGTGTGCAGATGATTCAACCCCCCTATGTTACAATAAAAAATCTCATAGAACTTTGGTTCCAATAGTTATAAATAGGATATATACATAACATTCTTCCACGGAGCCTTCCGTTTCTGTAATATTTGCTCGGTGCGCAAATTGCTGGCCCCGCTGCTACATGCAGCGTCGGACCTTGACACCCCGAATCACGGACAACTCCATGAGTTTATATTTCTGCTATTTTGAAAATGAACTTCACATGTCAATGCACACATGTCCTTTTCATTTCACTTCGTCCAACTTTAAGAAAACCATAAAATTCGATATATTTCATTTAGTAATAGCTATTCAAATTGTCTAGTAAGAACAACATGATTTCGTATTGGTTTACGAACACTAACGATTGCCCTTCCGCGGAAAGGTGCCCATCCCTGGTCAAAGAAAGCTAAACCAAAAGGTTGATGCTACGCAATCAAAAAACGACGAATCCGGGTGGCGGGGAAAAATCCCGCGACCTAATTATCTATCAAGCATTTAGACCAACAAAACATCGCCCACTCGGGGAAAACAAGTCGAGCTTCCGGTGATCTGCAACCAAGGAAGAGCGCGTGGATTCGAAAGAAGGCACTCCCTTCGAACCCCCTGGCGTCGAAGGTGGAGAGCGGTTTGGTAGGAAGATTGGAATCGAGTTGCCAACACGTTAAAAATTAAGTATTGCGAAAACACTCCTCGGAGCATTAGAAAAACCGTCCAGAACATCCACCTTTGAAACAGTCCGCCTCAGCCACGGCGACACGACAGCCTTTCCTCCAGAGATTCCTCCGTGGCTCTTTCGTCAACATCAACCAACCACGGTCCTCGGGCCCCAAACCGATGCGCGTCGACTCCGCCCAAGAGCGTCCATCTTGGAGCTCCTTCCGCCGATGCTCTCCTGGAGCCGCCGGGCAGATCCTGCGGAGACTTCAACGGGCGGATCACGTCTCGATGGTCCCTTACGATGAAGGCGCTACAAGGGGCGCGAGGCGGACGTTGATGAGGGATGCGAGAACCTTCTGATTCGACGATGGCCTTCGATTGCGGTTATTTGGAGAGCACCAGAGTGAGGGAGAGGAGCGTGGTCATGGAGACCCAAGGTGACATCGCAGGAACTTCGAAAAAGAAAGACATGGCCATGATGACGATAACGCAGATGAGATTACAGCAGGAAATAAGGCAGTATGATATTCAGAGGTTTAAGATTTACGATAGCCGACATTTTTGGCGTTCCTCGCCTCATTCCCTGGTATCAGGAGGAACTAGAAAAGGATCCCCGCACTTTTTAGAAATCCACAATACACATTTACAGAGCGATGCTTTCCTATCAGGGGTTACTTATAGCACTTATAAAGTGCAGTGTTTCTAAGAAGTGCGGCGATCCTTTCCAGGTTTCTCTGAATACTGTTGAATAAAGCGAGGAACCCAAAAAAAGACAGATGTAGGAGATTTTAAGCCTCTAATTTATTATCAGCCGATTTCCATATTATCTTTCATTACAGCAGAACGAGATGCTAAACTTTCAAGCAGTGAATGCCATTACTGACGCAACTCCAAATTGATCCAATATTTGAAATTTTATTTACGACATTACCTCTCCTGTCTACTATAAATATAAATTAAATAATACATCAATTATTCATTAGATAATTCCAGTTTCCCGGTGGGAACGCAGGTAGGAAAGATCTAAGATGCCGAAGCACTATTAAATGTTCAACAACAAAGACAGTTTCAGTATGATCATGGGGGCTTCAAACGGACATGAGACTATTATATATTGATTGTGATATATGTATGGTATATATTTATTAAGATAGACATGATTAATCTTTAATTTTAATCATAAATAATTTATAGCTGTCAGAGTTCCAAGAAGCAAAAACATTTCCTCGCAAGCCACTTTGGTCACGCTTGCCAACAGTTCGCCGCCGCCAAAATAGACTAATATAGATACTAGCGTTCCTCGCCTCATTCACCGGTATTCAGAGAATCCAGGAAAGGATCGCCACCCACTATAAATCCTTCCCTGATTCCTCCGAATACCGGTGAATGAGGCGAGGAACGCCGTCAAAGAAGGCTATTTGAGATTTTACACTTCTATTTCATTAACAGCCGAATTCCAGATTTCCTTTCACTGCAACAATATATACTAATATATACTTATACGTATTAAATTCATACTGCTAAAGTAAAATAAATATAAAATGATTACCTTGCGCGTCCCTAGGCGACTCCTCCTATTGCCACGCACAAAAAAATCCGAAGGCGAGCATCCCCTCCTCTCTCTCAGCCGTTAACCAAAAGACCATCCATCAAAATTGAGGCACACCTCAAAAGGAACCACCACCGACCGTCCCTCCATCCGGGTCACAGCCACCCTGCAGACACCCTGTGTCCCCCAACCGGTTGGATCCCAGGAAGGTTCGGAAGGACCACCGTTCCGTTCCGAGACTTTGGTGTCGTCGCCCCCTCCCCATCTACGGCTTCCTCCCCCGGGGACGGGTTGGCGGGAGCCGCGGAGGGCGAGGGGGCGGGCTGTACAGGGGGAGGCGGCGGGGGCGGTAAGGCATCCTCTTCCGTCCTGCCCCTCGTGGTACCGCTCAACCTCCTTCTGGCCTGCGTTGCGGTGCTTTCCTCCGCGGACCTCGTGGGCACGCTGGAAGCTCTCTGGAGATTGGTGCTGGTGGAGGCGGACTCTACCCTTCCGACAGCCGCTTCCGCGGAGTTCTGCCTCGCCTCCGCCCCCAAGAAGCGGAGGCGGACAGGGTGGGCGAGGGCTGAGAAGAATGCGGTGCCCTTCTCTTTGCCGCCACCTCCTCTCTTCCGGAAGTAGTGGTGCTTCAACCGGAGGGTTGCCACCTTCCCTCTGTGGGACGTCTCTTCCGATTCGGAAGATGATGTCCTAGCCTGAGGTGGGGTAGCCTTGAAGGAAGTAGATGGAGAGATAGGATACTTCAAGAGAGAGAAATAGATACACAAGAGGAAATAAAATTCAGTAGCTTTCATATCAAAGGAAATATTTGTCTATTGGTGCCACAGTTAGGGCTCCTAAACCATGTGGTCAAGTTGGAGATTTCTTCTTGCGTTCAACCCGTCTTTAATCGACCGTCACTTCACCTACCCACTTAAAGGGCTTCATTTGTCATCCATGATATTTAACGGATTCATCAATTATCTTAAATTGTAAATTATTAAGAGGGAGATTAGTTTTGAAACCATTTATTTTACTACAATTCAGAAAATAATTCAGGACATCATTTTTGAGAAGTCTTTCAGGATATACCTGCGTTGCGTAATGCACAAATAAAAGGTGAAATAGATGAACTTTTATAGTTTTTCATCAATGTCTTCTAAATTATGCGTTCTAGGGAACATTTTGTTAAAACCTTTTAAAGAAGATAAAATTTCCTACAATTTAAATAAAAAATAGCTGAATACGTTAAAAAAATTCTAAGAAACAAATCTTGAAAAATGTCAATTTTTTCCAGAAAGTGAAAAATGTAAGTTTTGGTCATGTATTTTGCCAAATACTGTGAAAATACTTATTTGAGCAAGAAAATATAGCTAAAATATATGAATCGCATTTATTACGCTTAAATTTGAGTTCAAATCGATATTTAATTTATAAAAAGAGAATCGGAGGGTCTGCAAGAAAAAATCATGTGTTTTTGCGTTTATGAAAATTCACCTAATTCAAACATAGACATTTGCAAAAATAAGGACTAAAAAAGCGAAATGTTTGTAATCGTGAGCATTAATGTATGAAAATTGGCATAAAGCCTAAAAAATCTAGTCATGGAAACTTAATTCTTGTGATACCCTACCAAGTGGTACCAAACAAAACCGTTTTAAAGGGCCACTCTCCGATTCACCCCTATTCTAGGACACCATTGAATAAAGTGTACCATTTATAGGATATTAAGTAGTATTCAGATGTAACTGACCTCCCCTCCTCCCTCTCCCTCCTCTTCCTCCGTGGGCATCGGCCGAAGCGTTTGTATCCTCCTCGGTGGACTTCCGCACACGCTGTCCTCCGACCTGCTTCTCCCCACAAGACGCCGGACCCTTCCGCTTCCTTTGGCGGCCTCTATGATCGTCCCCCACCGCCTCTTCGACCTCCTCGACGCCCTCCGAGCTTCCTCTGCCTCTAAAGCCGCTGCTATCGCCGCCGCTGGAATCGGTGGACTAGGGAAAGGCAAATCGTGAACTGAGTCCGCAAGGGTGTTGTTGGTGGAACCGGGAGGTGGTGCTATGTTGAACCCTTTCATCAGTCGCCTCTCCTTTTGCCTGTTCTTCTTTCCTCCGGTACCTAAAGCAGGGGTTGGAAAGATAGTATTAGCATAAGGTATTACATTATACACTTATATAAACCCTTCAACTCCCTAAGACGTTTTATTAGGTGCGGTGTTATTCCTCTTATTCCTCACCCCTTAGAAGAATTACTTTCGTACAATGTTTTATAATATACATATATTCTCATTAAGGGAGACTTATTCTTAACATATACATGTAATTTGTATTTTATGTTTTGTATATTAACGCAACTTATAGGTTAAAAACATTTATCCCAAATATTTCACCCATGGTTATTTTTAGAACTCCTAAATACTCTCTACCAATCCAAAAATAAAATTCTAGTTTCATCCCTCAGTTACAATTTCTGTCATTAGAGCGAATAAAAGTTAGGTATTAAGGTCATGATTAAGGCGAGAATGAAAATGAATAGTCACTTTTCCATCTAACCTTTCGTCAATAATATTATATACATAAAACGTTTTGTGTAGAGGAATGGAAATAGAGAGGAAAACTAAAATACGTAATTTAAAGCTAATTTGACTGATTACGCTTCTGAGTGCAAACAATAAACTCAACGCATTGGCGAATAACTTTGTGGTGTTCCATGACTTATATATGCTTACTATTATATATTTATTATAAACTGAAATAAACAGAAAATAATAGCTCTCGTATAAATTGATTAAATGAATACTTAATTGCTCGATTACGCAATTTTTCCGTGATTTAACATAAGGAATTAAAATTTGTCAAGTTCTCTGAGTTATATCATTTTTCCAAGAATGAACAGAATTAGTATGAGAGAAAAATTAGTAAGCGTATCCGAAATTAATGATAATGCAAATTCTAGAGAAGCTCATTATCTCCATAGAATTTCCCGATGATGAATTTAGTAGACCATAGCTCTTTATAGCTAATGTTAGAGAAATTAGGTACCAACCGGCCTCCGGGCTGAATAGTTTACATACAAAGAATACTTCATAATTTGGGAAGAGCCCCAATGAGCCTGAAAGCCCTTCTTTTGCCTCCCTTGGGCATGCATAATATATTTACGCAAGTGCACCCTCAAGATTCGTCTACTCTCACCTTGTCCCCCGTGACCAGCCGCCGTCGACGTATTCATCCCAGAGTTCTTGAGGATCTCGATGAGCTCGCATCGGAAGGCGGAGATGTCCTGCTTTATCTCATTCACATCGTCCTCCGTCACGCCTTGGCTCTCTGCCTTTCTCTGCTCCACAGTCACGTAGCGACGGACCAGGTTCCTCATGATGCTCTTCATGTTTTTATCGAAGAGAAAGAGGAGCCTTTTGAGTGATGTTAATCGGGGCGATCAACCGTTCTTTGGGCGACATTTAAACGTTTGACGTTCGCACACAATGAAAATGACTCTAAATGGTTCATGAGCTACTTGTTCCGTGTGAAATATGACTGCATAAAATTATCAAATAAAATCAATCGATGAAGCTTTGACTTCGTGGAACTCCATCCTGGTAGTTGGAAAGGAATAACTTAGTAAGTTCCACAATATGGTTTATTAAGACAAACATTTAATCTGAAACCAGTCGTCTGTTTCATAAACACTACTGTGGATCCTCGGAAGTTATCCCCTTCCAACTAAAAGTTATGAAATGATGAAAACTTAATGTGAAAATAGTTTTATGATGCAGTTTGTGGATTTTGAAATCCGGAAGTACTGTTCTTCGATTGAGGCCAATCGACAATTGAATGCATGTAATTCATAAGCTTGTGAGTAATTCTGGGTTAATACTTTGAATCTCGCATCTTAAAAAAAAAATCAGTTACTCTCTACGATTGGTTCTGCTAACGAGTAGATATCTTCAGGAAATGAAAATTTTCACTCGTTACTACGAGTTGGTAAGAAGTTACCAATTATTTTCTTTATGATATAATTATGCATGTGATGATATTATATGAAGAATGAGATACGATTAGGTGATGATGTAGCTTCTGTCAGGCCGATGAATGAATGAATAAAAGCAATCACAAACTTTGCTAGCAATGCATTCGGTTTGAAAAACCAAACATATATCCAGATAATTCAAATGAGCGCAAACCAAATTTCATTACTCAAAGCTCTGAAATTGAAACTTTTTTAGTATTATCTACTACATAAATGGCCTTCTTTCATTGAAAAACTACGGAAACAGCCATATTACATCTACAACGATTACTTAACAACTCGGACATGCATATATCGACAGCAAAACATACGTCGACTGGAATACTAATAGAATAGCCAAGTGGCGGAAAAAATGCAAGGAGATTGATGTCTAATATTTAGAAATATAAATCGTGCAGAGGGAGAGAGAAAAAGAGAGAAGAATAGAACGGAATGGCTAGACTTGGGAGGTAACTCGCACTTTTTTACCCTTTTCCCATGTAGAATCTTGAGCAGAGTTAAAAAATCTCGTTCATAGATTTTGGAAAAGGACGCAAAAGTGCGCAACTTTGGGAATTTAAAAAGAGAGCATACTTTTTGAACGGCGTTTCGCCCAAACAACCGCTCAAGTGGGAAACTTGGGGAGGACAGTGACACAATGGAAGGAGATAGCATCTCCGATCTTCAACGAGGCCTGCGTTACTTGTCTCCGAAAATAAAGCTCCCAGAACTTCGGCTTTCCCGACATGGAAATGGCCTCAAACGGTTCTGCTCGTTCCGGGCGACGATATGAACCTAACGATTCCAACGCTAGTAGTTCGTTGCCCTTTCACGATGGCTGATTTCGAGAAGTCGAGATATCTCGGGGAAGAAAGAAGTCATTGATCTCGTAGACGCGTCCGCCCCTTTAATGAACCTCGCGAGATTATCTCTGTGAGGCTTTACATTCCGTTAGCGTATTCTGTAACGGACATCGTGCTTAATAAGTCATCCTATGCCATAAACATTTCATTGATCCTTGCGATTGCAGTCGTTTCCCCTGTCTTACAACATTTCTTTAACGCTATTGATGATTAGACATTCCCGCAATTGTAACGGTAAAGAAAAGATGTTTTTCAAATGAAAATATATTTCATCGTTTATTGTGGAAAAAGTTGCGCTGAGTATTTCGGTTCCCACAATTTTTAAACAAAAATTGGACAATCTTAAACACACACAGCACCCTTAAAATGTTCATGGAGGGGAAAGAGAAGAAATTTAGTTAATTGGAGAGAGTGGAGAAGGCGTGGGTGGTTAAAAAGGAGGTAGAGGTTTACCAGATGAAATAAAAGAAACAATTAAAGAAAATAATTGGTGAATGAATTCGGAATAAGCGATTGTTCGCAATGTTATAGCCACAATGTGAACGTTTGAGGAGTTCTAACGTTTTCAGAGCGTCTAATTTAATTCCTTGGATATAAATTGCACGGGAAATGGTTAAGAATCACGGATGATTAAAGAAGACAACGCCAAAGTACATACATAGTCATTCCTTATATTTCAATTAGAGGTTTGAAATCTATTTTGTCGGCGCTCTTAGTCTTACTTCCTGGTAGTCCGAGAAAGCAAGATAGGAATGCCTCACTTATATGATACCTGAGGAGGATGATATTTTCTTAGGAAGGCGCTTTGGGTTGTAAGACAGCTTTTGGAGATTTCAAACCTCTAATTCATTAAGAGCCGTGTTCCAAATTTTCTTTCTTTACACCTTATATTTCAAGCCTTATGATTTGAATGCAATGACCCATGTATTCATGTACTAAGATGTGAATGAATATATGTTAGTTAAGAACGAAATATTTAATAGTTTTTGTTGGAGTAGGCAGATTAATTTATGAATTCAAAGTCGCGAAATTATTACTCAGGGAAAAACGTTTGAATGAAGAGTTAGTGGGGTCCAGTATAGAAAAGCTAAAATGGCGGTGTGATGAATAATTAATGCGCTGACCAATGAGATGGCGGGCCTAGAACTTTACTTTACTCCGGTACCATATCCTTAGTACCTGGCCAAAATTGGCTGTTATGCAACAATGCGAAAGCATAGAAAAGGCACCTTTCTGAGACCAGTTTTCCGCCCTTTCCCTCATTTGACTCTTAAACTCTTCAGTTTTGGCATTATCTCCATTTTCTTAAATTTAAACAACTCTTTCGGTGGTGTAAAACGTAACCGAAACAAAGAGCAGCAAAATCTGGCAACCCTGGGGAAAAGAAGCTTACGAGATGGAGGGGAGGGGTAAAGGATATTGCGTGAGTGGGGATATGTCCTTGGGGATGCGCAAGAATTTCTGCGCAGGCCGCTTACAAAGTGGTCCTACAATTTTATCATTATCTGACCCTTTATTATATAGTCGTGGTTGGGCACGAGTGGGTCTGTGACCAATCATCGATATTTCACATCATTTTGTCGAAGAAACATTCCGGGAATAATATCGCAAAGGCAGGCAATGGGATCGACGTGGTTGAAAAGTAATGAGCATCTCGGAGAAACGACTGCAACGTTAAATATAAATAAAAAAAATGAAAGCCTGACAGCGCGCATGCTTACTCACCTGATACCGGTAGTCTCTCTCACTGGCTTGTTTCACCTTCCGCTGGAAGAAAGCAGAGATCGGAGTGCGTTTAATAGCGCCAAGGTGAAGAGTTTTTCGTCATTTAGAATTCGCTGTTTGACCAAAGCCATCCCATTTTCACAGTCGCTACTTCATGCACTTCGGTCGTATGTTTGAAGGAATCTCAAATGAATTTTGAAGCGAAGAAAAACAACCAAATTTTGAAAATAAGATGAATTATTTTGCATTACTTATGTAAAGCGATTCAATAAAATTATTTTTATGAGTAAAAGATATACGTAAATAAATATCTAAAATTACGTTGGTTGAGACCTTAGTAAACCAAAAAAATCAGGCCTGATGATGGAGGTACGCTCTGAAATCTAAGATGGTAAATATTGTAGATTTTTTGGTTTAATTAGTATAAATAAATTTTCGTTTTAGTTTATTATTTTTATGTACATTTTTTCCTGTGTACTAAATATATCTCTATTAGGCAAATTATATGCACCTTGAATGTATCCTGACGGTAATGCTCTATAATTATTTTCAGTTTCTATGGTTTTATTTCTTCTGCATGGATTTTTCTTTTATAATCTTCTTTTATAAGGATTCTTTCCATCAGTATTTTTCCCAGAAGAATATTTGAAAATTCTCAGATATTATGGAAATGAATAATCACACCAGTTAACGTGTAGTTTAATAAGAGATTCTGTTTCCCAAATATGAAGAATTTTCTTAAATGACCAATTCAGTAAGTAATTTCGCACATCCGTATTTGTATTCAACGGAAACACTTGCATTTTAGATATTAAATTTGATCACTCTATGAATATATCTTTCTAAAATAAATGTAGCCATACATAGAGCGCAGAAACCTAGAAATATTTGTGGCAGATGTCTTACATGTAGTGTTTACTTTTATTTTTCATTATCATACATGTACTTATCTACATGTGAAAGTCCACCAATGATTTTAAATGCCAAGACTTGGGTGATAGAACCGATACTGACACTGCAGACAACATTTCCATTCAATTTGCCTTGATCACATCGATGATAACAAGTATGGATATTTTTTCGCATGGATCAACATTAGGACGAATGTGTACTATGCACAAACTATAATTTTAATCTAAAATCCGGTATCAAATCAGATTGATCCCCAAACAAACTTAGCCAATGCATGACGCTCGGATAAAAATGGGATGCTTTGGAATATGACAAAAAATGTGAGATATTGGTAACGTTGAAGGCAACCCTAATCCATGATTCCAAATATTCCTCACTGAAAATCAGAACCCTTTTCCCTCGAATAAAATTGGTGATACAAAGGAAACCCGTCGATATTCTGCGGATAAAGGGCTTTCCTTTATTACTATCGGTTTGGAATGAAAACGCAGCACTTAGCAGATCCACAATTATCCCTCAGGAATTTACGGCGAATGGTGAGATTAAAGAGCACTGTATTCTGGAAACAGAGGATTTTGGGTATGATTAACGGTAATGGAAACAGCTGAAAATTAAGACGGTAGGGAAGGATGTAGGCACTACGG
This sequence comes from Sympetrum striolatum, assembly GCA_947579665.1. Taxonomy (NCBI): domain Eukaryota; kingdom Metazoa; phylum Arthropoda; class Insecta; order Odonata; family Libellulidae; genus Sympetrum; species Sympetrum striolatum. The sequence continues at coordinate 57,764,516 of OX388349.1, forward strand.
TGGGCTTTGATTATACTAGAATGCTAATCCTTCTGCTCGGAGACTTATAAGGACATGATAATTTGGGAATCAACTAGAGAAAATTGGTCTCTTTACTCTAGTTTACTTGAAAATAAAACGGTTAAATGGGACAATTGGCATCGTCGTTATTAGCACCGGTCAAATTCAATGAATTGCTAAACGAGTGATTGGAGGTAAACCGTTTTATTTTCACATCATGCGGGAGATTACTATGGCCTATATGCAATAAATTTACCCTCAAGTCGTGCACATGTATTTTTCTAAATTCGATGTATCTAAATTCGATAGATCGAGGTGGATCGATCGGAAATGGTCGAATTCAAGGTTTGCCTTGCTCGATTTGTCCGCGTGCTACTATCATATAAAATATGTCACCTCGGCTCACGAACTACCCCTAATGCGAATTGAGTGCTATACAAACTCTATTCATGCCAATTTTGACTGTAGTATACATTACTGTGGATATGTAGGGTTTGCAAACTAAGTTATATACTACATTGTGTCGTTATAAGTGTAGAACTTCGGTGCAATCATGCCAAAATACAAAATTATCCATCTTTTGAACAAAGTTCAAACTGAAATATACGGAGAAGGGTAAAAATAATGAAGGAGATAACACGAGTAGACATACGATTATATTATCGTATAATGAGAGCAGTTATTAAAATAATAATGATTTCCAAGTAATTTCACCGTATCATTGTATACATAAAATAAGAAGATATGGTGAGCCTGCTAAAATATGGTCACAATTTACTATTCAATGTATAAAATATGTCCGATTCCAGATACGGGATAAAAACTCAAAGCTTTTTGACCAGAATAGAATCTAAACTTTGGTCGCTGGTGTTTACATCTAGAGTGTAAGAAGCTGAATGTTTGAAATAATCAATTCTTGTTTACATTTATTTCACATATTATTTGAAAATTAATCACCTGCGTGAATTTGTTCTATTTCTTTTACAGGAATAATAAATTTATCCGAGGGATTATGGATAATCATTTCAGGTTCGGATTCTACTAATCCCACTTCATTGACATATTATGTCATATTTGAGAATTACGTTGAAATGTTTGAGTGGCGAATTTAAATAACAGAAAATGATATAAATCAGGGGTGGACCAAAATCAGCTTCACCGATTGGGAAAAGAAGTTTGCTTTGATACGAAGAAGTCGAAAGTCGAGGTGGGGCTAGGAATACTTATATTCAATCAAGCACCGGTTTCTATCGGGCTTCACTAATCACCTATTAAATTCAGAATCTTCGCAAGGGCATAGTCAACGGAGGAGCCTAAATTGAACGTGCATCGCTCGGCAAACGTCTACCACAGAGGATGGGTGAAAGACGGTGCATTACGGTGCCTCTAGTGAAGGGAGATCAGAGTGGGACGCGTCTCACCCGAATCGTCCTCATGTGCTCCTTCTTGGCCGACCTGGAATGGCCGCAAAATCGACGGTGCAGCCACCTGGCGAAGTGCCACGCGCTCTTCGGGGTGGGGATGACGTTGAACGGGGGCGGGACCGTTCCTCCCTCTTCGAAATAACTTATCCACAGTTTGCTCCTGGCGAACTTCCATTCCGTGTCGGCGCGTTCCTGGAATTAACCGATTGTAAGGTTGATTAAGTTGCATCGTACGGAGGTCCAACACGACTGACATCATTAAGTGATGAGTTGTGAAATGTCATGTTAAACGTTATGTGCACTGAGTTGCCCAAATGTATTGTATAATACGATATTTATGCTGCGTGGTATTTGTATTTATGGTTAAATATATAAATAATTTGATGTTGTACATTTAACAGGGCAACATATGTTGCAATATGTTTTAAAAAAATGTGCTATTAGTTTGATATTTGACCTGACGAGACGTCTGTTCGCTTTCCGTATCCTTGCAGAAATACAACAAAAATGTTTTAATGTAATGGAATACTGTTATTAATGAAACACGCAGCCATATAAGGTCTTTATGGATTGGAGGTTGAAACTGAAAAGCTATTTCTTCCATCTAACTTGTCGTCAATGACGTTCATAAAAACAAATAATAATTAAAAATAATAATAGGTATATATTTATATTTCAATTCTAATCTATTTATAAGTCAATGAATTTCCGTGCTTATTGAGGTAATCAAAAGAATAAGTTCAACTCCATTAGATATCATGTACTTTTTAGTTAAATCTGATGATATGTATGATATAATTATATATGTGATAAAATATCGGTGAAAAGGGTGAAATTTGTTCCCGCGCTAACGGACACAAGAATTCCTTCTTAAAAACTCATTCAAATCTCATTTTGCAAAGCATCTGTGTCTCAACAAAAACTATTTATCTTTTGAGCCGGTCATACTTCATAAACTTGGAGAAGGCTAATGATGAAACATCTCAAAATAAGACAAATACTTATCCATCAACTTGGAGAGAAAACAGAGACCCCTCCTCTTATGAATGCTTCCTCACTCATCCAAAATGTGTTACAATCAGACTCTATTCCCTTTATGTTCCTCTTCGTCCCGTTCCCCTTAAATTTACCTCAAACTTACACCCTTTTATATCGCTATATATTTGTTACAAATTTTCTGTTCGTCTTTTAACGATGACTGAACGAGCTCACTAGCCAATTCACGGTTTCTATTGTCATCTCTTTCATATTAAAAGGAAAATACGTATAGTAAAATTTTAATGATAAAAATGGATCTGATCGTGTGTTTTAATTTTTTCAATTTTGTGGAAGGGTATTCGTTTTAGTTGTTTTTATTTTAGAAAAAAAACAAAAATAATAATTAATTGCCATTTAAAAGGAATTCCACAAAAAGATGCCTTAAATTATATATAATTAACTGCATAGATATACAGGAATAGAGAGAAAAACTTTAAAAGGAGTGGATGTAAACAAACGTAAGGCAATATCTTAGGAAAAATATTCATTACAGGAAAACACCCATAAGGAATGAGATGTAAAAAATCTGCGCGAAGCTACTAATAGTGCAAGCTAAAAGATGATAAAGATAGCTACATAAACCATGGAAGTAACTTAAGCAATACTATAACAAAAATTGAATAAAATGAAATAAACAACCAGACACATTGATCTCATTCATTAAGAGAAAAAGATAGAAATTACCAGAAAAATAGCGCTTTAAACATACTGCGAAACATTCAAAAATCAAAGTTCATTAATAAATTAAAAGTACGAATATGTAATGAAATGTACTTATGAAAGGTTAGGAAATAAAAAAACACCAAATAGAATAAATAAGAACATTCAACAGTAAAATTGATAAATTAATAAATAGGCTCAGAAAAATTTGTATAAAGAGACCTGGAAATATTTTTATATTTTTAGTTAATGATTTTCTATAGAAAGTGGGTCTTTTGTACATTTTAATTATCAATCTTTGTTTTAAACATGTCTCAGATCTGGAATAATTAAGATGAGGCAATTATGTTAGAGATAAGTTTTGCAGCTACATTAAATTCATGAAAAAGTATTCGAAATTTACCAATTCAATTATTTATGGTAGTTATCTTTACAAAAATGTTTTGATGTGGTCTGTTAATTTTTCATTATCATCCATATTTAGTAACTAATGCGGGAATGAAAACATTTTTAACCATTTCATTTTTTCTCTCTCAAATATTTCTCTAACATTTTCAATTTCCATGTAAATACCCATGTTTAATGGTTATATGAAAGATAAGACTTGTAAGTGCTAATCCATATAATTATTTGAAATATCCGTCTTAAAAAATGTTAATCACTTTTCCTTCATGCAAAAATATTATGACATATCCGGTAGGTGGAAGAAGAATAATGTCGATGGCAAGACTAATAAATATTTCGGTTCAAATTAATCCCTATTTTTATTTTTCAAATTTGAAGGCTGTAGTACTAATCTGTATTGAATACTTAAATCGCTCTCAGCAGAACATAAATTGCCTTATATGATATAATTGTCTATCGAGACCTATCCTGGAAAACAGGCAACTGCACGCACGAGTGCATTGCGGACTGCAGAAACCAAGGCGCCAAAGCGTTGCTGGTTGCCATTGCTGCAGGGATAGAGGGTTAGGGGCTGTTATAGATAGAGAATCTAGACAAGCTGTGATAAACTCACCAATTTGCGGTTTCTATTGCCACCTCTTTCCTATTCAAAGGAAAACACATATACTATGACTTTTATGGTAAAGATGGATCTGATACGTATGCCTATCAAATATATTTAATAAGTTAAGCAGTGAGAAGCTTTGAAGTGATTGCACGAAAACTATTAAGCAAATTCCATATGTACATACATACATACTACATCATAGTATAAGGAAATGAGAGCCAGAACCTAATAAAAACAGTATCTACCTCATGAAATCGCCATCTTTTATGACGGTAAAGGAAGCTAGCATTTAAATAATGATGGCGATTGAATTTCTTTCTATTGACTTCCATTACTCAAACCGATAAAGGTTGGGCTTACCGATATTAGCTGATAAGAGTGGTTCATCATAGCGATTAGGAGGTTGAGCAATACCACGATGTTGATGACCGAGTACGTTCCAAACATCAGCATACCCCAGAAGCGAGTGAAGCTTTTGATTCCTGCCAATTCGAAGTTGTCCAAATCCACGAGTCCAAACACCGCCCAAAACAGCGTCTGTGTGGTCTCAAACAGACTGAAAGAGAAAATAAATGTGGTTATTATTGTGGGGTACTTGCTAAGATTAAGAGATGAAAGTAAGACGAATTAAAAGTAAATCGAAGTAGGTTTGGACAAAGGAGATTCGCTGTAAATTACTAGGGTAGGATGGCAAATAATAATAAGAATATGATAATGTTCTTATGAATTGTCACTATACAAATACATTTAAATTGCACCAAAATCCATCCTTTTAAATCGCTCAAAGTATGTATAGCAGGTATAATCATTATTAAATATTGATATTGGGTCGTATAACCTATACTGAATCTCTCTGCAGTTCAGTTTGCCTGTATAAGCCGGTGAGCTTGGCCGGTATTTAAATCCAAATTTTGAATACATGAGGCGATAGAGAGAGAGAGCAAAAACTTCCGAGAAAAAGAAACGAGATAAACTTACTTCGCAAACCGACGCCAAACTATACAAGCATCCGGGTCAGTAGGCGCTTTTTGGTCGAAGTTTGAAGTAGCATTAGGACACCTCTGCTTTTCCATATCGGCGTAGTACCACAGCAACTGATTAAGACCTGGAAACAAAACGGGTTGGGCAAAATCAATCGGATGTTTACTCGAAGGATGTATTTTTGCAATATCTCTAGGAAAATTAGTGGTTTGAAAACCTTCGGAACAGTTGAATGGTCGAGCACGTGCCCATTATTTTTAAGCAGAGAATGTGCCCCGTGAGTTTCGTTTGAATCCGTTTCCCTTGTTAGTAACCAAAGAGGTCTCTAATAGCGGTAATAGTATGTAAAATAGACCCAATGGAGTGATAGATACTAATAATCTTGCTTAAAATTGTAGTATTGACGTAGTACCTTCTCAGGATTTCAGGCTTACTTATTCTATACGTGATAATAAGCAATGATTATCGTATGATACCTAAATTTGACATTAGAGATAGAATAGATAGGAAGTGAACAAGTCAGACAAGCCAAGTCTCGAACTCTGATCTTGCACTCACGGGGCAGGTACTGAAAAATATTGGGCCATAACGACAGAAAAATCTCTCCTTTGATATGTTTTTACTTTCTCCATATACGTAGTTAAGAGAAAGTATTGTTTTCATGAAAAAAATCGACTTCGAGATTTCAACGGAAATACACGTTTTGGGGTCCCTAGAACACGTTTTGACCATTTTCAGAATGATGTCTGTGTGTATGTGTGTGTGTGTGTGTGTGTGTGTATGTGTGTGTGTGTGTGTGTGTGTGTGTGTGTGTGTGTGTGTGTCTGTGCTTGTGGGCGCTCTAACGTAAAAACTATTAGTTGTATCAATACCAAACTTCATATATAGCATTGTGGTGTCCGTTGTCAGGGTTGATTAGTTTTTGGAGTAAATCGGTTTCTACGAAAATCGAGCGTTTTGCTTCTACGCAAATTTCCGTTTTTGCAAACTATCTCCATAAATATGATATATAGGTATATTCTATTACTTATAAAAGTTTTAGAAAATTTATTTACTATAAATTTTGTATTTAACATATTTTTGTATCACCGGTTGATTAGGAGTTATTCGTGAAATAGTGATAAACCGGAAGTAGCTGATTATGTACTTTGTGAGCGCTCTAACATGAAAACCAATCGTTGTATCAACACCAAATTTCATACATAGTACTTTAGTTGATGTCGTTAGAGTTGATTAATTTTTGGAGTAAATCGGTTTACCGAAAGTGGAGATTTACTTTTCGAAGCTCGTTTCCGTTTTTTTCAAAATATCTCCATTAGTCTGATATATTAGGTATATACTGTTATTTATAAAAGTTTTATAAAATTGAATTTACGATAACTTTTGTATGAAAAATATTTTTGTATCACTGATTATGTAGGAGTTATTTGTGAAATACTGATAAACCGGAAGTTGCTGACTATGTACGTTGTGGGCGCTGGGGCGAAAGGCCATTTCATCGTTTTTCATCGAACATGTCCCGAAAAACATTATTTATAATGTTTGTGACGTAAAAGATAATATGATATAAATTAATCAATTATCTTCCAAGTTTAGATTGAATATAGAGTTCGAAAATACTGTCGTAGATAAATATTTACATCTTATATATGGAGAAAGTCATGTGCTGACCACATCAGATTTTTTTTTGACGTTATGCGGAGAATTGCTCCAATTGGTTTGTTAAACTACAGAGCAGGAGAAAGGTTCGGATTCGAATCCTAATTACGTCAGAATTCTCCCTCTTTCGATTTGTTATCTGTGCGTAATAAGTTAGCAAATCACTAATATCTGTAATATTTATAGTTCATTCTAAAGTCCTATTTCGATGAAATTACGAAAAGATTTTTTTTAAATTACATGCGAGAAACTAACTGCTAAGATACGATCATTACTCTATCCTTAGAGAAAATAACTGAATCCATACGGAATTTAAATGAAACAAATTCATCGATTAATGAAAAATTGAACTAAAAATTTCTACATAGCAATAATTTGTAAATAATATTTACAAAAAGATTCAGGTTTTTATATGTAGAAATATGTTAAGAATTCACCGCAGGTTACTTTGTTGATTATAAAGGCACAAATCGTAATTCATGAAATTTAATTTGAAACAGTAGCGAACTCCACCTCGGCGGTGAACTTGAAAACATTAAATATGAGCGTAGGCCGTTTGTTAAATGGAGAATAGGCATTGTTTCCTTTCTCAATTTCGGAGAGCCCACTTTCTCATCTAATTTAAAAGTGTGGGTCCGAATACTCGAGGGAACCATCAATTATATTCAGCCGTATCCCTTTCGAGCCGCGTTTGGATACAGGTAAAACGTAGCGGTTCACTGTTGTTGCCTCACCATTCAAGAGAATTGTAACACAATTTAGATTATCTTAGAACCCAATCGCGAGACATTGTAACTTTCCTGGAAGGGGAAAAAAGAGATTCAGCATGCGGAAACTAAATGAAATACAAATAATAAGAATTAAATAGAAAGGATATTGAATAATTTGGACTTCCACAATCGGAAGTTCTTTGTTTCAAACGTTTTCCTTGGTCTATAGCATTTGTATCTCAACCAAAAAATCGTGGTTAATAATAATTTTGCTTTGGTTAATTGGTACGTTTTAAGACTTATAGAAAGCAATTTCACCACAAAAGCTTCCCAAATACAGACCTGGCAACGTTAAATGCAGTTTAGGTCCCTGAACTTTAACAATCTTGTCCCTTGAATTTACTTGTTCTGCCTAACAGCAAGTGCATATACCTAGTGTACAATTAGTATATTTTGTATCTGCTCGCTCATTTCTCTGCCGTTGCGGAACTATAATCGAGTGAGAGCTAGCGAGCTGTCAATTGATACTTCATCAATTTTCATAATTTACGATGGAATGATTGACAGTAAAAGAATTAAATAAAACAAGATATGAATTAATCATTTACAAATTTTTAAACTTGTATAATAAAGGACATTCTTTAATGTTTACATAGAAAATCTTTAATAAAAATATTTGAATAATTATAATTTTAAACCCGGTCCCTCCAAGTGAGAATTATTTTAACTCCACTGTACTTTAAAGGCGATATCAAATTGCTTAAAAATTACATTAACTAATTATTTAACTTAAAGTATGCAGTATATCGATGTAACTTACCGCAAGAGAAGGCAAACAGCACGAGCACGTAGAGGAAGAAGAACTTCATGATGTCCATAACCATTCTGCTCAGCGACACTTGAAGTGGTCCGAGGTAAGGGTTGACGGAGAATATGTAAACCAACTTAAGCGAACTGAAAGGCGAAAATGTGTGAGATTAAAACGTGTATTAGGATAAATAAAGGCCAAAAATACGTCAAAGTCGTACCGTTTACTTGCATGTACATTAAACATTTTTATTTCGCAATGAGTTTTGCCATAAAATTCCCTTATTTTAATGATAAATGAAAAAAGCTAGGAAATCCCAATTCAACTAATATTTATACGGTTAACGAAAGATATTCGTTCCAGAATTACTTTTGCTTGCCAAAAGCTACATCCAATAGGGTCCAAAACGTAAGACATAAAGGGTTTTACAAAAATCAACACACACTTGAACCATTCAACAAGTATAGGCAGCATCTAATACTTTCGTTAAATACCTGCATGAGTTCGTACCAGAAAGTAGTTAAATGAATCCATATTCGTTTGCCATGCTTAGAAAACAGCGATAAATCTCCGTTAGCCGCAGAATCCCTGGCTCTACCAGGCATGCTCTTCAACCAACCAACCAAAAAATGATTAATCAACCCCTACTACTTTACAGATGTAACATATTATTTTATGAATTTGTAGGAATGCCTTCGATTGAATGTTACCAACTTAAATCTTAGTGAGGTCATACGTAATCACTATTACACCACAATTTCCACAATTGCTGGGAATATTTTTTCATTTTTACCAAAAGATTCACTATTCAATTCCAAATACAGTACACATGGCTAAGACTGAAGAACTGTGATTAATTTAAGTAAACATATATGAATTAGAAAGAGAGTAAAAAAATGCTTAAATATTAACTATCAGGCTCCCGGATAGTCATGTGGACAGCGCGTTTGCCTATGGTGAAAGCGGTCCCGGGTTCGAATACCGGTGGGAGCCAATGTGCGAAATGACCTAAGCTGTCGAAGCACTTTTAACAATACTGCTACTACCAATATTAACTATCGACTAATATTGAAACGAATTAAAACAGAGGTCGAGAACTATACGCGTATTTCATTAGGGCTAAATTGAAAGTAATGAGCTTATTCTTACATCTAACACATAAATCATAAAAAAATATATCCGAAGAAAATTTTCAGCTTCAAATAAAAAAATGCTGCTCACGTACACACCAAGGAAATGTATAAACAGAGAAAAGGAGCCGCGAAATCAGCATTCGTCGAACGCGTATGACAGCCACTCTTCCCGAACGCGCCGTCAGAAATCTCAATATTAATCACTCTGTCGGGGCGACCGATTGAATGCAGCCTTCGTCCGATGCCTCTCGGAATGACTGCCCCGTGAAATGAACAAAATGGACGCACGCCTTTGCTCATTTGTCTCCGTTCATATCCAACGCCCCAATTACTTACGCCGTCACGTCGACCGCAATCGGAAAAAATCGGACGGCGGAGGGAAATCAAATGGTGACATCCATTCGATTCGATGCCGAACTCTTTGGCGGATGGATAAATCCAAAGTCCACCGTACTGTTGCGGGACTTGCCGCGAAGCGCAATTTTATGCTCCCCTTAATCTATCAACTCCGAAGCTTGTTTTTTGTTACGAATTTGTCGTTCCCATTTGCTCTACGCGGCTCTAATAGCTTTCCAAAGGAAACGTGTATTATTATGGTTCAAATTCAACCGCAGCTATTATAGTGTTGGTCATGTGGCAATTTTGCCTGAATACAGGAAATGTTTTATTGTAAATTGTCGTGGCATTATGTGACTGACGAGAGGAAATGATATCCGAAGATGATTTTCATCGCGTAATATTTCGTTTTTCCTGCCATATTCAGATGAAGGAAAATTATACTTTTTTTATTTATATACTTTTTTGTAATTTGATCAGTGTACCAGGTGGTATTGGTGGAGAGGAATGCAGCAAAATGATTTTAGTTGGTTAGAAATTTATTGGCGAGGTTAAGCCCGTGTGGAACTCTCTTCCACCTAATCTAGCATGTCGGAATAATTTGTACACATATAAATTAAAGGAAAAAGACAGGGCAGAATGTGGGAAAAAATCTTTGCAACTGAAGGTTGATAGTATAATTCATAAGGTAAAATCGCCCAAGGAAGGGAGGAAAATCCTTCCAAAATACTCCCGTGGATAGTACGCATCTTAACAATAAATCTACTAATACACAAACATCTACACTAACTCACAGATACAATCAATAGAAATAATTCATGTTACATTAAAGATTGTAGGGTATACACAGGAAATTTCGTGGCATTGGTAAGCTCGTGGTAACTTTTCAAACATCCGTTACGCAATTTACAGTGAAATGAGATAAATGGCATTTTATATTGAGGAGTGAACGCATGAGCCTTCTCTATGCCAAAATTTGAGTCAATTTCACCACTGAAAATTGGGCAACAGATGTTTGAGAATTTACCATGAAATTATCAATATCACAAAATTAGCAATGATTACCCTAAATTGTACTACATCGAGAATATTATAATATACCAAAGATTATAAAATTGATCTAAAAGTTAGGACCGAAAAAATAAATAAAAATAGAAAAAATGAGTTTTATAATCTTTTGAGATTCCTTTTAAAATTTTTAAAATATTCCGGCATTGGAGTGAGAATATTTCCAGAAAAAAGCATTCCATTTCCTCTAACCTCCATTGATAAACGAATATTTCGCCACATAAGGAGATACCTATTAACGCATCTATTTATGATCTTACAAGAAAAGGGTAACTCCTAGAGTCATTGTGTTTCGCTTACGTAGACATGTTTACTTATTAAATTCTGGTTTTGTTGAGGAAAACTGCCTCACTTTACATCTTGTCTAGTAAACTTTAATTCCTCCAACTAATACTTGGTAGCTAACTTTAAAGGGGATAGGGTGTCAACCGACCTTCGGGCTGAAGACTATACAGACATATCAATGTCATCATCATTCATTTCCGAAGTTTTTAGATTGCCCGTTTGAGTGAGAGAGTTGTCCATGAATGACTTCAAAATTTCTTTCTCGACGTTCTCGATTCTCTTTTACTCAAAAGTGCCTCAGGGCTCCCGGTACTTTTTGACTCCAAATATAAAAATGCCTGGTCTTCAATTCCAAAACGTGACAACCCTACCAATATGTACTTATGTGCTGTAACTAAATTACTTCTATTTATCTTGCCATTAGTCATTAAACTTTGTAATTTGCGTATGTCCTTTAACTTAAGGCATTTATCTTGACTTTGTGCTATATTTACTGTGGTATAATATTTATTTGTGCCAATATTTCACCAATGTTGTTCTTAATTGCCCATTTCTAGATTAAAATTATTATTATTATTATTTACTTTTTAATTCTCCCTTTTACTGAATTAAATATTGTTAACTATAAACGAAATGTATGTATGTATTGTTGTATTTAAATGTTTCTTTGTAAAATTTTGATATAAATTTTATACTGAATGTAAACCTTTGTAAAGGGTTAATAAACTCTATTCTATTCTTTATCCGCTTTCGAAAATTTTATTCTGCCACAAAACCGTTAATATTCGAAATAAAAAAGGGGAATATTGCAAACAATTATTTTGCTTGAAAATTAGAAATTAAGGCATGAATAGATGGAGATGATAATATTACTGTCGGTATTTAACATTACTGCCTTCAACTGTAACTTTTTACTTCACTGTGGCTTTAACAGTGACTCTTTACGTAGACAAGGTGTTCGAATCATAGTTGTCCCCTTACAACAACTTCTAGTTTGCATCGCGTTCTTCCTTTGTAATCCTCATTTACCCTTGTTGAGGCCCAGTTGGAAGTCTTACATAATTCATACATAGATTTATAATGATAACATATGCAAATAATCTATACTTCTCACTGATAACCTACTTTTAATCAACACAATGTTTCATTTATCTCTGATCTTGGCCAGTATATCTGTCAACAGAGTAAAGTCTGGTTGAATCTTCATCTTCTTCGCCATAACTATCGAATTATAATAATAATATATTCGACGTAAGCTATCAAATAGTATTAAATAACAGTGCTATAAAAACTGAATAAGATGAACTTGTACTATTTTTATTAACACTTATTTGTTCCTGATGGAGACTTTCCATGAAGTCACGGCAAAAATCAGTGGATTCTAACAGTGTTATTATAATAATATGATTGTATTTAATTGTAGTACGGTGAAATATAAAATAGCATAAGTTTAAGTTAGCGCCGTAACTGAAGCATTAGCGAAAATAAATTCCTGTGCTGTACCTCATCTTCACAAGATTTTCTCATCTACATTATACTTTCAGTTGTTAATAAACTTGAATGTCCATTTTCATATATTTTTCACGATACAGCATTGATAATTTATGCATCACAAAATTAAAAGGTATCATTAAACTGATCGACTTCAAATACTCCTCGAAAATAACGCTCGTTGATGTTTAAAACCACAGTGAATTATTTATTTTCCCCAGCGTTAATCACCGGAGAATAATTTGTTTACTTTTCACGCAGTATCCATGCGTGTAAATACAGATAATAAACAAAAATTGCAAAAATTCCCCATGTTATTCTTCCTTCCCTTCCCTTCCACGAAAACTTGATGCGCAGGATTTTATCGCTGACACACGTGCAGGAGGTTGAAACAATGTTGAGTACGAAACTGTGTGAGAATTAGGGCATAAAAATTTCGTACGTTCGAGGAGAAGATAAACTTTGTTTTTATCCACCGTCCTCGTTTTCTAAGCCCTTCTTCTGAGATAGTAGTTCTGAATCGGGGAATAGAGTGGATTACCCTCCCTGCTGGAGCAACGCAGTTCTCAGATGATGATAGCCACCGAACACATTTTAACCTTGTATACCTTCTTCCACATTCGCAGAGAAGGAAAAGAAATTATACATTCTCAGTTTGGGTTAAACTTTTGCACCACTTCCCGCAGCATTTCCTAAAACTCGAATTCCTTCAAATTTTTCGTGAACAACTTTTATTGAAATAAGGAGATGCAAACGGAGAGGTATATTTATCCAAGTCCTTGCAGTAAAGGGACAAACAGTAAAACTAGACATTGCTGATATTTAATACTTTCGATCGTATGGAGATTTGATTAGTTACTCCTTATATTTAAAATATTACGAATCCATCCATTTGGAGCATCTTTTTTCCACAAAGGATTAAATCTTATGGTGTAAATCGTTTAATAATAAAATCTAGTTACTAACATTATTTTATCATTCCTTCTGTGAAATATTCCCAGTTGAAGCCATATCTCAGAACGTTAATCCCTCCAATACATAAGTAGCTACTTGTATTTATTTACTTAAATACATTACTATTACTACTACTATTTGTAAGAAAACTTTTATATTCAAACTCCCGTTTTAGGAATTAATATTTAGCGGCAATCAATTCGAAAGGCGAGAGATACACTAGCATACCTCCGAAGTAGGTTCAAAGATTGGTACAAAATGAAGCTTAAACAAATGACAAAATCATCAGATCCTCATACTTTCAATTGGAAAAGCAGTAAAGAAAGAAAATGTAACAAAGCTATTAATGCATTAGAGGTATAAAAACTTTTCAAAAGCCGTATTTATTACCGTACCCTCGTTCTACCCCTGAAAGTAATAATGTGGGAATTAAAATGCCCATTTTCTGCTTCTTAGGTCAGTAATTCAGACTTTTCCGATTTTTCCAAAATCGATTGCAACGAGGATACGGAATGCTGACGGTACTTGGAGAGTTCTAATACCTCTAATTCAATAAATCCCGTGTTTCAATATCTTACTTAATGCTATAGCACCCAAAGATGCTTTCGTGGAAGCTAAACCGGTATCGTTAAAATAAACACAGTGGAAAATTACTAAATATATACATGTGTGTTTTACCTTTCGGTGGGCTTATGTGCATTCAAAAATGCCTATTGAGGGCAATCTCCTTCTTTTCGTTATAGTTAACCCTTATGTCCCTTATGTCATCCAAAATCTTTATATTTGATTACTTAATCCATTTATTATATTAAAACTATTATATCTTCTTTGATATAAAACTATTATTGGTTATGACATAATTCATATTGTGTAAGTATCTATTTATAATGACTTCACTCGTCGAACTCCCTTTTGGGGAGTTTTTAAACTTCTAACAGGACGTTAGTGCCTGCGCAAACCAATCTGCAACTTCCTCAGCAGGAATCTATCAGACGATGTCTCTCGAATATCTCCTCATGGGATACAATCCGTCGTTATCGCAAAATACGGGCTCATTCTTTGTTTCCCGGACTCGCAAAACGAAAAAAAAAACTCGCGTTTCCAAACTTCGCGATCGCATCCGAAGCTCACGACGGGCGTCGAAAGGAAAAATAGCCGCTGATCGATTCACGGGAACAAAGAAATGCTATTTCATCCAATCCTTCGAAGAAGTGCTCTGAGCAGACAAGAACCCATGCATCAAAGAGGATGCACTCTCCCGTTCAATTTGCACCATTGACTCGACCGTGACAGCGCGTATACAAAAGTGTACCGGAGATCCGCCGGTGCGAAATGGAGTAAGGAGCCGACTTGAAAACTCTCCTAGAAATGGAAGTTATCTCTCTGGAGGAAATATGGAGAAACATTATTGGGATGCCGAGGATTCGCGGACTCGGAGATGGAGTTCGAGGACAGGGTGTTATCTTTTGTTTTTCTACGTTGCTCAAGTTTTCTTTTACGCTGTATTGGTTGGAAGACAGCCAAACGACCTGCCAAGTTTCTTAGACAGATTGGGTGAGGTTTTAAAGAGAATTGGTTCAAAAATAAACTTTATTCAATCAAAGGAGGTTCGATGGAGTGAAAGAAATGAATCATTTTGACTATGGAAATGCACGCAATAGAGAGGGATTGAATACTATTCGCAATAACTTGCAATTATAAAGAAATAATCTTCTTTATTTTGGCGAGATTCCATCCAACCCATCTTTATTAATTATAGAATAATTGTGTTAAAATAGTTTGAGAATCAATTAGAAGAATTGTGGATGTAAAAACTTAAGGGTATCTTAGGAAAAATATCCACAGCAGAGAAACACCCACAAAAAAGGGGGTGTGAAAAACCTGCGCAAACCTACCAATGGTAATAACCAAATGATGATAAAAAAGAACATAACAAATTTTTGGCGATATGCTACCAGTTAGGACTTTCATGCGACACATAAATAACAATCAGTTCACATTTAAAGAAATGATAGCAATATACATAATTATATAACAATTATAGCTTCAAGAATAAGTTGAGACGCTGTTGGAATAATGTAAAATTTGTCTGCTCCTAAATTATAGCCTCTGTGAGAGTGAAGAAGCAGGTGTGGCGATATATAGTTTTATGATGCAGGTAGAAGAGTTGTCAGTTTGAAGTGGTCTGTTAATATTAGTGGAATCATTGAAAGAAGCAAAAATTGTAGATACTTAAACTGCATATAATTAAAATTTTTAATGAAAGCAAAAGTGGTTTGTAAGTGGCGAAGTTGGCCGCGGCTGTTATTGACCCAGATATTAAAATGCCCCTTTAGCCGTTCGACCGACAGTTATCTTAGGTCAGTTCCGAGAACTGCAGTTTCTCCACCTGCAATTTCTCAAAGGAAACTTGCATTCTTAGCAGAAACCAATATGTACCCGACCTATACTGGCGTTAAAATATAATTTATTTCGTCTTTAAGTTCTGACCCGATGAACTTTTCGAAAAGATTACTTCGTTATTCAAATTTTTAATCAAAACGTTGCTGTCGAATCTGAAATCTCCTTCAATTAATCTTCTTTACGTTGGAAAATCTCTAAATCTGACACTAAATGCACCTCATGCAAATCCTAAATCACGCAAAGTACTCTAGACTAGGTCGACTAAGAGAAAACTAAGCCATTACTTTGACTCTCGATGAGCATCCTCTCAACTTTCTACTAGTTTATCCTTGAATTCTCTTCGCTTTTTCCATCGCATCTTGAACATGTTCTTTAAATCATCAACTTCAGCTAAACGTGACTACTGTATTTGTTGTAGTCCACTAACTAAGGGAATACCCGAAAACACCATAACACCTGTAAAAAAAGAAGATTTAGAGCACAGCTTTTAAAGAATTAGAGGTTATAAATCTCCAATAGCCGTCTTTATCGACGACCTTCTTTTCATCCGCCGGTGTTTGGAGAAAACAAGAGACAACGCACTTTTAATGACATTCAATGTACATTTCGAAAGCGATGCTTTCGTCATCAGTACTGAATAGATACGCTAACCAGAACGGTTCCACCACAACTGACCGCGTGACAACTGAGCACATAAAAACTGAGCGCTACGACAGCTGATCGCGTCTCGTTTTCAGGAAGCATTAATTGAAGGACAGTACTCAAAATAATGTGAAATGAAGACATTTTTTGGGAACAATGGAGCGGTAGTTATTTTACCGAATACTGATTAAACTAGATTAGATACTTAAATCACTAAATGTTTTTTACTACGCATTCTTATAGATAACACTTTTGAACAGGAATCTTATCAACCCAACCCAACCTGGGCTCGAAATTTTAAATCAAAATTTCGTTCCTTTAATGCTTCCTGAAAACGAGACGCGATTAGTTGTCGTAGCGCTGTTGTCACGCGGTCAGTTGTCGGACCACTAACCAAAATACCCGTTATCCATAATACTCTCTCTGTGACAGTCTGCTTCCATCTGTCTATGTCTATGTAAGAACCCTGAAAGCCGCCTTTCGGCGTGTGGCAGGGGGTGCAAGCACCTTGACTCTATTTTCCTAAACGGTTTCTTTCGCGTATACTTCGCGGAAAAAAATGGATTTTTGAAACGATTCGTTCTAGCATCTATTTCCCTAATCTTTATGGCAGTATCAGAACGGCCCATATAACAGGGGGAGTCGCATTATATCGGTTACATCATCTGAGAACGTAATTTATCTGAACTTATTTAATAAATTTATCCTTTGAATTTTTCTTTTATCTTCTAATGATTCCCATCCCGCGTCCTGTAAAATCTGAGTAACACTCGCTGTTTTATCGTAGCAATTCGTTACAAATCGTTTCACCTTTAGTTATACTTTTTCTAAATCCCGAATATGACATTTCTCGGCGGGGTCCCATACACTACATGCATACTCAAGGTGAGGCCTAACTAACGCTAAGTGAAATCACTCTCGAACTTTTTCTTCGCTCCTACCGACTATTCTTTGAACGAAGCCGAGTTTCTTAAGTGCTTTTCTACATATATTTCGGATGTGGGCACTCCATGATAGATTATTCGTGAGATTTACTCCAAGATACTTCACCAAATAGGTTTCATTATGATTTTTAAAATCGATCTACCAACGTATCCGCATGAGTGAAACAGGGAAATAGCGAGAAAGCAGAAAAACGTTCGCATCAGCAAATACGCGAGTTTAAAGAGATAGCGAAACCCTCGAGGCGAAAAAAAACATTACAATGTTGGTGGCGCCGATGACTTGGAGAACCAAACCTTCAAATTCGGTTGCAGAGGTCTAAAATATGCAGATGAAAGGTAAAGTCCACTCTCCCCTCGTTCTCGTTTTTTCGACCGCGGTTACAAAATTACTCTGCTCTTTGATGTGGCAGTCTCAAAATAAATACGTACATCAAAGGCCCGCAAATCAAGTCATTCTCTCTGAATGGAGGCATGTGAAAATGATGAGGTTAGAAAATTCGACTCGGAAAAATTGGGGAGTAATTATTGAGGAAACCAACGCCCGAGAAGCTAAAAAAAGAAAAACTCCGCGGAGAGACCCTTTGAAATATAAATTAACCTCCAAAATGTAAATGTGGACCTAAGCGGATCGTTTTTTAATTTTCAGGTGCGGAATTATTTTCTTTGAAAACGCTCGCGAAATTCATAAATGCTGAAATATATGTGTTTCGAGATATTTGGAAAATTTAGTCTCTAGCGTAAGAGTACAATTCCTTCCGATGATGAAACTCGTCTTCAATTAATTCTGGGAAATCAGTTTAACTTCATTTGAACCGTGCTCCGCGTTTCACGTCTCCCTTCCTAGCTCTCATAGGAATACTAACCGCGTTTCGTGGCTTCTACAGCTCGAGGCCCTTACTCTTCACTCAACTACTCGTCTTTGCCCCTAATACTTACTCCCTCTCTTCAAGCCGTGCATTAAACGTTCATTTTTGGTCACAATGGAGTAGAATGGCGTTCATTACTCGAGTCTTCTTCATTAAGACTGGTCCCCACGGGGCGCGAACCACGACCGTCAGCTTCGCTTTCGCGGAACACTACCCGTGTGAACCATGAATGTTGGAATCATCTGTGACGTCATCAGACCCACGAACTGTTCGTGAAAGCCTTAAACATGTTTGATTTTTTAGTGGTGAATTATTTTTCCTGTGAGAAAAATGGTGGCCGGATTCTGTACCAATGGATTCTTGAGTTCTATAAAAGCTAAATTCATAACTATATTGACTTCCTTTCATTCGTAGGAGATTTCTATAGTCACGTGAGTACTTATTTTCAGTTCTTTTACGAAAAGATGCAAGGGAAGGCGATAAGATTAGTACAGAATTGCTACGATAAAATAGTGAGTGTTACTCAGATATTACAGGACGCGGGATGGGAATATAGAAGATAGAAGGCTAATTCAAAGGAAAAATTTACTAAATTAGTTCAGAGAAATCACGTTCTCAGAAGGTGTAACCGATATAATCTCCCCGTTGAACAGCTTTTGATACTGCGAGGAAGATCAGGGAAATAGATGCTAGAACGAATCGTTTTTCCGCGAACGAAACACGAAAGCAGTCTATTAGGTAAATGGAGTAAAGGTGCTTGTAGCTCCTGCCAGACGCCGAAAGGCGGCTTGCAGGAACCTTACAGGGACAACTTTGAAACTCACAATCTTTGACTGAAAATAATCCATTCTCTTGCCTATGATCTCCTTCAAATACGTAGATTTTGTAAATTATCAACTATTTTACTACAGAGTAAAGCAAATAATCGAATTGACACGAGTATAACTTTCAACAACTAACTCGTCTATGGCCACACCTCGCCTGAGACTAGATGAATACATACATAATTATACGGTTAAGTGAAGTACGAAGAAAAAGCACGAAAACGTAGCTCCCTGTTGTGGTTACGGACGCTTGGGATCCCGAATTTAAGCTAAGAAAGGCATATAAAGGAATATAATTGGGAGCTACGATCTGCTTCCATTTATGATTAGAAATTCTTTCATCTTACCTATCCAGGTGAAGACTTAGAGCTCATGCTAAAATAAATATTTATAAGACTGTGATCAATTCTTATTTTCAATATCTCGTAGGAAGAATATCTCACTCTACCATCTTCTTTATCGTACGCATTATTAATAATGTACATTTAGATTTCCGGGCATGAATGTTCGCCTAAATCTGAAGATTTAAAAATTGAAATTCTCAAATATTTTGCTTATTATAGCAATTATGAAACTACTATTTCATGGCAACTTTGAAATTTAAAAATCTCTTCTTACATCTAATCCTATATCATTAAAGAATAAAGAAAGAGCTTTAAGGAATAAGGCAAGAGGAGTGGGCAAGAAGAAATCGGAAATATAAGACCAGAAGTAAGGGAATATTTTGTTGGTTTCCAAAAATATCCGCTCTTGAGAAAAATGTAACACTCTGCATGAAAACACCCGCAAGAAAGGTGTTTAAAAATCTGCGATACCTACTACTACTAAAATGTAAAAGAACTATATGTTATAACGAGAAATTTATAAAATCTTCCTTTCCTTCTTTATCATCTTCGTAAACAGATAATTCAAAATGTCTCCAAAAAAGGACGCATGTAAAACCCAAATGTGTCGCTCGCAAATATTACATCTTTAGCATAAAATAAAGCAATTTCATTAGAAAGAAAATGTATGAAAGGTTTTCATTTTATATATATATATATATTCAATAACTGAAATCAAGCAGAATTTGACGAAATATTCCAAAATTACACCAGTTTTATTATTCTTTCAGCGTCTTTCCTCGAGGTAAAGTGTTATGACTGTAATCGAGTTTTCGCTATTTGACGTTATCTTAAAGTAATTAAGGAAAAATATATATAAGAAACCAGAGACGTCAGTTGAATTCCTTTGACATTAAAAATCAGCCAAATGTTCCGATTATATTGAACTAAAACAAAACATGTTATGGTAACATTAAAATTTTGCTCATCATGAATGTTTCTAATATAGATAGATAGCCAGATCGATAGATATATACACAGATATAATGTGATGAAGATATTTAGCCGTTGGTGATATCGTTACACCGAGGAGGGTGACTCCACTGCCATGCGACTAAGGACTGGTTTCATTGTTTACCTGAATATATTGGCTGCGGAGAAGAGGCCTTCCGCAATCAGCATCGGATCCCAAGTGTCCCATTCTTCCCTCGGAAGGTCGTTCGCTCTGCCCCCGAACGCCATCTCTTTCTGAACCTACGAGAGGAGAAAAAAGGATAAAGTCGGTACAAAAAGGATGAGAGAGCAACAAGAACGCCGTTGAGCAGAAATTTCCTCGGGGGAAAGCTTTGCGTTGGGAGTCCCTTTCGGTAACTGCTCGGATTGAAAATGTGCCATTGCCGTGATCGGAGAGATATTAAATGTGACCTTTGAAGAAAAAAAACAGACGCGTTGACTGATGAAGGGGAGAGGGCAAATCAATATGCGCAATAATTTAATGCAGGCGTCAATTTATTATTATATGAGAGAATTATTTTGCTATGAGAAGCTCCAAAGAGGTTATCCTTGTTACGTACTTATTATTCAAAAGCATTCAGCTCCAAAGTAAATTTGCCGACATCTCGATTTCTGCTTTAATACAATATAATGATAATGAATGTTGTCGATAACAGCTTAAGCCAACTATTGACTTATTTACAGAATCTCACATAACAGTCTGGAATCACGTTTTATTGAACTATAATCTAATTTTCCTCTTGCTTTAGTCAAATGAGGCATTATTCGGAAAGGAGTTACGCCATGAATGATGCAGGGAGTAAAATGCACAAGGTTGAAATTCGGGCAGCTACTAGTTTGTAAAGGTAGGCACTCCTACATTTACAAATTTGGAGAAACTAGCATGCCATCAATTTTTGGCGATGATCAGGGCATTTTGCGGTCTGATTTTTATATTTTAAAGTTTATTCTGTTACTATTGTTAACTGGTCTTAAAAAGTAATGAAAAACTTAATGGATCCATGAAATTTTGAATCAAATATTTCTAGCATCCATTTCCCTGATTTGTTTTTGCATTTGAACTTAATTGTGATTTTATTAATATTTATTACTTATAATATAATAAATAACTTATTTGAAATAAAATATAGATCAACTATTATAAATATCAACCATTTTGGAATTAAAATCTAAAAATGTAAGGAAAAAGCTTACAAGATAGCGTATGTTCTCTACGAATGAAAGAAATATTTAATCGTGCTTTTATTCATCCCGTAGAGAATTGACAGGTAGCTTAGATAAAACACGTATAATTTAATATAGAAAGGTTAATATTGTAATTTTTATTAAATTACAATTATGATTTAGCCATGCAGATGGAAAATTAAAGCTCTGAATCCTGTGAATATAGTTCATACGATTATCACTGTAGCAATTGATAATGTAAATAAAACTCAATTATTATTCAATAATAATATATGAAGCACATATATATTAATGGTATAGCGGTCAATTGTAGGAAGAAGTGTTCCTTACTTGATAGTATGCGACTATCCTCAAGGCTACGGTCGCTACGTAGAGCGAATTGGTGACAAAATCGATGACGTTCCACATGTCGTTGGCATACTCCTCCAGTCCGACATCCCAAAGCTGCTTCACTTCGCTCCAAATGAGACCTTAAGGGGAGAGAGGGAGGGATGAATACACCTAATGGTTCCAAACAGACTCATTACGCCCTCCACAGAGTGCCGTGGGCCATCCTTGAGGGCCATCTTAAACATTTGCCCAAGAGATTATCGCCTTTGATTGCTCATCATACTTTCAATCCGTCAACTTTGCGAAGTTCCCAGCGGCGCTCTTCAAGCTCTTCTAGAAGTGGTTTTTCGATGGAAACAGAATAGAAGACTACTTGTGGAAGGAAAGAACTTGGCTTACCAAATGCCATGAAAAACGAGAAATAATATTTGATCTGAATGTCGTCTCCTTGTCAAATTCACTAGATTTCACTTTCGATTTGTCATCCTTCGTGTATTATCATTTAAATGTTACCAATTTTATAATTGTCCAATTAATTTTACTGTAATTTATTAGTCAATAGGCCCTTGAAACGAGAGTTGAATATATATTCGATTATTAACTTAAAATTACTTTTTCTTATAGATCTAATAAAATATAATTATGTATCAATTTATCATCATCATTAATATTTTCATAATTTTTATCCTATCATTCAAAATGCAATACATTTTTGCTCTAAAATTAGTACACATTATCTTTCTGTACCAGAGTTCATACAAATTGAGTCCATTTTACAAATTTTCTATAGATTGTGTTTAGTTTCTGCGTCAGAATAATTTTCAAGTAAATAATTTTATTACCAAAAGTAGCTATTTTCACTTAAAATACCTCTGTTCTCATATCTAATGATATAATTTTAAGATTAAACTTTACTATAACTATTACTATTACTATATAACTATTACTATATTATTTCCTCTCCAAATATTATATATTTCTATAAACGCACCTTAATATATGTGATGCATAACAAACATAATTAATATTTCTCTAAATTCTTGTCTGGAATTTCCGGGGTAAAATTTAATGCTAACAAATTTCAAATATTTAGCTGATCCAAATATTCTTCGCGTGATTCCAAGGAGCCATTTCAAAAGTACAGCAAATAAATCGAAAACTGTTATTTAATATATTTACATGAACACGTGTATTTACATAATTAATGTACCTCAACAATAATACTCATTGTTTTAATTTATGTCGACAATCGCTTCATTGTATATTTTAGCAAAATGTTAGGTAAATACGAAATAAATCATTCCTGAGCAATCAATAAACGAAGCTATTCGTACTGTTATTCGTAAGTTACTGCAAGTGAATTTTTTTATTTCATTCTAAATAAGATATCACTCCGTACTAGCAGAAACACACATTCATTTTAAATGGGTAAGGCAGAATGAATTTTTTCAATAAGATTTATGTTTGGTGGTTTTATTAAACTACCTATGAAGTGTAATCCCGTTTGGTTAACGTATTCAGTGAAAGTGCTTACTGAGGATTGTAATCGATAGAAAGTTATGGTGAGGTTGACCGCATTTTTTTATTAACTCATTAACGATTCATGGAAATTCATTAGCTGCTTGATGCAATCACGGATACGCAATTGACGGATGCCCAATCACGGCCTTGATGAATAGCTCTCTAAAATTTTGCAATTCATGAATTCTGTTAAATTCTCCTGCAACGACATTCTCAATTTTTCAGAGGGCTACTTTATATACTTTGATGAGTAATATTATATTTGTCATATACGTTACATAGCTATATTTAATGATAAACCTTTCTGAAGTTTAAAGTTGGTATTTCCTTTGATTTAACCTGGCAGAGGTAGTAGATATAACGATGAAGGAAGGCAGTAGAATGTGATAATCTAATATCTAGTAAGTAGAAACTAACATCAGCGATGAAAGTAAAATAGTAATTTAGGAAATTATCTTCAATCAACATTCGAAGGAGACTACTCCAGAGTAAACGATTTTATTTAAGATGAATTTGCAATATTTGACTTTAAAATATTGGATTCGTAAGCTTTCAAACATCCGTTACTGCGGAAATCTAGTGGTTATACTGGCTATCGCATTAATTTTTCTACATAGAATACGCCCTTTTTTTGATTTCAGAACTAACAACTTACAAAAAATATTCACTTAAAGTAGCAAGCGCACCCGTCTTTTCAAACTATTGGTATAACAGCGTATTTTGAAATTAATAATAGATATTTTGGAGCAAAATAAATTTTAAAATAGTGTATGCACTTTTATAATGTTACATTGATCGATTTTTAAGCTTAGATTTTCGGCGTTACCGTGATATTTACGAGTGCTATAGCCTTTGGTGTGACAATCAACATCTTAGCTTTCTTGTGGAATTTCCACGCGTAATCAACATGGAAGTTCTATGGAGATCATCCTTCAAGTTTTGTAATAATATAATAAATAATTACATTAAAAACAAGTGTAGCAAACGCTCTTATGATAGTGTTAACCTGATTAAAAATATCACGAACTTACCAAGGTAATATCTCGAATTTATTATTCACATATTAAGCACTTTCTATTTTGATTTGCATGTTTTATTCAGCAGTTAAAAATTATAACACATGGCAACTTAACTGTAAGTTTGCTCAGATATTGCACCAATGAAGTCCTTGAAGCAATCGACTAGTTTACCCAAGTCCGAGAGTTTTAATTCTATAAATAGCCCTATTCTTATAAGAATATCATATCACAGCGCAAAATAAAACCATTTGACAATCAGTTGGAAAGTATAATTTTGCGCTAGTTCGAATGACCATCATTCACAGCAAAGCTTTCAATAGCTTTTAAAGTCTGAGAGAAATGACAGTTACAACTGACGGTGTTTTGGTTATAAATCTGGAAAAATAATATCCACGAGAGTTTTAGAGCTTCAAGACACACCGAAGTTTTCGTACTTGCTCCAGAAAATAACTTTGTTTAACTGCTCCTTATGATTTATTGTCTACAAAATCTCACGGTGGCTCCAGATAAATCACGAAGGGGGAGGACACGCTTACCGCTGACCCAGGCCAAAATTAGACACTCCACCACGGATGGAGCAGCACCTCTCTTGGTGCTCACGTCTGAGGGGTCGAACAGCACATTCCCAGAAGATGTGCCGAACCAATCTCCCAGAACTGCTTCTATACGTTGCGATGCGAGAATGAGTAAAACTGCAAGGAGAATAAAATGTCATAATCAATTCTTGGTATTTATGCCACAAGCAGTGTGCACGAAAATTATTTCCTCTTTGCAGTAGTACATTTCGTTTTCACCTTGCTGATATGAGTAGCCAATTGTATTATTATTATACATACATAGCCAACTAAATTATTACTAGTAATATTCTGAATGGACATCATAAATTAAGCGAAAACACAATATATGTCAGGCATTTGTTTAAGAAGGAAAGCAAATCCCTTGGAAAAACCTCTGACTGAAGTTAAAACAGATACATAACCCAACATTTATACCCATATTATCACACCCCGTGAACCAAAAGTGTATATTCACGGCTCACAGAGACTCATCCAATCCCAACAGAATTTTGCCATGTTATCACAATTTCCTCTCAAAGTGAAGACTTTGAGAGGAAATGAAGAGTTTACCAGCAGAAAGAGCATTAACCGACGCTACTATTAAGAAATGAGATCATAGCTGAGTTAGGTAGTAGTAGAGGGAGTAGTTCTATCGTATAACTACGATATATTTTGCTTAAGTGAGGGGGGGGGGGTTATTAAGGGCCAAATATCTGCCCATTTAAGCGTTGCATAAACTTCCTAAACTATAAAAAAATAAAAATTCCTTCTGTTTTCGAAAATTCCCCCCAGCTTTTCTAGCATTTCTGTTACACTCACAGGTCTTTTGAAATAAATCTTAACACATCTTGCCGTATTTTAATATTTCTTTTTCCTATCTTCACAAAACAATTAAAATAATCATAGTAAACCGTAATGAGAGTATCGGGAGCTGCCAATTCTCATAAATGAATGGTGTATTTAAAGATAATGACTAATAGAAGGATATTGCTTAATCCTAACCAGTGGAATACTTCTAAGTAAATGCAGTTGCAGCAATAATATAAATCATCCAGGAATATTTAAATATATGAGATATTAATATTATATTAAATAAAATATAATAATAATTAATATTAAATAATATTAATTTTAGTTAGTGACCTACACCATTTAAAAAGCATGTCTAGCGGCAATGAACTTTGATACTTTAAAAAGCAGAAAGAAACATATCAGAGCCTGAAAATATAGGGATAAGAAGATCCATTTACAAATGTTAGCCATTGTGTTCGCTGTAAACATGAATCCAATTATAAAACTTTAGGTATATTGACTAAATATTAGAGGGGAAGTAAATTAACCCTAATAAGTGTGGTCGTGATATAGTCTTTCTTTTTATATTTGCAACGCTGAATTTTTTAACCCAATTCTGTATAAAATACAAAATATCCGCTAAATTGGTTTATGCTCCCACGGACATTCCATTTAGTTGGTCTGCCAAGAAATTCTGTTTGAATTATAAAATTCATAAAAGAGTCGGATATGATATCTTTTAGAGCTTCAAGTTATTAGGAATAAGGCAAACAGACGGTCACTTTTCCACACAAGTTTATTTAAAAAATAACAACTACTAAATAAACGTGTGGAAAAGTGAACAACTGATTGCCTTATTTCTTACGATGTATTTTCACAACATCACAGCCACCTCCTTCGATTTTACTATTTTTACTTCAAGTTATAACCTTTGATTTGTTTTAAATCGTATTCATGACAGCACAAATCTGGAGGTAATCTAACTTTTTCTCATATTTATCAACTCTTATATTTAAACTCTAGTATCTGCTATAAAATACTGGATTCCACTGCAGGATTGAAGTAAAGCAGAGAATAGATAAACTGCGACGTCTTTCGTGAATCAAAGTCATACTCAATGCAATTAGAGCCGAGGTTTAATAGTGGTATACCGAGAACGTAAACATCAATAATCTCCAGCTTTCTAACAACTGCTCTCTGGAAGCTTTAGTCACCCAAATCCTTCCTCTTTAACGACGCGTCACTTCCGGTAGCCACGTGTTGATAAAGTGGCAAAGTAAAGGAAATATCCGTATGAAAAAAGGACGAAACAGACTGAAGTCGTTATCCCCAGCATCCTATGGAAGCGCACATTACTACTCACAAAGGAAGGTGAAGTAAGAGGCGGAATGACAGATGAATTTGATGAACGGCTTCCTCATGGTTTGCCCGATGTGCGAATGCGGCGCCAACACATACATGACGGAGAAGAAAGGAAACAGCATTCCGATGCGGACTATCTCCAACGCTTGCAGCGCCATGTTTTTCCGGCGGAATCCGGGCAGGCCTTCGTACCAAATGGATGCGAGCAGCTGCTGGACGTTAGGATGTGCTACGAACTGTGAAGTAAAATCAACGGATTTGGGATTAGCGGAATGCTTCGCCTTGTTTGCACGGAGTACGCGAAAATAGGGTTACCCAAAGGTCAATTGAAGTGGACGCTTCAAATGCTCGTTAACAGATTACCACGTTTTCAATCTATTGAAGGAATTGGATTCATTTGATTGATTAAAACAATTATGTCAGTAATAAAGAGAGATTAGGATAAAATGAAAACATTATTTTTATTTACGGAAGATAAATAAACTGTTAGATTACTAACTTTAAGCTTACCCAGGACAAATGAATTTTCAGCATATATAATAAATTGAAATGTATTCATTGCCAGAATTAAAATAGGAAGTTAGAACTAAAAAATTTCGCAAGGATAAAAACAATCAAAATGGTACACCTACACTGCTATTTCGCTGTTTTGTAGCTACATGGTTATTTTTGGTGATTCAAACACAATACATTTATTCGAACATTTGTTAGCAGACGTGGATGGCCTTCAGCCAAAATCTTATTCAATGAAGTGGCATAGAAGTAGGTTTTCAATCTTAAATGAACCGAATTTAGTTTATTTAAATCATAAGTTATACCGATTCCGCAGAATAACCCAAATTTATTTAGGAATTTACTGAAATTTTATTAGAATAAATATTGTGAAAATTAAGTTCCGTCAAGGGGCCGCTAAGGCGATAATCTGTAAACAAAAATAAAAGCAAATCGAGTCAAATCGACTATTCAAAACGGTGGAAATATTCATGAAGATTTAGAGGGGACAAAAAAGTTATAGAAATATAAATGGACGAATTATGAAAACGCAAACTTTTGCAGATGACATTCTTATTTTAGTAGATAAAGAAGAGGACTTTAAGCCGACATATAAAATATAGTGAGAACAAATTATTAGATTTATTCCACCTGAAGATGAATGGAATATAAACAGAAATATACTGTGGAAGAAAACATAAAGATATGTTTCTTTTAAGGAAATTTTTCATTGGCATCTGTGGACGATCCAGGATTAGCTTAGGGGAACCTTAACAGCGTATTTTCTTTTATATTTCTGACCAAGTATTTTATAAATAATTATAATTAATAATTCCAAATTATAACTGAAAGTTTGGTAGGATTGCCGAAACATAAAAAATATGAAATTTAAGATATCGAAAAAAATGCATCATCGCCTTGATTCGAATGCTCACCTTTTTCTGCCTCAGCTTGATGGCCAACTTCAGTCTGTTGAGGTGCATCCTCTCGCCGTGTTCGAACGCAGGTCCCGTGGGGTCGTGATTCAGAAGGACTTCCAATTCGTACGAACTACGCGTGTGGTCCAACAAGGCCGTGGCGAAATCCTGACACTGTTTACGAAGCTCCTGCGAAGATTACAAACATTAATTCAGCGGAGAAATGGAGATGGAAAATACCAAAGTACTTGCGTGGTCATTCTAAGCTCTTAGAACTTGAGATTCTTAGGCTCCATTCCCAAAAGTTATGAAGATATTAGTTAACAGATAGTTGATTTCTTACGGAAGAAGTCTCGGCCTTGCTCTAAGCTATTGGAGTTATCCAAGTTGCACGAGATCGACGCATTATATGTACACTCCTGGCCAAAATTAACGCAGCACCTCCCTAGCGATCCTTACGACCGGTGCTGCGTTAATTTTGGCCAGGACTGTACATCAACA
This sequence comes from Sympetrum striolatum, assembly GCA_947579665.1. Taxonomy (NCBI): domain Eukaryota; kingdom Metazoa; phylum Arthropoda; class Insecta; order Odonata; family Libellulidae; genus Sympetrum; species Sympetrum striolatum. The sequence goes on from OX388349.1 coordinate 57,793,767, forward strand.
ACTGAGGATAATAATTGGATGGAGAAAGAATGCTATTTTTTTTACATCTAGGTCTACGTGCCTACCTTATAAACCGTCTGTTGGAGTATGGCAGAGGGTCCATGCACAAGGACTCTACATCTCTAAACGATAACTTACCACGTATCGTTCACGAAACGAATAAATTCTTGAAGCTACTTGTTCTAGCATCAATCTGTCTGTTCACCCTCGTAATGTCAGAACTATCAACATATTTGTGTAAGAATATACGTATAGGAATATATCATCATCATCAGCCGTTTTCAATCCGACGTGAATATCTATAAATCTTAAAATATCTATAAATATTTAAAATATATTGGTCAAACAAGAAGAAGGGCAATCATTAGATTCAAAGAGTATTTAGCTCATTTCAAGTCTGGTAGATGTCCAAACTCGGCTGTGGCAAAACATATGTTTGATTTTGCCCACAATATCACCGTTGACAATTTAAGTCTTGCTCATTTTTCCCATTCTAGTTCAGACCCTTAGGAAAATTTGTTTATTTATAAACATCGGGAACATCTAATGAACTTTGATACAAATTTCGATAAAACTCTGTTCAGCCTACTCGATCTCGTCTAGCGATGCTTTTTTGTTTTCTCTTTTCCGTCTGCTTTCAACTTGTCTAACTTCAGTCACTCTTGGTCTACTGAAGATGCTACACATGTTAGCGAAACGTGCATCGACCTCTTCTTCAATTTTTGACAGCTCAAGGTATATGTTTGACTCTTGTTTATTAACATTGCTGCCAGTGGTGTTTTCTTATTATCTATAAATCTATTCTTTCTATTTCAAACTCTTACTTTCTGTTCAATAATGATGGAGACAGACCGTTCCCATTTGACAAGTTGGATAGCTACTCATATACATATTTGAGTGACTATGTAGCGTAGAAGTTAACATAACGAAACAACTTCATGATAAATCTGCAGAATACTCTCTTGATCTAGAATCGCAGCATCAACATGTGCTAGTAGTTATTTCATCGTACTTCAGAAAATAGTAATACCTAAATAATTGCTTGAAAAATCCATCTATTATAACAACTAACTTCGTAAATACATTTATATATTTATTCATCTGATACCAGTCATTTTCGTTAGAAGTATTAGATCGATTGCTCGTTAGATATATGGCCTCTAATATTCCCTATTTCGTATAAAGTTCATTTTATTCTATTTTATGATGATACAATGATAATATAAGTAGGTACTAATAAGATATTCATTCGTTCTTACTTCATTAATAAAAATAATAATAATAATAAATCTTTATTTGGGCGCGAATTTAGACTAAAAATCTCTTCTTCCATCTAACCCATCGTCGTTAATTATAAAATAATTAATTTAAAGATAATAGTACAAAAAACAATTACAAGAATTGTGGATGTAAAAGAACCTTGGAGATTTTTCGGGAAAAAAGCACTGCAGGAAAACCACAAAGAAGGGGGTGTGAAAAACCTGTGCAAACCTACCGATAGTAATAGCTAAAAGATGAGAAACTGAGAATATAACAAAATATAAAAATGAGAATTCGTTCACATTTAAATAAATGATAGCAACGTACATAATACCATAAAACAAACAAAAAAGAAAAAGTAAAACGTACATGGATTTGCATTCATTAGGTACAATATGAGACAGATGTACATGTTAAACCATATTCCATGAAAACCATCCGAATGCTATGCAAACAAAGCGTTATCGGGATTCAGAGCATTTAAGTCGTGGTATTCACGTTGGCTCGCTTCCAGTCCCAATAAATCCAGAACGGTTTGACAAATCACGGCTCATATTTGCCGAGGATGCATGGAGCGTGCATCATGCAGGGTTACAAGCCAGTGGCACCAATCCCGAAAGTTCCTTCTCTTGGCGACACAGCGCCAGATAATTGAGTCGCAAAGAAAGGGATAGAAAACCGTCTTCAACCGCACCTCGTTATGAGGTGTTGAAAAGACGTCTTTAAGGAATCACCCTCTAATGAATAGCAGTCGAAGTTCCACCAATTCTTTCCAAAGGAAAAGATAAAAAAAATATCTTGGAACTTTTGAGAGTTTCAGTTGTATGATGAGCGAGTAGAATGTGGATCTTAAAGGAGATCGAGCGAGGAGTAATAGAACAGGAAGTGAATCTGTGTGTTAATTACAATAATCTAATCTTGATACTTTTCCTCAGGTTTCCATATCTGTTTTGTCATACATAATGGCTAATTTACTTAAAATTTGGCAATTATCTATAAATGTCACATATGACTGCTTTGTGCTGTGTAACTATGAAAAAATCATTAATTTCTTCAGTTAAAATAATTTTAATCATCTGATATAAGACGTTTTTATATTGGTGAGATTTATATTAAAAGTCTCCTCTGCAGTCTAATCCATCGTTATAAATTGTAGAATAATTAATTTAAAATGACGGTATAAAAAAATAAAAAGAATTGCGGGCATAACAAACCTAAGAGGTTCTTAGTTAAAATTATAATCCACTGCAGGAAAAGACTCATGAGAAAGAAGTGAGTGAAATATTTGCAGAAGCATACCGTTAGTAGTGACTAAAAGATGAGAAGAAACATGGCAAAATATACAGCGTGCCTCAGAACAATGTTTCAGAACTTCTAGGAGGGGGTTTTGAAGATTTTAAACCTCTACTTCATTAAAAGCGTTCTTCATTATGTGTTCCAAAATTTCTTTCTTTACACCTGCATTGCTATATGACTCCGAGTCATCAGAGCACATCCTATCCTCCTCAGAAGTTCTGAAACGTTGTACGGATTCAACCTTTATATTTTGTCATGTTTATTCTCATCTGTTAGTCGCTACTAGTGGTATACTTTCGCATGATTTTCCTCACTCCGGTCTCATGGATATTTTCCTGCAGCGGATAATATTATAATTAAGAATCTCTTAGGCTATTTTTTAAGTTCATAATTCTTTTCATTTTTTCATATGCACTTCAAATTAACAATTTCACAATTTACGACGATAAGTTAGATGGAAGACAAGACTTTAAATTTCAATCCCGCCTGAATAAAAACGTATTATTAAGCAAAATGAAAAATGATTTTAATGGATTAAAATTACGTTTTAATTTACTGTCACATAGACCAGTACTACCGCACACGATGTTTTTAGAAAATTCCCAAGTTTTAAGTAAATCAGCAATAAGGTATGAACTAAAGATACAAACTCCAAAGGAAGAAAATAAAGATTAGATTAATATCATCCTAACATAGATGTACTCTAAATTAAATTAATCCTAGCTCATAACGTTGTACTGAGACAACTTGTATAAATAAAACATCAATAAGTAGATTTTAAATGTGTGCATCTGAAACCGGCTCAATAAAGGTTGTTGGAGAAAAGGGAAACTGAAAATGAACTTTTAATGAATTGGGTTCGGTGCCCCTGTATCTTTCCTTTAAAATAATACCCTGTTAACCGTTTTCTACGAGAAAACAAACCAAAAAGTTCCTCTCACCTGGTACTCGCATTTGAACTCGTGCTCTAGGAAGGAAAGCCTCCGTAGCTCCCAAGAGAGTTCGAAGGCCGTTAGGATGGGGTCTTTGGAAGAGAGTGCGATTAGCGAAGGGGACGCCAAGGCCCTGTATGCGTTGATCCGTGACCTCGAGTGGCGAAGGGAGTCCTCCTGCCGTGACGTGACGCACTCGTCGCATCCGCACCTGAAATAAGAGATCAATGAACTCTCCCACCAAAAAGAACACAACCCTTCAACACTTTTAACACTATAGGCAAATTTTGATTCCTTGCCGATTACTGATTTTTTATAATTACAGCTTCAACACTTTTAACACTATAACACTTTTAACACTATATATAACGGTTGTTAATAAGAAGTTTAAAATCTCCTAAGTCTTTGTCGGCGTGTCTCGTCTTATTCACTGGTAGTCGGAGAAAACAAGAAAGGCATGCCGCTCATTTAAAGGTATTCTTTTCTTCTTTTCCCGATTACCGGGGAATGAGACGAGGAACGCCGGCAAAGACTGCTTTTGCAGATATTTAACCTCTAATTCATTAACAGCCGTGTTCCAAATTTTCTTTCTTTGCAGATGATAATGAAATTGAGGTTTAAAATGCCTAATAGCCGTCTTTGCCGATGTTCCTCACTTCCATGACCGGTATTCGGAGAAAATAGGAATGCTCGGATAACCGATCTTTAAGATCAGCCAATGAAAATTTCAATAGCGATGCCATCATCATCAGGGGTGATAAAGTAAAAAAAATATGGGAGTTAAAAAAAATCGGTAATCCGAGCCTTCCTCTTTTCTTCAAATACCGGTGAAAGAGAAGAGGAACTCAACAAAGACGGATATTAGAGAATTTAAACCTGAAATAATTACATCTTGTCTTTTTATTTAACTGAGTATTTAACGAGCTTTTAACAAGCGAAATTATGTTTATAATGTTTATATGTTCAGTATGTCTATTATGTTTGTATAATTTATCATGTAATTGGCAAAACTAATTTAAGCTAGTTAGAACTCTATGACTCAATTCCTAATTTGTTATACTTTTGTGTCAGAATTTTATGTTAATATGTTATAATTTGCTCTTTTTTGTACATTCTAATGACTGTCTTTTTTTCTTGTCTTATATAGCTCTCTTATCTACTACCATATTTAAATTTAGTTTTCTATCTGTAGGTTTCGCAGGTTTGTCACACTCCCCTTCTAGTGAGTGTTTTCCTGCCGTGGAAATTTTTTCCTATGACCTAAGCTTATGTTTTTTTAATCCACATAGTAGTTTTCTTCTCTGTAATTTTGCAATCTATCTCTTTCTTTCTGTTCTCACAAGACAAAGGGTTAGGTGTATGAAGAGACTTGACAGTCTCAATCTCGCCCTGAATAAAATCCTTTATTATTATTATTATTATTATATTCACTATGAGAACATCAACTTTACAGATTCAGTTGATACTATTAAGGCATGTTTGTCATTCCAAAATAATAACCCCTACTCACAAGTCATATACATGCATTACCCCCTTCAAAATTCGTTTCATACATCCGTTACGCAATTTACAGTGGTTTTATTGCTTATTTTTTTGCATAGAGAAGGTTCTCATTGTTTCTCTACATAGAAAAAGCCATTTATTTTAATTCACTGTAAATCGGGTAACGGGTGCTTGGAAATTTATCACGAACTTAGCTATATTACGAAATTACCAATGTTTACAACATTACTCGAATTCTACATATTAATCTTAAACTGAAGCGGAAAACATAGAAAGATCAAGAGAAATTTATCCGTATATCTCCGCAGTTTAAATTATAAAAAATACTCCCAAAATCCGGGGTGGTCTAATAGTATGTTTATGTTTATTGAGCTACTGGTAGTCAAGGTCAATACCCGAATGCACGAATCAGTGTGAATATTCATAGCAATTCCAAGGCAGGGCTTCCAGATATAGGAAAATGATTGTTAATTAATGTTCAGTCCAAAAATCACGAATAGGACATAATTCCGTATACGCTATGCAGTTTCATTATTCAGATAATGATTGGTGATCTAAATTAAATTCATACCCGGCAATAGTTTGGAGGTCGTCTTATAGGTCTTATAGATATATATGAAAACTATTAAACTTTTTTACGAGAATTTATACCTCCTTTTTTCTGAAGGTCGTCTTATCCGTGGAAATATAAGGTTTTTGTTATAGTGAAAACAGGATCACTAAAAACGTCACTCCGGGGTTCTCCTAAGACCCCCATTGGTATGTTCTGGGTCAAACGGAAAACTGACCTTTGGCGGGGACAAGTCAAAAGGGCACGGGAAGTTTTCGTGTGTGAGAATGAAGGTTTTCCACCTCTTCCAAGGTGATGTAAGATGGTGGATTCCATAGAGAGATCCTCTCCAATGGGACGACGTGGGGTTACCCTGGGATGCGAAGGGACTTGAACAACTACGGCGTAACAAGTGCTGGCGTATCCTTTGGGAAATGTAGGCTAAAGGAAGGGGTAGCACTAAGCCATCCTACTCCTTTAGACATGGACCTCACAAACTAATGCACATACTGACCCCTTTTGGAGGTAATTGGACGGTCATTGATCCCAGTAATGTTAATTACAAACAAACATATCTGCCAGCACTGACACCTTTCCGATTTACTTCTTTGATTAATGATAGATGTGTAGCGTGATTGCAAAGTCAATATATATATGTTTACTAGTCTATGTTCTTTTATGAAAGATTTCACTAAAATTATAAAATTTTGCTTACTCTGACATTCATATTTACTTCCTGAAAAGGAAAGCGTGGAAGCTATTTTTTCTTAAAAATCAGTTGATTCTGTTTATTCCGTCTTAGATACTCTTGAGGCAGGTACACACTGATTCCAGGACAACAAAGTTATTTCTGGCTCTGTGATGGTTAGAAATTTGTGAGAGTCAGTGCGACCGATAACATTTGAAAAACTTTTTATCCAACAATAAGACTCACATAATTATTTCAGTTTCACCAGGTAACAGCTTCTTCAATCAGTTCTAATAATATTATCTTTCGGGGACTCGGGAAGAAATACTACACTGCGCAATCAAAAGTTAATCTCTCGTAGCTTTTAGTACTTTGCCCTGTATTTCACAGTTGTTTTTAGAGAGATACTTTACTATACTCTACGAAAAAATGCAAGTATTCTGTATTCCGATTCATGAATCCCAATTTGCAAAATCACCCTCTATTTTCATTAAATCTACAGATTAAATAACTAATATGGAACTCCGAGGAAATGATGTTGCCTGTGGAAAACAGTGGTAAACATACATTTTTTGAAATAATTGCATGTATAATACGTAAGAAAAAGATCTTTTTACATCCCTAAAGGTTACGGTACTCCTATGATGAGCTCCTGGAGAACGGGTACCACAGGCTAGCCCCGTAGTTGAGGACAGTTGGTTGCATGAATTATTTATTTATTGGATGTCAACATAGCAATTTGGTATGATTACCTGGTAGCAACAGTCGAGGGGGCTATAGTGAGTTACCAAAACAATCTGTCCTGCATTCGCCCAAGGACGGGAAGAAACCTCCTTTGGACAGTACACATCCTAACAATAACAATAAGCCCATTTAGCACAATAATTCAAATAAAAATTATACAAACATCTCCACCAAACACTGATACAGTCGACTGAATCACATAATTTAATATATTGTACTACCTGTAACTATTTTCTGATATTATATTATATTTATATACTTCCGCGTATTGCCATGCCATCTTCACCGCAAAGAAACCACATCCAAATACATAAACAAAACGTAGTGCATGATAAATGGACCGAATGCTGAAGTCCAGTACGGGGACGGGGAAGGTGAAGGTCGAGGTCACTCTTATCCTGGTCAAACTAGATTCCGTGGTTTCTGTGAGCGGCGGGCCATAATAGGACTGTCGTCAATAACTTAATTTTATTGGACGAAAATGAATTTTAGGAATGAGCTTCTTTGGAAGATATACGAAAAAACTCGACGTCAGTGCTCCACGGAACCGTCGCAAGGACACTCGACATTAACTGTAGAACACCTAAGCTCAAGTGTTGAGATACATCATCACCATGGCAATTACCGGTTACCTCGTTTCCCTTTTGATCCTCCTTATTTGCCATGGATCGAACGAGGAGGAGTGTCCAGCTGGTATGAGCAAGGACAGCGAAATGAGCTTCAATATTAGCAGCTCGAGGAATGAGTCAGGAAGCTGGGTCAGCTATTTCTCTGCCAGGAAGGAGTCCGAAAGTATCTCCTCTGATATCAACGTGGGGGCGACGTTCAAAGTCAGTGAATGCCGGGAGAAACAAATAGTTCACATCCAGGGAGTTTTCAGAGGTAAATTAATAATTACGAATTGATTGCATTCTTGCAAATAGCATTAAGTAATAATAAGTATGATATTTGTGTTTCTGTAATATTTATGCCCTGAACTGAAATGTTTTTATAATCACATCGCATATCATATTTAAATTTTGACTTGGTTTTATGGACAAGTTTTCATTAATCTCATAAGTTAATATTGATGAAATCTGGTTATAATTGTGAATATATTAGTATCCACGATTCTATTTTCATTTTAGTTTCGTAGTTATTTACTATTTTTTTCCAGTAACCTTATTATTTATTTTTACTGTGGTCTTAACTGTTACGCAAACATTTATATTGATTTATCCATGTGAGTATGTATACGTGTTGTCAATTTTGCCTTTTTTTCTCTCTCAACTAGCTTTTACTTAAGAATTTACTCAACCATCAGTAGTTTTCGCAGGTTTTACACCTCTTTTCTTGCTGGTGTTTTCCAGCTGCGGTTTTTTTCCAAAACCAAGCCTAAACTTTTAAAACATAGTTAACAACAATACGTTTTTATTCCGTGTGCTTTTTCCAAGATTTCTTTTTTTAAATTTATAAGACGAAGGTTATGATGTAAGAATTGGCTTAATAGTGCCAATCTCGCCCTAATAAATGACACTTTATTATTATTATGATTAGGTCTGAGAACTAAACGGTAAATTTGCGGTATGTAACGTATGGTAAAATCACTACCTCAGCCTAATGTGGTTGCCATTTCTTAGTGTTTTAATACAACGTTAAACTGGTATAATAACTTTCTCATGTTGGGAGCAATTTATGCTCATAAGTTAATTTTGTAATAGGTGTTTGTCAGCTTTCTGCTCCTCGTTGCAGAAGTAACAACAAAAAAGTCCGGACTACTGAAATTCTAAGAAGCATCCGATGAACTAAATTTCAATTGCTATAATACTCATGGCTACAAGAGTATTCCTTATAATAGCAAAAAGGGTAACGAGTTCGCCTTTAATGAAAGCGGTTCCGGGTTCGATTCACGGCGGAATCCCGTTTCTGCAAAAAGACCTCATGTGTCGAAGCACTTTTCTGTATTTTTCTATCCCTGAAAGTCAATACTATGGCAATTGAAATGTTCCTTGGGCGTTTCTAAAATTTTAATTCGGTATTTAATTTTTCTCCTTGTTTCAATACTCTGTTTTGTAGCCAAACCTCGCTACATCCTTACACTCCTTTTGCATTTTGTAATTGTTCATTGTGGACTTACTTTCGGGTCTCCATTTATTTACTCTTCCGTGATAGAAATTTGGTTAATAAAGTTTGAGTTTAATCAAGAATATCTAATTCCTCCTTCCGACATCCACTGAGGTCGTTTAACCTTCAACGCCTTCAGACGTACTTTTACGTCCGGCGCTGTTCTCCGCTTCTTCATCTTATAGGAGCTATATTTTCATTTAATATTAAACAATATACATATAAGCTCATCAAGGGTGAGTTTTTCTTGCATGAGAGCGTATTTTGTATTTTTTATTTATTTTAAATCAAATTAAAAGCTAAGAACATTAATCCCGAATTTTTCACCCACGATCATTTTTAAAACTGCTAATATTTTTCTACAAAACCAATATATTATTCTGTTTTCTCCTTCAGTTACTCTTCGTATCATTAGAACGAATACGAGTCACATGCTAATTAGTTAAGAAAAGCCGAAACTTAGAAAAAAAGTTTTGAGCGGAGCGTAATCTCGTACGAGAAATTTGTTCGTGCAGCCCAATTTATGTATCGACTTAAACTTTACTAAACAAAAACGTGGCAAAGAACTGGTCGCAAGTGAGATTGACATAAATGTAGTAATTTTTATTCATAGTTGGTTTTGGTGATTTCGATAAGTGGGTTTTGCGTAGAACGGAAAAAGTAAGTTGGGTTATTAGGAAAACGAACTTGGAGGTTCTTGAGATGGATGGGGAGAGAGAGAGAGCTTTAATTGAAGTGATTAAGCATCGACACAGGAAATGGGTGGATCAAGTATTGAGAGGGGAGGGGATACTCAGGAATGTAATAGAGGGATTCAAAGTAAAAAACAGAGGGGAAGACTAGGACAAAGATATTGGATGATTTCAAGGGTAGGATAAGCTACAATGAAGCGAAGGAGATGGCGTTGAGTAGGGATTTTTGAATGCACATGAAACTACCGAAAGGAAGAACACTTGTGTATGTTCGGGCCAATATCTTGAATCAAATTTTAGTTATTGATTTTTATTTCCGAGTTTTTTGCGGTTACGAAACGGCGGCTGTGAATGTACCTTATCGAGGCTTGAGGGGTTAATTTAAACGAACTACCACCTTAAGATATCCCACGTGTTTTAATGAAAATACAGTAATCTGAAGTTTCTACTCGCAGAAGCAACGGATGGGAAAAGTTTGGAGAGGAATTTGGAAAATAAAGTGGAAAGAAATGTGGAAAAGGCTGCATTGAAGATTGAGTGGAGGTGGGATGAGAAACTTTCATTTCATCCAAACTGTGGAACAAATATCGCCATCACAAGTGATGGTCGGTCCATTGTTAAAAAAGTGTGAGTTTACTCGATTTATTGTGATATTTCGCAATTTCGATCGTATTGTCATTGCACTGAACATCTATTTGAACACGATTTGGATCTCTAAAGTGATATATTGCTACGTTCAAAAAGTTCTCGATTTTATTTTTCCCGCGAAAGCGCCGAGCAGGAGAAATTTAAAATTTTGGTGGTAGATAGCGCCTCATATCGTGGTTACAGCTACTCTCCACCTAACTTCCTACCTATTTATTCACCACCAGAATTTTACATTTCTCCTGCTCGGCGTTTTTGCGGGTAAAAATATGTTCGAGAACGTTCCAAATGCAGTCATATGTACTAATGGACCCTCTCGTACAATTTGCAGTGAAGATGAAGCATTCAACGGCGTAACACTTACAAAAAGACCACTTAAGGACGATGAACTCTTTGAGGTCAGACTTGACAAGAAAATATCGAAGTATAACATGGGAATGGGAATAGGAGTGACAACGCACGATCCCGGTACTCTGGAGATTCCCAAGCACATGAATGATTTAACGTGAGTAGATATTTTCATTATAAGGTACCATGTAGTGGAAAATTTTAAACTCATTCGCATAAACGGTATTTGCAGCCGTAGATATTTAAACTGTATTTTTATGCAGGGACATGTTTTATAGTACTCCTGTTAAGAACGATATCAAAAACGAAAAGTTGATCAGATTACTACGAGAGATAATCTCAAAATATTACTTTCTTTTTCAGAGATGGGACTTGGATGATTTACTTTTCGAACGTCTACATGAATGGATCTATCATTGAAACTAGCTTCACCAGGGACCTGAAACATCTCAAGGTATGGCATTTTAACTTTATGAGTGCGGTGATTTGCCACCAGGTTCAATAATTCTATTTGTCATATACTTGAATTGCTGATTTGCATTATAAAATTTGTCATGAATAGTATTTTGAAATTGTTTCTATTTAAATACGAAGGGTATTTAGATGGAGCTATTACAAAATTAGCGATGACAAAATGTTTTTAAATTTTCAACAATTTTGTGAGCTTATTTTCATGTCAAGGGTGGGGAATCGCATTCCCCTTTCAAGAGATTTTTAGCGCGGTAACCCATCTTCTTTCAAAAAAAGAATTTGGTTATAAATTATTGAGCTTGGAAATGTATGACTATACCTCACTAATTTGAAGTCAAATGTTGCTCAATTACCTTTGAAACAATACCTTCATCCCTCTAATTCAAAGCAATTATTTACGTTTTCTGTTATTGTAGAATTTTACTAGGTTCTGTATGTGACTTTCCAAATCGAAATATTTTCTCCTACCATCCCGTAACTAAATGTGACAAGTAGAGAAAGTCCCTTTCTTACATCACCAGTACAAATGGTGATGTACGGTGGCGACTTCGTGGGTCTCATGACTGCTACTGTAGCCTTGATGGCCTATCAATAACACTGAAAAATCTTGCATGATAAGTATAAGACAAGTAATGCATATGATGTTTCAAGTCTATTTAAAATTCATACTAACTTATAGCTAATTCGTAGTGGTGTAACATTTGTTTATAATTTATATATGTTATATATTTATATTTTTTAATTTTTTTGAAATTATTATTATTTTTTATTTTGGCAACTTTATATTGTTAGTACTTGCTTTCTGTATCGATGCATTGAAATAATTGATTTTATTAATTGTTATATAAGCTAACATTTCCGCCTATGGCGACGTTAACTTATAACACAATAAAGTTGTATAAAATTGCAATAGTACAAAGCCGCCTTACGACTTACTGCAGCGGTTTTGTAAAATAAATAAATTTACTAACAGTAGTAAATAAATAGTTGAAGGGTGTTTCAGTCACTGGTAGTTAATGTGAATCAAAATGTAACTATTTCCAGTTAATGTATATGTATGTATGTGAGTGGTTCGAGATCGATATTGACTCGATATCTATATAGTAATGCACGTGTATGGTGTGGTTGCCTAACTCCGACATTAAGTTGTTAATTTCTTATAAACAAAAGCCCATTGAGCTAAACGGTTGGACACATGCCTGCCATTTTTAACCAAAGAACGTACCCTGAAAAATCGTGCGAATCCGTTTGCTAATTTCCCACTTACCTGGTGTTCCCCTTGTCGGTACCTACAGATTTTCATTTTTCGAAATTGTTTGGCATCGAGTCGGTACGGGTTACAATGATTCAATCACAATAATATTTATTGGGTTAAATAACAAGGCCAAATAGGAAAAAAGAGGGTAGGCGTTTGAAAAAAATGACTTCGATTTTTTCGGGAAACCATAATGTATTATGTTCCTTCAACCATTAATTCTAAATGTGCGAAATATTTCCTTTAAACAGTTCGTTTTTTTTTATTGCAGGTTGGCGATAGGTTGGGAGTTAAGGTAAAAGAAAATGGAGCTTTACACTTGTTAGTCAACGGTTTTGACCAAGGACGAGCAGCTGCAAGAATACCTCCAAACGTATTCGGCGTCTATGAATTGTACCGCGATGCTGTCGCAGCGACAATTATAGATCCCGTTGAATAATCTTTCAACTGTGAACATAAAAATCCTCCTCAGATTCCACCACCTCATGTCCTATCTATCAATCGTAATCACTCAGCAACTCACTACGAACCTAAGAATGTACTTCTAGAAGAATAATAAAAAGAATTCGGATTGTATTCCGGACATTTATCTTATTTATCACCTTTATGCTTATCGAAAGTAACTTTGCATCGAAGGTTAATAATTGAGGTAATCGAATGGTGTCTAAGAATAGAGTATGGGAAGCATTTGGAAATGCGTATAGTTATATTGGAAAACGATTAAAAATTTGAACTTGTATTCTAGAGCGATATTTTCCGAGCTATTCCGCCAATTATTGTTATTTTAATAAATTTAGCTTGCACGGAGGTAAAATACAACCTTTAATACGTATTTATATGCCATGGAGCTATAGCTCTCACATGGGTCCGCGGATCCAAAATTGTACAAAGATACGTAAACTAGTTTTTGCCTAGACTTTACGCGGAAAAAGGCAGAATTCTGAGTGCCAACCTCAGCCATTTAGAAACTACATAAACTTCAATATAAGTTTAATTTGACTAATAGTTTAATAAGTTAACCTGCGGGCTAATGATAGTTATCTAAAGTACCATTAAATTATATACTCAGGTATGTTACTTAGTAAGTTAATGTCAGAAAGGCATTTATTTATGTATATGTTATGACAACCGAGTGGAGCATTTACATATATTTTTATCTCATACATATATTCTCATTTACCGCGCGCCCTCGTATAAGACGCGCACCTCGTTTTCGAGCTATGAAATTTGGTTTAAAAAATGTCGAAAAATTGGTTTAAAATATTTCCGAAAAGGCAATGACGCAGCTCTGTATTCCAGCATATTTTGGCTATAAAATTTTATCCTCTATCATTTAAGTAAAATGCTTAAGGATTCATTATGGAGAGATATTTCATAGATGAAGTAACTATTAAAATCTTTGAAAATAGGTACGGATAATATTACAGAAAAAGGATCAATTTTAAAATAAACCATACAAAGATACTAATTTAAAAATTCAGCTATAATAGAAAGAAAAACAAAGCAAAAATTAAATCACAAATAATTAATAACAAAATTACACTTATCCAAATATTACATGCGCATACCCATTTAGTGGAAAGACCGCAACATATAGGTGATCTGTATTAAATAATTAGGAATTATTTCTCTGTTTCTCTTTATCTCTTTTAAATTAATGATAATAGCAATCACTCGTTATTACTTATTGATAGCAGAAAAAATAAAAATTATAGCAATAAACGTACGATACTGATAATGGATCATAACCATAAAGGTTATTCATCATTATTATAAATCAATGAATTAAGATTGGTCTTCTAGTAACGTAGTACGGGGTAAACATTGGTAGTTTCGTGGCATTGGTAAGTGTTTGATAAGTTTTCAAACATCCGTTACGCAATTTACAGTATTGGCTCAGATTTTGCCAAAGAGCTTTCGCTTCTCTACGTAGAAAACCCCATTCATTTTATTTCATTTTTAATTGGGTAACTGATGTCTGAAAACACTTCTGAGACAACGAGGAAGTAATTATTTATTTTCAGAAAATTATTTTACGTTACTAAAGCTCCATTTTGTAACCTTAAACTGATGCGGGAAACATACAAAAAATTAAAAGAAATATATTGGTTTATCTCCGCAGATGATAGTTTAAATTATAAAAAAATATCCCCAAAATCTGGGGTCGCCTTATAGGAGATTTATGTTTATTAAGCTACTGATAGTAGAGTTGATTGCCCGAATGCACGAATTCGAGCGAATGTTGCAGCAGTTGCTAAGCAGTGTTTATGGATGCAGAAAAGTCAAAGTTTATTAATTTAAAATATTACGAATAGGTAATAGTTCCATAAACGCTATAGAGTTTCGTTATCCAGCCGATGATCACTTATCTAAACTAAATGCAGCGGTATTTGGTAGTTATTCTTATAATAATAAAAAAATCCCCATCATTTGGGTGAGATTGACACTGAAAGTTTCTTAATATTCATTGAATAATTAAATTAAAGGGAATAGTATGGGAAAAATTTGATGATTTGTGGATGTAAATAACCTAAGAGATTCTTAGGAAATATATATTTAGACCAAAAATATACGACAGACACATGCTAAAACTATAAAACTTTGACGAAATTTATACCTCACTAGCTGAAGGTTTCTGTTATTATTCGTGGAAGTATATGGTATTTGTTATAATGAGAGCAAGATCGCTAAAAATGTCACTCTGAGGTGCTCCTAAGACCCCAATTGGTATGTTCTGGGTCAAATGGAAAACTGACCTTTGGCGGGGACAAGTCAAAAGGGCACGGGAAGTTTTCGAGTGTGAGAATGAAGGTTTTCCACCTCTTCCAAGGCAATGTATGAAGATGGTGGATCCCATAGAGAGATCCTCTCCAATGGGACGACATGAGGTTACCCTGGGACGCAAAGGGAGTTGAGCAACTACGGCGTAACAAGTGCTGGCGTATCCTTTGGGAAATGTAGGCTAAAGGAAGGGGTGGCACTAAGCCATCCTACTCCTTTAGACATGGACCTCCCATACTCATGCACATATTGACGGTCTTTTGGAGCAAAGTGGATGGCCATCGATCCCCATAATGTTAATTACAAAAAAATATCTACCAGAAACGACACCTCTCCGATTTACTTATTCTTTGACTAATGATATGTATTACAGTTTTTGTAAAGAAACGTCATAGATTTTAACTCTAAAAATACGCAAACAATACATAAGGTAATTCCTGGAGAGATTAACCCCCCCCCCCACCTAAGTAAATGACTTCATAACAATGACTTCATTGATAACAAGAATGTGAAACCGCGTGATATATTAGAAAAGTTATTGATTAATAACAGGATACGAACAAATTTTGTTTAAAAACATTTTCACACAAAATATTAAAGTCTTTCTGCATCCATGCATTTGGCCATCTTTCCTGAGTATCCAGGTGAGACGCCTCACCTCTGTGGGAGAGGTACCCCATTAGCTTAAACTGAATTTAATCTGGAAAGCGCTTTTTATATACAAAATTGTTAAAGATAACTTAAAGACAGTATCTAAGAAAACGTTTAAGTTAACTTTAAAACCTATTTAAAAGTTTTATTTGACTGACATAGAAACTGACATTTTAACTGACATAGAAACCCCTCGACGTGTGGCCCTCTCATTCAAAGGCTCCATTTCTTATAGTCTGCAAAACCTTTTTAAAAAATATAACGTGATTCCAGGATATAAAAATAATAACACGCTAATGAAATTACTTGCCAATTCGAAAGATAAATTCAAAGCTTTAGACAGACCGGGAGTATATAAATTAAATTGTAAGGATTGTGATGGAATTTACATTGGGATGACAACCCGCAATTTTAATGTCAGAGCACAAGAACACCATAGAGCTTTCCTCCATAAATCTCCTTCCTCCCACTTTGCTAAACACCTTTTCGAAAACAGTCATTCCAGTGATTTTTCCCCAGAAATCCTTCACTTTCAAAGTAAAATCCTCGACTCAATGCTCTAGAACAGCTTGAAATTAAACGTCACCTCTCCTAACCCCATTGTTCCCTTATTGACGAGTATCTTTTTCATTCTCCCTCCCCCATCTTGGATTCCGCCCTCTCCCCCATCCTTTAGTCATCTGTAAATTTCCCCTCCCACTCCCCTTCCTACCTCCTGATTGGTTGTCATTGCACTCGTATGTATGTCTATTTCCAACTTCTACATTGTATTTTATCTGTCATCACTCAAATTACAATGTATGCTTCGGCAGTTTGATGATTCAGTTGTGTGTGAACCAGACGATGGTAATGTACCGAAACCGGTAGTTCCTAAATAAAAAGCTTGTGGAAAAGTAAAAATCTTTTTTCAATTTTATTTGAAAACATTTTAGGAGGCATCTCAGCCCCCTCTAGAGACATATAAATAGCATATTGAGGCTTGGTCATCTGTTTTTTGCAAGTGACATCTTCTCAAGCAAAAATATTGTCGATTCAACCAAAAAAAAGAAATTATGACAATTTTGATGCTTTTGTAGAAACTTCGAGGCAAATATTCTTACAGAAGATGTTCTTTGATTTCTAAAAAAAATTATGTTTGTAATTTCAATGGGCCAACTTTTCTAGGTATTACATTTCGATCAGAAAGAAAGTGGCAAAACTCCCCAACCTAGTGCTTACTAAACACTGCATCATATTTTGATCGTGCATAAAATGCATTCGACCGTGAATTTAAATTTGAATTTAAATTTAAATGTAGATTAAAAACGTATTTTTGAAAAAAGCCTTAATCAGTATCACCTTAAATTGATACTAATAGGGCACATATACTTAATGATAGCACTGGGGCATCTATCCCGAGAAGAGGTGGGGCGTCTATCCTTTCAGTATGGGAGAGATGCCCTTAGAGCCAGTGGGGCTACACTTTGTCCATGATAGCTAGTCACTGCACGTGGATAAAAGATGAATCTATAGCTACAAGTTTTCGTCCATTAATTAAAAATATTCAAACATTTAAACATATGCCAACTAGAAACATTATGGGCTATCTTATAACCGAGCGGAGAAAAACAGTGCCTACTTGAAATGATGTTATAAAACTGCGTAAAAAGAATTAATCGCCATGAAACCCTTGCAGATAGACAGGTGAATTCCAACTAACTGACGAACACCGTCCGCAGAGTAATATTGTGGTTTTCCTTAAAAATACTGCGACTACCCAGCATAGTGGGGCAAAGTGGACACTTTACGAAAGTTGAGAAAAACCAAAATTGCGAACATATCTTTAAGAATATTGTTGATATATTGATGGTTATTGATTCTGCACTAAGTAAACAACACTCTTAGAATTTATTAATTTTATTTCTTTATAAACGAGTAAACAAAACACATTTTGTCTTAGAGTGGCCACTTTACCCCAGTCTTCCCTACTAGTTGTTACCAATAACAATAGCTTTCTGCATTTTTTGTAAAAATCCTCTGTATATCGTTCTTTTTCAGAAAGTAAATAATCTACAAAACTATTTTTAATTCCTTAGTGGTACAATATTTTCGTCTTTGGTAAGTAATAAGTTACAGATAACGTTGTGCAGTGCAAGATACACGCGATTAATGTGGACTTAAAGTTAAAAAGTGTTGATTTTGCTAATCAAGATAATGAAGATGTATGAAAAACATGGATGCAAGAAGAGCTGTGTAATGATTGGAGTATTGTGCAAGCTTTAACTCAATTAGATGAGGTGCATACATTCATTAGTATAGAATATATTACGAATCTGAGTACATACGTTTACCGAAATCTTACGTTATTATATAGAATGAATAGTATAAATAAAACATCTATACTGTTAAACTGAGGCTGTATTCTAAACTTTTTAATGAATAAGCGGCGATTATTCTGTTTGATGGATACCGGTTCAAGTTATGTTTACGTTTAACCCACAATATGTTTAGCCAAGAATAACTTTCGAATGAACTTTAACCATGTAACGAGCACTATGTAATTCCCATTGTTTTGAGAATCCTACAGACACACTGATTCCGCTTAATCTGACATTCATATTTATTTCCTGAAAAGGGATGCGTATCAGCTTTATTTATTTTCTGTATAATCAGTTAATTCTATTCCTTGCGTCTTGTATACTTGTTGCACCTACACACTGCTTCCAGGGCTAGAAAGTTAATTTAGCTCATGAAAAATTTAGTGGTTAGAAATTTGTGAGTGCCAGTGTGGCCGATAACCTTTGCTAACCTTTTATTCAACAATAATATTATCACAAAATATTTCAGTCTCATTAAGTAGCGGCTATTTCATTCAGTTCTAATAATAGTATCTTTTAGGGTCAAAAATTTAACTCGGAAGACAATATTATGCTATGCGATCAAAAACCGGCCTTGGTGGCCAAGTGGACAGCATTCTGTCTAAGCTATCGCTCCTATCCCAAGGTCCCGGGTTCGAATCCCGGCTGAACGGATTTTTCCGATCGGGGAATGGTAATTTGTGTTAGTTGTTACTGTAGCCTCGCTTAAGCACCTCCTGATAAGTTAATCAGAGCTTCGGGGGACCTCACCGGTGAGAGGCAATAGCAGTTTAGCATGAAAAATAGTTAAAAAATCTCTTCGTGGCTTTCAATACTTTGCCTTGTAATCCACAAACATTTGTAGAGATATATTAAAGTATAGTCTACGGTAGAATGCAAGTATTCTGCATTCCGATTCACAAATCCCAATTTAGTTAATCACCCACTAACTTCTACTTTCACAATAAGATATATATTTTCAATAAATCTAATAATTAACTAACATAGAAATTTAAGGAGATATTGTTGCCTGTGGAATAGTTTGGTAAAGATCTATGTTTTTGAAATAACTGCATGTGCAATGCGCAAGTAAAATATGCTTTTACATCCCTAAAGGTTACGGTACCCCTAAGACTCCAGCAGAACGGATACCACATGCAGTTAGCCCCGTGGGAAAGGACTGTTGGTAGCATGACTTATATGTATTCACTTCCGCGTATTGCTTTGCCATCGCCACTGCATAGAAACCACATCCAAATACACAAACAAAACGTAGTGCATGATAAATGGGCCGAATGCTGAAGTCCAGTACGAGGACGGGGAAGGTGAAGGTCGAGGTCACTCTTATCCTGGTCAAGCTAGATTCCGTGGTTTCTGTGAGCGGCAGGCCCTAATAGGACTAACGTCAATAACCTATTTTTATTGGACGAAACTGAATTTTAGGAATGAGCTGCTTTGGAAGATATATGAAAAAATTCAACGTCAGTGCTCCACGGAACCGTCGCAAGGGCACTCGACATTAACTGTAGAACACCTAAGCTCAAGTGTTGAAATACATCATCACCATGGCAATTACCGGCTATATCGTTTCCCTTTTGATCCTCCTTACTTGCCATGGATCGAACGAGGAGGAGTGTCCAGCTGGTATGAGCAAAGACAGCGAAATGAGCTTCAATATTAGCAGCTTGAGGAATGAATCAGGAAGCTGGGTCAGCTATTTCTCTGCCAGGAAGGAGTCCGATAGTATCTCCTCTGATATCAACGTGGGGGCGACGTTCAAAGTTAGTGAATGCCGTGAGAAACAAATAGTCCACATCCAGGGAGTTCTCAGAGGTAAATAAATAATTACGAATTGATTGCATTCTTGCAAATAGCATTAAGTAATAATAAGTATGATATTTGTCATTCTGTAATATCTATGCCCTGGACTGAAATGTTTTTATAATCACATCGCATATCATATTTAAATTTTGACTTATTGTTAGTTTTATGGACAAATTTCTATTAATCTCATAATTTAGTATTGACAAAACTGGTTATACTAACAAAATATTTTATATCCACTTTTCTATTTTCGTTTGAGTTTAGTAGTTATTTACCATTTATTTCTTGTAACATTATTACTTTATTTCCACTTTGGTCTTATACCAATTATACCAGTGAGCTCCTAAATATCCATTACTCTATTGTCATTTTAATTTTGTAGCTATTTTCTTGAAACTTTATTCCTTGCTTATAGCTATGATCTTCACCGTTTATATTGATTAATTTATGTGTATATACATCTGTATTGCCTTGTTTGCCATTCAGATCTCTCTTAACCTGCTTTCCCGTAATAGTCTACTTAAGTAGTCGTAGTAGGTTTCGCAGTATATTTGAATCCCCTTCTTGCGTGTGTTTTCTTGCAGCGGAGTATATTTTTTCCTACGCCAAATATTTGGTTTCTAAACCCGCACTATAGTTTTCTTCTGTGTACTTTTTCCAGGCTAACTCTTTCTTTAAAATTCACATGTGGAAAATTTAGATGTATGAAGAAACTTAATAGTGTCAATCTCGACCTAATAAATGACCATTTGTGCGAACTGCCCTTATATGTCGAAGCACTTTAAACGTATTTTTCTACCCATGAATGTGTTATCATGGCTATTGAAATGGACATTGTGTGCTTCTTAAAAGGTCGATTCGGGCCTTTAATTTTTCTCCTCGTTCCAATAATCGGTTTTGTAGCCAACCCTCGCTACATCGTTGAAGTGCTTTTGCCTTGTAATTAGTCTTTGCAGACTTACTTTCGGGTTTCCATTGATAAAGTCTTCAGTGATGGAAATTTAGTTTTTAAAGTTCTAATTAAACGTAGAATAACTATATCCTCATTCCGACATCCACTGAGGTCTTTTACCCCTTTAACGCTCTCAGATGTATTACTTCATTACGTTTGGCCTTATTCTTCATATGTCTATCTTATAGAAGCTTTGTTTCCGCTAAACGCTATATGTAATATACTTATATCCTCATTAAGAATAAGAAGAACATATATTTATCAAATGTTTCACCCGCGATCATTGTTAATACTGCCAATACTCCATACAAAAATCTATATGAAATTCTGTTTTTTCTCTTTCCATAAGCTCAGATAAAATGTGAAATTCAGTTTAGAGAAACCAAAACTTAACAAAAAAATTTTGAGCGAAGCGTAACCTCAGAGAAATTTGTCCACTAAAACTTTGTTTAATTTTTAAAGTGGCAAAGAACTTGTCGCAAATGAGGTCAAGATAAATGTAGAGATTTTCATTTCTATTTGGCTTTGGGCCTATATTTTCTAAGGGACTTTAGTTATAGCTTTTTATTTCCAAGAGCGGAATTTGCTGTTGCGAAACGGGGACTATGAATAGACCTCATCGGTGTTTCAGAGGTTTATCTAAACGGACTACTTTGTTAAAATATCTTGCGTATTCGATGAAAGTATTCTAACCTAAATTTTTCACTCACAGAAGCTACGGATGGGCAGGTATTTGGGCAGAGTGTGCAGAAGGCTAAAGTGAAGAATGAATGGAGGTGGGATGAGAAACTTTCCTTTCATCCAAACTGTGGAACGAATATCGACATTACAAATAATGGTCGGTCCATTGTTAAAAAAGTGTGAGTTTGCTCGATTTATTTTAATGTGTAACATTATCGATCATATTGTCATTGCACTTAGCGTATCTATTCTGGACACGATTTTGAACTCAAATGTGATGTACTGCTACGATAAAAAAGTTCCAGAACTTATATTTTTCCCGCGAAAACGCCGAGCAGGAGAAATGTAAAATGTTGGTGGAATATAGCGCCACATATTGTGGTTACAGCTTCTCACCACCTACCTACCTACCAATTTATCCACCACCGGAATTTTACATTTCTCCTGCTCGGCGTTTTCACGGGAAACATAGTTCGGGAACGATTTAAATTTAGTCATACGTACTAATGACAACCTTTTAACCAATTTGCAGTGAAGAGGAAGCATTCAACGGCGTGGCACTAACAAAAAGACCACTGATGAACGATGAACTCTTTGAGGTCAAACTTGACAAGAAGATATCAATGTATAACATGAGTATGGGAATTGGAGTAACAACGCACGACCCCAGTACTCTGAAGATTCCCAAGCACATGAACAATTTAACGTGAGTAGAGATTTGTTTCTAAGGTACCATGTTGTGGAAAATTTTAAACTCTTTCGCACAAACGGCGTTTGCTGCCGTAGATATTTAAACTGTATTTTTATGCTGGGATATGTTTTAGAGTACTCTTGTTAAGAACGATAAGAAAAAAACTCGATCAGATTACGACGAAAGATAATCTCGAAGTATCACTTTCTTATTCAGAGATGGGACTTGGATGATTTACTCTGAGTTCGCCTACATGAATGGATCTGTCATTAAAGGTGACTACACCAAGGACCTGAATCATCTAAAGGTATGGCATTTTAACTTTATACATGTGGTAATTTGCCACCATATTTAATAATTATATTTGTAAAATAGTTGAATTACAGATTCACATTTTAAAATTTGTCATGAAGAGTATTTTAATTTTTTTTATTTAAATACGAAAAGTATTTCGATAGAGCCATTGTAAAAGTAGCGATTAGAAAATTTTCTTAAATTTCCAACAATTCTGTACCCATATTTTCATGTCCAGGGTGGGGAATCGCATTCCTCTTTCGATGGATTTTTAGCGCGGTAACCCATCTTCTTTCAAATAAATAAACCGGTTATAAATCGTTGTGCGTGGAAATTCATGATTTTATCTCACTAATATGAAGCCAAACATTTATCAATTTTCATTAGGTTCATTCCTCTCTTTTAACGCATTTATTTGCGAATTAATTTTTATAAGAATTTTACTAGGCTCTGTTAGTTTCTTTCCAAACCAATATATATTTACAAGGAAATGGGTAAAGTGCGTAAACATATTTACTTACATATAATAAATAAATAGTTGAGTGGTGTTTTAGTCATTCATAGTTAATTTGGAACAAGATGTATATATACCTAGTTGATATATATGTATGTGTTTTAGGGTGTACACGTACTCATATGAATATATTCGTGTATATTGATATTTATAGGTAAATATATATTCACCATTGATTCTTAGTGTGCGAAATATTTCCTTTAAAAGGTTCATTATTTTAATTGCAGGTCGGCGATCGGTTGGCAGTTAGGGTAAGTGCATATGGAGACCTGCACTTGATAGTCAATGGTGTGAACCAGGGACGAGCCGCCGGAAGAATACCCCACAACGTATTCGGCGTCTATGAATTGTACCATGATGCTGTTGCTGCGACAATTATAGATCCCGTTAAATAATCAAAACGTGAACAAAACAATCCCCTCCATGTTTCCACTCTTATCAAGTCCTATCTATCAACCGTAATTACTCATAAACGCACTACGAGCCTAAGAATGTATTTCTAAAAGAATAAAAAAATAACTCGGATTGTTTTCCATATATTTATCTTATTGATCATCCTTGGTCGTCTTGAAAGTAACTTCACATCTAAAAGCTACTATTAAGATAAGCGAAGGGTGTCTAAAAATAGAGTTTGTAAAGTATTTGGAAATTCGTATTGTTAAATTGGAAAACAGTTGAAAATTTGAACTTGTATTCTACAGCGATATTTTGCAAGCTTTTTCGCTAATTATTGTCATTTTAATAACTTTAGTTTGCACGTAGGTGGAATACAATCATATACATACAAATATGCCCTGATAGCCGAATGTTGGCTCGTTGCAGGGGTTTATGCACATTAAGATTATTTCTCAATGTCTTTGAAGCGATTGATAACATTTAAATTTAAACCCTGAAATCCACCAGTGGCGCGCGGCAGGGGGTGTAAAACACCGACATCCATATCTAACCTGGAGTGCTATTAGCTTCTCTAATGCTTCACGGAAAAGACGACTATAAGTATGTCTGTCCAGGGAACTACTTTCTTGTATCGCTTTTTTTGTTTTCTCCCGAAGATCGCGTAAGTTTATAACTGGGATAGCAATATCAGTTATCTCCTCCTCGAAATCGGTGGCGATAAATTTATCAAAAAGCTTCCGTCGATACTCAAGTCTTCTATCATTAAGAGAGTTCCATCCGAGGGATTCTATCATAGCCAAAACACTGCTGTCAAATCTGAAATCTCCCTTGATGTACCTTGCTGCTCTACGTTGAACCATCTCAAGATCGGAAATTAATCCTTAGATAAGAGTATATATATCCATGATTTAGCTAACAGAATTTAATGGGGCAAAGAAATTGGTTGCTCTTGATATCTCTTATTATGTCCAATTACGTATGACCTCTCAGTTCAGCTAAAAAGTTAATCATAAAATTTTAACTCTTTTCTATTGACGGTTTTCATTGTATATTGAGGTGAGTCTTATCTTTCTTTAGAACCATTATTACCAAAAATGCACAGATTTTGGCAGCGCCATTTCTAATTCACCATTGCTCCGGAATTCAGTGTTGAAACGAAGTGAGCCATGCTCCAAGCGGAATTATTATTATTTAACCCAAAAGAATACGCAGTTGTTAGGGTTCTGACGATGGTGCTCGGTCGCCGAAACTGGTAAGCCTCTTTTTGGAGTTTTATTTGTGGAAATGGTACTAGTAATTTCTTGACATTGTCATTAAAGTTTTTTTATGAAATTCCACCAAGTTACGCCAGAAAATATTGATTTGATTTATTTAACTAAATTTTCCGAAGAACAGGCATTTTTGTGTCGGCATACCCATGTCGCCATTTGAATTATTTCCGTAGTTTATTTCAAATTCTCAAAAGAGAAGGTATCATTTTAATCTTTTAGTCGCAAATGCAAGAAACCGCATAAATCTGCCATGATATTAAACATCTTAAAAGTTGAATTGAATAGGCTGTATAAGATGAGCGCCAAAGTAGCCTTAATTCGCGACAGGGGACTAAGTGCGTCTCGTACACTTCATCCCAGGGTTCGGTTCGCATGTCATCGCGCTTCCGAAGTGGGTCATGCTAAGGATGTGCATTTTATGCTCCGGAAAACTTTTAATTGGCGACAGTCAAAAGTTTTCATCCTTTAGGCCCGAATGTGCTATCTATTTTGGTTAATTTCTACGCAACTAATGTTTGCATATCGAAATCTATGTCTGCGTCAGCATTCAAACAAGGAAATCATAGAAAATCTATCACAGGAAGGAGTCAACTCCTTTAAAGAAATAAGAACAATACACTGTATCGACGTCACTTGCTTTCGTATTGGAATGGAATACATTTTGAAAGATGATCGCTGATGAACGCGTACTGAAAAATGTCGGGGATAATCAAAACAAAAAGTCATGTTTCCCATTCTCGTTTATCAATAAAACAGCGAGAGATAAATAGTTCTTTGAGTATTTTAGCTTTCAGCAACTTGTCAGGGAAGTATTATCAGCTAACGGATTTCGGGTGACAACTACGACTCAAGATTGAATTATCTTCGGTAAGCCACGTGTAAGCGTAATTTGGACTTCATCACAAAGATATCGTTTTGAAGTGCACCATTATCAATGTCTCTCCGTAAAGTACCAGATTATCCTCTGGGATATGACTCCAAAGCAAACAGAAACAGTTGGTAATGCATGGGTACTTTACTGCTAAGTCACCGCTACCACTAAGCTCTCTATTAGCGTCCGCCCAAGCTATGACGTTCATTGACGTCGAGATTGCAGCACATGTCGCAAAGGATAATAAATAAAAACCACCTTCCTCTACCAAAAAAACACCCCTTTATTAATCAGCTATAAAGTTTCGTCATGTATAACTATGTCTATTAAATTTATCATCATGGCTGAGAAGGCGAAGGGAAAAATTGTTTTTATTTTTAATCTTTAATCCATTTACCTTTAAATGCAAGTGCATTCGACAATCAACAACTGCCTTGGTCGTCAGGGGGACGGGTTGTTTATAAACAAAAAAAATTTTCAAACTATTCTTCTATATTTCATAACTCTCGCAATTTGAAATCGGAAACGATGTATCCTAACCAAAATAAAAAATGGTACAATATCAGATACTTAGTTATCATATTTGACTCGATTTGGTAGGATCGCTATTTACAATTTAATCTTGTAAATTAAACGAAGCTTACGAAAAATAAAAAAATAACTATCTACATTAATACTCTGCGAGCCGCCTTTCGGCTGCGGCATGGGGTGGAAACACCAGTTGATCTAAACTACTTCTTTACTCTGTTATTGTGGCGTATTGTTCGCGGAAAGAATGAATTTTTAAAACAATTCGTCCAAGCATCTATTTCTGTTAACTTACGCTCGTTATCGGATCGACCTAGGTAGCAGGGGGGTTGCATAATACTGGTTGTATCTTCCGCAAATATAGTTTCCCTGAATTTATTAAGCAATCGCAGCCTAGCTTTCAAACTCCTGTCTTTCAAGTATTCCCAACCTACGCCTGAGAGCACTTTTGTAACGTTTGATTTTTTTGTCGTAGCATTTCTTAACAAAACTTTAGTCAAATTATCGGAGTATTTTTGAGTAATCTAGAGTCGAATATTGAATACTTGCGAAAAATAAAAAAAACGAATTCAAATAATCTCTTGAGATTCGCCCACTAGAATTGAATATTTCTATCTTATCGGAAAGGGCACTTAGGTGTGTACTAAATCAATGCGTATTAATGTATCTCAATGCGTATCTTATGGGTAGTTACAGACATCAGATATATAAATCTACACACGAATTTGATATTACAGTGGATACTGAGTTGGGCTGGGTCGGGCTTGGGTATATCAATAAAGGTACTTTTATGTTAACGTTTTAAATTGAAGTACTTAATCCGAGTATCGATAAATGGTACAGCAGACGCGGTTGCTGTACAATAAAAACATGAAACATTCCAATGAAAGCAGTAATATCACAATGTCTCCTCGTGAACATGACATAATTTTACCCATAAAATATAATCCTACCTGACATCATGTGGCATCGGTAGAGTGGCACCCCTGTCCAGCAGGATCTTTATTATTTCATAATTGTCTCTGTGCGCAGCCAATATGAGCGGCGTTATGTCAGGCGTGAAGGTGGCGGTGTCTGGTGGTAACGCTTCCCAACTCTGCAAAAGAAGAAAATATTCTGTTTACCTCGAGATAAATTGACTTATAATAAAACTGCATATTTGAGTTTTATTATCTCAGATAAAAGTAATCATTACGTGAGAGTTCTAATTCTTTCACTTATATACATTAACTTTCGGTGAGCAATCGATATGCAGTAACCAGTTTTCACTGAATATCGCATGGAGCAAAATTAACTTTCAGTTTAACCATTTATTACCACTATCACGTTATAACGTTACCAATGGAATTAGAAAAGAGTTTTAGAAACCATGTGTGCAGCGCGTTTGGCCATAGAAAAAACGGTACCTTATTCAATTTACGGAGGGAGCATACGTGCGGAATAACCTAAGCTATGGCACACTTCAAACAGTACAACGACGACTACTTTAATATCATTTAATATAATTATTTTTTATGAAATAAAATATAATAATAGATGATTTATATTTTCGCAAAATCTCATCAAAATAAATATTAAAAAATAAATAAATATTATTGATACATGTAAAATATTAATTAAGTATTACCATATTTTCAAGCTAAAGAACGTATTTGAAAATTTTGAGATAAATTTATAACGGCATACTATCTAACTGCAATAATAATCTGCACAATATTTTAAAACTCGGTTTTGATCATCTACAACGGAATTTTAGAATAAATTAATATTTATCTCTCCTGTACATTGATCTTCATTTAGTATGAGATGAGTTCAAAAGTGGTACTAATTATGTACTTGTCAATAACACGGGGAGGGCATTCTGTGAGTTCCAATCCTCACCATCAGTTCGCGGTAATTCTAAATCCATCCATCTTTCGCGTACATCTATTCGGGGCTTCACTAAGGTTATCCCGACAGTTTCACTTAAATCTGTTTCGGTAAATATCACTGACTCAATATTTACGGTGAATCCATTAAGTTTTAGCCCTCCTTTGAAAACAATTGCGCCAAAAGGTTTCTCAGAACTCTTGGAGTACTCTATTTTTAATCACAATACGAGTGCGCACATTACCGAGCGAGCTAAAATCACCGTAAAACAATTCGATTCATTACAAAACAAGTAAAAATATCTAAATCAGAAAATATAACGAGAATTACAGTTTCAAGTTAACAAAGTCGCCAAAAATTCATTTTATCAGTATTTTCTCTGCTTAAAGGCTTCCTGGTACTACAGTAATATCTGTGGGATAGTTACTATATACATGTTTATATTTACTTATATAAATCCATAAATAGTACAAGGATTTTACCATGGACAGAAAAATAATAAAATTTGTAACAAGTAGGTAAGTAAAAAATTTAAAAAAATATACACATGGATAAAATATTATAAGGAAAGCATAAAACCAAATATTCAGGTTCATAATTAACAAAAATACATTTGAAATGGAGAGTTTAATCTAGTTGGTCGGGAAGGCACACGGAGGGAAAAGACTGATTAAGTCATTTTTCCTTTATTTATCCTTAGTAATTTTATAAAACAAATTGAGGTACCAAGATATAATAATTATAACAGGAAAAATAGGAAGGATTACGAATTAGAGAGTCATTCTCTTTCGGATAATATCTTAATTACAATGAATAACTAATTCGTGACCAAAAAAATAAAGATTCGCTTTAAAATATTTAAGATACTTTCATTTTAAAGATATCAACAACATTTACGAGAATGGAGCTCTTTGAGAAGCGAAGAGAGAACTTACAGAGTTGAAGGCCGACTTAATAAACCTTCGGAACATTACAATCTACAATTCAAATCCTGAATCCGAGCTTTACCAAGTCTTATAAGAGGAACTATTTAATATACCAATTCTCCTTCGAGGCACGATCCTGATCTTTGCGAGCTGCATACCGAAAAGATAAAATACAAATTAAGCGCGATGGGAATATATAATCGAGAAGAACAGGGGAAAGAGGGAAGAAGAGGAAGGGCTAATTTTTGATAGGCCGTTACATTTTATGTACCAATAGAACCTCTTCCTTTCTCTCTATGATGCATGCTGGTAATGTTATTTAGCAACACCAATACGACAAAATTAGAGATCAAAAATCTGCAATAGTCTTTGTCGGCGAACCTCTTCAAATCCGCCGGTGTTTGAAGAAAAGAAGAGAGGACACCGCACTTTAATAACACTCAATGTACATTTTGCAAGCGATGCTTTCTTCTTCAGGAGTGAAACCTATTCTATTGGCTATTTGAGATTTTTAACCTCTAATTCTTTAACTGCCGTGTTCCAAATTTTCTATTTTACAATATGTCACAAGTTTCATATCATCCCAGTCATGAAAAGACTGAAGTCAATAGAAAATACCAATGAAAATTATTCGATTTATAAAAAAATAGTCTATTTTCATTATATAATTATTGAGAGTTGATAGAAGCAGCTAACAAGAAACCATATCATATTAACTTCATATTAACCAGTGCTATTAAACATGGTAATCAACAGAGTAATTTGTTTATATTGAT
Organism: Sympetrum striolatum; assembly: GCA_947579665.1. Lineage (NCBI taxonomy): Eukaryota > Metazoa > Arthropoda > Insecta > Odonata > Libellulidae > Sympetrum > Sympetrum striolatum. The sequence continues at coordinate 57,823,615 of OX388349.1, forward strand.
AATTATGGCTAAAATCTTTGTAAAAGGAAAATGAGTATATACTGAATATGACATTAATAAAAAATATTTTCACGGGTTTTTATTTGAAATAAATTAATCATATCGTTTATGGATGCAGTTTTTTCCTACGATTTTTACTACTAAACATATTCGGAGGAGTTACTCAGGATTTATCTTAAAGTAGAGCGGTAGTACGTTAAAGTAGCACAGGTCGCTTATGCATCCCAGTTCACAGGATCTATAGTTACGACAACTCGCATGATATTTAAATGAAGCTTTCTGGAGGCAAATATACGGACTCTCTCCACGAATTTAAAGGCTGAGCACGAAGGTCGAATGGGAAGGGGTCGAGGAAAACGTTAGCGGCATACTTTGAAGCGGTTTTTGAAGTCTTCTCTGACTTCGGCCAGAGATCTGCGGTAAGTCGCCCACCCAAAAAGGTAGATTACCAATTTGCTGGGAGCATATTTTATGATCTAACTGTTGCTATGAAAAATAACTTTTCTAAATTTTTGTACGCTTTTCGTATCAGTTTAGGATAGAAACATATTATTAGAAATTAAAATTCTTTTATATAAACCAAAATAATCAAAAACTCCTTTTGTGCCCAAAGGAGTTTTACCATGAACCTTGAGTTACCTTGGTAATACTACGATACTAGTGATACTGACTCCAACCAGAAATAAATAAAATTGTTTCATGAGATAATGACTCTACGATGGAAAAGAATATGTTTCATGTATTTTAGTTGAATTATAAAGTTGGTTTTTATTCCTTAGGCAGTCGCAATAAAAGAATGTAAACACTTTCACGAATAAGAGCTTATGGATAATATTTAGTTTACTTTCAGTAGTGGAAGATGGCTAGTTAAATATAGTTTCCGATTAATTCTAAATTATTTTGGCCGTACTTCATGGACATATAAGGCATACTAAAGGAGTGTAGAAAGACTTGGGAACATCCACATGTATTTATTAAGTCGACCTATTTCGGCATCATATACCATAGTAATATGCCAGTATGTAAATAAATACGATAATAAATAGGTCAAGATATCAATCAATAGCCAAGTCTTTCTTCCTATCGATTTTTTTATATGATTCAAGCATGGGCTGGAAATCCACCCGGTTAGGACATTTTGAGTAATAAACCGTAAAAAAAAAATTAAAAATTAAAGAAAAAACCGTGTTTTTCTGTGAAGATTCCAACTTAGTAAACAACATTAACCATCTGGACTTATCATTAGGGTTAAGAGACTTTAGAGCGACACTCACATGCGGCTCTCCAGGTTTGTGCAGGGTCTCTTCGTGGTCCAGCAATACTTCCACAGCTTCCACGAATTCCTCCGAGATGGCATGCAGCAGTGCATCCTTCGTGTCGACCTTGTTTTCTATGAGTAGTTCGACCATCTCCAGGTTCTCGTTGTCGATGGCCATGAGCAACGCGCTGCGACCCAAGGGGTCCACGCAGTTGGTGTTGAGGGACTCTGTCTCCGCGGCCCTCTGCAGTATCCTGAGAGGGAATACAAGGGAAATCGGCTTAGTCACGCCATTTAAAGCTACTCGGACGAATTCTGCACTGTCAAGATAAGGCAATCTCTACGTGAGAGATAACTTACATACATAGCGGCATCTGTCGATTAAGTGGCTTTCATAACTAACGCTCATAGAATCTACATGTTTATTTATTGCTGGCGAAATCGCTTCTGCATTGGGTGGCCTGAAATAGAATTTGAAAGATGATTCCACCTAGTAAAGTTGCATGCGATCTAAATTTAGTGTTCGAGATTAGTGATTCTTGTCGTGAGATGGGACAACTCATTGGAAAGGAGGGTAAATATTTCAATAATTATAATTATGTTTATAACCCAGGACTTTGTCATTATACATCCGTGAGTATATGGGTAAAGTTAATGTCATAGTGTGTATTCATAAGAACATTATTTGCTACAATGAAATGTATCCTACTTTTAGGTACTCTTATTATTGCCTAAGAACAATTTTCGGAAACTTTAAGAAAGTCGTTAATCTTTGTTCACAAAAGGAACTTTTGGAGCGAAAGTGTACTCGACGGTAAGCAATTTATCGAGAAAATAAAACGAGATACAAAAAGCCGTCATATTTTAAATAAAGTCTGTATATTTGTTATTTCCAATAAATCTCTATTCATTCAAAGCAAATCAGTCAGACCTTTAACCAGACGACAACTTATCTCAGAATCTCACTGTCAATTACTTTTGTGTTCACTAGAATAAATTAGCATTGATAAGTATGATTAGTAGCAATAAAACACTATTAATTACTATAATATTTATTAATTATTATTGCATACAGTAATTAGTATCTTATTATAAGCAACGAGAGTTTAATTCCTTAGAAGATGAAAAAGATTTCATATTGTGAGTTACCGTCCAAGATGAACGCCTCCTAGTACTAAGCATAATTTCATTCCATAAGCCCAGTACTTACTTGTCCGGTTCATTCAAAATATTTAACTGGAATCCCTGGGGTTGGATTCAATCACTGATTCAACAAGTAGGAAAAATTTAGATAACCTCTGATGTTGAACTCATGATTGTGAAGAATGCAATGTTATGACTGGCGATAATTTACGGAATCAGAGACAGAACACGATATCTGCGACGGATTACCAGGAAAACAGAATTTTTGGCAGCGTTCGAATCGCTCATCGTCTCTTTCCCCTTTCCTTAGAAAGCTACTTCCTCTGGGGTTTCCACGCGCAGATCTCAGTACGATCCTTCGAGGGGTTGCCAACTCATTTTGCGCATAACGCACACTTTTTCTCTTTATGCAAGCCAAATTTTCCTTCCGTCAGCCAGCTTGGACTCTACAAACGCGAGGAAAGATCAAAGTCATCGACTCGAAAAAGCTTTTTTCTTAGCATCATAAGAGCAAAAACATGGTTTGCTTCTTTCGCGCATATTTATTTATGCATTCAAAAGCATCCAAAAACAGCGCATTGAATTTACATATAGTATGATAAGTGTCAGTAAAATATTCAGCCCAAAGACCGGTCAGTACCTCACCCTATATAACATTAGCCACCAAAAGCTAGTAGAAGGGAATGAGGCATATTAGGGTGGGTGAGGAGTGAGGTAGTTCACCCTTACTTTCTTCACCAAGCAAGAATGTTATTACTGAAACGTGTCTATGTAAGTGAAGCACAATGAGTCTGCAAGTAACAATTTTCTTAGGATTCCATGGGATGGGATCAGTGCAATTATTCACACATACCTCAGTAGTTTTAATTTCATCACAGCCATGGTCAAGACAGGGACAAAAGAAAATGAAAGATACACTTTTCTCTATTCTCTACCAAAAGACAAATAAATTACGTATATTCCATTCATCAGGGTAAAGAATTAGAAACAGATAAAATTAGAAGTAAATAAACAGAAAGATATCAGCAAAATATAGAATAATCTACATAATCAGGATGAAAAAAGATAAATATTACAGAAATGGATCAGCAGATGGAGTTCAGAATGGGTAAGCGTTGTATGCACAGGAGATAGATGTATATCATAGAACGTTTGGTGATAGCAAAACGAAAATAGAGCAATGGAATAAATATTCCAATCTCGTCGTAAAGAGGATAATGAAATTAAATCGTTGGATTTATAACTACCATTGAGAATATTCAGGAAAAGTTCGAAACCATTGTTGGTTAAATGATCGGAAGCAATTCTAAGGGAACTTTTCGTAATATCAAGTTTTAGGATATGAAAATGAGAAAAAAAAGAGTTAAACGGTTTTGCAAGAGATGAATATTACTTTGGCAGTATTTTTACAGATGGGAGAAAAGTAACCATTGATTGGTGGGACACAACTTAAGTGAAACGTTCTCAAGGGTGAGGGATGGGATAAATCATGGACATTAAGAAAATATGTAATATTTTACGTTCAACAATAAATATTTGAATATGCACCCTGAAGAGTTAGACTGTGAATCATCAAAACTGAATTCTCATTCGGTTTACTGAACGTGATATTAAAACAGCATTACATGCTATTTAGATAATCCAATCCTGAAAACCCTTCTATTCAACAAGAGATTAGATATTTCTTTGGAGAGTACCAACTGTAAATATTTCATAAAATGAAAACTTTACGTCCAAATGATTCACGAAACAACAACAATTGAGTTCCTTCTAGTCGTTTGACTAACTTCTTGATAGTAATTTTATATTTTTTCGTCATAAGGGAATATTGCTCCATCAATGTTTCTAAAAGATTGCGACTGAGCTCTATACGATGTAGTTTAACAATAATTTTCAACTGCAAATTAAATAATTTTTATGAAATTTAACAAAAAATGAATCGATTTATAATCGACACAATATTTTACGCAAGAATGTAAAATAAATTTAGCAAAAGTTTCTTAGCTGCTTTAATTACCAGATAGAATTGATTTTGAAGTAAAACACCTATTATAGTAGGAATATCATTTAAAAAACTATATAGCTTAAAAATATCAAACTAACTTCATATTAAGCTTAGAGTAGAGGATATAGAAGTGACAATTATGTTTTAATCAGCGAAAAACTAATCTCTGAGGCAAATTAGGGCTCTACGCAATTTAAAAGGTAAATAGCTTGGAAGAATTTTAATGGACTAAGTTTCTCTTGCGTGAAGTGTTCCGACTAATTTCGCGAAAGGATTTCAAATTAGTGATCCTCAAACTATCCTCAAACTTTTAAAGATCTCAACTTCATCAATTTAACCGGATGATTGCTGTGAGGTTGCGAAATACCCTTCTGTGGTTATGATAACAGTACATTCTGATTTACATGTGTTAATAGGATGATGGCATTTCAACAATTCATTTGCTCTGTGAAAAATCCTTTCTATAGAATATTTCGTCTCCTTGTTACAGTCAGCAGTGTGTTTGGTGAGGTTTTAACCCTAGGTCAGTCCTGCCACTGCATTTCATTCAATACTGTTTTTCGTCACCTATTTCTAATTCGGTGGACATATGAGCCCCAGACTCGTGTATATTCCTCTATCGCAATCTCCTTTAATTTTATAAGGCGTCAATAGCTTCATTTTAGTCTTAGTCAGACAGTCACAGTGAGCAAATCAGTGAAAAACTACTGTTGAACCACATGCAAAGTGCAACCGCTTAGGCATGTTTTTGTTAACTTTTCATAATTTTGCTCTATATACCGTATGTATAGAATCATTCTCTAATTTCGCTTTTTAATTAGGTAAAAAAGGAATAAACAATGATGCTCTAACGCAATAGTTTCATTTTAGTATTTTGAAAAGAGTTTCGAACTTAAACAAAGAAGAACTAACAAGTTTGGATACAAAAAATGTCACCGATCCCGCACAGAACTTGAACATCTAATAGAAATTGTTCATATCCTCTTCTACATTTTTATATTTCTATTTATTTTTGAATGTATTTGTATATTCTTATAGATATTTTTAACTAACATATACTTTTTAGTACTGCTTTTCCATGGTTTTTATCACACCTCTTCTTTGCGGGTGTTTTCCCTCATCGTGGATTTTTCTTTGACAACCTTCAGTTGCAAAGGCCTGGTATTATAATGTGTAGTTATCTATAGGATAACTTTAACATCCAGGTTAACTCAAAAATTGAGTATTATAATCGATGATTAAGCCTTATCTGTTAGTTAAAGTGTTTGTTATCTTATCAAACAGATTGGGTTGTGATCAAGTCCTTAACTGATTGATAGCGCAACGCATCATGGGAGTAAACAAGTAATGGCGGACAAGCTTTACTGCTAACCACGCCCCTGAAGCTCCCCTATGCTGGCTGTACAATCGGCTGACGCCCTTAATGTCCGCAGACACCAGATGGCAGCACTGAAGCTCGCCCTTTGGAACCATACTCTCATATGGAGTAAATGGAAAAAACAGCACGATTATGATACTTTTTCCGTTTTTCTTTGTGGGAGTAGTATATACGAAAGATGGAATTCAGAGTTAGTGATTTATCTATTCATAAGTACTTAAAACAATTGAATAAAATGGGCAAATTAGTAAATCCGAAGAATAAGTGCAGGTTGCCTTCAGGACACACCACAAGTAACTTCGTCGCTGTGAAAACATTATTCGTAGATCAGCGAAGTGCAATGTATTCTGCTTGGATACACAGAAAATAATTGATCCTTAATAAATTACCAACGTTACATCTACTTTCAACTAGGCCTTTTAAAACTAGAATCGCAGGACGCACATGGGTGGTCTGAAAAGTTTCCGACATTTCAACATTTCTTGACATGGCTTATGAAAATGTTCTGAAGATGTCTGAAGAATCTGGGGTTGGAAACTTTTCAGACCACCCTCGTATAAACATTTCCTGAAAAAAAAATCAAAGTTCCCAGAAATAGTCTCCAGGAAATTTGCGAAAAGGAAATTTGCGAAACTGTCTAAAACTTAATGTTTGGTCAATAAATTTTTATACCACTCTATCCTTTATGTTTGTATATTGTATAACCTAACTTCACATTTCAGGCGCCCCAAGATAAAATGCAGTCCACGCCAGTCATTAAAAGTTGATACTCTTGGATTTATGCATGTTTCAACAATATTTGACCGTTTACTCATTTCCTGGAGACTATTTCTGGGAACTTTGATTTTTTTTCAGGAAATGTATATACGAGGGTGGTCTGAAAAGTTTCCAACCCCAGATTCTTCAGACATCTTCAGAACATTTTCATAAGCCATGTCAAGAAATGTTGAAATGTCGGAAACTTTTCAGACCACCCATGTGCGTCCTGCGATTCTAGTTTTAAAAGGCCTAGTTGAAAGTAGATGTAACGTTGGTAATTTATTAAGGATCAATTATTTTCTGTGTATCCAAGCAGAATACATTGCACTTCGCTGATCTACGAATAATGTTTTCACAGCGACGAAGTTACTTGTGGTGTGCCCTGAAGGCAACCTGCACTTATTCTTCGGATGTACTAATTTGCCCATTTTATTCAATTGTTTTAAGTACTTATGAATGGATAAATCACTAACTCTGAATTCCATCTTTCGTATATACTACTCCCACAAAGAAAAACAGGAAAAAAGTATCATAATCGTGCTGTGTTTTCCATTTACTCCATATGGGAGTATGGTTTCAAAGGGCGAGCTTCAGTGCTGCCATCTCGCGGCTGCCATCTCGCGGATGCGGACATTAAGGGAGCCAAAATATTTCAGCAGTTTCCAGTCCTATACTTTCTAAGTTCGTGCTGCTAAATTATCAACTCAGTTGGTTTGTTGATGAAAATTAAGTTTATACTCCACGATTTCTGGAAAATATTTGTTCGGATATTCTAATTAAGTAGGTATAACTCCTATTAAATGTATATGTAATATTTTAAGGTCGTTTTTTCTGTCACATTCATTACGCGTAGATCTATGTTGGTTCCGATGATGTGTACAATAAGGTATTATATATGTAATGAATATAATATTAATATTAGGATGATTTTGAGCATTTAAGATATCACGATAATAGTCATGATTTAACAAGCTCTTCATTTTCTGACGTGGAAACTACTGTCCAGAATAAGCAAATGTCGTGTAACTTAAAAGAACATTGAAATTCGTGTGAAAGTAAAATTAAGAAACTGAGGAAACTATTATACAATTATCTGAATTAATAGTCGGCCTGCCTGTCAACGTGTATGGTCTCAAGTATTGCTTTGAAGGCTTCGATAAAAGTATTACCCGCGAAGGTGCATAATGTTGGACGTACTCCTTGACGCAAGTTACTTTTTATACTTATTTGTTGATAAAAAGTATTGAAAATGGGGAAAGATATCTAACAAATAAAATATTAGAAAGATTATAGCAGAATGATATAAAACAAAAACAGCCAGCATAATTTCCTATCTCAGAAACGAGTCTCTTTAAAAAGGGATGCTTAACACAGTTAAATAATATTAAATAATGCTGCTAAATACTTCTCTAATGACGATATTTATTATTACCTCACATAATAGACAAGAAATGGAAGTATTGAAAACGTTTCAAGATATTGAGGATGACGACGATGAATTTTTATTTCGAGTTCTGCTGACAATGAGAACAAGAAATCCTAGAATATTTAAGATTTGACCGGATTATTTCAACATATTGAGTGAAGAAGAGTTAAGGCTGACTGTGTGAAACTAGAAATTTACCAATAGAATTAATTCTGTTAAAAAACATCACTTCAATAGTACAAGGTAGATCCCTACACATACTTTGTGAATCGCTATCCACTACATTTTCCAAGCCCTTTCCGTTTAAATCATTTAAACTTCTACACTTTTCGTACACCGGGTTATGATAATGTTGGATGGACCTCCACCGGTCTGCCTCAAACTTTGTTTCTCCCTAGCCATATCCTTTTTCGTATCTTTCTTAATAGCGTCGTACTTCGATTTTAGCTTTCTCCACGGCCTAGTGCTTCCCGTCTGTGCGTCGAATTTATTACAGATTATCATCCATGCTGCCTCCTGCATTTGTTTAGTTCTCTCATGTAGAATTTCGTATTAGATAGCAGACATGACGAAACCACGTAACTTACCTTCTGCTTCCGTGTAGTTGAGTTACTTATTTTATTCTCTACTACATTTCTATGCTCCTCAACTAAATTTAGTAGCAAGATCTGCTCTTCCTCTGTGAAGTTTTTACTTCTCTTAGCATCCATTCTTTATTCCTTAGATTAAGTTAAAGTAAATAAGAGTAATAGGAGATAACTTAATAAATAGATTCCCGTATGAATGGAAAAAGAAAGCGGAATAGTCGAAAATTCGCATTACGATTCGTTTATGTTCAAACAAAACTCGCAGCAACGGGTATGTAAATTATTCTCGGGCAACGCAACTCTTAGTTAAAGTGATAAATAACTAACCATGAGTCAAAAACGTTTTATAATACCGGCCATCTCGCTAACCGATAGTTAAGCTTAACCTTCATGTTAACTATTTATCGGATTTAACTATACATTATAATACCGGGCAAAAGATATTTTCCCACCTTCTGTTCTTTCTTTTCTTTGTATTTAATTATAATCTGTGTATATATAATAATTTTATACGATGCTAGCTGGAAGAGAGGCCAACATGATTCTAAACTCACCTAATAAAGGGTCCATCTATCTACCTATATATCTAAATGAAATAAGCTATCAACTTCACGATGTGATCTGCCAGAACTTGTAATTCTGCATCATTGACTACATTAAAATACTAGATGTTTCTTTGTACCCTTTATGCGTGTCGTTTGTATGCATACTTCAATTTTTTACCTGATGTATTGAATAAGTCTTATTAATAAATGCATATAAAACTTCATCGATTCTATGTTTAGCTTGCGAGGGAGAGAAAAATTTCTGCGTCAGTGTGTTACTGGGATATGTGGTAAATATAATTTTCATTTTACCTCAAAAATTCGTGCTGCTGATAAATCGTCTCCGAACTTTTCTGGTAGGAGAAAAACCAATCCTGCTTCGAAAGGAAATCCATTTGGATATTCCGTGACAGCACGTAGCGCCACAACGTTTCCCCCGATCCTATCACTTCTCGTCTCCCCAACAATCGTATCGCTTGCCGCAAAAAGTTCGCGAGTCCCTTTGCAAATATTGGATCTCAGACGGCGTGGCCGACCAAAATGGGCATCGCAGGGTGTGCAGACAACTCACGAACGGCCTTTTCTGATCTGGTGTCGGCGGCAGAGGAAGGTCCAAAGATTTCTTTCACATTACGATGGAGGGCAAGGAATCCGGTGGAGCCGATTCCAACTGCTACGTTTCGTGGGCGATTCTTGGGCGCTCAATTTTTTTTCACTCAGATGAATAGACTTAGGCAAATCGGCGGATAAGCTCTGACTAAGGTTTCGCTTAACTCTTACCTAGTCGCACCCAAAGACTTACACAAATGTTCTTGTCGGCTGATTACGACCCGAAATGCATAAATTTCAATTAAAAAATTGTTTTAAAATTACTAATACATTACTTCTACTTCTCCTAAATGATGAACTTCCTTATAATACACTGATATAACTTTCGTTAATAAATAGCCTCTCTTTATGAAAAAAGTATCATAAATTACAGCAATTTTGTATTTAAAGTTTTGTTACGTTGTAAACATATACTAACACCACCATGAGTTTTTCATAAATATTAAATGAAATTAGAGAGCCTTACATGATTTTTCATGGAAAATATCAACCGATTCAAGTTGTAGCGGTCATAACTGCCGCGCAGCGGCCGTGTCGGGCGCTGCGTTGCGACTGTCCTCGGCCTCTGCCACGGGGTGGCGCGAGGAGCGAGAGAGGAAAACACTACGACGCCGCGGCCTCCAACTGGCGGCTGTGCAAGAGTGTAGTGGAAGTGAACACGTCCCGCGTATCCCGCCAAAAAGTCGAAAAAATTTTCGACTTTTAAAGCATTCGATATTATTAAAAGGATATGCGGTTTTATGAATTTCAGAGTACAAAAGTTAAAAAATCAGAATTCAAAATAAAGAGAGATAGAAATATTGTGAAAATATTTGAAATTACGATATACGGCTACGTTTTCGACCACTTTACTCACTTATTTTAAACTAATTTGCAAAAGTAAAAACAAGTCGAGAAATTTCAAACCTTATACTAAATTATACTATGAAAAGTTGAGGGGATCACTAATAAAAAATGGGAGTAATGTAGGGTCTGGCAGGGAGTTGCGATGGATATCAGAAAACTCGTGCAGTTATTTCTTTGTAAATATGATATATTATGTTTTAGTAGACTACATACGTGATACCACTCCGGAAAATATAATATAAATAAGAAAATTTATGTTACGAAGGAAACTTATTTCAAATGTAGAATATCCAACTCCAAGTTTTTCACCATCCAAGCATTGTTAATTACTCGGAAAATTACTCAATCTTATTTAAAAGCCTAGCAATAGAAATCACTCAAATTTCTAGATTGATGGCATCTAAAAAGGCGTGCGTGGGCGTGGTTGGTTGATTTAAAGCTAGGGTATCAGATAGTCCCATAAAGAACAGATGGAACAGCACCACTGAAATGAGTACAAAATCTGCAATGCGTAAGCGCCATCAAACTACCCGTTTAGATGGACTCAAAAACAAAGACGCGATGTTCAAACGTCCGCGTTTCCATTTTCAATGATATGGTATCTGTCAGTTTGTAATTGCCAACAATTTCGCGTTAGATTCCCTTACATCTTTTTTCATACCCACCCCAAATACCTCCCAATATTACTATCTGATGAGAACTTAAAATTAGGAAAACAAAGGGCGGATACTCATCTAAATACTCATTTCTAAATAGGGAAGTAAGGGAATGGAACATGTTACCTCAAGAGGCCTTCAAGCCTTTACCTAAAACAGTTAAAGATTTTAAACTTACAATTAGAAGCTTTAAGCTATTATAAAAATGTATTGTATGAAAGGGGTTTTGGATATGTTGTTTAAGATATAGTTAAATTAATTCTATTTTCGTTGTTAAAAGCATGACCTTATCCTTTTCATCAATATAATGATGTTATTTAGGAATTGTAAATGTAATAATTTAAGTAAGAAAGGGTTTGTCAATCAACTATGTTTGTGGCTGCCACCTGACCTCAGTCAAACTGTAGGAATAATAATAATAATAATAAATTATAATATACATACGTTATCACCGTTTTCGGCTACCGAGATAGGACATGGGACAACCTCTATGGAAGTAAGGGAAAGATGGGGAAATGTAGTATTGGGTATGGAAGTATTCTTCTCCCTTCCCCACTGTTTTATCAGTTTTTAAATCACCATTTCGTATGCTCTGTGGAACGTTAAAATCGGAAATCTCAGCAGCCCCAAGGGTTCTCCCCTTCGTGTGGATTCTTTCAACTGTTTTCGCAGCAGGCGTTAACGAGGGCTATTTGCTCCCGGATTTTGGATGCGCTGAGTCTCGTTAACGAATGCGAATGGAAGGGTAAACTCCCAATTTAAAAGGCCGCAACTGTCGGCGGATTTGATTTCGAATGGAATGAGGGCGGACGTTTTCCTTGCCGCAATCTTGCTCTGCCTGCTCTCTCCAAAATTAAGTGTTACGACCTGTGGCGACAGGTTCGTTGAAATATGTTACGGAAGATAACGCGTGCTGAAAATTAAGATCTGTACCTAAGAGGTGAAGAACTGAAATCAATAGTATAATCAAGGCAAACATAATGTAAGAGCATACTGATGTTGATGCAGCCCTTACTAAGTGCCACTATTTTTTAATATAACAGATTTCATTCGAGGTTTCTTGATGGATGTAATAATTTTAATTTTTCCATTGATATAAAGTATAGAAAAAAAGTTCGAATATAAAAAAGTATATTTCATCTACTATTGTCACAGGCGTGCTAATACCCGTGATGTCATGGAATTCACTGAGGTATAGGTGATGTTGAATAATGATGTATGCATAGTACTGATGAAGGATAATAGGATAATAAGACCAAAAAAGTTTGCTTGGTAATGTTGGTTGGGAAAGTAAAGGATGTTAACTATGACCTCTGGAACTATCCGCAGATATACAAAAGTAAATTGTATTTTTTAGCAGAAAGAGACAACAAATTTAACATATTAAAATGTTGGATATACTGGAAATATGTTGAATAAATACGCAAGGTATGTAATATATGAGGAATGAGCATGCAAATACAGGGTGTTCCAAATAGCAGTGATAATCGGAGTAAAATAATAAAATTTTTGAAATTTGAAGTTTAATTCGGACTGAATGGAAGTAGCTGACACAATAAATAATTTTGCGTCGGTTAAGGCAACTATTCAGTTATTCTGAAGAAATAAATAAGCCCCTTAACTTAATTATTTACGTTACCATTACCATGAATGTCCTGAAAGTTACAGTTTTTTTAAATACGAAAAATATTAAAACCCGAAAACGATTAAAAGTGGAGTCCCAAGAGGACCATTGTGCTTCCGATTATCACTACTTTTTGGGACACCCTGTATATTGAAATGTTAAAAAATTTATATAAGTTAAGTAAGAGTTTAAGGCTGTCAACTGTCAGTTGTCTTAGAGCAACAAGATTTATAAATAAATCGTTAAAATAATCTCAAAAGAATTAATACCGGTTTAGAATATATTAACTCGAACGAGACTTTCCCCTTCGATGTGGGAGGAAGAGGCGGAGGCGGCTGAATCCGACGCTCCCAAGAATCGTAGTGTTTATAGCAAAGGCCTAATCGAAGTCAAAGGGAGGTCTCTGACCGCACCGATGTTTGTTTGCGCTGCTGAAAGGGAGAGCGGAGGATAAAGACCCCAGTGATGGCGGGATATTAGGAATATTCGATCGTGGACCGTTGGAGGGAATAAAGGGAGATGGGCGGATGATATTCGGGTGTCTAGATGCAGATGAAGGGCCCGATGAGAATGTCACGAACGTTCGCTCGGTTAGTACATCGTGATTTGGAGGCTGGGATACGACCACCTCGTTCTCCCAATGCGAATCGTCGGAGTAAACGCATACACATTGATTTCCAATTCCTTCTGGTGAACAACCTTTCACCCATACGAAGATATACCACGAGCTGGTATTTTAATATCGTATGGTCATAAATGTTTTCTACCTTTTTTTTTATTCATTCATAAACTCAATGAGATGAGGTTTCCCTTGGTGGAATCCCATTTCTATGGCAATTGATTTTATCTTACCTTAAATAATTGAAACAATACTATGTTGTACTTCATTTTTATTAACGGATATAAAAGTGTGTATGATGTCATATGTAATTCGGTATCTGTTTCTAATTGTAAAGTTCTGATTCGGGGAACCATTACAAAGAAAATAAGTCAATGAATCACTGATTCTCATTTTATTTTATTGTTAAGATATTTTGTTTCTATTTCTTTATTCATGTCCAATTTTGTTTTCATTGCGAACCCCTTTTTTAATTTTGGCTCCATTCTGTGTTTATTTGGATCACTTACAGTACATTAGTTATGTTCTTATGTGAGCCAGGAGCTGTTTTTGTTTAATATTAATATTCCTTTTCTGTAATTTTAGATAACCGTCTTGTCGACAGTCTGACAAGACGTTAATGTTATGAATAAATAAATAAATAAAAATACTCAACCAGTAAATTAAAAAAATATATTAAATTAATATTGTGAAAGAGTTTAAATTTGTCTTATTATATTTATTGATTGCACTTTTATGTGCTAATTTGCATTTAACTTTTATATAATTCTTACTAAGTGTATTTTCATGTATATTTACTATACTAATTGAAGTGAATACTTAACTAAGCTGATATATTAATTGATATACTGCATGCCTGTGCTTTTGAATCACGAATTTACATTGTTTTCATGTTCCTTCTCAACTTTTTAATTTTACTATCGATGCGTGTGTGCGACGGTTTTTCACCCCCCAATTCATCGTGGTTATTTTAGCCAACCACTAGCGACGAAAAACCATGGAAAGGTAATGAGACTTACTATACCAGAATACTATCCTCTTTTCCCAGATTGCTATATATCTCTTCGTTTATACCGTTATTGTATGGATTTTGAAATTTATATAGTCTAATTCTTATAAGCTCAAGGTGCTCAGGCATAACTTTGTGTAATGTCATTTAAATAAATAACAACGGAACTTTGTATTTTCCACAGAATTTATTGCATTATTCCTGTAAAAAAAACAAAGTTTTCTTGTTATTTATTTGTCGAATTCTTGTGGAATTGATGAAAGAATGTACCTCCTAAGCAAGAAAAACCTGAGCTTAACGGCAGCCTTATTATAAATTATAAATGTTATCATGATTTCAACAAAAAGTCGCATTGGAATGTCGTTAGTCATCGAAAAAGGATGAAAAATGGTTGTGATTAGGTTTTGGAGACACTTTAACCGAGGATTGTATTGAGGGTTAGGACTGGGTGAGATTGAGAAGGGTAAGCGAAAGTGCAAAAGTTAATAAAAAGGAAAGGACGGAAACTTTTAATGAGGCAAAGGGAGGAAGTTAGCTATAGGACGGCTAAGGAGGATGATCTTCGACAAAAGGTTTGGTTTCAAGCAACGATAACAAATTGGCAATCATTAACACGTAGAAAAATTATTTACGAAGCGAACTAAGCAAACTTAATGACTTACGAAAGTTATTGAGGATTTCAATCATAATGAATATTTTGAGAAGCGATCAGAGATATTATTTATCGATGGAGATGCGTGAGACACCTCCAATACATCTGAAATATCTTGGATGATGTCTTATGATAAGTTTTTAATTTTTTAATTATGAAGTTTCTTTCATTAATTCATTCTTTATATCATTGAAGATATATATTGTGTTGCTATTGTGGATATTAATTGGGTATGTTGTTGATTGCTGAATTGAGATGTATATTGTATACGAGGAGAGTAGATGCCACCAAACTCGTCGAACTGCGGTGGAATTTTGTAAATAAATAAATATGTAACGTTTTCCCTCTAATTTACGGTTGTAACTTCTGCGAGTGAATCGGAAGAGAGTAATTTTTGGTAAATTACCTTCCTACATTTTCTATTTCTCGAGCTCTTTAAAGAAAATACGGACTTTGAGGATGAAGTTAACTTGATTAAGTTAACTTGCTTTAAAATAACATATAAATGATCATTGAATATATTTTTAAACTTAATTTAGTATGTTCAAGCTCGACGTTTTAGAATTGTACCATACGTAAGGAATAACAAAATTAGCATTTTCCTCTCGTAACTTTCTGAGTAAATCTAATTTCTATTATCATGCTCCACCTTCTCAGCCGTGATAATAAATTTACCATTATCAGCCAAAACTTTTCTCCAATCAATATTTAATTTCTATGGATTAGTAAAATACGTTGCCTTTCTTATTATTTTATTTCCATTTGTTTTACTAACACGTGTTATATTATTTTATGTTAACCGGAGGTAAAGTATCACTAGTTTCTGCGCATAAATTAACTGAAAAACACAAGAGAACAATAGTTCATTTTTATCGAAAAAATTGTCATTATTTCGGGCTTTCGATTTCAACGTAAATCCAACTTACGTTAACTGCATGAGTAATACTGTAAAATTTAACAATTGAATAACCTTTATGATAATGAAAGGTTTACGGAAACATTATATTACTACTTAAATTTCAATTTCACCGCAAAGTATAACTCCTTGACTTGTCCATCGAAAATCACCGAGATAAGTACTAAATGTTATATTTATTGTTATAAATTTTCATTTATTAATTATAACTGTCATTTAATGCAAGTACATAAACAATACGTTTCATTTTGGCATGCTTTATCACAAATAAATAATCTAATTAATTTAAAAATAACGTTTGTCAACTAAATATTACTAATATTACTAAATATTAACGTTTAGTTGAATGAAATAAAAAAATGATATTACAGAAAATATTCTACAAACGCCAAAAATTATATTATTTAACAAGTAATCGCACTTCACAATTCAATTAATTCATGTTAAAGTGCTTGCGTACATTATATTTTGCCATTCATAAGAAAGCCATCCAATACATTTAAATAAGGCTTCCAACATATTCAAACTTGATAAATTCCATTTCATTCTTTAATGATAACAATTTGCGAGTACCAAAGTGGAAATGAGCTCGTCAATTTTACACCAAATCATTTGGTAAATTCCTCTAATTAGAATTCATAGAAAGCTCCCGACGAAATAAAATTTGATGCACGTTAGAGCAGGTAATTCGGATTACGTGTGCAATGAAATACGAAGTCCTAATTTGTCACAGTGAGCACGAAAACGCACTGTTTAATTCAATATATTTAAACACGTCTGGTGCCAGAGCAGGTTGAGTATATTTGCCAACATCTAACTACCTACCAAAAGCCGTGGATATCATCAGTCCGTAAAGTTATCAGACCAAAGGCCAGTTTGAACCGCTAACATTACAAAATCAGAAGCGAGACCAACATATAAAGCAGTGTTTCTTAACAGGGGGTGCGAGAGAGCAATTCTAGAGGAAAGAGAGAAGTTTCTAAATTTTTTAATGAAAATTACCGCCTAACCATTTATCAGAAACAACGTAACTATAAAAATATATATTGTTTTATATGTAACTAGCTGAAGCGCCCGTTGATTCTCAACGGGGAATATAGAAGTAGATTAAATTCAAGTTGCCAGTCGTGCAATGCATAAATTCCCTTTAGAATAAGGTCTAAAATCCCAAGCTATTCTTACTGTACAGGAAAATTCATTATCTCGGGTCAACAATCGCATTGATCGTGAGGAGGATTGGCTGTTTACAACCTCAACAATTTTGGATAATTAACGCGTATTTTATCAAAATTCTCCAAATTTCGATTTGGAAAAAATATATTCCACGATCAAAATTAGAACATTAATTTAATTTCCGTTCTTTTACTTCTTGTTTCGACTCCGCACGACTATTCTTCTGTTTTTATTCTTCAAAAGAAATATAGCCTGCTACCGATTAAAGTGAAGATTAGATTTATTCTTTATGGAAACCCATCTGAGCGATCTTGGTTCGAAACCAGAAAAATTGTGAATAAAATTGAGACAGTACGTCCTTCCTGGTCCCAGAAAACACGTACGCAAAGTTTGACGCGAATCTGGCAAACGGTTTGTACTAAAATCGAAGACACACAATCTCCTGACTGTAATTACGTACCTGCAATTGCTGGTTACCTTCTTACAGAAAATTTCTCGTTATCCATGTAATATATCGTACTCTTCAATCATCAGCTTTATGGGCCTAAAGTCCACGAGTATTTTTACGGGATAAAGCATGAGGTCGGATTCAGCAATGGGATCGGTCGTCAGGGGGATGAGTTGTTTACAGCCTCGAATTTTCACGAAAGTTTTGTATATTTTACCAATATTCTCGCAAATTCTAATCGAAAGTAAGATTCCACGACAAAAATAAGAATCTTTATTCAATTTTCTTTCTTTCGGTGTTTGTATCGACTCTGTACGACTATTTCTTCTAATTTAATTCTTCAAAAGAAATAAAGCCTGCAACCGATAAAAGTGAAGATTACGTGTATTCCTTATGAAAATCTATCTGAGCGATCTTGGTTCGAACCCAGCAAAATTCTTGAATAAAAATGCGACAGTACTTCCTTCCTGATATAAATGGACACGTATGTAAAGTTTGGGGCAAATCAGGCAAACAGTTTGGACTCCAATCCAAGACAAACAAACCCACAAACACACAAACACACAAACCCACAGAATTTCTGCTTTATATATATAGATAACACAGTATGTATTGTAAAAGTATTAATTTTTATGTAGTATATATTACAATAAACGTCTTTTCCTAAATAAAATGTATAATCACTGTTTACGAGGGGATTCGGGAGCTTGTTTTCCGCTGAATATCAAAAAGGTTAAGAACTACTAATAACAAAAGCTTGAATGCAAACGGCAGCCTGGATCTTATGCAACAAGTTCGATAATGTGTAATGCGTGTTGTGACAATCCAGGGGAAAACCAGCAGATTGGTTGCTGGTGATAATAGGTAGGCACTCGTTATGCGAGTAGCCCGAAGGCTTAGTGGTACCTCACTCCGTCTGACACTAGCTACCAAGAACTAATAGGGGAACTGATTCGTAGATGTCGTATATATTTCACACCCTTCTCTTGAAAGGGTTTCTCCATTGCGGTGTATTCTTTTCTAATTGAAACCTTTAGTTTTTAAACCTACAATTTCTCCTCCGTGTATTTTTTAATCTACAATTTTCTTCAAAATTTTATATGGTGAAAAGCTAAATTTAAGAAGAGACTTTTAAGTCTCAATCTCTCTTTAGTAAAGGAAATTTTGTTATCATTACTTCTATAATATTTCCTGAATCATAGGAAAAAGCCTGCTAACAAGTTTATAATTAGGACTTTGTGAGACCGTAATGAATTCACTCTATGATTCCAATGCAGTGCTCAGCAGTTTGGCGATAATTCATTTTTAAGTCACACATCGGTTCATTTTCTCCTAGGCAATTACAATAGTTTTAAAGCTATAAAATTTACTTCCATGTATTTTATTTTAATCGATGCTTATGAATCGATCGATGATGATAATGAAGAATAAACTATATATTGATATTAAAAAAAGAATCGTCATTTAAGTCAGTTTCTAAACCTCTAATTTATCTTTTGCATTCAAGTTAGACCAATTAATACCAAGCGTTGCCTTGATAAAATAGTTAAATCATTTATTTACTCCTCACTATCGAGCTTTAAGTACATCTATCGTGAAAACCCGAGCATTTTCCTCTCAGTTGGGAATCCAGAACTTTCAATTTTTCAGCAAGGAAAACGATCCGACGAGCCTCATCTCCAGATGCACAATCACGTTGGTAAGAAATCGACTGGACGTTCCTATTGGTACCGCCAGGGCGGGTGGTCACCGCGCGCCTTTGTCGAGGAAGGACGTCGTGACGTAAGGATACCCCGCCTCTCTAACATTCCATTCCTAATTCGCCATCACAATCGATTTTTTCCGCCATGGAATTCTTCCTTACAAAAGTGGACATTTTTACACGGAGAATGGAAGGAAAGGTTTCCTCCGAGATCTTTAATAATTATGGAGACCTCCCCTCATCCATCTTTCTTCTGTTTGAGTCTCTTCGATTTTAATCCAGCACACACGCGCACCAATCTCAGCTGAAAGGAATGGACGGAGCATTTTTCCAGCTCGCATTTATTTATCAGTCTGCGGGCTTTGTTTTTTCCTCGTCTCTCCTTTTTTCCACTTTCTCTTTTTTAGTTTTATAGCGGTAGAGTTACTTTTTCACGATGTAGACCGTTCATGTTCCTGCTACCACTTCTTGATGAATAGAATATTTTTCATTTGGTATTTGTGAAAGGATAGAGAAAAGTGTATCTTTCAAACGATGGAAATGAAGTTTCACTTGGCTTAGGAAAGCGTGTAACTTAACCCAATGTTATGCATGAAGTGAAAAATAGTGACTTACTACTGAGGTATGCGTGATGCTGAATAAAGGCACTAATTAAGGTCCCTCCAAAATTAAAATATTGTTTGAAATCAAAGCAGAAGTAGTTTTCACTATTGTTTTGCTTTACAACCTCACTCGGTCAAAATTTCGATCTCCTAGTGCCTAACTTCAGGAATGAGACAATGCATATATATCAAAGTATTTTGATTGTTTCCTCAGAATTTCGAAACGCAATCATTACGGTTATGATGCTTTAAATATTGTTAACGATAATATGGATGGTAACAATGGTAATGTATAACAAATACAACACACTCTATTACTCCAATGTGTTACAAGAAACTATTACTATTTGATTTTATCATGTAAACTTTAAAGCTACTATGCATTTAACTGTACGGCATTATCATTCCACGATTACTGAAACGAAAACATGCAAAAGAACGAAGAAGTCATACACTATATAAAAATAATTTCCTCACTCCGTGACATCAATAAATAGTAAATCAAAATAGATTCTGCCTAAAAAAGATGCATCCGATGGTAGCGAGGGCGTTGAATTCTGATGATTCATGAGCCACTTAAACAAATACTTAACCCTTGTAAATAAACCAATCATCTTGTCTCACACTTTCATAAATACATAAGGTCTTTAAACAAATTGCAATCAACTATTCTTAGTTAAACATAGATTTCAGCCTACCGTTTTTTGACCTCTAAATAAAACTATTCTTACAAATTAGCTTTGAAAAATCAGCCTTATAACCTTGGAGAATTATCCATAACCTTGAGGGTCGGAGACAAAACGTAACACCATAGCCCTTTTCTTATGTTGAAAAGAGAACGATTTATTTTAAGTCGATATTTTGGTCTGTTTACATCACGAACTAGCCTTGGATATGTACAAAATTATTTGGACGAATAGCTTTGAGAAAATAAACTGATGCAGTGCAAATCGTTATACATGCTCCTTTGATTTAAAAATTGCTCTGTTAAAGCTTTGATTGTGCGATATACGAAGAAATTTATTTTCATCCCACATTATTCATTCATTAGATCGTGTTTCACGATCTGTGAAATCCCCCGTCCACGACAAAAATTCTTACCCATTTCCTTTTAACGTTGCTTCGCCTGGTAAACCTCATAAAATATTATCCAAACTGTTCCCTATTGTGACCGGCGTTTTCCTAGCCCGTTTTCCTCGTTCGTTTTCTGGAACGTTTTTTGTCACCATTGCCTTTCCTGGGAAGACAACTTTCGATATTTCTTTCATTCACGATCAATTATTGATTTGAACTGCAGGTTATAGAACGTCTATTTTCTTATTTTTATTCTCTATTTTTCAGCTCTATGAATCAGGACTTGGCTCGATAAAAGGAATAAACGTTATCAGTTATCAGTATCTGCTGCTTATCACTTAAGATTAATTATCAACCCTTTGAAAGGCTCTCATTTACAATGATATCATCAATGAAATCTACAGAGGTGGCCATGAAGTAGTGAAAATTCATTATATGAAGAAGATATACTTTTCCACAAATATATTTATTTCAGAACAACCGGTTTCGGCTTCATTGCCATCTTTAGGTTCATAGAACACAAAACATTCAAACAGAGAAACGGAAAGACATGAGTATACAAAGTAACAGTATGAGTACAAAGTAAAAGTATGTACCAATTAGAGAGCTCATGAGTACAAAGTAAAAGTATGTACCAATTGGAAATGTATGGGATGGGAAGGTGGGAGGAAGGGGGAGGAAGTGTTACTGGTCCAGACACACGGTTGAAACGTCGTAAGTGGCATAGGTAGTAAGTCGACGGCCTACTCAGACCTAATCAGAAATGAAGTTTAAATTAACCTATGCAAACATACTTTATCCGTTCAAATCTGTATCTCCGGATAAAGGCCCCCTTGGTGAGGCCTAGCTTCGCCCATTACGGGAGTATAAACAGTTTTTTTATCCCCGTATGCTTCTATACAAAATGGAGTGTTAGAAACCAACTATAGTATGGAAGTGATAGAGTGGGTCGCTGATGATTGTGTTATAATAATGTAAAAATATCAAAAGCCATCAAATATCAGAGCTAAAATATACACTCCCAATTGTAGCATTCTCAAACTTTGACTCACAAGACTGTAAAGTCTTACGGTATTTTCTTTTTAATAAAGCTTTGAGGATATCTTACATTTTAAGTCTGACTTTTTATGGTTTTTGATGTTTTTACTTTATCAAACTACTATAGCAAGCTTAATTCCTTTCTACTAGCTCTTGGTAGCTGGTGTTAGATGGAGTGAGGTTCCTACCGTCCTTCTGGTTGAATACTAAGGAGACAGAAATGACAATAAAGTACACAATCTCCTGGAAGAGAAATCATCTTTGCGTTATGCAATCATTTCACGTCTACTTTGAGTATCCTTTCACTCTCGCCAACCTAAGGAGAATCGGAGCCACTACGTAAATCCCGTAAGATACTCCAGCATATACAATGACAAGGAAAAACGTTAAAATCTGCTTTCTCCTTCGCCCACGCGCACGCTACACCCGATCCTCAAATATGTCTCCTGGGAAGCCCCGGTTTAACCCATAAGTTCGTCACTCTTTGAGGGGATGGTCAGGAAGACATAAGACAGTAATTTCCCAGAGGTCTTGGAGAAATGGCATATGCCTCGAGTCTCCGAGACAAATGTCGTTTTTAGTGAAACTTTCCGGAGATTTACGTAATCTTCTGTGATTCATTACGTGGATCAGAGTGGATGAATGAAAACGAGGGTTTCTCTTCAGTGACAGTGATTTGTTCGTCTTTTTTGGTGTTCCATCGTAGTATAAGCCATGTAAAAACTACGTAATCCCTTACATCGACTTTCAGACACGCGTGGAATATTTTTGTGACTGTATATTGCGGATAACACCAATCTTGCTTCCAAGTAAACACAACTTAATCTACTCCTGGTAACTTAGTTTTGCTGATAATCCTGAAACGTGTAGTACCACTCTATCCCATATATAAACATAAATAGATTCAGACCTAGTGACGTACGTTCCGGTACGAATAATGGGACGAGTAATTTAGTGATGTGATATACTCGTCAAGAGCAATTGATTCCCTCGATGAATGTAGTAACGGACCGTTAGGCATGTACACTCCTGGCCAAAATTAACGCAGCACCTCCCTAGCGATCCTTACGGCCGGTGCTGCGTTAATTTTGGCCAGGAGTGTACAAGACCAAACTAACTTTTGTGAAAAACAAATTTTAGAGTTAAAATACATAATCCGTATAGAAACATTCATATTTGTTCCTAGAAGCTACTCACGATCATTTAGTATCATATCTTTTGGTTATATATCTCCAAATGCCGTTTATAACTTTGAAATATTATCAAAATTATGATTTTTGAATCGCTAGTGAAAACTAGATAAATTACTTAATTGTAATCATATACACGGATAAGCAAGCGTGTTATCTGGATGTAAATGTGCGCAATGATATAGACTTCAAAGGGAGCTTTACGGCATTAATTTCATATTTTTTTATAAAAGCTATCAAGAGGTGTCAAATAATGAAATCATGATCAGAAGGTCGAAAGATAACACCATTTTACGACTATGTAAAACTTATAGTGTCGAACGAGTGAAATTAATTTCCGTTTTAAAATTACCACATTGTCAATAATAATAACTTCGCAACACAAATTTTCAAGAACCTAATTTATCAATTATAGAATAATTTAATTAATGCGCGCGTAAATTATAAATTGCGAAATGATTAACTCATTCATTAAGCATTAGGCTCGTTTTGTGATATAATTTCATATAAAAGCGATTTTTCAAGGCGTTTCCACAGTTATAATGTCTATAACTCGAGTGATACGTGAAGACGATATGGAGGAAAAAAGAAAACTGGTAACAGGATTAATTTTCAAAATTCGAAATTCGTCGCCATTTTTCAGAGGATCGAAATAAACGCACTAGGGGGTATTTACGCCCTGCGCGGTCAACAAAAGTGCGTCATTTTAGAAAAAGAAGAAGAATACGTATTTTAACTGAATACATACATTTTTCGACACAGTAGAAAAAAATATTTTTGTTAGGCTCCATTGTATCCTTTTCCTTAAATACTGCAAAAAAATAAATTAATCTCTCATAACTGTGCATAAAATCGAAAAAACATGTATTTTTACTAGCAAGCAAATTCTGTAGAGAACCAAATGCCACAGCTTCATGTAGCTTTAGAATGAAAATGAACACCAAATAAAAGAGCTTTTTATACGATTAAGGCCCTCAGAAAATTCGTTCAAAATACATGAAATAGCTACCCCTAAGTTTCAAAATAATGTTTTGGATTAGTACGGAATATTTCACCCTTTAATTTGCATTGCATTTCAATGGAATGAGTATTCTGAAACTCGCCTTGAAGCCGAATAACATCCATGACATCAATACTAGCAAACAGGCCATTGATACCTCCGGAATGTGTTTAGGCACTTTAGCAAGGTCGGGCGGATATTATAAATATAAGCTAGAATCTTGGCGTGAAACACAGGCGATAAAACCGGGTAGCTAATTATAAAGTAGTTCCCAACTGTTAGACCTATCATTTCTTCTCTGACACATTCTAACGACTCTAGCTTTCTGTCCTGAAGTTCACACCTTTTAGAAGACTTGCATAAATGTGTCTTAGTTGTGGTCTGCCTGCTGTAAATTCAAACCCGCAACCCCAGCAGCTAAAGTGTTTTTCGCAGGACCAAGGTTAGGGGCATAATCTATTTAGTCTGGCAAGCCCTCAAGGCCTAACCTCTCCAAATAAGATTGCGATCGAATACTACCCGAAAAATGGCTACTATCATTGACCGTCATTCTACGGTTTAATAGCTGAATTGAGAAAATTTAAAGACTGAAAAGTGTTCCGGAAAACAAAATCTACAACTCTTAATATTTTCTAAAAAGAAGTAACATATAACTAACGTTATACAGGACGTTCAAAAGTGATATAAAATAATTATCCATAAAAAGTAATAGATCCATAATATCGTTTCTTTGGCAATTAGTAAGTATTGCTTCCTTTAAGATCGGGGATTGATTTAATAATAATTTTCAAAGTTTCTTGGTTGAATTAAAAAAACAAGTTGATAAGTAAATGATATTATTCAACTAATGAATTCTTAATTAATATTTAATGTACACTTGAAATAACAATGTGATGTTGGTGTATGTTAATAGACCAAATGAATGTATAATTGTTTCATCTTTCATAAGGTAATTATTACTATGACGAGACATCTGCTCTCTTTCAGTGTTTTTGTCTGAATGTAGCTGCGAACGTTTTATGTCAATAAAATACCATTACCATTTCGCCGACTTATACAAATGCTGATGATGTGTTAATAATAAATTTTGTCCCATTATAGTTATTTAAGTCTGGATATTTCCTACTGTGTATGCATCTTCCAAAATATTACTTCTTCTTTTAAGAGCCCATACTAAATTGAAATATTTCATGTGAGGTACACGTTTGAAAAATTTCCTTACGTATCTCTTAAAAAAAGATAGACAACGTTGCGATTCACACAAAAGTATTAATATTTTTGTTATTTTCCAGTTTTTATGTCAAAATTGATAGAAAAGAAATGTAGTTCTTATCTTAAAAGTCAGTGCTAAGTGCTAAGCGCTAAGAAGAACCTAGGACATTATATTTGTTTGCCAGCACTCTAGATTAATCGAAATTTTCATAAAATCTTATTATTTTACATCTGGAATGGAACATCGATTGTACAATGACTTAACAAACGTCATACCCTTTCGTGAAAATTATTTAAATGTAATCTAATTTATGCTTAATTTTCTTTACTTAAATTTTTCATAGATATTTATAACTTGCCAAAATATTCGCCCGATTAAAGAAGATTTATTATTAATATTATTATTATTGTTAAAATTGATGAGAAAAAAATTCAAAGTGACGATTGTCTTACAATGAAACACATAGCAACCATATATATAAGCAATTGACAATAGTTGCTTTCCATACTTATAATCTGTAATTGAGAAGATTATATCCAATAAAAGTATAAAAATGATATCTGTTACATTTCACCGGAAACCAGATATATCTAACTTCAATAAAGTCACGAAATATGAATTTTTTTACTTCTATTAAATATTTTATTACTTCTGAGGTTGATCTTCCGATTAATCGTCTATGTGTTTTGAAATTTATATCTTCTATCATTTTGTGAATTGAAATAAGATTATATATTTTTATATCTGGTACATAATTTTTTGTTTAATTGAAGTTGAAATAACATTGTATATTTTTTATACGGGAGGTCAATCTCGTATGGAATTGCACGCATACTACGTAGGTAGCCTTAATATACGTAATCTAGTCTACTTTTTGAACCCACTTTCACTATTACTTATACTGACGATACCCCGATATATTCAATAGAAGAATGTTGCTTCTTATTAACCATCTTAGGCTCTGGAAAACTTTTTAAATGCATCCCGTGCATGTAAAAGCGTTCCAGATCTCACCTTTTCCTTCACCATCATTTTCCGCGGAACTGTTTTCTTTCCACTTCATCGAAATAAACCGGATAGACTCTCAACGTCGATGCCAATCTCTTAGGTAAAGATTTACCTTTATGATTAATCGCTAGCAGGACATTTTCTGTTACCCGTGTTTATTCTCTGTGGTGCCGTTGATAAGGAAAGTATACATAGAAGGTACACTCAGCGATAGTTATAATGTTATTTCGAGTTTTATCAAATTTTCCTGGAGTCGATTTCGCAAAGGGATTGATGGACCAAATGAAAGCTCATTTGTGATTGCTCAATGAAGCTGAACGATTGTGCTTCAAAATACTGATTTCAATAAATCTGGCGTAGAGTATTCCCTTGGTACATTCACTGATCGACACTTATGTCCAAGCAAACCGACTACATTTGTGGATCTTCGGCATCCATCCATTCTTTGTAGAAACCTCACGATTGATTCTGAAATTAATTTTTATTGAACATACAAAGAAAAAGGGTTAATTATTAAAAATGGTCTTCTTTGTAGGGTTTCAACCTTTCTCTTTGTTAATTACATGCTGTATTTAATATTTGTATCTTATTATTTATATTTTTTATTACCTATTGTATAGGTTACGTTTGTATTGTAAAGTTTTTATTTTAATATTCCAATATGTTTGTATTATAACATTTTTATATATTTTTATTTTAATAACTGTATAAGTTTTCCTTTTATTATTAGTATAGTATAGTTTTTATCATTTGCATTTTAACATGTTTGTAGTTTATATAAAAGATGTTACGGATGGGATAAAAAGTCTCAATTTCGCCTAATGAATTCATTTATCTATGTATCAATCCAATCCAAAGCAAGGCTAAATAGGCCTTATAAATATCAACATCACGAACAGAAATGTAGCAATGGAGTTCAAAATAACTACATATCAAATCGAAATTATTCTTTAATCATAATTTGAAGGTATATGTTTATTTGAATAAAGTTACAATACGATAACTTGGTGTTTCTGATTAGTGGTTGAAACGCAATAGCACTTGTCAGTTTAAAAAACAGGATAAACGAAAATAATACATATTAGAACCGTTAATCAAGGAAAGCGGTTTACAGAATTATAAAAGGATTACAGATAAACAGTTCATCATCAATAGTCATAGTTGTTCTCGTAAGTAACTTCTCGGAGAATGACGTAGGATTTTCATTTTGGTGAAGGTTGATTAAAAGCATTTAGTAAGGTCATAAAACGTTTTCAATCCATTCACGAATAGGACCGTCGATTTCATTGAGAATCTCCAATACTTCCCTTCATTAACAAACACAGCCATCTATTGGTCTTCATCGATCTCATCCCTTCTAAATTCTTCCTATCTTTCAATTCCAATAATGCTTCCTGCTTCTCCAATATCGGACTTTAAAACATGTTTTTAGTCTCCGTTTCCCTCTGCTCGAATACGTTTTACTGTTTTTCTTTCCAGTACTGAAACTTAAACTTCTGTGTAGTTTTAATATTAGCTAATTGTTAATCGGAGATGCAGAAATACCGAAAGCAATTTTGTGAACTCATTAGAGCTCATTTAAAGGAGATACAACAGTGCATGGAAGCTACTGAGTGTCTATTTCAGCTGCGGAATGAGTCTAGGTAAGCGAAATATGCCGGTTATCTTCAGAGTCTGATAATTTAGGGAAAAAGTAGAATTAATATGGTTTTATCAAAAGCTAATGCAGAGTAGCTACTGATGAAAACGCTATTGAATGAGGAACTCGTTTTGAAAAGTGGGGAGCAGTGAAAGGATAAGATATTGTCAGTATAATATAATAGTCACTACTACACTACTCAATAATTAAACTACAAAGTGTAATTTAGTATCGGATCTTTCTTATATGTTTCGACTGATTACTAAAGTTTTTGTGTATGTGAGAATGGATTTCTAGAATGCCTACAGGAAACCAATGCAACTCATTTACGTTGCGCATGCATGTTTGTAGCAGATTTATATTAGATATTTCAGTCGTAAGTAGAAGCGAATAGGAAGTTCAAAGCATTGTCTTCCGGTGAATTTTTCTGTACAGCATAAAACTTCAAGTGATGGATACCCTAGAATATTTTCTGAGTAATTAACTAGCATGCGTAGATAAGAGAAGGCAATCAACAAGATATATTTTTAAAGTTGACTTGGTCTCCATTGTACATACATAACCATAAGCGGAATCACTAGCTTAAATTCCACAAAGCGATTAAGTAAAACATATCGTAAACGGAACATAAGAAATTATACTTCTATTCTATATATTCATTACGAATAATTTATGGGCATTATATTTTTAATTATACCCCGACAAATAATGCATGTAATCACCTCACTGGATGAAGTATGGGAACATACTTTATTTAGTTTTAATTAGCCTTATATTCGCTGTCATAATTCTAGAATCTTCATTACATTTTCTGGCACGTTAATAATCATTGCTAATGGAGTAATACGATTGCGATAAGCATTATGTTTTTTGGAAATAATTCAAGTTACCTAAACATAGTACAGATTTTCTGCAAGGAATAAATTGAAGAGATGGCAAAATTTTATGAAAGTACTGAATGAGCTGAAAATTAGTTTCATTTAGGTTTTCATTAAAATTATTATTTATTTGATTGTTTGGTTCGAAATGCATCACATTTTTCTGCTTCTCAACCTAAAGCGTTTTCATTTATTATGATTTGAGTTTATGGCAAACTTGCTGCGAACCATGTTAAAACCTTTAAGAAATATATCAGGGAAATTAGAAGTTTCAAATCTCCAATATCTGTCTCCGAAAACCGGGGAATGAGACGAGGAACGCCGACAAAGATGGCTACTGGAGATTTAAACCTCTGATTCATTAACTGCCGTGTTCCAAAGTTTTTCTCTTTATATCAGGGAAATTCTGCATAGATATTTATTGAAAACTGTCACGTTAGTAGCAATGATAGGAAGTTAAATGTTCATAACTTTCTAATCAGGTTTCCAGACTTATGGTTTGTGGAGTGGATAAAACGAACTTCCGATAAGTAACAATTTCTATTTCTGAATGATTCCCCTTCACGCTGCTCTCATCTCTGGTAAATGTCCTTTTGAAGTGATGTCCCACTAACCCGAATTCGCTTCCTATTTCCTCTCCTCGATAATGAGACTCACGCCTCTCCGCGTTTGCTGCAATTCCATATTCCCTCCTAGACATTTTCGACCTGTTGCGTCTCTCCAAGATTACAACAGACATCAAACGGGCTCATACACGTGTGATCTGCGGAATACGAAAGTCACAATCGGCAACGTAATTACGCAAATATCGCGTATTACAGACTGAGCCGATATTAAGCGACTTCAGCTCAAATACCTCATTTTTCGATTCTTAAGACCTACACCTCACTCTCGCTGTTCCATATTCCGGTAAACACCTTATCGGTTTCATTTGTAAGTCCTCCAAGCATGTCTCCCCTTGCACATATCCTTCTTCTTTAACCAGCATAGCACCAATACAAACATGGGGTTCAAAGTACAAGGTACTTTCTCTTGCCAAATGAAATTTATTTCCATCTCCACATATTGTTATTATTGCAGTTTTCCTTTATAGATGATGAACTGTGTTATAACTATGTATAATTTTTCACATAGCTGAAAATTTGTTATGTGTTCAAGTGTGATTTTTTAATGTGAATTTCCTGTATGTGTGCTCAACTTTGTTGTGTTATGATTTGTATTAGTTGATTTGTTTAACGAAATACATAAAGATGAATATTAATGAGTAAATATTGATGATATTGGTTATATGGATGTATTCTGTAATCTACTGTGATACTGTGGCTGGTGATAGATAAGTTGCGTGGGGTTGTTATATGCTATAAGGTCAATCAGCATTTAAGCTTAGGATCAGATAAAAATTATTGAATGTGTGCGAAGTGGGAATAGGATATTTAATTTCAGTTACAAATAAAAAAGGCGAAAAAGAATGATTGATGATATGATAATGATTAATGTTAGAAGAAAGGATCTTTATTTAGACTAGTGAGGATTTTAAGATTCTCTCTAACACTTATGATAGTATGCCAAATTTAGGAAAAAATTACAATAGAAGTTGAAGTAGAAGAAATGATTTCTTAAATGAATCTTAAAGTTTCTTCACGTGGAACTGAGACAAAGTAATTTCTTCTCCTTCCGTTATATTTTAGTTATTTTTTTATGTTATGTTAGTTCCACAATGTGGCAGCTAACTCGATTGATAATATGAAAATGGAAGATTAGAAAAACACAAATGTTGAAAAGGGAAACAAAGATACCGATTCGGAAAATGATAGATTCAAAGAGCATCAAAGCAAAGTGGGCCCTCGTTTAAGAGAGACACCAACGCTAACTTTTAAACGCTCGTCAAATTTTTTCATGCCAACATTTCACCACCGCAACGCGATATTCTCCTGCCCGTTCGTATCGCACATCCCCTTCAACTACGCAAAAAACAGCGGCCCACCAAAGTCGAACATTCCGACGCCGATCCATGTCATCTGCGAAATCCGACGAGCGTTTTAAAACTTCGATTTTTCCCTTCCTTCCGGGTTGCTAGCTCCGACATAATTCGGGCGCAAACAGCCCGCATCCCACTTCGAACGTCCCGTTTTAACTTTTAGTTTCGCAGTCTGGAGGAAGGGATAATTTTTCCGTACTTTCCCTTTTTCCTCCTCCCTGACATCGCCTGCAACCTCTCGCTCTTCGAGGGCCAAACAGACGCAGCTGCTCGCGGTCTTTATGTCCGGAATCGGGCTAAACGATTTCGCGCATTGAATCCGGGAAGAATGCGAGTGGGCGGGATTGGGAAGAGGGGCGATTGGGATCATGAAACGGATTTCGCAGATGGAATGGGTCACGCAGAATGGCGTGGGTGCAAAATTGGGATAGAATTAGCTAAGGAAGGGCACCAAAGCGAACGATCATTGGTCTAGGGAAAGGAGGAAAATGTGATGTTTATTATCGTTTGACCCTTTATCGGAGAGGATAAACCTCAAAGAATATCTTTTCTATCATGCTTCCTTCATGAAGAAATTGATATCTTTTTTCTTATAATTTTTGAAAGATTCTTTGTTCATTAACGTACTTTTTAAATTTTCTTTTCCTTCTCTTTATTTTTTTCTCAATTTTCCTTGTATAGTTTTTCCTTTGTATAAATATGTCACTTCATTTTTATTATAATTGTATTATGCCATCGTAATATTATCGCAATTTACTCACACCACTATTCTAAGATAAATGAGTGCTTTAATGTATTACTATGTTTTGTGCCCACAAAACCTACTGTGTATTATCGATGTCAACAATACGGGATATCCTTAGTTGACACCAAAAGCTCTAGTATGAGTTAAAATTATGTAAATTATATTGTATTAATTTTATATGCAAAACTTAGAGCAATAAAATATATTCATTCATATTCATTCCTATCTCAAACAGTTCTAGGGTTCGGAAGGTTGTTGTAACAGATTTGGAAAAAACTCGTTATTTTTTATGAATAGTGATTTTTCTTATTTTAAAATAGTAAATGTTGTATTGTAGTAGTAGAATAGAAATAGTGCCATTTAAGAAATTTGAAACAAGTAACCTTAAATTTACTATCGAAAGTAGCAGTATTCAAATGAAGGCCATCCAAGCCCAAGTTTTTCCACTGTTTAAACATTGTTACTGAAGAGCGGGAAAGTTGTCCATTGTTTTTAAAATATAGCAATTGAAATCGCAAAAAAATATTGGGTAATGGCATCTGTAAGGACTTAAAGAGTGTATGGTTTGTTGATGTAAACATTAGATTTCAGGAAGCCCAATAAGAAGAGATGCAAAACCCGGGGTATAGATCCTATCGTCTACTATACCCTGGGCTACCATTGATTGGAAGCCAGAAATAAGCACACTCGGACCCAAAAATATTATTTCTCACCAGAAAATACGACACAATTGGTAAAGCAGTTTTATTCACAATGTTTCGCATAGCCAACGATTTTCTCCAGCAATTCTTTGTCTTATGAAAGCAGTTCATATTGATATCTATACAGAAGGAATCATCCTTACCTTCACCTTACGTTCAATAAATAGTCACAACTTTCTGTCGCGACAATGTTGCGAGTTTAAACTCCCTCAAGTTTTTGTAAAGGCACTTCTTATTACATACAATGTGAGATATCATTCGATTGTCTTCGATATGGATAAAATAAGACAAAATAAGCATGCACTATGTAAAATAAGCACATTTCTTAAAAATAAGCAAAATTTCATTTTCTACGATTTTCTCATTTAAAATAAGCACGATTCTTAGAAATAAGCACGTTTTGGCAGCAATGACTATACCCCTGATTCTGATAGCATCGCTCTTGAAATGTACATTGGTTGTTTCTTAGAACGTTGAAATCCAAGCCTTTCTCCTGTTAGTGAATGATGGCAACGGGGTGTGTGGAGCGCCGATAAAGACGGCAATTGGAGATTTTAAACCTGTAATTCCTCATTAACCATGTTCCAATTTTTCATTCCTTACAACCCTCTATCCTTCGCCTCCATCTTTTTCCACCTTAACGTTTTAAATAACCTCTTGAGGTAACAGTCAAAATCAAAAATGCCTGATACAAAACAGAAGAATGTCTGAATCGAAAGAATGATTCGAACATGGGAGAAAACAAATCTGTTGGAAGCCGATACTTAATCCTTTGGTAAGTAATTTACCATGGCGTATCTCTCTCACTCGTGGCTGCAATGAAGTGAAAGTTACTGTGGTGTGAGTGATTCTCAGTAATAATGATAATGAAGGTCCCTCCTTATGGATTCTTACGAAGTGTTTTATTTGAGAATCGTGGTCTTCATTTACATGGAATTTTTCTCTTAAAACGATTCCACCTCAGTAAGGAAAGCAAGCAAAACTACCTCAATCCTCATTTTGCCTAGTTATCTCATCCCCCACTGGAATGCTTGTTGTGGTTAATGGTGGAAGAAGTGAAGTCCAGCCTTTGGGTTGAAGACTGTACTTACAGAAGTTTTAATTAAGCTCATTAACTATCAGCATTTCTATGATGTTACTTGAAGAACAAATAAAAAGAAACTTTTCTGTAACACATGATCAGGCACAGAGTGGATTAGTACTGAAGACAGTATTAACGTAAAGGAGAAAATATATGGGAAGAGATACTAAATTAAATTAAGAGAAACAGGCAATGGTTATTGCCAAGGGTAAGAAGCTGGGAGCAGAACGGCATGGGGAATGGCACCAAAACCGTCCCTGAATTGTTAACACATGATGGCGAGGCCTTCTTTGGGCACTCGAAGTTGAGTGGTATGCCAGAAGAAGTATGTTTTGGTTAAGTGAAATCACATATTAATAATCAATGTCATCATCAATATACGAATGGCAGGAAGGAAAAAAACTGCAAAGACGTTAACACCAAGACAAGCACTTTCCTTTCATTATAAACATCCTTACGAAGTGAATACATTACATTTAAGAAGAAGATCTTTCAGAAGGGGAAACTTTTGGAAGAGGAAACTTTCACAACGGGTAACTTTCAGAAGGAGATATCGAGATGGATCCCTTTCTGTAATCATAAGAAAAAACTTGGCGGACTGATCAGCCAAAAATTTTGAAATTATTCTTACAAGAAACCCTTGAGTTCGAAAATCGACTCATGGAATCTTACAAATACGATTGAAATATTTACGAAATGTTTTCGGAAGAATTTCAATTAAAAGATGAAAGAATAATTAATTAGTGAGAGCCGAAATATATTTTCATTGCATTCAACTAAACTCTCATTAAAATAATTTGTCAACATCCTTTTTCGAAGAAATGGCCAACTTATAGAAAATAAATAGTACTTTTTCCGTAAGGTCGTGATGGTATTAATATGCTTTTTCTATTGTTCTGATGGTAAAATTACACGAAACGACGTCTTCTGTCGAGTTAATGAATTTTAGCTTTAGAATTTGGTTTTGTTCAGTACGCAAAAATGTATCATATGCCTGTATTTTGCAGCAATTTCATTTTACGAAATCTCTTAAATAATATTGACAATTGATAAGTTTTGTGACAACACCGGTAGACCTGAAGTACTCCATCTCTCCTTCAATGTACCTGACGCACATTCCTACAACATAACAGCATTTTAAAAATTGAAAATGAAAAGAATCAACCCTGAAAAATCGCTCGGAACATCAGTGAATCCCTATAGGACGGCACCGCTTGCGGCGAAATCCAGTTTATTTAGAGCAAATGAGCTGTCCTTCGCGAAAAGTCAGTTAAAAAGAAAAACTTTGGGAAAGTAGTCGGTAAATACACGGGGAGAGAGATAACTCGTGGCACATGCTGAGGCAATAACGAGTTCGGCAGGAAGTCGACGGAAACTTGGAAGTAGAGAGCTCCTCAAAATTTCACGCGGGACTGAAAGAGCAGGTAATAAAAACAGGAGAGCATCGTGGACCGTAAACGCTTGCATTCTGATTCGAAACACGAAATCCGATGACGATTTTCACAGCAGTCTTTCGAATTCCAACTGGAAGGAAGTAATGAGGTCAGATGGGGACAGGCAAAGGAGAGAGCATACCCATTGGAGATTGCGCGGGAAACAGAAGAAGAAAGCGCGGGAAATGAGGGCTGATGAAAGGGTAACGGAAATAAGGTTGCGAAAAGGTTTGCAAAGTGTGTGAAAGGGCAAAGAGAAGTCGATTCCCTTCCGGAACAGTCTGACTAAGCGTTTCGTAAACATTTAGCATATCCAAGAGGTGATTGCAGCATACCATCATCGGGTTGTTATGGATATGACGTAACGCTTCCGTTAAATCCATAACCGACTCCAAATGCAGAGGAACTTTGATACCATGGAATCTTTCTTTGACCCGAAGCATTTTGTTCCAAAAATAAGTTAAAAATCGTAGTTAATTCAAATTCTGTTTTGGTAAACTAATCACGGCATAAACAAAATAGCTTAACAACAAAAACTTCCAAAAAACCAACGGGTGACATTAATGTACTGCTGAATGTCATCATGATGTAAGTGAATACGTTTTCATTTATAAAATCTTTCAAATTCATAAATTGTTTCAGAGAGACTTAACTTAAATCGAAAGAGATAACTTCAATTTAGGAAAAGGTCAAAATCTCCGAATGCTTTGAGATACTGTCAATGTAGTATTTATCTAAATTCACATGCTTAATGAGTAAAATTTAAATTTGTTTCATCTTTTAACTTTTATCATTTACAGTGATTTGATTCCAATAAAAAATAAACAAAACAAAGTATGTACTAATAATGTTAAAATAAATGTATAGCGAAATTATTATTTGAAGTTATTATTTAAATAAGTGTGTAGGATTTTATAATTATAAAGAAACGTGTTTTTCTGCCCGTACTAAAAAACTTCTTTAATATAAATGTTTTAGCTGGTGCTTTGCAATCCAAGTTAAACTGTATAGGCACTTTTCTGAAAAGTCTCTTCCCATTTATTTCATATGTTGGTACCTCATAAAAATAATTGTTAAGGTAACAACAATCACTTCCTAGAGTTAACTGCTATTTAATTTCCACCTCAAAAATGGTACGAGTATTTGTTGGAAATTTTCCATAATTTGCTTAGTTCTCAAATTGGATCAGATTTTAGCGACAGAGGAAAAGTTTTGAGCATTAATTCTCGAATTTCAATGTCATTAAAGACGCTATGGCTAAAAAAATTCCTTGCAATAATTATAAAAGATAGAACGAAAATCTTTCAATATCATCAATCTTCAAGTTAAAACAGTAAATTAAGCGAATACTCTGAATCTGTTTCTGCGATTTATTTAAAATAAACTGATATAATAAAACATCACTTAATCAAAAATAGATTCACTTATGTAGTTAATAAATAATGTACGAAGGAAATGACGACCACAAGCCATGTAAAAAGCTTAATGAATTACTTTTATTCGATTCGTAAATTTAAATTTGCTGTAAAATACGTCATCAGTCAATTATTTCATACAAATGAACGTGATGATAATCTGCAAAGAGAACCAATCTCGTAAAAATACCAATATTTGCGTCACCGATACCAGAAATTAATAATATTTTACAATTATGGCTTCTAACGATTATCTTTTCTGAAGTTCGAAATCGCTTAAGTCTATTTGAAGTCTATAATTTAGATATCAATATTAAATAGCGAAGATTATGTAAGATCATAGATTGGTGGACCTGATAAGAGAAAGGAGCTGAATGAGATACAACCTGTGGCATAATTAGCTCATGTGGAGTACCTGTGCCATATTATTATAAAGAAACAATGCCTTTCTTATATTTTACTTAAACCCTAGATTATAGAAAACGTCATAAGAAATAAATACCATGTGCGAAAGGACGAAGGAACAATTATGAGGAATACGTCTTGGAGATATTTGGGAAAGAATTAATTTCTATTTAAGAAAGGATTCTAGATAGTATTAATGATAATAATGTCGTCTTTCTTTTTTGGGCAAATTTTAGCCAAGGAAGGCTATACCTCCAATTAACTCCTTTTCTTAATTTTATTCCTTTTTTTGCATTTTTTTTATTTTTATTAATATCACACACACACACAACATACACAGACAACCATTCCCTAACCGGAAAAATTCGATTAGCCGGGATTCGAATCCGGGACCGTGAGATTGGTGCGTTAACGCGCTATCACGTTAACCACTAAGCCGGTAAGAATTACGGTAGTAGAAGATTAATGCATTTAAGAAAATTATCTACAACAATAAAAATCAATGTATTATACGCAAGTAAGTTCAAAGCAATGAAACAGTGAGTCTGCATATAAATCCCAGTAATACACCCATTCATTTCTTAAACACAGGGTAAATCAATCAAAGTGGAGTAGCCAACAAAGGACCAACATTGGCATCCATACCGAAACCGAAAAATTCCTGATAGCCGGGACTCAAAGCCGGAGCATTGGGATTGGTACATGCATGTTTACTGGCAAATAGCAAGAAAATTTCACTAATGGTAATAAAAGCATCATATTTGAAAAAATTGTGTACGATCATTGGCATAAATAATCCAGTGAACTTCATAAACCAACTCGATTTATATCATCAATGGATTTAATTTAACTTAAAAAAATCGTTCAAATAAAACTCAATATGACTCCTACCAAAATATAAACGGAAGCATTATTTTGTTTATGGAATAAAATTCTGTTTTATATGAACGATTCATGAGTATGTTCCTCCTAGCATCACCAGAATTAAATACAAAATTATACTAGTATTTTTCCATGTGAAGAACTTTACTATAAAAAGATTTAATGAAGATCAATTAATATTTAAAATTTAACTAATAGTTATTATTATGTTAAATAAAAATCTCTTATAATTTTAAATCATTTAGGGACGTATACAATAATTAAATATAAATTAGTGATTAGCATAATCAGTTATTTTTTCTATAAATCTCTAACAGTTTTCATTGGTTTCGGAACGTAAACAATAAAATAATATAAATTAGTGATTAGCATAATCAGTTATTTTTTCTAAAAATCTCTAATAGTTTCCAATGGTTTCAGAGCGTATACAATAAATAAATATAAATTAGAGAATAGCATAATCAATGAATTTGGAATATGTTGGAAATAAAAACGTGTGGGGAAATTTAAAGTTAGAAGGAAAAAAGTTCGGTTTTATGGATGAGGGGAGAAAGATGAGTTATTGGCGAGAGATAGGGTGGCGAACGGGTGGGGCGATAAACTGAGGTTAAAGTGTAACTAAGATCCTTGGGGAATAAAGTCTCGCTTGGTGACGCGGATAGTTAGAAACAGGCGTATCACTGGGGTGGAGAAAGGGAAGGACATGGGGAGAGAAAGTTGACGAAACTTAGCGCGAGATAAAAGGGAGAGATGCACTCACCTCCTCGTAGAAGCCACGTCTCCCCGCTCGACTGCCAATAGGAACTTCTTCTCTTCCAGAGTCAGCTGCGCCATCTCCTGGTGAGGGCGTACAACGTTTTCCTCTTCCATCATCCCGTGGATGCTGTGCCTCTGTTGTTTATGGAATAGAAGAGGAGGGCGGGTGAGAAGCGGCGGACGGACAGATGGTTCTTTTTTGATGGATGTTCGGGGATTCCGATTCGCGGATTGGGGTCTGCAAGCCGATCCCCTTTCATCGTTCATTCGTAAACAAGCGCGAATTTGTCCGCGAGCGGGATTCGCGTCGCCGAAGATTGCGATTACCAATTACTCCCGAGATGATTACATTCGGGTGCCTCGTTCGAGAAATAGGGTGCGAATGACTTTGGTGAGGATCCATCGATTCCAAGGACTAAAGGACTCCATGATGATGAAGGACCATGATGCTGGGGTGACCAGTTTTGCCCCAGTGGGCCGCATTAGATCCCATTAAAACATAATCTATAACATTCACGGAGGCCATAACACTGTGGAATTCGGACATGACGAAAAATTGTTAAATATAAAAAAGGTTTTACAAGCAACAAAACTAATTTAAGTAAAAGTTATTTGTGCTGTTAGTAAAACCTTTGTTTTATTTGACAATTTTTCGTTATAATGAATCCGCGATACTTCATGGAAATTCATTTTCAAAAAGAGTCTTGACTAACAAAACATGTTCAAATTACAAAATACTTATTGGTGTTTATGCTTGCCTTGTTAGTTTTTAATATGTCTGCTCATTAGTTGTTCTCTACTCCGTATGTAACCTTGTAGGCCACTGAAAATGCACATACTTCCCAAGGTATCTAAAGAACAATAACCCAATAGCAAACAATTTGAAATTATTAGATTATTTTAGTAACTCCAGGACACTATTCATTCTGGTTCAAATCAATAATAATGGAATTAATTAGTAAAAAAGGCAACTTTCATCATATTACACTCGTAAAACACCATTTATTCTTAAAATACTCGGAAGAAACAAAGCAGGGACCACTTTTTGTAAAACAATCTATTTACTATTTATTAAAAATAAACTTTTGTGATAATCCTTAGTATAATGTATAATGATTGAATTCATTGATCGATGGATAAGTGGTTAATATGTAATGAGTGACGAAAAAGATATTAGTGTTATACTATTAGTATTTTACTTATTGATGTTTATGTTTCCTTTTTTGTTTTTAATATGTCAGCTGATTGCTCTTCTCTACTCCATGTGAAACCTTGTAGACCGCCGATAATGTACTTCTTACTTCGCGAGGTATTTAAACAACAATAACTCAGTAGCAAATAAATTGAAATTGTTACATTGTTTCATACACTAATGTATCTTGTTCAAATTGATAATAATGTGATTACCTAATAAATAATATTCAAAATTTTTCCATTATCATATTACACTAGCAAATAATTATTAGGCCACTCGGAAGAAATAAAGCAGGAACCAATTTGCACAAAAACCTAGCTCCTATTTATTAAAGAAAACCTTGTATTAATTTTGAGTAAAATCTACAAAGATCGAATGAATGAATTGATGAATAAGAGATGTATATTTAATGAATAACGAAAAAAAGTGTTATTGTATTATTTTTTATTATTGATGTTTATGCTTGCAATATTTGCTTTTAATATGTCTACTCATTGATTGTTCTCTACTCTCTGTGTAAACAACTTTTAAGACAGTTCATTCTATGGTAGCAAATTCTACCACCTGGTTTATACCTATCTGCAGATTGAATTTATTAATAATTATTTAACTAACGATTTTATTGTCCCTTCTTCCCCCCCTTTACTCATACTATCCCATGTCTTTTTCTAAACCCTATTTTGAGGTTTTTCTTCTCCCTAATCTTTTCCGTGAATTCTACCCTTTCACCTTGTCCAGATCCTATTGTTTCCCCACCCTTCTCCTCTTCATCCTTTCAATGCCTTTCTTTCGGGATCTTACGTCGCTTCAGGAGGACACTTGAAGAGTCGAAAGATGTCGTTTGTTTGATTCCGTGCGTTTCTGTGATACTTTGAAGAGGTAAATGGTTAAAGTCTGTTTTTCGTTGGGTACTTTGAAAAGTTTTATTTCTAATAAATAGGAACTAGGTTCCTTTGTGAAAAGTGGTTCTTATTTTATTTCTTACAACTCTCACGAGATAACACGAAATTGATAACCAATCTATTTAGTTCTTTATTGTGCTATTTACTGGTCGTAGGGGTAGTTTGAAATAAATAATTCATTAATTAGTAATTCATAAATATAATTTCTTTCCCTGTTACGCTACACATTTACGTTAAGTTAGAATATCAACTCACTACTTTGGATAGTTTGCATTCATTATATTGTTTTCCTCTATAGTTATCGAGGTCCTGAGTAAAATATTGCTTGTAATTTTCCGGAATAAAAAAATTGCCGGACAACAGGCATTACATGAAAGACTGCGGTTAAGATATACCATTTGTGAAGTAATAAGCTGTTCTTCCAATGGTGGATATTGATTTAAAGACCTTTCCTATACAGGTGACAGATTCTGACTTAAAATGAAATAAACAACCTTGAATTGCAATTTTAGGACCGAAAAAAACCACAACAAACTGTGAGTTCCGAATTTGCGAATTGACAACTTTGTCATGATTTAATTTATTAATCATTACATAAAAGAAAATTGTTATGGAAATGGTGCATCGTGAGATGAGGATGAAAAGCTTTTCTCGTTACGTAAGTGGTCATTATGTAAAGTGATCACAAGGGAGTAATGCACCACTCACAATCTTAAAATTAAACCTGTTTTAAGTCTCTGGTAACTTTGAAATAGTTAAAGATTTCAAAGACCATTCCCCGCGGAAAGTTGAGGAGGACAAGGGAGTACGTTGTTCGTGCTCGCGAATCAAATCCTGTCCTTTTACGGATAAGAATGGATGAAAAGCCACGATAGAGAAATTATGACTGGGTTATAGAGGTAAGTGAGTAAGCGTGGTTCTAAATAAGTAATTATAACTAGTAGGTCATTTCAAAGAATCTTAGCTGTAGTGAATCAATTACTGCGGTCACTAATCCACACAAAACAGACCACCGATATAGGCTATTCATTAGCGTATGACCTAAGCTACACTGCCTTCCTTTTCGCGTTGAATGATCTTGTTGAAAGCCAGGGTAAGTATAACTGTCCGACTCGTTTCACTCAATTCTGTCCCAAAAAATGAAAGTGTCATATATTTGCTAAATTATAGTAATTAAAGTATATTTCGGTATAACATCAAAAATCGCAAATAATCAAGTAAGTCGTATCCTGTCGAGACCGAATTTTTAATTAGAGAAATGGGTCACCCTTTCCACTGTACACCCAATTGGATACAGTGATAATATATATAATGTGATATTAATTCGCAATTCATTCAAGATAACAAGCCTTTTTGACCATCTGGACATTGACAAACTTACAGCTCTAGGGTGTGACTGACAGACTTGAATATAGAATCGTGTGAACCCTTTCCATTAAGAAAATTTGTTTATGAGTAAAAATATTGCGTGGAAGAATATCGCACGCATTTAACGACATCGAAAAGTACTCATAAACACTGTCATAGGCGAGAAAAAGTAAAAAGACTTATAGCGCACCGAAATGTCTTACAAATGCAATTAAAAATACGATTTGAATTTCTTGATCGCTCTTCAGTCTCACTCTTTGTAACATTCTTTAGCGATAGCGCTGTTCTGGGATATGTTACAGAAGAAAAGCGCGATTGCGTGAAATATGTTTCAAGGCACAGAAAAACAAATGGGTTGATAGATTATATGCGGAATGGCTCTTCGCTGTAGGCAAGGCAATGTTCTAAGTTAATCATTGGGAGAACACTATATCTGGATCCATTCAACTCAGAAAAACTATTTTTCAAACGGTACAAAGATTTGAAATACTTGATTGTAGACGATTCTTCATGGAAATGGCTAAGAATTCTGTTTAACGTTGAAACGCTTCTCTGGATTAAACAGATCCCTTTTCTGACAAACATTTATTTAGAGCTCTGATAATCTTCGAAAATAACCTTACCTTACTCATGGTAACTAAACTTTTCCCTGCTTCGGGTAAATATCCTTCATTTATAATCTATTTACGGAGATATTGAATGATGAATGCAATAGTTGCAGATAAAAATGATGAAAAACGATGTTTAAAATGACTTTCCTAGTAGAAGCTCTACGAGGATTGTAGGATAAAGAGTGTTCTACCTTTCGGTAGGTTTATGTGCAAATCCTTGTTAAACGCCTTATCCTTCAATATACGGAAGCTTACCCCACTCTTTAAGTCATTCTACGTTTTTGGCCTTTGCCCTCTGGGAATTCTACCCTCAATTACTTTCTTTAGAAACCCCTCTCCTTTCAATATTCGACCAACCCATAAGAAGGCGATCCTATATTTCAGGCTATACCGTACTCGTAAGTATAAGAAAGTTCACAAAATAATAGAGATTATATATATTTACAAATATAAATACGAAGTATTCCAGACACAATCATATCAGCGATTTTAATGTTATCACGTAAAGCTTTCCATCAGAGAAACTTAACTATAGCTGCGGAAAACGACCATTTTCCTGACAAATACGCTTTCTACAAATAATTTCATCATTATCGTCATTAAATGGGTAGGATCGGAATTGAAACAAGTCAATATTCAAGCGTACAGAAGAGATCGATGATGAAGACATGAAACTGAGTTGATAGTTTGCGCTTAAGTGGATGATACATCCATAATAGCTTTAATAAAAAGGAGGTAGAAACCTCCATTACTGGTTATGTGCAAAGGAAAGTAATAAGCAATATGGGCACGTCAAGAAAATAACGTTCTTCTTATCCATTCCTTAACCAGTATATAACTT
This sequence comes from Sympetrum striolatum, assembly GCA_947579665.1. Lineage (NCBI taxonomy): Eukaryota > Metazoa > Arthropoda > Insecta > Odonata > Libellulidae > Sympetrum > Sympetrum striolatum. The sequence continues at coordinate 57,866,925 of OX388349.1, forward strand.
GCTATCTAAAGATGTAGAGAAAAAATGAACTAGATAGAGAGCCAAATGAAGTTAGCTGTGACGATGTATTAGAATAAATAAATTAAAGTTTGAAAGAATAATAAAGAGAAACGTCTATGAAGAATTTGACGGAAAAAGAAAACAGGATAATATGAAAATTAAAGTTTACTATATGAAGATATTAAGATTGAAGAGTCTTTTCTTTCATTTAACCTAATTTGAATGGCATTTTTCAATGCCATTACTATGGTGACCAAATCAATACAAAAAGATAGCTTTGTGGATGAAGATGTACAGTAAAACTTAGGATAAAAGATCCAAAGGAGGAAAACAGCCGCAAAGAAAGGGGTGCGTAAAACCAAGGAAAACCCACAAGTGATGATAGCTAAAGTATAAACATATAAACGATAGAGTGGAATGCGGAAATTTGGCAAAATTCGAAAGTAGTAGAATAAAGCAATAGGCTCGTTGAACAACTTATCATCCACGTTGAAGAAATATTCAACAATATACAGTAAATATTCAACCACAGAAAAGCCTATGTGTATGGGTAATAAAGAACGATGAACCAATTTAAAATATAAAGATATATGTGAAAATTATAGCTATGAGATAAAAGATAGCGCGTCTGTAGAGGACGTAGCATAAAACAAGTTACTACTTCAACGATGAATATCGATTAACTTCCGATGAGTATCTCAACTTCTTAATTTTTAGGATGCATTTATGTTACTGTACCAAGCAAAGTGACAAAGTGGTATGATACCTCTAGATGAAATATATTTCGATGAAATAGGAACAAGACGATATTATAATGGATGGTATCGATTACAAAACTTTAACATTGCTATAGAGTAAGAATTATAAAAAAATAGCTGTAGTCATATAAACTTTTGTACCGATAGTGAGCTTGACAGGTTTTGATAAGATGGAAATTAATGAGAATAGATTTTGTAAAAGAGGAGAAAAACCGTAAATTTCGTAGAGACCACGCAATTTAAATAGATGCTAGTAAATAAGTATATACACAAAGGAAATTTAGACATGAAAAATGTGAGAAGATTATGATTTGAATCCTAATCTTTCACCTACATCCGGGTACGAGTCTTGGTCTAGTCAGAACTGTCGCATTTAATTTTTCCCTTGGTACACGATTTAACGAACTAAGTCACATAGAATCCTTACCATACCCATAAATATCCTATCACGAAGCAATAGGTGTATGGATGTAATACGGATCATCACAATATATATTTATATTTGGAATCTTTATTGTTTTCGGGTTCATAAAAATTTGCTATTGTAGTCCTGATCTACTATCATTAAACAATCATGCATCTTCATCTGTATATTTACCCTGCAAGCCGCATTTCTGTGAGCGACAAGGGGTGTATGCACCATTACTCTACTTCCTTAAACGATTACTTTCGCGTATCTTTAAAGAAACAATGAATTCTGGAAGATACTCGATCTAGCATCTATTTCCGTGATCTTCCTTACAGTTTTTGAGTGGCATACACGGCACAGGGAACTGAATTAATTCTTTGTTAACACCTTCTACTCCTAAGGAATCCCATTCTATATCTCTAATCATTTGAGTTCTCTGCTTTGCCGTAGCAATTATTTATAAAATAGATTGCCTTTAAATTATTAATAAAATAGATTGCCTCTAGTTGTACCGTGAATAATTCACGAATGCAATGCTTGCTGGCAGGGTTCTACACACTACATTCGTACTCAAGGTAGGAGGCCTAACTAACGCAACATAACATCGTTTGCGGACTTTTACATCCTCGTCGCTCCTGATTATTCTCTTGACGAAGCCAAGTATCTTATGTGTTCGTCCACAAATATTACGGATACGGAAACCTAGCCCTAGTTAAGTTAACCTAGATGGTTACTTAAAGATATTCCACCGATTCTCCTAGCATTAAGTTCTCTCTCGAAGATTGTACGAATAGTCATTAGCAATACATTCCTTCGAAGAGTTTGTAGGAAGGATAACAGCACGGTTGAAGCAGGGTGAAATCTTAACAAGTTTTCACTACGGAGGTTGTAAGAATTGAATAACAGCAAATTTCCCTTCGAAGAAGTGTGGACAATAGAAGCAGGGGAACAAAGGGGAACGAAGCATAAGGCAACCTCCTCTGGCAGAATCCTTTCCTACGGATAAAGCACTTCCACCACAAACACACTTTAATCCACACGGGCCACAATTACTTCATCAGCTGCAATTACTTCGTCAACTATGACCTCCGGGTAGGGGTCCCCACACCTCGGACACCTTCCCGCCATCTCTCGCCCCCCCTCGGACCTCCACAGCCACTTCCCGATGCTTTTCACTCTCCACCCGCACACCAACATCACGAGCACTTTGATCCGAGCGCAAAGGAGTAAAGCACGCCACTCCGTCCATGCCCACGCCGCCTTAAAACTCCAGACTATGCCCTCAGTCAAACCCCGCTCTCGCTGTCTCCCTCTACCGGCAAAAAGTCCCCCTCTCCCCCCTTCCTTCCTTTTATTTCCATCGTCCCTCTCCCCGCCCGAATTTCCTCTGGATACTCTCTCCGAATCATCCTCGACCCTCCCACGGCCGCGGATTTTTTCCGGCCGAAAAAAAGGACTCTGGTAGACCATTCGCTTTGTCTCTGTCCGTCTGTGTGTACGCCTTTTCTAAAAAAGGAGGATGGATACACATCGGATTCTTCTCCCCCGCGTCTCTGGGAATCCTGGTAGCGGTGGGACTTAAATGGTCCACCGCCTAAGATTATTTATCTGATGATTCCCGTTTCTGCTACCTTATCTTGATGGGCGGGGATTTTTCGTTTGTCTCCTGGAATAGGATGGAGGGAAATGTTTGTGTCGTTTATTTTTGTCTCAATCTTGTTTGTGGCTGAGATTATATGAAAGACAGAATGGGAGATGCTGAATTGTGTGGCATTCGTCCTCATTGATTGCAATATAAAGTGTTATTTACATATGTGTATTTTTTCACTCTTAGTTAAAAGTTAAATATCTCCTAAGTTGTGCATTATTTTGTAGAGAAATAAAGTATATATATTTTTGGCCTGTTTATCTCAAGTAATTCAACTTCAGCATTTGTTCTTTCCGATAATTTGCATATAGGGTAAATATAGGTAATTTCGTGACATAAATGAGTTCGCGATACGTTTTCAAACGTCCTTTAAGGAATTTACAGTGAAATAAAATAAATGGCTTTTTTTACGTAGAATAGTGGATTCAAGAAGCCGACCTTTTGAGCCAATATAACCAACGTAACGGATGTTTGAGATTTTATCACAAACTTAATAATGTCACGAAATTACCAATATTTATCCTTTAGTGCCTATTAATCAGGCTTCTTAATTAATTCAAATTACTTTAATTTTCAATATTTTCTCATTTATATCTTCCTTTAGATTTTAGCTAGTAGTCGTCTGCAATTTTCACAGGTTATTCATGCCTTACTTCTTGTAAATGGTTTCCTACTGAATTTGAAATTTTCTCAAGTAGGTTAGGTTATTAGGTTATTTTTTTGTAAGGGAGGCTTAGGTTATTTTTTTGTAAAACCATAAAATATTTCCATCTTTTTGCCTTACTCTATGAAGTTCAATGTTTTAACTGCACAGGGGAAGATAAAATGAAGATTCTTTTGTCTCAATATTATCTTATAATAAAATCACTTAATAATAATAATAATTCTTATAGATTATGTGGTCATTACGCTTAATTTGAATGTGTATATTTTCCTACTTTAACATTTCAACTGATCGATTAAAAGAGGAAAATTTCTTTGTTACAAATTATGGTGCAAAACCCCATTCCTTTTTCTTCCCAAAAAGAAATGTATTAATGTATTTCTCCAGCCGAGAGTTTGGTGATTACCTAAAAATCTCCATGAACTTCACTACGATTTTTAATTACTGGGGACGTAGTATTCGCACAAAATTATAGACAATTGTTCCATATCTTTTTGTTTCTTGTGTTAGCAATTCTTCTCATACAATCTCTTTACATTGATAATTCTATAATTTATAACGATGGAAGAGGAGAATTTTAGTGTAAATCTCGCCCAGGTAAAGACCAATTATTAAATAATATTATCAACGCAATAGAGAAACCTAAAGACAGCAATTTACCATTATCCTGGTATCTATATGCTTCATAATTATTAGTTTTCATAATGAAGTTTAAAATTTTCTTTAAGATGTTGTGATATCTCACAATATTGACGATGACAAGTTATTACTCAGTTGATGAATACCTTCTGAACAGTGACTTATCCTGTTGGATGTAATAACGATTTAGGCTGGTATTGGTTTGAGATAATGTATTTATATATATTTTTGCATCTGTTCCAACAATGTAGTTCTAATTGTTAAAATCATTCTTACATTCCTTATGTAAAATTCTGTAAATAGAAGATCTGAATGAAAAATGGCTATATGCAAATATTGCTTTGTGTAATTACATTTATATATACACTACCGGTAAAAGTTTTGGGTCCACTTGCTGTATTTTTGAATTCTACACAATTAAGTCGGCTACTGTGGATTTTGTAAAGCACGTGCGTCTTGCTACTGGTCAGAGTGTAGGAAGGTGTAGAGTGGAGAGGGCGCCCTTGGGAGACGCGTAGATCGAGCATAAATGTGTTGCATTCTATCGATGCGTCTAGTGTCTATTACGCGTAACATCCTTGTGCTGCAAAAACTCACTCCAAGAGTTATATTTCCCATTGTTTGTTGGAATTTTTGTTTCTTTGACAAAAATGTTTATGTAAATTGACGTAATTCGAAAAATATCATCTCATTATTGAAATGTGAATAAAGCTATATATTTCATGTTTCATTCGTAGAGAAATGGGTCGAAAAGCAGAGCTGAGTGTAGAGACACGAGCAGTCATTGTGGCACTACATGAAGAAGGTTATTCAACGCGAAGAATTGCTTCTAAATGTTATTTTCTAAAAATGCAGTCATGAGAGCCTTACAAAAAGAAAGAGCGAAACAGGGTGTAATCAGAGTCTTCATCGTTCTGGGAGGCCTAAAACTACGTCAAAACAAGAGGACAAGCTCATCTGTGTTGTAAGCAAGACAAATCGTTCTCTCACAGCCCCCGAAATTCGCGAACAACTCAACTCCGCGCGCGAAGCACCAGTATCTCTTTCGACGGTCAGCGACGTCTATGAAATTATGGCTTGAAAGGATGCGTCGCCGCTAAAAAAACCACTACGCAAGCAAAACAAAGTTAAAAGATTGAATTGGGCTAAAAAACATAAAGATTGGATAACTGAACAATGGTCTAAAGTCTTGTTCACGGACGAATCAAAATTTGAAATTTTCCACAAACGACGCCGACAATATGTTCGTCGTTTGATTGGCGAACGCATGATTAACCAATATGTGATCCCCACAGTCAAGCATGGTGGAGGGTCAGTGTTAGTCTGGGGATGCTTTGCTGGGGACATTGTTGGTGACATTGTGAAAATTGAGGGTATCATGGACAAAAAAGTCTACCACAACATTCTTCAATGGCACGCTTTTCCGTGTGGGAAAAGAATTGTGGGTCGCGGATTTGTTTTTCAGCAAGATAATGATTCTAAACACACTTCTAAATTTTGCCGGGACTACATCGCAGCCAAAGAGAAGCAGAAAGAACTCAAATATATGGAATGGCTTCCTCTGTCGCCGGATTGTAACCCGATCGAGTTGTTGTGGGACGAGTTGGACAGACAAGTGAGAAAATTGCAACCAACTGATACAAAATAGCTTTGGATGTTCCTAAAGAATTGCTGGAATCAAATAACGACGGAATCGCATATGCATAAATTGATTGAAAGGATGCCCAAAATATGCACTGCTGTTATGCGAGCAAAAGGCGGATATTTTGAAGAATCAAAAATATAAATAAATACTTGCGGGTTTCTTTGTGAGTTGAAATATTTTGTATAAACAATGATTAATTTTTCATAAGTATTGATATTAAAAAATAATGAACGAAGAAAACCATGGTTTTTTGAACATTTCATCAACATTGTGAAGTGGACCCAAACCTTTCACCGGTAGTGTATATTAGATTACCTGTATTTACTGACATGTCACCAATTCACGGTAGAATTTTCTCTGGCTATTTGAATGTTTTGAAACGAAATAAATTATTATTATCATAATTGTTAAACAACCTTGATTAACAGTAATAATGTAAGTATCAACAACTAATGGTACATTATATCACATTCCTATTATAAATTACTTGTTACTAACAAGATAAGGCAATAATATCTTTAGTTTCATTTTATAAGTATTAGATGCATTTATTAACAAGCGAATATCTGTAATAATCAACAATAAATAGTGAGACATTTTTATGCATCTTATTTCTCTAACATACGTGGAACTTTATATCTCTAATAACTCAACTTGAGTATCAAATATCAGCAAAATGCACCGTTTTCATATGCGACATTTAAGCTGCTCAAAAGGCGTCTACTATGGAGCTTCACATAATACGCAACCACGCGTAACGTTTCTGGAGCCAGATTTCCAATCGGAAATGCTTGACGAGGTTAGAGACATCTGGCGGCGACAAAAACGTACGCGGCACTACGGAGGCAGCCACATATATTTGGGCGGAAAGACGTAAGTGGGTTAGGCCTGTTTGTAAGGGTCGCTAGGAATCGTGTAGTGGGGCTTGTTTGACATGTGACTAGCAGGTTCGGAGTCCCCGGTTAGAATACACACGGCGATACTTACTGCTGGCAGCCTATCCGGCATGAATTTCTCGGATTCGGTATGTTTTATGCACTAACTATTAGGGTTGATCAAGCGGAAATTTACTGTTCGGTTCAATGAACGTGGAGTAGACATTCTGCATAGGGACCTGCCAGAGCTTCGAGACCTGCAAACCCAGGATTTGTTGGGAAAATATGCTTTCCAGCTGTACGGTTTAAAGCGATTGATCATTCTTTTTGTATTGTACCGATATCATTCCATGGATTGAAAAAATTAAGACGAACTTTTTAAAGCCTAAATTTCGCAATTTACAATTAAGGCATGTTTCAACCAAAGATTATATACTGTCATGATATTATCTTTGTTTTTAGAAAATGTAATAGATGTAAGTGAACGAAACGAAGTATATGGAAGGAAAACAAGACAACAACACTGATCACCATGCGGACAACATTTTGATATGTGAGGGCAATAAAAACATAACGATTTTGGTATTTTTCATCAAATGCTGTGCAACTTCAACTTCAAAAATTCTTCTTATTGTGTATAAATAGTAAAAAGTGACTAAGTATTTCGTTAAAACGTGAAAATGTTTTCTATTAAGATTCAATATCCATCTTAAAGAGTAAGAATAGATTATATTTTAGATTTAATTGGTTCACATTATTTACAACAGAAGATTAGCCCTTTTAGATATAAAATTTTATCTCAGAATATCAAAAGAATTCTTTCTCTATAGATAGACATCTCAACCTCGTAGTGCCAATTACTAATTTTTTTACGAAAGGAAAAGATCTGCTTTATTACCTGAAGGAAATCGTTCTATAACGATATGCTTAATTATTAAAGCTTTGCAACATCTGACAAGAATCTCTAGAATTTAAGACGAAGACAAATTCCTAGATACCACCCAAAAATCTAAGGTATTATGTAATTATCTAATAAATGGCTACATACTACCCAGATACTAAATTATTTAAATTCATATTGCTATGCATAGGAATATTTAATTTTCAATTCAAGCTCTAGGTAAGAACTTTTCTATTCTTATTCTTGTGGTAGCTCATTAACTAACGTAAATTAGTCGTTTAATATGTATTAAAATATTGAAAATATCTAATACTATTAAATAATATATATTATAATATAATAGTCTAATAATATATGTGCATGATAATATACTTTCGAGATTATTCAAATATTGCTTTCTAAAGAAAAATATCATCCTTCGTAGATGAAACGGGACATTTCTGTCGTCAGCTTCCATCATCGATTCCCGTTTGCTATCCTTGACGAGGGAAGAATAACTTTTTATCACCTTCCCCTAAATAAAAGCATCTTTCTTATGCCTCTCTTTATACGCTCCTCTATTATTCTCAGAAGAAAGGTTCAGGGCAAATGTTATCGATTTTCAGTCTTCATTGGCTTTCATTCTTTCGGTCCGGAAGAAATATTCCGGGGATAAACGAAACATCTAAAATCTTTTCTTGTTTTCCCATTCGAGATTAAAAGTTGGAGTCTCGAAGGATTGAATAAGCAAAGTTATCGGGATTTGACTCCGAATTCCAATGCTAATCCGTCGTAATTTTAGTGAGATTTACATTTTATGCGCACAAACAACGAATACTCTCGACCGATTTTTGCGGAGGCTGGAAAATGGATTTCTGATCGCATTTTCTCGAGTATTTTGCGACTTCGCTGCGCTTTATTTACCTTATCCTAGCTCATGCATTATTTATATTTATGAATGATTTAATATCAATAACTCTACGAGGGAGTAACTTTTGCAAATTTCATTGCTACTCTAGAAGAACTACCAATTGACTCCCAACTGGAATATAACCTTGAAAAATTACTGTTGTCCATTTTATGCAGAGAAGAAAGTTACATCTCTGATACAAGCTTAGTTCTACACAATAAATAATTATAATCTAAGTAAGTTACACAGCTAGAATTTAGTTATTTTAGCGATTTTATCAACATTCCAGAAACCACTTTTCAGAAAACTTCAACCCATTTATATCAAAATTTTTACTTTTAATCTTGCAAATAATGATTATCTGCGAATCATGGACACTAAATACTGTGAAAAATTGAAGATTACATCTACTTTTCTGTTTCGTCAGCCATCCGAATTGTAGGGAGCGCATTAGCACCAACGAAAATACGTAATCTATTCAGTTAATTTTTCCAATGCTTTACAGAAATAACAACCAAAAGTTATAAAACAAGAAACTATGCCTTCTGCAATTAATGTATAATAGCAAACCGCCAGTTTTGAAGCTGTTGATCAGTGTTCCACTGAGAGCAAATGTAATATTAAGTTTGTCTAGAGTAAATTTAGAGACGAAGTTTCTCATCTAAAACCATGATTTTGAAAGGGCTTCTTCCAAGATGATTGTTAAACACCTGCGTAATAGTAAGCATAACTAGATACTATAAAGTCATTTATCGTCAATACATTGGATTTCTTAAATAATGAATTATTTGCACATGATGGGTAAATTTTGTAAAAGTAAACTTAGAGTTACCAATAATTTGTGATTTGATATCGAAATTCACAATCGGTTACAGAAACAAAAAACGTAACTATATTTTTTGCAGTTATGTTACTGGTCTCTACTTTCTACAACGACATTTCCTAATTTAGTATTACAAAAGTCGTGCAGTCAGTGAGCGATAAAATAGAACTGAACGTAAATTCAATAAGTGGGAAGATCTTTAGGCACATGGTAAAGTCTTGAATTTGTACGCATGAATACTCTGTAGCATACGCCGAATTGATACCGCTATATGCATAAGAAACCTTGCCACATGCGCAAGAAAGGGGGATATCAAAAGAGTGGAGGCCTTCGATCTGTGGATACGATTTTGAGCAGGCAGATAAACAAACAAATAAGATCTGAAGTTTCTGATTACTATCATAATTTGCTTACAATTTAGTCGACTTAGAAATAGAATTCAATTGGTCCTAGAATGCAAAAGAAATATCTGAAGAGAAAAGCAAATATGCAGCCCATTTGTAATTATGCCACGAATGTGTACGTACCATTCATTTTTTTAATTATAAAGTACGATACGTTCGCATTTACGAGGTAAATTTATCGTTTAATTTCCATTCAGTAACAATTTACGTAAAATTAGGCATTTTATGACCCTTAAATATCAAAAGTATTTGAAAAAATTCCTATCGCATGTGTAGAACTGTTTTGGACTGGCATTATTTTGATGTAGGTGACCTCTCTTTAAATAAATTAGTGTGCGGTTAACAATTTTATACATATCTTCCTATAATTCATTAGTGCTACACGTATAATCAAGATCATAAACCAAAATAAGGAAATATCCAATATCTCCCACAGACGATGGGAGCACTCCGAGGGATTAAAGCGGAGTAAGCAATACCATGTTTAAAACTAAAGAGAAACATTCCTAAATGTTTTTATTGCTGCTAATTACTATTGTTTCAATTTTAGAGTTTAAAACAAAATATATTGCTAAGTACTTTGCATTATTATTATTCCAAGAAGAGACTGGAGATCTACCCACCCTGAGCACTTAAATGTCTATGTACAGGTTTAAACAACGATTGAGGAAAGATTAAGTTTCCATCAGAGCTATTTTCCACGTTTATCACGGCCATCCGTTAAGGCACCTCAATTCCGTCGAGTTGGAGGAGATCGCTGCAGATCTAACAATAGGGATTAACAAACTGCTCGTAAAAGAGCACTCCTGTTTCCTTCTGAGCAGCTCATTTCTTCTAAATATATCTTATTACCCCGTTGCTACATCTCCTTCCCTCGTCTCTCTCTACCATTCATCCTTCCATTCTTGCCAATCTATCTCGTTCTCTTTTATCACCCTTTCTCGCCTCCTTAAGATCCTCTTCATTCCGTCTCTTTCCCTTTCTTTATTGTTTTTACTCCACTAAAGTCCATTCAAGATGAATATGATGATGAAAGGGTGAAAAAAACTGGTTAAATATTTGGGAAACAATAATAAAAAATAACTACAATTACTATATATAGGGAGCGCCATAAATTACGGTTGAAATTGAAAATTAAGATTAGAGGATAGCATAAAATTAAGAAAAGTGGAAAGAATAAAAATTTAACATGACTAATTTTGAAACTAAAAGTTAAGAAACTTCTAATTGAATAAAAAGTTCTGGCCGGGTACCTTAGATGGTTAAAGTAGCCTCCTGGATAGACAAAGATTCCGGGTTTGATTTCCAGCGCTGTCAGACTTTTTTCAAGTCCTTTTTCCATGGTATTTTTCCTGGGTGCACGCCCTTATATGAAAAGATACTAGAACTCTTTTCATTGAATTTCTAGGTGATTAAGAGCTTACTGGTTTCTCAAGTTTAATGAAGCAAACGGCACACTCCTGGCCAAAATTAACGCAGCACCGGCCGTAAGGATCGCTAGGGAGGTGCTGCGTTAATTTTGGCCAGGAGTGTACATTGCAATCGCTTTACGTTGTTTCATTATTTAATATCTCAAATGGACTCGTCATTTTGAGAAACCCTGGAGCATACCTAATACATCCAAACTTTACACAATGTACCTATTTAAGTCCTGAGATAGCTCTCCTTAACCTTATATACATGTTCTTTAAATAGATAATCTATTCAAATTCTAATAATGGGTTGATTTTTCCATCAATTGCGGTTACCTTTTCTTGAATTAAATGTCTATTTAGCTTAAATTAATTTAGTTTCTCCCTGTTAGCAGAGACAAATTTAATCCACTCAACGGTTCGTCAAAAACGTCCTTGAATTAGAGAGGTTGAGTAACCCTGCCAAACCTGTCTTTATTTTTGCTACATAAGAACGTTGGCAACTGTTCTGAAAACAATCAAAGTTCCCCGAATTTCTAACCTTCTAAGAAATACCCAATGTAAATATCAATAGCCACGTTATATTCAGGGGTAGAAGAATAAGTACGGAAGAGAAGAGAACGCAAAAGAAGGCTTTGGGAAAATTTTAACCTCTATTTCATTCATAGCCGTGTTCGGATTTGATCTTTTACACCCTTGTTGAAGTCATCATTTAAATACGTCAAATCAGACTTTTTATACCCTCTTATATATATAAGGGAAGAAAAATTTGAACACGGTTTTTAATGAATTATAGGTTTATAATCACCAATCTCTTTCACAGGTATTCGTAAACAACAGGATTACCAACTATCTGATAATCATCCAATAACGATGTTATCATCATCACGGGTATATAAGTACCAAGAAGGCGGTCTTCATGATTCTTCGCTATTTAAATGTAGATTGGGTGTTTCATAAAAAGTTGGTTTTCCGAGCGTTCCTGTTGTTTACGAATACCAGTAGCAACAAGGTTCTGAACGCCGACAAAGACGGCTATTGGAGATTTCAAGTATCTAATAGACATATCCAGTGATTCCTGATAAAGGTTATAGTTTCGGTCTGTCATCCTATTTTCCCTCCCTACCATTTTCCCCACTTATTTCAGTCCTCCGCCATTGAGGTCGCCATCTCCTCACACTTTCTCACGAATGGAAACAAACAGAAATCTTAAATAACGCGAGAAGACGCCTCCTCTGTTCTTTCCGTTTCTTGGAACAAAGGAGTCCCTTTGCGCAAAGGGGTCGACGCTTCGCGAATTTGAAAGAGCTCTGATTCTTTTATTTCGAGTAAGAGGGCCATTTTCCGGCCGGACGGCGGACCTCTTATCCTGTTATCTTTGTCTTTCCTTCCATTCCATCTTACTCTTCCTCGTCTTTCTCTTATTCCCGCCTCTTTCACGCTTTCATCCTCGTCCTTCCTCATTCTCTCACAATTATTCATGGAGAAAATTGGAAGACGAAACTTCACGGATGCGTTTCAGTATATCACGAGTAAAAGGGTGAAAGGTGATTATAGACGTTAAAGAGTATACATGGGAAAATTGCTAAGGAGGAGTGGATAGTAAAAAGTATGAAGGGACCGGGACTCGAACCCGGGTCTCCGAATTTCCGGTTGGTTGCTGTATCATATTGAGCTAATTGTACAGAATATTCTAAAGTGAAATGGAGCTTTGCATGTATAAGCAGGCACCTAGGAAAATTCCCAGGAAAAAGAAATGGAGATGAATCACAGTGGGACTAGTAACACGTCTATGCCTACAAAATCTCCCGAATGGCAATATGTATGTCCAGAAAGATAGTTTAATGGTTCTGCTACCAAAAGAGAATTCTGGCTTCGATTTCCGGTTCTAAAAGTCATTTCTCACAATCGTTATACTTTTCTTAGTGCCTGTGTGCATAAAAGCGCCTTTGGCTATTTTTCTTAAGTATAGGCGTAGTCGATTAAATTGACATCTTAAATTTCACTCACGAAAAACTTAGACTGAATCAGGAATTTCCTACGATTCGGTGATATAATTAATGAAGGGCTAGGATTTACGAAGTAGATTTCCAGTAGGTTAAGTCAGTGAAAATATGGGAGAGTGATGATAAATTTTCGTCAGGAGAATGCGGAATATGTGTGGAATCTTATAGATGAATCCTCAATCATAAAATGTATGTAGTAGTGTGCAAGATAAGACGTTTTGTTAAAAAACGCTGTGATAAAACAGCTAGGATTACACACATCATTTCTGGAATTGGGTGAAATTCTTAAAATAATCGAAATTATCTGCTAGAACGCTGCTAATACTGATTTAGCTTCAGTTACAATGTAGATTTGAAAAAGTAAACTTACGGAAAATCTAAGCGATTTAAAATTACACCTTTCCAGGAATAATCCACAAAAATAAAAGAAAAAGCGTTTTGTGTTTACAAATCAATCAAGAAGCTTATAGGCAAACTGCTGGGGATAAATGTGAATAAATATGTATATTTATGATTTAAAATCCACCTCCTTATATCCGCAAACGTTTGAAGCTTACATCTTAACATATCCTTTGGATATCCAAGCGTTGACTCCATTCTTTCTACTTGGCTGCTTCCCTTTGGTGCAGGGGAAAACAACTATTCTTTTTTTTTTACCAAAACTCCAAAATTCCTCACCCGCGAGTCCTCTTTGATATTAACGCGATGTTTGAGGAGGATTCGAAACCAAAGAAAGGTTCTTTAGCCTCAATCTCGTCCAAAGCGGAGACGTTTTTTAATTTCACTTCATCTCCAGCGGAGACTTTCGTTTGAGGTGGAAATTTTAAATCTAAATTTCCCGTTCCTTCGCTCATTTATTGTCTGAAACTTCCTTCCCGCATTTCTCTCTGCCTCCACTTATCTTAAAATTCCTCTCTCTTTCTTTTTCCAACTCTCTTTCCATTCTTTTCGCTTTTAATCTCAATTCCACCTCAAATAAATGCGTTTATTCCTTCCTCGCGTTCTCTTACTCTCCCACTTAGTTTTTTCTCTCATTCCTCTTTCTCTCTTCTCTTCTATTATCGTCTCTTACCTTCTGCCGTCTGTTCCACCCTATGCTGTAACCTTAACTTGAGTTCTTTTTTCAAATTAATGTATTGGTAGCATTCGGTGACAGTTTCTCATAGAAAACTTAGTTAGATATTATATAGTAATCATCTAAAGCAGTGGTTTCCAAGGTGGGCGCTTGGGGGGCACTGAAAGGTGAGCATGAACGATTGTCGTTGACAACATTCCTGTACTACATTGATATAGACCCATATAAGTAGCGTCAATTTTTCTCCCTCACGTTATCCAACAATATAATATTACTTCTTAGGAGAGAGTCCGTGGACTGGGGCTGTTTATGGCCAATTTGTTCAAGTATAATTCTGATCACAATTTTAAAGATTACGGGTGGGGAGCGTTGGGTATACTTTTGTGGAAACAAGGAGGTGGTGGCTTGAAATGTTCGGGAAACACTTATCTAAAGTATGTGAAATGAATTCAGTACATTTTAAAATGTTATATACTTTGCTATATTTCTTTGTGTTATTATCTTAAGTTGTATGAGTTATTATTCAGTCAATCTACATATATGTATGTAACTATATGGATAGTCTACCATGCCCTGTACCTTATTTTCCTTAAATGACGGATTTTATTTTACTTTTTATATATAATATGTACAATATAATTTACTTGTACTGCCTACGGGAGGTTTTTGGTGGGTTTTCCCTCCCGTCTTTGGACAAATGCCAGGCTTAAAATCAATTTATGTTCCCTGCAAAAATTGCCACCAGGCCAGGAGGCCAACTTGCAGCGTAAATTTAAATAATAATTTATAAATTCATCATCATATCTATAAAACTCTACATACAAACAAAAATTCATGTCCTCCTCCCTTTCCACGCCATTCTTTTCGCTTTTTGTCTCAATTCCACTCGAAATAAATACGTTTATCTCTCAGCCTTCCTTGTGTCCTCTCTCACTTTCACTTTCGTCCTCCGTTTCTTTCTGTCATTTCTGCTACTCCTCGTCTTCCATAATCGTTTCATACCTTGCAATAATTTCTTCCATATCATGCCATAACCTTAACTGAAGTTTTCTTCGAATCTAATCTATTATTCGCAGCATTTGGAGAACATTTTTCCACGAAAAACTCAGCTAGATTTACATTATAAGGTTTTAATCTAAATAATGCTACGTGACGGTATAATAAGAAATGTAGCTATATAAAATACTATATTTCTATATCCATCCCTTCAATTGCATATAGACCTACATAAAAACACATACTTGTATCTCTAACTTCCTTTTTCATCTCTAAAAATTATTTTTAGTCATTGAATTCTTCCTTAAGGTAAGTGAAGGTGCGTAAGTCATAACAAACGGCCTTTTAAGATTTAATACTTATAGATTATGATTTCATTTCACTATCTGAGCTTTTTCTTTCAATAAATTTAAACTAAATTACTACAATGGTATATCTTTTTAGGATTATATTTCTCTCTGGGTTTATTTAGTGATTTTGATTGGGAAGTTATTATATTATGATTTTTAGTATAAGACTACAGAAGACTTAAGCTAGTATGTGAAGTTGAATGAGTAAATAATCAGTAAACTAATATTCATCTTCATTAAAAATTAGTACAATTCTCGAACTGCTTTCTGCTGGTTTGAGTGTAATAGTTTTGCAAAATAATAATTAAATTGATCATATGGAGGAAGGCAACTTAGGAAATGAATCTAAGATAAACAATCATCATATAGTGATGCATTGAGTATTATAGAATGGAATAAATATCGAGTTCATGTACAGGCATTCATATTTTTCTACTAGCTGTCTATCCTCACCTTTTACCTCCATTCTCTTATCACACATCTCTTTAAGGTTCCTTTTCATTACTTCCACATTTAGTTTACAACAAGCTTCCTTACATGCCAGTTGGTTCACATGCCTAGATTTCCAATGGGATACACAAAATTAGTTAGTTATATACATCATCCATCAATGAAATTGAAGATTGTTTATTACTAAAGATAGGCCATTTTTATTTTATCGTTTGAATTATAAGCACTACATTTATTGGATTTAAATTCGTTGAGTAAATAATTCTATTATGATATGAGCTGAACAAAGCACCCCGAATGAAGTATTTTGGTAGTCGACTTTACATCCGAAGGAAACATGCAGTGTGATAGAGAAGTTTCATGGAGTAAATTCGAAGTCAACCGACATATTCATTTCAATTTTTAAACTTATACTCATGGAAAAAAATTGGAGCACTTTAGCTCACATTTATCAGAGATATTTGCATAATAACTTTGAAGAAATCACTCTTCCATTTGAAAATGTTGCAATAGCTCATTCTATTGCGTAAATGTAAGTTTTAAAAATTTCTTCGGATGAATCGCCGTATTTTGGAGTGATGAGGAGGGGCTCATAGAAAATTTTCGGTTTTGATTGAGAGGAATTATTTTTTTTACATCTTACGGCCGTTCAGTTCTCGTATTAGTCTTAATTAAGATTCTTGGAATATTCAAAGTGTATAGTTTTCTCATTCTTCGTTTGAGGATGGCAGATGAAAGCAGGTAATAAGAGAGACCCATTCGAAATGTTTGCGATAACGTTCGCAGCAACGACGCAAAAACTCGAGAGGGAAGCCCTATCCCGAAATCTGGATTAGTTTAAGGAACTAATCTGGTGAAAAGGTTTTTTCGGCGAGTATCAATGGGAAAACTGATCGCAACAAAAGATAACCCTTTTACGGCGACCAATGAAAGACGGGGAGAGATAACGCGCCAATTTCAAAATCTCCGAGGATTCGACATAAAGGACTTTTTCATGTTTCTTTGAGAACTAATTCGATAACGATTACTTTGTTTTATTAGCGTAGAATACTTAAAGCATGCCGAAAGATTGATATTTGTAGAATGAAATCTGTTCGATAGCCTGAAGAAAGCTAAGATGTAGGAGTAGATTTTGAGCTCTCAGCCAAATCAAATTTAAATTAATCAAGTTACTTATTGGGAATTGCGCGGAGAATTGTATTGCCATTTGGAGGGGTTACAATAGCCATTATAATGTGATAAATATACTTTACCTACTGTTCATTAGAAAATCTATGCCTCTTAAAATGTTTCTTTATTCCTCTTTAAATTTATCTTCACCGTAAATAAGGTCGAGTTAGATAAAGGAAGTCTTATAGGGCACGGAGATGGAGAGTAATCAAAGGTTAGTAGATTTAAATGACTTCTATGTAACCTCAAGGAGGCTCGTTTTCTCCCTAGAATTCTATGATAAATCAATTTCTCTCAAATCTATTGACATGTATAATAAAATTACTGCTTTTCTTACAATATTGATATCGAATCTCAGGGTCTAAATGACAGTTTTTGTGGTATATCGGAGCCTAGCGTGTAATTTGAGGTCTATGGAAAATATAAATTTAAATTTACTCACAAAATTCTTAAGAAAGAAAATAAAGGTCATTATAGGTTGCAACACATATATGAGTAGAAAATAATAAAAAGGGTTTCGTGATTTTGTTGAAGTACTATTGTATTTTTTGTTAAATATCGTAATATTGTTATAAATTTTGGAATGTTGTATGGTTGTTTTAAATTTTGAAATATTTTTGTAATTTCTTTTAATTATACATATTACATACTGCCTTCGGGTGGTTTTAGGTGGTTTTCCTTCCAACTAGGGTGAATAATAGGCAGAGTATTTAATTTTTCTCTCCTCCCACAGGAATGACTACCACCTGGCCTGGTGGCTAATTGTAGGACTATAGAACAAATAAATAAATTAAGTTAAAGAAGTAAAGTTCCGGAGTAGACATTATTGTCCAAGATTTTTTTAATACTATTAATATAATTAATAGAAATCATTTTAATGCTAATTAACAGAAAACTAATAGATCTAATTATATTTTAATTTAAATAATAATGTAACATATGGCTGATTAAATTCGAGATTCATAAAAAATGCGGGGATATCTCATTTTTTCGATGATACAATTAACAGCGTTTGGTTAAATCGATGATTTCGATTTGTGATTATACGAGGAGAAATTTCTGTTTTTAACAGATTTTGAAAATATGTGCCTGCTGTCCAGATTAATGAGTAAATCCAATTAAAAAAGCGAAACGCTCAAAATGAAGTTCCGAAAACTATTCCATAACTTGAATTTTGTTGAGAAATTTCTACTCCCAAACTTAATTTATCGACCTGGTCACCAATAGGAATATAGGTCGGACTAGTACAACTGTCCTTTACAAACTGCTAAAATACCAAAGCCGAAGCACGTCAAAGAAGAAAGACGGTAGCGATCAAATTTTCGACGGGATTGGGCCCCTGATAGCCAGCCCTGCTATATAAAATGACCTGAAATACACATTGTCTGCAGAAATTCACTAACCTCAATTTTAGACTCCCTCCCAAATTTCATTACTTCGCATTATAGACTTAATGATCTATAATCTATATGTACCGTATCAGATCGTATGTATATAAATTTAGCTTTAGAAGTCGAATCTCTCACGTGTGCTTTTACGAGTTCTTGCCCGGAAAAATTTTATGGCTAAAACTAATGGAACACTTCCTCTTGAAACTATTAATATCAAATGTTGCTATTTGATTGCTTGCGCCAGTATATATGCTATTGATGGATATATTTGTTCGCCGTAAAGTGACAATTTATCAAACGATTTGCAGATGATTAAATTGTTGTATCGATTCAAACATACTTAGCTGCTAAAAGTGGTGGATAAGTTCAATTACCTGAATTTTTTTCTAGGAATGGAGGATGCACATTGCACATATAAGGTTCGTAAATAAATAGCTTTGTTAATTAATTCTTCGTGTATCAATGGGGACTGATGATTAGAGATCTTGATACGCGATTGGAAAATCCTTGCTGTAGAGTGTTTAGCTGTATGGGTGTGAATTAAAGAGAAAGAAGATATTGAAAGTTTGGAGGCGTTCAAGTTGTAAGTGTGGTGTTGAATATATGTTTATAATGTTATTTGGGTTGAAAGGAAAACAAACAAAGAGGCGCTTGTGATGGTTCGAGAAGAGAGGAATTTAATTTAAGTTATTAAGCGTTAAAAGAGGAAATGTGAGTGTTAAATATTGAGGGGAAAAGAATTGCTAATGAGAGTAATTGAGGTAGAATAAAAGGGAAAAGACTGAAGGGAAGACAAAGAGATATTAGATAAAGGGTAGGATAAATTATCAACGAAAAAAAAAATGGTATTGAATAGGGAATATTGAGGCTCATGAACCTGGCGAAAGTAAAAGCACACATTTATCTATTACCTATTATTTATTTTTGTATTTAACAATTTATGCAACTTATAACGAATCTATGGCCTGAAAAAAGTTAAGTTTATTCGTATACCTCCTTGAAAGCGGAAAAGGTTAATATAGTTAATACATTTTCTAACTTATGAATGTAACTATTGTATGATGAGCAATATCAATCAAAGAAGTAGCTTTCTTCGCTTTGATAGGCAACAAAAATAAATGTGCATAATTCCATACGTAATAGCAACATTCACAACGAATTCAAAATTAAACATTCAATTACTGTTATATAAACAATAAATATACAATGTAATTCAAAATGAATTGATATTTTACATTGTGTACCGAAAATACTATTATACTATGAACTATTAACTTCAGTAGTAGACATTAATGTGCTGAGAACTGCATATTTTGCCACTTTTCATTCTGTCATGACTTACGGTATCATAATATGGGGTAATTCTGTTCATTGGAAAACCATCTTTATACTGTAAAAAAGGGTTATATGAGTAATTGCATAGATTGGAAGAAGGCAATCTTGTAGGCCCTTTTTTAAGCACTTGGGGATACTCACAATACCCTCAGACTATATTTATGCTTCTGGCATGTATGTTAAATCGAACTTAAGTAAGTTTGAACTTGGCAGAATCGAACATCCCCATGACACTAGAGAAAGTTGTCTTTGAGAACTCCTTCTCACAGGCTTAGCCTATATGCAAGGAGCTTCCAGGTAATGGCTCTCAGAATATATAATGCTTTACCAAGTGCAATAAAGGAGAGTAATACCAATGCTTTTTCTAACAAAATTAAAATTTTTTTAACAGATAAAGTTTACTATAGCGTAGAAGAATTTATATTTGAAAAGAAAGTGTGATTAAAATCTACACTGCTACTAGATATCACGTATTTTGAGTGTGTTGTGTTAATGTAATTCATTATATATTGACTGTTTATTATTCATTATGCCTAAATTATTATGTTCATTATGTATTCTATTCATTATTTATTGACTGTCTGTGAATATGTTGATTGACTTGTCCTATACATGTCTATGTATGTCTAGTGATGGGAAAAAAACGTTTTTTTCATGCGAACGTTTTAAAACGTTGAATAAAAAACGTTTTTTTCATTTTATTCCTAAAAAAAACGTTTTTTACATTTTATTCCCATATTAGGATTGAAATTAGACATTAATGTGTATACTTTTCATTGACAATATAAACTGATTCATTATCTGTTCCAAGTAATAGTTATTCAACAAAAAATTTAAATTTAACGTAAGTTTATTACAAAATTATGCACAATGATGCGCTGAAAATCACATTTGAATACTCGATGATCTCAAATACGTAAATCTTTCTTACTTGTCATATTAAACAGCCAATAAAGGAACCAAATGGATTAAGCATATAATAGTTATGATAAGTATAATAATTAGTATTAGATATGAAATTATTTCAGCCACCTTTAACAGGTTCTGAATTTTAAAGGAAAATATTCAATTGGATATAAATGCTGAGGAATCCTCCAGTTTTCGCACAGTAAGGGCGGAGTTAATATGAATAATAAATAAATTATTTATAATACTAATACGACTTACCTCGAATAGCAGAAACATCTTCGAAAAATGTTTATATCTTTTCAGTATATCGATAGTGGTTTTTTTATCTAATAGTATAGGGAGTATAGGGGATTAATTTAGACTTAAAAAACGTAATATTAAAAACAAACAGCAACATTTTTGTTTCATATTCCAATCTAATTGTGATGACGCATGTTTTGTTTTAACAATTCCGTTTCGTATCTTAGAATGCTTGAAATAAATTGGTGAAAAAGTTCGTAGATAATTATAAATAAGAAGGATATATTTTTACATATTTTTTTGATCATGGACTATATCATCTTTCATGGTATCAATTACAGCCATAATTATATTATTTGTAGTTAAATTATAATCTGTATTAGTTGCAAATAAATTATAGTCTGTAGGGCACAACTCTAAAGATGCATAAAACTCGATACAAAAGCAAAAGAACCAAAGTGGCCATATGTTTTGGATTTGATTAGTCTGTAACAGTGTCTTCAAATTCCTCCACAACGCCATCTAGATCTGATTCCTCGTTGGAAATGAGTGAAGAATAGTTCTCATCTACACCCGCAGGTGTAACAACTTCCTCTCCATCCAGTTATCGAGAGATTATCGCCTGAAATTTTAGCCCTTTCGGTTTCCAGTAATTTCAAGTTGTGCTTGATTCAAATAGGTTTCAAAGCTCTTTCATTAGTCCTGCGGTTTCTTCTTAGGTTGTGAATATTTCCGTGCTTGCTAAAACTTCTTTCCGTCGCCAAGGATGTGGGTGGAAGTGAAAAATCTTTACGGCAACTCAATAGACTTTTGTTTTGGAGCATATTCCCTTACAAAAAATTAGAGGCGAAAGTTTTTTAGATACTGAAATGACGTATGGTGTCTTCCACTTACCATCGTCAGCCACGTTGGTTGCCATCTCGGAATGAATTTCAGCTATATTCTCTTCACTGAAGGTGGGATCTGATTTTGCGAGAATATCAACAAATTTAAAAACATCAGAAATTTTTGATGGTTCCAAGCTCGAACATTTTCTTGAAGGGTCAAAAAAAACTAGCTGGCAAATGGGCCTTCGTCACGGCCAAATCTCTTCTCTTTTTAATTAAATTTATTATTTTACAACTGCGACCATCAGTAATTTAAGCTGTGATCATACAAAAATGTTTTACTCTTTCAAAGGGATCTAGGAAAATGCAGCAGACTTTGCTAAGCTGTGGCTCATCATTTGCCATGTCGATTATGTAAGCTTTAAATGATTTCAGAACGTCTTGCAGATCATTTAAAAAAATCCAAAAGTTAATTTTCGGACAGAACACGTTTTTTGCGTCGTGACGAAGCCTCTGGGGTGGATTCTTAGGATTCGCATCAATCGCTATCTGTTGTAGTACACTTTTGTTAGTAATTAATGATTCCCGAGCAATAGCTGTGAATCAGAATCGAGTTACCGCAGGGTTTTTTAAGTGATACATTTTTTTTTGCTCTTTTGAACATCTGAAAACTAATTTCGAACCGTTCGAACGATGATACACACGCTCAAATAATCCACGCAATGATATGTCTTCCATTCAGAGCTTGAAGCGGAACACTGAATTTGATGAATTCCAACACGTGAATACATGGTGTCAAGAAAAAACTATGAACACTATTTTCTGTTCGGCAACATGAACCTAAGCGGTCACTAGTGAACCACATGGGGCCAATTTTCGAAATTTTTTACGCTTTATCATAGATTGCTTTTACAAAGCTATTAACTCATTTGAATTTTATCATGAAGCCAAACTTTCACAAAGTTACGCCTGAAAATGTTGATTTTATACAATGTATCAGTCTTGCAAACATATAAACACTTGTGTTTTTTATAAAATCGTTTTAAAAACTAGAGAAATACATTCTTTACAAGCTATTAGGTCAGGTCAACTGCAAAATTTACTAATCAGGATAGTAAATCTATCGGATAAACCACGAAGAACGCCATCTCAAAATTGACGAAAAAAACGTTTTTTTCACGTTTTTTTCATGACGAATGAAAAAAATGTTTTTTTCAAACGTTTTAAACGTTTAAAACGTTTCATTTTTTTCGAGGTTCCCATCTCTATGTATGTCTCTGGATTAATAAATATTATGATTATGATGTTATATACTGAAAATTATTAAGCACCTCTCGTTGTTATTGTGAATTCGAGTCTTGCTAGAGTTACTGTCTTAGAGAGACTAGCTAGTTTGTACGAAGACTCCTTAGAAGTTTCACACAATATACTCTCGAAGAATATTATTATGAAATTTGAGATATTTCCGACTTTAAAACTCCCGTTCGGTCAACGCCAGATTTTTCGTGACGAGTGTCACCGATGTCCCAGTTCCGGCAGTGTTCGAAACTTGAAATAGAAACGCCACATGTCTTCCACGATGACGCACTGAATCTTTGGAGAAGAGATGCGAAATACAGGCTGGAAATTGAGAATTTGGCACCTGCTATCGATGTAGAATCCATTGTGGCACGAGGCAACTCAAACTTTTTACACTTCCCGTTGTCATGAAATAACTTGGGTATATTATTATTTACATTCAAATATTTTATCTTTCTGAAATTTGTTAATGATGGATTTTGTTATCAAAATCTTTGGCGGCGGTGGTGGAGTGTTTAGCATTCCTACATGATAACTCTCCAACACAAAGGTCCCAAGTACGAATCCCGGAGTACCAGATTCTTTTGGTTAGAAATGGTTGTATGTGTTCGTCTATTTTTAATGCTATACCTTCACTGTAAATTGGCGTCTCGCTGTATGTGAAGTTAAAATAAAATAAAAATATTGCTGGAATGGACCTTATTATATAATATATTTAAAGAAGATACTTTAGCCTTAAGCGCCAGCAGAAATGTATAATTTTACTCTATCACAGTTATTTAATATCGCAGAAGTTAAATTATCACAATTACTTTAACTAATGGTAAAATGAATCACCTGCAGTACATAATTCTTATAGCTGTCAGAAGACTTCAAAAAGTATTACAAACTCGTCATATGAGTTTGCGGACATATATCCCATATTCAACTACGGTAGTTTAATTAATTCTTTAATTAATTAATTTAATTATTAAGTAAAGGCTTCTTGTCTTTCAGGTGTAAACAAACGGTTAAAAATAAAATTACTCAAGCATTTTCCACGTTGTTTTCCAAGGAAGCAGTTATAAAGGAAATCATGTAAGGAAAATTATTCATATTCCGGTAAAATTTATATCCTTGAATCCCATATTAAGCGAGTTTCACTTGATTTACTTTTAATATTAAGTAAAATATGACTCTATTTTCTTCTAAATTAAAAGGAGCTTTAAAATGCGGTCTTAAGTGCAGCAATTTTCATTGCGTACTTTATTAATCATAAAAAGTATGGGCTACAAGTGTACTTCTGACAACCTATTCAACGGAACGAATTTTTTCCAAATTTACCAGAATTCGTGCTAAATTTAATCAGTGATAAAATGTTTCCCCCTTGTTATTCTTTCACGGAAAACATGCGAGGAACGCGGGTTGCGTGTCTCACAGGCGTCGAGTAAGATTATTCCAGATTCATGTAAATTTAATGAGATAAAAATGTATGACTGGAGGAACACATCTCTTTCCATCGACGAAAAACGTGGAAAGGAAAAAAGGATGCCGTACCATCTAAAGGAGAATTGTGTTATTTTACGAGGAAGTTAAATTAAGTTAGCATAAAATAGTAGTAGAGTCATTGGATACGTAATAGGGTTAGTCTCAGAATATTACAGTATGATAAAAACTTGTCAATTGACAGGAATCGTCCAAAGAACTACCTCTTCTATTCAGGAAGAGTAATATGCAGGATCTATCGTTAGTAATACGTAAACACATGCCGGCCCCTGTTATGAAATAAGCAAAAAAAATAACGTTTGATTAGAATTTGAAATTTCCGCCAAGTTAAGACTCTAACTCTACTCTCTTGGAAATATGAGCGAATGTATCAATAACTTTGTAAGCGATACGTTTTCAACAACCTTTTTAATATAAATATTTTTAGAATAAGCGTTACACCTTAAATATGATTCGATTATTAGACATAGAAGTTACCTTATATCAGCAAGTATGAGATTATTTTCAATTGCCGTGCATCAAAATGAATTCCCAACCCCCAGTGTGCCGAGGAGTAAAATAGTTTAGTAGCCATTGCACTGAACGATAAGCGAAGCAAGGGTACGTCTTTCAGCAAGCAGCAGCAAATTCAGTTTAACTCTAGCCTGGTTTGAATACCAATTGCCTTGTTATGAAGCCTAACAACACCCCCGATACGCCGAATAAAAACACGAATTTCATTTTCGAAGGGACAATACCAAGATTCCATGGCATTCCCCATTCAAGCACGACCTTTCAGCCAAACCGCAACTAACTGTTCCATTGAGCGGAGCTTGAATTCCTCCTCATTTCAAAGGAAGCTTTGCCTCCTGGTAGCGCGCTAAAACAGCCTCTTTAATTAGACCTCTTGAGGCGCTTTCCGGTTAATTTCTTCCATCGCTTCAAAATTGATATTTGGAGATGCGACGGGGTGTCTCGCTCCCTTTAAAGTAGACGAGGAATGGTGTTTTTATATGTGAAAGCGACGGAGCTTTGTCGTTGGGATGAAAGAGGGAGTCTAAAATACCGTGGGAGGAATGGGAAACAACCTGACGCCTTCCTGTGGTGATCTTTGGAAGGCGTTCGTCTGTTGGAGGAACATGGAATGGGTGGGGAAATCAGGAAGAGAAAAGGGGAGGGGTGTGAATACATTAGAGGCATATTAATGCTCCCGCATTGATTCGCTTCTACAGTCTTTAAGTACTTGGGGTGTTCCATTGCCCTTCTCCTTCCCAAACCTCTTTAGGAATAGTTAAACGCATATGATTTAACTAGTTTTAACTCTGACAGCAAATTTACGATAATTAACTGGTTCTCAAAGAATAGAAAAATAATTTATTAAAGTTCTAAGGGTAACCTTACGAATAAAGAAGTGGTATACTTGTCTGGTTTTCAAGTGATACTTTGTTTTTAATCACTTTGACTCAGTCCTCCTAGCAACAAAAATCCCTAGTTTTGTATAAAATGCTTATTTTCTTGTGTTAAATACCCAAAAATGGCCGTAGTTTGGCAGAAACCGATCGTAAAATTAATAGTTGGTAGGATTTACGGAGAACTGTTTGCTTTATGTAGAACTTTGTTATTATATATTCTATAGATAATATTGTTTAAAATTTGGGAATTTTTTCCTAAACGATTCTTAAATTCCTTTCTTTCCTCTTCTTTAAAATGTAAATTTCATTATTTTTTACATTAATTGACTATATTTGTAAGCAAGGAAGATGTTGACAGAACTATTAGGTTGACTATGCACCGATGTTTTAGTATAATGCTTAGTATACACCACCAACGGATCCTATATCTACAGTAATTCTGTTACGATAATAGGTAATGAGCACTTTATTACTTCTTGCAACATTTCATTCGGGCTTATGAATAACAACATTTCAGTAGCTTAACTACTTTCACTTATTGTACGATGAATAACTATGGATAATGAAGGAAATAAATTGTGTTTACTTAAAAGATAATCCATATCTTATGTTTGAGTTAAAGATATTATTCTTCTTAATTTAGAAACTTCACACCATTACAACAATGGAATATAATGATAGGAATAGGTAAAATATAGCTCATGAGGTGGATTAATAAAGTAGACCAGTTGAAATGTGATACTTCGCCGGATAGTGTCGATAAAGAGTAAGGAAATCTCAGAAATGTATCAATAGCTCAGAAATCCTAGGGCATATGTGATTCAAAAATTAGTAACTGCTTTCAGATTCATTTTCGAGGTAATGGGATTAAAGTAGCAAGCAACTTGCAGAAAATTTACTTCAACTATATTGGAAATAAAGAATCTAAAGCAGCAGACAGATAAGTATGAATAATATCAAAAATTATTTACTTTATATTTTCGGTGTAGAATCATTAAAATAAGCACAGTTCACCACAAACTTAATTTGCGGGCCTCAGTGGCGTAGAGGTTACAGACGCTGTATAGAAACGCTGAAATCCCGGGTTCGAATCCAGGTTCGGGTTTGGTTGTTTGTATGTGTTAAAGGAAAAAAAAGAGTATTTTATTTTAATAATGGTTATTTTTGACTAAAAGACATTCAACGTTTAAAGACGAAATCATTATTTACTAGCAAATGATTAATGGATCTACAAAAAATATGTCTCGTCAATAGTTTCATCACATACCCTCATTCTAGGATAAGTTTACACATTGTTATGCCATAAATTTGTATCTACGTTCCATGAATACGGTATCCGGTAAGGGATTTTTGATGTAACATACGAAGTTGGTGAGCAAATGCTTTAATGGAAAGTTCTGGAGGATAGAATAAAGATCTGGGGAAAAAATTGGAATTTTTGGGAGCGCGGGAAAAAGTTTGAGGCAGGTTGATGGAGGATATGATGGATGGGAAAAGGGTAGAAAACGTAGAAGAGGTACAATATTAGAGCTGAGTTAAAGATAAGTGCGGGATTAAAGGTAACGTGTTTGAAAGGAAGGGTATTAATCATAAAAATGTCACCTAATTTTATTCATAAACTTGACTGCGGGGAAAAAGAACTAGCTCGCCATAAAAACACGCATTTAGGATTAAGAATTTTACTCACAAGTACTTGATGAAATGTTCGGCGTTGCTCCTTGTGAGATAATTACGTTTCCCTCGATAATGCTTTACTTACGCTCAGGCATTCATAGTCACTTCATCTTTACGTATAAGGTCACAATCTAGAAATACATCATTTTTAGTCGTATTACTGAAAAATGTAATACATTATGATGGAATCATGCACCTCGCTGGACGTCTATAAATAATTACTTGAAAAGAATGAATGTTTCTTGCATACAAAAAGTTCTACCCTTGGGATGAATCATGCGCCGTCATATTCTCAAACATTTATCTTTTCTTTAGTTTATTACTAACGTATCTTGCTCTTGAGACAATCTATCATCTTTTGAATGTTCACCGAAATTAAATGAGGAACAAACTATTTGATGCTACGGGATACCTTGTTTTATTCTTTTCCTCATAATCAGATTTCCTAAACAAATTTCTTTAGCTTTACCTATTCACTTTATAATCACTGCTTGCACATATATAATCTAAATTTCAACCAAATGTGGTAGTAATCGATTCCTTAGAAAGGGGTCACCCATGTTCACGATCCTAATCCCCAAATCCCTCTGCTGGAGGACAGCAACAGATCTTCCAGTAGCCGCTACTAGCTCAGAGTCTTGCCCATTGTTCCCATATCGGCAGGAGATGAGCTATCGATCGCAGGCTCACTTCCCATGCAAGGATTATTGAAAAAAGTGGATGTATGGAGAAAAGCAGAAGGAAAATATCGTGATAATGAATACAAGCAAGCTGAGACAAGAAGAGAAACATTAATTTCGCTGTAACGGGAAGCTTCGCTATAAGTTGAGTACTTTTTGAGTACTCTCTGAGTAAACAGGAAAAGTTTGGGTTACTTCGGAGCAAACATTCTGCAAAATATAAATGAGTCGCAATCCTAACAAAAAACGACGGTAGAGACTTACATAATAAAGCCCCATTTTGCTTAAATTACTGCGCGGAATTGCCTCGTTAAATCAGCATGTTATTGGAGGACGTTCTGCTTAGTAGTAATAACGAACTCTAATAAGTAGTTACAAAAATCAACGATGTGTATACGTATTGATATTAGCTCATACCTGATTGAATTTATTTCTTACCTACAAAATTAAGGACTAAATTGATACTCGGCGGAGCGAGATGAATTTCATATATAACAAACGGATTTAAAAACGATCGTTATAATTTAAAGAGATAAAATCCTGAAATATTACATTTATAGAATGAATTGTTTTAAATTCATATTAGCAACGGAAATGAGTTTTTTGGCTCATTAAATCGAAGTCTTACTCATTTCCCGGAAAACTCATTATGAAATAAAATTTTCTCACTTTAATGGAGGTCAACATATTGTACACGTTTAATTCCTCAATGAAACGAGCTAACAATTTGATTCATTTAAAGTATCAATTAGGTACGCTCCATAGCAAGAAAACAAAGGAAGTGTTCATTTCAACTACAAATTGAATAAAATGGAATGCTGGAAAATATTAATTTAATCTTCCTTAATAGCAAGCTTAATAAAATACATAACAATTATAATTGTATGTAAACCAAATATGGATTGTTTATTTCTATATGATGGAAAACGTTAAATATGAAATTTTCTCATCATATTTTAAGTGCAATGTCTCCAATTTCCGTTACTTATATAGTGGAAACTTTTACAATTCAATCAAAAATGTCTTAATTGAAGGATTAACATTTTAATGGAGAATTAACAATTTAAAAGAATAACCCAATGTTAAGTAAGGACTGTTCTTTATTCCAAACACCAAAATAATGTAGTTTTCTCTCTTTTAATATTTTTTTCATGTCCGTACCTAAACATTTGTAAATATATATATTTGTAATATGTAGACAATGCAACGTATTAACAATTAATTTATTATTAAGAATGATTTTATATTAATGTCCTTTTTCCTTTTTTCTTATTCTTTGCAAACTTAAGGGGATTTCCTTAATAAATAGTTTTATGATATTTAGTTTTTTATTATATTTTTATACAATTAATAAATTTAACTTTTAATTATAGATAGCAAGATTTAATTATGTAATATTTTGACTATCTCGAGCATTATATATACCCTTATATGTTTATTTTATATTTTTTATGAATGGTATTTTTATATATGATATAATTAAAATAAATTGAAATTGAATCATATAAGTTTCTTAGTAACGTTGGGATAATAATGCGTAATGGTTGATATGAATAAGTAATATCATCTTATTATTAATATTGATGAAGTGGTATTACAAATCATAATGCATGAAATAACTTCTAAGCCCAATATATGGATGAATACGAATGTTCCTGAATATCCATTGTGCCTAAACTTTGAATACGGAAGCAGATCATCATAAAAAATGTAGAAAGTAAATTCTTGATTTAATTATGTAGAACGCATATTCATGTCTCAGTAAAATATCAGTATTGGATAAAAATCAAAATTGTACCTCATTCTAAGAAATACACTAATAAACACAGTAGACTTTAATTTTTTGGAGAATTTTATACTTAGAAAACTCTCATGAAAATAATACAAAACCATAGTGAAAGCATACGTAATGACTATACCACAGTGATACTATTGATCAAAGAAGTAACCCTAATCGTATAATGCTGTTCTGAATCGAGTTTGTTGCCAGCTAAACTAAAAGAGTAATTGAAAAAGAAATATGGTTTTATTTCAAAATCATTTTCATTAGTCACGATAAATTTCAATGAGGTCTTCCATGGAACTCTCTCCGTTAATTGAATCTAAATCACTTATTCAAGTTTGAGAACAACATTTGGCTTACAGGTTTAAAGTGTGTTTATAACGCACATATTTGAATTTAAATCACTCATGGCTATATTAACAGGAGTAAATGCAACATTGGAAAATAATGAAAGTTTATTTTCATTAATTTGAAAATTGAGGTTCTTGAATGATTAAACCAAGCAGAATACCGAATACACCCGAGTGTAGGCCGACCCGAATATTAGCCGAGGCAACTAATTTTATCACAATAACTGGGAAAAGGAATTATCTCAAATAATAGCCTAGGGTAGGAAATGCACAACGCCAAAATGCCAACAAAATAAATATAAGAGTAATTGCTGTATCAGTAGGTTTGTAGGAGAACATTGACAAATAATTGTTAGCTGCAAAAGAGAGGAATTTATATTATATCTCATTCCGACTATGTCAAGCTTTTTCCACCAAAGAACAGGTTAGTGACACCCTCACTCGAGTATAAGCCGAGGTGGCCTTTTTCCGCATAAAAAGTTATTAGAGCTCGGCTTATACTCGATTATATATTATATTGGTATTTTTTACGAAATATTCGGTGCAATCTTAGCGATATCTACCAAATTTATATTTCAGAAATTATTTTTTTACAGTTGGAATGAATCTCTTTTATGAAGGTTCAAAATATGCTCATAATGCACGTATTTGAATCACTTTTGGCACATGAGTGATCCACGGAAGAGCACGAAATCTCTCTCATCCTGCATCACGTACCCCCTACGTCCAGGTGCGTCCTTCACAATGCTCGGCACATAGTCTCCGGAAAGTTGTTTAGGTTTTTGTCGAAGGAGTTTGAACTTCGCTCCCCAGCCATTACTCCGCCAATTCCTTCCGGTCAATTCACGCTCTGATCGATGTAATTGCAGGTCAAAGGTTATGAGGTTTACAACACCCGAACGGGTTGATAAATAATGGAAACGGAATTGAGTGCGGGAGAACGGCCTCGCAAACAGAAACAAAAGATTTAGCAAACAAAAGCGGCCGTAGCTGTCACGCTGCCTGCTTTGGTCACGCCGGGCAATCCCGGAGGTACAGCCCAGGGGTTCCCTTTGTACCGGAAGTTTCTTCTGGGTCAAAGGATGAGCAAAAGCCCTATTTTCTTCTCCTCCGGGCAGTCAATAACCTGCGTTTAGGAGTTTCCAATAGAGTCGCTCTATTAGGAATTGGTTTTTGTGACGTGCTCATACTACAGAAAAGTCTTTTCTATTAGCGAAAATGTATTGAATTTTCACGCTTTTCATTGAACTAGAAACAAACGAAAATGTGTTTGGCATTGCACTACTAATCGACATCCTTGTGTTAGACAAATTATCGAGAGCTATATATTATATTAAGGCCATAAGAATTTAAATTTACACCTAGTATATTTCGCAGACAGAGGATGGAGTTTAATATGCAAAATCAAGAGTTGTATTGACGAAATTTAAATAATCTTTATATTGAAACATTATTACTTCAGATATAATGCTGATATTAAGAATGCTTTTTTAGGTTACAGCGAGGAAGTTTAAATCGTTAGTAAAGAGTATGCAATCAGCTAGACCATTATTTTCCTTTCGACAAATTTTTAGGCACTATTTTTGAGGGTAGAGCGAAATAAATATGTGCAAATATATCTAGTATAGAGTAATATTAATCGAATGATGTGCTAATAGATCGTCACACAAATATAAAACGTTTAAACATTTTACCCTACACATCTACAAGTGTTTCGATAAAATATAAAAGCTGTTAGTTGACATTCCAACAAAAAAGCTAAAATTAATACAAAAAACGTATTTCTGAATTTTATAAGGATAAATTTCGTTCTATAATCTACATCGACATTAATCCCCTACAAGCCGCCTTTCGGCATCTGGCAGGGGGTGTAAACACCAGTTGAATCTAAAGTACTTCCTTATTCGGTTATTGTCGCGTATCGTATGCGGAAAGAATGAATTTTTAAAACGATTCGTCCTAGCATCTATTTCTCTTAACTTACGGTCATTATCGGATCGACCGACGTAGCAGGGGGGTTGCATGATACCGATTGTATCTTCCGAAAATGTTATCCCCTGAATTTATTAAGCAATCACAGCCTAGCCTCCAATCTCCTTTCTTTCAAGGATTCCCAACCTACGTCTGAGAGCATTTTTGTAACGCTTGCTTTTTATAGTAGCATTTCTTAACAAAACGAACCGCTTTACGCTGCACTTTCTCGAGTTTGCGCGTACACGTTTCATCCGCCGGATCCCATATACTTGCCGCATATTCCAGAAGGGTCTGACCAAGGCAAAATAACATCGCTCTCTCACATTTTCATCGCATTTACCGATAATACGCTTTACAAAGCCAAACCTTTCACTTGCTTTGCCGCAGATTTTTCAAATATGCTTGCTCCAATTTAAGTTATTAGTAATGTTGATCCCGAGATATTCAACTAAATCAACTACTTTTTTATAAATTCCATTAATTTTGGACGCATTTTTTCTTTTCGAATAAATTAACTACGGAGCATTATTCTAGCGGATAAAAATTACGCTTAAGCTTATTGGTAGTGGGTAAGAATCTTTAATGACTCATTTAAAGTTCTGCACTCAGGATAGAGAAATTTACTTGGCATTTAAAGAAAAGTGAGAAAATGCGAAAGAATTATAACTTATAAATTGCTAGATGGTGATGGTATCTTAACTATGTATTTCGAAACCGTGAGTTCACATTTTGCAAAAGGAACAGTGGAAAGTACCATTTAAATATTCCATCGTCGGCTGGTACCCTTACTATGGTTGAGTATTTGGGAAGGATTCAAAAATCCACCTCAAAAGAACCACTGTATCACTTTAGTTCAAGTAAGAGTGAGAATACAATATATCCGTCTATTCTTGTTTCATATTTACGCCCGCGAACATGCACAGTTTCATTATATTCAGTAGATTCGTCCGTAAAACAGTATAATATTTTCATTAGCTTAGTTCAGATAAATTCTCCAACTAAGTCTATCTGCGCTCGAATATAATCGTAAAATAATGTATTCCGTACCGGCTTGGAGTATCATTGAAAATCTCTTATGGCCAGCAAGGCGATTAATGAATCAAACTGTCCGATACGGCAGAGTCACCCTCATGAACATCATGATCGACAGGCATAAATGCTTCTTGTGTGCAGCAAACCACAGCATTCGGAAAGGGGTAAGTTATGGCCGAGAAGGATTTTTTGTCACTAACGCCCTATTTATCATGTCATGGTCATTACCTCTCGAAGGCTATCAATCACCCTCTTCAGCATAAAAATATCAGTTTCAGGTGGTCTTTGTTCCACGTACGGCGCGCATAAGCGCTTCCCGAAGTTTATAATGCCAAAGCAGCCTCAAAGTTTCTTTATCCAAGCCTGAAAGTGTCGAGTAGAGGGGAACGTGGCATAACCAAAGTTCCTTGTTGAAGACAATAACCACTCTATTCTGATGGTTGTGTCTCTTTGTCTACTGTTAAAACTGAATAAACTTAATAGAAATTAAAGCTTGGCAGATACCTGCCCGTCATCAGTTTATAAAATTGATCCTAATAGGGCTTACAAAACATGGATGTCTTAAAAACATCCGTCACACAAATTTCCGTCTCCAAATTTTAGAAGTGAGACTGTTGATAAGAAGGGACAACAGCTGACTATAGAAATTGTTGGGATGAATAATAAACACATGATTTTTCGATAAACGTGGATTGGGATACAAAATTTATACATCGAGAGCTCGTTTCGAAACTTCTCAAAATTAAGAGGATTATTTTTTCACACCAGGAAGCAGGAAAAGATAATATATTTATTATAACGTAGGGCGGATATTTAGAAAGTAATTTTTCCGGTCTCTAATTGGCTACTATCATTAACTTCGACTTTGATGCTTTCTGGAGATACTTGGCGGAACTTCTCCAGAGTAAATTGGAAATAAACAATCTGTCTGCGTCCACAATTTTATTTAAAAATGACACGAGCGGTTTCGAGTTTAACTCATCTTCAGGTCTGAAGAAGAAACTAAAGATCAGTTAAACTCAAAACCGCCTGAAGATGAGTTAGACTCGAAACCAGTCGTGTCTTTTTTAAATAAAATTGTGAACGCAGACAGATTGTTTCTTTCCAATTTTATTTATTCCTACTTATTGGTGGAATTTAAGGCATCTAAAAGCACGGCCCTTGCCTTTTACGATGGATAGATTACACATTATAACCGTAAAGACTCAAAATTGTATGAAATGAGAGAAACATTATAAATAAATAAATATATACGTTTCAAAAACATGAATGCAGATATTTAAATCAAAATAAAAAAGTCAATGTGGAAGGATTTAAAACTAGTTAAATGCTTACTATTTCCATCTTTACCATATATTCTAGTACAGTAACCTATCATAATTTGTATTGCAGTTTTGCACAATATTTTTGCTACTTAAATTTCATGGCTCATGATTGATGAAGGCATCGTGTTATAATGTTAAAATGAATATCATTGTGTTATACTTGGTGGTGTTCCATTGTAGAAGAATATTTGATAGCAATAATTGTACAAAATCCGTAAGAAATATATTTCTTTTATGCCTCTTATGGATTTTGCATAAGTGTTTCTGTTAAAGATTCTTCTTTTTAAATTTTATGCTTGAAAAATGGGTCCTGTTACCATGTTCTGATGAATTAAATATTTTCATGTGTTATTTGGTACAGAGCTGAGAAAAATCTAACTTTCATTTACTTTTTTCGCAATCCCAAGGAAAAACGGACTTGAAAAAAGTCTGATGGGGCCGGGAATCGAACCCGGGATCTTCCTCTACCCGGGAGGCTGCCTTAACCATCTAGGCTAGTCGGTCGAAACCATACTTGCTCTTAGTTCCCAAAACGGCTTATTAAATGTTTTGGCCGGGTAACCTATATAGTTAAGGCAGCCTCCCGGATAGAGCAAGATCTCGGGTTCGATTTCCGGCCCCGTCAGAGTTTTTCAAGTCCATTTTTCCTAGGGATTTTTCCTGGGTGCACGCCCATATGTGCAAAGTACCTTAAACCTTTCATTTTTTCGCAATCTTGATCATAGCTGTGATGAAATGAAAGATACTGAGGTGCGAGTGAATAATTACACTGATCTTTCCTTAAGGACTGACAGGAAAAGTCTTACTCAGAGAATCACTGTGCTTCAATTGCGTTACGCTTATAGCACTCTGAATCAGCGAGGAATGCATCGGCATACTACCTCACTCCTCATCCTGCCTAGTAAACCTCATTCCTCTCTGGAAGCTCTTATCAGCTTATTTCAAACGGGCTGAACACTTCACACAGTTATTTGAAAACAACATCTAAATGGATGAAAAAGGCAACTTCTCTATGTAACGATAAGTAAAATTAAAGCCCAAAGTCCTAATTCAGACGTTAACGAATCCCAGCACGAATTCACGAGCGTTAACACGCTGCGAACTTAACCTAGCCCAAAAGAGCAGAGAAAACACTTGCTTTGGAGCAACCATAGAGGAGCAATTGCGACAAACATCTTTGTATCCGCAGATGCTCGCAGAAAAAATGCCTCTCATCCTTCGAAGCGAAGGATTTAAGGAGGCGGAAGCAAAGTTTACGCACGGGCCGAGAAAATCGTTCGAATTTACCTCGCATGAAAAATTCCTTTGGGCCATAGTTTGGGGCCGATACCGCAGAGCTTTTTCACACGTTCCAAGCGCACTATTTCAAGGGATATTCTCGAAAAACCATTCGCCCTTTCCTCCGCTCTGGGCGACGCGATAAATGTTCCGTCGAGGCAGTGGAATGGCGGAGAAAGGAGAAAATACTTCGCTGGAATTATGCGAGCCCCGCTGGAACGCGTGGAACGACTTTTGGGACTTATTCGGACCGGATCGGTCAAGCAGATTTTCGTGATACTTTAATAAATAACTGCTTTGTAGTTTAACTGGGTAAACTGGATCAGTGAAATGCAATCGGTTTGGAAATAAAATTCTAGACCTCGATGGGAATGAAATGGGTGATTGAGATGAAAAGACCTTTAAGCTTCAGTAATGGAATCATGGAGTACTGTATCGGCTTGGAGTCGAACCCAAGGCCATATAGGAATATTTGCCATTTTCGTTAGAGAAGCACGTCTGCTATTATAGTACGGCAAAGTAAAGAGCTTTTTTCGGTGACAGGCTCCCGGATAGTCATGTGGACAGCGCGTTTGCCTTTGGTGAAAGCGGTCCTGGGTTCAATTCCCGGTTGGGGCCAATATGCATAAGCACTTTTTCATTAAGTGAGATACAGAAATTGAAACAGATGCTCCAGCCATGGGGCTGGAAATTCAATAACGCCCAAAAATTAAGAGGGCATATAGTCTGCTGTTTTTTTTTCGGTTACAGTGGGCGGATCATCGACAACCTACCCCACCTCCGAATACCTTCCCTTTCCCCATTCTCATGCAGTGTCTCTCTTCTATGCACAGCAGTGTAGCCAAATTCTCTCAATTCGCAAATTCCTTACGTGGCATATTTTGAAGAAATACTAGAGAACGATTAGCGATACCTGGCAACCACGAGGAAGTGAAAGTCTTTTCGTGGAGTACACGTGATAATGGGTGGGGTTATAGGAGGGGAAACGCGAAAATTTTCGCGCAGGCTCTCCACTATGTGGTGTTATAATAATAATATCACGATTGAGAAAAAGGGTGAAAGGTGATTTTGCTTGTTAAAGCGAGGACTTAGGAAAATTCCCTAGGAGGAATTTCTGAAGGGTTACACAAAATCGAATATCCCAATTGACTATTGGTTGCTCTGTGCAATTGAGTTTGAATAGTTAGAAGATTCTAGCATTGGGAGACTTTCACCCGTTTCATTATGTTACTTGGGTGAGGTTCTTCTTTCCACCACTTTATATGTACCACCACTTTTTATTTACCGGCCTTGGTTAGCGTGCTCCGGTGGTTATCGCTCCAACTCCACGGTCCCGGGTTCGAATCCCAGCTAGACAGATTTTTCTGGCTAGGGAATGGTTGTGTGTCTTTATAAATTGTAATAATTATTGAAATGGATATAACTGGTATGTTCCTGTTTCAATTAGAGATGTTATTATTATTATTATTATATGGACTTTATCTCAACGAGGACTTAGGCTGTGGATGATAACGCACGAAACCACACTATCTCGCCTACAAAGCAAGACTAAAATGAAGGTAACTCCTGTGAACTTTTAAGAGAAAGCAATCCAATATCACTTCGAAAGGCAGTGCGTTTTTTTAAGAATTGCTTTCTTTTCAAGATCTGTCATTTTGATGGACGCCTGGGTAGCAAAGTGGGTAGCGTATTTGCTTATAATGAAAGCGGTCCCGGGTTCGATTTCCGGTGTGGGCCCTCATGTGCTAAACGAGCTCAGCTGTAGAAGCTTTCTAACGATATTACAATTCCATCGTTATCCAAAAAGGAGAAAAGGAACACGTCTGTGTTGGTACATCAGGAAACGAAGAAAACTGAAAACTTAGTTACCAAAATATGTATTAAGAATAATAATCTTGCGCAACCTCGGAAAACCGCAACCCCGCTAGTGGGTATTTCCTCACGGTCGGTGTACTTGCAAACAACGCCTTTTAGGAATAAAATCTAAGTTCTCTGGCCGTACCTCGTGAAATGACATCTAGAAATGATAAAAAACGATAAAAAACACTTTGTAATTCCTACAATAAAACTTTAATGGACGACCGGTTTCAGCTACAAGCTATTATCAGTCCTTTTAGGAGCTTGTGCACTGTAATGAATTCTATCGTTTTTGATGTTATGATTAGATTTGCTACTGAAGTCCATGGCCCATGATTGAGGAAGGTAACGCATGAATGTATTACGTTCGGAAGTAATATCTACCTCGATGAAAAAGATAACAATTAAAGTAATAGAAAATCATACAGTCAAATAACTCTTTCGTTTATGAACCACATTATCTCTAAGTTCCTGTCACTTCCTTCACCCACATTCAGGCACTTCCTTGAACCAAATTTTTCAGTTTCAGAAGTAAATGAAATCAAATAATGAATTGAAAGTTTATTATAGATGGATTATAGATGGAATTTGAAAAAGAATATCGAAGAAAATATGAACAGCTCATATAAAAGAATAGAATGGAAAAATGTAGATGATACATGATGCGGGATGGGAATCATTGGAAGATAGAAGACTAATTAAAGGAATACATTTACTAAATAAGTTAAGAGAAAATATATTCTCAGAAGGTTTAACCAATATTATGCGATCTCTCTGTTGTATGGGCCGTTCTGATACTGCAAGAAATATCAGGGAAATAGATGATAGAACGAATCGTTTCAAGAATTCGTTTTCTCCGCGAACAATTCGCGAAAGCAATCGATTAGGAAAATGAGTCAAGGTGCTTGAAACTCCTACCACACGCCGAAAGGCAGGGTTCTAACGTAGACATAGACAATGGAAAATAATTGTAAAAACAAGAATACCCTTTCATGTAACTCTTGGAACGAATTCTTACGAAAATGAAGTTCTTATGTCTCTATTTAACTTCATTTTCCTAGTTGCAGAGAAGTCAGCTACAGTAGCAAGTCGCATAATTAGAATCCGCTCGTCCTAAAAGCTACTCCAAGGAACACGTCTGCATATACGAGAGGTTGTCTACGAGTAAATATAGAAGGAACTTTAATAAATTACTGAGTGTGCTTCAGCTTAGTAACTCCAGTGAGTCCTTAAGATGTTTGAATCACAAATTAAGCAATTAGCAACAGAGAAGCAACGAATTTGAATATACATACATATGTGAAGGAAGGGTTATAACAGCTGATAATTTATAAAAGCCTTGATATCTAAATTGATGGATTTGAAATTTAAATATATAAAATTGATATTTAACTGAGAAAATATTTGTTATTTTTCAGTTGTCTCATTTTGAGTCGGATTTTCGCTTCGTTAAGCCATCCTCCGTTGACATAATTTGGGTGTAACATTTAAATTACCATCGAATTCCAACTGTTGAGTTTGAAGGGCAAGTCATGACGTTATAAGCCATACATAGTACATTTTTTCATCCACGTTAACAGCTTTTCTTTTAAGAATGAATGCATTCCCCTAAGTGTTGTAAAAATACTGCAGTTACGGTGCAGCGTCAGGGACTAAGTACCCTCGCAAAACTAAACTTTATTCAGATGGTTAGTTATAACAAGTAGAGGAATAAGTTTATGTATTTTCAGCGTATTCTTACGGATAAAATTGCAACCGTTCTCCGGCTTTGCAATTTTATCAATATGACTGTGTACTCAGAAAGAAATCATCATGCTGAAAATCCGTTGTGAAAGCCTTCGTGTCGAATACAAAATATCACAGTTAACGAGTGACCAAATTATTTATCACTACGTTATTTTCGTTACTTAGCATACTTAGCTAACGAAAGTCATAGAGGATTCTACCGCTTGCAAACAAAACTTTCAGAAATAATAGAGTAGAAACGGTTATTGCCTGTCTACTAGTAAAAGAATATGGTAATATTTTAACTGTAAAGTGATTAACTATACGATAGATTACAAAGAATGCGACTAAAGAAAACTTCAGGTTGCATTTTCATTGAGGATCATCATCATTAGCCAACAGGAAGAAGTGTATAATTTAAATTGATTATTTTTCAGAGTGACGTAGATTGTGAATTAGGATTTCCTAGCCTGCTTTGACTACCTACCTGCTTTTCGATAAAGTCAAGTCTAAGATTTTAATCGATTGTAATTTCCATGATTTTTTATGTATAAAACATATAATATAGGTAATACATATGATATTCATAGAAGTATATTATAACTTTGCATTTTTACATGAGGGAATCATAAAATAAAGTTTTATAAATTTTAATAATATCCTGGAGAAAATAAGAGTACTTGTAATAAAGTCCTCTTAAAATCATCAAATTATTCAAATTACATTTAAGATCTTTGATTTGAGAGCTCATCGAGATCCCGCAAATTTTAATATCAGACAAGTCCTGCATCTTTAGTTTCAAATTGTCCGTTTGAACTTATCCATTGCTAGTCGGAGAAGGTCTTAAAGCGACAATTTTCCTCCTGAAATATATATTTTTTTGAAGCTCTTCCAATACCACTGTGGATATCTCGAGTACTACTTCAACAGTACTTAATCCTAAGAATTCCAATTGAGGGTTATAATGGAGTAACGGTTATATTACCATGGGAAAAACATTTGAAGTGGAGGCGAATATTAACGTGTGCATCCAAATCGACGGAGCGAAAGCTTTATTCATCCTTCCGGAGCCGAAGATGGAGGAATTCAAAGGGAGGAAATAAATTTATTTTAATCAGAGAGCTGTTTATCTCCTCCCTAATTTTGTTGCCACTTTAAGAGAGCAAAGACGGGCGCGAATTAAAAATCCACGTCTTTTTTTTTGTTTAACGGTTCTCTTGAACTCAACAACCCGACGAAGAGAGCCGTGTTTGAGTAATGTTTCCATTTTTCATATTCGTTCACAAAGATCCCTCCCCTATCAGTGATATAAGATAACAATAATAATATTGTTAAATTATAAAAATCCAAAACATTAAATAAATATACCAAATTAGTAATAGAACTTCAGAAGCTGTGGTAATTATATAAGGTAATAATCAAACCCTTTCTAATACCTTCCCCAGAAGTAGTACCAAACATTTTAGGGGCAAATCTCGAAAAAATAATCGCTAGTATTAACATACATATGATCCAAAAGTCGGTAGTTCTGGATACTTGCCGTATTGTCAGATCATTTTAAAATCAAGAAATATAATAAAGTGATTTAAATAATGTAGATGAAATAATAATGTATATATATTAAAAATATATCACCGTGATGAGAACTTGACATCAATCCGCTTCCGTCGCAAAAATGCCGTCACTTTTTGGCGAGAAAGAAATAATAGTAATAATGAAAGAACTTTATTCAAGGTGAGATCGAGACTAAGAAGTCTCTTATTACATCTAACCAATATTCATGTTAGAAACGAAGGAAATAGATAGATTAGATAAGTACACTGCTTTGTGGAATTAATAAAAACCTAAGCTAAGAGCTTAGGAAAAAACATTCACTGCAGGAAAACATTCTCAAGAAGGGGGATGTGAAAAACCTGTGAAACATGCAGAGGGGCAACTAAATTTAATGATGAAATCAGATTCAACGAGATGTAAAAGCCAAGAAGACAAATCGATATATCATACGAAAAAGATCAATAATAAAAGAAGTGATCCCATTCGGCAAGAGAAGAAAATTTCGGAAAGAATCTCCGTGTCAGAAAGAGTAAGGGATGCAATGAGGAACCCCGCAGGATGCTTATGAGACTTTCCCTAAAGTCCAGTCACGTATTGGGTAAGGTGAGAGGGAAAGTGGGCGGGACAGATTGAGGTTGATGGCGGGATATGAGGAAGGATGAGTAAAGAATACTGTTTCGTGCTACTGATGCGAAGGGAATCCAGGGCGTGGCAAAACAAGACGATTTTATACAAGAGACATATTGAAAAGATTTACGCCTTATGAAAATGGCGAAAATGAAAGATTTCTTCCTCTTTAAAGCCTGATAAACTTCGTTAGTGGGGATAGCACAAAGACAAGACATCACTTGTAATGAAATTCACGGAGGAGGCTAAAATTTGTGGAATTTTTTAAATAAAAAAAAGCTTTTACCAACATCACTGTCTTGTTGCTAAAACCTTTTGTTTTATTTAAAAATTTTCGGTTATCGCTCGTAATTCCTTAATTCCGACTTAGCTTCGTCTGGTAAATACGATCGGAACGAGGTTTTGGTCCTTTCAGCGAAAATTTTATATTTGCTGGTTTAGTACGCAAACAATGCATCAAAGAGTTGTTCTAACTAATCGTTCCAACAACTCTGTTGAGTTAAACTTGTTAACAATGCATGCAATTAATCTGAATATTCTTTTTGCCCTGACGCAAATTTTTGCGTCATTCTAAATTTAAGGTATCTAAAAATATAAATCACACTATAAATCTTCGTTCTTGATTCACCCCAAGCTCCAACTTATTTATACTCTTTAGTATCATTACATCATTATTATCTTCAGTACATTATATATTTTTGACAATTATAACGTCACTAATTAATTCACGAAAAAGCACTTCTACTGTATCACAATGAATTCTAATCTTAAACCACTTGAGGTTCCGCATACATATTGTTGTAAAAACATGTCATACATAACTTAGATAATTTAAGATGTGAATGATAATTTTATAATATTGATCAAAAGTTAAATTAATCAAGCCTAAGAAGCGATATTTAGTTTCGGGTCAATATGAACTGACGTGACTTTTCACGTAAACATAGGTCAAGGGATTAAATACAGTTTAAAAAATTATAAAGATACATTAGCAATGAGTTGCTTGCATACAAAATTATTATCCTCAATCTACACA
The DNA here is from genome assembly GCA_947579665.1 of Sympetrum striolatum. Lineage (NCBI taxonomy): Eukaryota > Metazoa > Arthropoda > Insecta > Odonata > Libellulidae > Sympetrum > Sympetrum striolatum. Next base: position 57,909,811 of record OX388349.1, read on the forward strand.
CTCAGATTTTCCTTTTTATTAGACAGCTATATCCCATCAAATAGAAAGGACTAATCGATATTGCAGATAATAAAGGCTATAATTACCTAGATTATCTCTAGTTATATCCGATAACGCCATCAACGTGTCCCGTCATCTCAAATTTCACGTTTGATCACTCTTTAAAATCGCTGGCAGGACCTCAGACGCATAACGATCGAGGCAATTTATTGACGTTTTATAATCTGCGAAGCCCTTTAAAAGTTCGCCATGCAAAACATGAATTTTTTCTTTGATTGCGATACGATGGACATGCATGAATTATTGAGCGATAAAATATACAGAGCCATTAAACTTTTACGCAGATCCAGAATTAATTTTCTTTCCAAAAAATTTTCTCAATAAAGTCTGGAAATAATACGACCTTGGCGTTTTTGGCCGGACTCCGGTACTGGGCGCCGCATTATATAAACTGCAAAAGTTTCACCGGGATGTAGAAGGATTTTCTAAATTTTCCTATGCTCCGTGCTGGAGTATCCAATGAGAAAATGTATAGAAGTTGAATTACTTCCGATGTCCCGACAGCCAATAGCGTAAAGTTTAGAGAAAAACATTTATTTGTAAAATTTAAGCTCAAATTATCCGCAAATGAAATATTTCTCTCCATTTATCAGGGATTTTTTTAGTAATACAGAAATTTATACAAAACCTCAGAATACCCAACCAGCCCAGTACCTATCAAGGCGATTTTAATGGTGGCAAATTATTAATACATCAAGTCCCTTGAAAACGATCTCTACATTATTTTGAATATTTGTGCAAATGGATGAAATAAACGGGATATTGAAGAAAGTGTTATATTGCAATGTATCGTCGTACATCTGCTAGTTATCTTAAAAATTGCAACTAAAATTTGACAAATGATACCAAAATGCCAAGAGGATAGGGTGGATATCTTCGTAATGAAGAAAATGAAATTTTAGGTTAGCTTGATAAACAAATTCCGAGCTTTTCAGAAGACGAGGATAGTATTCTATATCTGTATCCCCTCTTGAAAAATCGATCTTTCGAATATTCCAAGAAACACAAGGTATGTTTTTCCTAACCTAGTTATGATTCTGTTTTATATACCGTATGTATAAAATTATTCTCTAATTACGTTTTTTACTCAAGTATAATCTGAAATATTTGAGCCAACAACAATTAAACCCAAATACATTAACGAACTATTCTTGAGTTGGATTCGGAATAAACAGATGAGGAAATGCAAAATAAGTGATCAATTATAATTAGTGATTAAACATCAAATAAATAAAATAATAAAAAATACCTTATCACGCATTTTTAAGCTATGATTTAATTCTCAAAATTAATACAATTCAATTAGTTCAAACAATTTATTTATTTATTTACTTATTAAAACTACAAATAGCCACAAGGCCAGGTGGTAGTCATATCATGGGGGAGAGGAAATTACATATCTGCCTGGTATTCACCCTAGTCGGGAGGAACCACCCTAGTCGGGAGGAACCCCTGTTAATGCTAGACTTTTACCCGAAAAATGTCTGTTTTACGGAATACCACACAAGAGTTAATTGTTCAAGTTTAAGGCGCGACTGACGAAATATAAAAGGGAAACTATTAAGTGAAATAATTAAGATTAAATTTTCTACTTCAAATCACCGAATTCATCGTGGACAAAATTTTATCTATCGGAGCAGATATTCGCTTATAAATCGTAACCGAAACAAATATTCTCCGTGGAGACGAAATGTCCCGAAATTTCGCGACCGACTGAATTGGAAAATGTTTTCGATGGATGCCGCAATATAAATCATCGCAGCGGATGACCAGGCCGTCACACCTCTGAAAATGTGTTTCACACTGTAATCATCTCGCTCTAATTGGCAGCTGTCAGATTTACGATCATTCCTATTCACCGCAATCGCACTGATTCGGCGTGATACTTGCAGCGCCGTGAAAAATAATTCGCCGGCTTTGGAGCAAAAAGCTGCCGGAGCGTGGATGAACCCCGTTTAAAATGTTTCGCCGAACGTAATCAATGCCAAGCTCCCGTACTCTTTTAAACCTCGGAGTAATGAGGAAAATGAGCTCAAACCATAACAACTCGCTGCTTCTGTTTTCACATTAGTCACAGCCCAATTGGCAATGCGTTTAAAATCAGATGCACCGTACAATAGGGCATCTAATTGAGAATAGAATCGATGATGATGGTGAACCATTGTTTTCTAAATAATAGCACACTACAATGTTGGACATTAAACAACTGACATTACTGATTTTCACTTCCCACTAATCATAAGATACACTGACTGCGTAAGATTCATGGGCATCCGCTAGATATGTTTGCAACGGACTTTACAGTGTACATTTGTGTATTTAATAGCTAGAATTCTCTTCACCCTAGTGTACCTGGAAACATCAACGAAATAAAGCCTTAGAAAAAACTGCATCTTAGAGTTAAAAATTGAATGTACTGTAATAACTCTTAAAAAATCTTTCAGCTGATTATATCTATGCGCGTATTGCGTTCGTATGGTCTTCCTAAACTAAACGATATATTTAGAAATGATATTAGCCTAGTCTGCTGTTTCTTATTCAACAGTAAGAGCAGCTTCAATGATAGTATATAGATTTAAGAAGTTAACTGTTGATGTAAAATGTAAATATTTTGCGCCATAATTTCCTCTACCCCCATCCCTTCTTTCCCCCCCTTTCCTGCTTATATTCGGGCTCTCCGAAATTTAGCCTTCACTTGAGGATGTTACGCAGTAACGAAACCTAGGTCGTGATTGTGATTATTAAAATTTGTGGACTCAACAAAGTTGTTCTTTTCATTTATTATGAAGGAGTTCCACAGGATAACACCAAAAACCGTCTCATTCATCAAGAGCGCTTGTAACGCTACTAAGGTGTCCTTATACCGGAAATTGGTAATTAAATACCGAGTGGCAGCATTAAATATTTATGGTGGTTTCTCCCTTCCCCCCCCCCAATCCTTACCTTTACCCCTTTTCCCCCTTACTCCTTTCCTTTTCCTCTACCCCCATCCCTTCTTTCCCCCCCTTTCCTGCTTATATTCGGGCTCTCCGAAATTTAGCCTTCACTTGAGGATGTTACGCAGTAACGAAACCTAGGTCGTGATTGTGATTATTAAAATTTGTGGACTCAACAAAGTTGTTCTTTTCATTTATTATATCATAGGAGATTACATCATATCCCCAACTAAAAGATTTATGGATAACACATTTTGTATGTATTTTGCAGTGAAAATGGGATGAAAATTGGGCTGAGTTTATACGTCATGATAAGTGTCAATGCTTTCAATGTCACTAGTGACAAATGACAAATGCTATGGCCCCAAAAATTCTGCCTCCATCCGGTTGTTTGAGATTGATTCACCCACCATAACACAGCATAATCTCTTGGTATCTAATCTTAATCTAGTCTCCAGTAATTGACGATGCGTATTGAGTCTCCAATTATCCCCTCGAGGACAGATAGACGTTAATGACACTAATTTTCCACAAAATCATAGAGCTCGAAAAGGATGATTCAATTCAATCCTTTATGAATGAATACTCAAAGAGGTATCTGAGATGTAACTTAATTAACAGAAAGAGTTAGTTTTTGATATATAATTATCGATTTGAAAAAAAATGTTTTACAAGAAATGGGTAATTCCTATATCCAAACAAATTTTATATTCAATTTATTATTACGGAACAATAAACTTTTGGAACAGTTACTGGGACAAAAATACAATTTGTTCATGGTTTTCGCAATGAATTAAATCACAACTCTTATATAAATGATGTGATCATCATCTGAAGAGTTTTATGGACGTTATGATGAAAATTTTGCCAAACGCTTTGATAAATAAAGGCTAAAACTTAATTTAACTGATATAAAATAAATTTACCTAGTTTATTTTACATTAGGCTTGTTCCCACTTTAATAGTAAATAAATAAATCACGTCCTCACTTGGGAAGAATCGAGACATTAAATAATAGTACAAGTTAATTCAAACTAATAGTAATAATTTAGCTGTGAATTGAAAAACCCAAGCAAAGCTTAGAAAAAAGTACCCAGAGTGCAGGAAATCACAGATATGGGTCCGGCTGTTTCAAAAATGCTTAAAACATATGATTAGCCCGTCGTACCTATTTGGTTTCGTAATGAAACACTGAGCACTATTCTACTGCGCTTTCGGTCCGTGTACAGTCCGTGGTACAGGAAAGCGTACAGAGAGGAAATTCGATTTGCTGCGCACGCAATGTTTTTGGAAGGTGTAACCAAGTTCGCACTGCGCAGAATATTTTCGAAATTTTAGCTTGAAGAGTAAGTAGGCATAAATTCGCGGTAACGTTTGGCTGGAAATAAAATTGCAGCCTCACCAAGAATAAATCCTCCTTTGAAATGAATGCGTTTCTCGGTGTTGCTAAACAAATCTCGGTTTCTCTTGTTAACTTTGAGACCGACACTCATTACAAATGGTGGGCCAGTAATGTTCCGTAGGAAAACAATATTTACCAATACGACGAGGAGATTCCTATGAAAGCATAAATATAACCATATGTAAATTAAGTATGCGGCTCTGTCAATTACTGTAAGGTTTTGTACATTAATTGTTCTCTAATTGATGATTAATACTTGAGATGCATGATTCCTCTTGGTGTACGATTAAAAACTATCTCATGTATTGGCAAAAACTTTAAGTCATGAGCGTTTGATTTTTAATGAATATAAATAATAATGGTATTTAATATATTTCCCGAATCAGTAATTAAGAATATTGAATTTTGCCTAAACTAAATTTGTATTAATTATTGCTCAGTAAGACACCATACAAGGAAATAAGGCAATGGAAAACCCAGGAAAATACCTATTTATTGTTCAAAAATGATTTGACGAATACATACTTAAATTGGAAAACTTTTATTTTAACTTTATATTAATTTTTGAACCCATAGGTAAGTATATAACTTATTTTTATTTGGATATAATAGTTAGTCACAGAACCACTACATACCAAAAATCCTTTTGTATTGCTGGAGCATAGCTATGGAATAGCATTCCTAATAATATTAAAGACTCCAATTCATTGTCTGTTTTTAAAAATAAATTTTTCACTATCTTTTTGTATTGGAAAGGGAATAATATGCCATTTACGCTATGATGTTGTATAAAAAGTCAATTATAACTTTTTGTAAAAATTTATCCGCTGTTTAATTTAATTTATAATGTTATGTGCTATCTTATATTTGTATTTCTTTTTTACGTTCTCAAGTGGACGAAGAAGTCCAAGAACAATAAACATTTTTTTCTTTTCTTTTCTTTCTTTTCTTAATTTCTAAAGACTATCGTACCTTAGTTTCTAATACATTAAATATGGAATTCATTTGATGCAAATATTCGTAATTTAAACATTTTATCGCTTCTGTCTTATTTTACCACCCAGAGACTAGACATGGGTATTTACAGACACTCTTATAGATTTCATAAATTCACAGGGGAGGACGCAATAAATATTTATATCTAAGAAAATCAATGACATCATTAAGTACGAGAGTTACCAGGAATTTGAGGAACTGCTTAAAATTGGTTAAAATCCATAAAAATATTTATATTGCCATTTAAAACACTGAAAAAATAGCTATTACAATAGAGATTTCCGTTTGTGATTTTTAGAAATTTGACGTCTGTTTTCCATATTTTTCGTGTCTACGTTTTGTTTGAGAATAAAAATCTTGCGAAAATAAAGCTAATAAAGAAATGAAATCAAACAGCAGTGGTTTCTGACGTTTAATGATTTATGACATCCCGATACAGAATGACCTTCGAGATTGCGAAATTTACAAAATGACCACAACTATTCCGTAGAGCCATAAAAAAGTTCCACTAGTCAAAACAAAGTTTTCCAAGGTTCATCTGCCAATGGCATGGACTAAAGTGGACTTTGCCCCAATACATGCTGGCTGTCCTAATTTATAACTTTTCCCATTGACGAAACAACTTTTTCAATCCAGAGAGGGGAGGAAAATCAAGCCTAACAAATGAAAAAGAAAAGGCAATAAAAAGTCGTTATTTCGAAATACAAGGGGCCACTGAAATTGCACTTCTACAAATCCGGGTTAGAGCTGGAAGAACTACTGAAAAATATTCGTTTCTCAACCTAAATAAAAACTGCTAGCATACCATATTTTTCCGTTCGTTTTAAGAAACGTTGATGCAAATTTTACACATTAACAGCTTTTTTTATTCTGGAATACAATCATTCACGCGGAAAAACAACTAAAACTAATTCATAAAATCGTTCCTTGAGGTATTAAATCTCTTGTTTGGAGTAATTTAAAAATTAAAGAAATATAAACAATAGATAGTACAGTAATCTATATATATATATATATATATATATATATATATATATATATATATATATATATATTAATAGAAAAAACCTACGTAAATTCACTACACATTTGCAAATTCTGTGCTAATCAATATGTTGTTGGTCGAAGTAGGGCCTTTAATTCATACTTGCATTTTTTACTGCTCAATCCACGAAAGACATAGAAACTCAGATGTTACCCCGAGACTTATGATCGAATTAGGGTTTATTTTGAACAATATGATATCAAAATAAAATCGTTTTTATTTAGTACCTTAATCCAGTTTTTCGTTTTTTACGGCAAGAGCATGTTCGTCAAACTGAGAATCAGTAAGAATTCGAAATAATTTCTATTATTTGTTTCATACCTCATCTGATAACCTGTTTCTTATTTTTACTGGAATATGATAATTTTTCTTCCTGACCACATGTGTAGATGGATGCAGTAATGAATACATTTACTAATTCGTTTACTCAGATCAATTCTACTCGTTTATGGCTATTGTTAATAAGCTACCGTATTATTAAAGAGATTCCATAAGATTAATGGAAACTGTTTTTTTTTCGATTAAGAGGACTGCATTTTATATGGAGCTTATTAAAGTACTACAACTAGTAATATAATGAGATAAAATAAACATATTACATGTGTAGATCAATCAATTTCCATTCATTTGTGTATAAAGCCTGTTATTAATTTCTCGTGGCTCATCAGAGATAACTGAGGTAATGCCATCAACAGTAACTTGAGTGTCTTTATGTATAAAGACACAACTAAAACTATAGAGTCGTTCCTCAGAGATGATGCGTATAAAGTATGATTTCACTGTCCTAATACAACAACGTTTACTACTAATCACCCCCGCTTATAGATTACAAAATGAATAATATAAGGAAATAAACACATTTGGAACATGTTTGTTAATGAATTTTAGGTTATAAACCTCCAATAGCCGTCTTTGTTGGCTTTCCTTACCTCCTTCACCGGTATTTGGAGGCAACAAAAATATCGGCAATCCAAGCCTTCCCGTTGTCTCCATATATTGGTGAAAGAGGTGATGGACGCCGACAAAGACGGCTATTATTAAGGTCTTTATTTAAACGAAATTGAGGCTGCAAAGTTTTTTCTTCCATCTAACCTTTCGTCAGTGACATAAAAACATAAGCAATGTGTAGGTGAATAGAGACAGAGAGTAAAACTTTAGAAGGAGTGAGAGTATAAAAAATATAATGTGATATCATAGAAAAAAGATCCCATGCAGAAAATCACCCACTAGAAGGGGGATAAGAAAAACTTGCGAAAATCAGTTGATAATACAAGCAAAAATAAGTACGAAAGGTGTGTATAAATGTTAATTCTAAACGCAGTACTGTTATGAAATTAAAATGCAATAAAATTAAATCAAAAACAGGAAATATTGAAATAATACTATAGGAGATTTTAAGCCTCTAAGTGACAATATAGTTTAACTCTCAGCTTGCCAATTTGGCCTAATTTTCTGTATAGATATTTCAGTAGCAAATAGTGAAGAGATTGAGGCCCAGCCCGACATAAATACTGCAGAGAGAAACCACAATTTGAAATCCTGATTCATTTTCATACCCTCCAATTCTGATCCACTTGAAATATGTACTTTATCAACTGTTGCAGCTTTATTCTTATTCATCGATTTCAACGCAATTGTCTATTACTTTTCGACTAGCCCTAAACTTCCGTGCGGAGTATTGGTAGATCGCGAACCGATAATAGAATTATTGCGGAAGAGAGCAGGAAACTACGTTCGGAGTCTTTTAAATCTCCGGCGATGGAAAATCGCGCCTGTAATGGAGGCCGTTTGGGAATTTGGCACCGTTCCCGCAGAGAGGCGATAATAAAGACGTGGCAAGTTTGCGGGAGCGTAAACAAAAAAAATGCCGGCGCTGTCGAAGGATATCTGTTGTTGGAATAAACAGAGCAGAGATAAAAAGTGCGGAGCAGTTCTCCCCTAAAGATGGTTAGTTAGGCATCGCCCTATATCTTCGACTCTTCCGAAGCAATTTGACGGGAACGTTGTGCTCCGCTTGATTATCGACTCTATAATTCAGAATTTATTTCCGATGTTTAATTTCTTTTTAAAGTTAATATGAGAAATTCCATCAAAACTTGAGTCATCAAGTGCTTAAAAGAATACACCTAATACTAGCTTTGATAACTCAGTAAAATATTGTTGATCATTACGAAGATTAAGTAAATAATTTATTTAATACTTTAAATTTTAAAAATAATAATATTAATATTTCAAACGAGGAAAAAATATACATCCGAGTTTATCTGAATCCCTGACTCATCAGGGGATTGTCTATTTGAACAAATGGTTCCCAGTTTAATTGAACAATATTTGTTTCATATTTCCTTTAATCTCAGACAAGGTATTGTGGCCATACATATTGTCTCTTATAAACTCTATGAACCACATTTAGTCACAGTTTTACTTCCATATTGCTTGAGGAACCTAGGTGCATCATATTTAAACTTTTTCTTCTTCTCGTTTTGTTTTTTTTTTTCATCTTCTGCGACTTACGTTTGTTTTTGTAATAAATCTGTACAACTAGAATATAGAACAACATGTCATCTAATGGAAGTGACTCAAGTTATTTATACATACTTTTAACATCCACAACATTATTCACCTAAGATGTTCCCTCGTAAATGAATTTAGTAATTTTGTAATAGACAGTTCTAATCTTTCGGTAAGAGTGTTTCTGTGAAATGCAAATTAATCGGAAATAGAGGAGAACGTTTGACAAAAACACGAGAAATATTTTCAATGACAAGAAAATGGGTTTAACAACGCACCTGGGAAATAAATGAATAGATTAAAATTTGTCAAATGAAATCCATATTATAAACAACACATAATAAAGTTATGGATATAAATTGTCCAATAAATCAGCTATTAACGTTACTTCAGATATATTAAAGGGATGGATGGAAGTAAGCCACCATCACAACCAAGTCACGATTTGACCAGGACTGTTCCGGTTTTAAGACTCGATTCCGGTCAACTTTTCAGCTACTCATTTCTTCAGGAAATCTTCCAAGAAATTATATAATGGAAGGTAAAGAATTTTCAATGTAGACATTTATAATAACGTAAACTATCCTAAAGTTGCGACCCTTGGGACAAACTTGAATAGGCTTTAAAGCTTTTGAATTGTAAGTTTTAAGGCAACGTCCTGATTTTGCCTTGGTAATTTCTCAAGTCCCGGATTCTTGTAATGGGAATATAGCAGTTCATTACATGAATATAACGTGAGAGGTAATTCATGGAAAGATATACTGAGAAACTGTTGTATGGTAAGTGAATTCATGTTGAGACTTGAGCCTGAAGTGTCACGATATAAATGTATGACGAAATGATGGTGGGATACGCTTTAAAAGATACAAAACGCTGTTTACTAAATAAAACAGATTTAATGTATGTAAGAATAAATAAAGTGAAGCTTTGAAATACTTGCAAACTTTTTCTTTTTCGTAATAGCTGCATCAAGTATAAATAGTTTTTAGAGGACGACTTTAAATCTGATTCCGAGTAGTGAAATTATTTTTAATCCCCACGAACTTGAAAAGTTTAAATAACTATAATAACATAGGATAATTTATAATATTACATTAAGAGTTTATGAAAGGAGCAGTCGAAAGAGATCCAAGAGGATTAATGTTGATCCTTGAAGATATTTGCCAGAGTTAAACAAAAACAGGAGACAGAGCAAATATATGAGCAAAGGCTGCATTTGGAGAAACGTGGAAGTTAGTAAGTAAATACGTCCCGAGTAAATATTTTCATGCGAAAGCAAATATAAACTTAAGAATGAGTGGAATTGATTTGCTCTATTTAGATGTCGAGAAGTCATAATTTGCCAGCTATCTTGTTATTATACTCCCACCAATAGGGAAAGAAATATTGAGAGCAGATATATCACAGTGTTTGATCCTTCTTTAGCATTTATGTATTATGTTTATTGATAATATACGTAAATTATATTTACACATGATATGTATAAATACTTGTCCTTATTTCCCAAGGTCATTTTTGCAAGGTCAGCGAAATAATTACAATTCATTACTTTACTACAAAATATTTAAAAAACTAATAATTACAAATCATTACTATTTAATTAAAATGATTTTACTTTTACAATATTCATGCAGTTTTCCTTGTTATTAACAATAAATTTGTTACCACGATACGCTATCATTACTATCATTATTATTTATTAATAGTAATTTATAAGTATTTAAAAAATTTCATTATTACATTCATTACGAAAATAGGAATGCCCATCTAAGATTAGGATTCAACCGGAAATAATTGGGTGTGGAATATCATTGTAACTACAACGTTAAAATTCGAAAATACTGACTTCGTGAGCTATTTAGTACAGTAAAAGTAGCCTATTACTATCCAAAATGCATTTGTAACAATCATAGTAAGACTGATAAATTTGTTAAACGGTTACAGGAATTATAAAGGTAGGATACATCACTGAAAACAAGGTATTTCACATTTCAATGGAAGTTACACAACTTGCGGTCATGTCACAATTAGTTAACGCAGTTGAAACGAAACTTTCACCTGGGTCGGAACATCTTCCTACTTAGCATACGTTATTCCCACAATCAGCATAGAATAAAAAAGAAGGAATATTTTCAATGCCCATTACAGCTTGATATACGCAAGTTTTCTGGGGACGGCTCGGAATAAAAAACATCGTCATTTGTTAGACCATTCCGAGTATTTTAAAATTAATGGTCAAGACAGGTAAATACACAGCGGTGTTTTCTTTTCTGAAGAGTTAAAACACGGCGTCACTATCTTGTTGCCACACGAAATGTTTGCTTTCCCATCCCTCCGCTAACACTTTGCTGTTAAACAGTGTTTATTCAAAACTGAATTTCGCTGTCGCAAATCAGACTTCCCATAATTGTCACAAGTCGTCGCTTCGCTGTGGGGATTGTGACCAGACAATGAGGTCTAACGAAGGAGAAATTTACCCGTAATTTAGCCTCTCTCACTGCTTCCAAGGTATATATTTTCGTGGGTCAGAAACGCCCTTCGCATCGCCACCATAGCCATAAATAGCGGAGAATACAGGAAGGTAAAAATAATAGATAATAAATCAGCAATGCTAAAAAACACAATAAATTTGACTTGGGAATTACGTCAACAGTTTCCGAAGAAGTGAAAAACATGGCTTGGGAATCATATCAACAGCTTCAGAAAATTAAATAGTGAATTCAAATCTACTGAACAAGGTTTCATTTTGTGGAAGGAATGAATTTGGTGAAGAGTAGCATTTGGTAATATGTGGAAGTTTTACAGAATGTTTACGATACACATCAAAGAAAGTATTTGTTGAGTTTTAATGGTAATAATGTGGGTTACAAGGAAATAAAAATTAAAAAGACATTTGTATAGAGAATTCAGACAAATTGAACAAGAATATATATGAAAGATATATCTGAAGTAAGAAGAAATTAAGCTAAAATACAGTTAGTTCTCGAATGAAAGGAAGGAACATATTTGTCAACTATTGAATTAGTATTGAAAAATTGCTGAGAATAAGTTAATATAAAGGTCGATAGTAAATGGCTAGATATATATTTTAAAATGTTAAATTGTTATGTAAGAACAAGATAAAATTAAATATTCACAACATCTGTACAGTCTCCAGCCACCCTTAATTTACACTAAAGAGAATCGAGAAGAATTTTAATTATACTTCGTCAGAATTCGAAAAAATCGAAAAATATATCTTTCTTAAAATCTTTATAGTCCCTAAAGAGCCCCACATCTTATCTCCTTATGCTCCAACTAATTTCTGTTTTTATTTCTTCTTTAATTGAAAAGAACCAGGGAAGAGTTGTGAAAAGTTTCCAGAAACCTTAATCTGCACTGCAAATCATCTGAGCCATTTGGATTAATTTAAATACGTGAATAAAAATAGATTGAGACAAGTTATCTTAATTCTTCTTTCTCACTGAATATCTTAAAACAGGAAATGTAAGTATTTTATGACAGTATTCCTAATCACAAACAACGCTAAATTTTCGGGAAGGAAAACTATATTTCCAAAAAAAAGAAAATAGAACTGCACTAATTTATTTCTGAATCTATAGTTAGCTCTTTTGAACTTGCAGTGCAAAAGAATAAGTTAAAGATAATCACTACTTTAACACAAACTAAAATTAAATAAAAGTATATCAATTTATTACAAAATAATAAGAAATATTCTCTCAGAAATATTGAATAACATTAGATGGGTAGTCCATAAATGTTGAAATCTTTCGTTCGTTACTTAACTTACTCTACCTCTGATGAACAATCACAAGAGTGATATTAAGATACACTTTTGAAAATTAAGTATAGTTAAATGGAATGAATCAAAACGATTACCAATCAAAATATAATTAAGAGCTTCTTACTTCGAGTCATTTGTGAAAAAAGGACGATCAGAATCATGCATCACATTAATGCATAAGAATAATACGGATGCTGTTTCTAAAGATTGCTATTCCGAATTACCAATGTTTCTAAAAATTAACACTGGGCATTATATTGAAGCAACGTTAAAAAATAATTTTCGTTATTGAATATGGGGACAAAAATTTGTATTTCAACTCTTCAACTGAATAGTTACAAAATATACCTTGCTGCGATTCATTGCAGATAGAATTTCACCAGAAGCCATAAGAATATATAGAGTATGTTTTTTTTTAGCCTTGAATCATTGCAGACCTAATTTCTGGTGATACTACGGGAAGAAATTATTCCTACCTTACAAAAATTAAGTATCATAATGAATCAGGTAACCTTACACCTCTCTCCCTACGATAAAGCACGAAACGCCGAATAAAACTCAGGGATCAATTTAATCCCTAATAAACCAACTATAATAACTACAATAACTAACAATTTGGTAGAAATATCTTTCGGTCGATAAAACTGCCATTGCTCCTTAAACTACCCTGATTAATCCATTTTGTCGAATTCACCAAAGTGGACACCATCCAGCGATGGACGAAGAACACACCGGAGCACCGCATCACATTCTTTTTACATTCCAGTCTAACTTTCACACGTATATTAATACCGAAACGTGCATTTAATGGGCTGGACGAATCACCTTAGGACCTACAGCAGTGTAAAACGTCGCTCTAAAACTCCTTCTGAGTAGAAGGTGATGACGTAATTCAATAAAACTAAGCCTCGGAAATTGAGGACATGGTTAACTGGGTCTCTTTAAGACGGGGCGAAATATGGCCAAAAAATAATTAAATGCGAGCGGATTGCAGGAACGATAAAAGTTCGCCGTAAAAACAAAAGGTTTGGGGTCGTGTGTATACGAAGAGGAAGTATCGGAGGTGTGGAATGAGGTCATGCGTGGACGGATGCCGCCGTAAAACGTATGGTACCTGCGTAAAAAGGACCTCAACTTTGCTCTCCTTTAGACCCTAATCTTTCTTTTGTCCAGAGAGGATCCTCTTTCAGAAAATACTTCCATGTTATGCATTTACGCGTAGTATACGTTATTGTATTCGCGGCTGGATGATCAACAAGAGTAACTACTAAGGCTCGGTATGATAATGTATACTCAAAATTAAGTTTTGCTGTAACTTACGCTTTAACTTTAACAAACAGTATACTGATTGATATTCAAGCTTTCAATGGTATCTAAAGTGATGATTAGCCTAAGAGTAAGATTGAGCGAGCTTTAAATTCATTTTTATGTTCCCCTTAAACATTGCCGCCTGGCCAGAAGGCCAACTTGCAATGAAATCTAAAATAAATAATTAATAAATAAAAATATTAAAAATATGATTAACCATTATGTATCATGGAAGTAAAAAAATCATAACTGGAAGACCAAGAAGAAAAATTGCTAAGGGTTGGTATGATAATTTAAATGGATTTTCACCGTTACATTTACTTTAACTTTACCAAATATATAATGATCGGCATTCAAGCTTAAACTAATATCTAAAGTGATGATTTATGTAAGGGCCAGATTGAGTGACCATTAAATCGTAAAACTATGTGTAACCACGATGTATCATAGAAGTAAAGAAAAGATATGGCGAATTAATACTACAGTAAGACTCTCAATACGTTTACTTCATAGAATTAGTTCTGCTCTGCGGAAAAGAAATCCTTAAAATATTCCACATAATAAATTGGAAATGAAAGATCTGTCTGTGTCCACAATGTCATTTAAAAAACAATACTGGTTTAGGGTTTAACCCATCCTCAGGTGACTTATTTTCTATATAAGTAGATATGATTCATAAACATAGATATTTTTAGTGTGATGTAATTCCTCAGCCATCTGACAATCTATAGTCTAATATGCTTGCCAACTGATCTAAAGATTAAGTTTAGCTACAATTTTATAACATGGAGCATATTGAAAATAATCGTTAATTTAACATTTGAAGCTTACTTAGAATAGTTTTTACATTAATCATCATTTGAATACCAGTGAAGTTTTAACCATCGATAATAGTAAAGTTTATTAGAGTTACAGTTAAACTCCAATTTAACGATACATTATAATACCGAAGAATAACTGTTGTTCAACTTTGTTTGATTATTTCTGTCTACCTTCAAACTGGAAATGAAGGAAAAATTGGCATGAAAAGTTCTCCATAGCCAACCACTCTGCAGACAAGGACAAATTATTCTGCTGATTGAAGTAGGTAGAAATCAAGAATTAAAAGAAATGTCTGACATATTTGGATGTTACAAACCAAAACGATTGATGATAATTTACTAAAGGCGCGTTTTCTCAATCCACCAAGTAGTTACCTCAAATGCCGTTGCTGAGAGCGGACAAGCGCTCTATACAAAATCGGAAAAGGTGGAAAGGGAGAATTTGTTTAAAGATTATCCGCCAAATTTAAATCTGAGAGCGTTACCGAAGTAGTTCTTGACGATGAATTGAAGAAGAAGATATAAATGTAACGCTTTTGTAGAACTAACTCAAAAAGTAATGAAGAAGCCGATTGGATGAGACCGACCCATTAATTGGCATGGTTGGGACCGTAAGAGCAATTTTTCTATCTGACTTTATGAGTCATTTTTATAAAAATTATTTATAAATGAATGAAAATAACCACAAAGGAGTGGGAAATGCTTCGCAACGCAAGTTTTACAAAAAAATTGTTTTTATCTTTGACTTTGATATTGACTTATTTAGTACGGGTACCAAATCCAAATAAAATAAGTAAAATAGGAAAATAATAAATCAAGAGAGACAAGTAAACACAATTAGAAATTAAAAAACATAACAGTGTAGAAACATGTTATAATCATTAAAATGTTTAGATTCTTTTTCACATAAAACCATACAAAATTGTAATATTAACATAGATATTTAATTTAGCAATAAAAATAACCATTTTGCTCACATAATATAGACTAGGGTGTTAAGGAAATGGTCAAATTCGGTTAAAGATTAACTATCAACACCGTTAATGACGCTGACTACTAATATGATGATTTGTATGCATAAATAAGTTATCTACCTTTAGAAAGGTTCATATTAATTCATTCATTAATATTTTCTAATTAATACCAGTTTATTCACCTCTTGGTATCTTATCCCACCCATCTTAAATTATTATTTTTATTTGTTTTGTTAAAAATATTTAATTATAAGGATATTTTTGTGTCATATTGGTCCAACACTAATAAAAATAGAGGAAACTTTCCATGTACATACAATGCCATGAAAAGGAACGATAGTTAACAGTGAACAACTATAGTGAAAAAATTCGTACAAAGAGCTGTGAATATATATGCCAAATATAATTTCCATTGAATCACGTCAATGTAAAATACTAAAACATTGAAAGAGTAACTTCGCAATAGAAGCTGAATTTAGGAAATGAAACATTCAAGGCAGCATGTAATATATTGGATACAGGATATAAAAACTATTTTCGTTGGAGCGATCGCGCGAGAGCTAAGCTATAGCAAACCTTTCATCCGAACCGTAAAGGGTATAACAACAGAGGTTTTTCCAAAGAATTGTTTATTTTCCGATGTCTTAAAATCAGAAATCTCAAAGAATCAAAATGGCATCACCCTTTCAGAGGAAAACAAGACCTGATGACTTCACAAGAAATAACTGATGATTAGCGGAAGAATTGAACGGTTCTCACAAAGGATGTCGGTATAAAATCTCAGTTTAGAGTCTTTAACATCTCAAGACAAAGACTTGATTGAAGGCCCTTGATGCATTTGAGTCATTTGTATGCTTTCGATAGAGGGTGCAGGCATGGGTTAAATAGAGTCACGTGCACAATTTATTCCGTTATTTTTGAATCGGCATGATTATTGGTGCGTTAACCTATTTGGATTGAGTAAAGAAGAAGGAAAACATCGATGGTAAATTACGAGTATATCCACACGTCCATAAAAATAACGCACAGATGTTGAATGAGTAAGATACTCTTGTTAGAAAGCCTAAATATATTTCGCACCCCATGGATGAAAATAGAAACAACTTAATTAGGTGTATGAGTTGTATACATCCTTAAAATTGGAATATTTAATCTAAGTGAATTTTAGCGAATGGCAAGAAACGAAATATAGAAAAAAAGTAATTAATTGTAGTTAATTGCTAAACACTTATAGCGCAGGCAGCTCTTATAAATTATTATGTAAATTATTGCCTTTTAAATTGTGAATTAGCGTAATTTGTAAATTATTGTAGTTAATCGACGGGGGTTATTAAATATTAGCGTTCTTTGGTAGAATACGTGGAAATTAAAACATTGATTATTTTAGTTTTTCAAGTGCAAGTTAGCGTCACCAACTGTCCTACCTGCTTACTGTTGCATTATTGTATCTTTATCTTTAATTTACATAATATAAGTTACAGAGTAGAAAAACCAAATTATTTTGCGCACTGCAATCATGATGAGAAGTTAAAATTAGGAAAACAATGGACGGATGCGGCTAAATACTCATTTCTTAATAGGGGAGTAAGGGAATGGAACATGTTACTTAAAGAAGCCTTCAAACCCTAACTTAAATCAATTAAAGATTTCAAACTTAGACGTCTTATGATATTATAAAAATGTATTGTTTGAAAGAGGGTTTTGGATGAGTAGTTTTAGATATTTTAGATATATAATATGTAAATAATATGCATGAGAAACTTATGAAGAGGCGCATGACTTATCAAAGGATCAATGTAAAATGTGATAATATAGGAAAAATATTATAGAATATATCTGATTTAAATTTATTAGGTGGAGTAATAGGGGTATATTTTCTAATTTTGGTCTTGTTTGTTGTTAAATCTCGACTTAATCATGTTTGTTAATATAGTGATGTTATTTAGTGAATAAATAATAATTTAAGTGTGAAAGGGTAAATTAACAATGTTTGGAACTTCTATCCAGCTGTAGCAAATAATAATGTATCAAGATATGACGACAGTAAAAAAATACAGCGTATTTTATAAATTGGGATACTCTTAGAACAGATGTCACGTCCGTGTGTTATACCGAGAGGTGCTTAAAGGAGCAAACTCAACCTTCGATGAGAGTGAAAACAAGCAGTTGGCGTAGAGGTCGCTACGTTGAGCAGCGGCGGATTCTAAATTGTAGGCGTTTTATTCAATTCCCTTCCTTCCCATGCATTCCACGTTCCCGCTTAATGACGTGACCTCGAGTAGCCTTACTTTCCCCCGGGCCTCAAATTAGATGACCCCTCATTATGCCGAATTACGACCAAATTTAACGAACGGAAATCTGCGCCTGTTTCCGGGATGCGGAAGAGTTACACATATTCAAATTGATGAGAGAGTGAATGGAAGGGTGCGAAAGTTTGGGGCCGAGTTTACATGTCGTTAAGGAAACAAGCGAAGTTGCGAATCGAAGAGGGTTATCGTGAATCATTCCAACGGCTCGGAACGAAAATGTTTTTTTCTGGTGGCATTTTTAACAGAGCGCCTTGATGAGATATGTTGAAATGCCGTTGAATACTTAATGTGATATTCCAGAATACCCTGTTATAATATTGAGGTTTATGGAAAAAACCCTTTTAAATTTTTGCCGCTATGCTATCTATGTACACTCCTGGCCAAAATTAACGCAGCACCGGCCGTTAGAATCGCTAGGGAGGTGCTGCGTTAATTTTGGCCAGGAGTGTACCTGCTTTCGGAGTAATTATGTTTATATGCGTGAGTATAGATATTTATGAGAAAGAGTTAAAATGTCATGTTATTTCACTATTAATTTTGAAAAAAAACTTCTTGGAGGCAGAGTGAAATTTTGGATGATAATAATACAGTAAGGAATATAGTGAAAAAGGTAGAATTTAAAGTTACCATATAACGTAAAAAGATCTTGAAATTAGACAGCATAACATTTTTCTGTTAGTGGGTTAAATTTACTCTTATTTCCATATTTTGAAGAAAATCGGAGTAGGCGAGGATATAAAACATGATGAATTCAGCGATAATTTTTAGTTTGTAACGACTTATTCATAATTTTTCAAATATTACTCTTATATATAAGGAAAAGTAATTCTTCAAACTTCTATGAGATAGTACCCAAAAAATAACATTGCCTACATTGACCATAATTTATATTGAAATTGATAAATAGCCTCCTTCATAAATGAATAGCATGCACCTTAAGTTATTGGAACTCCTCGAAAATCCATCAAATGAAAATAATCAATTATACTGCACTACCGTTCTAATGAGGACGGCAAAGAAGTATTCTTTTCAAAGGAAGCAAATAAGACATTAAAATAGCAAAGAACTTACAGATTGCCTCCCATAGAAAATACTTATTGAGAATCATGGTGGATGACACTTACCTGAAAAAAGAGAGAATAAATGATTAAGATAATGGTAAAGAATTTTCATTAATATTGATATGGTTAATTATAAATTAAAAAAAAATTACATTCTAAATGATAAATTACTTCAATTTTGTCTAACCTTAATAATTTTGACTAAATCTTAGAAATGTGTATTCACGTTTGCGTTCAGCTTTTGAAACTAAAAATTTGTAATATGTTTTTTTTAAAGATATGAAAATACACATTCAATATGGTAGTCAACTCCTTAAAAAACTTGCATACTCCTTACGAACTTTAATGGCTAAAGTTAACAGTAAAGTTATTCGATGCCATCGTTCTAATGAGCCAACACAATACAATCTCCTATCATTAATAGGAAAACATTGTTCCCAGAAATTAAAAGAAGAATAAAATATAGAGATAAGACAATTTGGACGAATTGTAAATAAAAAAATCGTTAAGAAACGATCGCTGAAGTTTTGACAACACTGCATGGGCTCAAATCATTCCTTTCAAGGGATAGAGATATAGATACTTGACATATAAGTTGAAGATTATTGCTATTTCAGTTAAACGGGCTCTATAAATACAGAAAGCTGCATTCTTGGCAGGCATTGCAGGTTAGGCATCTCTCACGTCTTATCCCATATGCCAGTCAGACACCGCAACATAAATTGGGGAATTAGATGTTAGAACTATTCTTATAAAATATTTATTCACTCCACCGACCATACGTGATAGAAACAGTCCATACAAATATACTTATGATGTATACACCACCATCCATACTCCCAATGAGTTTGCAGATCGCATTATACATGTAAATCTAGATTATAATTGAGTTAATTTTGTATGGGTATTTCTTACTGGTGAACAAATGCTCAACTCTGCTTTGATAAACGAGCAGAAGATAGTCAGGAAACCGAATATTGAAAAAACGAATAGACATTGACAGGAGGTACTTTTACGAGAGATTTGTATTAATGGCTTTAGAGAGAGAAAACGAAATTTATTCAACTCCCGTAAAGTTTCGTCTCTAGCCATAAGGAACTTCCGTAGAGTTAATCCAATCATTTCGCATGTATATATTTTCGCTAGCGATTTATAGTGAATTTTGCGCTATTTATGGGCGATGAATCACACATGGAACTCATCAGGTCTAAATTTCTCTTGGAAAGTGATTCATTTGTCTGCAGTCCCATCCGCCCTCCAACGCCATATATTTTTCATTTAACTCTCTATTAATCTCCCCTTTCTCTTTTACTCCTTGTCCTTCACTCCGGGAATTTCTTCTCTCGATGACAGTGTGATTCATGTCTCTGCTTCCAGCCCGACTTGGGATCGGTTCCAATCTATCCGATGACATTTCCCATGTCTGCCTTCGGAGGGAAACCGGAAGCACTTACTCTCTATCATCCTAACGATAAGCCTCCTTTCCTAAAGGTAAGAGCTTAGCTCTATCAACCACAAGGAAGTAACTTCCTCCTGTTTCCTTACATTTCGAACCGCTTTCAAGAGCTGTGTTCCTTAAGATTAAATTATTCTAGAATATGCCTGTATGTAAACTGTATGTATTGTATTGACGATGTTTTTATAATATGTATACATCGGTGTTTTACTGCACTGTATAGTTGCAGATTTATGTACACTCCTGGCCAAAATTAACGCAGTACCTCCCTAGCGATCCTTACGGCTGGTGCTGCGTTAATTTTGGCCAGGACTGTACATATTTCATATTTATCTTTAAAGTTGTACGTTACTATGTATATTGATGATTCTCATTTAAATGTAAACGTTACTACACTAATTGATGTAACACATAAATGTAATTCTGTACTTCATGTACTTATTGATAGTGTAATTATATATTTTGTCATATTGCTTCTCATCTTTTAGTTTTAAGCCCCCTTCTTCATGGGCGTTTTCCTGCAGTGGATACATTTTAGACAATTATGCATTTATGGTATACACAACTCTACACACATCCACGTACTTGTCAATTTTTGAACAAATAATGACGATGGGTTTGATGAAAGGAAAGACTTTTGATCTGAATCTCGCTCGAATAAAGACGTGTTATTATTATTAAGGTTAGGATTCTGAATAGCCATGTAGGCAACGCGTTCGGCTTCAACGAAAGCGGTCCCGGGTTTGATTCCAGGTGGACGTCCAAATTTTACCAATAAATGTTGGTGGCAAAAGGGCATCCGGCCATAAAATCAGTGTCAAATCCAACTTCATCACTAATATTCACTAACCGACCCCATGAGTATGGGAATATAGTTTTAAAATATTATTATTGTATTTGGATATTTTATTCCATATTCATCGCGCCTTCTGCCATTATTAATTACTTCTTTCTAAATTCTCTGATGTATAGTGGATATTTTAATTTGTTGGTGAGTTTTGGTTGTATTTAATTGGAAATAAATTATAACTACAATAGGTATAAATTAATTGTTGTAAAATTTTATTTCCAACATTGCCGTGCCTACTTCAAGAAATCAATTTTTGCTATTTATTACTTTGGGCTACGAAGTGCAAAGATTTCTTCGAATTTAAGAATGTGAACATTCAATAGAACAATTCTTCCTCTTCAACACCTTTTATTTACCTGAACTATAAATTTTGATAGATATTTCACATAAGTAACAATAAATTGCTTAATGTTAAGGGTGAGTATTATATCATAACAACTCTAGCCAGAAAATGCAACTTGAAGCCCTAACAGGACATAAATATAAGACTCAACAACCTAAAGTAATATTTATTACCTCGACGCTAAAACTATTAGGCTAGTACAGAAACGTTTACGCCACCATGGTCAAAATTATAAGGGATAATTACATCTTTTTGTCGAGAAGAATGCAAGTTAAAACCAGAACCTTTTAATCATCGGATTATTATATGCAATGCTTGGTCGCTTTTGAAGCAATCACTTGATTTGATAGGTGAATTACCTTCGTTCATGTAGTTTAACAACTAAACTGTAAAACAAAGGAAAAGGAGTTTGAACACCAAGTAAAACTAGCCAAAATATTTTTTATTTAATTTCACCTTAAGTAAAAAGGAGACTGGGAAAGGAAATTACCTGAATGCACGCATTCATTTCATGAAGTCACGAAAAGGCTGTAGATTTCCTTGCCTTAGTTTAGAGGACCTATTTTCCTTTGAGTGTTAAGCTTAAACAAGTTTCACTAAGAGCAGAATTTGGAATGAGATTCGGATAGAAAAGCTTAAAGGCATTATCATATGCAGAACTAAAGTGGAAAGATTAAAAAATTCTCTTCATGTTCCCATCGCCGACTTAAGATATCTTTTTATTTATTTAATTAAAGAAATTGAAAAATAACAGATGACCTCTAAAATGGATATAATAACGTATAAATAAATATAAAATCAATTAAGAACAGTCAACATACAGCTTAATCAGGAAGAAAAACAGAAAAAAAGAAATGGAAATTACAGAAATGGATTTGCTGATGGAACTGAGGATATATGATAGTTGTACATACAGGGAAGGCTGTATATGAATGAACGGTTAGTGGTAGCAAAACTAAGAAAGTAAGAGGTGTGATTAAGTAAAATAAGACCAATCTAATATCGCCTATAATAGTCTTTATATATTGATGACAAAAAACACTTTGTAAATTACACAGGATTTAATTATTAGAAATAGAAAACACCGGTTTCGGATAAATCGCTACGTAAAGGTAAATTGCAAGACAGTGTAAGGTTTTTTTGAGGTAAGCAACAACAGAAGAAATCGCGAGGAGCAATGCAGCAAGGTACCTAAATATCTTCGTAATTAAGTGAAAATTTCTATTTAAAAATGTTTCAACTATTAATGTATACAGTGAAATTCCGATTTAACGATTTCGTTTCTAGCAATACAATCTAAATAATTTCTAAAAGTATTAAAAATTTGTATTAATAAATAACATAATAGATAATAGTAATGATAGCGTAGCGCAATAATAAATTTCTTTTGGATAGCAAGGAAAATTACATAATTATCGCAAAATATAAATTCTTAAGGCTTTCAACTATTTTAATAATAAAAATAATAATTATATTTAATTGTACGAGGTGGAAACTAAAAGTCTCTTCTTCCATCCTAGCATTCGTCATTAATTAAAGAATAGTAAAATTAGAGAGAATAGAATGAGAAAAAATTAGAAGCATTGAGTATGTTAAAACCCTAGGAGATTCTTAGGAAAAAATATCAACTGCAAGAAAACACCCACAGAGAAGGATGATGTGAAAAACCTACGCAAACCTACCGATAGTGATAATTGAAGGCTGAGAAAAAAAGAACATGAAAAAATATAGAATACACTACCAGTAACTACTTGCATGCGATAAAGGTGTATATGTATGTGAATAAGAATCAGTTCTCACTTAAATAAATACACAGAAAAACATATTCTGTCACTGTAGGATTTATTTCAGACATGCGGAATAAAGGACGGTTTTCCGGATAACCCGTAGATATGCTAACCCCAAAAGGGGGGCGATTCATGAGATCTATCTTCCTGCCAAATTCGACCAGATCTGAGGTGCAGCTACCGTGTCCTCCACTTGTCAATGGAAACCCGACAGTTCCATTCGTCGACCGTCTCATTTCGTAGGAATGTACGGAGTCACTCCATCTCTCGAAGACGGACGTCTGCGGCAATCAGTCCGAGACAAGGAGCAATCGGGAGTTCGCGGGGAAAACTGATAAACGACCGAAGAGATGGAAAAGGCTATCGATCGGCAGCAGCACTCATCCGCGGGGAAAGAACAAGGAGCCGCCTCCGGAAAATTGGCGCGGCCGACGTACTTAGCCCCGTTGTTCACAGAGGGCTCCCTATCTAGAGCCCCATTCGACCACACTCTATGAGTAATTGGCCCATTTAACGCTCCATGGCGATGGAAGGAGTTCCCGATGATTAAAAGAAACCCAGACTCATCTTCGTTTGCTGTGATAACGCGACTCTCAGACCGCTCTACATGTTAACTTTTTCGAGAGCTCGATTACCAACTCTCTTTTGCTGCCACTTAACCAATGTATCAATGGGTTTAAGATAAAGGTGATAGCAATACATTTTGAATGATTAAAATTGAAAATTATGAGTCACTATGGCGAATTTTCCAATAACTATAAAATCTAAGACCTGGAAGTCTATAAAAATGTTATAAGTATGAATCTTTGAAACGAACCTACATGTATTTATAGCCAAAATTATTTTCTCATCGCAGGTTATCTGACCAATTAAGTTCTGTATTTTTATTAGCTATTTAAGGAAATGGCTGGATTTAAAAAATAAAAAATCGGAAATATTTTGTAAATACACAAAACATAATTTCAACAAGATTATTCTACATAATTATTCTTTAATTCGAAATATTTTTGGTAGTAATATATTTTGATAATATTTTTTGAGTTAACTCCGAGGCAGGTTTGTCCTCTGGGGTGCCTATATTTCCTTCTTTTTCGTTTTATCTGATTATGTTTCTTTCTTCTTTTTTTTTTATATACTACAAGAAATTCGTATTATGGTTAAACAATACATACTGTGTTAAATACGTAAAAGAGAGGAATAAACAAATATTATTATTATTAAATCAGACCGAAGGCCGGTTGAAACCTCACCACCTCCAACTAGAAAGCAATAAATGGCAAGTAACACCTGAATCTTATGCAATTAGTCGAACAACTTATAATGCGTGTTGCGGCAATTCAGGGAGAATGGGCAAAGTTGGCTGCTCGTCATAATCGGTAACCACTTACGTCTGTTAAGTATTCAGCCCGAAAACAGGTTGGTACTTCATTCCCCCTGATATAAGCTACCAAGAACTAATAGGGGGAATGAAGCTTGCCAGGCAATATGAGGAGTTTGTCCTTACTTTCCTCACCAAGCCAGAATGTTATAAGCGGAACATGTTCACTCATAGTGAAACAAAATAAGTCTACGAGTAAAACTTTTCTACGCATTCCGTAAGGAGATACCTTTTATTTAGCGTCACTCATAAATTAGTAGCTTGCATGCCATCATAGCAATAAAGATTTTCCAACAAGGAAACCTTACTCTCTGCGGAAAACAGCTCTCAATAATACTTTCAGGATAGGTTATTTGGCAAAAAATTATGACCAATTTATTCTAATTTTGAATTACTACTTTTAACGTACACATCCGAGGGTTTAGTAAAATAGTTAAAAATAAACGGCAAATTTTATCATTGAAAGATTCAGTTGACTGTTTTTGTTCAGTAGCAAACAGTAACGAGGTGTAGTGTGTCTTACGAATAGTTCAGAGTTTTCAAGTTAAAAGACACCCGTGGGTACGTACGTAGAGATTACAGATTGTAAACATCAAAAGTGTAACAACCAAATACTGTGATGGCTAGAGGAGAAAGTTGGAGCATATTAACAAATCAGATGATGATTATAAACCGCCTAATAAACGAATCCAACAAGGAGTATAAAACACAGTAAAACCGAGTAAACCAAAGAAATCTTTTGAATAATAAAGCGAGATCTTACACAATCTTATCACAAAGTATAAAATTAATACAAATTCTTACAGGAAATATAAAAGAGGGAAAGAAACTATGTAATGCTAAACGTATTTCTACAGCTGTCATCCGCAGAGGCTAGCTAAGGTAAAGAATATTGCGCTCTTTCAAAAAGCTCGAGAATTTCATCAACCTATTATTCACGCAGCAGAAAACTTTTCAAGGAGCCATCAATGGGTGCGTACGCTATGGTTCATAGGTATGCGCTGATTTTGGAAGCGCTACAGATTTCTGGAACATATTCTTCTTCGGAATGCAACGCCCTGCAGCATCCTTTTATGCTCCTGCCGTTCATCTCCACTCCTCGAATCCCCTCGCTTATCTCTCAAGAAGATACTCTCCGCTACCTCGAAACGGGCCCGGCGTTAAATGGCAATGGACGACGGAGCCCTCTCGTGGAGAGAAAGCCAAGTGCTTCCCATTCCATTTGACTCTCTTGATCTCTGAAAGGGCAGTCGTGCGGATGGAAAACGGGCCGTCGATACTCCGCTGTCCCGACACGTCACTATCCTCCCATTCTTCTCCTCGGAAGCTCCATTTCCTACCCCAATCACTTCTCCCTTGCTTCCCTTTCCGCACGGCCCGAATCTTCGATGGAAGGGAAGGAAGGAGCTAAGACAACGGACTAGTCCGATATTCTGTTCTCTATCGAATGGCTTACGGAGGATCGCTCAACAGCAGTTCCTCGCCGGACTCGAGAGGATGTTTGCTCGTAATTAATATAGGACAACCAAGTAGGTTATATTACTAATCATCCAATTCAGTCTTCCCGCTAATTTCCAATTATTTTAGACGCTACATCATAGGTTCCCATATTGGTCCATCTGGACCCCAGGGGTCCAGAAACTTATATATATTTACAGGGGTCCATGTTAGAGAGAAAAAAATGAGGGCCCAAGATGTTTTCAATATTTGGGAGTGTTTTAGAGATGTGTGAAGAAAAAGATTCCATTTAAAAGATAATATAATCAAATTGAAACCAGATATGGTTTATAACAAGAAATTTCAATACTAGACAGGCTAGTGGGTACATGGAAAATTGTAAGGGGTCCACAGAAAAAACGTTTGGGAAACAATGAGCTACACTATAAATGTCCCATTATCCTGTTCTTGCTTTAAGTTTCACTAATCCTCGTAATATTTCGAAAATACTGGATATGTAATGCAAAACAGAATTAGCACCAGTTGATACAGAGTAGTATAAAGTAAAATATTTTAAGTAAATCAATGCCTATTTAAATTATTTCCTTACTTGAGATGCTAAGAGTAGTTATTGATGAAGCTTGCGTTTATTCATTGATGAAGAATCAGATGCTTTGTTGTCATGAGACGATTTCGTGACTCAAATTTTGCACAGAGATTGTTATATGATATATTATCTCATTGGCTTCTATAAAATCAAATTTTTTAATCAGGGCTTGATGAAAAACTTTTGTTTTCTTCGACCCCTGAAGATGATAGTTATGCTATTGATATGGTTATACATCAGATTATTAATCTTGTAATCTCCATTGTTTACTGAACCGGTTGCAACGTGGTACGCAAAGATAAGAAAGACAGTATTGTGAGAGTTTTTAAACTTTAAATAATAAATAAAGATGATAGTCAAGTTACTATCAACAACGGAAATATTTTTTTGTAAATTATGAACCATCATGTCTCTCATTTATCTGCATTTCAAAGCCGAGGAGAACTCTTTGAGCTGGTGGGATGTCCCCGCATCTTGTAATCCTCAAAGCAAAACAGTTCAAACATATCCTGCGAGAAATTTCCTCTGAGCCGTTATTCGAGGAAACCAGAAGAAGCCCTTGCCATGGCTTAAATGAGGCCATCTCCAGTTGCTCTTTATCTTGAGCACTCTGCTCTTCTTATGGTTCGGATTGACCATCTACTTTCAGAAACGATAGGGTCTCCATTTGCCTCTAAGTGGATTTTATCTAATCCGCCAGGAAGTTTCGTGGGGAGCTCTATCTTAAGTCGGGTTACGACGCGGGAAGTAATACTTTTGCGTGAGACTTTCCATTAAGAAGAAGAAATTTGAAAAAAATCGTTTAACATACTCAATATCATAAGGAATGAAATATAAAATTTAAATGCTCTCGCGTACTGTTATACACTTCTCTTATTTTAATGCCATATATTCATACTGAATTTCATCCCATTGATATAGTTTATTACAAAACGCATACTGTGTAGGAGTACACAAGTAAGTAACTAGGAGATAAACTTTGCTGAATAATAGTAGTAATTGAGATCCAACACTTTGGAATGCTACGGAAATTGAAACTTGTAGAGTCATTGCACTTCACATACTTTACATATTAGCAATGGCAATTCTGCTCGGTAAGGAAAGGGTGAATTTTTCATTTCTAATATTTCCAAGCAAGCCTTATTTCCTTTTTATAATTCTTGGTAGATAATGACAAAGGGGGAGAAGGTTCAACCAGCCTTCGAGATGAGTCCTTTTTAGACAGTCTCCTACTATTATTCGACCCACCTCTTTCTTCCAAAATCTCCTATGATTAGAAAATGTGCACATGCATACGAAACACTGAGATGCGTTTAGAAAAAGACAATACGTTTATCGTCTTCCTCATTACATTATAACTTTTTCTACACTTTTCAGATAATCTTCAAACTTCTGAGTAATTGCCTACATCTCTTTCTTCATCCTTCATTCCCTGAGCTTTTTCCTAACGCTTCGCAATTTTTCTTCTCCTCGGGCCATGCTTACTGTCTGGCTACTGCTTGAGCTTCATCCGCTTCTCTTAATCTCTCAGAGACATTTAATATCTAGAGTTGACTCAATATCTCCCCTCGAGTCATTTTCCTTCTTGCCCTTCGACGGAGAACTTAAGGTCTATATTTCATCAATACCCGACTCGGAGAGGTTTCAAAGCCGAAGAAGAAGAAAGAGGTCACGAATTAGATATTAGTTTTCGAGAAATAGCACTTAAATAACTCCAATTATTTGGTTTTCTTTTTATATATTTCCGTTATAGCCTCAATGCCATCGGTAACTGTCTTCCTATACACTCCCGTATGATTAGCAAACAATCAATCCGGAAAATTCATTCCGAGATCACTCCGTTACTATTCCTTTTTCACATAAATTTCCCAGCTGCTCAATACGTATAAAATGCATTTTTCATTTGCGAAGTAAAGAAGGAGCTTGATTATTACTTTTTACGTAAGCACTAAATACGATTTATGACGGAAGTATCAATCAAATATTAATAATTTCCAATACAGTGTCAATGCATATAGCATCAGGCGTCTCACAGATACGGAGGCAGTTAAAATAGCATTAATTTTGCATCAGCAAAGAAGTAATTATTAATTCAGGCGTTGGGCGAAATAAGCTACTTTTTTATTCAATATAATTATTTTTTATCAATTTTGGAAATAAAAATAGATTAGAAAGAAAATAAATACAATAAATGTGTCGGTAATTTAGAGTTTAAAAATATTTTTACTATGAGCATTAATTTTTTTTCGGTAATATTTACATTATATGTATCTAAATCTGGAAACAAGGTTAAGGTGTTCATTTGGAGAGGGTGAAGAATTCTGAATCATTTTTATGCAACATATGCTAATTCTGCTCACGAACTATACATATAGGCATTATATTGATGCCTTTGAATCAATTTAATGCTATTCAAATACAAGAATTTTAACACATATTACTTCAAATGATTGTACGACGCGAAAAATGTCCCAGAAAACTGATGACCATAACATTATTGAAACGGCCTTCCTAAAAGAATTGCAGAATATTTTATTACTTCAATTTTTATGAGATGGTATTCTAAGAAAATTTACACGCTATTTTCAAATGCATATGTTGTTATTAATTAAAATGAAACTTACGGTAGTATTTAATTAATTCGTTTTTAATAGAGTGGGGCAAATAAACTATATAGGAAAGTATTAACTTAACTTATCAATTATATTCTTTAAAACGTGAATTGAATCTTTATTCTTTTAAAACGTGAATTGCGTCCCTTGCTGTAAACTATTCCATTAAAATGAAATATTTAACTTAAAAATCTACATCGACTTCCTAAAATTGTGAGATAAATTGGTTTTTAACAGTTGTCAGTCAATAATTAAACATTTGCGTTGAACATAATTTGTTATATTCTTTCAACAGTTTCGCATAATATTTTCATGTTTCTATCTTTTCCATTCTCAATACGAAACTTATCTGTAGCTTTAAAAGGAACAGTGTACGCCGTTTCATTTTGAACAATCTTTTGGAAATGATTTGCAAAGCCTTTTCGGTCTATAGAACCCACTTTAATGACCGCATAAGTGACCAAAAAGGGACATATTATCCCAGAATAATTTATAAAAAAGTCGACGTTGGGGAGTTTAAAGTCAATCATGGTCAGCCTCAATTTCTATCCTCTTGGGCACACGCGTCAAATTCAGTTTGCTCGATGGATCGTGCGTGCATGGGATTATGTAAATTTGCGCCCGCGGAATAATATTAGCTCACCTTCGCAAAAGGTGACATCAAAACCCGCTATTTCTGACTTTCCGCCCCTATAATCCCACATCCAAACACTGCGCCAATGTCATTGGAGGAGTATAAACGCCTCTCCAAAGTTGAAAGGGCAAACTGTGGGGTGGAGCTGGCCATTGACCGGTGCGATATGCAACCAAGCAAGAAGAGTAATCGACGTAGGGGAAGGTGAGGCAGTACTGGGTTCTTAATTTTCTCAGATTTTTTTGAGGTATATAGGAAATGAAAAAGTTATGATATTATGTTATGAAAACCATTATTAAACTAATATAAAATAAAGAACAACTTTGTAAAGTCCACAATCTTTGTCCACAAGTCCACAAGATTGTGGACTCTACAAAGTTGTTCTTTATTTTAAATTATGAAGGAGTTCCACAGAATTACACCAAAAACCGTCTCATTATTAAACTATTAATTTTGTAAAAACTCGTATATTTGCTATTGCACATTTAGCATTTTGATATTATTAGTTGTTTTCCAAAAAAAAGTAACCTTCCCCGTTTTGCCTCACCTCTGGGATAAAATGTGGTACTATATTAAAATGATGAGAAACAATAATGGACTTAAAAATTAACTCGAAAAACTCAAATATAATTTATGTAGAGCATAAAAGGCACAACTCATTCACATAAATTAAATTATATTCTTTATTTCAAGTGTATTCATATTTGCTACCAACAATTTATATCATATATGTTAAAATTTATTTGAAATTCTGTTTTAATTATTTTTCATGTAATCTTTTAATTATTATTCTCTTCACAAAAGCTGTACTGTATTTTTTACTCATTTTTATTATTTGTAACATCCCATTTGTAAATTTTATTATTTAATGTAATGTTAGTAATATTTATGCTTAAAGTTGAATAATTTGTGATATAAATGTCAAAATTTGTGATATTTTGTACTTATAAAATCCTACTCTGTATTGTATTTTTTACTTCTAAACTCTACTATGTGATATTGGTGCTGTGCAATTTTTTGTTACAAAAGGGTCCCGTTAAATAAATAAATAAATATGTGAGAGGCCTCACCATCTTCAATATCTATTGCGGTACAAGTACTGTGCGCCTACAGTACATTCATGGCAGTTCTCTTCTTCAATATCATTAAAACATGGAGGTTTAGTTTCTTCGGGGTTACCCCGGTAGTACTCCGTTTTGTCCCGCAGCCTCAGTTATAGATTAACTAAATCTATCGCGACCGTATTCTAGCCTAATAAATATTGAAACCATACATGAAGGTAGATTACTGTTCATTTAACAGAATGCTAGAAGCAATAATTAAATATTCCAACGAATTACTACCTACATGCATCCAGAATAGATTTCCAATATTACAAAAAGGATCATTGAAAATTCGACTCAGTGTCCTTAAACACAAAGGAGCACGGAATGGCGAAAATTACTTGCACACTATTCCGGCGAGTCAATCCAACGTATATAAATTGTTTTTATTTAATTGTGGCACAACACCATTGCAGTTTGTTGCTAGGACAGGTGGTGACGTTAACTTATATAACAAACAATAAAACAATATTTCCATGCATCGCTAAAATAAACACAACTACATAAAATATAAATGATATGTAAAAATAATGAAAAATAAATAAATAAATACAAAAATATACAATACGTGTAAGAATGATTATTAAAATAGACAAACAGCGCAATGAATTAGCTAAAAGTTAAACATGAATATTAAATAACCTTGAAATAGCATTTTCATGATTTATCGTGTTTTATCATACAAGATTTTTCGGGGGGGTTTCTGATAGGCTTTCACAGCTACTGTAGCGGCCACGGTTCCACTAAATCCCCGCCATACATCACCCCAACAGGCGATTCCTTACTTGTCTCACATTTCGCTATAGGCAGGTTCACTCTTCAAATTATTCATTTCACTAATGGTCTTAACAAAAAATTTAATATTTTTTGGGAAAGGTTTTCCCATAGGTAATAGCACTAATTGGGCTGAAAAAATCCGGTACCCCGTTTAGCCTCAATACCCCGTTGAGCCCCACGTTCCCCTATATAGGCGGGAGTGGGAATGATGCTCAACAACAAAAAAACCTTATTTTCCGAAACGGAGAAACGTTTCATTGGTAAATCCTCCCACCACTTTCATGCGTTATGACTTCAATATCCCCTCATACCTTCCTGAGTGAGGAACTTATAAAAACTGCCCTCTGGGGGAAACTGAGTGAATTGGAGACCTTTCCTATCTTCCTGCCATCGCCCACTCTACCTTCTTCGTTCTCTTATCCGGTTTATACATGCGCATTTATGTGCATTGCCCCTTGCTGTTTTCTGTGGGTTGGCCGACCTACGGGTTATAAAAAGATATGCTCGTGGAAAAAAATATGCGGAGACTTGGAGAAAGAGCGGTATATAAGGAGAACTTTCCGATGAAATTCAAGAAGTGATGCAGGAGAGAGTGGAAGAATTTCATAAAGTATGGAGAAAAAAGGAAGGATTTAGAAATATAAAGGCTTCCCTAGATATCGTTGCGGTGCAACGGACTTGCGGTCATTCGAGAAGTACGTGGTGCAGCATTCAGGTTTATTGCCAGTCGGGAGCCTGAGGATGTTATTACTTCTCTTGAATTTATCTCTGAATGGAAAAGCCCTCCAGCTCTCCAGCTCAACATATATTTTTCCTTTAGAACATTAGTCTGAAAAATAAACACCACTGCTAAAATAGTATTTATATAATAAAATGAATAAGGATTTGTTTCAGAATGGAAGCTAAAGTCAGTTCTTTGACGAAAATATTTCCAATAGTTTTTAAAGAATAGTATAATGTGTGCTGTTCACTGAATTTAATCGAAGGTAACGTTTTCCATTTTCCATTGTCGTACCGGGAACTAGTAAGTTAAAATACATGATCGGGTTTCCAATAATTTGAAAAGATATACAAATACTTTTAAACTATATTTTATTACCAATTTTCCATTGTATAAAAGTCCATATTTATTTAAATTGAACGTCTCTATTTGCGCCTTCTTTCATCAAGTCTTCTGCAGATAAAAGTAACAGACCAAATGCAATGAAAATGATATCTCTAACCAATATAAATATACATTACTTTGCATTGTTTCACGCATTAGCGAGCTAAAATTCAAAGAGATTTTTGCGGAAGAGTACCAATTGTTTTACTTTCAACTCGAAGGGAAAGTAGGTTTAACAGAAAACTTCGGGAAGCATACTATTTCATAACACAGTTTCGCTTACCCTTCATTTCTTCTTCCATACTAAATATTTATCATGCTTTTATTTTCGTCACAAGAAGTTTAAATAGTTTCATAAACAATCAGAGCTCAGAGACTTCATAAAAGCATAATAATATCAATAATAATCAAACAAATAATTTAATTACGTTAGTTAATTCATAAATAAATATCTGTGCAAATTTAAAATATCAATTGCAAAAGAGTGAAATTATTCGTTACATTTATTAATATCTGCTATATATTTAAATCTAATGGTATCAATAAAACAAGTAAAGGATGATTCCGATTATGCCACAAAACAAATGCTGGGCTTTGAATAATATTTTTTGAGGTGTTATACAGATCCACCATTGCTTGTTTTATTTTTTTATATTTATTATATCTTTTATTGGCACCTGATTCCACTAAATAAGATCTATTTTATTTTAACTGAAGTAATCGTTTGAATTTATTTTAGACCAATTCAATGGTATTTAACCTTTTACCGTATTATTGCATCATCCCATTTTATTTATTACCCTAACGTTTTACTTCGAGGTACATTATTTATAATTTACTACTCTAAACTCACTATTTTTATATATAATAATAATATATTTCTTCCTTTTTCTATAAACTGAATTTGATTATCTATAGTTTATAGCTTGAATGAACGGAGAGAGCGCAATATTCTTTAAGATGAGAGCTTCATTGACACATCCGAATGGCACTCACGCTATCGCATTGGCGAATATAAAGCGGAAATTGTTATATAAGGAACTTCGTGATGGTAAACCGCCGCTGTATAACAAAAGAAATAAAACCGCCAATACTGCGTCAGCCTAACCTTTATCACGTCGTTAAATAAAATCCGATATGGCCTTCTTTTTACAACCCCTGCATTCTGCTTAGCTCGCATGTCTGAGAGCTGCAGTCTGGAGGTAAAAGGTTTTCAAAACCGCACGATCTTCGTTTGGCCTTCTTCCTATTAGGAACCGATTAATGTCCCTCATTCACGAATGAAATCTGAGCAATAAAATCACCTCGAACATGGTCACCACGAACGGGTAACACCGGTGACCTACTATTGCCTTCCACGATGCTTGTTGTATGCTTCAGAAAAATCAGAAGAGGTAATGATGGCAATCAAGTTAGATGCGAGATACGAAAATAATAACGAAAGAGCAAATTACGCTGATTTTAATGTAAGAATTACGTAACTGTCATAACTACGGAGATTTTTTATGCTCCGAAATAATGGCATTGTAATGGGAATTATGAAAATGGTGAAATAATGAGTAATAATGAAATATCAATTTTAGTGACGATAATTTAGGTTTGAAGTGCCGAAATTATGATTCTGAAGCTTTATTTTCCCTAAAAATTTCTATGTATAAGCTTCGGAGAGTAAGACTAGCTTTATAGCTCTGGATAAAAGAAAGCAGACAAGCTAGATTACAAAGAAAACAGAAGAATATTTACGTCAAATTATGTAACTTTTGATAATGACGAAAGGTCATTAATACAACGAGGATAAGAGTTAAATCAATTTTAGATACAGAGTGCCCGGGTTAAACATATAATAACACAAAATGTAATAGCTTTAGAAGTAATTGAGATATATATTAGCGGGTCGTTTCTACTGGCATGGTAACTCAAAATATTTTTGTACATAGCTGAAAAATATACTCGATATGAACACCATTAGTGGCGGAAAGACATCTAACCTACATTCCAGTTCTCTCCATATGTTTTGCATTATTAATGGTTCAAAATTTGCGATAGCTGCATGAACGTGATGTCACAGTTCTATTAATCACGCTGGCGTCTCGTGCACTTGTTCATTGATAAATCTCCACAGAAAAGAATCAAGTGGCGTCATGTTAGAAGGAAGAGGTTCCAATCTAGCAATCTGGGAACTTATAATCCAAGAAATTCCTCACAATTACTGCATAATGGCATGGTGCGCCATCATCAAGCAAACGAAAATCATTTTGAGTTACCATACTTGCGGAAGCAAACCGCAAATAAATATATCTTTACTTTAATTACTTCTCAAGTTATTCCTTTTGTATTATTATATGTTTAACCCGAACACCCTGTATAGAAACAAATATAAAATTTGGACAAGTAATTTTTGAATTGATTTAGATATAGATGACGTATACTACAAATGTTTAGCATGAAACAATAAAGCGTGATTAGATAAACAAATATACTATGGTGGATTTACTGCCTCCATATTAGAAATGATGTGTATCCTCTGTCATTGAAATTCTAATTCAAGTTCTTTTATTAACCTAATGTTATACACAGAGATACCAACATTAATATTATTATAATTATTAGGGGCTTTTATTACAGGCGAGATTGAGACTAAAAAAACCCCTCTTCCATCTAACCTGACCGTAACATTACCACAATTGCAAAAAAACAGTTTGTAATAGTTTATCAATATCAGGATTAATATCTTAGAATTTTCTCTCAATAAATGAATTGGTAGAGGAACTGACTGGCAGTTGGAATGTCCGGATTCGAGTCCCGGTCTTCTGAGACCTTTTTTATGTACGTTCTTTCTTCGGCATTCCTAGGAATACGACTGTATCGTGCAAAGTCACCTTCTACCTTCCCGAATAACAGAGTTAATTAATAAATTTTAGCAAATGAAACCATTATATCAGCAACTGTAAACTGTTGCCAAAGACATTGGCAAAATTTCTGAAAATATTGGCCATGCATTATCACAATGCGGATTCCTTTACGGCCCCTGCTACTTATTCAACGTTTCGCAGATTCCTCTCAGAGCCTCGTTCCATCCCGCAAGGTGATGAAGACGAATTTAAGAAAGCCATCACGAGGGAAAGAACTCCGTTCCAATTAAAGTAATGAATGCAGCCGCGAAGATTAAAATTCAGTCCTTAATCTGCATTCTTCATCAAGGATCTCGCAAATGGAGTGAAAAAGATGTTGAAAAAGGGGGAGAGGGAGGAATTAAAAGGATGAAAGAGAAGGAGGACATAATGCAAACAAAAAGAAAGGTAAGGAGAAGGAGGGGAGCTAAACTGCTATTGCCATGACGACCACCGCACGTAGAATTAAATTCCATGTATAAAGATAGTACCATATATATCCTTTGATCGCCTGCTATTTGACCCATCCAACTACCCGCTATTACTTAGATTACCGTAAAATTTAGACCAAAACACTTTAATGCCAACCTCACAATATAATAAGAAAAATAATGATAAAACTTCTTTATTCGAGCGTGATTGAGACTATCTACTAGTAATAAGAATAACTTTTAGTAAAGAAAAGAAGAGAAAATGAATCCGTAGACACCTGAAGAGACAGGATTATAGCTAGGGAATTGAAAATAAATCTCAAATAGTATGAGTATTTCAAGGAAATACGCCGGAGGAGGGATTTCAGTCAAGAAACGCTGTCTGGTAAAAATGTTAGAGATGGAAATCTTCTTAGATTAGGTTGATAGTTCAATGATAAATAAAGACTTTTGTGGTAAAGATATAAACCCTAAAATCCTGGTTGGTGTTATAAGAATGGACATGATACTTTTTCATACTTAAAATAGACCTTATGTGTACTAATATTCCGAAAGTAGTAGTTCATTCCATCCTTTTGCTAGGATTTTTCTTGATGAATTTAATGAATTATGCTTCTTTATTTATTGAAGTTTTAATGACCATATACATTCTTTCGAGTAATTCAGTATTTTACATGATAATTTAGAAGTGAATGAGCTTCCGTCCAAATAGGTGCCCAACCCATCGTCACGCAATATATAAATAATCAATTCAAAGAAATGGTATGAAAAAAATGAGAAGAATTGTGGATGTAAAAAACCTAGGAGATTCTCAGAAAAAAAAATTATCCATTGCAGGAAAACACCCTGTAAGGAAGGGTGTAAAAAACCTGCGAAAGCCTACCGATAGTCATGACTAAAAAGATGGTAAGAAATATGATTATATTTTATAAATACACTAAAAATTGGTACATATATGAGATACATCAATAAGCAGTCACGTTGATATTTAAATAAGTGTTATCCATTTGCATAAATAATAAAAATGAAAGTAGTTGATAAATTCACAACTGTACAGAACAATAATACACTGCTCTTGGTATACATATTTTAGAACATAAATACCATTATACAGTCAATGTTACATAAAAGGTAAACATTATCAAAAAATAGGGATAGGAAATTTAAGGTAGAATTATTTCTGAGACAATCGGAAATAAAAAGTATAACAAATCTGAACTGACTTGAAACTGTAGGTTCAATGAAATATATATTATTGTAGCCGGTAACTAATGAAAGAACGGATGTATAAATATTTCAGTGCGATTTTCGGGACTATCGATTATTTTTGGTGGATGCACACACAGTTATGCACAGATAAAAAAATTTAAAAGCAAAAATATTGAGTAATTAGCTTAATGGATAGTTTTAAAATGGAATAGAACTTGTAAAATAGTTTGCTCGTCAGAAACAAGAAATATATTTGTATAGCTCCAAATGTATATCAGGGGTGGTTAAACTGCATGCCACTTTCTTGGCCGCATACTCGGGGTCTCTTATTGTTAGTATTGTAAGCCGCAATAGGTTTTATAGGTGGATAAGATAGTGTGCTCATGAAGTTTTCAATTTGAATACGCTAGTAAAAGTAATTTAAGAATGGCCACAGATGGACTTTAATGATTTGAATAAACATTATTACAACTTTTTCTACAGGCAAACACAGCCTCTTAAATGACCAAACTACGAGTGTCTACCAACAGTACAATATACTATTGATAAATTTATCGCTACCGATTTCGGGGAGGAGATAGTTAATATTGTTATCCCAGGAATTAAGTTTAGCCATCTTTGGGAGAAAACAAAAAAAGCGATACTGGGAAGTAGTAGGACCAAGATGTGCTAGGACAGGTAGTTACTTTTGGACGAAGCGGAGCATTAGAGAAGCTAATAGCTCTCCAAGCTGGATAGTGATGTCAGTGTTTGACACCCTCTGCCACGCGCCACGGGCTTAATTATTAATGTAAATGTAAATAGAACTTTACAGTTTCGACAGTCAGCGAATATCGGGAAAAACACTTTCCGCAACCAACCAAGGTGTATTCGCTTTGAATTTTTTTCCTTATTCTGACCAGGACGTATTCGGAAGTTATTATAGTTCTTACCCCTTCATAGACACGTCCAGAAATAGAACTAAAACATTTTGCACTGCGGAGCCTATTTTACGTCTCCTTATCTCCACGAAAAAATCCCGCTGAGACATTTCGCAAGCACCGTTCTTCACGAGTCGCCGGCGCACGCGTTTACTACTGCCCGATTTATAGCGCAGCCAGTACGGAAGTAATACCATCAGGAGGAGGATAAAGCAATGTTTTCGCTGCCTTATCAGTAAAAAAAAGCGAAGAGAATCTTTCCGACTCGGGAAACAGCTACCGAGAAATCACTTCGTACGAAATCTTCGAAACATACATCACGAGGACCGAATGATAAAACAAGAGCATATTTCCTCGGAATAGAACGCGCTCGGGCGGAGAGAGAACTCGGACGAGAAAGGAAAACAGCGTTCTCGGAGGACATGAGAGCTGTCCGTTTCTGCACCACTTTTTTCCTCGACAACGACTTGTTATTCCTCGGCTTTTCTTTCCGAGATTCCTCCGTTATATTCCATCGCCCGGATATAACCTGCTGACCGCATGAGAACTTTTTTCGCTTCTCTCACATTAGCAGATTCCTATTTCATTCACGCGTGATGAACACGGGTGGACCTAGGACTTCGCCGTGGGATATTCAAACAATTTCTTTCGATCTTTATTCAGGGTCATTTTTGCTTCTTTCAACCTCACCTAACATACAGAATTCTCCCGTTTAACGCGAGATTTTCGTTCCGAATTAAATCATTTGAAAAACACGAACACGTGATATCAATGTTCAACTGTTTCTAATTAGTAATCGAAATATAAATATTTATCGATTGCTACACTTAGGAACTCCTTGACAGATTATCTTAGACTCAAGGAGAGCTATACTTTAATATAAAAATATTAAATAAATTTAACAAATTGTCATGTAAATTGATTTTGACGTATTTAAATTTTCTATGCCAATCTGAAAGAGGTTTTACGGATATAATGATTTTAAAACCGTGACTGCAGTGCAAATATAATAAATTAATAAAAATATAAATATAACTTAAATTGCATGTATATTTTACCTTAATGCTGGACCAATTTTAATTATTTTAAGCCGATCAGAGACAAGTTTTACTAATACAGTTATATAATACAGTAATTTGTATTGGAAAATGATTAAATTAAAATTATACTAACATATTGTTAAACTATTAATAATTCTTAATAAGAAGGCGTTGCGTCATTTTTATAGTGATTTTCTGCAGTTGAAACTCAATTAAGTGTTTATTTGAATGTATGTACCTAATTGCAAACGAATTCTATTGAATTCGTGTTAAAGCGGGGACAATGTCCGTGTGAGTACATTCACAAATTGCAACTCGTGTCAATGCGAACGATGTCATGACCGAACCTGAGTTAACCGAGGGTTACCTCTATAGCTGTGTGATTTGGGATTCTCACGATGTGGGATTGGTTTCTAGTTTATATACGGTCCAACGTAGAGCCGCTCTCTCTGCCAGTGTACATTTTTGGCTCTAAACTCGTGTTTTGGCCAGTTTAAAGTCCCTCTGATAGAATTACCTTGAGGAAAGAAGACAAGGTTATCCAGGGAAGCTTTTCCATAATTTAATCAATTCAAAACTAGTCGAGAAAGCAGTTGATTTTGCTAATCCTGTAAAAAAAATTCGAGAAAAATCTACAAAACGTTACAAGATATAACTGCCAAGATGGGCACTAAGTTCCTTTCTTTTATTGCGTGATGAATCGGAGAAGGCGACATACATAAGAATTTAATAGGAATATTGCTGTTTAATACCCTAGCATTACACCACTAACGGCTTGCATGGTGATTCAAAACGTAAAAAAAATATCTTTAAAGCCTTCATTTTTTCAGCACACATTAAAAATGACTATTTATTTAGAAATATTCCGATTGAGCTCAAACGCTTGTAGAAAAATCTTGCTTTGATTGGGAATCAAAGCTTGTTGCTTGCTCGAATTGCTTGTTTTCCAAAATGATCTATGAGAGGTGATCTCCCCTTAGATTTTCCAACGAATTTAAAGCAGTTTATATAATAAAAACTGACATATATTACTAGGAATGCAGTATTTAGTGAAGATGCTTATTTTCTATAGCGACGCCTATTTGGACGGAAGCTCATTCACTTCTAAATTATCATTTAAAATACTGAATTACTCGAAAGAATGTATATCATTAAAATTTCAATAAATAAAGAAACATAATTCATTAAAATCATCAAGAAAAATCTTAGCAAAAGGATGGAATGAACTACTAATTTCGGAATATTAGTACATATAAGGTACATTTTAGGTATGAAAAAGAATCATGTCCATTCTTATAACACCAACCAGGATGTTAGGGTTTATATCTTTACCACAAAACTCTCTATTTATCATTGGACTATCAACCTAATCTAAGAAGATTTCCATCTCTAACTTTTATGCCAGACTGCGTTTCTTGACTGAAAGCCCTCCTCCGGCGTATTTCCTTGAAATACTCATACTATCTGAGATTCATTTTCCATTCGCTTGCTATAATCCTGTCTCTTCAGGTGTCTTCGGATTAATTCTCTCTTCTTTTCTTTACTTAAAGTTATTCTTATTTTTACTTTTAACCGTTGATTCGGGGAACACACTTAAATATGAATGTTTGATATAATAAAAGGAATGCATATTTGGAATTTCCCAAGAGGACTGTATTAACTTCAAATCCTCAACATTAAGCAACCGAAAGCTTTGATGACTAGAGAAGATAAGGAGAGAGGTAATTTTCCCTTGCTCCACGTCCACGTGCATATATTATATACTAATATAATATACGTAGTTTACTCTCGTAGTTCTCCTATTAATAGGATTTTTCCACCCCGCGCGGAAGAAAATAGCAAAGATAAAAGGGAAAGGATTCTAGTACTAGTTGTTGCAAAAATTAAATTTTAGTAAGTAATTTGGGATGAAGAATCATGGTACATACTTGTGCATCTACTGTCACATACCGAAAGGCTGTTTACGGGATACATATGTACATGAAGATTCCCTAAATGTCACGGCTGTCTTCTTTGATTTTAACAATCCATTCCTTCTTGGGAAACAGGATTATCCAATCTGAACACCTCTTTCTTAATTCATGACTACGGGTCAAACAGAGGTTTTACCTAATCTAGGTCTTCGTGGAAAAATAAACAATGCTAGAAGCTGAGATTAAAGGATTAGTTAACCTTCTTCAGCCTTCACTAACACTACTGTTTCGCTATCCCTTTTCCTTCGCTTTCCTCAAAGGTTCTCTCCTTTCTTTTCCACTGCAATTTCTGTTCAAGCATCTAGTTTCCCA
Source organism: Sympetrum striolatum (assembly GCA_947579665.1). NCBI lineage: Eukaryota > Metazoa > Arthropoda > Insecta > Odonata > Libellulidae > Sympetrum > Sympetrum striolatum. Next base: position 57,951,883 of record OX388349.1, read on the forward strand.
CTTCACTCTTCTACGCTTTTCCTCACTTGCCAAAGGAATTCATCAACACTCCTCAGCGTCTCCAGAAATAGAGAGCTTAGCTCATTGCACCACTCAAAACTTCCTGCACATTTCTTTCCTATGACTTTTCTTACTACACCTTTCTTACGGTACCAACAAACTAATCCCATCCTTTCTGTAATCACACCTTATTTTCGCTAAAATATCAAACGAAAATGTTTACGTATTATAATTATTCTGATCAAGTTGTACGAAGCAGCCACGTTGCATATGTTATGGTCTTCACAGTACTTAATAATCTCACCTAATCTTAATCTAAATGTTTCTCGTACGAGAAAATAGTATTTCCAATATTTTGTAATGAAAAAATGACCTAAGCTGAACTCGTTAGACCTATAAGACGGTAAAAATAATATAGAATTGGATTTCTATTTCAAACTACATTTATTCCGCGATTTAGCATTCTGCTAGATATCGTTACTCAATGCTATTCATCTGTTGATTGCTATAAAAATTTTCTTATTAGAGTTTTTCGTCCTATCAGATCAAAATTATGAATGCTTCATCTGTGATCACCTAATAATTTATTGCAACATCAGATATTATATCATTTATAGGACAGCCAACATCATTACCCAACACAATTTTTATGTATTAGGTAGTTTCACGGCGAATTATTCTTTTTACGCCGTTTTATAACACCATATCAAGTAGATACTGTTTTTTTCCGCCCTGTTAGAGATAAGTAAGAGTATAATGCTTCTGGTTGGCATCAGTTTAAATGTTTGAATATTTTGAATTAAATGGCGAAAGCTTGTAGCTATAGTTTCATCTAATATACACGTGCAGTGACTGGTCATCTTAGACAAAGTGTAGCCTCACTGGTTGCAAGGGTATCTCTCCCACACTGAAAGGATAGACACCCCATCTCTTCTCGGGATTGATGCCCCTGTGCTATCTTTAGGTATTAGTGCCCTATTAGTATCAATTTAACTTTAAGGTGGTACTACTGAGTAAAGCTTTTTTCAAGAAAGCGTTTGTAATCTACATTTAAATTTCAATTCAAATCTAAATCCACGGTCGAGTGCATTTTATGCACTATCAAAAGATGACTTATTATCTTATTTGTTGTATAAATATTTTCGTTATATTTCTGAGTACACAATGACCCAACTTAGAGGTGAGGTGATTAATAATCTTGGTAGGAAGGAAAGAAGGCGCACCAATACTGACTGGAAGGATGGTATCCTTCGAATATTTGAGGAATTAATTAGAAAAGCTATCGAATGGGCTTTTTGCGTTTAACTTTACAACAAACTCCCGTTAGGAGTCCTCTTCGTGCATATCGACTGTGTTTATTCTAGCCCTCATTCATATAAATTGCAAATTTCATTGTAATTTTAAATGGATATTGTTCTCTATATGTACTGCAATATTTGGCTAAATTTTTGCAAAGGAAACTTCTGAATAGGCTTTAAAGTTAACTTAAACGTTTATTTAGATCCTAATTTTAAGTTAAATTTAAAAATTTTGTCATATGACAACATTTTCCAGATAAAATTCAGTTTGAGCTAACGGGGCATCTCTCCCACAGAGGTGGGGCGTCTCACCCGGACACTCGGGAGAGATGGCCAAATGCATGGGTGTGGAAAAAATGAATATTTTGGGTGAAAATGTTTTTAACAAAATTTGTTTAGATACTGTTAATAATCAATAAATGTTCTATTCTATCACGCAATTTCATATTCTTGTTATGACTGAAGTCGTTGTTATGAAGTCATTTCCTTAGGTGGGGCATCTCTACCGGAATTACCTTAGTTCAACTGTGAAATGCCTGATATTTACTCCAGTTTGAAGAATTTCGGCCTAAGTTTTTATAGAGATTAAAATTTTTGCATTAATGAAATCAGTATCTATGTGCTATAAGCCAGCAAATAAATGGAGAAATGAATATCTAAAGATGAATGTATCCATTATAATATGAAGGGTAAGGTTAAATTATTACGATAGAAGCACAATATTCCTGGGGATCCTGGGGAGGAGAGACATGCAATTGATTAATGGTATTTCGGCATAGAATGCAATATGAAGGAAAATGTGTCGATGCATAAGATTATAAATGGCAAGTCTAAAGTCAATACCAGTTCCTTTAGAAAATCACATTTAGTGTTAGCTATTCCTTAATCTTAATTCGCGAAAAAATGAAGAAACCTCTCTCTAAAGTCCCTCGTGATAAAAAAAACTTTTATACCCCATACTTCATAGCGAGAGTTCTTGAACTCATGCCAAAAATGGAAATATTAAAGCTACGGAGATCACTGAGTTTTCGAGAGTGACTAATTACTTTTCTTCATAAAAGTTTTAATCTCAACTTCTTTACGCTTAATATCTCCTTGATATATAAATCCGAGAACCTCATTGTCTTGGCCCATGGGGTAACGAAAAATTTCCTAAATATTTTAATAGCCAGCGCAGTTGGAAGATATCCAAACGTATGGAAATTGGAAGCATCCTTTTCCCCATTAACAGCCATATCATGCCAGATGATGCCACAACCCTCTAATAGCTAATTCTAGAACTGCACAGAGCAGCGAAGGGGGAGAGAGTCAAAATTTGTTACCATGACTAATGCTCAATTACGTAGGAATACGTTTTCCCGTGTTTTGGACATGTGCTCAAATGCGGAAGAAAATGTTATACCAGCAAAATTAAATGTTTCCACTTTATTAGCAGATTAAGATGGAAAAAAGGCATACAACCCAACATCCTATACATAAGAGAGTAAAAGGCGTTATTCCATAAAAAGAGTTTCCTCCTCCATGCAAAAATACGCTCACGCCCTACGTCCTGAATTATATTTGATTAAAATAAATTTCAGAAGTTTCTCAATTACAGTTTTACAATAAATTCGACTAAATGAGGCTTAACTTGGTGGTATTCCATGACAAAAGAAGCAAATTGACAAAGAATAGATTTATTTATAATACTACTAACACAGAAGAAGTGGTAGTAGTATAAATAAATCTATTTTTTGTCAATTTGCTTTTCCTACAGTTTTGCAATCACTTCAGAGATATGTTTTAAAAACTAATACTCAGATTGATAAAGTCAGTTTCAACGAAACGAGAAAAAAATATATATAATATACGAGACAAATTGAACCACGAACTGAACTTCAGTCAAAATTATAACTGCAATAACAACTAATAAAGAACTAAATTCAATTTATAAATTTCAAATGTTGCTAAAATATTATTCCTCCCATAAAATAAACCCTAATTATCATACAAATCAAAGTTTTATTTATACGTTTTATGTAAGAAATTACAATCTTATTTCAGAAAAATATCCCTAGACATAAGTTATGCACACCAATGGTATATTGCGGTTTCTAGTATTTTTTGTGACTATAGAGGACCTATTGGAGAAACAAAAATTAAAGAAAAGTTTATTGTTGAATTCTATCGTCTTTAAGTATCAAGCTCTGTTAATTCAAAATATCAGTAAAACTATGTACCAAATTGAAGGGTTTTTGAGAAATATTTCATGGGATCGAAGATAGGCTACCGTTACTGCAGCTACATGATATGAGCAAAATATTTAATAACCCAAAGAAAGAAGACAAATTTCATTTTTTAATATCAAATCGCCAATGATATCAAAATAAGTATACATGTAATTCTACTTTCCTAATGCCCTTACAATATATATATATATATATATATATATATATATATATATATATATATATATATATATATATATATATATATATATATATATATATATGTATTAGGCAAATACAATGGGACACGTAAGTATTAATAACGGAAGAGTGCATAAAATTACTTCATAACTCGGAGAAACCCGCTTAGTTAGGACTCGAACACGGTAACACCGAGTTAGTAGTTTAACTTGTTAATCATTTCACAATTTATACATCGATAAAGTACAGAAGCATGTAATTGCAGTAAAGATGCCATATAAAAAATTGAATCGTATACATTTTAAAGTAGCATGTATACATTTCCTAATCAACACAGCGTATAAATAGTTTAAAATTCAATCAAACACTGGGTACCTTAGCTTCTTATTATCTGCTAATACACTAGACCAGGCATGCTTAAAGAAAATGCCACGGTGGCAGCCGCCTGCTACCGCTCTCATAGCCGTGGCAAACTTGGTTGCGGTAGTGTGGACGGGGAATCTGAGTCGCGGCGCGGCTGCGGAAGACGGTGTTGTGGTAGCTGTAGGAGCAGCGGACGGTTCGGAGACAGAAATGGTCAAACGTAGCACGGTCAAATGGGGCTTTGCTATTATTATTGAAACCAATAACTCGGACAACCACTAAATTTACTAAATATTTGTTTTTAAGCGTATTATTTTTATAAGAGTAGTATGACAATATTTACAAAGCTCCCAGCAAGGGTTACTTCCACCTCCTTCCGAGGCTGAAACCCTTTTTTCTATGGTGCTATTCGACTAGAAAAGACTGAATGACTGCAAAGGCCTAGTCTAGCGCGAAATAGAAGGTTCTCTCTCCCACTCTCGCATAAGCGTCGCGTCGAACCAAGGTCGTGGTAGCGAGTGAGGGAATCAACCCGCAGGGGTTGAGGTAGTGGTAGGGGAGGTAGGTTGCCACAGGCCGAGAGTCCCGTGGCATTCCGTGGTGCCACAGCCACTGTGGCAGTGTTTGTGCGTGCCTGCACTAGACCCTCACTAATTCAGCCCTCAATATTCCGGCACCTTTCCCTGACGTAAGAAAGAACCACGGAGTAAAGTAACTATTGCTAGCGTGGATGAAAAATTAGAAAAGGTGCAAGTGCAGAGGAGAAGGGTTATTTTTAGACCAGTAAGCGCTAACTATAATTATATACAACACCGAAAACATAAATTAATTCATCAAAACCTGAATGACTTCTCTAAAGAAAGTAGTAATTAATCTTCCGTTTACGTACTGCTTTAGATGCAAACCTTAACCTTAAATTAGCTTGCCACCTCTTATCTATGAATTATCACACGTCCTTATATATATTAAGATCCACATTTCCATTTATATCCTAAGTAATATATTATAAGTATGTATTTCTTTTAATAACCGCGAATAGTTTGTTAAGAGAATTCCGTAACCGGAAACTCGGTCACGATCCACTATGGTATTTTACGCACTCTCAGTAATTCCGCACACACGCAAATCCGGCACCCTTATGTGCAAGTAATTGCCGGATTAGTGAGAAACTAGTGTAATCTACTAATTTGATTTACATATATACCCTGAAATCCGCTAGAGGCGTATGGAACCAGGTGTAATAACACCACCATAACCCAATCCACCCTATTAGCATCTCTAATAGCCTGAGGAAAAACGACCAAAAGTAATTATCTATTTTTGCGATCACTTCCCTATTACGTTTTTTCGATGCCTTTCGATCGCTTTCGTTCTTTACTGGCAGTAGAATTTCACTCACTTCGTCTATAAATTATGAACGAATTAACTTTTCAAAAAGTTTCCGTCGATAATAGGATCTTCTACCCAGCAGCGAATTCCAACCGAGGGACTCTATCATAGCCCTGACGCTGCTGTCGACCTGAAATCCCCGTTAACGAATCGGGCTGCTCTATGCAGGACCATCTCTAAATCTGTAATCACCTCTAATTAGCCGCCATTGAAACACTAGGGATCGCCAAAATCTCATTCAAAGTAGTCAGGCACCCTTTCCTATGGAATGAAACATGCCACGTTCGCGAAACTGTGATCGTATTTAGAAACTGTTAAACCCCAGTTTTAATCAAATTTATACAAAGCCCTTAACATTGTTTAACGTCTCGAAACCCGTATTGTTCTCCGCAATGCCGAATCAATCTTTCCCGAATTTATCACCTCGAGCATACGAGATCGCCTCGGAAATAGGGTCAATCTGAGATTTCAATTAGGGGAAATGAAAACGGCCTGGTGGAACCTCTCACAATCTTATCAGTTCCCCGCCATTACTCCACCAAAGGGAAATTTTTATCGCGCCTCGGATGCACTCGACCGATGGATGAATAATGGAGGATTCGAATCAATGATTCCGTACGACCCTTTTTACGAGCAAAAAAAAAACTCGATCCTCCACCGAAGAAACGGTGGCATCTTTAATGTAGGCCGCTCGATATGGAGTGCTAAGTGAGATAGACAACTCACGCGATTCTAATACTGCGGGAAACGTTTTTGCACTTAGTTTTTTACCTTAATATGCACTGCACGAAATTTTAGACGCGGCCATGCATTTTGGATCATAGGCAGAGATCGCGAGGACCACCTCTGACTTATTACCATTAAGTACATAATAATATTTTGACCATTACTGGCACCTTATTATCTACGTTTTTAAGTATTTGCGACTATATACTATAGGTATGTATGCATTGAACATGTTCTTATTATATGTAAAAAGTTATGCATCTTTGAAAAGTACAATTGTGAAATTTTGACTTCCTATTTCATATAGGTAATGCTGTTGTAAATAAAATTCTCTCTTCTTTATCATAGTAATGAAAATATTTTCTCACCTGTTTCCTATCCCTATTTTGATAATGTTTTATGTAATATTGACTATATATTGGATATATCGTATTTTCGTTCTAAGATGTGTATGCATCTGTGTATATGCATTGTTTTGTATAGTTGTGAATCTATTAACATCTTTAATTTTTATTGTTTTATGTTCTCATGTATATGGATAACACTTATTTAAAAGTCAATGTGACTATGCTTATTGATGCATCTCATATATGTACCTATTTTTAGTGTATTTATAAATTTAATCCCGTTTCTTAGCATGTTTTAGTTATTACTATTAGTTTGTGGGCGCTCTATCTTAAAAAATACTTATCCGATCATTTCAAAAATTATTATTTAGTATTTTTCTAACAATGCCAAGAGCTAATTAGTTTTTGATGAATACTGCTTAACCTTAAGTTGCGGTTTATCTGGAACAAAATTTTGTTTCTAAAATATCTCTTTCAGAATGCAATATAGGTATATACAGTTATTTACAAAAGTTATAGATAATGTATTTTACTACAACTTATGTTTGAAACATTTTCTCGTATCACTGATTGTTTAGGAGTTATTCTTGAATAATGGTTAACCGGAAGTTGTTGTTTATCCAGAAATGGAATTTTTTCATACATATCTCTGTCAGAATGAAATATAGGTATATACAATTACATACAAAAGTTATAGAAAATGTACATTACTACAACTTTTGTATGAAACATTTTTCTGTGAAACTCATTGTTTTGGAGTTATTTATATATTACGGGCATAGGCTCCTGTTTTCAATAAATACAGCTGTAAATGAAAATAAATTGTAGTATTCCAGAATAAATAAAATAGTTGGATTATTTAGAACTCTTAATAATTCATCAATGCTCCGTTTTTACCTCCATTTTCACTCCCTGCACGGAATTCCGACGCGGCCATGCATTTTGGGTCATAGGCAGAGATATCGCGGACCATCTCGGAACCATAGACGGAAACAATATGCAGATTTATGCAAAATGAGGGATGTGAATGATTGGGATCTGGTAAATACTCCAGAGAATACGTCCCGCAGGGAAATTTTGTCTTCAACAATTTCGTTTCGAACCCAGGGGAAAACTGGTGGGAGGAATGGATTATGAGTTTTGAGACGGAGGGCGGGGTCTGAACAGTTCTCGGATGAAGGTCGAGGGCCGAAGAAAGATTCTTGGCGAGCGTCGTTAATTGTTACTGCAGTTAAGAGATAAGAGTCAGCTGAGAGGGGTTACGCAGGAAGTGGAAATTCTCCGTTCGTTTTTCGCTACGGCAGACCCGATACCTCCCAGTCAAGTGCCAATTAATCTTTTCTTTAAATATCAATATTTATTCAAACTGCTCCAAAATTTTCAAGGTACATCTTGCTTTAAGAATCAATTATTTTAAAAAGGTAGTTCGAAAAGGGGGCACCCATGGGGGCTTTAATCATACATAAAAGCTAAGCCATTGAGAAAGTTGTATTACGCTTTAAAATTCCAATTGTAAGACTTCAAGGAAGAAAGTACAGTTTCCTGATAGTTGAGAAAGAAAAATCGAAGAATAGGTTAAGTTAATAAATTTTCTCCCATCAAAACTACAATGTATCGTATAAATTCTGTCATTTCTGTGATACTAATAGCCTGAAGGTCCTGTAATGGTCGAAACCGGTCGCTTTGAATAAAGTACTGTGGAAAATACGAAGAACCTTTTAAAAATTTATTTGCTATGGCGTTCCACAACGTTTGTCCTAAACATCTTGATTTTATAGGTAAAGTTTCTTAATTATATTAAATAGATTATTATTATTATTTGGAGAAAAAATGTTGCACTTATATATAGAAAAGGGCGATATGAGTTTTTCATTTTTCATTCTACTTGAAGTATTTCATTTTTCAATAAAATTTGCGTTAGTCAAGTTGGCTTCAACCTGCATCTAGAACGAAGGAATAACTGAAATTCAGAGCAGTTTTATTTCCCTAAACTGACAATGAATTTGATTCGTAAATATATCTTTGGAATGATGGAAAGGGACAAAAGCAGCTTAACCATTAATACCTGAATCGGGTCAACAAGACCCAAATGAGATTTTCTTGCTAAAGATTTTAGATTTGGATTTTTAGTACGAAAAAAAGAGATTGAATGTATGTTTAAATCTACTCCTATCCAGCAATCTGTAGGGTCTAAATTGATGATAATATCGGCAAATGATTATAACATTTGTATTGACCCACGAGTGTTTGCGTCATAGAAATGTGAGGTACCAATTACAGATAATTTTTATTGAAAATCGCTGTCCTTGATTTTCCAAAGCTCCAGTTTTTTTGTAATTCATTATTCTTCACCGTTGCTTCGATAACTAAAAAACACCTGTTATTTAACTAGGAAAGGAAATTCATCGTTCTACAATTCACTTTATTCTTACGCCTATATCTCAACGAATTCTAATTTAATGTTTTCAAATAGAAATTTTGCGTCAAACTTGTAATTTTTTATACTTTTTTCTTAAAATTTATTTGATTAAAGAGCTGCACTTATAAACGAGCTATAGTGAGAATATTTTTGAAATCTAGAGAAAAATATATATTATTCCATTATCATACAGTTTATCGTTACTGACTAGGAAACCTTGAATATATTAAAGTAATATGAGTTTTTTCCACGCAACTACTTAAGGGTTGAGGAATGAAAGGGAATATATGAAAATATGTTACGTTGGATTAACCGAGAGAATTGAGAGCTAATTCTTAGAGAGGAAGCATATAATATCCTTATTTTGAAGATAAATATCTCGATTGATTGGAAAAAGTCTTCAATAAGTGAATTCTATCTCCCATTAGACTAATATTGTCCCTTAAGTTCCCTCCTATACATCTTTGTTTTACTGCTTTTACTTAACCTACCCTATCTTTTATCAGACGTTATAAAAACGTTTACTCCGAATTTTGTCATCCTTTACATGATTAAAAAATCAATTACTCTCGTTCATGAAAAACCGATTCACACAATGTTTCTCAGGAGAACGGCATTTAAAAAAATTTCCATCCTTGTAATTCAGTTTCCAGAAATAATATGGCTTAAAAGAGATAATAAGAGTTATTCGTTAACTGGTAGGGAAGGTTTTGTGAAAATTGATAATTTTACGTAATATCCAGGTTTCTAATATTTATCACGAATATTAGAAAACAACGCTTGTACTACATATACGTTACATATTGATGCACGTTACACTCATAGGTTAATAATTAAAAAAATAGAGTAAATGATCGAGAAGTTTTTATGAAAAACATCCGACTTTATTGCAAGCAAGCAACCGTGACTTTAAAGCACCTCTCCCGGCGGTGTATCACACGAGGAAAAACCAATAGTGGATAAAAGAATAAAGGAACCCTTGGGGGGAAAAACATCCACAAAGAATAGCGCGGCGTATCCACTGCCACGATTCCTTTCCTTTCGATAACGAAGTTCCCTCCGGATTCCGTAACATCGGGGGAAAGAAAAGCAAAGTGGCCCCATGCACGCGCCCTGAGGGACTCCGAAACCTCAACATTCCATTTTCTGAATGCGCCCGCAAACATGAAAAGGGCACCGGGGAAGTGGGGGAGAAGTGCACTTGGGGAAATATGACATTCCGCCGAGTCTGGAGGCGCTTACTCAGGCAACCGACGCATCCTCGGATAGGTTATGACGTGAGGCAGGTGGGGAAGATCTGGACTCCATTGATGAAAGAGAAGAAGATCAACGCCTGAGGTGAAGAAACGGTTATTTATTCCATCAAGACAGGACTATTTGCCGAAGGATAGATATTTTGCTACGTTCTGGTTCTATACATCTTTAGGTGAAATCTGGCAGTTATAGGCGATCTACGCTTCAATATTTAGGTCTGATCTAAAACTAAGAAATCACATTAAGTTTATTATAGACTTTTTGCTATCAATGGCCGATGAAAGATCAACTCCTGAGGTGCAGAAAAAGTAATTTATTCCATCAATGGCAGGACTTTTTCTGAACGATAGACATTTTGTTACGATTCACACTCTAGTTCTATGTATCTACGGGTAAAATCTGGCAGTGAAAAATCATTGCATACTTCAATAGTGTGGTCAGATCTAAAGCCTAAGAATAATAATAATGATAATTTTTTTTCATACAAGTAAAAATTACGCATATATGGATAAGTTATAAGAGACTCAAATATAGGCATCCCCGAAGAATACTTGTATGGTGATTGCCTTCTTAATTGTATAGGGACTACCTTAAAATAACAGCGATTGTTCGACAGCAGAAAATTAATTTTAAATAAAAACACCATTGGTAATAAATAAAATAAATAATACTGAGATAAATACAAATATAAGTAAGTACAAACAAAGTAAATATAAACAAATGAATATACTGCATACGTTTAGTGCTGATTAAATAGTATAAAAAATAAAGCAAGAAAAGTCAAGGTTACATACAGAAAAGTTGTTTTGAATAATTAACACACCAGCATATTAGCATAGTAAACATACATGATATAAAATGAGAAAATACGAACTGAAAAAATATTAAAATATCGATAAATTGTAATAATATGCAAAAATAATAAATAAAAAAATCGTAGAATATTTATCATTGATTTACAGCAACTATGCCTTCAGGAATAAAATATTTTTGGAATTATTTTAAGAGCAGTATTACGAAAAATATACATTTGATGAATTTGTTTCAGTCTTGTTCATAGATATCATAATATAATAGTTACTGAATCATGAGTATTTCTGAAGAATATCATTCACTTAATTCACGCTTTGAATGCCATAAAACACTTCCATTGAACCACTTTGCTTGAATTTCGTGGAAAGATTTAACTAATTGTTTTTTTGATCATCGAGGAAACCAAGGAGAAACTATCACACACATTATATTTTCCTGAAAGCCACATTCTATCTTCAAAACTTTAGATAACTAACAGCTGTGGAGCTAAGGAGGCAACCACACTTTGGCATTACATCTTTAATAATTTATGATGAATGTATGAAAATCATACATTTAAAAAATTATCATAGATAACATAGAGCTTCATAAAAATTGAACCTCCCTCTCAATGGAATAAAATTGCTAAATTCTCCTTCCTTAATGGAGTAATAGATCAATTGAACGCTCTCCCTGCAGGTATATTTGAGCCATTTCCTTCCCAAGTTTCCTTCAAGGCTAAGTTAAATGAATTGAAATAGCTGTTAATTAAATCCTGTTAATGTTTTTTATGGGATGGAATAATATTTGTATTTTTACTTTCTCCATATACGAAGTATAGAGAAAGTATTGTTTTCATGAAAAAATTCGACTTCGAGGTTTCAACGGAAATAAACGTTTTGGGGTCCCTAGAAAACGTTTTAACCATTTTCGGAATGATGTCTGTGTGTATGTGTGTGTGTGTGTGTGTGTGTGTGTGTGTGTGTGTGTGTGTGTGTGTGTGTGTGTGTGTGTGTGTATGTGTGTCTGTGCTTGTGGGCGCTCTAACGTAAAAACTATTAATTGTATCAATACCAAACTTCATATATAGTACTGTGGTGTGTGCTGTCAGAGTTGATTAGTTTTTGGAGTAAATCGGTTTACCGGAAGTCGAGCTTCAATCATTAAAGCTCATTTCCGGTTTTCAAAATATTTTCATAAATATGATATAAACGTGCATTGTATTACTTATAAAAGTTTTAGAGAATGTAATTTACTATAACTTTTGTATTTAACATATTTTTGTATCACCGGTTGATTAGGAGTTATTCGTGAAATACCGATATACCGGAAGTAGCTGTTATGTACTTTGTGGGCGCTCTAACATGAAAATCATTCATTGTATCAACACCAAATTTCATTTATAGTATTTTAGTTAGTTTTTTTTTTGAGATGATTAGTTTTTTAAGTAAATCGGTTAACCGGAGGTCGAGCTTCATTCTTCAAAGCTCATTTCCGGTTTTCAAAATATCTCCATAAATATGATATTTAGGTATATACTTTTATTTATAAAAGTTTTATAAAATATAATTTACTATAACTTTTGTTTGAAAAATATTTTTGTATCACTAATTGTTTAGGATTTATTCAGGAAATACTGATAAACCGGAAGTTGATGATTATGTACTTTGTGGGCGCTCTGGGCTCTATGGGCGAAAGGCCAATTTCATCGTTTTTCATCGATCATGTCCCAAAAAACATGATTTATAATTTTTGTGACGTCAAAGATAATAATATGTAAATTAATCACTCATCTTCCAAGTTTAGATGGAATATAGAGTTCGAAATTACTGTCGTAGATAAATATTTACATCTTATGTATGGAGAAAGTCATGTGCTAGCCACATCAGATTTTTTTTATATGTATATGTCTTGGGTTCAGTCAGAGGGAGGTTTTCCGAGGGGTTTCCCTCCCTCCGTGGGCAAATGCCTGACAGGTATAGTGTTTTCCCCTCAATTCAAATGTATAATTAGAGTAGGACTACCTATATATTGCTTTACCATGTACGAATTTATTAATTTATGCTTGTATAGTACGTAATGTTGAACCACTGCAACCAGATTTTTAATCTGCTGGTAGTGTTATTGAAATAATAATAATAATAAGAGTAATAAAAATAGTTTGATTTTTAAAATAAGCTCTCAGTGATATATGCATTTCAAAACACGAAAAGCAAAATACCCTTTATTTGGAGTTTTGATAACCGATATAATGATTAAGCAAAACACATTCGGTGATATGGTGGCGGTGAATCCTCATACAGCATAATTTCTTCCAGCTTTTCTCCACCCTTTCCCTCTGTTATCTAATCAACTCTAGTTAATTTTATGTCTCTCTCCCGCTAGGACAAAATCGAAATAGACGGTAGCCAACTAACCGGAAGGAGTATTCCCAGAAAGGCTTTTTTCGCGTCGCTCGGGGCTATCCGTAATTTATCCGGAAATATGGCGGAAGGAAAAAAAACAAACATCTCACGGAATTTCATCTTTTAATTAATCCTTTTCTCTCCGGCGTGATATACGACTCCACCATGAATTACTGCGTCTTCTCCTGGAAACCAATAAAGAGAAATGCGAGCGGTGTGTTGTATATATACGTCGGGAGTGCGAAACAAATTGCGCGAACTGTTAGTTCTTCGGGGGGATTGCAAAAGTGTGACACGTTCTCTTAAAAGCTATTAATTTTAATCAGCAGCGTGTGACGTCGAATTTGATCGGCTGAGTGCGTATATAGAGGGACACGCCCGTGGATGAAAAAGATCATCAATTCGAAGCGAACTAGGAAATATAACGCTCAGAAAAAAGTGTCACTGGGAGACTAAAGACGATTGGGGGGATGGACTGATAGGAGAAAAATAAATAGACAAGGAGAAATTAATAACATTACTTTAGGTAGTGATGGTGAGAGCGTTATCACTTATTTATTTTTATAAATTGTTATTATATGCCATTGTTAGACTATTGTTATCTCAATTATAAGGGCTATAAGGTCTTCATTAAGGCGAGATTGAGACTGAAAAGTCTCTTCTTCCATCTAACCTTTCGTCAATGATATTGTATACATAAATGTAGGTGAATAGAAATAGAGAGGAAAACTTTAGAAGGAGTGGATGTAAAAAAAAACCTAAGGTGACATCTTAAAAGAAAGAACTTCAGCAGAAAAACACCCACAAAGAAGGGGGTATGAAAAATCTGCGCAAACCAATTAATAGTACGAGCTAAAAGATGTGAACGAAAGCTGTGTACAACAGGGATATTACAAAAGCAGTACTGTAACGAAATCATAAAGACAATAATAAAATGATATAAGAATCATAACTAACGTTTATAACACAATACAAACATACAAATACAACAAAAGGAAGCCATGATTCGAACAATATCCACCTAGTGCGCGCTCTAGTAACACCTGAGATATCTTATAAATACAATTAAAATTGCACAGTCAATATTAATCGTTTCTTTGATAACAATCATCCACATCATTTTGTCACAATTCCCATCATTATACTCACAATTTACAAAACTAATTCACAAAAGCGTCCCACTCTTTGTTATCGAATTCTAATAGAGAAGCCAGACTTTTTAGGAGTGATAGACATGGATGCATAATTAGTCCAAAGCGGCATATAACAAATATTGTCAATATTTCTTCAGTCATCTGATCGATTAATTAGTAAAGGCCTCCAATCATTGCAAGTACATTGAAGTCACATTTTATAAGAAACTAAACGAGAAGAATGGCATAGGTATAACTGTAGCAAAGGCATACACAAAGTTACATCTAATGGGAGATAAAGAAGAATACAAAAATTAATAGTGATGAAGCAAAAAAGATAACTACGCAGTACAAGTGAGGCCGCAGATTAATGAATAAGCTACCACCGCAGGGGATATTTACGAAGATTTTTGAACAAAGCAAATAGAACAAGTACAAAGGTAAGCAAAACATTCGGTACATAATAAGTAGATTCCGAAAAATGGATAGTGTAACTGAAAGGTAAACGAATCATAGGTTGAAATTTTCTGAATAAAGAAAAAGTCAGTCAAAATACAATGATAATGTTATTGCAAGTATTGATGGGTGGGAAGATTATAAAATGTTTCTTTAAATTATTTGTGAAAGGAAAATATAGCGAACCGTTTTATCAGTACTATTTTGGAGCAGAAGAAGTAGTCTCGATCAATTATCAAACTATAACCTCTAATCTTAAATCTTTTATAAAGAATTGTCCTGATTTGAGGTAAAAAAGATAGGTATGGTATTTCTACTTATGTGGCGACAGTTTTAAAGGAAGTAGATTTCTTGACATGGTGATGTACGGTGGGGGATTGCCCCTCGACCCCTATGTTAGATTTGAAGGCCTGTCAAGACCCCAAAAGAGTCCAGAACTAAGCTGAAGACATATCAGGAATGTATTATGTATACACTAGCTGCCCATCAGAAAAGACGGCAGACTTTCCTGTTCAGTAAATAGTGTTGGCTTTGCATCCACATTGTAGAAAACCACAAGAGAAATACTATCGTCCACTTTTGTAAGACGTGCGTTTGAAAGAAAAAGTCAATGAAAACTTTAATATAAATATATAAATATCGTAATTTCACTACAAAATACAAAATATTACTGTTTCACAATCAAAGAAACCAATAAAGATGGAAAACCGTTCGTATTTTACGTAGTTTAGTGAAAGAGAGAATATCTTTCACTACAATACGTACAATACGAACTGTTTTGTATGTATTGTACAACGTACAATATTATTTACGTAGTTTAGTGATATTTTATTATACACAATTATTTACGTGGTTTAGTGAAAGATATTCTCTCTTTCACTACAATACGTACAATACGAACTGTTTTCCATTTTTCATGATTTATTAGATAGTTAAACAGTAATATATTGTATTACTACGATGTATTCAGTATTTCCTTTGAAATTCGGAGCAAATTTCTAACTTTGCTACTCGGCAATTACAGTCATTATACAAAAACGTCATTCTTACCACCACTTCAGAGATCGATGTAAATAAACTTTGTATAGATTTAGATATACTCCGTGAGCCTTCAGTGGCTAATGGGAGTGGAATTATTTCAGGGTCGATGATTTTAAATTCAAAATTTTATAGGTTGGAATAAAACATTTGCGGATTTTGCTTGGGAAACGAAAAACGCAAACATTTTTTCAGTCTTCATAATTTAGAACCCTAAAAAATTCTTTATGACGAGAGTATGAGTTATTTTTTGATTTCCTGTTTTATTATATTCCTCCAAAATTTTAGATAAACACTTTCTAATTAAATTTGCGAAAGAAAAAGGTTTTACTTATACACGGAACAAATTTAACGTGCATTTCTTATAGATTACTGAAATTGGAAAAATAAATAGACAATTCGTAAACATTCGATGGTAAATTAAAAATAAATGTTGAACTTTCTATCATATGGTTCCTTCTACCGTACAATGAATGTAATATTTTCTTTTTTCATGTGGTACAGGATAGAGAAAAATGTATCTTTCATTTTATTTTGTCACAGTCTTGATAATGGCTGTGATGACTTGAAAGCTACTGAGGTATGAGTGAATAATTTCTCCTTACGGAATGCCGAGAAAAGTGTTACTTGTAGAATCATTGTGCTTCACCTGCCTGGACATGTTCCGCTTATAGCATTCTGGCTCAGTGAGGAAAGCAATGGCAAACTACCTCACTCCTCATCTTGCCTAGTGAACCTCATTCCTCTGTGGAAGCTCTTAGTAGCTTATGTTGGAGGGGTGAGGTACTACCCGGCCTTCGGGCTGAATACATTACAAACTCTCATATGATATTCCTCCGAATTTCAGATAAACATATATTTACTTAAATTTTACGAATGAAATAAGTTTTACAATTACTCTACGAAAAACCAACTTAGCACGCATTTATTATGAAAATTACTGATGTTGGACGAATAAACATATACATATTAATTCCCAAATATACATAAACAGTGTTAATTAGAAAATAAGAATGTGTCTATTTATTTATACGGTAAATATTACAATAGATTTTGTAAATATTTGTAGGTCTGTTAAGGGAGAGTGAAAGTAACAGGGTTTAATGCTTTCCGAGCAATGATAATGCTGTAGCATCATCACCGTGTATCATCCACAAAGATGCTAGAAAATTTTCATGGCTCGCAGTTATGATTCGGATGAAATTTCGAAACCCGAATTTAAGAGGAAACAGCTTAATTCCACGGGAGATGAATTATCGACGTGGAAGGTACATTACGAGGCTCAATGGAATGTTGAAACAGTAATTTGCTGTAAGAGCTTTCTGTTAATGAGCATTATTTGTACGAATTTCTGAACGGCCCTCGAAAGTTTGGAGTAGATATGACGCTTAAATTGAATAAATCTAAATGTAATCGCTCGAAGCACTTGGATGGAAATTGTGGCAAATGTGAGAATTTCTCTTTGAAGACGAGGGACTTGAATTTTAATTAGTGTTTTATTCTATCACACGTGCCATTAAATACATTTAAGTTATAGTTTATTCCTCTGAGAGCCGATTTGAGCATTTGTTTTCGATAACATACGTAAATGATCTTCAGATCAATAATCAAAAGCATTTAGCGCCCTTTACCTTGCTTTGAAGTGGAGCTAGAAATTAAATCAACAGCACAACATTTCAGGCAGAGCTTAAAACCAAAACGAGAGGTATTTACAGTGGGTCCCACGTGGTTAGAGTATTGACTATCACGACGATTTATTGGCTCTTCTATACCGCTGAGACCCCTGTCCTTTAGTAATGGTGCCTCTGTGACTTACGCAAGAATAGTGAAAGTAGTGAGCGATTAGTTTCCAGAAGGAAATAAAGAAAGATCAAGAAAGGTGGATAGACAGCAGCATGGGAAAGTATGATATCTGATAGGCCTAATAGAAATATTTCCATTCTTACACCCGATATCCGATCGAATAATCTTATTTCAACCAAATTAATTTCGATTACGGAGAGACTCACTGTAAGTACGATGAATGGTGGTTCGTAACAAAGTGTTCTGGAATCCTCCGGTATAAGTTGGTACTAATTACATTAGCTGCCTTCTTAAACATGATAGTAGCCCCATATAAAAGCATTTGAGAGCGGTATGTTCCATTTAAGGTTCTTCACGACTATCCTAAAAATGCAAAAGGAATTTGCATTCAACTAATTCAGGATTTCACAATTCAAGTGTTTCGAATGGTAGTATATTTAGTGTTTAGAATAATAGTAGTTTGAAAAATCATGAGGGGACATATTTTCTATTACAACAAGGAAAGAAGTACCCGCAAGAAGTGCAATGTATTCTAGGCGTATCTAGATCTAATATTACGTCACTTTTTCTCTTTCTGTTGAGAATCAAGGAAGAATTCGCTATTTCCAATACACACCACGAATTACTAATCTACCTTTTGTTCCGTACCAAAACTTAACATCTTAGGGAAGCCTTAAACTCTCTGAAATAAATAATTAATTGATATGAAAAGGAGTGCTACCTTTTAATAACTTACGTTACAATTTAATTGATAAATTATGTAAGAATAGGTACCATGGAAGATGAATTCCCATGCTTGGTTAGTGTTTATTCTTGAGATGGAAGATGCTAAGATGGAAAAAGAAGAACTTTGGTCAAGGGGCCCTTCGCAAAGCCAAAGGAACTGATGACTATAGGTTAAGATGAAGAAATCAGGAAAATATTGGTGAAATTTTGGTGTGGGGTGTATTGCTATGTGGGATTAAAACGTGGAGCTTCAGACATGAGAAAATAAGAATTGAATTTTTTGTGATTTGCGTAGAGTAGAATTGGTGGATTGGGTGGAGTTGAAGTTGAAAGCAAGTTGGGCTGTTAAAGAAACAGTCACAGAGATTTCGAAGATGGTTAGGGAGGAGAGTGTTTTAACCGATGTAATTAAGAATTGACGGAGGAAATGGGTGGGTCAGATATTGAGAGGGATGGATCTACTAAAGAAAATAATTGAGGACAGAATGCAACAGAAAAAATACAAAGGTGGCATTTCTACCGTAAGGTGGTATTTCTGTGTATCACAGAATTCAGTCAAGCGAGGCCCTCCATATGGAGAATCGGCGAAGAAAGTGTTGGTCAGGTTAGTGTAAATCGAGTATACCTTCGTACTTGTACTTGTTAACCACAGCACACATTTAGATACGACATTCACTGTACAATAAACAATACTTAAATAGAATCAATAGCTTGGGCCGCGACTTCTTGGTAATTAACCATCAGGAACAAAAGTGAACACCAACTTTTACAATACCACAGAATTTTTTATGAGAATACGACCATGGTTTCGATTCATGGAGTCATCCTCAGATGAATAAAAACAAATACGAGAATCCTAAGGATGCATTATATATAGGAAGGGAAGGAATGGGAGGGGGGTGGTTGGGTTATGAGGAAAAGTGGTGAAGGGTGTTTATCTCAGTGGAAAGAATAGGTGAGGGGAAAGAAGAAAGGTATTCATTTATAAATTGCACATTTGGGTTTGACACGTTTCTAAGAATTACTAATTGTTCAAGAGAATTTAAGGAGATGCCTCTTTCCATCCTTATTTGTCTTTATTCACCTGAGGATGACTCCATGAGTCGAAACCATGGTCGTACTCTAATAAAAAATCCTTTAGTATTGTAAAAGTTGGTGCTCCCTTTTTTAATACTTAAATAGTTTCATTATAGCTAAGAGTGAACAGAGGACAAAACCGAAGGCCCTCACGAACTCTCCAACAGAAAAAAATGCATCGAAAAATAAAGCTCATAAGTTAAACGTAGTTTAAAGAACATGCTTCATCCGATATTACGCGGAACACCAAGAGCTTACGGCTCACTGGTAGGGAAGCACCGCTTTAATGAGTAACCCAAATATGGTGAGTCCTTATCGAATGGGAAATCAGCTCTCGAGTCCCACTATTCACGAAAAGCAGTGTGATTAACGACCGACCAACGCTGCCCGAAACAAAATGCCAAATATCAATTCCGGAAGGCACACGATGGTGTTTTTCAGTCAAAATCATGAGCTTCGGGCGGTTTAAAAGCGAGAAACGAACCGAATGAGTTGCGATGCACTCGATGGTAATTAATAGCCTCGATGCAGCCGTATGGCCGATTTTTGGACTCTTTCAGATTTCCAAATTAGGTCCGAGGTTTACCACCGCATGAATCAACTTTTTGAGCGTATTGATTCAGTAAAACCACGCATGGGAAATCCCACGGATTTGTATACGAGACCGACAACAAGCGTATCATGTTATTAGGATTCTTGATAAACTATAGAGCCAAACTCCATTCACGGGAGCCATATGGGTATTTAAACGAGCCAACTCTAGATTTAATCGAGAATAAAGTTTAGGATTATGTTGTCAGCTTATTCTCATCTCATAAAAAAGTTGATGAATATCGCGTAAAGAAACGATTGATTCGTATTTGGGTATTGAATAGTGTAAATCTGAATCTTTCATTAAATTCCAAGGAGCGAACGTTATACCGAAATTGACATCTGTATTGGTAACTTAGCAAGGTAAATAATAGCTAAATTAGTTCAGGAGTAAAAATACATTCTGTCTGCAAGCTAGCTCTATCGTTTATTACAATTGCGGATTCTACGAGGAAGTATTACATTTTTAAAACAATATCTTTACTGCGTAAGTAATTAATTATGAGATCATGTGTTACAAATATAGGAGACAGCTAGTAGAAGATAATGAATTGTTATAGACTGAAAGAAAGCCTACGTGATTTATATGTGCTCACTTAAAACGACTATACAATACAATCACAAACAGGATAACTAAAATGTACGTTATTTAGCGATAATATATTCGGAATTTAAAAAAATTGAGGGATTAAAATATTTTAGGAAACGGTTCTTTGCGTCAATACATCTCTACGTGTGTGCAACGATATGCTAAAGCCTTAGTTAAATGCATTTTTTCTTGCTATCCTAATAGCAAAATTTGTTTATGAAACTGGAGATGCTTCGTCATTTAAATTATAATCTCGTTGCAACGAGAGTATGTAGATCGTACTACCTCAACAAGAATTTTTACTACACTCGTAATCAGGGAGATTTACGAACCAATGCGGCGAATTTCGGGAAATTATAAGAACAGGATTTAAAAGGCGTGAACCGGCTTTCACAACTGTACTGAAGTGCGCTGGCTGAAAAACTGGCTGAATTCGGGGCTTTGAGAATGAAAGGGCATGCGTGAAAAGATGTGCCCAAAGCGACAGCTGCGAGCAAGGTTAGGAGAGTTAGTAGTGTTGTGAATAGAAGAGGTCGTTAGCTTGATTAGTTCGAATGGGGACGAAGAGACCCATCTGCACATGTGTAGTGTAATCTAAAACACTGTAAATAGTAGACTATACGAATTTCGGGCATAAGTAGGATTCACTGCCTTGCACAGTTTAATAGTATTTTTTTAAAGTTTTTCTACAGCTGAAGTCATTTTACAGGTATGGACCTCCGCCAGTAACCTAACTCAAGACCGCTTTCACCAAAGGAACTAACAGTCTCAATTTATTTAGCTTATTCAACGGAATTTTACTATCAATATCGGAGACATAAAATTAATACTATCTCCTCATTAATTGTTGAATTTCAAACAGAAATGTTTCCATATTGTGATAATTATTGATTTATTATTAGCTAGAGCAAAGTAAGCAGCATACCTGTACTTGTTAAGTGTCTAGCATTGTAACAAGTATCTCAGGAAAAACATACATTTCTGAGCATCTGCTCACACTTATTCTCAAATTATAAATGATGTATATTTCATTGAAATAAAACAATCTATAACATAGTCCTATCCTTCAAACTCGATCAAACAGTTTGATAACAGTCTAAGGCCCAACATTTTAATTCAAAATTGAATGTTTACATTTAAGGAAAAGTTAAACGAACTTAGCCTATAATTTCCACTTATAATACGGTTTGTTTTAATTGACAGTAAAACCTCCAGTAGTATTTAAATATTCATTGTCGTAAATATCTGGTTGGATGAGTTTTACACCATATAATAATATTTAATGAAATAAATAATTTTTAATTATAATACTCTTCATGCTGTTAATTCATTCTTAAACCTTTAATTAGTTGATAATAAAATCTGACTAGGAATTATGATACCGGGTCTAAATCTGGTACTCACTAATAGTTACGTCAATCATCATTTCAATCATCAGTGAAATTTTATGTATCATTTATAATACACTTTGTCGGTGTTAAAGTTAAGATTACAGTTAAATTTCATTCTAACCATACATTGCAATGCCTAAGTGTAAAAGACAGCTCATAAGGGAAGTCAGTGGCTATTGTTCATACTGAAGTACTCTGCCAAAGTGACTAGGTGAAAGTGCCCTTTTGTAAAAACGTTCCTGATCCTTTTCCATGCGATATTTGAGTCTATTACGATGATTGAGTCTATGCGATATTTGAGTATTACGCGTAGTATAGGAGAGAAAATGCGGAAAAATTTCCCTAAAAGACTTTCCACAGTCACTTTTAGCTTGCATTGTATTAGATAACCGACACAACCCACAAAAGCCTCAGAAAACAGCGAAACGTTATTTCTGGAGTTCATTGCGCTTCCCAATCAACGCGCGAGCATTTCCTATTTCCGCCGCCTCTCATACGAGAATAAAATCGATTAATCAGATGACCCATGGCAGCTGTGATTGCCTTCATAAAACTGTGTAAATTTCTCCGGCGTTTCATTTATTTGATCGATGCGCAAACAGCGCTGGAATACGCTAATCATTCCCTTTTCCTCACGTTCTTATCCGACGGCCAAATAAACCGACTCTTTTACACATCCGGAAGCATACTAAGTAAGGGGAAGGCCGTGGAACTTATATCAGAGGGCGAGACACCATTAAGCAGTAATTACTCAATTAATCAGCCCACTCGCCTAGAAATGCGAGCGAGCTCTCCGAAAAACCCATATCATTTTTAAGCTCCATTAAAATGTGTTGATCGCAACATCTGGCAGGGAAACGTATTTCCGATCGTTAACAACCTTTTTCATAAAAAATCTGCCAATCGTCATGTATGAAATGGCTACAACTTTAATGGGCATTCATATTATCATATTTACGGAAGAGTTCTTTAATTTTCCCCGAAGATTATATAATCAATTTATCTCTCAATCATACTGCGTTTCCGAAATCAAATGAATTCTTTCGGAAGCTCTCAAATTTACCAAATTATAAAGCTGTATCACGTTGTATTGTTTACTTTATTAGTCAATACTTCAAATATTTAAAGAAAAACCAAGCGAAGAAGAGTTTTCTATTTCAACGATGAGATAAATATGTATTACGCACAAAAATTTTGGTAATTTCCTAAAACTTTGTGTCAAATGCAAACTTTGTTTGTGGTCACTTATAAGGGTGTTTCCCGATAACACGTTCAATTGCATGTATTAAATATTCCAATAAATAACTTTTTATCGACAATCATGATAATTAAAAGTATTTTTACGTTCCACTAATAAAATAGATTAATCATACTAACCGTAACTATAAATAGCCTAATTTAATTAGCGTAGATATGCTATCTAATTAAAACTAAATGTTAACAAGATTATATTATTGGGATATAACTTGTACGTGTAAATCTAATTGTAATAACTAATATAATATATCAATAGAAAATTTTTCTTGAATACAGCTTTCATTTTTATAATACTTCGGTGTTCAACATACTTCACTAAAATTAAATATCCAGATATTCCAGTGATAGAAGCCATGCAATGGTAGCCCTCTGAGGGACCTGTAATTTGGCCTAGTATCAGTTTGCAAAGGATAATTCATATGCATTTGAGCAGCTCACTAAAAATTCCTGCAATGCGAGATGCAGAGCATGTCTCATCTTAATTAGTATACAGTGAGTATCTTATCATTTTTTACCTTTGGTGTCGCAGACAAAACAGTATATGCTACGGGATTTACTTGCCTTAATTAATAACAGGTTATTTTAAGATCAGATAAGTACGAACAAATAAATTTTCTACTTTTAAGGTTAATACAGTACATATTGTGATCCAATATTTATTTATATTTAAAGGGTTGCATGCCTTTTTACCGAAGAGATATACGAAATTGTCGAGTCCAGTCTCGCCTTATATTTCATGTGGATTAAATCAAACCTTTGGAATTTGCATAATATTCCTTTATGCTTGCCCAAAAATCGATCTGAACGTCAACCTAAAAATCATCTTCTGCGATCTATAGTCACATTTGAAGGAAATTCAGAAAGTAACAAAACATCTATATTTTGAATTGTTTTGAAATAGAATTTCAAGCATAGGAAAATTTTATATGAGGACACAGCTTAACTCATTTAAAAAATCGACATATTAACGCAATTTTGATCAACATGAGAATTAATCGATCTTCCGTAATAACGCTATTTCTCATATTACATCCTGGGTGACTCCTCGCGACCAAATAGTTCCGCAATTCGACGGTCGAATTTACAACTGAAAACTGCTTGTCCACTTAAGGTAATGAAAGGTTTCATTTGGCATTTTATATTTTTTCTGCTTCATTAAAACGTACTATGCGAAATATCATGTGCTTAAATTTTATTTTAATCGAATGCTTCAGCACTTCTTCAGTATCTTTACTTCCTTGCGTAAATTTATGAATATGTAAGCAGTCAGGAATAAGGTTTGATTTAGTAGAATATATTACAGTAACTTATTATTAACTTATATTATTATTGGTATTAACTTATATTACTTTCACGACCCTATAAAGGATTGGGAGAGGCATAACATAGGATAGATCAATGCTTTTTGACTTATTGTCCTGAAATTTGACATTCTCGCAAATCGACGGTTTCACATTTCGACGCCACCTCGACGATAGATAAGTATTAGAATGCGAGGCACGGATATGTGTTTTTGAAACTTCAGTCAATAAAAAGAAAGTAAAATTTTTCTAAGAAATTTTCTTTTTTTTTTCTTTTCTTGTTTCTTGAACCGAAAAGCAATACTCAGCACTAATTCCCAGTTTGCTCGTAGACATAATACAAACATATTAATAAACAAGGAGGATCAATATATTTTCACCATACACCTTTTACATGGTTTACATTGCCATTATCATCAAACCTCGAGTCTAATATTATTACTAGTATTATTATTCTCATAATTCCATTAGTTTAATTATTATTTGTACTTCGCTGTAAATCACGATTTATTTGGCAATATTATTCGAATTATTTTTACTCTCATCACTATTCTATAATATTTAAGCGTAGATTATTACTTACATTGTTATTGTTTAATCTTAGTTTACCTTTATTGCCTTATCTATTTCAAATACATCTGCAAAATCTGTATATTTTCCACCTACTCTTCTCCTACTTTCTTTTCAGGCAAATGGAATCCGTAGTTAGTCAACTGCCAAGCAAATCCCATGCCAATTCATCATTGGACGGGACTAACTAGTAGACATTTATTTAAGAAAATTATAATATATTTGTTTGTATCAATATTCATCTATGTTTTCGCTTTTTTCAAACTCCCTTTCTTGTGTGAGCGTTTTCCGCGCTGTGGGTTTTTCTCCGAAGGCCTTCAGCCGAGGACTTTTCTCCACATCCTAATTCTTTCATTTTACTTATTCTATGTTTACTTTATGTACATATTGGTATTTATTTTTGAACATAATATTTCTATTGTATGTACTGCAGATATCTTGAAAGATTATTATAATATAGATATTTTTATTGTTATTTTTATAATTATTAAAACAGTAATAATCGAGCTCACATTCACACTTTATTCAATTCCAACATACCACTATGGAGAAGAAAAGGTGTAGGGAATGTAAATGGTAGGATTTAATTCAGCCTACACACAGTTTGCTTTTCGGACCGGAGAATTTCGTTGGAATATACTTCAAGCGTAACCCCGAACTTCATATCCACGCAACAAAAACTTGTTATCGCAACTTGGGTCCTCGTGAATAATTATTTCTCCGAAAATTTTACTCTGGCGCTATGGTCCATGTTATCTTATCACAAATCCAGCTGCACGGATAACTTCTCATGCTCGGAATCTTGCGTAGAAATGTTTGTTCAATATTCCGTCATTACAACACACGTAGTAGAGAAAACGTGAGGATACAAATAATTAAGTTAAGAAAAAGTAGTTCATGCTTCCAAAGTACTAAGCTGGGTACATGGGTAAGCGCTGGGTATTTTTTTCCCTTCTATTCAAATTTTCAACGGCTTCATAAGTGTTTAGATATTTTTTTTAAGTTTGAGTTTAGTTTTAATGCATGTTTGCCTTGTAATACATACAATTAAGGCTTAGGAAATCACGAAAGCTCTCAAGTTACATTTCCTTCTTAAATTTTTATATTTATAATTTTGTAGAACTATAAACTTGAAATTATTTTCTCAGCATTTGTAGTGCGGATCTATTAGCAGAGCCTGTTACATTTTCTACCCAGCAAAATATGAGACAAATTAGAAATGTTTGCTTTAAAACTAAAGCTGCTGATATTAGAAGTAAAATGTACTGAACGAAAAGCAATGGTAACGAAATTGAGGGAATAGCAAAAGGACGGAGTTCTCTTTTGCGATAGAAATTTAACTTTAGAAATAAAAAATCTATATTATCGCCAAAACTTGAATTTTGATCGCATTATAAAAGTTCTCGCGACTAAAATTGTTAATTTTTTCACATAAGTTAGACTTTTGAAGATTACCCTACGAAAGAGATATCCTGAAATCGACTAAGTTGTGAGTTTTGGAAGGAAGCCTAAATGTGACTTGAGAATAATAAATATGGTAATTCCAACCAATATATTTTTTCCGACTGGTGCTATACGAATAAGAATATAAATGCTAAACCTAATTATAAAAAGCATAAGTATCTCGTCTTATGGTAGATGGATTTTATTTTTATCTGACGTTAGTAGTACCTGACTTAACTATTTATGAGCAGTACACTGATTTTATTTGATCAGTTGTCCCAATTTATATACTAATTTAACGGTTCCAAAAATTCACATTTTTGTAAGTACGTTTTATTTTTCCATTTGATATTTAGTAAAATGTGCATTCGAACACTAAAAGTTATTTTCAAAATAAATTCTAACTACAATGAAAAACAAAGTTAAAAGCAAACAATGATTAAGAATGCAATACCTTCAATTATAGTATTTAATTCGACATCTTAAGAACTCCGATTGTGTTTCCTAGTCTCACACGATAACAATTCGATTCAAAAATATTCTGCCTGAAGGTTTTTGCCTCACATCCTACTCCTATAGCTTGATCGTATTTTCTATTCTTCTTTATAACGAAATAAGTTGGTACTCAAGTGGCAGAGTTGATTCTGCTCCTCAAAGATTTCTTTGAGCGTAAGTTAGGAATGGCCTTTAATAGAAACTCAAACCGGGTGAAAGAAATTCAGAAAATAAAAACGTTCTAAGCGATATAGAGCTTTTTCCCCCCTAGCAATTAAGCCTTAATGTTTTTCAGTGCTTAATCCTTCCTTGATACTTCCGTTGGTGGCTTCTCCTACTTGTTGCCAACCGATCCCTCTTCCCTCATCCGTGAGCAGCGCAGTTGTTATTTCCTCTCTAGAAAGCCTTTCATTGCCACCAGCTCGCGAGTAGAGGAATAAACGCCAAGACGGTGGATTCCCATTCAGTGATTCACAAGTGCATTGGGTGTGCTTTTTTCCTTTCACGCGATGGCGTTCTTCCTCCCAAGAGTTATTATTAACTGACACTCGGCGAGATGGTCTTCTTCTCGAGAATTCAATCGAATTAGTTTTTACTTCAATGCGCGGGAAAGGACGGGGCGGAGTCATTACTCTAAAAGTGATATCTACATTTTTATGTAATATGGTAGCTCGGTTTAGATTTTAAGCGTACGCTTTTTTCTGGAAAGCCTTGTGAGATGCATGGGTTGAAGATAATTGAGTTGAAGGTTGTTTTGATATTGCGTTTTTTACAGTTTCGTTTCATTTGAGATTTATTTTGTTTCTATCCATGTGTTTCTGTATATGAGTGGGTTCTTAGAGGAAAAGAATATTTTATAAATGTACTGTTAAATATACTGCAAGTAGAATTTCTTCTGGTGATAGCTCCAACCATTGTCTGTATAGAACATTATTCCAACCCCAGTTCCTCACACTAGACATTACACACAAACGATTATTCCAAAATTATCATCACTATTCACAGACAATATTCGAACACCACGACACTACAACTAATCTAATTTACATTTACCCGGTACCACTCCAAAACATGAGCTCAAGATATATCCTATAATCACAAAAACATTTGACACAAGACACATATGACACAAGAACATTTGACCGTTTATAATGTCATTTTTTATGCAATAATGTTACTTCATAGTTTTCACATTTTCGCGTTAAAAATATCCAAATAATATAAAACATCCACTTAATTACATAAACTACAGCATCTACTTTTAAACTCCTTTCTATTTTTCGGTAAGGGTTTGAAGAACTTCTTAGGCAACATATTCCATTCATCGACCCCTCTATTTATAAAAGAATATTTGGCTATAACAGTCCTAGTTTTCACAGTTTTAACTTGTGCTTGTGATCCCCTCGTGCTATATAATCTATTCTGCTTTTCAACTCTATCCATGGGTCTCCTCCGTTTCTGACCTATATAATCCTTACACGTAAATGGTGTCCAAAGTACAGGAACAAAAATTTATTTTCTCATCATCCGTCAAGCAGAAAACAAACTGTCCCATTGCTTAGACAAATAAACTGAAGCGAGAGGATTGCTCTAACGCTTTTGAGTCATGTGGTTTGTTTAGTTTAATGGTGCATAAAAATGCATAAAGTCATAATTCTAAGATTGGAATATCACTAAATCTGGAGCTTTAGTTATTTAACAATTCATGTGCCAGAAAAAACTTGACTAGTGATTAAAATGCGGCTTGTTAGAGTTAATTAATAGGTTACAGATGCTTCATACATTATAATACCGTAAAGTGCGGAAAGAAACACGTGATTTTAACTCTGGTATTCAGGTATGTTCACGTTTAATTTAATTCTATCTCTATCTATTCATCGGCTTTAGAAACTATCGCACAGAAAAATATGTTGAAATTACCGGATATGCTTTCTCCTTAGTATAGGACAATTTTAATGTTCGTAAGAATAAGTATATCGGGAAGATCCTCGAGTTAGCCGGTTACGTCAACAAGGAACTAGACAGGGGTGAGTTCTGTGTAGAAAAATTTCAGATGAAATTACATAACAGTATCGTAAAATATACTTCAACAGCTTAGCTCATTTCGCAGTAAGACCCACCGGGATCCAAACCCGGGATCGCTTTCTCGGAAGCTAAACGAGCAGCCCACTTGACAATCCGGGAGCCAAATGAATTTCATTACTATACCCTTACCTAATATTTAATGAAGGATTCGACATAAAACAATCCAAATACTCGAATAAATTAAATTTAAAAAACTCTTTGTAAATTCAATATAATAATTGCGTACAAAGTTTTTTCAATTATTTAAAATGTCTATTCCATTCCACGAAGTCACGCTTCAGTATAATAATTTTATATTAATTTTATAATAATTGCGTGTAGTAAAAAGTGTTTTGCTTTATTTAATTATATCTTGCCACAAAATGTGGTCAGAAATGATTGATTATGGTTGATTAAATCCAAATATAAGTTTATTTTTCACTTATTTTATAAATTATCCCTTATCTCATCTTAACTGCATGAAATGATCATCGACTTACTTATCTATTAGTAAACGTAAGTTCCTCGAAAAATAATCTGACCACCCAGGTGCGTCTTCGGATAAACGCTCTGAATTCCAACCCAACAGGGAATACGTGATTCAAATTCTGGACCACGTCTCCTCCGATTGATTCAGGATCGGTTTGGAAACGACGATTTAGGAGGAAGCCAAATGGAGGCCGACGATTGCAGCCAGTACATCTCTGATGGTAATTTGTTTGCAGCGCCCATGAGAATGCACCAGAGCGACAATATGGAAATATACACACACTCCCGGCGAACAATGAGAATTTACAATTCTGTTTGAAAAGGGCGACTCCGCATTTATGCAAAAATGCAAATAATTCGTCCAAACATAAAAGATCGGAATAAATGATAATTATTTGAATTTCGGTGACGAAGGAAAATAGATCAAGCTAGCAGTGGTAGCTACATTTCAGAAATATGACCTGGGGATAGAGATATTAATTTAATTCTGAAAGAGTCCCAAGAAAAACCGAGAAAAGTAGTCATAAAATACATGACCCCCGAGGCCAGTAGCATTGCTAATGAAAAGTACTTTGGGTACAATTAAAGTACGACATTCCTTTCTTGATTTGTCCGACTACCGGGAAGTAAGAAGAGAAACGTCGACAAAGACGGCTTTTGGAGATTTTAAACCTCTAATTCATTAACAGCCGTGTCCCAATATTTCTTTCTTTACATTATTTTACAATGATTCACTTTCTTTGTTTACTCCTTGAAATAACTTTCACGAAAGTAATTTAATTGATATTCACGAGAATTAAATCTAAACATAAATTATGAATTATGAAAGCAACATCGTGATTTCAAAAATTTCGTTACAATTTTTACTGTCACCTAAAGATGCTCCCATGGAAGTGAAACCGGTTGTGCTTAAATAAATAAACTGTGGACATTACAAAGCTGCTGTCGCTATGAATGGCTTTCCACAAAGTTACGCCTTCCCCGATCAATTTTATTAAAATAAGGTATATCATGCCGTTTATTAAATTTAACCACTGCCATTATAGGACATTTTGATATCCGATATCCTAGATATGTGTTGACGATTACATGGAATACCATATGAATTCATTTTGTTCTCTCTCTTTATAGGTAGCTGTAAAGTAGGCAAGTATTTTACTATAATCATAAGTCACGCAGAACAATTGCCTTGCTCCTTGCAAAGTTCTTTTTATTACCTTATTTTGGTGGGGCATTGACCCGTAAAATAGAGTATGCGATTGAGCAGTTTTAAAGTTCTAAGGTTAAAGTTCGACGATCATTACGTACTGACATGATGGAATGAGGCTCCTAAATGCTGATTCGGGTGAATCTAGGTTTTATTATAGTTGCTTATTAGGTTAAATTAATTAGCAGTAAATTACAGAATACTCTCTGATTTATAGTAGAGCTTTTCGTTTCTTCACATTCTCAAAAATCTGCTCATACATATTTCAAATGTGCTTAATATGCATCCGTATCGCACGTGCAAAATTGTGCTTCAGTGAACCAGTTTAA
Source organism: Sympetrum striolatum (assembly GCA_947579665.1). Taxonomy (NCBI): domain Eukaryota; kingdom Metazoa; phylum Arthropoda; class Insecta; order Odonata; family Libellulidae; genus Sympetrum; species Sympetrum striolatum. Next base: position 57,983,243 of record OX388349.1, read on the forward strand.
TTCACATGCAAAGTACTTTTCCGTGCTCATCTCAAGTCGAAGTGAATTGAAGGAAGGCAAAGTTGATTAAAGTAAATGAGATATGAAATTGCGAAAGCTAGATTTCGGTCTATAAGACGCATAACATGGTTTTTCAATTTTTAGAGCTTCCGTGTAACCCTGTATCTGAGAGTAGAGTAGAGTATCTCTCATCATAAGCATTATTTAATGATAAATGTCATGTGCATGACATGAGAAATTATTTTTAGGTTTAATGGAGGGTTTTGGAGCATCTCGATGCCACAGAAATAGTTTCATAATGCTAACGATATACCACTGTTCAAGCAAAGTCAATAAATGAACGATGAAAATATAAAGGAAAGCAATGAACATAATATATATTAACCCCAGTTGACTTCGGATATGAAAAAGTGAGACTTAGAGCTATAAAAGGTCACAATCAATACATAGCCTTTCATTAATTCAGCTTAATTTAGAAGAGGCAAATTAAAATGAAGTTCTTGATCAAAAATTAGTAGAGAAGAAATGAAGGAGAAAAAGTCTGCCGCAGCCAGGACTCAAACCCTGATATTCCACTTGCCGGGCGGATGCTTTAGCCAATTAAGCTACCGCGACAGAACATTCTCCCCTTCACTTTCTGATGCTATGATGGTAAGGTTTGCTTTGGGCCATTATCATGTGCATTTTCATAGCTTACAACAATTAGCAGGGTTAATCTTACGGTAATAATTAATACAAAAACCTCCAGGTTTAGAAAAAAAGTACTTGAATAAACCTCGAAATTGTTTGGGGGATTTAGAGTAGTGATTTAAAGTAAGCAACGAATAAATATTTAAATATATTTTGTGGTTCCACAAAATGAATTTTTAATCATGATATATTTTGAGCTATTTTTAGTATTGCTCCTACGTGAGACATGAACATTGCTTTTAATACTTAATCATTATACAATGATCAAGTTATTTACTCCTTGTGAAATTTAAATGCTGAAGTGAGAGGGACATATTTCGCAAAATAAGAAAAACGTAAAAGTACTCCATAATGAGCAAATGATAATATCAGAGATGTCTTGATGTTCACTAATCAGTTTTAATTCGTATTCCACTGATTTCTGTGGCGGTATTCGACAGTTAATTCTCAGCCACGTGTAATGTTGTATGATTCTCGTGAGGTTGAATGATTAGTTACGACGATGATCTCGATAAAACCTCTTATACATGTTAAAGCTTTTTGTTTCTTCGCATTCTCCAAAATCCGCCCTTAATGTACTTGAAATGCATCCGTATCGCACGTGCGAAATCGCGCTCCTATGAACCGGTTTAATTCGCATGCAAAGTACTTTTCCTTGCTCCCAGCAAACCCAAATGAATGAAGGGACGAAGTGCGGAGGTGAAGTTGATGGAAGCGAGCTGAAATGTGAATATGCGAAAGTTCGAAATCGGTCTGGAAGAATGCATGAATAATGCCGCACGGCTGAAATTCAACAAGCGGCATTCGGTCGGAGAGGAACTTTGCGACAGAAATACGAGTGGACTCCTTTTTTACTGGAAACAGAGCTGCGTGAAATATGGCGCAAACTTTGGCTATGGGTGGAGGGCGTATTAGGCGGAGGGAACCATATAAACATATCTTCATTTGCATAATATATCCCCGAAGGGTGGATATTATTGCAATATGCTGCGGCCTGAGGATTTTGCTGTGAAATTTAATGAGGGAAGAGCCTGCGTTACCTAGCATTTACTGCGCAAAAACAAGAATGGAATTTCTCAGCAAAAGATTAATCGGGCTTTAAGGACTACACCCATAAGAAATTAAATCTACTGCATTAAAGAAAGCAGATCACACATTCGGTAATAGAGGAGTGCAAAAAGCTAGAAGAAGAAAAGTAGCAAAGGGGATAGCTTAAATCATTTTCTTTGGAAGACAAAATTTGGATGAAGTCTTATGGTAGTACTTATTAGGATAAATTAATCAATTAATTCTTAATTAGATAATAATTAGAATGGATAAGATTAATCTGATGACTTTTTGCTTTTTGTTTGTTTTGTGTTATTGATAAATTATTAAATTTAATTATTATATATATTCATTATTTTATGTATTGTTATTATATATATTGATACCATTTATTGAAATGTTAACTGACTATTATTATTGATGTATCGCGTACATGTACTTATTGATAGCGTATTAATACATTTTGTCATGTTTTTCCTCATCTTTTAGTTATTATTATCGGTAGGTTTGCGCAGGTTTTTTGCACTCTCCTTCTTAGTGGTGTTTTCCTGCAGTGGAAAATGTCTTTTCTTAAGAATCTCTTAGGTATTTTACATCCAAACTAAGGAAATAAAAAACTTAGTAGATTTAATTCCTTCTATAAACAGCTCCATTCCCTCCTATTTACTCTGTTTGACTTTATAGTTGTAAATAAGTACAGAAAAAAATGAAACAAGTTTTTCATTTCTTTTAATTTTGTATTCCGATTATAGCTTGATCAGATTGTTGAATTTATATCGTACGGTATATAATTTTCGATCACGAAAGACCCAAATTAAATCGAAACCTTTAAGTGTAATTTAATAGAAATTGTTTTAATGACCATCCACTCCGATATCTGCGGGTTAATGAGGTAATTTTTCAGTAAACAAGGCTCTCACGCCTTCGCAGCCACATTTCGCCAGAATTCATCGCATTTTCGAAAACGACTACCTTATCTGGGTCGCGGAATACCCAAATGGCTTCCCGCTTCGAACAACGCCGCGTAAATTTCTTCGAGGAGTATCATAATCCCGTTTAATGGCTCCAACTAATCACGCGACCTGATACAGGCGACATTTTGAGATGGAAATCTTGAGGCGAAAGATTGGGGCAATTATCTCACCTCGACCGACGTGGCGGGTACTCGTTGGTGCATCAAATACGCCAATCCGATGATTTGTTGCTTCACTTTTCGGAATTAGTCACCAGACTATTAAAGTTGCTAATCTTTAATTATCTGCTAATAGTACTCGTTGGTTTAGGTTAGTTCGCCACGTATTCAAAGAGAAATAATTATGGGTTAATTTAACTAAGAAAGTTTGTTTATGGCAAAAATGACACCGGTTTTAAAGGTTGAATAATATTAAATAGAGAAATAGGAATACTCGTTCTATGTTTTCTGCGACAGTTTGTACAGTTCGTTTGAAGGATATGTTTCATAGCTGACCGTGCGGTAATTATTAATGTAAAAAACCTCCATCTTCAAAAAATCGCCGCAAGATATTGACACATCTCAAGCGTGGTTTTGTAGCGAAGTTACATCTTCAGGTGACAAACAAAATAACACGGTGTTATTACAGCTTAAGTGCGGTTTAGTAAAATCAGTTTTGAACATGTAGGTCAGTATGTTTAAGTAAGTACATCAGTTATTAAAAGAGAAATATAGATTAATATTGATTTTAGCTGCAAAGTGAAAATGAATGAATAATGGAGATTGTGAAATAATAGAAATTTTTGATAGATAGAGAGGCAAATTAAATGCATGTGAAGAGCAGCGGGTATTATGTCAACGACTTAACGTCGGAAGGAATTGACGAGAGAGGAAAATTATTACAGAATTCATTATTATAGATGAGTTGTAGTAATCCTGCTCTATTGTTTTAAAAGTGGTTTGCGTCTGGAGAAAAAAAATATATCGGTCTAGAGCAGAATAGTGATAATAAGAATGGTAGGTTAGGATAAACAAGAGAAATAGAATCAGCCAGAGGTACATACGTCCAGAAGTATTAGTTGGCGGGCGCATCTTCAATATTGTCGATTTAAATGCATGAACACTCATTCAGTGCGAAAATCTATTAATTATTTAAATTGAGTAACGGCTTTAAAATAGATTTAGATGTGGAAATATGAGCATTACATTACGTTATCAAATCAGGTGTAGATTGTCGTTTTGTCGAATCCACTGGAGGATTTTCGAATGAAGCATAAGAAATACCAAAGAAAGAATTGATTAATAAAACGAAATAAACTTAATAGTAAAATAATAAAAATAATTGCATCTTTCATTGCAATATTAGATAATTATGAATAAAATATACTGGATTTATTCAAAGCATTTCATAGATATAATATGATGAATATTCGAGTATTTAAATTAATTTAATAGTAAGAAAATTAAATCTTTACAGTAACCATAGTTTCATATCACCTGATTCTACGGAGGAAGATAAGCATTTAAAGCTTCAAATCGCTCGGAACGACTTGAAGGAAAGCGGCCTGTGGTAAGCCGAGTGCGACCGTATCCAATTCTGAGCACGTTCAACCACCGTCATCCTAACCTTGGGGGCCTTCCTATGATATCCTACGTAATTTCCTTAGCTTTTATTCCATCGGCATCCAAGAGCATAGCAGGAGTTGTGTGGCAATTTCAAGGACGTTTCGATCAAATCTGATTATATTTCACGTGTCAAATCAATTCTGGAGAGAGAGATGCCGTTGTATTCGAGGGCAAAAGTATAGGCGAGGATTCTCGGAAAGGAAGATGATGAAAGAAATAATAGTGCTGAGAAGTATTGAAGAATGGCGTGCTGGAAGAACTTAAGGCGTAGCTGGAGTTACAGATAAGACTGCGAGAGAAAATCTGATCTTATAAGATGGGAATAGAAACCGTAAAGTACGCTAGTTCATCCTGGTCTCCCGTTTGGGGATGATAGTATAAAAATTTATTCTTTACCATTACAGGGGATCTATACGCTAAGAACTGAGAATGTGTTCAGGGGAGAAATCGTCAGAGAAAAACGTGGCTCAGCAATGAATCTTATTTAAATGTTTAAGTGGAAATTGTTTCAGTTAAAAGATGAGCATCGAATCTCACAGTTTTTTTATATAAATAAATTTAGTAGCAGACAAAGCTGTGCCCTTATATCCATGTACTTTATGAGAAGAATATTTTTCACGGAGATACATTTTTTAACTCGGGTTCCTCGATCACTTAAGTACACATAGATATGTTAGTAAATCCAGCAAGTAGGTAATGTTTACACTTATACAGGAATGTATAAGCTTAACAACAGTAGGTCTCAGAAACAACTATAAGGAGCTTTCGGCAGCAGCCAATGCACTTATAAATGTTTATATGTTATTAAAAAGCTAGCTTGGTTTTCGTTCGCAGTAGTATTATAGGATATAAAAGCTTTTTACGTTTCAGGGTATCCTTCTACAAAAATTTCCATTCTTTCAATTTATTTATCAAGGTTTAGGATAGAGCTCGATGTGTCTAAGGAAGGACTTGGCTACTGGTATATGCGGAATTCTAAAAAATACCACTTGCTGGACACTTCAGCACAAAAAATAACCTAGTGCTTGTTCTTGAAAATTGATTAAACTATGATGTGGATCGAGAAAAATGAGCAAAGTCTTATATTATCTCAATAGACCAAAGGTCATAAACGCACCTTCCAAATCACTTGTTAAGCAGTTATTACAATAACTTCCACTAACGTAAGATGATAAAAGAATATAAGCAAATATATTACCTTAATTTTTCATTTTTAGTTAAAGTAACACTGATAAAAACGGCACAAAATACTACAGACACACGCTAAGGTGATCAATAATATATAATAAAAAATGTGCTACAAAGCGTGATATTGATAACACAAAAATTTTAATTGCTACTTAAAAATGACCTCATTATTCAGGTAACGTCCACTCAAGGAGGAAGATGAAAAAAACCTGCGAAAAAAAAACAAAATGATAAACGCAGTTCTTATAGCAAAAATAATAAAATAAAAATATGAATATGAAAATTGATATGAAAAAATATGATATGAAAAAAATAAAGAAAATATAAAAACAACAAAGAAAATATAATACAAATAACACAAACAAAAAATTATGAATGAATGAAATATATAAACTTATAATGTTAAATTTTAAGTAAAAGAAAACAAATTAGTTAAAAAGGAAGCTTTTAAAATATCGTAGGGTTGAATATAAGGAAAAAAATATAACTGTTGATACATTGAAATGTGAGATGCATTTAGATTCACCCTAGAGTAGGTTATTGGACTCAAATTAAGGACTTTTGATGTGACGGTAAATTTCTCGATTTAAAGCTATCAAAATACATAAAATGTATTCATTACCACTCCTTTAATCATGAAAGTCAAGTCTTTTGCAAGCATGGCATGTTGATTTTCTCTCACCGTTCCGATAATTACTCTACGACCTTTCCAATAATGATTTCTCTCCCAGGGTTGATGAAGGCAATTCTAGTTCTGGTGAGCAGTTAATATTTGGAAAGCTTCGAAAATTTGGTAGATTATTACTTGATTCCGTGATATGTGATAAAAATATCTGTGCATAAATGTACCAGATAAGTTTGTTCAGAAATTTCTACACAGAAATTTTTCCCAGTGCTTTTAAGATAAATCCAACGACGTTACATAAAATAATGAAAGGATTCTTTTAAAGAGCGCACACACGGGATCGTACATTTTTTCTCATGACAGCAGCGAGTAATGTTTAATAAATAATATATTTCATAGGACACGCGATATTTACTGGAAAACACTGTTCTTATTTCTCTTCCTAACCATTATCTTTTATCAACACCCAAATTTAGTTTAGGACAGATTAGTAGCAATTTCGTGTATAAAAAAGCACAATTCTGAAATAATCTAACCTTATATTTCTGCATGTAATCACAATATGAGTTGTAATGAATATTATTATTCCAGAAGTAAAAGATTTGCAGCTTTTCGGGCAGATGCAGTGAAAACTAAACTTGAATTTTGTCCTTGTTCCTCCACAAGATATTTTGACATGTAACAAGTTTTATCCGAGCCTAATTTAACATGCTGATTGAAAGTAAGATGGGTAACATTCAATAAAGGTTCGCTGAAAAATTATTATCGTTTCTCAACCATTTTGTAAAGTTTGGAATATATGTATTAAAACTCAAGCGCAGATTGATGTTTTCAGGTGTCTGAAATATTTTGATGAGGATTTCATAAGAAAAATATTGTATGATATGAATGATTATATTAAATGAAAAAGGGTTCTTAATTAAGGTCCATACCGAGACAACGTCTCCTCTGCCATCTAATGTCTCGTTAACTTTCTATAGCGTGGGACAAATACATAAATCAAGAAAAATAAACTCATTATGGAACATGACCGGAAATGACCATGAAATCTCCATTTACATAAGTACGTGTAAAAACGACGTGGTATGTTAATGGCTAGACGAATGGCACCTGCACGGAAAGTGGGAGACCTGGGTTCGAGTCCCAGCTGAGTTACTATTTTAACCTTCTTGTGCAAGAAAATGCTCGATATAGTAACAGCAGGATTACTAAAATGTCTCTCTGGAACCTTCCAAGTACCTCCTTTGTTATGATAAAGGTTAAACAACCACAACAATTGGAAAAACATGATGTGGCCAGCATATGACTTTCTCCATATATAAGATGTAAATATTTATCTACGACAGTATTTTCGAACTACATATTCCATCTAAACTTTGAAGATGAGTGATTAATTCATATCATACTATCTTTTACGTCAAAAAAATTATAAATAATGTTTTTTGGGACATTTTGGAAGAAAAACGATGAAATTGGCCTTTCGCCCACAGCGCCCAGAGCGCCCACAGAGTACATAGTAAGAAACTTCCGGTTTATCAGTATTTCATGAATAACTCCTAAACAGTCTGTTAAACAAAAATATGTTTCATACAAAAGTTATAGTAAATTACATTTTATATAACTGTTATTAATAATAGTATATACCTAAATATCATATTAATGGAGATATTTTTCAAAAACGGAAATTTGCTTCGAAGAATAAAGCTCGACTTCCGGTTTACCGATTTACTCCAAAAACTAACCAACTTTGACAGCACACACCACAGTACTATATGTGAAGTTTGGTATTGATACGACTAATAGTTTTCACGTTAGAGCGCCCACTATCACATACACATACACACACACATACACACGTACACACAGACATCATTCCGAAAATGGTCAAAACGTGTTCTAGGGACCCCAAAACATGTATTTCCATTGAAATCTCGAAGTCGAATTTTTTCATGAAATCAATACTTTCTCTATACTTCGTATATGAAGAAAATAATAAGAAACAGTGAAAAGAGCAAGGGAGATGCAGGAAGAAGAGGGAGGGTAAGAAGCCGACTGGAAATGACTGTGGAAGCACGTGAGAAGGAAAGATGACAGCGGATCCCCACACCCCTCGCCGCTTAATACGTTACCGGAGGCATCAAAATTGCCACCAATGCGGGGCGTGACACAACTAATTTGGCGGTGTTCGCTGTAGCAACAGAGACGGAGGAAGGAGCGCAGAAACAAGCAAACGAAGGCCATCCCCTCCGCCCATAGTCCTCCATATCTGCACCCAAACTCACCCCCTTACCCTTTCTATGTCTCTATCACCCGAGGAAGCGTACACATCCTGCCTCGGGAAAAGAGGACGCAAAAGATGTTTCCAGAAAGGCCCGGATGCGACGTTTGGACCGATGTCACGCACCAGAGAAGAAGGGATGAGTGAATGGAACAATGAGGAGGAGCTCTTTCGGATGAGACTGAGAATCGGAAATCGAGAAGAAGCGTACCGCGACTTCCGTTGTCGCATTGAAGTTTGTTTATCACTTGCAAGCGGAAAAACGCAGCGCATATTTAAGGTAAAATGAAACACAGGGATAAAGCGAGATTATTGAAGTGTAAACAGGGTTTTTTAGAGGCAGATTTCGTTATTTACTAACTAGGGGAACACCAGGTTTGTGGGAAACGGATTCAAAAGAAACTTTCAACATTCAGGGCCCTTTTTTGCTTACAATTGTAGAAACGTGTCCGACCGTTAAATTCAATGTGCCTTTGTTTATGAAAAATGGTGTGGTGGCCGAGTGGTTAGCGTGCTTGCACGTTATCGTTCCAACTCCACGGTCCCGGGTTCAAATCCCGGCTAGTCTGATTTTCCTGGCTAGGGAATGGTTGTGTGTCTTCGTAAATAGTAATAATTATTGAAATGGATGTAATTGGGATGTCCCTGTTTCCATCAGAGAAGTTATAATTATTACTAATAAAAATTAGCAACTGACAATTGGAGTTAGGCAACCGCGTCATACGCGTGCATTGCCATATAGGTCTCGAGATTTTCCGCTTCGGAAATTATTTTTTCCATTTTTTACTAATAAATTATCTTTTTGGAATTTAAATTTCACATTCTAACCTCCCAAGCATTCATTAATTTTTAGTTAGCATTTATTCAAATACACGCAACGCCGCACAGGGGGCTAGAATATAAAAAAAGCTGGACAAAATATAAAAGTGGATTTTTTGATAGATGACTCAGAAACTTTCCTCTTGTAACTATTCAAGTATATTCAAGTATATTTTATTATATTTTACTTGTGTTTTTATACTACGTAGTAAAAAGCTTTTATAGTTACCGTGGACTAAACATCGACAACCTACCCCACCTTTAGAATAACTCCAACTTTGTTATACCTTCCCCCAATTATCATGCAGTGAGTATCTTCTATGCATAGCAGTGTTCACGAATTATCTCAATTCACGTAATCCTTAGGTGTACGAATGGCATATTTTGAAGTCAAATACGGTAAAGATTATGATGGTTGGTAACAGTGAGGAAGTGAAGTCACATCGTGGAGTACAGGGTGTAAGAAGTTCGCGTGTGTGGGCCATTATTGTTGAAACCGGTAATGGATAATAATACTGTGGATAAAGAACTAGTTAGTCTCCCTTCTCTCCATGTGATAGACTTCCACAATACGACCTCTTCTTCTGTGGATTTTATAATACATAAACCACTAAATTTAGTCTGAACCTGCTATTGTATTCGAAATTTTCAGTTATAACAATCATAACCTATCGCTTTTTGTAATTACGTCTCTATCGCATACTTGACTGTATATTTAGCCGCAGAATCATCTCCGTAACATTCCTTTTGTCCAAATGTTTGATGCTTGCCAAGCAGGGGAATGAAAAACCCATTAACGTCCAAATCATGTCTGTGGAATTCGGAGCGCAACCGAAATCAAATGGTAAATAGATGATAACTGCCGAGAAATGATAAATGAAGGCCGCCGATCCGCATGAGAAGGAGAAAACGCGAATCATTCGATGCTGGCGCCGCGATTCTGCCTCGTGAAAGAGAAATGTTTAGATCGTCCGCGAAAACAGAATGCTGTTCCCTGAATCAAAACAATAATTTCCATTGTGGAATGACCGATGGGGCGGAATATAATGAAAGTAAAGTGAGAACACCACAGTTTTATAAACAGATGATTCTACATTTAGTTCATCGCATAATTTAGTATAGTCGCATGTTTCGAGTTCCGATTGCTTTGATATGTAATCACTTCCAAAAGTTTGACGAATCCCATGAGTTAAAAAAATAATATAGAATCTGGGAAATTTATCAGTTCCGCTGGGAGGGATGGATTGTAATCAAATGGTGGATAATTTAGAAGTACTTTTCGGCTCAAAAGAGACATTGATTGTATGACTACATAATAGAAAGGAAATCAACTGTGTAATCTGTGCAATCCACACAGTCATGTAACGTAACCTGTGGGTATTACAAGGTCGACTTGATTAGTCTAATACGGTATTTTTTCACAAAGTCGAGCTACTTCTGATCTGATTTAAATCAAACTTGTATTTAATTAAAACACATAGGTTCATCAACATTTCTATACTGATATGTAATACATTTATAGTGAATTCGAATATTTTGGAGAAAAAACACTGATATATGAATTATTCTACTATTCTATCAGGTCACGCGTCAATTCATCGTTCATTGTGTTATTTCCGAGAGCTCGATTGCTTTTTACTTAACTCGATGAAATATTCTAAGCTAATCCATTTTTATATTTCCAATAAGTAAATAATCAGTAATATTGATAAACTTTTACTAATTCCGCCTTACTCAGCTGGTATCATAAAATATTTTTAGGGCAGCTAGTTCAATTGAAACAATTTCGTCTCTACATTTTTTCATAAACGCTGCTTCCATGGAACACGACCCATAGAGAGTTACAAAAATCCACCTCTAAGCCAAAAAGGTTCCTAAAAGATATAGAAAAATATTTGACCAATTTATCTCATGAGTTAAGAAATAGAACTTAGGGGGCATTTTCCCATTTTTTCTTATTCACACCTTTCTTTCTGCCTCTTTCACATACTATTCAGACCTTGCCGCATTTTATTCTCATGATAATAAATATTGCGACTACCGATGAACTAAGGAAAGAATTTTGTTAGTAGTAGTTACTGACTGTCAGATAAAAGTAGAATGAGCTATGAGGGAATCTAAGGTTTGAACTACGTACGCATAAAAGATGGTAGATATCTGTTGGTGCCACCTTTTGAAAAAGTACACATAATCAGAGAGATAGATGGGAAAACTAGACGTGCTCAAACTTTTTCTTGCATAGACTCTGCGTGACAGCTAGGACCGAAAAACTAAAGTAGGGCAAAGGTTTACGTACTCCCTGACCCTCGCCTTGCTACGCTACTCATGTATTCTCCATAAAGTTCCTATTCGAAATGGAAAATGAAATACAAAAGATCTCCTCTGAAGTAAAAAATACTATTATGATAACGAATATCTTGTCTTAGTCACCACTCCTATCACTTAGTACGAACGGGGAATCTGAAATAGAAACATTTTCTGCCGTTGCTGCGAGATTTCAGCTGACTTACTGAGGTAATAGTTTTATGGAAATATCTTTAAACATACAATTTCATTCCTTATTTACGGGTGAATGTAATATGACACGACATTGATGGCACAGAGGTTAAAGTGCAAGCCTAACAACGCCGAGGTTCTACAATCAAATCCTAGTTAAGGAGATACTGTGTGTGCTTGCGACTGCTGCTTGTGACTTGCATGTGAAAGATTAATTATAAGAGAGGTAAGGTGAAAATTTGCCCATTGAAGTCTGTATTATTACTTCTATTTCTATTTATTAATATCTTAATAGCAATTTTCTTACTTTCAAATGTTCAACCTTCTAAAAGTAATTCACAGAGTGTAATGTGGTAAATAATGTATTTTTTGGTGATTTATTTTGTGTAAGATTATAGATAATATGTTTAACTTCCAAGCATCTATTGACGAGGCTCAAGGAAATTTGATTGTTCGATCTTGCTTATTTTTTCTAGTATAAAGACTACGTTTTCTTCTTCTTTTAATGTACTTATTACTAAAGAAATATAGAAGTGATCTCCGCCATTTTGAAATAAACATACACCATTTTACTGCTATTTCATTTTCATTAGATATTATTTATTCATTTACCTAAGAGTTAAATAGGATTAATCCATTCAAATCGTTATTTTCTTCTTTTTCATTCAACTTTTTGCATAAGGTTTCGCACACCTAGTTGTACCATATACCACAATAGCCGTAAGAGATTGATCCGAATCCGCGAGCCCGGAGAAACATAAATCCACAGACAATTTCCCCGGTCGACAACCAAAACCGTGACATGTCCATTACTTTAACTTCTCGAAGATTCCCAGAGAGGCGCTATTCCGCGAATCTGGCTGCACTCGGTCACGTTTGTTTACAAATTCAGCATCGTCTTGACAGGGAGAGTAGCAGGGACGGAGTGATAAGGGTAGGACGGAATCCTCGGAGGAGGTACATCTCGGGCGAATACTTAGGAAATGGAGAGTGAAAGGAGAGATGACAGAGGGTGTGTGGGGACTTTCATGAATGCATAAGAGAGCCTGATACCGAGAGAGGGACACGGATGCGAGTCTCCAGGGGACGCGGGTGTCGAGGTGCCTTCGATAAAAAGACCGGAAAAATTCCTCCATCAGTAATTTTTCCATTTCGTTTGCCGGGACCTCGATGCTTCGAAAGGTATCTCCGGGAAATGCGACGTGGCCGATATTGAAATGCCAGTCGCTACGTGTACGGTCGTGTGCGGTGCGGTGCACGGTGTGTGACTCGACTCGATGGAACGATGCAGCACAGTTCACGTTCAGATGCCATTCTTAGTAACGCGCATCACATTCTGTTCATTAATAATCTAATTCCATAGTCCGTTCCCAAATTCCATACTTCTGCGCTTGAGTATTTAAAACCATATTTTTAAGGTTTAGCAAATGCTCCATGCTCGTATTTATGATCATCTATGAGGATCCAAACAGCCTTTTATTGGACTTCTTAACGATTTCATACTCTGCGTGCAATACATTGGACACCATTTTCAGGGCTTATTATAAATCATTTATATCAATCAATCATTTATTTTAATATAATTTCTATTCCGGAATCAAAGGAGTCATATTGAGATTTTATTGCTAATTAAATAACGGAAATTGAAATATTTTGAATTCAACTAAATTCAAAATAATTTTTTCTTTATAGAAAAAATTAAGGTCTGGAACGGTTAAATTACTGCAAAATATCGTCATTATTCACATATTACTACATAATAATACATACATAACATACTAAATAACTCAGTCGTTGTACGTTAAAAATTATTTTGTACTATAAAATGGCTAGTGATCTTTCGTAATGTTAAACTTTTAATAACAAGGAATAATTTGTTCTGATATACTACATTGTATATGTAAATCCCTTATTGTATTAATAATACTTTATGCTGTGATCAATCTATCTCTTTCTTTCGTTCTAAACCTTGTAAGTATTTAACATCTCTCTTCTCTTTGTGGGTATTCTCCTGCAAATGAAATATAATATTTCTGCAGTCAAAATATCAAAATTTTTATTTGCTTGAAAAAGCGTCTCTTTCTGTCCATATTTTCTTTCTATTTCCACTTTACACGTCACAATCCTATTTGTATTATCGTTTTCATAGTACTTATTTTCAAGCTTTATCTATTTAGTGTATTTATATTACACAAAGATTAGAGGAAAGATGAAACCTTCTGGCCAACAATTTCGCGCGATAAAGATGTTTGCATTTAAATACGTTAAGAGATAGCCAAGCAAATATAAATGCATTATTCATTCAATTCCTCCACGTTGATCTATTTCAATGTCAGAATTTCAATGTATGGAACGTTGTTATTTTGTCTTTTCGTATAGGTGGATAAAAATTGATCTTTCATTTACTTTCCTGTCGATGGGTATGACACTACGAAGGATACTGAGGTATGGGTGATACTTAGAAACAGTTCAAAAAATGAAAAAACTTGGTATAATTTTTTGAAATGTTTATTCCATTCCACGAAGTCACGCTACAGCATATCAATTTTATCTTAGATACAGTATTCATTTTGGTCAACACGTATTTTTTTCTAAGAAAAAAGTCATTCACGTGGCTATTGAGCTATGCGTGGATGTTTCCAATTCATAGTACTTTTGTTTGGGCAGATTACTTCACTCCTCATCATGTCAAGTTAACCTCATTCCCTCTTCAAAGTTTTCGGTAACCAAGAGTGAAAATGTGATATTCCAACCAGCAGTTGGAGTAGTTACATCACGGACAGAAATACTGACCTACAAAGTCACTTATTCAATTGTTTTGTGCGCTATTTTCACTTCTCCATGGTTCATACGAATTGCTTCATCCATTTTTCAAGGATTCATGACCCATTACACTATTGTATGAATTATACTATCTATCATTAGAATTGTTTAAGTTTCCTTTTTATATTCGATAAAATTATTTTTAGATGCAAATTTAATACTTGAAAATGAAAAGACCAGCGTTCAAAATATCGTTAAGAGAAATAAAGGGAAGTCTTACAAGACAATAAAACGGATAGAATTGCACGTGCGAAACCACAGGTCACGACGAACTTACATACAAAATACATTTTTCAGCCTAGACTATTGCCGTGTTATTTTCATGCCACCTTCGATCCACCAAAGATGTGAACATAAAAAAACTCTCGCGTTGGCGTTTCGGACACGTTGGATATCGAGCACAATAAAGAAGAAAGTATAAGAGGAGAAGGGAAACGAAAAAAGAAAGTTACTGACGGCAGGGCGAGATGGAAGAATTCGGTGTATCTTGGGGGTCGAGATTCCATCCGTATGTGATAAACTCAAAGGAAAAGAGACTTTGAAATGAATCTGAGAAGACGTGAGATAGAAACAAGGAATCGGATAAGGTGTAGAGTGGGCGTGCAAAAGTCCATGGAAGGGTTTGCATTAAAATCACGCTTTGAGATCGTTTCATTTCCATTTTTTTTGATACTATTCATGAAACCTAATCTTCCGTAAAAACTCAAATAATTGTGGACCGATGTAGTTGCTGCTTGAATTGGAGGTAGCAATTTCTTCTCGACAAAGAAATATTATTTTGACGAGACTACTTGGTATTGCAGTGCTTTTCTATAAACTTACACTATTTTTTTAACAATTTTAATTTGTATCCAAATTATATCAAAAGTGTCAAGTGCACAAACAATTGTTTTAGACTGACTAAGTTTTGGTTTTTGAATTAGAGAATTCCAAGTCTTTCTTAAGTTCCACTATTTTCTTTTCTTAAATTTTATTATACATTTTATTTTACGTTCACTTCATTTTTTATATTGTAATATGTCAAATTACAAATTATTTACTATCAGTTAACTCTTTTTACAACGCATGAATGTACTCTTTTTGTATGATGGTTACCTCCACACAGGTACCTTTTGAGGCAACCTAATGCTTTCTAAGCCTCTTTTGTAATTTTTTTGTAAAATTTGATTTCTGTTGAAAGCAATAAACTAAACTAAATAGATAATTTCCTTTCCACCTGCAAAAAAGCAAATAAACTCTTAAAGATCCACACTAAAGTTTTACATAGGATCTGTTGATTTGATCATCAATGTAAATTATTTTTTTGCGAGTTAAAATAAATGCGTTCTTAGGCTTACTCTTGTGAGATGGTGCGCTTTAAAGTCGTTGCATTGTAATGTCGTTTAATGGTAATTTTGTGTTGATTAGTATCCTTCCATCTTTAAATACATACTATGTTCTACTTTACTCAATATAAAACGAATCTTCTTTCACCTATAATCGCAAAAATATGAACTATTTTGCTTTGATTTGCTACTCCTTAAATTTTAACGCTAAATTAATATATATTCCATTTTACTTATAGAAATTTAGAAGCAAGTTGATGGAAAACAATGAATGCTTAGGAGGAAAGAATGTGCAGCCGAAATTTATGAAAGTTAGCAACAAGTTCAAAGATTGCTTATGACACAAGCTGAAACATTTCTTCTTTACCAAGTTATGGATTACGAACATTATATTTGTACACTTGAGCCATCCGATGAACAGGTTAGTCGATCACGTGATATGATTTGGTATGATTGATATTTCCTGAACCAAAATGAGTTATAATATTGATTTCAGTCAATCATAAATAGATATTATAAAAATAGTGTCGTAATTGGGTAAGGTAAGGTACTTTTTTCAAGTATATTCTTCCTTGGGATAGTAAGTCGTATTCGAGTTCAAATCACGCGTGATATTTAAACTACGTACAATAAACTTCCAACAGTTAACGTTCGCATATATCGTTTGTAAAACTTCTACTTTTTACATATATTTATCAATCATTTGCATCATTTTTATCATTTGTATGTGTGGTGAACAAGACTTTACCCCATTACCAATCGAAAAATCAATTTTTAAATACGAATGACTTGGCTAGAATTACATACTGACCAACTACATAATTATTCGATTTCAATTTGTATTCATCAATTTTGAAAAGAATGAGCGCAAATTAACCACCATGAGACTGGCTTTCCGAGCTGGAAATTTGTAACAGACATGTTTTTCTTCCGATTTGGACGGACGCCAATTCCAAAAAAATTCCCCGATTTTGGATATATTTTTCAGAATTTATCACGTTTTTTTTCTTTATATAGATTTACGACTGTGATCTAAGATAATGAAAGGCGCATAAATCAGTGACATGAAACTAAATTAAAGAATTGTCTATTAGTTGATTTCAGGTAAAGAACAACTGAAAAATTGCATATCACTTACAATATTACGGACAGAATAAAAACGTAAGACACGAAAAGAAGTGCCAAAGAAAAGGAAAAATCGTAATACGGGAGAATGTTAGTGAAAATAAGGAGAAGAGGTATTGTTGTGATAGATAGCTATACCATACTCTTTTTTTACAATTGTTATATTTTCACTGCCTGTCTATCATAACTCTTTTCTTTCTCCTTCATCAAAAATATAGTTTTCTATCTGTAGGTTTCGCATGTTTTTCACACTCCCCTTCTTGTGAGTGTTTTCCTGCAGTGGAAATTTTTTCCTGAGCCCTCAGCTTAGGTTTTTTCAATCCACATATTACTTTTCTTGGTGTACTGTTGCAAACTATCCCTTTCTTTTTGTTTCACATATGACGATGGGTTATATGTAAGAAGAGACTTACTAGTCTCAATCTCTCCCGAATAAAGGCCATTTATTATTTTATGATTTTTATTATTATTATATCATTCCTTCTATCTTTAATATTTGCAATAAGGTCTAAATTCTTAACATGTGAGCCGACTTCCGGTGTGCGAAATGCAAAATATCTCCTTTAGTTCGCGTTAATTTTGGCTAGCCGAAGTACTATTTCAGAAAGGACATCTAGGGCATAAAGAGTAGCCAGCATGATATACAAAGACACATACGCTGAGTAATGGGTCACTTTCATACAAAGTGGGCCAACTGCATTGATAGAAAATTAAATCTGAGATCGAGGAGCATTAAAGAACAATTGCAGCAGAGGTCCTGATCACGGTATGTTTCAAGGGGCCAACGTTGGCCAAATGCCGAGCAGAAAAATTATATCTTGAAGTGGGTAATGTTTTTAAAATTTTTCTGTTCAGAATGTTCCCGATATTTTTCGGTTATATATATGAAAACACTATATATTTTATACATGTAGTTTATATTGGAAAATTTCCCAGAACTCTTTAGCATTAAGAATTATTGCGAATAGATTTGAAAGGTGTTTTAAGGATTCCCTATTAAATGAACAGTGGGATTTTCTCATTTAAAGCTGATGTTTGCTAATACCACAAATTGAAAATGTTATACCTACATATCATTATTTATTTTCTTTGGGAAAAACGATTTTATTATGAAAGAATAATAAATTGTGCCGGAATTAATGATATAGCTTATTATTAATGATCTTATTATACATTTTCAGAATAATATTCTTATAATTAATTTACTTTAATTTTATATACATTAATAAACTAATATTATTATTACTTTAAAATCAGATTGTAAATATTATGTATACAATTAATAAACTACACCTATGTAGCTTACGCAATGTCTGTTATTTTCTTTAATTTGTAAATTTAACTATAATTTTAGATAAACGGTCAAGATTATACAATTTTTTGCTATGACGAGAATTTTATGTATTTGCTTTGATACATTTTGTAGTTACTTCTGAATTGCAATTACGAATGTGGAAATTATATAAAACTCTGTATTTCAGATAATCAAATGTAGCATAAATCCGAAGGAAAAGCGACCCCCTAATATTTAAAAAACATTTTGTGTAGAATTAAAAATAAATTATATTTTATTTTAAATTTATATTTATATTTTCAGAGTTAAAAGCGTCTATCAAACATGAAAAACTGAATAGACATATTTCTGCTGTTTAGAGCTTTCGAAATAAAAATCAATGGCAGAAGGAAAAAGAAGCGATGAAGGGAAGCTCAATACTACGTCAATGCATCACAATTTGCTTTATTGTTTGTCTTTTTTTATTATTATCCTCTGTTACTCCTTTCTTTAACTGAATCCATATTTAGCTGCATTAGTGGCTTGGAAAATAAAAATAATTATAAAATTGAATAAAAATAAGTATAAAATAAAAATGAGGAAAAATACAAAAATAATACCAGAAACATAAATAGTACGAAACGAAGCAAACGACAAAATAATAAACAAATAAAATCGGAAACAAGACCCGAGGTGAGTTAAATCAGTCGAGAGCACTGCGGAGGATTATGGGAAACTTGCGATAATACGTAGTCCCCGTTGGCGTAATGGGGACTCGGCCAACTCTTCTTCTTCCTTAATCCACTTAGGAGATTAAAGCAATCCCCGGTGTCTCGCGAACATCTCCTTTAGCCCAAAAGGAAAACCGCTCGAGCCATGAAATACGCCCTGGACCAGGTGCGGGGCGGACCGGAAGACCATTGCAAAACTTTTAGGAGGCCCAAGTTTTTTCGAGGGGGAAAAATAAACTCATGTGAGTCGGAATATTCCTCAAAGAATCGCGTTACGCGCGGCGTGCTTCTTTTGGGAGACGTATATACCATTGGGTAATTTCTCCTCGCTTGGACGAGCTCGTGGTCGCAACTCCATTCGTTTTTTACGCCTCTTTTTTCTGGCCGTTCATTATCGCCCGCATGACCCTAAATATACACGGATATCCGTGGCTAACACAAAAATGAATGGATCTATCTTACGCGCGAAAGCATGTCTTACTAAAATACTGCGTTTTGCATCGCAGCGTCTATTTCACAGTATACTATGGAAATGCACTTAATTAATTAAATAAATGAAGATATTACCCGAAAATAATTTCTAATTTGCCTCTATTTAGACCGAGGCAAACCCATTACATTTGAGCTTAAATTTTGCATTGTGCTGACGCAGAGCATTTACCTCGATTTTCTCCTTTGCCATTATACTCGAGGTAACTAAAAAGATATAATAAAAATGTGAATATTTATATAATTTTGATAAATGTATGGGCAAATAACTGATTTAATTGACTTTATATTAAACGCTATTACAGTTACTGTAAAAAGAATTAAATCAACAATAATAAAGTGTGGAAAGAAAACGAGACACGGTTGTTACTAAATTATCCTATACTGTTTTGAAGTACCTTGTAGGATAATAATATTAAAGTTTTAAATTTAGTTTCGAATATCGTTTGATTGTATTTTCGAGTCATTTACATAACTATTAAAAAAACTGTCGTTATCTGACATCATTCAGATTTATTTTATGACAAACCTATGTTGATTTCCAGTTCATACATTTTTTCAGATCTTTACGTGTTATAAATTCACTTTCTAAACTTTCAGTTTACCACATCATTAAAATGTATAATTTTTTACCCTTATTTCATTTCTCGACATGCTATTTCATTAAGGACTCAGCTGAAGACATAAGACTTCAATTTAATTCATCAATATATAGATTCGACCGTGTAGTTGAAATTCACCCAAGCTTCCGAAAATGTCTCTAAAACCCTGGGAACGAGGTCCATTTTAGTCCGAGATATTGCGTATAAAGGGAGGAGGATTAAGGGCAGATGGAGCAAAACGCCACTAATTGGCGAATTCGAAATGTTTTGTACCCTCTCTGGGTCACCCATTGGGATTTGTATTGCCGTCAATGAAAGCCCCAGGTTATAGGAAAGTGATGCTGAAGAGAGCTGTTTCGTGGAGAATGGGAGATTAATAGCTATCTCTCTCCCTCAGACCCCAAATGAATGGGAATAGAATTATAGACGAGAAAGTTTAAGCGAGACAAAAGGATAGTACTTATTCATGCTCTCCTACACACTTGGAAAATTAGATTGAAACGGTTCGACTTAGCACACTTTTTTAGAAAGAGTTATAATGCAAGTAAGTGGAATACACCAAGTTGTGCGAACTCTAATTGTTGTATATAAAGGCCTTAGTATAATATGGTTTTGTTTACCTACACGAAAATAATATTTCTCAGGATTGAATTATTATTATAATTATGGATGTTCGTAAATTGAGTATTACTCTCACAACGCTTTGATACCTTAAATAACTAATCAATACATGATTAATTAACTAGATAAGGGCCAAAAATACGAAATATTAGTTGAACAAAGATTTTATGATGAACAACTCAAAATATTTGGTGACAGTACTTAGATAATAAGTAGCCTCCTTATTATATAGCTTAGAAAATTAATTTTTTATTAAGGATATACATTCTTCTTAGCCTATACCACATCGATGACTGTATACTCTTCATCTAATAAAGTGGTTCAGAAGAAATATTACGTAAAATGTCAAAGAATAAAACAGGGATGTGCTCACTAATTAGTGCTGATGTAGGTATAATTAATTAACATTCAATCGCCAAAGAACATTTAAGTCTTATCTAAGCGAACTTAGATGTGGAAGAAAAAGCTTTCTTGGCAAGATGAAG
Organism: Sympetrum striolatum; assembly: GCA_947579665.1. Lineage (NCBI taxonomy): Eukaryota > Metazoa > Arthropoda > Insecta > Odonata > Libellulidae > Sympetrum > Sympetrum striolatum. Next base: position 58,004,438 of record OX388349.1, read on the forward strand.
AGTGAGTTTGTTTGCCTCTGTATTCCTGACTATGCGTGAATGATATCAACTGAAATGTATGTAACAATGCAGAGAAAAAGCCTATTACTTAACCGTTCCATAGCTTTAGTAGTCTTCAATATATATCCAATTTGATACTATTATTCTACTTAACTCAGTAATTCTCAGATTATTTTACGGCCACGAATAAAAAGAAATAAAATGAAAGGAGGTATATTTTTCCTCTATGCTATATTAAAAGAGGAATGAGAAGTAATCCATTCTTTTATATATGTAACCACACATATACGGGAAATTCGCAAATGACCAAAACAATATAGACTTCAATAGCTTACCTATGCTAACGTATGAGCTAGTCTGATAGCTTTTTGGCAGTATTTGGAGGTTCACTTGATTTAGGAAATATAGGATATTTCGAATTGGCTCCAAAATTGATCAATAGAATGTTCTCCGTTAGTCTTGGTGTCATTGTACTCCAAATCCGAGTTTTGGAGAATTGGTGAGATTCCAGTTCGCCATATCGACAATGTGTCAAAGAGAATCATGTTCATGAATTTGAAAGGCAAATCTGAGCGTTAGTTTGGGCACCGCGGCGAAATGATGCACCTCTTCGCGAGATGTCTCTATCCTCTGGGTGCCATCCATCCTCCGATGGTGCCTTTACACGGGCAAGAGCAGCCATAAATAAGCCTATTGCGAGACAGCTACGTTTGGTTCATCGCCTTAGGGAAATAAAGTCCTCAGTAGCGAACGGCGCGTGCGGTAACACTTAAAGCTATTAACAGTAGGGATCGCATAGTCTAATTACTGATTTAAGTTCCTCCAACACTTGGAGATGACTTTCCACTTATATCGTAAAACAAAGATTGAAAATACAAATTAAATTAGGATTAATTTTGGTTTATCGACCTCTAGGAAAAAGGTGAAACTTGTGTTTGCGCATAAAAGCGTGGGCTTAAGAAAAATCCAAAGGAGAACTGTAAATGAAAATTTTATCAGAACCGAGACTCGAACCTGGATCTCTCAATTGTCGGTTGGTTACATTATCTAATTAGAGCAATCCGGTCAGTGTTCTGGCCAGCCAAAAACCAATACAACAACTAACTGGTAATTGGTATATCCAAGAGTGCTGTGTTCGGATAGCTCAATTGGGTGGACCAACCAACCGGCAATTGGAAGATCAGGGCTCAAGTCCCCGCCTATTTCCCCCCGAATTTTTTCATGTCCGTTTCCCCGTGGGATTTCAAAGTATTTATCTCTCTTTCTCTCAAACCCCAAACGAATGGCAATGAAAGCGAAGACACAAATGTTATAGTAAAGCATATATGGCTAAGATTTATTTATGGTTTATTACAAATCTTAAAAATGTGTTAAATCCCCTTGCAAACTATGAAACAATCAATTAAAAACAAGAGGATCTCTCAGTCAAAAATCACAGACTAAAAACTCAATCTATAATCAAGAATTCAATTATTATATAATATTCACCGTGACATTCATGAGTTAGTACTTATGAAGATTGTGACATTACTTACGTTAAACTTTAAAGCTTAAAATTTGTACGGAATGCTTGAAAGAGAGCTTAATTAAATTATGTATCTGAAAAATCTAGATCTAGTGAAATCGTCTCTCCTGTAGATGTTTCTTATGAAGATGAAGACATTAATCATGTTAAATTTAAAGCTTTAAATGCATGCGGAATGCTTAAAAGATAGGTAAATTAAATTTTCTAAAAAATATGGATTACGTGAAATCAGCTTCCTTTTCTTCTTATCTAGTATATTACGTAAATATTTAGCTTCACCATAATTTCTCAGCACTACCAAGCATTCTCAATCCCATATTCAAAATTAAAGAGGGACATACAACTTCTCTTATAATAGCTCTACTTTTGACAGCCTCATACTGATATGATGTATTTCTTATGAACCAAGAAATTACACAATTTTCGTCATCTTTGATTTCTATGTCCAATCACCCGGAACAAGAATTGCAAGAGGCGCAGAAGTACGCGAGTTCACTGATTTCGGTTCGTAATGCCTCATTGGCTCGCGGCAGAGTCACCAAATCACACTCCATTGAACAGCCGGTCACTTGGAAGCGAATGAATTGGAAAATTCGCCCCAAGTTCCTATCCCTGCAAGACAGAAGTACGCTCTTTCAAACGGACCTTGAAGATACAACTTCGAAGCCAACTATTACTCTCCTAAAGGCGGATAAAAATGAGTCCTGAAGACGAATAACGTATTACGCCCGAGCAGTGATGTACAACTTAGGTTTAAGATAAAAAGAAGAATATATAGTAGGTGGTGGAGCTCTCCATTACGATGTTAGGAGAAAATACCTACTTGAACACTTTAATTTTAATTCCTATCTTTTTCTTTCCACGGTGAGTTTAGTTGTATGCGCAATTCGATGTTTATTCAATTAAATACCTATTTTATTGAAATTTAAGGTGTAGATGTATTTTCATTCTTTTTCAAATTTTCATTTGTCTTGAGGTTACTACTTTTTTTGTTTGTAAACATGAAACAATTTATTAATTAATGTATGGTGTGGTAAAATTAAATTATATATGCTAGCGCACACATTCAAAAGGAGGTAAACCCATCAAGGGAATAACATTTTATCAACCTTTACGTAAGTAAAAATGCATCAGAATAAAAGGTATTTTAAAGAAATAAATGCAAGATGTTGTATAGGTATTCTACACCAATATCCAATTAAGTGAGGGACTAAAGAAAATTACTCTGCTCTCCCTGTGTCCATCGTCGAGGACTTACTTTCAACAGGAAACGAGAGAGGCCAAAGCTTCAAGATGCAGTGATCTTGTGGTAGCAATTCAAGAAAAAAAATACCACTTTTCTTGAAAATATCATTGATAAGTAATTAATGAGGTATTTGAGTAAATATTTGAGGTATCCAATGTCATAATTACGGGAAAGAATAAGAAATAATTGCTCCAGATAACTTCGCGTCTTATTATAACATCCGAGAATGATTGAGATTATACATGGATAAGGAAAATATTAAAGAACAGGTTTATATCGCGACAATATGATCGAATCCGATTGGAATGGTTGTATTGGGCCCTACATTGGGCGCTGGAAATCTTTTCTGTAACCTGTGATTTTTATCGATTCGTATGGAATCGACTGAGCCAACCCCTTTTAAATTTGATCACAGCATCAACATAAATGTGGGAAAATTTTCTTGGAAAAGGCACTTTCCATTTCCATACATTCAACCTTTTCCAATGTCACTATCTCCCGCTTGAGAATTCTTATTGCGAGCATCTACATATTGAGAATCGCTCTTTGGTTACCTACCCTGCACGATTCACCGTGAGGCCACGGAACTTCGACATTGGATAAAGGAATACCCGTTCTCCCAAATCATTCTTGCTCTTTCTCTACTTTATGGCATTAATTAGAATTCCGCAAGTATTATGGAGATAACACATACAACCATTAACGATAAAAGTCATTTTGGAGATTCTGTAATATATCCTACCAAAGTCAATGGAAAGCGAACACTCAATATTGAAGTCGGTAGCAGGGTGATAAGTGAACCACCACTACTATAAACATCACAGTTCTCCTACGCTATTCATAGAATGCCTCCCCTTTTGCGAATTGAGCGTGGGATTTAAGGGATGAATTTATCAACAAAATAATTAAATTTAGTGATAACGCAAAGAAAGGTGATTCAGGAAATACTCTGCACATTGGGGATTACCCCATGAAATGCCGAAAAGAAACAGACATGTAAGACGAGTGTCCTGGACTTGAAACCACATCTTTTTCTTATAGTACGATTGCTCTGGTATTCGTTCCTAACTCATAAATATCCCCAAAAAGGGAGTGAGACGTTACGTCATGATGGTTTACTTAATAGAAACATTCACTCGGGAATTGAAAGGTCTGGCTTCGAGTCCCTCTCATGCTATTTTTGATCATCCATTCATAACTTGAGTGTTTTAGTAAAACATTTTCCTTGCTATCACCTTGTGTACCTTGGCTCTAATAATTCCGCTAGGTAAATAATTCGAACCTAATGACAATAGTTTAGTGTTACAAGCATATCAACAACAAAGCTTCATAATTAATGGAAAAATGCACACTTGATATCTTCCACAGATATATTTTCCAAGGCGACTAGTTTCTTCTTTAAGTGTGCGTTGTTTCATTTATTGTGCTTCATTTATTATCGAGCTTGGACATATCGGATTTATAAAAATTCATGTTTATTTCTGGAGGATATACTGATATATATATATATATATAGAGCTCGGTATGGTCCCTTGATCTTCTTGCTCTAGCTGAGGGTCTTGTATCTCAACCCCTAAAATCAACTCCTTAAGAGTTGGAAACACTCACAAGACCCTGCTTACTCGTACGTGTCGTGTCCTAGCAAAAATCATACGCCCTTTCGAAGGAACAGAGCAAGAATAACATTTAGCCAATCCGCCATCATTCTTCCGAGAGCGGAAGTGGCCACTCGGACCACCTCCACACTCAGCGCTGTCAAATGGGGCACCACGGGTGCCGTTAGAGAAATAAGGGCCTCTTCCGACTCACCTTGACCTTCTTATCCAATCCTGGAGGCCTCTCGACTGGTAGAATAGGAAGGAAGGACCTTGGGTGAGCCTGCGCCTCCACGTCCTCCTGCCCCACGGATACCCTCCCGATCATCCTGCCTCCTTCTTCCTCGTCGTCGTCCATGTTGACCGGTCGCTGCCTCCTCAACACTCCGACGAGCGAAGAGGCCCTGTTCCTGCCCCCGTCCTCCGACCCCTGTCGTAGCCCAGTCCCTCCAGCCGCCGCCCCCTTCCGCCTCTCCGCACCCTCCTCATCCTCTCCCTCCTCCTCGGCACTTTCTGCAAAAGAAGAAGATGAAAAACAATTGAATGGTCCGTTGCGAAAGGAGGCAAAAATATCCCGGACTCGCTATTCCCGTTTGGAAATTCAAAGGCGCTCGGAACACGACCTCGCTCGGGAGAAAAAGTTTGGATCTTTAGTGCGCGGGGGGATGCCCGTTTCACTTGCGATGCGATGGGTTTTTGAGGATCTCTTCGCCTGCCTATGAACCATAACCCCGCTAACGGAGGGTTGCGTAAGCCTTCCAGACCTTTTAGCGAAAATTGTTCGCGGTTAAAATTCCATCGACATCTATGGAAATGGTCCGCTGAAGAATGCGGCAGATGAAAGCTCCGGATTCAGAAAGCTTCCACTTTCAAGGTAAAATTTTCAGTTGCGATTTGGCTTTCTATTACATGGTGCTGGTTGTATTATTGTTGAAAGTGCATCGACAGCTTAGGCCGTTCTGCCCATGGTCTCCCACCAGGAATTGAACCCGGGACTGCTTTTGCCGTGGCAGAATGCGCTGCCCAGATGAATATCCGGAAACTGTATATGGTATTACCCTGCGGTACAAACTATTACGTTCAAAAAGTTCCCGACCTTTTTTTTCCCGCCAAGCAGGAGAACTTTAAAACTCTGGTGGTAGATACCGCCAAACTACCCTTTGGTAGGTACACATCCCTCAACATTTCCCATTCAAAGCCATTTCTTAGTGACGTTACCATATTTCCCTCTATGTCAGCTCCCTAAAAATTCACTTAACCTCATCAAATGTGCATTTAATTACGAAACACGTCTGCATAGTTCCGCTCATTATTCGATTAACGTGGTAACATAACGTGGGTGGAACTCAGTTGACTACATTGGAATGCAAATTGATGGAAAATAAATGGAGCATGCATTGAAAATCCGAACACTCGCCCTTCTTGAATTTAGCGTTCTATCTTAAATATTGAGCATTAATATAAATTTTGAAATGACAAGATATGCATAAAAAGTCTCATTACAAATTATTGAAGTAAAAGTATAACTAATTGAGTAGGAGTTAGCTGAATGTAAATGACTGAACGTAAATTGACTAATTAAAGATAGACGTTCACCAGTGAATTAAGCAATTGTAAATAGAAGAGAAAAGGACAATCTCCGTTAATAAAATGGAGTGGCTCTAAATTTTCCTTGCTTCCAGATTAATCCAGGATGTGTTTTAGCTAGAAAGCATTTTATACTATCAAATGGACGACATTTTGATGAGCAGTCCTTTTTTTCATGAGGATGAATATTGCCATTCAATATTATACCATTGAATGAGCGTGTGATTTCAAATGCGTGAAAACAAAAAGATATTCTATCTGTATCATATTAGACATAGGATAAGATAGCAGATATATATATCATAATCTCATGCCGCTCGTTTCTGAAATCGTAATTCCAACCATAAATATTTAATAAAATACCTTACAGTCCTTTTTTTATCATAGCCTATAATATAGTTAAGGGATTGTATATTTACTGAAATATATGAATTGCCCCTGGTTAGGGGGAAAAATAAGTCACTTAATGAAAAATTATAAAGTATACAAAATGAAGATATCAAATATTGACTATAAAGTATTAATAAATAAATTTTAAATGAGTAAACAGTCTCCATGGAGAATTCAATTCAATAACTTCGGGTAGGTAATCTACGAGTACTTCCAAATTTACGGTCCTCGCATGTTGAGTATACCCTCCCAAGATTCTAGTAGCCAATCAGCCCGAGAGTAAAGCTCTTTTTATACGAAGACCTATAAAATATACCAGTGTATCCAATTTCATTTATGCTCATCTAGGTCTCCCATATTCATAAGATTTATAGCTACAAGATCAACTAAAAATCTATTATTTGCAACCTTTTCAATGCGTCTTTCCACATTTCCTTTCCTCAGAAAAGCCTTCCTCATCGAAGAAAATTTTGTTTTCTACAAGTGACTCGTTTTAATATAGGTAAAAATATTATTAAGAACAACAACAACCAAAGGGTATTGGTCGGTTAAATATTAAATTTGAGGGAGGGAGTTAGAAAAGAAAAACTTGGATTCAAGAGAAAATACGCAGGAGAGCAGTCTAAAAATACTGTATTATATGCAGAGAGGAATTAGAGGGATAGGATAAACAAATGGAGAATTTACTTATTCAAGGGATGGGATAAACAAATAGTGAATTTACTTAAAGATTCAAAACTGATGGAATGCCACATCATAGCCTACTATTTTCTTATCCTTATCAGTAAACAGAATCATTGGATTTGAGCAATGTATTTAATCTCTTCTAGCACTAAACTTAAATTCTGACTATGCCTTGAATAGTTAAGTCTAGAGAATGATTACTCTGGATATTACTAAGGATAGTTGAATAACTTATCCTTAAAAACTCTCACCGAGCTGGAATATTTGATAGAGTAAGGTAAATAATTCCAGAATTGAGAGATTCATAAGAAAGAAAATCTAATGTGGCCAAAACATGACTTTCTCCGTATTTATTGAAAACAGAAGCCTAAGCAGATAATATATCAATAACTACAAAACAATGAGTGTTACGGGAAAATTTTTCATACAACATTTGTAGTAAAATACATTATCTATAACTTTTGTATGTAAATGTATATACCTACATTGCATTCTGACAGAGATATGTATGAAGAACTTCCATTTCTGGGTAAACAACTTCCGGTTAACCATTATTCAAGAATAACTCCTAAACAATCAGTGTTACGAAAAAATGTTTCATACAAACGTTGTAGCAAAGTACATTATCTACAACTTTTGTTTGTAATTGTATATACCTACAATGCATTCTTACAGAGATATTTTAGGAACGATATTTTGTTCCGAATAAACCGCAAATTCCTGTTGAGCAATATTTACCAAAAACTAATCAACTCTTGGCATTGTTAGAAAAATATTAAATATGAATTTTGAAAATGATTGGATAATTACTTTTTAAGATAGAGCGCCCACATACTTTTTTACCACAGACAGACAGACAGACAGATGTTCGGGAAAATAGCGAAAACGAGCTCTATGGGCCCCAAAACATCTATTTCCGTCGAAATCTGGAGGTCGAATTTTTTTTCTGAATACAATACTTTCTCTATACTACGTATAGGGTAAAAGTAATAATTGAAGAAATAAGATAATGCGCATTGTAATACAATTGGTGGTGTACAAAAACCAACATTTGCGATTTTTTTCGTAAATTTGCAGAGCATACACTGTAGCGATAACAGAGAAGAAAAGATAAGACCCGAAAAAAATGTGTTACTACAGATAAATAATGAAAAAACTTTGAGGTAAGATAGTCAGCTAGAGCTAGAGTATTGGAAGGTACGGTGGAAGGGAAGTTATAGAGGAAAACCTAGTTCAAGAGGTAAGTATTTGCTGGAGTCAAGGTTAGAAACTATGAGGAAATAAAGTGATTGGCTGTGCAAGGAGGAATTGGAAGGCTGCAACAAGCCAATCTTCGGATTTTACCATATAAAGATGACGGAAAAATCCCAAAAATGTTCAATTTTCATCGCAAGAAGCGATGATCACAGGAAATATTTCTTTAGTAAGCGTGTGTCCTCTTCAATATACTTTATCATCATGTGGATATGATAACCCAACTACAGTAATCTAAGAAAATTGAATTAACTTTAGATTAATTTGCGATAGTAATAGTTGAATTGGTTTTATGACGAGTTAACTTATGCAACTGAGAAGGGGTTAGTGCACTAACATTCTTACATTGAGGTTCCGGGTTCGAGTACCGCCTAAGCTGGTTTTACCAGGATAAAGCATGGGTGTTTGCGTTCTTTGTTTGTATCGTATAAATTATTTATACGGATATAATTGGTGGTTTCTGTTTCCGTTGAAGAAATAAAAAATCTATTATCGTAGTCTAAGGTAATTATTTAATTGAAATCTATGGTAATTCTATTATTGTAACCAATGGAAATTATATCATTGAAGCCTGCGGTGATACTAATATAAAATTATTTATTGCGTCCTGTGGTAAGTCTACTTTTGAAGCACATGGTGATTACATTATTGAAACCAATGGTAATTCTATCACAGTAGCCTGCGGTGATACAATTATACAAACCTATTATCTAATATTGTAGCGTACGGTAATTCTATTATGGAAACCTATGGTGAACCTAGGGTAATTTTATTATTCTAGCCTTCAATGATTCTATTATCGAAGCCAACGGAAATTCTATTATTGCAGCGAATAGAAAAACTAAACAATAGCAGACTTGAGTATGTGTGTTGGCAGACTTGTAAACCAGAAAATCCCTGGAGGGCAGCCAACATATGACTTTCGCAGACTATTAATAGTGGAAGTTATGAGCGGCGCGATATAGAATCGACATCCCACGCGTCAAAATGGAAAAAGGATCGATTGCGAGCCATTTATCCACGTTAATCCCATTGGGTACGTTCAAATGGAAGACGGAGAACCGGAATAAATCTATGTAGGCCTCTTTGTCACTTCAAAAGTAGGTCTGCTGTGGGTGCTTCCGCGTTCTATGCAGGAGATTCGATTTGTTCTGCTGAGAGAAACGTTGGTGAGAAATACTCGGCAGAAAATGCCTGCATCATGGTGTGGAAGATAAAATAACGATAAATTTCGAAAGATAGATCCTTTTCATGGGAGAAGATCATTAAAAACGATGAATGTTCTAGTACCGAGACATTTTAAAGATGGTAAACTGGAATAAATTTCTATATCTGTGACAAGACCACCGTTCTGAGATTACAGTAAATTTAGGATAATCCTGATTGGGCCCTCTATACATTAAATTTTAGAATAACAACCAATGTTCATAATAATTATTGTCCATTAAATCATCATATTTGGCTATCATAATTTATTTCTCTGAACATTTATGGAATCTTTATTTGAGTTAATATCATTCAATCTTTAATTAAATATTTAACAATTTAAAGTAACCACATAAGGAAAGGGTTGAGGTTACTTTGCACATGAGGATGCTGTCAGACTTTTTCAAGTCCGTTTTTACTTTGGAATTTAGAGTAAATTATAATAGAATCACTATATTTAGGGGAGTCCTAGAAACCTAATTACATATCAAAATCGAAAAATACGGATTAGTTAGGAAAACATTCCATGCAAAAATCTATCGTCGTCATATTATTTTTTACAAAATAAAAGTGAATTACCGATGACCTTACCGATTTCATCTTACCTAATTAACTAAGCTATTTTATGTTAATTCAATGAAAGCACTATTATGTTGTTAAAACGTTGATACAGAGTAAATTTGTAAAATGGCTTGTATATTTTGAATCGAAATATATCAAATTATTTGAAAGCCCCAAAGAATGTGACAATATTGATTGACAAAGTTCATGTGCAAGAAACTACGTATCATTTCATTCTATTATACGAAGTAGTTCCTAAAAACATGTTGAGAAAACAGCCTTTGAATGGTAAAATGCCTTTCATCATATATAGTGGGTTTTAGATGATAAAGAAGTGAATGATGCACCGATATCGATGTGAAACTCAACGCCCAAAACTTAATATATATACGTAAATAACAGCTTTTAAGTCAACACCGCTTTAAATGTTCTTTCGATCGGATTTGTTAGACCCTCTGTATTAAAGAAAGTTCCTTGCCACAAAAGACATGAAATAATCGTAAATTTATAAATTTTCAAATTTGGTCGATCGTAATTGATAAATAAAGCTTAAAAAATAAAGCTATTCAAATATATTTATTATTTATTAGATAGAACTTGCTTGCGTGGAACGTTCAATAAAATGAAAAGTTTCACTTATCAACGCAAAAATACAGTACTTCATGCGAACAGGTTTTGACATTAAGAAAAGTTCGAGCTATCATTGTTGTTCAGGAATATAAATGTCTTCCCTTTTTACTATTATATTCAAACGCCGATATACTGTAGGAGATATACCTCTATATTCCTATTTAATTATCGCCTCCAAAATTTCATCAATCTAAATTATTTTGTTTATTTGAAATTGTTCAATCCGTAAACTTTAGTTACTGTAGATTGCTAAGATGGCTTTTGTTTTGCACTTTTCAAAAGATATTTGTCTCCTTTTAAATAAATGTGATTGCAAAGAGCGTAATTTTCTTTTATCATCGTGCTAAAGGAAAAATCGTCATCAAAGGTTACCTTAACCAAAATGAGATATTTTTATATTCTGACTACCGTTATACCAGAATTATATATCATATATAATTAATAATCATATATATTATATATGTAAATATTATTCCAAAATTAAGCTCACTCGAAATTTATAGCGGAGTAGTCAATATTTGGATTTATTTTTTTTAAGCGAAGTTCACGTAATGAGACATAACATTTAGACTTATATATCCCCTAAACTAACCTGCAGCTTATAAAATTCTGGCTCTCACGGGAAAGCGAATTCAAAACGAAGAAAATTAAATTTTCCGCGACGAGGTGAGTGCATACAAAGAGATATCGATCTAGTCTCGGAGAAAACGAGACTTGTTAGAGGAGCGATACAAAAGACAGTGAGACTGAGGTGAGAAGAGCAACAATAAAGTCACAAAAACCCGCGAAGAATATCACCTACTCTCAGCGTCTCTTAAAGGTATGAGAAAAACGTAGAGACATTTTTCCGAAAATTCAAAACTCGGGGAGTCTGACACAGAACCGTGCGGATTTTAGTATGGAGCGACGTGAAACTCAAAACCATGGATTCAAGACACAATTTCATTAGGGAGGAATGGGCGAATGTGACGTCCCGTTAGAAGGAAAACTTCTCTTTTTCGAACGAAACGTGACTGGTCCACAGAGGCCACTTCGCATTCAATTTAGCATTGCAATGACGGACCGTTGAAAAAATTCGGCCGCCATTGTCGGCATACGTTCTCGAAATTTTAAGGACTGATGCACGTTAAGAAACTATTTTCAAAATTTTGTAATAATTCCGTTCAAGACAGGTTATGAAGTATCTTGAAATATTTTTACAAATTAACTTAACGTTCCATTGAATGTTTATCTTTTAGTTTCAAAAACTGTATTTTTACAGTTAAAAAGTAAAACACTTTCGATCTAATAACTCCAAAAAACGAATTCTTTTAAATTCTTTCACTACCACCCGAGATCTCGTAATTAATATAAAAATCAAAATTTTACAACTAAAAAAATCAACGTAAATTATAATTAAAAAAATAGTGAGCTGCATTTCTGTTTACCCATTCCCATTGTTTCCTTGAAAAGAACAGAAAGGAGATCCTGAAAATCACTGAAGCTTAACTTTCAGTAGAGTCTGGCACAAAATAAACTCAAATATATAATCTCGAAATCTACTTATGGTTATGGTGATCCCCCTTAACGTTCAATTTTGGTCCTTGGATAGCCATGTGGGCTATTTTAGCTTCGGTGAAAGCTGTCCCAGGTTCGATTCCCGGTGCAAGCCCATGTGAGAAATGACCTAAGCTTTCGAATCGCTTTTATTAATGCTACTAACTTTCGATTTTTCATTTTGCAATCATTAAGTAGAATATATTAATGAGATGTTAAATTGATGAAATATAAAGAATATACTCCATACGCAAACATTTAATTTCCGCTGTATGCTTTCGATAAGAGCCTCAAAAATTCCTCAATTTAAAATATAAGAGCTATTAATGCGTCACTTCATCATGATTAGTTTTTTTAACTACTTAAATTTAAATTTGAAGGTGAATGAATTTAAATGCAAAAACGATCCGAATGTAACCCTGCGTCAACAGAAAACAACAAAAAATCGAAAGGTGTCTACCCAGTTAAAGAAAGAGGGCAGAAAGGCTACCAAATTTAGAGTGTGAATTGATTTACCGGTGATAAAATTGAGATTTGATATTCAGAATACTTTGAAAGCAATTTTTACAAGTATTAAATGCATTGCGATGAACGCCTGCAAAACCCGGTCGAGCATTTTCTTTCCATAAAATCATTTTGGTTAGGGGAGCCGGTGGTGATCAAATTCTTTCCCTCATTAAGATGCTTTTTCTGGAATTGTGAAGGCAGAGAAATCGACGGAAAAAATTTATAACTCAATTTTCTTCGCGTCTTGCGGAAGAAGTCGGGGAAGCTTCTAATGGAACTGGAGGAAAACGTGGAAAGTAGGTCGGTTATGGACTATGAATATTGAAAGTCAAGTCAGTCAAGAAAATGGCGGGCTTCCTCGGTATATTTCCACTAAATTACTTTCAACGGAAAGAAAATGAAAACCTCACACGAGTTTCTCACCTTGAGTTCCTAAATTAGAAACCGTATACTTCGTCTCGATCAAGGTAAACAAGTTGAATAACGGATGAATAAACTTGGATTATGTAATCAGCGGCCATTTCGAATAATACCGGAGCATACCAATTGCCGTGGATGAATTATTTTTAATATTAATTCTGGATTGGAACACGGGGACCCTCCGATTACCCCTAAAATGTCTGTTTCAGTCAACTCCCTGGGTAAGGTAAGTCGTTTGGTTTTCTGACTAGTAGTAACTGGATGTTGAAGTAATTGTGAATATAATTAAAGTCTAATGGGTTACCTCTGACTTCACCCTTGTGGAACTTTCTAATATAACTTATGGTAAATAAAAATGTAGTTTCGTAAACAATATGAGTAATATTTCTATCCATTTTGTAGATAGTACTGCAGTATAAGTAAGTATATCTGGAATAACAATGTACACTCCTGGCCAAAATTAACGCAGCACTTCCCTAGCGATCCTTGCGGCTGGTGCTGCGTTAATTTTGGCCAGGACTGTACATCGTGAAGACTACATGTGTAAAGAAAGAGAATTTGGAACACGACTATTAAGGAATTAGAGATTTAAAATCTCCAATGGTCGTTTTTGTCGGCGTTCCTCTTCTCATTCCCCGGTATTCCGAGGAATCAAGTCAGGACACCGCACTTTCTGAGAACAATCAATACGTATTTCGAATGCGATGCATTCTTCGTTAGGAGTGAAGTATCTACTCAAAATACATAAAATATATTCAAAAACGGCTATTGGAGATTTTAAACATCTAATAAGAATATAGGTATCACTAAATTTTCCCTAACAGGTGAAGTTGGGTTGAAAGCATCGAAAACACTCCTCAGGTCATTCTTCCACACCTGAAGATGATAGCATGACTATGTAAATGCCAACTGAGTTTTTCTCATAAGATCAGTAATCCGGGCCTTCTGTTGTTTCCGAAAACCGGTGGCAACGAGGCTATGAGAGCTAACAAAGACGGCTAGAGATTTTTTAAAACCTCTAATAAAAGAAATTACTAGCTAAAATAATAGACACTATACGGTTTTGAATGATTTAATTACACATCGAATTTTAGCTCTAATGAATTTCTATTAGGTTATGACGTCTCACTCAGGAACCTTGGGTAATAATTAATAAATAATTCGGTTAAATGATTATTTCACGGAAATTAATTATTAGATGATTATATAATTATTTCATCATAGTAATTATCCAACAGTTCCGTCTGAGTGTGTAATTCTGGTTGAAAGTACTATGGAGATATTTGCAGGCAAACTGATTCGTATATAGTAGTAATATTAAACTGAAATAATAATTTCCCTATTGTATGGAGCGATTCAATTTACATATTGGTTTAGGGTTACAATGAAATTCCATTGGATTAAAATGCGCCTCTGAGAAATATCGGATTAATTTTATGTAATCATTCCGTTAAATGTTAATTTAACAGATAATTGCTTTAATGATCCAAAAATTGTTCACTGGAAGGGACTTAAGAGTATGAATTTAGAAGATTAAGTGGACAATTTATAAAGTGAATTTATACATGCATACAGCTATGTTCAGGCTTAACAAAATTCCTCGATATCGAGTTTCCTGAAAGTTGCTGCAGTTGCTTCAAATTTACTCTTTAGGCGATCAAAGGATGAAGAAAATGAGACAAGAAATGAATATAACCAAGACATAACTTAAGTAACAAGGACGTCAATACTGTTATGCATAAGAACAGAAAGAAGTACGAACAAGGACGTACTTAGAGAAAAATGGGCAGATCATAGGAAAAGAGAAGACGAGGAAGCGGAAAATTAATCAGAAAATATCTCCTGCATATATATTCACAGAAGTAAATTTGAATTCCTAAAAGAATGCGGTTTTTCTGACATTTAAGCTTGCATTTCGGAATGAACTTTTGCACTATCATTAAGAACTCACCCCACTGCCACGATGCACTCCCTAGGTTCTTTCCGCGAAAGTAATGCCCGAGAAGAAAGACTTTGATATTCGAAGGGTTCACGTGACAGTTTCATTTCTGCAGTCACGAACCGTTGGGTCGTGACCTCGAGAATTAAAAATTGAATGCGAGGGGAAGAAATAATGGGTTGCTATAGGAGATGCACCGCACTGGTCTTCCGACACCACAGAATGAGATTTGTACTGCTATCGACCTACTTTAAAGGTAAACTTACGGAGTGGTAAAATTCTTAAAATAGTTTATTGGTAGATATATAGGGAAAATAATTAATTCGCTATTTTGATGACACAAATAACTTTCTATTATTCAGAACTTGACTTTTAAATAAATCTTACCTATCAGTGATATATTTCACAATACAACACCACACATTTTTATAAAACGCACTTAGTAATTTTCTCTATAGTATTTTACTTTGACCAGTTTTATCTAAGGGTTACGGGTCAATTAATTGGATATCTTTAAATTGAATCCCCGAGCGAGTTGACATCTTCAGAGCTCGTGAAAGTCGTAACTGATCGTAAAAACCTATTGCGGGAATTACTAAGAGTGGTTTCTTAAGATATGTTCCCTGAGATAAACGAAGTCACGCTTGACCAAATTGATATTATTTTGAATATAACTCCAAGTAGTTACCATATATAACATATATAGACTAAGTACTACTAATAGTTGACAAAAAAGAGATTTTATGGGTATATTTTTGTGATGAAAGAATGATTTATAATTAGATGTCTTACTTAATTCTATATTTCTGCGTAACATTGTTTTCCATCATTAATTATGAGGACGAGCGATCTCTTATAATTAATGGAATGAATGAGCTCGTTGATATCAAAATTGATCATATATTAAGGTGGCATATATCCCAAAATTAGTTCATTAAATAAAATTCATTCAAAATTCACTAAATTATTCAAATATGTATCAATATGCATACATAAATGTAAGAAAAAAAAATATCTCAATTTAGACTTGATAAAGAATTGTATATTTCGCATGTGTATTAATGTATATGCCTAGTTCATGTATAATTCAATTTTAATGGCTTTTAACTTTCTAGCTAATCCTTTTAACGCATCTCTGTCCATCTTAACGCTCTCCAATACTTTCAGAAAAACAAATTTTTAACTTTCGAAGGCTTTCCGCTACCCTTATCAATCGAAACTTCTAATTGACGTGCGAATGCGTAATTGAATTTCGCACTTCCTTGGCAAGTGATTGCCATTTCCAAGTCAAACAGGAAGTTTCGCAGGGGATTTATTGGAGAACTCTAAACTAAATATAAGGAAAAATATTTTAAAAGGAAGAACTGAACTCAGTTTAAAATATTTAAAGATGAAACAATATTGCTGCCTAAAAGGTTAGACACAGCACAACAAGTTATGAAAAATTTAGGTATCATGAATTTATCAATCAAAAATCTGATGTGGCCAGCACATGACTTGCTCCACATATATAAGCTGTAAATATTTATCTACGACAGTATTTTCGAACTTTATATTCAATCTAAACTTGGAATATAAGTGATTAATTTCTTTCATATTATCCTTTACTTCACAAACATTATAAATAATGTTTTCCGGGACATGTTCGATGAAAAACGATGAAGTGGCCTTTCGTCCCAGCGCCCAGAGCGCCCACAGCGTACATAATCAGCAACTTCCGGTTTATCAGTATTTCACAAATAACTCCTACACAATCAGTGATACAAAAATATGTTTCATACAAAAGTTATAATAAATTTTATTTTCTAAAACGTTTATATATAATAATTTATACCTAAATATCATATTTATGGAGATATTTTGAAAACCGGAAATGAGCTTTCATGAATGAAGCTCGACTTCCGTTTAACCGATTTACTCCAAAAACGAATCAACTAATTGACTTCCGTTTAAGCGATTTACTCTAAAAACTAATCAACTCTGACAGCACACACCACAGTACTATAAATGCATTTTGGTATTGATACGACTGATAGTTTTCACGTTAGAGCGCCCACTATCACACACACACACACACACACACACACACACATATACACAGACATCATTCCGAAAATGGTCAAAACATGTTTTAGGGACCCCAAAACATGTATTTCCGTTGAAATCTCGAAGTCGATTTTTTTCATGAAAACAATACTTTCTCTATACTTCGTATATGGAGAAAGTAAAAAACACGTTTCATTAATCTTACAATCAGAATCATCAGTGGTAGAGTTGTACATGTACGCGTGTATATCAAGAAGCAATTTCTTTATTTTATTCTTTCCTTCGTAGAAGAGTTTATTTCTGAAACTTTTCATTAAATTCAGAAATTTGCTATTAGACAACTCTTCCACTTAATTTAATTTTGTTATATGTTTTATTTGATGTAGACACCATACATTTTGAAGCGATCAGCCATTTTACTTACAAAACACTTTCTCCTTGCATTGGAGCCCCTAATATTTCTTTCTAAACAGTAAAATATTTTAGATTTAGATGTTTTAGAATATTATAAAAATCTATTGAAATCAGGTTAGGAATATTGTTGTTAAGGTATTGTTAAATTAGTAGTATGTTAGTTATTAAAAACGTGACCTTATCCTGATGCTATTTAGGAATTCAGAATGTAATAATGTAAGTGTTAAATGATTTGTCAATGAATGATTGTTGGATATTATTTAGAATGTAATGATTTCTGGTTATTATGTCAGACGAAATGTAATGAGGTACAGTTATGTATGGAATTGCTATTATGTTGCCACCTGACAGTTGTCCAATTGCAACGTATGTATGTAATAATAATAATAAAATCGCAACTTATTTTCTGGTTTTCTCCGCCATTTTTAATCGTTCGAACTTCTGATGGAGAATTTTAATTTAAAAAAATGATAATTTAATGTTACCAGGATATTATAATTCATTACTACGTTTACTGAAGGAAATGGATCTAGCTTTACGTGAACTCGGAATCTTTGTTTTCTCGAATTCTTCTCTTTTTATGCTTATTTTAAAAATATTCTTTTAACTATATTCTAGGTTTATTTATACATGTATTTGAACTGGCATTAACGACATGCTTAAAGAAAAAATCCTTATCTATATAACAAATAAAAATGCTTATAATCCCTACGTTACTAACATACAAGAAAACATCTGTCGGAATCACTCAACCTGAAAATGCAAAGTCACCTAACTATGGCGATTTGCATGCTGTCTCTTATCCTGTGCGGATGCTAAATTTTGTGAGCTCTCTAATGATCATAAATATAAATTACCCTGAGTTTAACCATAGACCATGGTTTAACCCTGAAATGGACACCCAAGTACCCCGGGTCTATAATTTTCTACTGGGCACCCAAGTCAACGTATGCGAAGGGGCCCCTACACTCCCCGAAGTTCAACTTATTCCACATGCTCTTCCTTGTCACACACTATCCCTTGTGCCCTATGCTTCTCAGGGGAACTACAATATCTACGGGATCACGAATCTCCAGTCCCAGTCTCACTGATGGGGGCCTTAGCCTTTCCGAGTGCAGCCGTTGCGTAGGGATCAACCTATTCCAACGGAACGAACTCTCCACTTGTTTCCACCTTTTTCCACTAGTTCCTAAAACACTATACAGAAGTAGTTACTCGCTAATAGTAGTGTTGAACAAAAATGTTTGTTGTAGCGGAAATATTTAAAATACGTAGTAATTCTGGATCGAAGGCTTCCGTGGTGTTAATTGCAACGAACTTCCATGGATTTTCTGGGTTCTCACCGCGAAACGAAATTTAAGAAAGGCATCCTCGGGTCGAATAAACATTGTACTTAACCAGACGACAACTGCTAGAATCTAAGTTAAAATGTCTTTATTTGTCACGAAAAATCCATGGAACTTTGTTACCTAGTAATCCATTTCCAGAAAGTGCGTTCGAGATAAATACATGCAGGAATTTCCTGACTACAAAGTTAGATATTTATTTGTGTTCGACTCAGATGTTAAATACTGTGAATTCCCGGTCTAACTTTCTCGTTTATAACTCGTTTCACCTACACCCTTTATTTTCGTATCTTACGTTTTTTCGCGTCCAGAATCGATTTCCCCAGATCTGATAAAAAATATTACATTGAGATTTCATTGAATAAATCTATAACACGACTGCTGCCAGTGGCGTATGGCACGGGGTGTGATAACACCAACATCCTTACCTAATCTAACCTATGAGTTTCTCTAATTTGTTATTTAAACGAAAATTTATCAGTGCTCCAGCAACTTACTTTCATCCAAAATGATCAAAATTTATTGCTATTCGTTATATATTTAAAGCGAAATTTACTTGTATTCCTGTAGCTTATATATAACAAAATTATCACAATTTATTGTTATTCGTCATAAATATAAAAACATTGGAGAGTAAAGAAACAAAGTAGTTCCTCTTAACCACAGAAAAGCTTAGGAATCTTAATCAGGTTGACGAGGTAATTTTAAAAAAATTATTTTCTGATATGTGTAGGATGAACCCTGTGATAATCACCTTAACACTTCAAGTGCGGTTGTTGACTATAGTCCACGGCCTATAAAAATGTTTGCCGATAAGGATATTGCTTAAAATACATTTATTGCTTCTGGAAAAACTTTTCCTCTCGTTTGAAAGAGGTTTTGCTTAAAAATTTTGCTTAGCAACAATTTTTGGGGTGAAAATGTTATGGCCCTATTATGGTGATATAAGTCGAATGAAGGCCCAATTTTCTTAGAAATACAGCTGTAACAGATAAAAGGTGAAGTACAGTTGCTTTGAGAAGTTTTCCAAACTAAATTGACCGTGTGGTGACTCATTTCGCTTCATCAGTAGTCCACGCTTCCTTAGATTTATCGTACTATTAATGGGAAAGCGGGCTGCATATACTCAATGGAGCCGCAGCTAAATATCATTAAAAATTCAATTATAAATAATCTATAGGTAAATGTCTAAAGAAAAGAAGCTCCAGAGAGTTTAAAAATAATCTATAACAATGTACGAGCCCGTTTGTTATAATCATTCAAGTAGTAAATGAAGTATTACTTTTTTACTTGAAGTGCGTGGCTGCATAATCAAAAGAAAAATGTGCAAATTAATCGTTCAATGAGAATATAATGAGCCAAAAATGCTGCAAATAGATTTACGGCTATCACATGAAGAAGTAGAAATTAAAAAATTCCCAAATTTCAGAATTTGAATTTTTCATCGATATTTGACATCTCAAGTGGAATCAAAAAATTTTTACATCACGCACCTTGAGTTAAGAATGTTCGAAGGCTATCGACTTTTCTACATTTCCAGGGAACAGAGTTCTCAATGCATTTTCCTCTTTTGTATTTTTTAAGTGTTTTAGACTTAGTATTTTTAGTAGTTTTACCAAGTATTTACTTGTATTTTTAAATTCATATCTCATTCCGAATATATGGCGAGCTTTTATTAAGCGAAATCATTCTCATGCTAATTTAATGGCAATAATTGGCAAATTGAATTTAGTCCAGTGAATATTCTGTTTCTCTATTATGTTATTTTCATGTATATAATATTTATTTTTTAAGGAAAGGTTTAAGGTGACTTTGCACATAAGGGCGTGTACCCAGGAAAATTCCCAAGGAAAAACGGACTTGAAAAAAGTCTGACAGGGCCGGGAATCGATGGTTAAGGCAGCCTCCCGGTTAGAGGAAGATCCCGGGTTCGATTCCCGGCCCTGTCAGACTTTTTTCAAGTCCATTTATTTTTTACTATCGTTACATTTTCCGGTCGTTGCGTTTGAAACTCATCTCGCAATTAGTTTCAATTTGTGAGATACTGATTTTTATGCATTTACGTCACAATTGTTCATTATTTTTTGTATAAATATCTCAATTTTTCTTTCTGTCTTTTATAACACTTTTATCCTACTTTTATTATCAAATTTAGCTATCTATCTGTATATGTTTTCCTGCAGTAGAATGTTTTCCTAAGCTCTTAGTTTAGGTTTTTTAATCCTCATAGTAGTTATCTTCTTTGTAATTTTGCAAACTATCGATTTCCATTCATTTTTCGTTCGACGAAGGGTTAGATGTAAGAAGAGACTTCCATGTCTGCCCTAATAAAGTCATTTTATTATTATTATTATTATTAATACCGTTAGTTCACGATGAGAAGTTCACCGACGATAAGGACTTTAATCGACGACGCGATGAGTAAACAGATTTCCCACTTACTGCAGGGAAACAAATACACCCGAGGGCAAAGGTGTTTGAAAAACTAATCACTTAAAATTAAGGCGATGAGGGAATATTTCATCACCCCAGGAAACATCAGGAGGTGCCTTTCGCGAAACAAGCTGCTCTCATGAGAATATATAAAGAGGGGATCCCGAGGCGAATTTCATGACGGAAGAATCCGGTTCAGACGTCAGACATAATTGAGTGTGATGATGAGGGTGAGACTAGAGGGAGTCAAGTGAGCGTCAAATGGGTCCGTAGGGGGAGGATTGCTGCGAAACAATACCGTTGAGGGATAGAGAAGGCTTTTGACGCTTACCGCGCCTACTTCGGAGGAGTGAATCCAATAATGAGGAGGAATACATTCCTGCTGTCATATGTCGATGAATGGGATATATTTTAACTTTTGTTTCAGGATAGAGGAAGATATACCTTCTATTTTATTTTGTTTAAGCCGCTATAAGCTGTGATAATTTCGGTGTAGGTAAACACATGCGGTTAAGAAAAAATTACAACACAATTACGGTTGAGAAAAAAATTGAAAGTCACCATAACAAAAATTCGTACGTTTTTGTACTTTTTCGAGTTCATATTTATAACATCATTTACCATCCATGTTACCGAAACAAATCATTTTTGCGATAAAGGCAAATATGTGTAGAGTTACGAAAACAAAAAAAGTAAAAGTTACAATAACTAAAAACCCTTACATAGTGGGACTTTTCTGAGTTCATAGCTGTAATGAGCGACCCAAAGTTAGTTAGCAACAGCTATTAACAACCATGTTACCGAAAAAAGGTTAAAATTTGTGTTATTTTAACCTTATGGCGAAGTTGAACTTCCCTTTTAGATAATCTCTGGAGTGTTTACAGCCAAAGTTTAGCTATTAACTATTGAAGTAAAGTAGTAGCTCATCCAAGTGTGAAAGAGCGTATCACTGCTCAATTTATTATAAAAGAGTGTGAAACAGCCAGATTTGTGACAGTCTTAAAGCCATTTTGTTTTGGAAACGCCGAACGAACGTATCAACAATCGGAATGAATCTTTAAAATATTCCCAAGGAAAAACGGACTTAAAAAAGTCTGACAGGTCCGGGAATCGAACCCGGGATCTTTCTATAACCCGGAGGCTGCCTTAACCATCTAGGCTACCCGACCAGACTTTTTTCAAGTCCGTTTTTCCTTGGGAATTTTCCTGGGTGCACGCCCTTATGTGCAAAGTCACCTTAACCCTTTCCTTATTTCTTTAAAATATTATTTGGAATCTCAGAGAGTTAACTTTTTTATGGAGATACTTAACAACAAGTAATTTTAACTGGTAAAAGTGGGCATGAAGGGAGTTGCAAGAATTTTTTCTCGAGGAATACAGAAGCTACAGGAAAGTTGGCGTGATTACATTAAAAATAAAAATATTTTGTATTTTACGTTACGAATAAATTTTATCATATTCGGCCTAAGTTCGTGGAAGGACATTCGGAAATCTTTATGGTCCTCCGAAAATTCATAAATCAGATATACCTATACGCATTTTAAATAGTGTGGAAGTTTACGGTGTTATTATTTTCTATAATTTCATTCTGTAACCAATATCAGGTCTGCAAAAATTTATATTCTGATATTATTTATTATTATTACAATCATTTTTGTCCATAAGGACAGTGTTAGAACTTGAACAGCACATGATGAATCAATATTCACTTCTTTCCTTCTTCCTCTTATCTTCCCAAAATCTCTTCATTCTTTGACTGTGCTCCTGCTTCCTTTGCTCTGTCCACAATGCTCCTGTTTTCTTCTTACCATGTACTATAAATTTTGTGTTCATAACTTTGTTCCTATATTCTCCTCTTTCACCTATCATTTGCCTGGTGATCCCTGCTTGCCTTAGATCTTCTTCTATTTCAAGATACCAATTGGTTTTTCTGCTTGAGCTGTTTACTACATCAAAAATCTTCTTTGTGGGTCTGTTGTTGTTCATTCTCTGGATACGTTACCAGATATGTATAATAAATATTTATCCAAGGCAACAACTCAATTTAAGTAACTTTCCTGCATTTGAAATTCATTATACATAAAGTGTAGTATTTCTGCCGAGATATTTTTGAAAATTTTTGCTTTTATTTGCATATATTTTTGCATATATCAGAGCATTCTTTTGTTCTTCTGACTTTCCATTAAATTTATGTTGAGACTTGTATTTTTCTATTTCCATACATTTTTGTAGTCCGAGCATTTCTTGTTTTTTTGCTCTATGGGAATCTACATAGAACATAATTAATTATTATTATATTATACATGGACTCAAAGGTGGAAGGTCAATTAAAGGGAATTAGTAAGAAAAAAATAAGTGAAGTAGGGTTGAGCAGCAATTACAAAAAACGGCGAAGATTAAAAAATGGAAGGTCTTAGGTCCTCTAATTAAAAAATCAGCTTTAAAGGAGTATTCGAAGAAAAGTTCCTAGCGTTAATGCGGAGCATGACCGAAAAATTTAAAAGTACATGGGTAAGCCTATTAAAACATTCAGCGCGTTGTTTCATTCATTCCGGAGGGACTAAAACTCATCCGCCCATCCTCTTTTCGCATCGCAAGAAAATTAATAAATTAAAAATGTATTCTCCCGCATAAATGAGCCAAAGAGAGAAAATTCCTTAAAAATTAGGAGCGGGATATTTAGCATCCATTTCCAACTGAAGTGAATTTCGCAGGAAGTAAATGAACTTCGGAAGCATTGGCACCGCATCATACAGAAAGGGCACAATAAAATGAAAGACGTACTCCATTTCAAGCACAGAGTGCTCCCTTTAGCTGCTTTGTGCAGGAATCAAGTGTCCCTTTTCTCCTCCTCTCAAAGAAAAGGTTGTTCTGCTCTCCAGAATGGAAACAGTGAAGTTCCCTCTCGAATATACTTTTCAAAAGCACTGCACGTTTCAATAGACGTGGAGCCTTGCCATTCATAGCATTTTACACCGATTTTTAATTAAAATTCTGTGCTAAAAAATGGATTTTATCTACTTTAGAAATTCGAAGTTTTATAATTCGTATGTTTTAAAACAGTCATGTTGGGTCTGACCATTTTCCTAAATAAATTTCTCTGTATATAAACTAAAATAAATATGGAAATAATGGAGTTTTACCGAGTGACGATTTCCTCAATTAATTCTAAGAGAAAAAGTTTACCATTAGATATTACGAAGTAACTAGTCACGAAGATATTTATTTATTTAAGATATCATTGAAAGTTGACCTTCTGGCCAGGCGGCAATGTTTAAGGGGAACATAAAAATGAATTTAAGCCTGGCACTTGCCCAAAGACGGGTGGGATACCCCTCCAAAAATCTCCGGTGGGCTGCAAAATTAAATTACACTATACATATAGGTATATAAGATATAAAATCTATCATACATAAAATATATATATGATCTATCATTTGGAAAAGGTTAAAGGTAGTTTGCACATAAGGGCGTGCTCTCAGAAAAAATCCCAAGGATTATATTATTACTATATTTATTATGTATATTTCTATTGTACTATTATATTCTATTTTTTGGATCTATTATTTAAATTAAATAATATATTACACGGTAAAGTATCCACATAGTCAATATAGTGATTCGATGCTTTCCTGGTGAATTGATTCTATAAAACTTTCTCGGGTAAACACCCAGGTTAGTTCCATTCTAAACCATTCTAACCATTCTAACATTATTTCACAATAATGTAGCTTAGATCTAGGTATAATAGAATGGTCTCCTGAAATAACCTGATGTTAACTCGAGAAATGTTTATAGAACTAGTAACAATATTATATTTCTCTGGTTTTTGGAAAATTGCCTAACACATAGATTGACAAGCTTCAGCGGTTGCAAAAATTATGTACCAATCTTATCTTTTTGTCTTCGTAGCGATGAGCACATAACTCTGTATAGATATAAACTTCGACGGTTGGACATAAAAAATAAGAGAAATACCAGCTCTGCGCATATTAATTCTCTATATCTTTTCTACATCTAACTTTAAAAAAAGTATTCCAAAACTCTACCCTCTTTCCCTCTTTGAGGTAGTTAGAGTGTTATGACAGAGTTTATTGTTGTGAATTATTCATCTGGAATAGATCATTAAGGAAAGTATTTTAAATCACATACTGAAGGTAAAATTTCCTAAGCGCAAAATTCGTTCGAAATTAAATTTCCAAGTGACGTGAAGTGCGGACGCGTACAAAGAAACCTAGTGTCTGATAATTAAAAACTAAAATACTCAATTGAGCTAATGGAACGCAACGGTGTACCTAGCGAAGATTAAGCGTACCTTGAACCAAATTAAAAAGACTGAAATACCTTAGAGCCTCAAAAAATACTAATGTTTTATGGACTAATAATAGGTGCAACTTGAGTACAATTTATATGTAATCAAATATCATATTTATGCGTTTTTCAAATCCACAGTGTTTCCATATATATAGTATAGGCTGTCAACGAGTAGTTTAGGAACATTTGATGGTTCTTGAAGAAATTTAAGCATAATTTGCATTTCTCATGTTTATTATATTGTTTCAATATGTTCTGAATCTTATCTCTGTCAATAACACATACTGTGCGAGCATGAAGTTCATAAAATTGAAATGTGACTTAAATAATCATAGTTATAATATGTTTGTAACCGTTGAAAATATTCATGTAAGTGGTACTTTGGATACAAATGTGCGAGTTTAGCTGTCCCTAGGGTAGCTCTTATATATGGACTTATGCTAACAATTGGTGCTTAATAATTTTCGATCTCTTGTAGTATG
The DNA here is from genome assembly GCA_947579665.1 of Sympetrum striolatum. Lineage (NCBI taxonomy): Eukaryota > Metazoa > Arthropoda > Insecta > Odonata > Libellulidae > Sympetrum > Sympetrum striolatum. The sequence goes on from OX388349.1 coordinate 58,030,553, forward strand.
TAGTCTTCTTAATCAGTCACTTCTTTTACATCAATATTGCAGAAGTATATGTATGTATCACAGAGACGTTTGAATGCAATAGTGATAGCAGAAACGTATATCTTTGGTCAATTTCACTCTACTTGCGGTAAAAATATATGACATTTGAAATTTTCAGTCACTTTCCCTAGGAGCTAACGTTTTCTTGCTTTCCTAATATATTTATCTTTTCTTCAAAGACATTATTCTTGTCAACATTAACATGAAAATACAAAAACAAACAAAAGTAATAAATATAATGAAATCATAAAACACATAATAATTACAAATCTATTCATAATATCATAAAAATATAACAATACAAAATCAAAATATTCGTCGTTCCGATTTATTTGTGCATTATAAAACACATTTTTACGTACAATGTTCCGATTGATAGCTATTTTTCCAACTCTGACAAGAATAAAAAGACAAAGAGAAACAAATACCACTAAACCCCAGAATAATTTTAGCAAACTCGTCAATATTCCCAAATTGAATGCATTCTTGGAACATGACATAGTTTCCGCCCGTGTTTCTCTTCAAAAAATCATAAAAAAAATGGGTCGAAAATTTCGCCGAGATCGTCAAAATATTCCACGGCCCTTTTCCCCAACATTACGAAGCGGTTGGAAAGAGACGAGAGGAAAAGTGGGGGTGAATAAGGAAGGAACCCGCAAAATAAATATCGCCAAGGAAAGCGGGTGAAGGTACTAATTAAGGGAGGGTCCGAAATGAACTCTGAAACAGTCTAGGAGACTTTTTTCGTCCCCCTTTTTCTCCCGCCGAGGAAAGACAACTCCTCCGGTCCGCTAATTAAGTGACCTCTATGCTTTAACGACGGGCACTGTGATGATTTTTAATCTCTTTTTCTCGGAGCGAAATCAAAGCTACGGAGGAAAAAAAGGAAAGAGTGGATCCGTGGGAAACCTTAGCGCGATGCGAAGAACCCTCAATTAGGATTCTTTTGACGAAGAATTCGGGAGAAGCCTATCATTCGAGAATTAGTTCCCTGAGACGAAAGGAAAAAGGTGTAAATAGGCCGTTGAGTGGAGAGATCGGATGATAGCTCTCCTCCTATTTTTAACCTTAATCCTGGCAGATATTTTTGACTAACTGTTGATCTCTATGTGACAAGACTTATTATATTTTATAATTAATATGTTCTATCGTCACTTTGTGGAATTCAGTATAAACCATCGTAATCAAACACTTAGTAACTTCCACAATTTTATGTGGAATTTAAAATTGTGGAAGTTACTAAGTGTTTGATTACGATGGCTTATTATATTTAATAGGTAAAACTCATTTACTCAATAGAATAAAACATTTGAAGTAAATTAAATGTTTTATTATATATTAACGGAAAAATATAATCATTCATTAAATGTGAAAAATTGTTACGCCCAAATCTTTCAAACCTACGGTTTTAAGAGATAATATATATTATATTATAATTTATATAATACTACCGGAATATTAATCCATTTTAATGATGAATATCTTTCAGGAGGATTCCATAGTGATTTCATAATTTTTTGCGTATATTTTAATATTTGTACAGGGTTATATTTTAATATTCGCATAGATTTGTATTTTAATGATTGTATAGATTTGTATTTTGATATTTGTATAGATTTGTATTATAAAGATTGTATAGATTTATATTTTGATATTAGTTTAGATTTGTATTTTAATACTTTTACAGCTTTGTATTCCATTATTTGTATAGGTCAAAGGCCAAATGGGACTTAAGAGTCTCAATTTTGCCTAATAAAGTCCTTTATCTCTCTACCTAAATATATATCTATCTAAAAGACAATTATAATCAATAAAATTGTGCATAATAAATACTCATATTATCTTAAAAGCATGATGAACTATAAGATAACATACCATAAAATATGACAAACTATGCGTCTTAAACAATCTATTCAACGAAAAACAGCTACTGGATACCATATTCATCAATCAGCGGAATATTAAGAGAGGTACATTATCTTTTTACTTCCATATACGAAGCATGCGTCAAAATTCGACCACCTCTGTGGAATTTATTGACCTTTATGCTTTTGCTTTACTCGTCGCACTTTAGAATTCAGGATTCCGGAATAATCGTTTCATGGATGATTAAATAACGACCGTATCGATCCAAACACAATACGCGTGGAAAATGGGTCAACGGGACATTTTTAAATCTCCAAATTAATGAGATGATTGGGTTAAACTCGCAATACTGATTTTTCATAAATTCAGAAATTTATTAAAATCACATTTACGAGAATTAAAGTATAAATTCAAGATAGTTTAAAATCGAACATAGCTGTTATTCACCTTTTTAACTATTGATTATCTTTTGTATTTGGAATATCGCTGTATGCGGATTGACGTAATGAATGTTGAATAATTTTCCGGGTAATCTCGTAAGTTATTTCGGTTTTCTCCTACCTCAACTTGAAAAAATACCAAAAGTGACTAATTTCCTCTGTACTTACATAAATGTGTTAGTTTAGCTTGCTTTAAATCATCGATTTAAAATAGTATATTCATGGTAGAAGGAATGGTGTAAGACATGCATACAGATAACCAAATAATACCAGAGAAGCTACGAATATAATTATTTTTTACATACATGCGTTGCAATTGGTCAACGGTCCGGAGGCAACATCATTGCAATTCCATACATTACTGTAGCTCATTATATCATTCATTACATTCCGTCAGTCATAATAACCAGAAATCATTACATCCTAAATAATAACTAACAATCATTCATTGAAAAATCATTTTACACTTATATTATTACATTTAAAATTCCTAAATAACATCAGGATAAGGTCACATTTTCAATAACAAACATACTACTCATTTAACAATATCTTAACATCAACATCCCTAACTTCCTTTCAATACATTTCTATAATATTCTACAACATCTAAGTTTAAAATCTTTTATTGATTTAGGTAAGGGCTCGAAAGCATCTTCAGGTAATATGTTCCATTCCCTTACTCCCCCATTAAGAAATTAATATTTTGGCCTATCCGTCCTTTTTTTCCTAATTTTAACTTCTCATCATGATCGCCGTGCGAAATAATTTGGTTTTTCTAATCTGTAACTTAATTCCCTTATAATGTTTGACCATTATAAAGGCAAAGTGATTATCATTGAATTATATAGGTAGGAAAAAGGAGAAAAATACCAAATCATAAGAGAACGTGAGGGATATTTCGCGTTAGAACGTAGTCTACCATCATCACAGCTAGTAATTCCATGATTAATTTCATTACTTGGGGAACTTCGGCAGTACAGAGGTCGAGTTGTTGGTTTGGTGGCCTGCAGGAGCTTCCTCGTTAGGGAAACTACCGTCTTAGAACTGCGCATCACAATGCCCTTCAAAGCGCGTAGAAATGGGTTTGGCGCCTCAAAGGTACAGCCAAGGCCAGCAAACAGAAGATTCAAGTTTGAATTACAGGCCATGCTCCAAACCCCGTTTTTTCTTAACCGATGATCATAGATGCTCGAGAACCTCGTAGATGCAAGATAGGTGTGCGAACTAACCTAAAAACGCATCGCGTACGCCTCCTTATTGAAAATTCGCACACTTGGATATTAAGATGAACTGTCATATTTACCTGAAGTGATAAAAAATACGCGAATTTACGAAGAATTTTTAATATACATCGGTGCCAAGATTATATTTCATTCGCAAGGAAGTCACCTCAAAAATATCGCTGATATACGATGCAAAGCATTCCACGCATACCTTAATAGAATCTTTAATAAAAAGATTCTCAAATTGATCTTAAAATCAGCTGAAGGAATGCCCCTTAAAATTTTGTTTCTACGTTATATTTCATGTGATGTAAGTTTTCCTCTTTTATTGTATTAGATTCTATAAAGACTTAATTGTATAGGCTTTTACAGGTCGCATTTCTAATAAAGTTAATGTGCTCACCAAACTCGGTCTTTTTTGCTCTAAAGGAGTTAAAGTATGTCACATCTGTAGTCAATTAAAAACAGAATTTTCCGCTTGAATTGCATTAAAGTGGATATTCAATCGGTGAAATATATTTCTGAGATTCGTTTTTAAATTTTCCTTCTAACTTATTGCATCTGCGTAAATCATAATAAATAAAGTTCTAAGATCAAAGTCAGGATCTAAAAACTATTCTATAAAATTAGTTTTAATAGCACTGTTTAATATCTCTAGGATTACATCCACTACAATGATGAAGCTAGGAAAAGTACATACAGAAATAAAAATCTCTTTTTCAGGTAGAGAAAACCCCAAATTAATAAAGATTATCACCAAATAGCACCGAATAAATGTTTAAAATACCAATAGTATTAATAAAAATACGATTATTTATGATACAATATACAACTATCATTAAAAAAGTTGTTCATATAAAAACTATCGATGTTCAGGCATGAACCAAAGGGAGTGTCTGCAGGCTCCATTATTCTATGAATAATAATGTATGCAATCTAATACAATTAATGAATGAATTTATGAAAATTATGCTAAGTATACATACAAGTAGTACTATTACATCATTATTACTTCCTTTTCTATCTTAAATCACCATGTTCTAACATCCACTATAAAAAACACTTTTCTATTTTTGTCCAGCTTTTTCCGATTCTGGCCCACTTTGCGGCGTTGTGTATTAGAATTAATGCTAACTAAAAGGTAAGAAATGCTTGGAAGGTATAAATACGAAATTTAATCACTAAAAAAATGGAAGAAATAATTTCCTAAGTGGAAATTCCTGAGATCTATTATGGTACTACAGTGCATGGTGTGGTTGCGTAACTCCGATTTTCATTTGCTAATTTTTCATAATCCCATTGATTTGAACGGTCGGACTAGCGTCCACTATTTTAAAGCAAAGAACGTGCTCTGAAAGTTTCCCACAAACCTGGTATTCCCCATGCAAGTATTAAATGTTGCAATGCTTTAAAGGAGCAGTTGCGAGTAAGATTACGTTATAAATACAATGAAATAATAATATTAATAATAATAATAATAAAATGTCATTATTTGGGCGAGATTGAGACTAGGAAGTCTCTTCTTACATCCAACCCGCCGTCATATGAGAAACAGGAAGAAAGAGATAGTTTGCAAAGTACACGAAGAAAACTAGTACGTGGATTTAAAAATCTAACAAGCTGTAAGCTGAGGGCTCAGGAAAAAATTTCCAATGCAGGAAAACACTCACAGAAAGGGGAGTGTAAAAAACCTGCGAAAACTATATTTTGTAAAGGAGAATAAAATTAGTTATGAAAGACAAGCAGAGAATTGATAAAAAATATACAAAATAGACAGGGTAAAATATAAATATTCATTAAAAGCAATCAAATGAAATATAACATCTTCATAAATGACACTAATTCTAAATTGAAAGAATATTAGCATAAATAAGATAAAACACATACAAATATTTCAAGAATAATAAAAGGACAAATAAATTAGGTTGAGAATGAATAAAATCATCAAAACAGAATTTATATGAAATAGAGTTCGTATGAAATTGAACAAAGACAACAAGAGAATAGAGATAATTTCAGAATAGGAATAGAATGTTGGAACATGTTATCCTCTGATCAAAACGCTTTTCTTTCTGGACGGTATTGTTTTGGGAAAACCCATCGCTTGGGCCGACACATATACGTTATTTCATGCCGTGTATTGAAGTCGAGAGAAATTACAGAGATGGGAAAATCCCAGACGTGGATTAGACAGCGTGCGACAGACGCCTCACGGGATGAGAGAAGACAAGCGGAACGGCGCGAGGATTCCTTTATTTGATGAGCAGAGGTTTGGAGGACGAATTCAGCGAATCTTCCGGAGAGAGAAAGACGTTGGAGGAGACGAAAACGCGTGAGAAAGTCGTAACTGAGGGAGAGGTCGGAGATTTAATGAGAGAGAGAGGTGAGATGAGGGAAGACGCTGTTCAAAAGCGTATTTTGGGGTGAGGATTAACGCGGGAATGCAGAGAAGTGAAGTATGGCAGTGGGTGGGAAGGAATTTAGGGGCAGTGGAATAGAGGTGGAACGGAGTTTCGGAAGGATTGATGGGATTCCGTTGTGCTGCGTTGCTTCATCTCGTAGGAGACTGAGGGGGTGGGGTCAGGGGGAGAGGGAATAGGGTTGGAGGGTGAGGGGTTGGAGGGGTAGGGAGTGGATGGTGAAGATGAAAGGTGAAAAAGAAAGAATGACGGCATAGTAAGGAAGGATGACAATAATGATAAAAGGACATTGTTTCTAGGAGATATTGAGATTTACAAGTAAAGAAAAGTGAAACGTGCCTTATAATGAATTGAGGTTTAAAAGATCTCTAATAACCAGCTTTACTGGAGCACAGCACCTAGTCGACACTGGATTAATGCTACCATCTTCTGGGATTCTAATAGTAGTAGTAGTATTATAAAAAGTGCTTCGACTGCTTGGGTCTATTGGTGCATTGGCTCAAACCATCAACCAAACAAATCAAACCAGAAACCGTTTTCACTGAAGACGGATGCGCTGCCCACATGGCCACCTGAAGATAGCCTTGAGGGGTTATACCCCCTGAAGATGGTAGCATGACGCGAAATGTGCATTTCGTGTTTCTTAAAACGTTTATAATCAGCAAATACTGTTGATTCCGAAAACCGGTGGCAACGAGGTGAGAACCATCGATAAAGACGGCTATTGCAGATCATTTAAATCTCTAGTTGAGACTTTCAAGTATCTTCTTATATCTAATCCTTGAATGGGAGAGGAAGGACAGTAAGAGGGAGAGCGATAAAGAATAGGCCGAGGAGTAGGAAAGGGTTAGATAGGAGGAAGGGATGGAAAGGAGAATGGGAAAGAAATGAGGGACAGGAGAAGGTAGAGGGCAGATGGGATAGGCAAATAGATTTGGGATAGGTGGGTGAAGAATGGTAAGGGGATAGGGCTAGAATATAGGGTTAAAAGACAGGGAATATGGATGGGGAATAAGGATAGGGAGTAGGGATAGAATTTGGGAATAGGGATAGGGAGTAGGGATAAGAAATAGGGATAGGAAATAGGGATAGGAAATAGGGATAGGAATCGGAAATAAGGATGGGAAATGTGGAATATGGATAGGGAATAGGGATAGGGAATGGGGGTATACGATTTGAATAGGGATAGAGAGTATGGATATGGCTCGGGAATAGGGATAGTGAGTAGGAATACGGTCGGGCAATATGTATAGAAAGTAGGAATAGGAAATAGGGATAGGGAATGGGGATAGGGAATAGGGATAGGGAATAGGGATAGGGAATAGGGAATGGGGATAGAGAATAGGGATAGGAAGTAGGGATAGGATTAGGGAATAGGTATATGGAGTAGAGATAGGAAAAAGGGATAGAAATGTGGATTGGGGATGGTAAATTAGGATAGGGGTAGAATTGGGAGTGAATATGGGGAATAAAGGGAATGAAGAATAGGTATAGAGGAGGGGGAAGGAGCGATATGAGGGAGAAGATAACAAATGTTGGGACAATTTGGAGGAACATGGATTAGAGAAGTAAAAGAAGGGAAGAATTGAGGGGAAGATATAGATGTGATGGGAGAAAGGGAAGAGGGAAACGGTAAAAGGAGGAAAAGGAAATGTAGGAAAGAGGATGAAGGGAGAATGAAGGACAGGAAGAGGGGAAGAGAATAAAGGGACGAGAGGAGTGGAAGAGGGGGGAGGAAGGGGTCGGTGGACGCGTTGAAGACCCCCATGGCATCGATTAGTCGCGCCTGCAAGCGCCCGGCGCCTCAAAATCCCGGTGCCGAAAACCCCTCACCCTGTTCCTTCACCCAGCAATCTTTCTCTTCCACTTGCACCCCTTCACCCTCATCGTGAAGTTTTTTCACCTCTCCACGCCTCCCTCTCTCCAAATCCACGTTTCAACGGGTCATTCCTCGATTAACCCATTCCCCGATACATCCTTTCGAGGATTTCTTTCGAAAATGTCTCGACGTTGACGGGATTTAGAGTGATTGCGGCGATGTTTCGCACAATTGCGATCATTTGCATCGATCGTAACCAATGCGTATTATAAAATTACTCATCTTCATGATGTTTCTTGTATGTATTACTAAAATTCTCAGATTCATTAAATAACCCACTTTTACAAACCTTTATGTTTACAAGTTCTACTAGTTCTAGGAAAATAAGGAAATTTAAAATGACAAATATTTTTAATTATAACTCACAAAATGGTGATGTTTTAAAACATAATGTCTACGAGATAAATAAACTCCTGCACAGGGGGTTTATGTTCTGTAATTAATGAGCAAGTGCTTGGAGAGAGGACGAGTTAATTTGACAGTAACATACATAACCTTAGTACGTGCTTAAAACTCTACTATACCAACAACGGCGCGCATTGTGCTTTGACTGTGAACCGTATACGATTATAATAGTACTACAGAAGCTTACCGATAAGTTTTAAGGTTCCTGATATACCAGTCTTATTTATTACAAAAAATTACAACACGTAAAATAAAGGTTTAAATGAAAGATATTTTCAACATGACAAGGTATAAACATCGAAAATATCACAAACAAGATAATTTCTCAAGTCCTTAAGTATTATACAAGACTGGTCTCTTTAAAGAGTTTAAAAAAGTCTTTCGAGTTACTCACGCTTGAGCAAGTCACTTAGTAAAAATTCCAGTCGTAAGTAATTCATTATCTGTGAAAATCATCTATAAAATAAGGTAATCCAAGCTACTTCACCTAGACAGTATCTCAGTTCAATGTCGGTGTACTGAAAAAATTAAAAGAAAAACTGAAAAGTTCTGAGTATCCTAAAAGTTTACGGCGCATTATATCTAAGAATGAATTTCACTAAGGTGGAAGAGGGTGCAACAATCATAAAGCATTATAATGAAAACTGGTATCCTATGTTGAAATTTTTATTCATCGAAGCTTAGAAAAACGTATGACTGTTTTCGTACTGTTTCACTGACTGTTTTTCTCCGATTTCTTAAGAATCCTTTTCCATCGACGAGGCTCACGTTTGTAGTCATTGGGTGATTTCCTTTTAAAAACCTTCACCGCCAGGTGAAAATTTTCTCAGAAGATAAAACCAAGCTCCTCTCAAATGTGTCACATACGATCTCCATTAAAAAATGAACGATCGTCACGACCTACTTTTTATAGGTAAAAATTTTCTGAGAAAATAAAATTTCCTTTGTAATAGCACAAATATTGGAAGATTTCAAAGAGTTGCCTCCATTACACTACGGAACGGAATAATACGTTTCCTGATCATCGCTTATTTTGAATAAATATTCCTCTAAAAAGCGAAAACCTTTGATTGGCATTATAGAGCCCTAAAAGTACCTTAAATGATGTCAAGGGAAATATATTTCCCGAAATTAAAATTGAGTTAGATTTTTATAAATTTGTATCTTGTAAATTAATAATTTTGAAATCAAATACCCAAATATTGGAAACTGCTATATTTATTTAGAAATATATTTTGCTTTTAAATACGAATTTTATATATCTGATATTATTTTTGGCTTACACAGTACACTTAAGCTTATATTGAAAATGTAAAATGACGATCATGATGTGGTTGACCTTTACATCTAGTTTCTATCAAGAATGTTCAGCTGTTTGTGTGTTTATTGATTACTAACTGTTAGGTATCTTAAAAAGTGATCGAAACAGGAGGAACACTGAATACAATAGCCGCACGAACGATCGCGGCCGGCGTAGCCTAATGCAGTACCGCCGTAAGAAACATTGTATTTCTAAAGTTGTTTATGAACTTAAAGGGTTTGGACTTGCACAGAAGATAAATTCACTATTTTCTAAGAAACTTTCTCGCTACATGTTTTTTCGTGGGCGAATTGGACGAAAAGGGCGACTACTTTTTTCTATGCATTTTGCGAGAAATTCTCGACTTTTCCATTAATTTCTGTCAAAAATTTCCCTGAAATTTATTCACCTGCCTAAGTATTAACACTAAAAGAAAGAGAAAGGTTTTAAGCTGATATTGATGTAACAAATCCCTTTTTTCTTGAATTAGAGAATCAATGGCACCCGTTCCAAAAGAAACGGAACAAAACGCAGTATTTCTTTGAGATATAATATTTTTGTTGTTTTTTGCAATTATGTTGCAAATAAACAAAAAATAATCACGGTGATATTTTTGGTATCACTGATACTAAACACTGAAAATATTGAAACTATTTCGACCAACTCCATCATTTTACGCAAATTTAGCAACGTCGCACAAATTTCGCCCGTTTTAAACGGAAACGGAAAACGGGCAAGAGGGGAAAAATTTCTCAAAAAATGCCAAATGACGGGGAATTTGAATTTAGTGAACATGCGGAAACTTCAGTTGTAATTAACAGCAAAATATATAATGCTTATTTAGAGAATGATAGAGGAATGCCACCAATTCAAAGATGTATGAATTGATATAAATTAAAGATCCATCTTCCATTCACCGTTTGTAGTTTCCATTTCTTTTTCTTCTATAGCAAAAGTGATAAATATTAAAAATTCTAATGCGAGATTTTTTTCAAGAGCATCTATTTTGTGTAGACTTGCGAAAATAGCACACCTTTATTGTGATATTTACTTGGGTTATTACATTTAGAAAATTCTCAGGTTTTTCTTTTCTAGATTTGTAAACATTTAATTTCTTTTAGAAATTATACACAAGATAAGTTAAATGGAAAATATTTCGTTATTTCTACATTACCCATGGTTAGTAAAGTTCATGAATGGACATAAATTACTGAATTAACCACCTACTGCCCTCATAAGAATCATTAAATAGTTACTCCAGCCAAGTATAATCTCTTTTAAATGTTGGAAATATTTCATATTCAAAATTTCAATATTTTCAAATTTACGATATTTATAATATGGTGACATAGTTTATGATACCTAATAAAGTAACTGTTTTTCTTGTGAGAAGTTTGTTTCACTTTCCATTTCATCATCTTCGCTTTTTCTCAACTTTCTGAAAATGCTTATGTTCCTTGCACTCATTCCATCACTCTCTAAAAGACGCTTTAAGCCTCGGTTCATCATTCTAGCTGTCTAACCCTTTCCGCCAGTCTACGCGTACAAAAAACAGCACAAAAATGACATAAGATAGCTCTCGAAGTTTCAGGACTAATGGCTCGGCACCTTCGCCGTGCATGTTACGATTTTGCGTTGCCTTTGAGGGCGGGGACCTGCGAGCCATCGCGCATCAATCAATTTCTAGGTTTCGAAGTAAAAGCATGTACATAAAATATATATGTGAAGTATAAAATATGGGCAAATTTATACCAAAACATATCCGACCTACTAGGGTAATGGCTTTTATAAAAAGTACCCCTTAGTTGGATATTTTACTGTGTCTTTGAAAGAATTAATCCTAGCCAAGGATTATACGCTCGAACAAGGATATTTATGTAAAGGAAACCAATGACTCAACTTTTCTTCCAGAAAGTATCCTACTTCTGGATGGTTCTGGAAATCATTCTCATCGTCAAATTTACAACGTGTGTCATCCATCTTTTTGTATGTACTATTCATTCTAGAACTATTGATATTTTAGTCCCGAGCAAATATTGCATTATATCTTGATATGTATTAATTACATCTTTATTTCCAAATGAATACCGTTTCAGTCATGTAGGATATTTAAATAGCATAGGATGAAATTAAAATATTTATCGGATAATTTGAAATTATATCACATATTTTATAGTGGTGTAAACCATTATTTGTAACCATATCCTAATGATATAAATTGAGCTTTATAGAATATCGTAATAAACCCAAGCAATTATTAGTTCTTATTTTGAGTACATCATACTGGCTTCGGCATGGATGGTTTAATTTAACACACGATAATTCCAAATGCGATTTAATATTTGTGGAAATAAATCCAATGTGAAATAAAGATTATGGCAAAAATTTACCAAAATTCCTACTAGCAATGTATACACTGAATAAACAAAAACGTTCTTCAGTATTATTCTGCTTTAACTATCAAAAATATCCCTCTTCTGACATGTTGACATATGACTAGCATAATATTACTATGTTCATAAATTATGTATACTCCGGATAGAATTTATTTTAAATCAGTCGCTAAGGTGGGCACTCAGAAATTCGTCATCCCCACGAAACAAGTTTTTGGATTTACTTCACGTTCTTGTGACTTAGTCTTTGGAAAGTTTTAAATCGTCTTTTACATAAAAAATTTGAAAACATCAGGGATCCACGCAAGGATGATTTCAATTCAAAGAATTAAGACAGAAATTACAATCCATACTCTTCCATGGCGCAACCCCGTAATTTAATTTCCTCAACTTCAGTCTATTTTACAGAATTAAAAGTAATTTAAAGGACCTGTGATTGAGGACACCTCATATAGATGACAAACATAACTAATCTATTTCATCAACAACCTTTCGTCTAACCAAAGCCCTTTGATTCCAACCATTTATGAAATAACCAAATCAACCTCCATTCTTTAGGTATTCACCATTAGAAGCCCTTTTAGAAGTCGCCACTCCTCTTTCAATTAATCTATCTCATTTATTAATTCCGTCCCCCTTCCGTAAACCATTCATCATCTCCTTTTCCGCAATTCCTTCATCTCTTCCATTCCATCCCCTTTATCATGGCCGGGTCCACCAAAATGACGCCGCGCAGGAGGGGCCCATCTGTTTTTTCCTCTCATCCTTCATTTCCCCCCTGCATGTACTCCCCTGCTCCGCAATACCCCAAAACCTCAACCGCCCCTGTTCGGTTTCCAGGGATACGTAAAAAGTGCGCCTCACACTCACCTTAACACGCTCCCTGTGACTCCCTCTACATAACCTGGCGGTGAGGAGTCAGCTATCAGATTGATCGTGGCCTGTGATTGCCAGCGGCATTGCATGTTAGCCTCCCCTTCAATTTTCCGCTCACTCCCCAGCTCCCTCCCTTGCCTTCATAAAACCACTGCGCCGATATTTCACTCACCTCTCTTCCATGCATTATTGCCCTCTAAAAAGATACAAATTCTGACGGGCGTTCTATCTGTCATCCCCAGTCCGGTGTTTAAGAGACGCTTGAGAGGTGTGCTTCCTATCGATCACTTTCGCTTAATTTCCGCGGATCCGTGGCTTCAATTTTTAAAAGGTGGAGCTGCCGAGCTAGACGGGGGCTTCCTAACGTGATGGAGACTTGGCTGCAATATTGAAACCATTCGATGACGAGAACGTAGCCTTTAAATCGGTACTTATTCTTTTTTCCTTAGTGATAGAAATAAAGATTCGCAACCAACTTCAAGCTGTGGGTGATATTCTAGGCCCGTTTCAAAATTAATGAGAGAATGATAGACTACATTTGTAGAAAGTATGACGAGAATTTATTTTGTAGTGACGAGTAGTAAACAGCAACGAATCAAGGAAGAAAACATATGACAATCTAGAAAAGCTTCTGAATCACTGCGATTATATCAGCGGGATCTGAAACTCATGAATCTTTTCATCTACCCTTTTGCTGAGTAAATCTAAAACAATTAAATATGTAGTTATGCTATTCATAGTTAACAGAGATAACCAGGGTATATCACTTTCCACAATTTTTAATAAGGATCTACTAGGTTTTGATGGAGGAACATTCATCATCACGTCTGATAATGCAAACAAAACACACACAGGACCTTAAAATATTTTTTAAGGGGAAGGGGAATAAATTTAGTAAATTCAAGTGATTGAAGAAACAGTGTGGGGGTTATAAGAGGAGATAGGAAGTTAGCGGTAGAATAAATCGGTGAATTCATTGTAAATAAGCGTAAATTTTAATGTGAATGTTGAAGAGTATATTAAGTTACCAAAGCATCTAGTTGACGTTCTCGAAATGTAGCAGATACAGAGTTAGCAGGAAAAACGTTTTGAAATAGGAGGAATGAGTATTATCAAGAAGATGTTTTGCAAGTGACACAGTTAAGAGATATCAAAACACGACTTTGAAGCGCACAAGGTTTGACATCTAAGTTTTTGAACACGTTAGGATATGATATAATGCATAACTGATCAATGAAGGCTCTTGAATTCATCTGAGAATTGAGGAAACTACGACAAAACTTCTAGCCTTCAAGACGGAAAAACTACGATTTTACCAAGAATTTAATAAGGAATAAACAAAAAAGCACTTGTACCTTTAGCATTATTTCTTTTTTATTCTTTATAAAGGATGAATACCACAAAATCGAGGCCACATTAGTAGATTCAACAATCTAATCCAAAAAATAATAGTTGAAAATATGTCACAATTTATCACTTTTATACAACCATGGGTTAAGCTTCACACTTTCATATGCAAAGTTAAAAGTTATCTTCCATCATTTAGAAGAATTTTCTTTCAGATTCAGCCATAAGTTCTCTTTTGCTATACGCAGTATAATCAAATGTCATTTAAATTATTATAATCAATTAAATAAAGACGTGTCTAAATTAAGCTTTTAGTTGCATACCACTTAAATGAAGAAAGTTAAATATTATTTCTATTTTGACGGTTGATTGCCTCTTAAAGAAATTTTTGAAATAAAGAAACAAACTTTTAGCTGAACAGGTAATTTTATATGAACAAGCATACACACAATGGATTATAAATGTATAAATAAATAAAAAAACGAAATTAGAGTGAAAATAAAAATACTAAATAAACATACATGGCGTATATAAAATGAAATAATGCGTAAATATTTAAGTAGCCCGTAAAAACGTCCGTAAATAAATCCTTACAGGTGAAAACCTTATTTTTATATCATCAATTCATTCCATTTCAAAAATAGCACACCACAAGCAACTTATAGTTTTATTTCATATTTCTGCGCCTAGCGATAAGACGTCTACAAATTTTCCTCTCTCCTTTCACTCCATCTGCCGGGGACGATGAACGTAATTTCTTTCTCAGCCGTGGAGAAGAAATAACAATGACAAGGGCGCAAAATAGGTTATTATTTCCTGCAGTGTTTGCATTGTGAGGCCGCTTCCAGCATCACGTTCAATGAAAAGACGTTATCTCGGCAGAATATTTTTAGCGAGCTGTTGCCATGTTTGCCCGAGCGACGCAGAAATATTTATCTTAATCTTTTCATTTTACCGTTGGAAGCAACCTAATAAGATTCTCACATTTGAAAAGGAGACATACGAACTGTTTCTCCCACTTCTATTTCAGCGACAGAAAGGTGATGGTTTAAATCCATTTACGGCCATTTAAATATAATCTACGAATGTATTATCGGTTTGTTAATAATATTTTCCTGATTCCCCTACGCCACAAGAATATCATTATCACATTAAATCAAACAATTTAATTATGCAAGATAATTATGTAAATGTAAAAAGGGTCCGCATGATTTAATTACCTATTAATCATGTATAAAATTAATGAATGCATTAATATAGTTAGCTATTATAAATTAATATTAGGTAATTATATCTATTATTGTCTATTTAAAACACAAATTAGTTGTCCTTTGTGCTCTAATGCAAATGTTAGCTCTCCTTTCCACCTATAAATAAATTATTTGTTGATGAAAACCGTTTCGCTTTCATTGGAGGATTAATTCCATCCATTAATAATCTATTATTTGTTTTAACTCAAATTATTTCGAATCTCTTCATTAATTAATTATATTTCCTTGATTATGTAAAGACAAATACTTTGTTATCTATTCTATGATATGCAAGATTATTTGTGAATGAAAAGGTGTGTGAAAAATAATAATTCTTAAAAAATCCGTAATGTAGTAATTAGAAATTAGAAATTTTTAAAATGTATTTTAAATTTAATGGCATAATTCCTAAAATAAACTATTTATAGCATCTTTTCAGGGCAAGAAAATACATTCTGTGCCAAGGCAGTCATCCACTACGATATATTCGCAGGGTTTAGAGTATAGGTTCCCAAAATGTTTCCCTTGAACCCCTTAAAATTTCCCATGGACCCCCTACTCTGCCTAACATGGAAATTTTCTATTCAACAGCAATATCTATTTTTTTATTAAATTATATCATAATTTAAAATAGGATCTTATGCTTCCAAAAACTCTACAGAAATCTCAAGCATTGAAATATATCATGGACCACCGTTTATTTCCTTGACATGGACCTTCTGCAAATATATATGTACACTCCTGGCCAAAATTAACGCAGCACCTCCCTAGCGATCCTTACGGCCGGTGCTGCGTTAATTTTGGCCAGGACTGTACCTCCATATGAAAAAACCTCAAGGGTAGTCCATATGGACCTCTTTGTGAGCCTATGGTTAAGAGCAATCGTTTTTTGCTAATGTTAAAACGATCCTTTTACCTATCCTCCTCAAGCAAAGGTGTTTGATAACCACTACAACCTGCAATGAATCTATCCCTGTTTTTTAAAGTCATATTCCACATGAAAAGCTTCTCATAAAAACAAGGAAAACAGTCATACGTATTTGCATAGAGAACACAACTCACCCAAAGTATGAAATCGTATAAAAGCGTAAAATCTACGGGAACTCCCTGCGGAGGAAGGGAATAAAACTGTCGTTAGGTATATTCCTTGTATTGATAAAGGGAGAGGTCTCCGAAAGAGTGAAGCGGCTTTGTGAACTCAAAAAAACAAGGAAGGATCATAACAAAATTGGATGACAGGTAAAAAGGAGTAGTCGTATGAATGCGGAAAGAACAAGAAGAGAAAAGGCAAACTTTTGAATGAGAGAAGCAGAGTAAATATATAAGGGAAAAGACAAATAAGGAAAATATGAAGTATATTCGAGAAGAAAGAGGCTCAACGTAAAGGATACGACCAACGACAAAACGGGAGCAACTCGTGAGGAGCATAAAAATGCAGGCCTAAGTTATAGAGAAAAATATTTTACATGAGAGGCGAAACATTTCCATAAAACTATGACCTGACCTTCGCTAAAATCCACCATAGACCAAATACTTTGTATTCTTTCCTCACAATTTTATGAATGTTGAAGATGTTTTAAAAATAAATAAAGAGGTTTAGTTGTAAGATATCTCAAAACTTGGGGCTATCCTTGCTACTTTACAGTTTCCGTGCCCCTTTCAGAAGCTCAATGAAGGACCAAACTTATCAAACCACTCACAGTATTAAATAAGTACTTAAGGAAACTCCGAATTCTCAAGTTGCTGGACTACTGTTCTACATGGTCAAATATGATACTTAATTTATAATTTAAATCAATAAATCTATTAATTTCAAACACTTTATATTTGATGTTTTATCCCAAAGAAAAACGTACTTGAAAAAAGTCTGACAAGAACGGAAAGAGGTATAAAAAAACTTAATTATAAATTAATTTGCCTCTTATTCTGGCCCCATAGGAGGCATCTCTGCCCCATACAGAAGCATAGAGAAGGTATACTGAGGCTTGAGTGACAGTCTTCGTCACAAAGGACATATCTTTATCCAAAAAATATTCGTTTTAATCGAACTAGAATTTTTTTATAATTTTAACGTTTCTTGCTGAAAATTCGAAACTTCGAGGTGAACATTCTCAGAAAAGATAGAATTTGATTAAAAAAGAACATTATATCTGTAATTTGGGTGTGTCACCATTTCTATCAGAAAAAAGAGACAAAACGACTCAGCCTACTGTCTAACCAACATCCGTAACATTTCTGTGCATTTTGCGTATTTTGACGAATTTTGGTGAACTGAGAAACCATTTACCTTGATTCAAACGCACTAAATCTTTAATATAAAGCAACAACCAAGCAATATATAATATGTACTTCTTTACCATTAAATCACTTCGGAATCATTGAGAAACCATCAGGAAAAAATGCAAAAATTTAACATTTTCCACAAAAATTTAAATTTTGACTGAAATTCGCAGCCTCAGGGTATAATCCGATCGAGTTGAATTTTTTTGTATGATATAAGAACCACCAACCACAAAATTTAAGCATTATCGGTTGACGGATTAAAAAAAAACGTTTTTTCGATCCACCCTAGTGCACGCCCTTACGTGCTAGGTACTTTAACCCTTTCGTTGTTGGATATTTAGTATTAATTATCACAAACGTTTCTCGTAACGCATTTCTCGCTCTCAAAAAATCAGTTAATTGGGTCAATTTAAGTTTCCTTTGAGCCATTACAAAACATAAAAATATAGTGAATGAAGGGGATTTCAATTTGAGGAAATTCATTCTGAAAAATCATTAGCAGGTAATAGATTACAAGTATAAGTAGAGAAAACCGAATCAAGGCGGATCAACAACAGACACTGAGACAGCAGACATGACTATGGAATCTGCTAGCCAAGTCTCGGTCCTTGGGTGAATAGCATGGGACCTTTAACCCATTAGTGCCAAGACTCGAATTTTCATTAAATTATGTTTTTTCGATCTTTTTTGCTTTATTAAATTACAAATAACATATTTGGCTCAACTTTTATTTTAAATATTTTTTATCTCTATTTTAACACGTAACTTAAGATGCTTATGGGAACTTACTTAGTAAGAAGTTGGATATCTTCCGAAAAGTAACGAATAAAATTTAAAGTAAATTATTTTATTCTAAAAAATATCTTCTTGGTGAAAACTATATTTAATATATTTAATACAAATTTATCAATGGGGTTTATGGATAGCATTTACGACTTTGATTACTCTCCGAAAATAGTTGGGCAATACGGATTTTTAATTGTATTAATCTTACCAAGAAAGAAGAAAAAAAACTGTATACCATTTTGGAATGAATCAAAATAACAGTAGCGAATTAAAAAATTTTGTGCAATCTCGATTAAATAAGATCCTCTTATAAATTAATCCTCATAACTTTAAAAAAACCACAAATGTTGAGGGTTAAAAATCCAACCAAAGAAACCATTTCTTGAGTGATTTTTTAATTTATTATAAGACTAACATTTTCTGTTTCTCCGACAATAAGATAAGCAGGATTTTCTTGACGTGCTCGAATACATCTTGACGTAATAGTTAGCGCTAACTGTGGTCCATAATTGAGGAGCACAAATTACCCGATTTAATATAGGGAAATAGAAGTGCTCTGGGGAAAGAAAAAAGTAATTGGCAAAATTTTTCATCTCGAAGGATGATGACAAGAGAAGATTATAGCAATAGCCAAATTGCGAAGGGAGAGGCGCAAAACGTCGAGAGCAAATTGCGCGGGAATTAATCAGAGGAAAAGAAAACGAAGATTTGAAGAAAAAATAAATTCAGCGTGTACGGAAAAAGAAGGCATTTGAGAAAAGGGAAGAGGGAGCGAGAATATTCGGGACGAAACTGCAAAGATGAAGAGAAATGGCCTTCTTAACAAGGGATTTCGAAAGTAATAACAATCCGTAATTTTCCTGAGCAGCGGAAGACACGATGTTACAACTACAGATGTATCCGCATACGTTTTGTTTCATAAGTAATTGGGTCTACACGCATTAAGGAAAGACTTACTCTCAAGGTTTTTATATCAATTTTTAAAACAAGAATTTTAACCAATAGTGAATATATTCAGGAATCACTGAAAGCCTACCCTTATTAGTTATATTAGATAGGGTAGAGGTTAAAAATATAAGAAAAGAAAATTAATGAGTTGTACCAGAGAAAAGTATTAGTAGTAGTATTGTTAAAAGTGCTTCGACAGCTTAGGACATTTCGCACATTGGCTCCCACCGGGGTTCGAACCCGGGACCGCTTTCACCAAAGGCAAACGCGCTGTCCACATGACTATCCGGAAGCCTACCAGAGTACCATATCAACCAAAAAGAAGGCTATTCTTACTTATATAGAGTTCTTCCTTGGGATTCGAGGCTCAAAGATGAGGTATTAAAACGAATAGAATTGGCTAAGAATACCATCATGATGCTAAGAAATTTGATGGCTAAAGGTCTCGATAGTGGAATCAGAAAAAGATTGGGTGATGGAAATCCATGAAGTGGAGTGTTTTACTACATAGGTGCGAAATGTTGTCCTTAGTGAAAGAGAAAATTAATGTATATATTTTTTAGTTATAAGAGATGCGGTTGCGATGTATAGTGGAAAAACTAAGTTGCGTTGATAGATAGCCATACACAGAGGTTCTAGAGATGGTTTGGGAGGTGTATTGTATAAAGTAACTAAATTCACGGAGGAGGCCTAAATTTTCCAAATTAATGGAGGAATTGTTAAATAAAACAAAGTTTTAAAATAAGTAAGTGACTTTTTTTAATTTAACAAGTCTTTGATTAAGTAATAAAGTAATGTAAGTGATTCAGCATCGGCAGATAAAAGAGATAGCTAAAAAATTGAAAAGAGAGGTACTGCTAGAGAAATTTATTAAGGCTAAAATGCAAGTAAAAAGACGGAGGGGAAGACAAAAGCAATTTATATTAAATTGCAAAGGCTACAGAGAGACACCAGATGTTAAAATTCCATTGAATAAGGAATATTTAGGAACGTGAGCATACCGAATGAACACTTATGCAGGTATGGATGCATTATGTAACCGAAAAAAACTTCGAGAAAGTTTCAAGTTATTCCATTGTTAAAACCATATATTATAAAATAATATTGTTAATCCCTTTATCATAGTTCAATGTAATGAATTATTGGACGAAATTATTTTTTTGGCACCTGAAACAAAATTAAAAGCGCGAATTAAGAAATTTACAATCCTCAATCTTTAACGTTAGTGAATGGGCAGCTGACGGGACGAGATGACAGAATGACATAAATTTTCATCTCGCGGACTAAGAAGCTAACCTTATGGTCCATTCAATCAAAAATGGTGTCGACTTAGCGTAGACAACGCCATCATGAAAAAATACACGAACGTGCAAGCGAGCGCGGTAATACATTCAGAAATAAAGGGAGAGATGCATAAAAAAGAGGGAAGTAGGGAAATTGTCGGCAGAGTGAGCGAGGAAAGAAAAAATGCTTGCATGAGGAAGAGAAAGTGCTTTCCTCTGGGAACCCTTTTTTCGGAAGAAAATTCGCGCCATATGAAGGGGGACAATAATGAAAGTGAGAGGACGAAGTGAGGAAGAAAGGGAGAAAGTGTGAGGAAATGAGGCAAGAAAGAGAGAAGTGACGGCGTCGACGAGAGAGGAAATTTTTGGTGTAAATGAGGATGACATATGGCGGCAGAGGGAAGGAGAGAGAGAAAGAAGGAAAATGAAATGTGAGGAAAAAAGCATAAGCGAGGGGTGGAGGCACATAATTTCCGTGGAATTCGTGTTGCAGAAGAAAGACAAATCAATAAATGTTTTACCATATGGTGTAGGGGAGAGCGGGGCTAGTTAATACAGCTTTAGGTTTTTCATTTTTATATTTTTTAGAAACAATCTACTTCTCTAATCTTATGACCAAATATAAGATTGAAGCATCCTTAGTATATAGATGATTATTTTCTGGGCTATCATTCAGCTTCCTACTACACGACCGTCTTTTTTCAATGATATCCAGTGTATCAACCAACCCCCACCTGGGGAAAGTTGATACATCATTAAATTAGTAGGCAAAAGCAAACTAAAACACAAAATTTAACAATAAAACGTGTTATATTTAATTGGTTCAAATTTGATATAAATAAAAATGTTGAAAATTAAGATAAATTGAATATAAAAAAATATTTACTTGAAAAATAGTGAAATTTCCTTATTTTTGCATACGATATTTTTCCTTTCAAAGCCAAATGTTTATTTTTGTTTGTACGGACCATGAATGGGCTACAAAGTAATAAAACGCAAAGTTTTACAAATAGATACTACTTATAAAATTCATTGTATCAACTTGCCCCTTTTGTTCTGTATCAACTTGCCCCTTTAGCCGCCATTGCAAATAAATCGATTTTTAGGTTTAACAGAAGGTCCAATAGCGCAAATTAATATTTAATTTTAAAGTGTAAAGTGTTTTCAACATAACAAACAAATTATCTTGCCTTGAATCTCAAAGCAGTTTTTACAAGAGACATTCAAACGGCGACGAAAAATCTTACTTTTCACATTCAAAAACACTGAAGTGTACACAGCGACGTTTCTCAAAGCAGCACGGCACTCGAACTACACGAGAGTATTTCATAGGGTCTAGGAAGGCGTCTGTAAATATTCAGAGATGCTGGGACCAGAAAGTATTTCAAAAATTACAATGTATCAACTTACCCCTGTATCAACTAGCCCCGCTCTCCCCTATGTATACTTAAATTTATCCAAGAAGAGTTTTCCTCCAAACCGTAAAAATACTTGACTTTTTAGTTGTTTTTTTCCTTTTAACTACAAACACAGCCGCATTTACTTTTGCGTGTGGTTTTAAAACTGTTAATTTTGTCAAAATAGGCGTATTTATGATAATTTGATGTTTCGATCAATTTATTAAAGCTTAATGGAAATTAATTACGTTTATATAAAGGAAACATCGTAAAGATTTTGTAATGACGTTAACTTTAGGAGCCGAAATCCCATATATATTAAATAACTAAATTTAAGAGCTTCGAATTTGACAGATAATGTTCATCTGTGCATACCACGTCATTTGTTTAGGTTACTTGAAAGGTGACAGCTGTAAAGGGTTAAAACGTGTGTAGTTTGTGGAAACAAGAAAATTTTATTGAAAACTCAGAGAGTAATAATAACAGAATACAATGACATATTTGATTAATAGGTAGTAAAAAAATTATAACTTGAAAATCCATCTCAATTTATCGATATGAGCTATTTTGCGTAGTTCAGAAGCGCTTGCTGAAGATAATTTAGTTATCTTAATAGGAAACAAATTTTACTTGCTTTTCCCCATTTCTGTATGGAAGTAATATCTGTATTTCAAAATAAATAAATTAACAAATTTCTTTGTAGTTCTCCTCAATTTTTTTGGGGATTTAAGAAAAAACACCACGAAGAACTTTTATTGCTTTATTTATGTAAATGGATTTCCACCATATTAGGACAAAACACCTTGAGTTTATCTGAATTCCTTCTATAAATTAATATAATTTACAGACTCAATATATATCAGCGTTTCAATAAACCGCATAGTCAATAAAAGGTAATGAAGTTATAAAATTGAGGATTTTTTAAACAAATTTTAACCACCAAAACTGCTAAAAAATTCCGAAGGACTTCTAATCTGATAAACCCATAAATAAGCAATTCCTACTTAAATCCTCCCCAGGGATGTCATCTTTTTAATTATAGATACACCATTCCCTCGCGAAAGAAACAGCTTCCATATAACTCAACCACTTGGGAGAGAAAGCCAAACAATTCTGAGAAGAGGGACACGAAGAGGGAACCGACTGAAAAATTAAATACATTTCCTCCTTCCTCTCAATTAAACTCCACTTCCTTATTTACTTTTTAACGCGATGCGAGGCCCTTGTAATAGTTCTCGAAATTTCATCACCGGAATTCGGCAGCGAGCGCTTGTAAAAAACCAAAAAAGGCACTCAATTACTCACCCCCGCATAATCGAACTCGACCCAAACAAAGAGAAAAATTGAAAAGATGATGGGCTCGATTTTTTCCCGGCATTCGTATCCGATAGATTATCTTTCTTGGCGGAAATTTCGAATCGTTCCGGCCGTTTGTTTTGGCGTGACTAACTGCCTAGCCGTAGAGGAAACGCTGCCGAAGTTGATGGAGCTCGGTCCCTTCCTCTCTTGTCGCTGAAAGCGTTTGGATTCGAAAAAAGGGATGTTTTGGAACGGGAGCAACGAGAGGTGTTCCATTATTTGGCCGGATAAAGCGATGATTCAGAAACCGAACAGGTAGGATTAGCGAGGCCTGAGTGACAAGATAATCCCGTGAGATGTAAAGAGATCGACAGGGCCGAACCATGAGGACACCATTGACACCTAAATGTTGTTTCACAATATCCGCGTAGTTTAAAAAATGGATAATAAACAAAACATTAACGCCTTGAATGGAGGTGTCACTGTGATTACTAATATAGGGATTCTTTGTGTGGATTATGACATTCTGGGGTGACTGACAGTAAAGTATTCAGCACAATGATCGCTTTGCACATAATCTCTTATAGCATTACTATCAAAAGCTTTTGAGGACAAATTAGGCTAACCAGGCTCGTTGAGGAATAAAGTAGTTGCCCCTACTTGCCAAAATGTCCAATATTGCCATCAATGGAGCAATTTAACGTACGAACTTCACTATTACCACATTTCATAGCAAAAGATAAGGAACATAAGCGTAAGAATGTACGAAAGGACTGGATGAAAGCTTTTGCCAACTAAGCTATCAATCAAAAACATTCCGTTCCGAAATGTCATTTTACCAGAAAAGATTTGCTACATGTTTAAAGATATCTTTCATCCTTTGAATAGGGCGAAGAGTGAACAGAATTAATGGCAACAATTAGAATCAGCCATAATGCAATAGCTTTCATATAATCGCACATTTGAACAGGACTGAAAGAGGCAAATTGGATGCATTTTCCTCTATGGAAGAAAGAGCGAAATTCATCTGTGGTAAGGCAAGTGAGGTAAGGAGATGCCTTGAAAGGTAAGGTGTGGTCGAGACAGGTCTCAACGGCAGCTATGTTTTGATGAGAAGGCATATCAAAAACTCCGTTAAACATTACAGGAAAGGTATATAAATAATACATTTTTCCTATTCCTTACATCAGAAAAAGTTGTATCCCCCTGGTGCCTCGTAAAACAATTTTAAATTTTACTCAATCCCATTCTTGCAGGAGTTTTCCAGTTGCGGTATATATTTTTGGCGCCCGGAGACTTGGTCCGGGGGGAATTCGTACGCGGGGATATGATCTCTCGACAGATTGGTACGCGGGGAATTTATCCCCCGCACTGATGTTGTACTACCAAGCAAACCCAACCCCCTGGTTGATTTACTTATAACATTAACCAATAATCAGGGCGTGTAGATTAACATAAGACTGAATAGCAGTAGTACAACATCAGCGCGGGGGATCAATTCTCCGCGTACGAATTCCCCCGGATCAATTCACCGGCAAGGTAGTTTTCTGCTGTGTATTTATTTCCAAGTTCTTTCATTGAAATGTATATGCCGAAGGAGTAGATGTAAGAATCTAGTAAATATTCTCAATCTCGCCTGTATAAAATACGCTCTATAGGTATTATTCTATTGAATTAAAAATAAAATTAACTCTATCCACATGTTTTCATATATAATTGAAGTCAATCTGACGAGATGTGTCTTGATAATAACGTTAAATATTTGCTATGATAAGATAAATAATGTTAAGCATTGCTTCTAATTTTGGGCCGATTAATGTTTAATAAAAACTGTCATAAACCTTCATAAAATATACAAAAATAATTTAACAATGAAGCATGATTGTAAAATAAGTACAACCTAAAAGTGAGACATCCCAAGAATGAGATAATTATTCCTGATAATGGGGAAGAGTAATTTAAAGAGCCTCAGGATGGATGTTGAAAATTTGGAAGATGTAGGAAATACCTTGAATAATCAGTATGTTAATTAAACGATTAAAATAAATTACAGGGTGAAATCGAGGGAGGAATACAAAATTTCAGCAGTTTATTGAGCTGTTGTTATAAGTGAATGTGTTTGAAGTAAATATGAATTATAAGCAATTATTTAACGACCTATAATTCTTTAAACATAACTTTATAATCACTCAAGATTTAAAGTCGTGGGAAGATTGAAAATGTAGACTTTGGCAGGATAAAGGCTGCAAGAATGATATTTATGAGCGATATTTTAGGTCACCAAGACTGGCAGATAAGAAACAAAAAGATGAGATGAAATACATAAAGGAACTAATTTTCTGGTGCAGCCACGCAATACGAGTGGAGGAAGCAAGACTACCTAAGGCGACATGAGGAAAGAAAAAGTACGGTAAGGGGCCACGGGGACATAAGAGACCGATAAGGAAAGATGGAAATAGAAAAGACAGAGGTGAGATACGTAAAACGTGATACTCTTCAGGAAGAAGAGATGAAGAAAGTTAACTGAAAGTGGAGAGGGACCATTAGCTAACCGCAGGGAAAAAGAATATTGCAGCAAACACAATAAAAACTTCATGATTTAGCCAATTAACGATCAAAGATGACAGTGTAACTGAATCTCCATCTTATGACGACGGATAAGAAAATATTTGTGCTCATGTTCCGAACGCTTGAATGTACTGAATAACATAAACTGTAATGTACTGTAAACCCTCATTCTATTTCATTATTTTTCATACTTAATACACATTTAAATATTATTCCTCACCCTTCCTAAAAATTATTCTCAGATATAATATAAATGTTATTTTGTTGATTCAAGCCATTTTCTAGGCTATAATCAATCTTACATGTTATATAATGCAACCACAAAATCTTAAATGGGTATCTTTATGTTTCGAAAAATTTTAAACGTAAAACATAAAACAAATGGTATAATGTGGTGCAGTCATGATGATATGATAAGTAAATTTTATCCAACAATAGTGTGGCCATTATAATAAAATTTCGTGAATATTTATACTGATTTTTTTACAATCACGAAACGATTAAAAGAAAGAATCTGATATTCTGTTGCGAATCATAAGGATAATTTTAACCAGGTGTTATAAATTGTAATGATCAACTTAAAACTTTTGTTGATAGTTAAATACATTGGCGATCAGATGCAATTTGCGACCTTGTCGCGATTTTTCTTGCCAGTTTATGTTCGCAGATAACCAGTGCAACAAACATCCACAATACAAACAATACAATTCCAGTCGTTTCCATCTCCAAGCACACCAAGATAACGAGCACCCCCATTCGTCTGTATACATTTTAAGAAATATATGTGACTGCGGGATTAGCGTTTTGTATAAGCTTTAATTCGTAATTTGTTCGGAGAGAACAAACAGATTTCATTAACATTCCAGGCGTTTGCTGAGGGAAGGTGAGAAATGAATTCTGAGGGAATCCAACGCTAAATCCTTCACGCCTCGTATTCCTTGATTCATTCCTGCAATCTGCATTTCAATAGGACTCTCACACTCCTTGATTTACAAAGCACTAGTAGAGAGCACCTAAATCGTATGCTGAGCTATTATTTTTCACGCCAATTGTTTTGCGAGAAACGCGGAAGCACTTGAGATACCAAAACTTGGTTGTGAAACCGCAGGAATATTTATGGATGTGTGCATCGTAAATTGAGGCATTATTAGCTGAATAGGGAATGATTTTGTAAAGATGCGATGTTTTCTTTTAGTAGAATCGCATTTTATTAAAATTCATTATCTATTCTATTTTGCTTTTCATTTCAGAAGCGATCTTTTTTATTTAGCTAGAGTTGCTAATGGTCAAAATTATTACTGAGTATTCATATATTTATTTTAAAGCAAGTTATGATTTTAAGGCTAAGCATAGGTTAGGAAAAATATTATCCAAAATATTACAAATATATATTTTGGGATATTTTCTACATAATTGCTACAAAAAAATTTAGCGGTTGTTAAGGAAAGGGTTAAAGATTTTTTGCACATAAGGGACTAAAAACGGTCTTGAAAAATGTCTGACAGGGCTGATCTCCTTTTCTTTGGGCTTAGTGATTGTTCTCCTTAAAGTGATTTAAGTTAATCCTCCAAGTAAAATTAGTAAAGCCTCTAAGAAAGTATAAGAGCTAGGATCAATCAAAACATGATACTTTCATTCTATGTAACCTTTATTAGAATTTTCTTCTATAATATAATGATATATACGAGTTCTAGAATTATTACTCAGGATGTTGTTTCTTTGAAGATTGTAATAAACTTTAATTTCATTTCGTATAGAAGAAACTCAAGCAAAATGTTTCACAATATAAATGGTCTCTTTCTCTGAGCTTATGAGTCCAAGAGTCCTCCAAGAGTTCATTAAAATTAAATATAGATCAGATTAAATTCTAAAGGGAAACTTAGGAAGATTGGACGTATGGATAAGTAACGGATTCGAATTAGAGCATAAACACCTTTTTACTAGCTGAGATAATAAAATATTCCTAATTCCTAATAATATAATTCCTCGAGCCAAATTGAACAATTTTCAGTAATAATGTTAGGCGGTTAGGAGGCATGGTACAACAGTTCGGATACCAGGAAAAGTATATCTAGAGATAATTCCAACGTCTGCTTCCAACACTTAATAAATCTAAGCTTAGCCGCAAGCCACACCATTCGTCGAACGTAGTTACGGCGAACGACTTCCAAAGCTGTGCTTTCTCTTCAGTCAATTAAGTGTATCTACGTGCGATGAGGGCGTGAACGGAATGAGTGAGTACGACGCCAAGGAAGATGGTCGATGATGGAGGTGATACAGAATTGGACGAAATAATTTCTGTCGCGTCGAGGGTACGAGTACAATTGACGGTTTAGTACGGACGCCTTTTTCTATTTCGTGAATGTCTCTTTTCTTACAGATATTATTTCTCCGAATTTTTATAGAAAGAACTACAACTTAGATACAAGGAACGTGGGAAAAGAAATAGCTGTTCTTAAGCTCCGGAAAAACTTCCGTTAAAAATTATGAAAATATGTGCCTAATTAAAACAAGTTGAAATATAGTGAATTGATAAGAAGTATTTTCATTGCAATTTATTTTATAAAACTGATTAACTAAGCCTTTACTTGGTGAAACTGCAATACGGTGGAAGTGCAATTGAATTTTAGAATGAAAGTAGTATTGGCCAGATGATAAGTATTTATAGATAAAATCGGTCCGGTCGCATTAAAAAATATATCGTGAAAGTTTTTTAAGTCATTTCCGCCAAATACTTTTTAAATTTAATTTATTATTCTGAATAAAATTTTGGAAGCATACATTTTATGAAATCGAAGATATTCTATGTAGAGGTTTTCTTGCGAACAAATTATTTGATAATTAAATTATTTATAAATATGTATACCTTTTCATCCTTAAGTACAATTTTTAACAAAAATGAGACGACGGAACTCATAAACTTACGCCAAAAGCCATAGAGTAACATGATCATTATGTTATATTTCATACCAAAAAATTCGGTATCTAAAATGCTGAATATTATTCTGCTAGGAAATGGGATTTGACTGCGGCATACGAAGGCTTATAATAAAGATCTAGGAGTGGATAACACAGAGAGGTTTTTCAGAAAACTTTAAAAGAGGAAACAAGTAGAGAACTTGACTGAAAGGGAAACATTTCGGAAACTTTAACGTCGAAAGCATTTCCACAGTCTAATGGTATCCTTCTTGCTTAATGGATAGAAATTAAGCACTCACTTGGTTAATTACGGATTCAAAATACTTAGAGTTAAAGAGATACTACATTAACAAAAGGAGAATAATATGCTTAGAAAGTACTATCCATATCTAACTATTACCTATTGGTTTCAAAATTAAGGAATTTTGACCACGGTTTTATATATTTATACTCAAATCTATAGTAATAATATCTATAGTTCTATATATTAGTGTGAAGTATGCCTAATAATTTTCGTTAAAATAAATAAATATAAAGTTGTCAGCTTTTACGTATTTATCACACCCATAAAGCCGAGGTAGCGAATCATTCAGTTAACTAGAGATTATTTTACGATAATGGGATAGAGAGTCTAAGGTCTAAATTAAATCACACAAAACTAAGTGCGGATGATGGAAAAGGCAGAGAAGTTGGAGGGAGTACAAGTCAATCAGAAGTTTGTTCATTTTGCATGATTTGGAAAAAAACATCGAATTTGAGATAGCTTCCCGATAAACGGATATTTATTTCCCTTTTTACTTTCTCCATATACGAAGTATAGAGAAAGTATTGTTTTCATGAAAAAATTCGACTTCGAGATTTCAACGGAAATACATGTTTTGGGGTCCCTAGAACACGTTTTGACTATTTTCGGAATGATGTCTGTGTGTATGTGTGTGTGTGTGTGTGTGTTAGTGGGCGCTCTATCGTGAAAACTATTGGTCGTATTAATACCAAACTTCGTATATAGTATTGTGGTGTGTGCTGTCAGAGTTGATTAGTTTTTGGAGTAAATCGGTTGACCGGAAGTCGAGCTTCATTCATTATAGCTCATTTCCGGTTTTCAAAATATCTCCATAAATATGATATATACGTGCATTGTATTACTTATAAAAGTTTTAGATAATGTAATTTACTATAACTTTTGTATTTAACATATTTTTGTATCACCGGTTGATTAGGAGTTATTCGTGAAATACCGATAAACCGGAAGTAGCCGTTATGTACTTTGTGGGCGCTCTAACTTAAAAACGATGCATTATATCAACACCAAATTTCATATATAGTACTTTATTTAGTTTCTTAAGAGTTGATTAGTTTTTGGAGTAAATCGGTTTACCGGAAGTCGAGCTGTATTCTTCAAAGCTCATT
Source organism: Sympetrum striolatum (assembly GCA_947579665.1). Taxonomy (NCBI): domain Eukaryota; kingdom Metazoa; phylum Arthropoda; class Insecta; order Odonata; family Libellulidae; genus Sympetrum; species Sympetrum striolatum. The sequence continues at coordinate 58,060,887 of OX388349.1, forward strand.
TCCGGTTTTCAAAATATCTCCATAAATACGATATTTAGGTATATACTATTATTTATAAAAGTTTTAGAAAATAAAATTTACTATAACTTTCGGTTGAAACATATTTTTGTATCACTGATTGTGTAGGAGTTATTCATGAAATACTGATAAACCGGAAGTGGCTGATTATGTACTTTGTGGGCGCTCTGGGCTCTATGGGCGAAATGGCTATTTCATCGTTTTTCATCGATCATGTCCCGTAAAACATTATTATTCATGTTTTTGGCGTCAAAGATAATAATATATATATATTAATCACTCATATCCCAAGTTTAGATGGAATATAGAGTTCGAAATTACTGCGGTAGATAAATATTTACATCTTATATATATGGAGAAAGTCATGTGCTGGCCACATCAGATTTTTTATTTTATTTATTCAGATTACGCTGCGATTAGACCATCAGGCCTGGTGGCAGCGGTGCAGGGGGAAATACATAATTACAAACGATTGCCTGGCATTCGCCCAAAGACGGGAGGGAAACCCCTCCAAAAACCTCCCGCAGGCAATGATTTACTTTTATATATATACATGCACAATATAACATTAATATTACAGTAAATACCCAACAGAAAAATACACAACATTAATATTACAACTATATACAAAATATACAAATTTTCATGAAACAAACACAAAAGCATTTCAACGACTTTAAACGATATTCGATGAAAGAAACTCGACGATGGTCTACCAAAATTCGAAAATTATTTACTCCTATGGAAATATATAAACCTTTTAAAAATATATTCACTTAAATTGCTCAATTATTCAATCTCCCCAAATTGTCTCAAGTTTCAAATCACCGATAATATTTCATAATAAAAGGGGTAAGACAAATCATGAAACGAAACATGGAAAAACTTACGACTTATCGCCCACAGAACATATTACTTCGCAATTGAATTCTTGGTGATGATCACTTACCTGGAAAGAAAGAGGATAAATGTTAAAAATAACAGAATATCGGTAAGTAATGAGTTTTTTATTAAACGTTTCTTATAAGTTAATACGGATATTTTTCTACTGAAATATATGGTTACCAATTCAGTGACTTTTCGTTTTTTTTTAATTTTAGGTGGATATAACCTAAATAAAATATTTATTTGTATTGTAACAGGTTTGCCTAATAATGCAAATGATACTAAAATTAGTAATTAAGTATCAATTGATAATGAAAATAATAACGTTATTTATAATTTGGTTATAATTAGTATTATAACCATCATTGTCAAATTATACTTTTCAAGATGTTTTTTTTTATTGATGAACTTTAAAGGAATTAGTATACGTATTTGAATCAGAACTATTAATACTAACGAATTGACAATTAATCATAACTATTCTTGCTTGTAAGAAAGGTTTCCAGTTCTTAAATGCAATAAATGTTTATATTTTATCAATTTTATCTGTATTGCATTTTCTTATAAGTGTTCAGACAGCTTGGGTCATTTCCTACTTTGGCTCCCACCGGGATTTACATAGATGTTGTCTTAAGCCATCATACTTGCCAGAAGGTTCCATCTATATTTTATACGAGTAAAAGTTGCTTGCATACTGCGAGCATATGTTAAAAGAACTATAATTAGCAAAGACTTAGTAAAAATCTTAAAAGAATTGCCAGTTATTACTTCTGTTCACATGCCTGGCCTTAGAATTTCCTACTTCTCAGAAAATTAATCATAAATAATTTGAAACTCCTGTCGTAGGTATTAAACAGTAGAGCTGTCAGGTGTCAAACGAAGGACCTTTTGCAAAATGTTAATACATATAACTACATCAATGGCACCTTAGCTCTTTCTTTCGAATTTTACCATGATCAAAAAGAACATATTTATAAATATATACTTGCGCAGTCGTCTTTCTTCCCACTGAACAAATTTAGTTTGACGCTTGACCTCCATTGAAAACATAAAGAGCGATTATTTCCGCAAATTCGATCGAGACTAAAAAATTATTTATCGGAAATTCCTCTGCAAATCCGTGGGACATCCAAACCCCAAAATGAGGATATTCAGGCACGTCGGATGGGAAAGTTCGTGCGCATCGGCACGAGGGGTTTGGAAGAAGGCGGAGAGAAAGGAAGAGAGGACAAATGAGCACTTCCCCCGAACAAACGGAAAAAGCCGGTGAAGGACATCAAGAGGTGGCGGAATCGATTCAACGACTAGGGAAAAGTGGCTGGGAGCAACGGAGGCACTTTAGATGGTGCGCTAAATCTTCACTCGCTAATTTTATCAAAAAGGTGTTATTGGAAGACGTGTTCCGCATCAATCTCCCGCAAAAACTCTGAAACGTCGTTACCAACGACATCCAACGCCTATTTGCTCGCCTAGAAACGTAGCAACGGAACGGATGGTGACGCTTTTCCTAACAATAAATATTAGGAGTACCAATAAAGAGGATCGGTAAAGGGTAAAGGTCGAGTGATAAAAAATGTGTAAACACAAGGAGAAAAGAATTCTTTAGAGGCGAAGGATTCCAGAAGTATACGTAAAATTAACAAATTACACATTCCAAAATTTGTAGAAGCTATATGACGAATTATTAACGAAAATAATGATGAAGGGATAGCAAATTTATTTATTGATAGCAAATTCCCCGCAAACATCTATCAATAGGACAATCACAGTGGTAAACGTAACCATAAGCAATAGACAAACACACGCAACTATTCCTCCACCAAAAAAATCTAATTACCCGGTACTTGAACCCAGAACCATGGGGTTGGATATCTAGCACGCTCACCTCTCCGCACCCAAGTTTACGCTGCATAAATTCAATTTTAATAAAATGACAAAGTATGCATCAAAAGTATATTTTTTGTGAAGGTGAAAGCAAAGGACTATATTTCAACATAATCTCAAGCAGAGTATAACTATAACATAATATACTAATTCACAGAATACCTTTTCCTGTCGTTTGCTTACACAACCATGAAATTCTTTACATATTTCAGTAAAACCGATAATCTGCCAGATGAATTGAATTTTATAACCTCAAATATTTTAATAAATTTCGTTTAACGTCTTGTTTGGGAATGTGAAACTTAAAATTTTGTTTTATTAGGGAAAACGTATAACATTTGAGCTATTTTGGCAAAATCTGACAACATATATAAATTTGAATCCACTCAATAATCGCAAAACGTGGTGCCTCCTGTTGAGCAAATACTTGAGCAGAATTACGAGAGTATTTGTCATATTCACCTCTTTAGTGAATAAAGATAACTGATGGATAGAGGAATGTTATCTTTTATGAGTATTTTGGTACAATGCTATATAAAATTTCCTTTACGGTCAATTGTATAACAACGCTACGTGAAAGGAAGGCTGCAGTAGAATTATTAAAGAAAATTATATTACGGAATTATAAAAAGGGGACCCCCGATTCACTGGATTGACTTTTTGTTTTAATCAGGTACTATCAAAGTATTCTTAATTAATTGTGATATTTTTAAAAACGCTGCTTTTACCCTGCTTCAGACACGTTGGGAAGACGAGTTTCCTAAATACGCACGGATTTTAAGGAATCTCAAGTGTCTCAAGAAGTAGGTAACTTAAATTTCCCCAATCGCAAGAAGCAATTACTATAGATGATGATAATCTTAACTTTTAACCCCAGTAAACCTACAAATAAAAGTATTGCTCTGCTCTGATTTCAAACCGATTGATTGAAGTTTATTAACCATTATTGGAAAAAAGTATTTAAGTAAAACCGAACGGAGAATAGTTATCCCAGATAATATAAACCTTTATTGTCACTTCACGATGCATCAACTTGGATCGAACAAAGAAAAGTTAATGAAAACAAGCAATAAACCTCAGAGTTGTTTTATTATGTTTATACCACGAGCTATAATAACGCGGCTTTTAATTTCATGTTTACGGCGATTATGTTCCTCACTTCCCGAGCTCTAAGCACAAACATTTTGAGCGAAGCGACGCTTACGAAATATGGTACGACTCCTTGGAATATCATACATCCAAACGACCCGTGAAACCTCGCGCACCGCTCGCAAAAAGTGAAACGTTGAGATGTTAAAACAGGAATTAAAAAAAGGAACATTACTAGGTGGCAGCGCCGTAACACCTACGTGCTAGTTTGGAGTCAGTTACCGGCATCAGGCTGAGCAAATATAATTGGTCCACGCGACTCCTCCGCCCCTTCGCGTCAACAGCATCCTTCCCGCCTTGGGATTCTCTCCCGTAATTGATTTTTCTTTCTGACTGGCCCACTCAATTCCAGGGAGAGATTCGCGAGAACGGCAAAGGAGAGGGTGATGTGGAGATATACGGATTACGGAGGAGAAGGCGAGAGGAAGGAATCGAATGGAGCAAACGGGATGAAGTTCCGCGAATATAGGATTACGTCAGCTTGTAAAAGGGAACGGGAAAAAGTGAAATCTGCAGAGAGCGAGGTGAAAGGCACGGAAGATTACAGGGTGTGATATGCCTCGGATATTTTTAATCATGAGAGGATGTTATTTGATACGCGAGGAAGGGGATTCGAATTAGAAACGATGTTTTGCAAGGATTAAAAATCATGGCAGCATAGGAGAAAGTTAAGGTTTTATGACCTACAAAATAAAATTTTACATTGCTACTCAGAAAGGTTTCGATTTTGAATTGCAAGGTTTGGAGATAGAATTTGTAGCTGAGAGAGAAATAAGTAATTAAAATTTAGAGAGGAAATAACGGAATAAAATTACTGTACACAGCAGATTAAAATTTTTATATGCAGTAGAATCTTAACGTTTTATCAGATGATACTGAAAACAATAAAATCAATGTGCAAGGTAAAACGGACTTTAAAAAAGTCTGACAGGGCCGGGATTCGAACCCGGGATCTTCCTCTAACCGGGAGGCTGCCTTAACCGGTTAGAGGAAGATCCCGGGTTCAATTCCCTGCCATGCCAGACTTTTTTCAAGTCCGTTTTTCCTTGGGAATTTTCCTGGGTGCACGCCCTTATGTGCAAAGTTATGTGCAACCCTTTCCTTAAAATCGATGTGGTTAAAATGTCAAGCATTGCCTCACAATATTTCTATTTTAAATTAAATTTTTGAGTCACGATTGGACTTTCAAATGAACCAATTTAGTCTAGGATTTTAAAATAAACATCACATAGAAAATAATATGAATTTATATTCTTACATAGTCATGCATAACTGGCTCTTTTATGACAACGTGTGGAGACGAGTATACATATATACATATAGGTAACTTTTTCCACGTTCTCTTAAGAGAATTTAGAAATTTCCTTCAAAAAATATCGACCAGAAACCATAAGACAGTTTCTTCAGATAATTTAATCCTATTTTATAATGCCTCTACGAGAAAGGTTTACCAAATCTTCCCTCTGAAATATGGTATTCTAAGATACACACACCCAGATCGAATGATTTTAGTTAAAAGGTTTTAAACGAAAATCATCCACGGCGTACATAGACAGTCTTTGAATTGAATATGATACCCCAAAAAAACTGTCATTCGTCAACTTCCAAAAAAAGGAAACGGAAAAACTAGGAAGCTTATAAAGTTTTAGGAATGGTAAAATTATTCTAAAGAGAATTTAAATGAGCCTAATAATGAGTCATTAGGGGAACAAAAGATAAGATGAGAAAGTAAAATATTCAAGTGAAACTTGATAAGGGAAAAAATTAGGAACTTGCGAACAGTGAGGTAAAAGAAATGAAATGTGAAGAAGATTGACTTGAAAGCGTAATCCAACGATATTGCTGAGACCACGTATACGAGTCTTTTTCATTATGTATATCTCTGACACTCTTTGATCTTTAAGAAAGTAACAAGAAACCGCAAGACCTTGACCTTGCAACATGGGAAGAAACGATATGTGAAAGGCACCGTATATACTCGAGTATACGCCAACCCGAATATAAACTGAGGCACCTAATTTTATCACAAGAAACTGGGGTAAACACGTGTATAAGATTAGGGTGGGAAATGCAGCAGCTACTGATAGATTTCAAAATAAAAATAGTTTTCAAAGTATTACAATAACTGAGGTACAGTACGTTAATTTTTAAAATATGTATTCAATTATGCAATTAACATACTAATTTGACTAGTATGCGACCTTCACTCAAGTATAAGCCGAATGGGAGTTTGTCAGTTTAAAGAGTGAGCTGAAAAACTCGGCTTATACACGAGTATAAACGGCATATATAACAATTTTTTTCTCATATTCGCTTGGAATGAAGCATAAACTAGGTGTTTATTAAGATTTTGGACATTAGGTAATTAAAACGATATGTGTAGCAATAGAAATTATAATGATACCTTTTATATATAGCTATTTTCAGGATGAATAAAATTCGGTTTGATATAATGCTAAACTTAACGAAGTAGCTTTATATAGTTATGCATATATAGCTTTCAAATATATTCCGAACTAACAGAGCTATGCCATTAATATTTTAAAATATCTTACTATCATAACTTTATTATTCTAGGCAGATCTACGGAAGTATTTCAATGAAATTGGATATTTTCATAATAAATAACCTTGGTTTGATATCAAGCAAAAATAAACTATATCCCACTCCAACGGAAACGCGCATTTCAAATTTAATAGTATCTTTCTAGTATACCTCTTATTCTCGAAATATCTACGAAAATATTTAAGTGGAATGGTATCCGTCTTCTTCAACCAGATTTTTGAGATTCATATACTTGGTCAACATGGGATCTTGCTACAAACTTATATGTAAGTGACAATCGTAGCATCATAAGCTATGATTTACATGAAATATAAAAATAATGACATTCATTAACTTAGGGTGACATGAATGGGAGAATGAAGTGGAGAGAATTTAGAACGATCCTTCATTCCTTTAATCGATTAACATTATTTCCCTTAAGAAATTGAGGTTGCTCAAATTTTCAAAAATACCGTCTTGTTTATCTTACAACACTTGTTTATTTATCCTTCAAAACTGCAACCAGCAACACTCCTATTAGTGCCTACTTTCCAGGGGCACTGTGAAATGGGCCTCAAATATCCGCATATATATATTCTATCATTTATATACATTTATATTTATTTATCTTATGTATGTGCCATAGAAACATACAAAATACACAAATGAATATCAATGAAATCCTATTTTGAACAATATATAGGGTATACTCGTTATTCCGTTATATTTAGATTTTCGGAAGGCTTTCGATAAGGTACCTCATCTTAAATTGCTGTACAAATTAGAAGTTGCGGGTATCAATGCAGAAGTTATTAATTGGATGAAAGACTTTCTCACCGATAGAGAGCAACGAGTAGTACTCGATGGTATTAGTTCCAACTTGGTTAAGGTGACCTCGGGCGTCCCTCAGGGCAGTGTAATTGGACCGTTGTTATTTTTAGTATACATCAACGACCTCAGCAATCACATTGAAAGCAATGTTAGGATATTTGTAGACGACACAGTCATTTACAGGGAAATAGTTAGTTCAGAGGATAGATTAACCCTTTCGAACGACTTAGATAGAATCATGAACTGGTGCGATGATTGGCAATTAGAGCTTAATGTAGAAAAGTGTTCGGTAGTTAATTTCTTCGAAAGTAAATCTATAATAAATTATTATTCTTTTAGCCTCTGAGGGGTAAACCTAAGGACAGTAGAATCCGTAAAGTATCTTGGAGTAACTCTCACGAATAATTTACCATGGAGTGCCCACATCCGAAATATATGTAGAAAAGCACTTAAGAAACTCGGCTTCGTTAAAAGAATAGTCGGTAGGAGCGAAGTAAAAATTCGCGAGCGATGTTACTTAGCGTTAGTTAGGCCTCACCTTGAGTATGCATGTAGTGTATGGGACCCCGCCGAGAAATGTCATATTCGGGACTTAGAAAAAGTACAACGAAATGTGATACGATTTGTAAAGAATTACTACGACAAAACAGCGAGTTTCACTCAGATGTTACAGGACAAGGGATGGGAATTATTAATAGATAGAAGACAAATTCAAAGGATAAATATATTAAATAAGTTCAGAGAAATTACGTTTTCAGATGATGTAACCGATATAATACGACCCCCCTGTTATATGGGCCGTTCTGATACTGACAGAAAGATTAGGTAAATAGATGCTAGAACGAATCGTTTCAAAAATTCATTTTTTCCACGAAGTATACGCGAAAGCAACCGATTAGGAAAATAGAGTCAAGGTGCTTGCATCCCCTGCCACACGCCGAAAGGTGGCTTGCAGGGTTCTTACATAGACATAGACATTCCGTTCCTTAGAACCTACTTAGCTCTTTAAGGTAAAAAAATGCTTTGAAAGGTAGTATGTACTGAACGTGTTAACGCCTTAAATTTCAGAAATCCAGTTTTTATTTCCTACTTTATTTTAGATAGTATTTTATTTTGATACAAAACATATAATCCGATTGAGAATCGGATGAAAAGACTCATAAATAAAGTCACTCATAGAAAATTAAACGAAGAAAGTTTCGGGATGATCGACGGAAAGAAAATAAAACGAAGCTCTCTCGTTCTTTTACGGTACCATAAAGATAGAAACCTCTTCGGAACTTTTTGAAAAGGGAATTTTTCGAGTAAATTGGGAGATAGAAGATTTAACGCGAAGCAAGGGAAAGAAACAGAGGAATGCGGTGGGGAAGGAAGGGTTGTTGAGGGAAGCGACAGGAAGTTCCCGACGACAACTTCCCAAAGGAGGGAGAATTTAATGGGTTCCATTGGAGACACGGAAGGCAGATGATAAGGCGATTCCATCGGCTGTTTTCGTTATAGAAAAATTTGGGGAAAAATGTCTCAAAATAAAGAGAAAGAAAAGACATTTGTTACATAATACGAGACGGAGAACCTCTATTTAAACCTTATTTACTCTTCAGGAATAATTTGAACGAAAATTTCCTAAGTGAAGCATTTAAGCGATTTGAAATACTTGGAGGGAATGCATTTAAATCTTATTTTGGGGTATCAATGTTACAAGGCTCCATTTAGACCTTATTTACTATGGCGGAATAAATTTAAACGGAAGTTTCCTAAGTGAGTTTATCTTTTAACCTATTTGAAATACATGGAGAGAATGCAATCAAAGCTTACTTCGGATCATCAACGTTAAATGCAACTATCTACATCTACATCTACATTAATACCCTACAAGCCGCCTTTCGGCGTGTGGCAGGGGGTGTAAACACCAATTGAATCTAAACTACTTCCTTATTCGATTATTGTCACGTATTGTTCGCGGAAAGAATGAATCTCTGAAACGATTCGTCCTAGCATCTATTTCTCTTAACTTACGGTCATTATCGGATCGACCGACGTAGCAGGGGGGTTGCATGATACCGATTGTATCTTTGGAAAATGTAGTTTCCCTGAATTTATTAAGCAATCGCAGCCTAGCTTCCAATCTCCTTTCTTTCAAGGAACTATCAATAGGATACGAGTACGGGAACGTTAAAGTTGAGATAGCCATGTTCTAAAACAAAGGATACCAAACCAAAATGGTGTATTTCAAACGTTAACTGAGAGTTAATATGTTGACTTTTAAGAATTCCAGGTTTAAGAACGAATTAACACTTGCACTGCCAGCAGGCCAATATATCGAGTTTCGGGGAGCCCTTAGCTGTTCTATTTATGGAAGTGTTTATAATCGCAGTAAATCTCACGGTATCATCTTATCTAAGACTATATTTTTTTTCTACAGCAAAAACATTTGTTTTTTCTTCAAAATATGTCGCATTTCTACGAAATTCTGATATTTTTCACATATGAACACTAGCAGCTAAGAGAGTTAAATAAGGAAGGATTCTGAACAAGCCTTTCGGCTAATCTACATTTAAATTTCCATCCATTTCCGTTCTTTCTTATCTTAGCTTAACTAATTCAACATTGAATTCATGCATAAGAATGTAGTAATCTCCCTAATCAATCTCTTACTGAATACCTTAAAACGTAAGAAGTAATGAACTGTTAGGCAAGGGTATTTGTCTGGGGTAAAGGGCAATCATCTAAGTAAAGTAAAGTAAAATCATCTAAGACTGGTAAGATTCTCAATCACAGAAGTGAAGGCTTTAAAAAAAATGAATTCTACTACACATGAGTAGGTAGCTCCTGTTAATGAAAAACATTCCTCAGCTACCATCATATTCGAAGATGGAATAGAATGAGTGAGAAAGTCAGCAAGATTGCTGCAAAACGAGCATTCAGCTCATATTGTTAGTAAAATCAATTCCATTGATGAATATTACGAATATCTTAGGATAAAAAGATGAATATCATTGAATTAATCATGTCTCAGAAGATATGATATCAACACAGCCAAGCACAAGACTGAGACAAAAGTAAATGGAGCATAAATTTTCCTCCATCCTGTTTTAAAAATATTAAATTCATGAAGCTTAGAGACTTGAAACTAAATTCTTTAATATCGGTCTTTAATTTGACCTCACATTCTCTTTAAAACGCCTCTTTCAATCTACCGTACTGAATTCGATGAAATTTACCGACGTCGCGTAAAATGTGCGAACCTTTATAACCCTACACCGTTTAAGATCAAAACTAATAGCATCCTATCACTACGGAAAATATTTAAAAATCCGTTAAAGCAATTTTTTCCTCACTCTCGTAAGCCTATTGATTTACACGCATCAACGGCATTCGAGGGAGACGACAGCGCGTAGAAAGAGCGCGCGGGCTGTCGAACATAGCAGACCGTTGACGCATCGAAAAACGAAATAAAAAACAAACTCCTTTCACTTTGGAGGAAAAAATCGCCCGCGCCGCGGAAAAAATTTCGATCCCATCAGCAATTCTTTTCCAATTGGCCGTCCCGCGGGAAAAAAGGGTATCCCTCCTCTAATCTGCAAACAAAATCGAAGCTGGGGGATAAAGCGGGAGACTGTTGGCATCTTTTTCACTTAAATTCCTCTTCTTGGCCCGTTTCCTGAATATTTTCCCGCTCAACCCTCCCGGACTAACCTTCTGACACCTCTCCCGACCCTCTCTCTCCTAACCGGAAGAAAAAGGGTCATAATGTACCCCCGCTTCGCCATTCGTCTTCCTCCTCGCTTCCTTACCTACGCGATAATTCTCCACCTTTCCTCCTGACACCAACTTTCCATAATTCTTCTCCTGTGATTCTCCGAAAAAATCCACTCCCTTTCTGCCCACATCCGCACTCGGCTGACAAATGAGAAATAAAATAAAGTCCGCCGAGCGATCGATGGGCGATGCCCGGATTGTAACGGCTTGACAACAAAAGAAAAGGAGAATAATTAATGAAGTGTCGAGGAGATCCGTTCAAAAGGGAGGTGAAAACGTGGAGATTATTCCGGCGCTGGCCTCGTGCCTTAGCACTTTTGGGGCTTAAAGGAACGAGGTCTTTATGTCCTAGGAAAAGTATAAAAAAGGAAAACGACTGCCAAAGGAGGGCTTGAAATTAACTGGTACTTGATTTCTCCACTTCCACTTGCTCCTAAATATTTTCGGAAACTAAGATAGATGTAGCTTTCAGATAGAGGTATCTACTACAATCTTCATTTATTTGTGGCCAGCTTATGTCAACATGTCTGACATCACAACGTTGCAATTTCAAGGTTCAATTAAACGATACGATGCGTTAAGTTATCTGGCAAGTACATTTATACATGCCGGTTTGTAAGTAAAATACTCGGTAAAACTAAAGTGCATGTAGCATTCAAATAGAGGTACCAACAACATTCTTCATTTATACATGGCAAGCACACTTACATCATCTTACTATTCGACGACTATATTTAATATATCTAGCAAGAACATTTAGAGATGCCATTTGGGAATACGGTAAAATATTCCTGTAAGTTTTAAAGTTAAACTTGAGCGATGTGATTTATTTAAGTTTGTTTAAGCTAGATAGCTAAAATGTGTTATCTTGGGAGACTAAGCATCTTTGAATATTATAGCTAGATATATTTCAACTAAATATATCTTGTAGTATTTTTTCCATTGAATTCATTAACGTGAAAACCTTTTTCCTTAATAATTATTTGATATCTAAAATGTTACAAACAGAAACAAATTTAAGGAATCAGCTTATACATATAATGAAAATTTTTAATAGACGCACTGTTATCAATAATTCATAGAGTTAGTGAGAAAAAATGCCATATAATTAACAAATTAGTAGTAATTGAGCAATCTCAAAGCTATGCTAATGTGTTTCTTACCAAGACCAAAACGGTATTTATATAAAGAATATTTTCAAACAAAAAATAAACGAACCTTAAATTTAAGCTAAAAGCATACCTTTTGAGTCAAATGAATATAATTAATAATAAAAATGATTAAAGGAATTTATTAATGTATTCCTAGAAAAAATTTAGTGCTTTCCTGAGGAAGATATGCATATAGTGACATGTTCACTTCAAAATTCTTAACTCTTTTTAAAATAAAATAAAAAAGGCAATTTCAATTTTACGTTCTCGAAAATAACGAATGCCGGATCTCTAAAATTACCTCTAATGGATCGCAATCCACTAGTTCATGAATATCCCTCTCAAGCTTTCCATTCTCTGCCTCCGAATATCTTTCTCCATTGTGACACAGTTAATTCCTCCATCCCTGTACAAACCCAACACAAGCATTGTGAGTTAATTCCCTCAGTCTTCGGTATTTCCCGACGCCTAATAAGTCTTAGGTTCGCCCGAGAGCGAATTGAAAATAGAGGAGTTATGGAGGGAGAGGAGGAGGTGGGCACAGGAAAAGGTGAGAGAGGTGTAGGAGACCGAGAGCAGGGATAAGGAAAGGTTCCATTGAAATTGAAATTATACGGTATATTCCTTAAAACTTCAGGTTTATCTGGGTAAATGTGCAAGCAAATATTTTTTAAGAAACATTAACTTAATTAAGGTAGATTAATATAAAAACAATTATTATTAACCAATTAATCATTATTATCATAATTATAATTGTACGCTAATTAAAGAAGCTTCACTAAAGCAATAAAAATGAAATATAATTTGAATAGTTTAGTAGCAACAAAAGTCGTTTATGCATGCACCGTCGTACAGTGGGCTATAATCGAAAAAAGCTGGTCAAAAATAAGAAAGTGGTTTTTTGAGTGCGGACTTTGAAACTTGGCATAGTCATTTTATAATAAATTCTGCATATAACTGCAAAATCATTTGCGTTGGTTTCCGCGCATTACAATTCTACAGGGAGTCAAAGTTGACCAAATTTTACGAAAAATGCCAGTCTTCGATTTTTCGCAAAATTCTTCAACTTCAAGCCTATCCTGAACCAAAATGAGCAAACTCATCGGGGAAAAAACGATGAAGCATTACAAACCTAATCATTATGCTTTATAATACTGGGTTTGAATGATCACAGTTGAATATTTGCAATAGTTACACAACAAAATGGTGGACCCTTATTTTACGGCAAAGTTTCACATAAAGTGAGGAAAATAGTAGTGATGTACCACAATATACACTGGCTAAATCATACCAAAATGTTCTTTAAGGCTTTCTTAAGAGGAACCTGAAATAAAAGCATGCGACAATTTGCGACGCCGATAAATAAAGCGACCTTTCAATGGCGATGCAAGAGTAATATTCGCGCGGCGGAACGCCACTTTTTAAAACCTTGAAGTTGATGAATTTTGCGAAAAATCAAAGACCGGCATTTTTCGTAAAATTTCGTCAACTTTGACCCCCTGTAGAATTGCAATGCGCGGGAACCAATGCAAGTTATTTTGAAGTTATATGCAGAATTTATTCAAAAATGACTATGTTAAGTTTCAAAGTGTCCACACTCAGTAAAACCACTTTCTTATTTTTGGCCAGATTTTTTCGATTCTAGCCCACTGTGCGTCGGTACAATCGTCGGTCCGAAAACTGGATTGATCTTTAACCCTTCTGCCATTAGCTTCAAAATATGATAAAGTTGATGAGACAATTTGATAAGGGAGATGATTCCTGCTAATAATCACAGCAGGAATGTTACAAACGGAAAATTAGATGTATTTACGACAAAACATTTTTCCTTCTTTTATTTGATATTTCATTAATTTGTTGTTTCATCATTTTAATCTAATGCGCGCCCTTTTTGATCACAATGTAACAGAGTTGGTTATGCTTACTTGCACATTACCTTTTTCAAGTAGATGTTTAGCGAAATATGTTGCGTGTGAACGCTACATCATTTCGTATTCATATACTCTGTTACATAGTGAACAAAGGCGGAAAATAGATTATGCAGAGCTCATGAAGATCATCGACATAAAAAATAAAATTAACTCTCTCCGACTTTATAGCTTTATTTAGTATTTCTTGGTCGAATGGAAGATTTGTAAAGGTTTTTTATCCTCAATTTAGCCAAATGATGTACTTTTTTGTATATTTGTACACGAATAACAATGTTTATAGCATTTTAAATGGACTGGTCAGAATTAATGACTCAGCAGTTTTCAAATTGTTACAACCATTAATTAGACTGAGGCAACAATCAATGAAAGATTAATTTTGCTCTCTCCTGAACCAAATATGAAAAATCCGGAAACTTGTATTTCACTCTTGTCCTCTTTACCTTAAGGAATAATATTTTTATCCATTACTACTGCTCTAAATGAGTTCTTTCTCGAATTGAAAATTATAGAAACAGCACACCGAAGTTTCTGGGCTAATGAAAGAAATTGATAATAATTAAATCCATCCAGATTTTGTAGCAGGCATTGTTGAAACATAACATTTACATGAGTGTCAGAAGCAGTGATATACGTAGGTGATCAAAAACTCGAAGCATAGCTAAAAACCTGATTATACTAAGCGATGGAGAAGTACAAGTATGATAATCTAACACTGAAATGGAAGCGGGCCGATATGTAGGTAAGGAGGCATAAAAGGAAGCAGATGAGAAGGTACTCATGCGATCAATGAAGGGGAGGTCTCCCCGAAGGAACCATTGACCGAGAATTCATGTACACGGACTCCCCATCGGCTGCCGTTTCAGACTTCCGCCCTCTCAAAAACCCTCTCCACAACTCTCAGCCTTTTCTTTTCCCTTTCTTGAGAACGCACCTATCCCTTAACCCTCTCCCAATCTCTCTCCAGTTTTTGTTTCGCCGCATCTTTTAATTTGCCTCTCTGCATTTAGGTCTCTCATTTTTCTCCCCAGCGCTTCAACTCCACCCGTTTTTGCTCTATTGGGCATTTGGAGAGCTTTTTCTTTGCCCTCGCGGTGTTTTCCCCTGCCTAATGACGGAGATATTCCAGTTCATCCTTCGCCTTTCTAGTAAGTCGATGAGTTATTGAGCTATATGTTATGAGCTAAGAGTTGCCATTGCATTGGACAGTGAGTGACAAAATGCCTAAAGGCGACCTCGTTTATCTGTAGCGGACTATTAGAGTAGTTAGAAAAGGCTTTTAAGAAGTTTTTATGATTCTAAATTTAGAGTATCGTTTTGGAAAATATGATCATCGGTCGTAATTAGGGATTCTCACTTCGCTTCCAAGCTACTGTTCTTTATAAATTAAAATTTTAACCTGGATAATCTGGGAAACAAAGTTCCGTTGATTACTTAAGTAATCTGTTAAGTATGAAATGATTCTTATTTATGTATTGCATGTAAGTACTTATTGGTAGTGTATTTATTTATTTTTGAATGTTTTTCTCTTTTCTTATCTTTAGCTATTACTATCGGTAGGTTTGCGCAGGTTTTTCACACCCCCCCTTCCTAGTGGGTGTTTTCCTGCAGTGGATTTTTTTTCCTAAGAATCTCTTAGGTGTTTTACTTCCACAATTCTTCTAATTATTTCTACTTCTTATTTTATAATTAATGACGATGGGTTAAATGGAAGAAGAGACTTTTAAGTCTCAATCTCGCCCAAATAAAGACGATTTATTATTATTATTATTATTAAGTAGGTACTAATATTTTATACTGAAATGCAATAGACTGGTAAATAACTACTTATAATATTATCCGCAAATGCACTGCGCAAGAGAAAAACTACATATAAGAAGGCTTAATAAGGCGGGGGCCATGAGATGACTACAGTCTTGATAATAAATATTAGATATAATTTAAAACTTTAATTCACGTTAGCAAATTCCCAGGATGTCTTTCGTATTCTACCACGATGACTGAAGCTTTGAAGCGACCTGAAGATGCCTAACGTAGGCGAAACGTCGTCGCTTCAAAGCTTCAAAATGGAATCCGAAAGACCATGGGAACAACCAATCGCCGTGGAAACCTTCAAATTTACAATGTTAGCAAATGTAGCTAAATATTGTGATGGAGAATCACTTAGCATATCCAAATAGAGCCTCTTGCTAATATAAGATATTAGAATGCTTTTAATATTGATTGCTCTGATTATAACAGTGTATTAATATTTAAATCGCAAAAACCGTTACTCGTAGAACGCCTTAAATATTTATACTGAATGATAGGTGTATCTATAGGAAATTCCAATAATTTAAGTATTTAACTGAGCTTTAAAAATAGAATTTAGTTTCTTCCAAAATTTCTTCAGGCAAAAGAAGAAAAAGGAATAATCATAAGTAAATCAAATCTATTTAAGAAAGTATTAAATGGAGAAAATATTTGTTCTTTAAAAGAAAACCAACTTGGTCAGGTTTAAATAGAAGGAGAGATATTTCACTTTAATTGCCAATATTTCACTTTAAACAACTCAATAACTATTAATATTTAGCAGATTTTTCAAACACCCGTTTAAATTCTACCAAACACCATCACACCTAAATATTTTATTTAAATATCCATAAATAACCAAATCTATTTCAGCGAGATTCAAACGGTAGTTTAGTATAAGGCGATCAATCGCTTCGGATATCAATAGTCGGAGAGCCATTTCTCTTTAAACGACAAAAACTGTAATATGATCCAGTATTCAATGTTTTCCTTTCGGAAACATCACTCATTGACGATATAACCTTCCTTCACTTTATTTAGGCTTGACTCCCGTCTCACTACGTTACGAGTGTAATTATTAGGACGGCGGTACCGCAATTTTTCCGTGGAACGACGCGAAATTTTCGTTTCCAATGGAATTTCCGACGGGAAGAGATAGGACGTCGGAAAAAAACTTAGAACCATCAGCGTGACAGCCTCCTCGCCTCCACCCGCTTTAGATTTCGGCCCCGAAGCCTCCCCTTGAGGAACACAACTTCCACAGCATAATCACAGGCTGCAGCACAATGCAAACCTCCCTTTTGTCCCCTCCTGCATTTCTTAACAGATCGATATCGCGATACAAAAGACTACTTACACCGAGGCGATCGACTTAATCGTTACCGCCTCGAGGCAATGCCGCCAGACGGAGCAAGAACGCTGAGGAAGAAAATGAACCCGTCGTGCCGACTCAAGCCCTGTCACGGAGCCTTCCTGCCTCGGCTTTATTGTTACGGCGCTCGGAGACGTACTCTATTTTTTCGTGGATTCGAGTTAATAGACGAGGACTTCCCAGCCGGAGTCTTTTATTCCATCTGAACGCTGTGGATTCTAATGGCACTCACTAACTGCTAATGCACCTTTCCGATAATCTTTATAGTACACCAATTTACTGTTTCTCCACAGAGAGAGTACACTTATGTACAGCTATGTGCAAAAAAAATCTATAAAGTCCCGCGGACTATATAATATTAAAGATTAAAGATTTTTTTGCACATAGCTGTACTCTCAATGGTTATATTTTATCCTATTTTATTATAACACATTAGTTGGTGCTTGTTGATTATCATCGGGGAAATTAAAAGCAGGTATAAATATAGTGGTTCTTTCGGTACAGAAGAGAATCTAAAATTTCTTGCATTCGCTTAGGTCAATCAGGCAGGTTATAAAAGAAAAAAATATTGTCAAATTTCTCATTATCTGCTGCCGAATTCTAAAATTGATGATGACTATAGCTGTCTTTTTTCGTGAGTTTGATGTAATTAGACTTAGATTAGGTTCGAAATTCACTTGTACAGTATTTTTTTGCGTACGAACACTATGGATTCCAACTGCACTTAGAAACCTCCTTCTTATTAAGGAACTTACCGGCGACACCAATTTACTATTTTTTTACTTTAGAATGAGCTCATTAATTTACTTGCGTTTAATATTTATACTTCAGCCACTGTTAATGTATAGCATTAATACATTAGGCATGTTAAGGTATAAAGGCAGCTTCTTCGAGCTTAAAAGCCATAGAGAAAGGTTACTTAAAATTTAAGTGGAATTAGTCCATCGTGAAACGCACGCAAAATATTCCAAACCGAAAGCCCAACCCAACCCAACCATGCCAAAATATCCGTTTTAAACACGGTCAGGAATTAAGAATATTTTTTTAACATCTTCAATGGTGAATTATGTTTTTAACGGTTGTATTACTTTAGTTATACCTGATTGTGAGATTTTGGTGAACCAAACATTCTCCACTGTCTATGCTGGATAGTTGGCCTTAATGAGTAAAATACTTCTGTGATTTACAATCACATATGTTTGCAGAATCTTAACTGTATATATGTGAACAAAAACTTAAATAATAAAAAAATTATGAAAGCTGTACCGATTGACTGATTGAAATGATAAATAAACTGGACTTCCTTTTGTTTATATTATAGTCAGGCATCCTTTAAGTATAAATACATCTTGTTCAGAATTAAAACAATAGA
This sequence comes from Sympetrum striolatum, assembly GCA_947579665.1. NCBI lineage: Eukaryota > Metazoa > Arthropoda > Insecta > Odonata > Libellulidae > Sympetrum > Sympetrum striolatum. The sequence continues at coordinate 58,079,571 of OX388349.1, forward strand.
AACAATACCTAAACCCTCAAAAAACCCTCAATAACTTGAATTTAAGAGTAAAAAGATCTTATAAATAATGCAAATGAAAATAGAGGTTAATCTTTATTAGCATCGAATATTAATAACGAAAATATTCGCTTCAAAGAGACCGATGAATCTGTAAAGCATCTCTCTCTGCCCTTTACTTTATCTGCCAATCAACATTCTCTTCTTTTACTAAAACTAAATATATCAACGGGGTGCTGCAAATCAAGTCAACAATTCTAGACTATTCCTGGCGATTCCATTGCTGCGTATTTATAAAAATAATATACCATAGTATGGGTGCTTGAGGATGGCGATCAATCGCCGTAACTAGTCGTGAATTTGTTGTTATTTATTTTAATAAACAATGAGGAAAAGTACACCTATTCTCTTTTCATCGTGATATATTTTCACAAGAAATCGCCAGCGACTGTGAATTTTACCATATACTACTTCAGAATGCTTCGATGAAACAATACCAGGAAATAGTATAAACACGATATCTGCAGATCCACTTCTTCGAACGAAGAGTTTTTTCGTAGAAGAGTACTTTGGAATTAAAGCGGCGCATACCCTGGAATAGTTCTTTTGCTTTGGAGAATAGTGCAATTGAATATTTTTCGGATAAGAGAAATCCCTCATACATACATCAAGGGAAATATGCATCAAGTAGCTCTATTGGATGGATTCTTTAATTTAAACGAGTAAATTGGGTTTAGAATTGCATGGGAATGGGGCATTCAACTGCCGCTGTTTTTCCAAGAAGTCACACAAAGGAAACTGATAGCCCTGTTACTAATGCGATCAATGGAATTTTGCACGGATGTAGAAAATTAAGGTCAGAGGCAACGAAACGTGAAAGGGAATTTAATGCATGATAAAAGAGCTGTGCGAGCGAGGAAATAGAAACGAACAAATTATATTGGCTGAATAGAACCAACGGGGGAAACGTGGATGGAAATGATGTGAACGTTTGCCCTGTTGAGGCAGAACACTAGAGATTATTGGGAGGCAGCCACGCAAATGAAATTAGAAATGGAGTAGAGCGGTGGAAAGGGGATAAGGAAGGCTAAGAAATGAGTAAGAGTTAGGACTTTCAATGGGGTTTAATTACAGCCATTGAAGAAAGGAATGATGGAACAGAATTAAGGTCGCAGGAGGCAAAGGAAATTAGTTAGAATTAACTTACACGTTGCACGGGGAAAAAGAATAGAGAAGAAAGGAGCCTTAGTTGGGAGAGAAATAAAAACTACATGACTAGTCTTTTATCAACCTTCGGTTCCATATTTTTTCAACGTGACCCTTTCAGAAATCTTAATATGAAATAATTACCGGGCATTTTTAACAGTTTTAAATTTTAAATACATAGAAATAAATTAAAATACTGCTAATTATGAAACTCCATTTAAAACTGATTATAATTGAGATGGTAAATTTGGTTTATTTATCATTTTATAGTAAAATATACTTCTAAATTGTACCCATAATTAAAATATTTGAAATTTAAAATCGAATTGGAAAAGTTTTTAATAGAATTATGAAATGTACGATGGGGAATACAGCAGGTGTTTTCCTTCATCTAGGCCATAGACTAGGATGAGTACACAGGCAATTTTTGTCTTATTTTAGATTGAATAATGGCAAATATCTGGTATATTGCTAATTTATTCGGTATAGCGGCCTTAAGATACAGTAAATTAAGTAATTCAAAATATGAAAATAAATATTAGTCGTAGAAAGATAATTTAGTATTACTTATACTAACAGTTTTAAGCAGTGTTATGAGAGACAAGTAAATGATTTTTAATGCCAGTTTCGTCCAGTCATGTTTTCTAGGCCTAAACTTTGACAAAGAGGTACGCCGCGGCGTTTTAAACACCGAATTTCTGCTGTTAAAACTTGCTCATAAATATTACTTTATTAATTTGCATTCGTAATATAAAGACAAAAATCGTTGTTTTCGTCATTTTTTATACTGATTGTAGTAACTTAGCTTTTTAAAATTGTGAAATTAAAATAAAATTCACAGTCTCTAGCGATGTTAAATTTTTCAATATTTCCAAGAATATTTTATGGAGTTATCTATTTATATGTAATGAAAAGTAAATGTTTTGGACCTACAACAAATTTGCACCCAAATAAGGTACTCTAGCCACCTATCTATCGGCAATGTTCTTTAATCCACGCACAGATACATTAGAAAATTTGCATTTTATTCGATCCTTTATTTTTTGTGTAGATTAGCTGGATTTCCATTACTTTTTCATCAAAGAGGCTAATCAACAAAGGTGCAAGGGCAGAAGGTGGAAAGTAGGTTATAAAAATGGATCGAGTACGGTGGTAGAGTACCTCGATAGAGTTAGATGAAGACAGTAATGGAACGGATATTGCTTTCGGTGCAGGCATAATGGAAATCTATGGAAAGAACCATTTCAATCTAATGGATACGTGTAGAAACGTAGCTTTTTATCACGGAAGGAGATTTTTCTACATGCGATTCCGAATTTCAATCTTTGACCTATCTTTGACCCTTTCCAAAAAAAGAAATATTCAAATCTCATACAAGCGGTTAGGGTGAAAAAACATGAAAAGTGAACCACCGCTGCGAATAGATTTTTTAGGTTGGATAATCTTTTGAGTTTGAGACGAACCGAAGGACTGCTCAGTTTTTGCCTTTCCGAGATTGATGATATTAAATCGTGGCCGAGAAGATGGAGAGCTTTATGATAGGAATGCAGATTCAACGAGTGGACGAAAAAGAAGATGCATCACCAGCTGCTCCATCATCTATCTTCGCTGAAAGATATTCTGCGCTTTTGAATCGCTCGGTTGCATTTTTCAACTTTTGAACCGATAGTAAACCTTGATTTGTAAGATGAGGCAAAACTGAAGTTTAATAAATTCCTCAAATGTAATTAACTTTTGAAGAATACCAAATTGATTTGAATTAAGTAGATGCCTTAAGCATTCAAAGCCATCTCAATCAAAAGAGAAAAGCAACTTATTTTTTTAATAGCAAACCTCGTCAGAAATGTTTTAATTTATTCGTTAAAACATTTTTTCCGCCCTCACCGGCGTAAAAATAAGCTGTAGTCTTACAATGAAAATTATGCTTAAAATCATATAAATGATAAAAGTAATGGGTTTACATAACAGCATTTTAATGATAGCCTATGATGGAACATATCATATGTCATTATCTTTTCGGTCCATTTATAAACAGATTGGATCATCATATATTCGAATGAAAAGCACTCTGGGATATCAAGCATTTTCCAAACCATTTTTTAAATAAACCTTATAAAGTTCAAATTCCTTCAGGTTGATCGTAATATTTGTAAGTAATTTAAATCCGAAAAAGAAGAATTAAAAGCAAGTTTTTAAATTGTTATAATTGTGTATTGTAAACTTTGGCGTCCACTTTCAATGAATTTTTATAGCAATCTATATTATTTCTATATATTTTTATAACTATTTAAAAGCTTTATATATCTTATTGAGTTATAGTCTTTGTTTCATGAGACACAAAAGTAAACTAATTATATTATATCAATACAATTATTATTATACAAAAATATGATAAAAGTTTATGCCATGAAATTTTATTATGATTTAAGCCTTATTTTAAGTTTCAATTCTTTTGCTTTTTTACGTTTCAATTCCTAATATTCATGCTACGCCAAAAGTAAATAAATCATATTTCAACATCAATCGTCTTAGAAACTTCCTACAAATATCTTCATAATACATCCACCGCACTCGTCAAACACCCGTTATTGTCAGTTACTCCTTCAAGAGGAATAAAACCACCCACCGGACGCCAAAGTATCCTCGCTTAAAGCGTCATTATGGAGAAACTTCGCGAAATTTTGAATAAAAATCGCATTTTCCCCTCGACTACGTAAAAATCTCACTTTTCGCAAGAAACGGGACTGGCAAATGCGAGACCACGGAGTCGTCGACGTAACGCTCAAGCATTCAGCCGTTGCTAACGGAACAAAACCAGATCGAAGTAAAAAGCGGTCTTCCAGCGATACTTAGTCGACCGCTTACGGCAAAGTCGCTCCTGATGACTCCGTAACTTGTGACAATTCCCTCGCGACGGCAGAGGAAGTAGCGGATTGCCTTATCTTCCTTCCGATAAAGGGAAATATTTTTAGGGGAAGAAACCACTGGGATGGCACTAATTTCCGCACTTTCGGGCGGCTTGAATGACGGCGCTCCTACAAAAAAGAGACTTTGTTCGTTCAATTTTCCGACGATAGCCTACGAGGGAATGGACGCGTATTCAAATCACGTGGATCCAGTGCTCCCGTGAAGAGTTCTGGATTCAGGTTAGTCACATTACTCCAGCGGGAGGTGGCCCACTTCCGCCTTGGAGATATAGGGCGTCTTAACAGATGCATACGAAGTTGTTTCCCGAAGTTGGTTCAGGGGGTTTAAGCCTTTCGAATTGATTACACGAGGTGATTGACCGCAATTCGACTTATTATTGAGCAGGTAGTTCAGTTAAAAATCAATATGATTAGATAATGCCTGAAGATATTTAAGTAATGATTTATGATTATAAAAACGGTGATGCATTTTTCGTTTAGTATTTTAGAATTGTTTTGGAAGTAGCGTAATGAAGATTCTTACGCCAGGATAATTAATTTGAAACGAACAATTACTGCCACGGAATTAAGAAGGAGAAGGATAATATAAAAAGGAGAAATAAGAAAATTCGTGACTTAGTCTTAGGTCATAAAAACTTATGCAAGAAATTCTCGCTTTTTTTCTCATTTTCTTACCGATCACAATATTTAACCCATTTTTTGTGACACAAGTTTTTAAACATTGCTTACGTATAAAAAGCTGGTACTGAGTTTCAGATATGAGATAAGTATCTACACAAGAGAGATTATGATAAAAATATCTAAACAATAAAATTTCATGATACAAATATTATGAACCAAACTCTAAATTCTGTGACCAGCACAAACAAAATTTATCATTTTAAACGTCAACTTAAAATTTGAAGGAAATAACATTTCTGATGTGTCCTACAGCCCCTGAAATGAGTAAAATTGATGAAAATACGAAGTTTCTTTCGCAAATAAATCTACATTCCTCGGTCCGATCAATAATGGTCAATAATGCCTACTTTAGAATGGAGCGAGCTAAAAATCTAATTAGAAATTCTGCTGTTGAAATTAATGCCTTTTTTAGTTTGGTTTCATTTTTGTTTGTGAATTATTCTTAGATTCTACTTCCAATAATTGATATTCGGCAAAAATAAGTTCATAATGAACCCGATATTTCTCCTTCCTTCCTACAGCCTTAGGACTATATGGGGATTACATGCCAATTTTCAGTTCCTTAATCTTTCTTCCTTTCCAACATTCTATCATCTTTTCAATGTCTTTTTCTTTTCCCGGGAAAAATGACTGCATTTTTCCCTCCTAATTTAGACTCCTTCCATTTTTTAAGTGTCAGGTTTCTTCGAAGTTTGACGATCTCAACGAACGACAGCTGCGAGAGGGAAGCACTACCAGGGACAGGCGCATTAAGGACACCAGATGAAGCAGGGTGATTTATTGGCGCAATTAAAAACCTACTTCGACTCAATCCAGGGGTTTAAGTAGGGCAATGGGGAGGGAATCGATTAACTCCGCTAAGCTTGCATTTCAATCATACAGAGCGAGAGCTTAAGTCTTCTACATCTTCGTCCTAAGTTCGAGGTGACATGCTCCGCAAAGACGAGGTTTCTTCGTTCACGAACATGTCCCAAATATATTCTGAAGTGGACTCGACAAGGCTTTTTATCCATTTTCCCTCCAGATATTCTTGAATGAAAAAAAACAGGTATGATAGAAACCTTGTCTCCCCTATTATTTCCACTTCTAATAATAGACTGTTGACCAGCAGTTGGATCTTTTGTCGTCTGAAACCCTCTTTCGGCTGGTTTCCTGTCCCCTGCGTATCTTAAGTATTACAAGGTGCCCTCAAATTTTGGTTATTAAATCCTATTGTTGGCCGTCACAGCCATCTTTAAAACGTTTGAGACGATGTAGCTCAACTAATTTTGCAGAAAGAATAGATACAGCTATTTTTTGATTTGATATGAAAAGAATGACGTACTAAATACAAGGAAAAATTAATAATTTTCTTCTGGTTAATCGCATTTATAATAATACTTCATCTAATGCCCATTCACTCAATTTGTTGCGAAGCTCTAAAGGAAGATCACGAAATTTTCGTGCAATGAATGTTCTAGCAGTTCAATTCTGTTCAATAATTCAGTTTCATATGACTTCATTAATTAATTATTTATTTATTATAAACAACCGTCACAGTTAGTCACAAGGACTAGTGGCAACGTTAAATTACTTAAAACTCAATTAAAAAAAGAAAATAAAAAATATAACTTTGCATACATACAATAAGGCCAAGTAAATACAAAATGAGCATGTATAGATAAAAAGTAATAAAAAAATAAATAATTACACAAGTATAAGTATGTAGTACAAATATGAATTATATAAAAACACCACTTTGAGTTAGTTAAGTCAGCATAAATTTTAAATAACCTTAATCAGCATATAATTTACTTATGTCTTGCAAGATTTTTCGGGGTTCCTAATGGGACTTCACGGCTACCGTAGCGGCCACGGGGTTCACGAAGTCCCCACCATACCAGGCGATCCCCTACTTGTCTCACATTTCGTTATCGGCAGGCTCATTTGTCAAATTTTTAATTTTACTTATTCCCTTAATAAAACATTCAATATTTTTTGGGAAAGGTTCGAAAACTTCTGCTGGTAGACTGTTCCATTCCTTATTAGTTTTACTTAGAAAAGAGTATTTCCGGTTATCTGTTTTTTTATACATCTTACTTTGTACTTATGATCGCGCCAATCGAAGTAACCTGCCTCTTTTACTCAATAATTTAATTTCTCAAAAATTAACTACAAATTTTAATTTAAAAAATTCCTTCGAATACTCCGAAAATTATCCATAATTTTTAAAAAATTCCAAGTTATTAGATTATAATATATGCAAGTACTCAAGTACCACTAAAACTCACTAGGATAGAGAGAACGTGTACTGGCACATAAGGTTAAGTTAAGGCAACCACTTTGGTTACGAAGCATCCCACAAAAAGGAATATGACTAGAAGGCACGGTAGATATGTTATTAATCTCTAGAGTGCCATCCACAAAGACATGTTCACTTTCATTAGTTCTGCCACTAAAAGTTTCTGTATTTAAATAATATTAAATTCGTCCTTCATATATTTTCCCCAAAAAACAACCATACCATAAATTTTCCAAAATGTAGTTGTCATAACGTCAAATAAGATTCAAAATTTTACTAGCAAGTCAGAAATTCACGTTCCACATTAATACAGTTGTAAGAACGATACTTTCAAATATAAACCTATTAATCAGTAGCTGTTAAATTCTTATTATTAAAAACATTAATGATCGTTGATAATTGCAAAAACATTTAATTCCATACGTACTCAGAATGTTTCAGATTGAGAAACGGTAAAACATTTATGAGTATTTCCAGAATTTCGATACTTATTTATAAATTTGAAAAGTACACAGTAAGAGTAGAATAAGTCATCACACAATAAGAAATAAACACCACCAAATAAATTATGAAACGGGAAACAGATTATAAGCAATGAATCACTCAATGCCTCATTAGAAATATCTATTACACCCTCACAACATTTGAACAATTGAATGTTCCCTTTATTACCGAGTGTTGAAAATTCGAAAATAAGCGTCAAAAGTGTGGGTCATTTAATACAATCGAAATACGTTGGTGGAGTGATGCCATTCATGCGGTCTGTTAATTTTCTCGCAACGTAATTAATTTTCAAACCTTATTGTGGGAAAAATTACCATAAAAATTGCATTGTGAATGGATAAACAAGAATTTGAAAGAGATTTTTGTTCGCTTTTGTAACTCTTGTGCGGTTTTGGATTTATTTTGAAAACCGATTCTTGGAAATTTTAATGCGCTATCCCGCAATGCCGCGACGCAAAAGAGCTGATGAATGCTTGAAAGCACTCAATTCAGTGAATGCATGATTGAATTTTCGCCGTGTTCGGGACACTAATATACAGTATAATCAACCCCAATCGCTTATACGTAACGCAAATGAGTAGTGGCAATTTGTATATTTCGAAAACTTGTTAATTTTCATCAAATAAGTCAGGAATGAATCATTACGGCGATTACTTTTGATAATTAAATTTCAGCCACCGAGGGGAAAACGAGGAAACACATCAACTCTCATTGAATTCAGTTTGTAGCAGTAACGAAGAGGACATCCAAACAAACTAACAGCCCACAACCCTAACGCAAAGTAATCTCGAACCGAATATCAATTATTACTTGGCCTCGTTTGGAAAAACTCAGCAGCTGCCCATTTCAAAGTAAACGCCAAACATTAGTCAGTCAGGAAAAAAGTGGATAGAGTTTGCTAATGTAGCAAAATGCAGCTGACTTAAAGAATCACTGAATCACGAATGAAATCAACGTAATAATCTCGGTGATCATAATCAATAAATATTCCGAATTCACTGATTTCCGATGTGATTTTGATTTGGAAACATTTAATATGGGGATTGTGATTGGCTGAGATTTGATTACGGGTGCAATAGCATAAAATGATGTAAATTTTACGAAAGGACTGATTTCCGAAAATAACTAAACAACTACTAAAACCGTGATTTAATTTACATATACTTAACTGTGTATGCATGTGTACTCGCGGTATTTCAGCCGTGCCGTGCTTTTCTTTTAGGTGCCCCTGGTGCTAATCAGTAGGCTTATCGAATTCCAAGGTTAGATGATTGTTAATATCGTTAAAATAATTTTCCATCGGTATTTTCATAAAAAATAATCACTTATTTATTAGGCGGATGTTAATCTAAAGAGATTAAGTTTACAATCAATCTTTTATAGACAAACATCATACTATACCCTAACCAAGATTCAAACCCACATCTTCGCCATGCCAATACTAGCACGTCAATCCTCACTTCATGAAAGCCATACATTTCTGCAGTAAAAGACAAATTATACGAGTATCTGTATGAATCCGTTCAATAGGATCAAAGAGGCAGCAGCCTGTATGTTAAAGTTTAAATTCAGGTTATTGTACCTAAGGAATGTAGGTTGAAGTGACCTATAACTCCTCATGTTGTTAAATTTTTTACTTTGTGATTATTAGACCTATTATTTCCATCGTAGAGAAACATCTATTTTCGTAATTTTCTTTTCGTGAGTCGCAACAGAATAATCAGGGAACTATCAGTAAGGAGTCTACCCAATCTACATAAGGCAAGTTGTGTATTGTAATATGTTCTTCGAAGGGGTCGTAGGCATTATACGTCCACCATGTAACATAAGCAGATTAGCTTCTGCATAAAAATGAGGATATAGGTGCTAGAACTAGCTGATTCAAAGATTAATCTCTCTGCCAATGATATGTGACATTAAAACGGAATATAAATTGATTTATTGTAAGTACAAGCACATCTGCCATACGCTAAAAGGTGGCTCGTAGAATAAAAGTGTAGATTTGGAATTAATTATACCTTTCTAATGTAATGTTGATTTATAATTTTAAATTATGAAATAGTGTTCCAATTTATGCTCCAACATCTGACTACAGGAAGGCTAGCTTACAACGCATTAGAACTATACCTTTGATTAATTTCAACACTTTTGCATTCTAGAACAAAAATTTTCCAAAATTTGCTTCCATTTTCTTCACCCTATAGTTACCAAACCAGCTACTTTTTCGACGGGATATTTTCACTTCATTTAAAAATAAAAGAACCTAATTCGTAATAGAACAAATATTATCCTGTTTTCACTTCACTGACACTCCAGTATCAGTCCCCAAAACAAAAAAGAAAGCGAATTGGTCCATTCTCTTCCTTTGAGTCGAAATTTTATGAATCTCGTAACCTTTATATCAAAGCGAACGAGGGTTTTGACATTTGAGAGTCTGTGTTCTCATCGACTCCCACTGTGACCTGTTATTTTCCCCGAAAAAAAAACACACACAACATAATGCAGAGCGAGTAACCTTTAGAGCTGCCACATACATAAGTGGGCTAAAGTCAACCAAAAGAGTATTAAAGAAGGAATGGAGAGCAAAGGAAGAGATTTGATGACGCGATATACTCATTGCATACATAGCACTAGATGTATTACAGACCTTACTAAAGAAAGGCAAAATGTTCTACCCGAAAGCCGGCTTTGAATCTAATGCCCTCTACCGCAGTTACCAAAATCTTTTGATAGGGAATGAGGCGTGCTATGTAAGGTACGTGAGTGTAAGGTAAGTGAGGCAGTGTAACCTTGCTTTCCTCTCTGAACTAGAATATAGCTATGAGTGGATCAACTCCTCATTAAGCGCTGCACAAGGAACATGTGAGCAATTATATCTTTTATGACATTTTGATTTGAACTGGTAATGAACAATCTTGGCTTTAAAAAGTATTATCAATAAATATATTCAATATCGTACATGTTTTATAATATTTTTAGACGTATTCTGCATTTATTCGAGTTTTTACAATATTTTACTGTTCATTTTATTTGCGATGTATTTTATTAATAAGAATCACATTTTCAGGAATTTGATAAATAATTTAAGTGTTAGATACTTTAAAGGATCATCTGTTGTTGCATTTTTTGGCTTTGATGATTATTTTTATAGCTATTTTGCTCAAGTTTTTCGCATGCCCGTTTTATTGATCTATTTCCTTCGAAGGATACCGATTCCTGAGCATCACTATTCTTATATCTACTAGCTAAGTCTTTCACATCTTATTTCTTATTTTTATAGCTGCATTACCTCCAATTTTAGATGCATCACTGGATTAGTTTTACATTATCTATGGGTTAGATGAAAGAGACGACTTTTATGTCCCCTCCCAAACAAAGACAGGTTATGTATTTACAAATAACCATTTTGTATCGTGATATTTTTTTCCACGCATATATTCTGATAATCTACCCTTATTCACGTAAAAGCATTTTTAGAAGGAATGGAGAAGAGCATGGGAATTGTTTTAAGTATATTTAATATTTGCTGAGACAGAGGAGAAAAGTTCGAAAGAAAAGCCGATAAAATCATTCCCTGGTAAAAGTGAAAGCGGAGACCGCCTTTCCAGCATCCCTAAGGTTATCTTCTGATAGCTCACGAAAGTGATGAGACATGGTTTTTAGAAATAGTTGACATTGCAAGCCAGGAAAAACCAACTTGTCAAGAAATCACCTCAAAGTGACTTTTACTGCATATAGATCATCTTTCACTTTTCATTTTGAAACCAATCTGGAAATATGAATCTCAAGCAGGAAATAATTACATTTGGAACAAAGCTAAAAAAAAATATATTTTTCTTGAAAGCATACTTATTTTTAAGAATTATTTTCTTTTTTTTTCAATATTTAACATCGAAAATTTGTCATAGGAATTTGCGAAAAGAGATCAAATGCGTTCATTAGAAGGGGTTTATTGGCATGTAGAATCCAATCGAGACTAAATGCATCGTAAAACACCATGTGTATGTGGACAATTTTATTTTATTTATCACCTTTAAAATATCTCAAATAACCTTGGAAACAGGCAGCATGAGTTCTAGCTCGACCTTCGTGGCGGTAGGACGTGTTTTGCGTGAGCTGTTTACGGATAATTTTTGTGAGGAACTATCGGCAAGCGAGCTGTCGGCAGCCGGCGAGTTTTCGCCCAGCGGCCCCGTCAACTCGAGCAATACCTCGAGTCCGATGGAGACATCGACTGCTCCAGGGATTACTCCCACACCTTTGTCATCATCACCTGCATCATTTCCGGCACCCGGCATCAAGAACGTTATTCTCCCTCCTAGATTTACCGTCTCCGCGGGAATGTCAACGGCAAATCCATCCCCCACGCCTGGTCTCTCCTCCCGCGACCCGCGACTTAAACGACTCGCTGAGGATGCAATGGAGATCGCCAGCACCACCGAGGAGGAGGAATCATTTACTACTGTGAAGCCCAGGAGATATTTCCTCAACTTAGACGAGCAAACAGTTGCTCCGCTGGCTCTTAAAAATCGCTTCGAACCACTCGCGCCGTCTGAGGCGAAGAAAACAAAACGCAACGCCCTTGATACTTCGGGAGGATGTCGAATGGAGGTACCCTCCCCTTCTATGCCATCCACCCCTGAGGCAGACGGGGAAACACAGCGGCCGGAACCGACCAGCGGGGCAAGGTCTCGCCCGCCTGCCCTTCAATTGTATGGGATTCTTAACATTAGGGCTTTAGCGAGGGATCTCCGAGAAGCGCTTAATGGCGCCGATTTCGTGGCGACACGCGTTGGACTCCCGACTCCGTCGAACATCGACTCGCGCGGGGAGGTTTGCCGAGTGTCGGTGAACTCCACGTGCGACTACCGCAAGGCGAGGGAATTCCTCGACGGGCAAGGCATCGCCTACTCAACATGGGCTGAGCGGCAGGACCAGCTCCACTCCTTCCTTGTGCGCGGCTTGTCCACCGGAACCGCGAAGGAGGAACTGACAGAGGATCTTTTGGCGCTCGGCATTCCGGTACGGAAGGCCTTCCAGCTCAGAGATAAGGAACAAAGAGCGCTCCCGCTTTTCGTTTTCTCGGCACCATCGACCGCTCAATGGAAACCCGCTGATATTTGCAGAATTACAGCGTTGTCATATTGTAGGGTGACTATCCGCCCCTACAAACACCAGCAGCCGCAGATGTGCTTCCGGTGCAATAGGTTTGGGCATTCCTCAGCCCATTGTCACGCCGCCCCGCGCTGCTGGAAGTGCGCGGGTCCTCATCAAGGCCACGTCTGCACGAAACCACGAACCGAGGAAGCCCTTTGCTGCAACTGCGGCGGCGCGCACCCTGCGATGTCTCGCAAATGCCCAGTCTGGATTGCCGCAAAAGAGAGGAAGATGCAATCTACATTCGCCAGCAGCCCCTCGCAGCGTCCGACACCAAATGCACCCACCTTCCAGCCTGCTTCTCCACCTACCACCAACGCCTGGTCGAACTCAACACCACTCTTCGTGCCTTCGCAGGTCCAACCTCCGCGTAGGAAAACACTAAATATGGAGTTCCCGTCCCTTCCCCAGCCATGCCGAAGCAATGAAGAAACAGCAGCCGAACTCAGCATTCCACTGCGGCAAAAGCAGAGAACATCGCCTGTTTCCAGTACCAGCGCCAAAACTCCTCACCCACCTGACGCCATCATCACAGCAATGGAGCAGATGATGGTCCGCCTTCAAGCAACCATCATCTCCCAATTCCAACAATTCGCCTTAAGCCTCCGCGATCTCTTAGCACCGCGCAATGGACCCTAAAACCACCACAAGAAGGGCGCTCTCCATCCTCACATGGAATGTGGGCGGAGCTATTGTCCGGAAGACACCGGAGCTCCTATACTTCCTTGGGCAACAAAATTTTGACATCATTCTTCTGCAGGAGACACATTTGTCTCCACACACCCGATGGTCTACCCCTGGCTTCACAATATACCGAAAGGACCGCCCTGACAACCCGGATGGCAGCAGATCCAGCGGAGGGGGCGTCGCAATAATGGTCTCCAACAAAATTGCAGCGCGGCTTCTTGACCCGCAGCCAACTTCACTCCATTCGCTAGAGACCATCACCATCGTCGCTAGCACATACCTGGGGGAAATGCAGTTCACCTCGTGCTACCTTCCACCACAGCACCGCTTCCGGCAATCCTCCTTCGGGGATGTCTTCCTGCCAGGTATTCCTACCATTTTTGCGGGGGACCTTAATGCAAAGCACGGCGACTGGGGCTCCCTTAGAGACAATGCATCTGGCAGAGAGCTTCGCCGCTGGGCCACCACGAACCGGGTCCAGGTTCTCGGCCCAAGAGAACCCACCCGGTTCTCCCACACTGGGAAAGGAGATGTACTCGACATCTATCTCGTTAGCGCGTCCCCACCTCCAAGGACAATGTACACCATCCCGGCATTGACTAGCGACCACCTCCCAGTCGCAGCTTTCTTCGGAACATCACCACTCTTTCGACCCATCGCTACCAAAAGGAACCTCAGGAAGGCCAACTGGGAGGCCTTTGCTGAGGACTTAACAGCCCGTCTGTCATCACCAGGGAAGCTGGAAACTCCTGATGATGTCGATGCTGCAACACTCAACCTCGCTTCTAGCATCACTGCTGCTGCTGACGCCACCATCCCACGAAAACCTAGGGGATTCGGAGGGAGACTGGAACTTCCTCAAACCATCATCGCCTCCATTAGGGAGAAAAATAGGATCCGCCGCCGATGGACGCGCACTGGAGAACCGCATTTACGCCGGGAATTCCGGCGACTGCAGAGGGATATTCAGACCAGCATCTCTACCTGGAAAACCCAGATGTGGGAGAAGAAGATCGCCTCCACTAAAACCCAGGACGGTTCTCTGTGGAAGTTCACCAAAGGCCTGACCCTCCGGAGTCATGCTACCATACCCACCGTAGAGCCGAGCACCATCACGGCGGAGGCCTTCGCTGACCACTTAGAGGACGCATTTTCTCCGAATCCAGGTCCTGAACTTCCTCAGATGCCTCCACATCAGCTTCCCATTAACACAGACCCGCCAACAATCACCGCCATGGACGTGAAAGCGTCTCTCCGTCGCCTTAAGACTCGAAAAGCTCCCGGTCCGGACGGAATTGAAAACGAAATACTCCGAAGACTTCCGTCCGCGGCGGTTCTCTGGCTGGTATGCATCACAAACGCCATCATCAGACTGGGCCACTTCCCAGCTTTATGGAAAAGAGCAAAGATCATCCCGATCTTAAAAACTGGAAAGTCTCGCTCCTCCCCAGATAGCTTCCGCCCCATATCGCTGCTGGACGGACTGGGGAAGATTGTAGAAAGGACCATACTACCCTTTTTCCAGAGAACACTATCAGAAAGGAATATCCTCCCGGCGGAGCAATACGGCTTTAGAGAGGAGCACGCCACAACCCACCAACTTCTGCGCGTCCTGCAATTCGTCAGTGCTGCTTTCAACAACAAAAGGCACGTTGCAGCGGCCTTCTTCGACATCACCAAGGCCTTCGACCGAATGTGGCATGCTGGCCTTCTCCATAAGCTCCGTCGACTGGACTTTCCAACATGGCAGATAAACACCATCGCCTCATACCTCTCGGACAGGACCTTCCACGTTTTCTTCGGCGGGATCACCTCTACCACCAGAACCATCAGGGCGGGAGTTCCCCAGGGTAGCATCTGGGGGCCAATCTTGTTCAATATCTTCTGTGCGGACATTCCCACAAAGTTTTACGGCTGCATGACAGCATTTTATGCTGACGATGCTGCGCTACTAGCGAAGTCCTACTCCAGGAAACTTGCTGTAAAATACTTGCAGCGGGCCACCTACCAGCTTCTTGAATGGTACGACACCTGGAGGTTAGGGGTAAACTCCAAGAAGACACAGACCATTATCTTCTCAATGCTCCGACCGGCGGACGACCCGGACCCAATCATCGTCGGCACTGAGGAAGTCCATTGGCGAAGCACAGCAGTCTACCTTGGAGTCACCCTCGACAGGCGACTCACTCTCCGCAATCATGCACAACAGGTTGCCATAAAAGCGAGGGTTCGCCGGAGGGTCCTCCTGCCGCTCCTAATGTCCCCGGACTTGCCGCTCCATGTTAGGCTGCACCTATACCAGGCAACCATATTGAGTGCTCTTTTGTACGCCTCCCCCGCCTGGAGCGGGTTCCTGACCCGCACCACGTGGGAAATTCCATCTAAGGCGGAGAGAGCCGTCCTTCGCACCATCCTGCAGCTTGGCTGGCGCTTTGCTAATCCCACCAACTACATATTGACTGGAGCCACCCCAATTCAGGAATTGGCAACCATACGAGCGAAGGCCTTCTTTGCCCGCCTTCCTTCCAGAAATTATGCGCACCTCCAACGACTTGCCTTGGACACCCCTCAGCGGCGCGACTTCTTCCGGAGGCCCATCTCCTCGCAAGGAGGAACTTTGGCAATCCCCCCAAGAGGGAGGAAAAAGTGGAGGTAGAATATCCTTGAAGGTCCACCATCGAAGGAGCCCACCAGCCCGAAGGAGCTCCCTAGGAGGACGGGCAAGAATGGAGGCAGCACCACCAAACGATGTCAAATTATATATATATATATAAACAGGCAGCATGAAGTTGGATTACAGACGCTTATATTTAAATCACGTAATATAAGAAGCATTAAACGAAACGCATTTTGGGGTTCAGATCCAAATGAAAGAGGTATTGCAATTTATTTTGATCAGCTGATCTCACAAGTGAACATCCTCGACCTGAACATTACGTTATTGTCAAAATAATTGTAGTATAATTAATTCTAAAACAGTAAGAATGCCAGTTGAATTTTATATACTTGAAATCATTAAAGTTTCCAAAAAAAATAATTTCGAATGTAATTACCACATTTTTTCTATGTTGAACAGATGAAAATCCATTATATCATTATAAAAGGGATTAATAATTAATATATACATACTTTACATTCACCAATAACTATATAATTAATTTAGGAATTGTAGTAATGACAAATTAACTCAATGTTCCAATTTTAAATCTAATTCATAGCTTCAAAACAGGAAGACCTTCGTTCAAGAAGGGTTCGTCCGAAAACGTCTGGAACCTGTGACTTTAACTTTGAGAGTTCGCAAGTTTTATTGTTTACAACTATCACGAAAATCCTTTCTAAAACAAAATAAGCAGATGGTAGCATTTTTTTTTGAATTAAAATGGCAAATGATTATCTATGATGTCTCAAAAGTAACTACTTTAATGACATGCAATTTTGTTTCAAAGTTCTACAACTTAAGTAAATTTAGGAGCGTAAAAAATTACTCCATATTATCAGCGATTAATTGTAGATGAACATTTTGACGACTAAAACTTGGTAAGAAATTGTTGACGAGCTACTTAATGTAAATAAATCTCCGTTTTCATTATATTCATAAATTTCTGCATTTATTTATGAAAATAGGGGATAAAACATTTCATGAAAACACCAAAAGCTGTAGATGAATCGCAGAAAGATGAATAGGCAATTACGCGAGAAATATCTAGCGGGTAAAAGAATAGATGGGTAACGTCAAAGTGCAACATGTACGAATGGGAGATCGGAAAAACCGTATGTGACATGGAAAATCCGGTGAAGAGAGAGGGTGTTGGAAATGAATAAATAAAGGAAGAAGAATGGCTCCTGTGCTTTGGGTGGTACCTTTCGAAGCGCCTGCGATTCCGAGGTTATGAAAAGGGCTTCGATCGACTATCGACTCGGAGAAATTTATTATCCTCGTCTGAGGCGCACTCCAAAGTAAAGGAGATTATGTGCATCGCTTGGAGAAAAGGAAGGAAGCCATCTCAGACGGCAATATGTCATCCTTACCACGAAAACAAACTCTTTGAAAGAAATGGAAGTTTCCCTCAGCTACCGCCAGCGATATCTCCAAAATTCAATTTCTGACGGAAATTGTATTTGAGGGTTTCTTTTAGCGGATGGTAGTCTGTCTCTTGGCTAATGAAGAGTTCACCTGAAATTCACCGAGTAAAACTTTAATGAAAATGTGAGATAAATCGATTGGGAATACCTTTAGGCGTATTCATGGCATTTTGCTGAAAGCAGTACTAAAGGAGATGGTAGACAGGACGAATGCTAGTGGAATATTTACTTTTAATCATGAGAGGCAGATAATGGTCAATGTCAAGGTTACGAATTATAGAAGATTAAATCGACTGTCTGGAGATAGAACGGCGAAGAGAACTCTAAGAAACTAATCCTTGGATTGTTCACCCTTGTTGATGATTCATTTAGAGGGTACGCCTTGTTCATAAAATAAAGCAAGATGGACACAACAAAATGGTATACACCGGAACGTAAATGTTGTATACTATTTTGTATTTTACACTTTGTATGCTGAGAATAGTACAGAAGATATAAACAGTAGTTTTCTATATGAAATTTCTAAAATATTACCATGTTACAGGCTTATGATACATATGAATTATAGTTGTGCGTTATATTAAAGACGCTGATGGTCCATTTGTATATTATGAAGTGCGATTCAGTAGTACTTACACTAAAATGATTAGATAAACAAACAAATATCACCAATTAAAAATACTTCACTCAATTAATCGACAATGAAAATAATTTAAGAAGGCTACCGTACAATTTATGGAGCAATGGGACCAATCTTGAAAACCTACTCTGATTCGATTTACTTAAAATAAGTAAAATTTGAAATTCAAAATGAATAAACAATTTGGCTTATTCTTCTATCGACTTAAGTTTCCGAGTTATTTTATTGTAAAACGAGGGTATCCTTTGTGAGACAACATATAGATATCCCAAGCCCTACCCAAATTTCACGTACAGGTAGGTCACACAGAAGTTTTCTTCCCACCACTTCAATTCCGTATGCCTACGATGAAAACAGTACGTGAACGATTATTCACGTATTTATTTCTCCTACAATAAACTTCCTCTCGAGGTATTTTCCATTACTCTTTGATATTGACTTTCGTAATTTTTAACGATTTGATATCAAAGTTAATTATTCACGACCATGATTAACAGGCCGAGCGTTGCATTCATTATGCAATCGGCGTTCACTCGCTGACATATTTCATCTTCCGTACGATTTATTGCAGAGACAAGTGAATGTCCGTCATCGTGAATAACTGAATGGTACGGCATTCGCATATATTACGCATCCGCAGATCTGTTTCTATCTCTCATTCTGGCATGGAACACATTTTTTCCGACTTATATTCTGAATTAGAGTTTTAATTTAACCCTACAAGGCCGGAATTATTCTTTTTTGTAATTATTTTAAATTTCTTGCGTATTTCGATTTTGTAATTGTCTGAAAACTATACCCATAAAATATTATGCCAAACATATTTATAAAACCAGCCAAGCAAATACAAAATTGCAACATTTTCACCGAGCTCTCCTATTCTGTGATACAAAATGAAATAATAGTAGGTGTCGGATGATGCCATATGGCATCCGTAGTCCATCGAGGGTTAAATTTATTTCCTTAAAAATTCATAATAATGTCTGAATAAACTCTCGCTTGTAAAACCAATAGGCTGCAAGTGAAAAGCTTGCGGAATATAGATATTTCTTGTAATTGGTAGGGAGAATATCTTTATTTATAAATACTTCAACATAGAATATTCTTAATTGCACTTAAAGTGATTAATTAACCCTTAAAGGATCATAAGAAAACTACAATTGAAATAGCCATTTTCTTCTTCTAAATTCTGTTATTGAATTCGAATTATGATACCAACTCAATTCTTGTGAAAATATATAGCCTAATTATGTAGGTACTGAACTGAGACAAATATGTCACTTATCATTAGAATAGGACGAAAGATAAACTAACCAGAATGTTTTAAATCCATGGAACGAATATGTCCCTTGATCTTTCAAAAGAAGTACGGTGATGTAAAACCGTGATGGTTACCCAAGGTAAAGGTCGCTCTCATCTCTGAGATAGATGACTTAAACGTTTCAGGCTCATCGCCTTTTCTCTAAGCAAACTATTATCATCATAATGTATGCATTATAGTATTGTATACTAAAATTGCATGTAATATACTATTGTCTTACAGGAAGACATTCCCCTTTCCATTCATATCAGGATTTGAATCAGGGACTTCAGAGTTGTGCCTAATTGTTATAGAAAGCTATGCATAAGGGTGGATCGTAAAAACCTTTTTTTCGATATCGGTCGACGGCTAATGCTTTAAGTTTGTAGTTCGTGGCATTTATAATAGATAAAAAAATCAACTCGATCGGATTATACCCTGAGGCTGCGAATTTTAGTCGAACTTTAAATTTTTGTGGAAAATGTTAAATTTTTGCATTTTTCCTGATGGTTTCTCAATGATTCCGAAGTGATTTAATGGCAAAGAAGTACATATATTGCTTGGTTGTTGCTTTATATTAAAGATTTAGTGCGTTTGAATCAAGGTAAATGGTTTCTCAGTTCGCCAAAATTCGTCAAAATACGCAAAATACACAGAAATGTTACGGATGTTGGTTAGACAGTAGGCTGAGTCGTTTTGTCTCTTTTTTCTAATAGAAATGGTGGCACACCCAAATTACAGATATAATGTTCTTTTTTAATCAAATACTACCTTTTCTGAGAATGTTCACCTCGAAGTTTCGAAATTTCGGCAAGAAACATTACAATTTCTAAAAAAAACTAGTTCGGTTAAAACGAATATTTTTTGGATAAAGATATGTCTTTTGTGACGAAAACTGCCACTCAAGCCTCAATATGCCATCTATATGCTTCTGTATGGGGCAGAGATGCCTCCTATGGGGCCAGAATAGGAGGCAAATTAATTTATAATTAAGTTTTTTGTACCTCTTTCCGTTCTTGTAATATCCATGTCACTGCTTATAAAACGATCCAATTTAGAAGACGTTTCTAGGACCTCGCGCAAAAGAGAGTTACCTGAAGGATTCCTGGAACTGATTACCAAGCCAATTCCTATTTGAATTAAGTTTAAGATAGAAAGCAGCATCTAACGCAAGGGAGAGAGCATATTCTAATACCACCAATTTGTAGCAATAAAGTAGAAACCAAGGAAGTATCTCAAACACGAGCGATTCTCATTCCACGAACTAATCTCAATGTTTATCTCTACGTATTGCATGCGTAAGACAATTTCGTTTCCTCATAGTCTATATTCTGAAACCAGCAATATTTCCCACGACCCAATATCATTACGGATATTTTAAACGTTCACCCATTCGCTGGAATCCTTTCCTTGCTCCTTTTCGTGGGCATAAAATTTTTCGCATATGCCTTTAACGTTTCAATATAGGCCTCTCGCACTGTTAACGTCGTTACGGATATCGAATTCAAAAGTGTTTTTATGCTTTCCTTCTTATTTCCTTTCTCGGAACGAATCGCTTCCTATATATCATGCGATCCTGTCTTAAATCTCTTATTCCGCTGTTCTTCCATATCGGATATTCGCTCCATTTTGTTTCCCTTTTCCATATTTCAAAATGGAGAGCAAACGTTTGAGAAATATTAGCACGAAGGAAACGCCTTAAAGGAAACGTAAAGGGGAATATCTAGTTGGCAAACGAACGTAAATGATATAATATATTTTATTAGATATAACCCTGGGAATATGAAATATCTCGCTTGTCATAAGAGAATTCTGACGCCCATGAGTAAATAAATGTATTTTATAACCCACTGACTTTCCACCCAAGGGTGGGAAATCCTTTTTCATCAGGAAGTGACTTGTTCATTCATAAGACCGCAACTGAGTTGCTTGCTATCTATATTCTGGTAATCTGTTTGAATTCCCAGGTAAGGAAACCAATTTTTGTTGCCAACTAAGTGAAGGAGAAAAATCATATATTTTCACTTGATACAGTGACTTCAAACATAAATGGAATAACTTAAGATGAAAGAGGAATAAAGCATCTTTTGCACACTAATAGGGATTGTATTATTCTTCACTAGGTCATGAAGCCAATCATTGAAACCTAGGTTGATGAAGAGTGAAACCTTCTATTATAACGGGTTAGGATGTATAGTATTTTATTCCTCTTTTATCAGGAAGAGCTGTTGTAAAGTTAAGGCCAAAATAATGGATTTGAGAATTATTTAGATACTAAATTTCTTTACGGGAAGTATATGTAAGGCCGTGCTGAACGCCGGGGAAGACCGATTTCGACCCGAAGGCAATCTCAAGTTTAAAAAAGAAATCCATTTTTATGAATGTATTCAAACTCGAAACGAATCATCATCGCTCGTACCTAGTACATTAGCCATCAAACACCAAAGTTACTTTTTCCTGCATATATAAATAAACGTTTTAACACTCCAAAGTAGAGGTAGGAATAACAGAATGTAAATAATCGAACAATTCTACTGTTCTCTTCCATGGAATAAACGGAAAACACGTTTCGATTTTCAATGTCTCAACCAAATGATTTCATTCCATGGATTCGCTTTGTCAGTCTGTTTATGCAATGATTAAAACAAATGATATAATTCAATATTTTAAATTTTCAACCGGTTAGAAAAATAAAAGAAAATTAAATTATAAACTAGTATGTGAAAATGGATTATTAACTTATAAATTTAGTTCGATGAATTTAGTTTTGTTTGACGCTGATTTATTATTCTGTTCACCTTTGCTTGATCTATTATTTTACATGGAATTAATGTAGTGAGTTTGCCTTTCACCATTCACGAAGTGCCAAGTACAAATATTATTGGATTCGATGAACCATCCGAGTAAGCCATTTGCAAGTCCAACCGAGTGAATTTATTAGAGGTTTAAAATCTCCAATGGTCGTATTTGTCGGCGTTCCTCGTCTCATTCACCGGTATTCGGAGAAAACAAGAAAGGATCATCGTAATTTTAAGATGATACTTTCTTGTTTTCTCCGAATAGCGATAAATGAGACGAGGAACGCCGACAAAGACGTCTATTGGAGATTTAACAACTCTAATTTATTGACCCCATGCACTGAAACGTCGAGTCTAGCTCGTCGTAAACTTCCGATACCAAGTCGCATAATGAAGAGCTACACTCGTCATCGGCTTTTATTTCGTTGTTTTACGTTAATTACGGAAATAAAATATCATGTTTTAAGAATGATTCCGCGAAAAAATACGAAAAAATTAATAGTCGGTAGGGGCAAGATATTCAGAAAATAAATGTTAGTAGAAGGGGTTAGCAGGCTTTCCAAATTTTCTTTCTTTACGAATTCATTTAAATGAAAACAATAGAAAAGCTGTTAAACTAGCGAATAATTAACCGATTGTTTTTTCAATCGATTGCCGCATATCTACCACGGAGAACTCTCATAAAACCTATTACGGTTGAACAATCCCCAGAACAATCCAATGACCGTTATAGGTCAATGTATTCAAAAATCAATCTGCGGGGATATCGCAGCCTCCGTGTTTCCGAAACCCTCAATATTTCGATGCAAATTCCTCGCGGGAAAAGCGTTATGTAAGTGAATATTCACGAACCTGAAGCCTACATTGCTTACCTATAGGTCCCAATTCCGAGATCTCTTTCACACTCGGCCTCATTCCTTCCTCTTCGCCTTAATTTATGCACCGTGGAATCGTCGGATACCCACTTCTGGGGTCGTTTATCCCTCTCCACGAATCCCCCCTCAAGCGACCTCGTACTTGAAGAGAAACCACTTTTTTTAAATCCGAAACTTTCATCCTCTCCTCACGTGATACGCGCTCTCCGACTTAATTCATTGCCAGCGCAACCTCATGCAAACCCACTCTCGTTTTCCTTTCCTTAATCTTTTCAGCGTTGAATTTCCTTTTCTCGTCAAACTCTGCTGCAAACTGAGCCTTAATTAAGTGAAATTACCCTCTCATAATTTCCATACGCACCAAGTGAAAGGGTTCCCTCAGCGGGTATGAAACTTGTTGACATTTTATCAAGGCTGAATGAGGTGCTTTTGAATAGCAAAGAAAGAGATATTACATAACATTTTCAAGCGAAAAAACATATATGATAAGCTTATGTTGTAAAATATTTAGGAAGCAATAGTGCAGTATTTTACGTTCATGTATCATCAGTAATGTATTCCTAATTGCTGTAATCATGCTCAATATAATATTGATTTTCCTCTAGTTCTCCTACCACACGTCTACAGTAGGTTCCCGGGACATGAATATCATTGAAAATTCTTATAATATCGATGCTTACAATTTAATACGTATATTCATTGCAATTTTTATATTCTGTAAATAAATGCTTGCATATTTCGTTTTTTGTGTATTCGCATAGCGATATATTTTTCTTCTTTTACTTGCAGGTTGTTAAGTTTTTGGTATTCTCGTTGTGATTTTGCGGTTTTTTTACTGTAGGTATTTTGCCGCATCGCAGGTTTCCTCTTCATAAACCTCAAGAGTATTTATGCATGAAAATATATTCCATGAACTTACTATCTCCTACTTCCAATAATATTCATAAAAATATAATTAAACGCAAATTTGTAATTTATTAAATAGTATTTAAACTATACAATAACTGCCGGAAGACCGGCCAAATAAAAGTTTATATAATCATATTCATATATCAGAATTTAACTTAAAAATTCTTGAATAACCTTGGGTAAAAACATAGATGGACCGTAGGGTTTGACATACACAAGGCGGAAAGACTCCTCTAAATATGAAACAGTGCAAAGAGTAAATCTAATTAATTTAAATAAGGAAAGGGTAAAGGTGACTTTGCACATAAGGGCGTGCACCCAGGAAAATTCCCAAGGAAAAACGGACTTGAAAAAAGTCTGACAGGGCCGGGAATCGAACCCGAGATCTTCCTCTAACCGGGAGGCTGCCTTAACCATCTAGGCTACCCGACCAGAACATTTCAACAAGCCGTTTTGGGGACTTTGTGCGCAAGGGCAAGTGCAGTTTCGTCCGACTGAGCGGCATCGTCTGCGGCACACAAAGTCCCCAAAACGGCTTGTTGAAATGTTCTGGTCGGGTAGCCTAGATGGTTAAGGCAGCCTCCCGGTTAGAGGAAGATCCCGGGTTCGATTCCCGGCCCTGTCAGACTTTCTTCAAGTCCGTTTTTGCTTGCTAATTAATTTACTTTTGAATAAAAGCACAGTATTAAAATTTCAAAAATCAGCAGGAGATATCGTTAGTTAAAAAATTAAAGACTTCTAATGAGTGCAAACATTATAACTTCTCTCTCCCTCCATCTCAGGCATTCAAACATTTCAAAATGTAGTCCTTTATCCAAGAGAGTAAGTTTTCGTTAGAAAAAAGCTTCGCTGTCTCTGACAGATGATTGAAACTCTTCGGTAAGTTTTATTATATTTTGTTATGGGTATAACAGCAGACTTATCTTCGATTCGGAATTTTTCCAACTCGCAGGTTCGTATCGACACGGGGTTGTCTATATCAATCAGCTATGAGTTTCAGAACCCATTCAATTTCAAAGATCCCCTTCAGTAAAGCTGTTAAAGAGTCAAATCGACAACCAAGAGAGCTTAACGATTCATCAGCGACTAATCTATGGATTTAAAAAGTGCACCACCATCACTTTTAGCCATCCTTTCACGAGAGAGAAAGAGAATAACTTTATTTAAATGATAAGCCATTTTTCACATTAATACTACGATTAATACCATTACTTCTCGAGTTAATTAATCCCAGCGAAATTTATAGGATTTTCGAGCAGAAACTTAATAAAAATTTAGAACTCCCTTAACGGCACTATCTCTTTCACTTCCATCGCCCTTCTCTGGAATGTATTTCTCTTTAATATTGGTACATCACGCGGTATTTAGCATCATTACGGATTCCTACTTCCTTTTTTTTCCACTTTGTGCTCTATTGTTCTCATAATAAATGACTTCAGCCTGCTTACATCCGCTACCTCGCCAATGGATTCATTTGTCACGTTCAAATTCTTGGTAGTCACTGCTCTTAATCTAACCTCTTGCAAACTTATAATCCATATCCTTGGCTCACTGAAACATTAAGATAAGCTTTTACTGATAAAAATTTTCTTTTCGTGAGTGTAAACGGCCTTTGATGGATACTCCGAGTATCTTCTATGCACTGATGTGAGTATAGCCTTTCTATCAATGAATAAAAGACTTTTTCGTGAGGATGAGAGAATGTAGGTATTTGATCATTCACACATGTGATCTTTAGAAAACAAGGATAAAATTAGGAGAAAAATAACGACATGAATAGGAATTGTACCTAGGTTTGCCATATTCCAAACACGTATTCGAAAAAATCCCTTACACAGAAATGGAATTGATGCGGCCTGGCAAATCAGTGGTTAGAATATGTCCCCACAAAGTAGAACAACTGGGTTCTAATCCCAGTAATGTCACTACTTTTCTCTTCTATTTATCCGTGCAATATTTTGCTTTGATAATTTCAAACGATAGGAAATATATATGCGATACAAAAAATAATTTTGATGAAGGAAGCATGAGCTGATAATGAAGGAAGACAGACAAATCCTAGAACACTTGAACCGATTTTTGTGTTTCGTCAACGTTCTATCTCGGAATGGGCTGTAAAACGAGGTCGTCAGAAAGGTAATAGTTGCCAAGTTTAAGGAATTTTAACGGTGGATGATGTACTCTAATGATGTTGCTTTACATTTACAAACCTTACGAATAATTTTGTACATAAAACATTTACATATTTTATCCATTTAAAATTTTGATGTTGTGCACTTAATTTTCTCATTTGTATTTAAGGCATTGATGGATAGGGGTCGAACAAGAAACTACATGTTTTATATACGTCAAAATATAACAAAATATTTTATAATAAACGTAAAATTAAAGCATCGCCAAATCGAATTCCCTTTTCGAACATAGTTATTGAAATAAGAAAATAGCTACTTGCAAAATCAAAAAGGTGTAATTCAAATTATCTCGGAGTAGATGTAAGCATAAGGGATGTGCGTTACATCTAAATCATTCAGGTGGAGATGGCACTAAAAATATTTTTTGCTCATGGCTAGTTATATTCCTCAGAATACAGGGTCCAATTCATAGCACAGGGAACTTACGACTATGTAATCTCGCTTGTTCTAAGAAAAGCGCGGCTTTTGAAACGAAGTCGTAAAAAATAGCTCAAATTTTATTCTATTTCATCCTTCAAACCCCATTTTTCTCAATTTACAGCTCAGTCTACCACCCTCCGCCCTCATCGTCCACCCTCTAAGGCAAGGTCAACCTCTTCTATTAACCCACACAGTAATTTTCCCACCCCATGTTCCCCTCTCTCAATTCTCTGATAGAGTACCTCCAATTCCTTCCTGCTTCGTTGGCCTTACAACCAAAAGAATGAAAGGGACACATGTACCGGAATTTTTGCCTTCCTTTCTTCCATGACCTCATTAAATAGGCACTCCTTTTGCCCTTCCGGATATTAAATCTTCGTTTTCTCAGACTCTCACCTCTCTTCTAACGTTTCCCCACACCACATCCCCGTTTCCTACTTAGCGAGAATTCTGAGCGAAGCTTTCTCGAAAATTTTCAAACTCGGGCACTTTCTTCGCAAGATGCTAATGCGATCGAACTTGGAATCCAAAGCAAGAGACACCCTTCCCACAACAAAAACCGAGGCGTCTTTTGTCGAAGACTTGCATTGCGAATTTTCCCGGTATCCTTTGGTAATTATCGCAAACGAGAAATTCCAGAAATAACGATAACGAATAAATGAAATGATTATTTATAGATCCTACCTTCGCCATAGCTTGTTAAAGTTTCTTAGGATAAATTCCCCTTCCCTATCAAAGTAATTCTTAAAGAGGTTTTCCAAGTATCTTATGACAAGCTAACACCAGAAAGTTTTCGCAAAAGCTTCAAAACAATTGGAAAAAATAAATACCATTCATGCTTTCCGGATAAAAGTTATAAAAATAAAAAGAATAATGGATCTAATATTGTAATGTAAACACAACAGCCACATTAAAAATATTAGATACATTATTCTTTTTATTTTTATAATGATCTTCCACCAAGTGAAGGCCAAAACCATCAACGCTATTAAAAAAATATATCAACGATATAAATGATTTTAGCGTCACACTGGTGTTTTGCAAGTTTCACGTCTTTTCATGATTTAAATGAGAAATGGTATGATTTTGTAGAGGAATTTTTCACATTAATTAATAGTTTTAACAATTATATGAATAGTTAAGAAATGCAGAAATAGACGATTATTCTATCTAAAGATTATAGAAAATAGCATATTATTTTTCGTCCGTATCTGCCAAAAAAGATTCATCAAAGATAAAAGAGAATCAACATATTTCACTCGACCATACTTTCAGGACCTTCTATTGGATTAACTATAAAAACGAAGCTATACTATTTCCGTAAAAATAGACACCATGCATGTAACGATACATCCTAAACCTCTCAATACATTCACTAAAAAAGCGATGTTAAAACGTATTTAAATGAAAACGAGGAACCATTCATCAAGATATATAAATTTGTAAACAATTTTCATTTATAAAAGTTTTCCCGGGTCAAGAAAATTGAAAAATATATTTCTATTAGGTCTTTATTTAGGGGATATTGAGACGGAGAAGTTTCTTCTTCCATCTAACCTTTCGTCAATGATGTTGTATACATTAATAGTTTTGTGTAGGTGAATAGAAATAGAGAGGAAAACTTCAGAAGTATTGGATGTGAAAAAGCTGAGGTTATATCTTAGAAAAAAAAGATCCGCAAAAAAGGTGGGTGTGAAAAACTTGCGCAGACCTACTGATAGTACAAGTTGAAAGATGTAAAAGAAAGCTGTGCTTAACATGAAAATTACAAAAGTAGTGCTATACAAACATAATAATTAAATCACATCAAAAAAGGTAAAATTGCAATATAATATAACACCGTGAGAAAATAATAAATATGACAAAAACATAAGATAAAACACTTAAACGAAATTACAAAAAATATAAAATAAAATCAAAAAAGTAAAATTGTAGGAATACACTACGAAAAAATATCACAAAAATACATAAAATAAAACATGCAAATAAAAAATCCTATATCATGATAGTGAGAAACATTCCATCAAGTATATAGCGCAGAATCGATGAAACTTTACAGCGAAATTTTGTAAGAGTATTGGAAAGAAGGGAGGCAAAAATACGGGTACCTAACAAACAGTTTTTCATTAAACCTTGGCAGGACGAACATGGCTGGATGTCAGCTAATCCAAATGGATGGCTCGGATGAATGTAACTGATCAGTGTTCTCAACAGGGTACATATGCTTGTATGTTCCCCCGTTACACTGTCATAATTCGTTTCTTTTATTGCGCCGTGTTCCGTTACGATTGGGATTCGGTACGTGCAAGAGATTTATGCGATACTTCTTCAGATTTCTGGTGTAATTTTATTCCGTGGGCCAAACAAAGTTGAATTTCTTTTTCATTATCTTAGAACTATTTATAGGTAACGCTAGTTTTGAAAGAAATTTAAATTATTATGACTTTACTGATTAATTATACTTAATTTACAATATCTTGCAATCTTAAAGGTCGTCCGTGGTTCGGCTTCTGATCCTAAAAAATTAGCTTATTGAGGACTGTGCGTAGTAGCGATTTAAATCCTAATCTATTTCTTTCTCAAATTTAAATTAAAAATTATACCACATGAGATTAATTTTGGTATCATTCAAAAGGTAAATTATTTTAAAATCTTTTTTCATATTTCTTTCTCAAAAATTGGTTATTGGTTGGAATCACACAACTAAATGAAATATGCCAGATTTGAATAAAAAATCTTCAGAAAACCTTTACAATACGAGTTAACACATGTCTCCAGTGTGATTTTGTAATACTACATGACACCCGGAAAAGAATGAATATTCAGTGTGTTTGTACTTACATTAGACTCTGTGCTTCCAATTAATTGGTTGCATTTGCCAATTATAATTTATATGAAAATCTATAAATATATAAATAATATAAATTTGGGTAAATAATCTATAAACTTAATGGTAGCAGCCGTCACTTTGTGGAATTCCATTACTGGAAAATTTAAACACAATGTATTCAATTCCACAAATTTCCACAACAAAAAGTTGTGGAATAAGTTGAATGGATCTATAATTACAGATCTTAAAGTGGCTAGCCTTAATCTCCCATACGACAGTATAAATTATATTTTCAAGATCTAAGCAACAGGCACGCTTGTTTGAGTTGAGTAATAATTGGTTAAAACGCCTCCGTCTAATTTCATCCCTATAAAACCCATTTTATACGACTTGGTCCAAGCACACGTACTGCGAAGGTTCCTAAGCCGAGTGCTTTGTTGGTCAGTCAGAGTTAATACGCAGTTATGAAAAAATTCGGTGCCATAAAAGATCCGCAGGAGGGAGAACTTTTTCGGACGGTATCGAGTTGAAATTATTGGATACGATGATTGAAAGGGAGGCTGGGGAGGGGATCCGATCGGAAGATTGACAATAATACCTAGAGAAGCTTAAAGATAAAAAGAAAGGACATAAAGATGGTCGAACGGGATTGGACGGCAGTTTTAGGGAATTCGGGGGACGGAGGATTCCGGAGGAAGGGAATTGGTTGGGAAGTCGTATATTGGGAAATTGGACGTTATCTCTCCTAATCAACCATGTAGACAAGAGTTCCTTCCCCTCCTACTGCGTATGGGCATTTGGGTCGCTTCTTAATCTGTTTGAGTATCATCCATGGATTATTATGAGGGCTGAAGATATACAGAAGCTAATCCTCCAGTTTTGCCACCAGGAAGTCAGGATAGAGAGATTTTAATTACCACTAACAATATCTTCGAACTGCATTCTTTTTAGGATCATTGTAAGATGAACAGCGGTATTTTATTTTGATACTGTAAAATCAGTTTTCCAGGTAAGGAGGGGTACAGAGAAAGGTATCGAAAGAAAAACATGGAAAAAGAAGAGAAATACAAAGGTTTCCCAGGATTTAATCAAGGAGGAGGAATTATTGGGCTAAATCGCCATTGCCAACTATTAGGTAAAATGAATATTGTCTGAGGAGATCTAATGGAACTTTATGTCGATTAGGACTTTTTAATAAAAAATGTATACAAGTCCAAAAATACAATTACACCGGTTTGAACCAGTGTAATTTTATTTGTATACTTGTACAAGTTTTGTATTGAAAACTTTTAACTATTGGGTATTTCTTTAATTAGGTTACGACACCATTTCTGGAAATAAGTCATAGCAGGTTAGATTATATTCAGCTAATGTTTTATTGAGAGAACTTCAGAAAAAGTTTTTTCATCAATGGGCTCATAAAACTTTTTAAAATAATTTAAAATTTCATGTACTCTGCGTTAGTCAAACACAATTATTTGAAACTTCACTTGGTTGAATTCCATTTCAATTAATATTTATTTTTCTCCGAAAACAAACAGTAATTGCAATTTTACTTTCGTTTCTCTCTCACTTTAGCAACTAGAGCCTCAGAAAGAGTTCCAAGTAATAAGCAAACATGAGAAGCGAACAATGCAATTTATTCCCTTCAATCTAAGTTTATTTTGCAGTAAATGAATATTGGATGAATAAGAAGGCTGGCGAAAAGGAATGAATTTTAAATATTTATATAAATTGCATATTATACAGGTAACTAACTCTAAAACGTTAAGAATTTCAGGGAACAGATTAATTCAGAAACTCGTACAATTTTAACCGTCAATAAAAAGTAATTAGATGGGAAATCAGCTCGTGTTTATTGATGCTAAAGATAAAAGATTACTTCGTCTGATAAACGGAAAATAAGCTTACTGGAGCAAGAAATTTCCACCATGGGGAGCGTTAATTTTCTCTATGAATCTAACCCACCTTCTTCTTTTGCAAATACCTTCATTTTGATTGTCAAAATATTCAACATGACGTCAGCGAGCCAAAATGGAACGCTTTGAACTTTGAAGGAGGTCTTTTACAAGTTCACCAAAATAAAGTTTCGATTGCAATAACTCACTGATGTATAAAAAGGATTTAATTATCGTACTCTATCTTCTATTAAAAATTATTCTTGTTTCGATGAAGACTGGTTTTCATAAATACTACCTAGCTTAGTCATTTTATATGCATGTTTATAATATTATACCTTGGAAATTTTTAAATCATTCCAACTTGTTGATTTAAACGTTACGCATCAAACTACCAAGAAAAATCCATAAAATACATGGAAGATCGGTGGATTGCCTAATTTCAGGAGTATTTGATCTCTCCAATAGCCTACAATATTTTAAATTCGACCCTTCAGCTGGGACAGCCATAGTCTGAATGAAATCTTCTCTAATGAAAGGAGGTACAGAAAGATTAAATTCTAATAAACAGTCTTAGGATATTCAACGGTTCCTGATGACACAACTAGATTAACTAAATATATTTCACATAAATTCAGTGAATAGTTTTTGTTAAATTATCATATATTTTTCTAATGGAACAAGATAGAATAAAGGTAACTTCCACTCACAACTGAATCCCGTTTTTTGATTTCATGATATGAGATAAAATATATAATATTACGCCTTGCTGAATGCTACGAAAAATTTTATTCAAATAACTACTATTTTTCTCTTTCGTTATCATTTTCCGCATACAGAATTCTTGAAGGAATGAGAAAAGTAAAGGTAAAAGTGAAAAGGAAAGACCGCTTAGTTGTTCTTCTCTGCCTAGTAAGTCCTATCCCCTCAACAGACCTTTTTAGCTTGTACTATCAGTAGTTTTGCGCATGTTTTTACACCCCCCTTCTCTGTGGGTGTTTTCCAGCTGTGGATATTTTTTCCTAAGATATCACCTTAGGTTTTTTTTACTTCTACTCCTAAAATTTTTCTCTCTATTTCTATTCACATATACACAAGCTTTTATGCATATAATACTAATGACGAAAGGTTAGATGGAAGAGAGGGATTTTCAGTCTCAACCTCACCTTTAATAAAGACCTTTATAATAATAATAGAATAAAGACCTTTTATAACTAATGCTGGAGAGTACGTCCTCGGTAGAGTACTTTAAAGACCAATTCATTGTGCTGATTGTTTACATCACATCTAAGAATCAAACGTTCGGGAAAAGCATACAAGTGGGTAAACGATGCTGATGCTATAAGCTCAAATGTTTTTCTTTATTCATTCCAAGAAATTATTAAAAAGTGTCAATCACACGGTCATTGTTGAACATTGATATGGAAATTCTCCACCGATGGCACACAGCTCACGAAGGGAAATAAGAGCACAATAACTTACTTCTCATCTTTTCATGTAAGCCTCATTCTCCGAGGCTTTCTTTGCCTATAAGCAGAGGTCACAAGGTTCAAACCGACCTCAGAGCAGAATATTGAACAGAGGAACAATGGTACTTCCCCATAAGTGCAGATATGTTACCCCTTCAACCTCCCTCACGTATCTAACTTGACCATCTCATTTGCGATAACTAATCCGCGATATCCCCCGCAACTAATTACCTCTGTTCGCACTGCAAAACCTGCGGGCGTACGACCGAACCAAGGCCTCGATTATTCCCCTCCCCATCCCAACCCCCATTTCATTCCTTTCTTTTATGTCTCGAAGCATCCCCTCCGCTCGAGATCGGAGCTATTCAGAGGCGGTGTTCGAACTAAGCCCTGAGAAGGAGATGAAGAGACGAATAAAAGAGAAGGACTCTTGGAAGGCCACTAAACTCCTCTCCCCCGTTTCTTACCCTCTTCCATTTCCTCTTTAACCTCCTTCTGCCTAGTTCTCTCTCAGAACCCCTCCCCATCCTTAATGATCCTTTCATTCCTTCTGGTATCCCGGATTTATCCCACCTACCGGAGCCTAGGACGCCGTTTCCGGGAGCTTTTATCGTCTCCGCTTTCCTCGAATGGAAATTAAAATGGGGCTCCGAATGGAAACGGCTCTATCACGAATGATTTTAATTCGGGAAACGAACGGCGAAATGGCGCAAAGATTTGGGGGCGTAATCGCCGCGTGTTTCTGTTGATTGCCGCCCCGAATATTTCTCGGATCCTCCCGCTCGACCGCCACCCGCTTTACCGACCCTGTTTTCACCGAAATTATCCACAGAGACTGGCTCGACCAACATCCTATATCACGGACCTTATGTGACCAGAAAACCCTCCTTGAACTATAGTTTTAAATTACTCAAATTGGAAAAAAAGGAATTGATTTTCATTATAAAAAACTTGTCTGG
This sequence comes from Sympetrum striolatum, assembly GCA_947579665.1. Classification (NCBI taxonomy): domain Eukaryota; kingdom Metazoa; phylum Arthropoda; class Insecta; order Odonata; family Libellulidae; genus Sympetrum; species Sympetrum striolatum. The sequence continues at coordinate 58,113,384 of OX388349.1, forward strand.
ACACATAGTTTTAAAGTATTATTATTAAGAAGAGCGATGAAGTAACAAAGCGTAGGTTACAAGGGATGAAATATTTTATATTACCACCGGTTGAAACTATTATTCATATATAACTTACTAAATGTGGTATTTTTTGTAAGACTACTCTGAGTTCAGGGATTTTTTCCCACAGTGTACTCATTCATTTTGTTTCTCAATTAATCTTCGTAAGTACTGAAACGATATACGTGGTTATGTAAAAGAATTTCCGCATGAGCCTCGCCAATAACATCGGTCTATTTAAAAAGGACTCAACTAGTGTTCCGTGGATTTTGTTTGAAGAGAGTACAGAAGTTTTAAACGTTAATTTTAAAATTTTTTTGGTGCCAAAAACTTCAGTAGCAGACAGAAGCGAAAGTGTCATATTACATAGTACTTAGATCTTAACCTTCCCGGACAGATGCTTTCAACAATGTAAGCTATCATGCTGAGTATATTATCACCATTATAAGAGATTCTTTTCTCGCAAAGGGACTGCTAGATCAGTGGCAACCGCCACAAAAACGGCTCTGCTAAAGGCAGCACACGAACTAAGCTTCTGTTTAGTGCTTGAGTTCTTTTTCAAGCGCATGACAATTTAAACAAACCTTTTCGGATCACTCTTTTATTTATCGTGAAATTTAGGTTCATTCAAATGATTTAAATTGTCATATGTTATTAAATCAATCAACTTTTCATATACATTTACTTGACAAAACTTTCATTGGAGCCTGAATAGGGATTCAAATTGTAGAAACTAAGTAGAGTTGTATACAATGAAGATAAATAGGCAACTATTATGTTGGATTTATTACTAATATTAAGAGGGAAAGTATTGGCATCTTTAAGACACATAAACTCTACAACTCTATATTTACCCTGATGAACATCTATCGGTAAATATATGTACTTCTGTTCACTTTGTATTAGGCCCTATTGATTCATCACAAAAACAACAGTAGAAATAGCTCAGTTGGGAGAGCGTTAGAATGAAGATCTAAAAGTCCCTGGTTCAATCCCGGGTTTCGGCATATGTTTTTATTGCTTAGATGGAAGAAGATACTTTTAATCTCAATCTTGCCCAAATAAAGACTATTATAATTACTATTACTCTTGATATCTTCATGAAATGTGTGTAAAGTTGATATACTTTTAATTATGAAAGTAAAGTTCAGAAATATTTATCAAATTCAATCATGATTTCAGAGAACTGAGTTTGGAAGCTGGCACCAGCATTCTGACTTTCACTCAGAAGTTTCTAATTCTCCATATCTTCAACGAGAGTATATTTCGAAAGAGAACGCTCAAGATAATGAGCAATCAACGCTTCAAGGAAAAGAGAAATTGATTACGAAAAGCTCGGGACTTAAATAGCTAACTCATCATTATCTAATTTCATGAATGAATAGTATCTAAGAGTAATTGTGGTACACTTACTTTACTAAAGCAATATGCTATCATCTGTTACAACCACCAAAAGGAAGTCGCTTCACAGAAACTCACCTGTAAGAGAAAGAAAATCATATATTTTAGTCAATTGTTGTTGTTCACCATATTTAAGAATGTAAATTTAAGTAATGTAAGAATTGAAAACACAAAGTAAATCAAAATGCTGTTACTACAACCATTCGGTTACCCGAAATACTTAAAATTAAGTATAACAAACACTCTTAAAAACAAAGAGCGAATTTTTTCTGTGGATATGAAAGTAAAAATATTTCACGTACAGTTTTATGATATATTGGACAGTACAGAAAACACATATAAATAATGCTCTATATAAATGTATTATATAAAAATACGTATCCTTCATACATAGCATGTCCACCATGGGTGAACGAAACAGTCATTAAAAAATTCAAGGTGAATGATTAGTCCTAGAGCTTTATAGCTACTTCAGCCTTCAGGTACTCCTTTATTGAAAGATTTCAATTCCAAATTGCGATGACCAGGATATAGATGTGGATAAGACGGTTATATCACGATTAAGAGTGTGGTAGCATACACGCAAAAACGGAAGGTATTCAATAGATGGCTGGAATGAAACGTTTTCCTATATCTTCCAGATTATCACCATCTAAGTTTTTGATTCTCAATGTCGTATATTTTGAACTGCATCTTAGAGAAATATCACATTTCAAAGATTAGACACATATCGACTTACCGAAATTTTTAAGGTTGAAAACATTCCAAAGGACCACCATTCACTATATATAATTATAACTGACTTCACGGACCTGAAAGTAACGATCCTTCAAGATGACTCTTTCAATTTTAATATTGAAATTATTCACATATTTTACCTTCAAATACCTTTCTTCGATTCTCCAATTAATTTCGAATCCACTTCGCAAATAAAAAAGAAATCATCTACTTGGGTATTAAATTCGGAATTAAAAGGATGAACAATTAAAACGCCACCACGTTTGAAATATGGAGCAAATTTAGCGATCAGCAGATACTTTATAGACCGCTCATGAATTCCCATTTCATATTGGAACCGATCGTCAACTTCAAGATAACTTTTAAGATTCGCGGGCGATTAGCAGACTCGAATGACTGCCATTATCCATCTCCGTACGCGTGAGAAATGTGAAAGGGCTAATAAAACTGGAAACGACACTAAAATCAGGAAAGAAGTTCTCTTGGAAAAAATAGTGGAGAAAAATTCCATCATAATCTCAACTGGACGGGCCTTGAGGAGAATCTTTATCACTCCATCCTTTCGAATCGAAATTATGCGATTTAAAAACGAGCCGCGTTTACAACCGAGGGAGGGGCCTTAATTCGGCCTCTCTTTCTTACTATTCCGCTCTAATCCTTGAGAGGCCATTGGCGGGAAAGACGATGGAGGTAATTGGAGGATTACAGGGAAAGGAAGGGATTTGAATTATAGGACCTCCGGCTCTTCACAGGAAACCTTTTTCCTCCTCCGAGTGTGTGCTGGCGCTCGAATCGAATCTCTTGCTATTTCCACAAAGGAACTCGTTATTGAAAAGATTGCCCCTTCAGAGATGGGGAGAAATTGTTGTTGATTATGTGAGTCATTAAGTAGCGACATAAGTGATGCAACAATGGAGCGAAGGTCATTACGAGAGGTTTCAGACAAATTATATTTGCCTTGCTTATTTCACTTCACGTATATAAAGTTTAGCTCAATAAAATACACAATCTGACTCCGCCCACAGAAAATATACTTTTAAAAACTCGACCAGTTTCGAGAATACCACTTCATCTTCAAACGAACTTCTTCATCTTCACCTGAAGATGAGGAAGTATCTTCGAAACCAGTCGTATTTTCTTAAATTCATTTCTTGTGGACTAAGTCAGATCTTGCCATCTATTGAACTCATCAAGAAGAAATTGCACCAATTATTGAAGGAATTGATTTTAATTATAAAAAGCTTGTCAGGACACATAGTTTTAAAGTATTATTACTAAGAAGCGCGATGAAGTAACAAAGCGTTGGTTATAAGGGATGAAATATTTTATATTGCCACCGGTTGAAAATTATTACAAGTTCATCTTAAGTTAAGTAATAGGAAGCGATACAAATATTTTTCCTCGTGATAGTTACGCCTTGTCCTTAGTATAGCATTCCACAAAGTCAAGACTTCAACACTTGAATTTACTATTTCTTAATCTGCAACAGATGGGTATATAGACAACGTGCTATTATACTATCTTCATAGGCATCATGCTGCGCAGTGTGTAACTAATTCCGCAGTACTATTACTATTTTAAACTCGATATATCCGTGTATATAACAGGAATAAAAACGAAACTGTCGCGAAAGTCAATGCAGCGTCAGCTAACGGAGTAAGACCTCATTAACTCGACATTATCAGGAATATAAAAACGTAATTATAATATTTACAGCTTCTATTGGATGAATAAAGTCATTCCAAGAGAACAAGATCCGTACTTATCCTACATCTATGAATTCCTTGAACAAAAGGCATAGCACGCCTATCTTGGACTCAGAGGAAGATATCGATCCGTTGGCTGACAATCACCTCGGATGAATACCAAACGGAGCTTAAATTTAACTGCAGCTATCCCAAACGTATAAAACTGCTATCGAATACATTACCATGTAAATTAAATCCCAATTTCTTCAAGATCTCTCATTTAAAGTCATCCTGCACGGAATTTTAACTCGGGTAATATTGAGCACTGATGAGATGTAAAGATCACTGCATTTATCTTAATTAGGATTATTAGATTTTAGAATTGCGAATTTGCAAAATTTGAAATGAAATTTGAATTTTAAATCTTGCGAATGGATAAATTATTTAGGTATACTGTGTTAATTGATAATTATTACTCAAATAATTTCAAAACAGAAAGAAACTACAATATTCTCCAGAGTTTGAGGCCAACAAAGTTGTTTAAAATAAATATCCTCTGTACCAGTTATGTTAGAAACTTTTGAATATATAATACCAACAGAATTTAACAAATTACCTTTAGAATTGTTAAATATGAATTCCATAAGGTGTGTGAAAGTGGAATTAAAAAAACTGGCTAATTAATGTCTCAACCTAAGCTGTTTATTGCAAACTCTTTATGTATTAACCTTTGGAACCCTCAATTGTATTTTAACATGCACTGTGTGTTTGCAAGAATATTGATATGTAGTTGTATTTAACTGTAATTTTAATATTGTTTTGGTACTCTACATCTATTAATCTCTTCTTTTTACATTCCTATAATTTTACTGTAGATTACCTAAATGGAACCTGCTGACAAGCATTTTGCTTAGCAGGACCAGAGTTCCACACAGTTACAGCTTCATCAATTGATTTTATTTTTAAGCTTAAATAAATCTATTGAGATTCTATGAATTACTTTAGTATAGTTATTTTTGCTGGTGAATATAAATTTAGGCTTGATTACCATGGATTGCCAACAGTTCCTTAGGTTCTTAGGTATTCGATTAAATAACCGCTTATGAAGTGGATTTTGAAGAGTCTATTGAAAGATAAAGCAAATAAAAATTCAAAAGTGAAGTAGAATTAGATCAAATATAGGACTGAAAAATTAGAATGCAAAACTTATGACTACGAATGGCATTGACATTATTTGCCTGGACAAAATCGTAATGATAACCGTAAATAGCAACCAAACCGCTAAATGTATCTACTAAAACGCAAATTTGTGTATAAGGTTTACAAGAGTTAATTAGGCAGAAAAATACAGAATAAATAAATTATTCCCTCTTCCAAAACGTGCATTCACATAAAGTATACATTTCCCAAAAATCTTTCAGAAATAAAATCCATCGAGATGGGCCACGTATGCTATAATTCAGAAAACTTTGTAGTCAAAAGACATGGAAGCAAGATTAGGATAAAAGATATAAATTACCGAAATGGGAAAGGAAGGAAACAATATGAGGGCCATGGAAAAATAGCCAAAGCCTTTCATGGATTCCCTCTCAATCACAACACATATATTCCATCTGCTTAAGTATTCTGTAGGCAAACCAAAGTTTCTCTTGGAATCGTGCCGATAAAGCGACTATTTGGATAAAAATCTTTCCACATCTCTTTTTTTCGAATGAATCTTCCCCTTTTTTCGGGTAAAATATTCCCTACGAGAGTATGTGGAAAGAGGATCGTGCAGACATCTCAATACTCTAAAATACTAGAGAATTGCTGTACTAAATCCAGATATTTCGAATGCTCTTCCAAGTATGGGCTGAAAATGGATGCTCCATGGCCATTCGTTGTTCATTATTCACGCAAAAAAAGCAAACTTGTGAGTGACCCTTTCAAATATCCATTCCGAAGCGCTTCTTGAGTGCTTTCATAGTTCATGAAGCTACATTTTACGATCTACAGGATCTGAACTTGAAGAGACAAATTTTTAATAGTAAATACGTTCATTTATAATAGTTTCGGTTTATTCTACCGAAAAATACGAATAGTTTTTAATTTGATACTCTATTAGATTTTACCATATTCCTATAATTCCGAGAAAGCAGGTAAAGTAACACTTAACACTTATTTATATAAGTACACACACTTAATAAAATATCAGACATCAGTTATTTATCACAAGAAAATCCATGATGAAATTTTAACTGATGAAGGATTAGTGTGAATAGTTGTGAATTGTATCGCTAGGTTGTAGAATTTAAAGTTAGATTATATCTTCGACCGTCACATAAAGGAATTAAGAAAACAGCTGACGTTCATACTCATAACGAAATCACGTGATCTGCTAAATAGTAGCATATTTATGGAACAAATATTATTCCTGGATTCGAGCATAGGTCTTCCAAGAAATTAGAACAACTTTTCTATGCGGCACAATTAAAAAATATAATATTTTATCTAAACAGGGAAATACAGAATGATAGACGTGACAGAAAATTATTTAAGCTTATACGTATGAGGTCAATCTTTCAAAAATTCATTCGAAACAGAAATAAATTAGGCACACACTGAGGTGCGGTATCCTAAGAGCTGTATTGGAAAAAATGCAAGAACGAAGATATTAAAAGAAGATTCCCAAGGAGATATTACGTGATGCAAGGGGAAGGGAATCAGGAGAAAATCAAGCGATTGGCAGAGAATAAGTCGGCTTTTTGAACTGGAATTAACGATCTCATTAACTATTTATAAAGTCAAGGATTACTTTATGTTGATATTAATAATCTATATGATTAAAAAAAATGAAATTTTCCAAGAGCTATTTCACCAGACGAAGAAGCTCTTCAATGTTGCCAATTAGAATACATTTCACGAATATAATTCTTGATACGTATTTCCAGGTCTTTGAAATCGATTTGAAATTCATATTATCTGATGGAATATTTGAAAATGATCCCTTTAAGGGAGAGGATTGTAGAAAAAATGACTTTCCTTCGAACGTATTTGAAATACTTCAGAGAGTCTAAAAAATAGAATTCAAAGTCATCTTACAAATTGGAATGGCTTTCTCAATGCATAACTGAAAGAAAAAATGATGAAAATAGACAAAGTGAACGTAATGATTACCTTGAAATCGTGTAAAATTAATTAACCAAGTAAATTTGAGAGTAAATTTATGCCCCATAGCGAGAGGATATACTTTTTATCGTTATGCAGTCACATAAATTTGCTAGCTACTGGTGCTTATGAAAGCCAACTCATAACATCAATCACGTGTATCCGTATTAAAATTGATGCAACCGCAACTGTAACAAAGCACTACATACAACATTTCGGGGACATATATTCTGGTCCAATTTTTATATGCATTTCAGCGCACGTGCTTCATATTAACCGGGAGGCCAAGGAATGCAAAATAAATTATTCATGCATATAGTGCGCCCGGAATCATAAAGTAGACGACATTATTGCTAGCGAAACTACGGAATTCAAGCCGAGTTGAATATGTAATCAGCTGCAAAAACGTACCGGGTAAGTAACGTTCGAAATGTGAAAGGTTTGCAAAGCACTAAAGGAAAAAGATGTTTCCACCCAAGGGATTAGTGAGGAAAATTGTCTTGTTACCATTGTAGAGTCACTATTTACGGTATGAACATCAAAAAAGTTTGATTCCCGAACAAATATTGTGTACGTAGACACCGAAGTCCATCTGATTAGGCAACTTTTCGGTGTGAACTATGTGAATCATATTCTGCATTTCTAACCAACATACGAGTATGCCGATTAGTGTTTCCTAAGTAATTAGGCTAGTTACACCCTCTTAGTCTTAAAATATATTTTCATTCCCCTTTGTAAAAATTTATGATTTTCATTTCTAAAGGAGAATAAAAAATTAACTCATAAAGAAATGATTGTTCTAATAATGATTTAAGCGAAACTACGAATGATTTAAGATACTCAACTCTGTGGATAATTTACGTACAGTTAATGTAATCATAATATTTCAAAATAATCTTTTGATTACTACAACTATATTTCTAGGCATATTAGTATAGTTATTTGAAATATTTTGCCACAATTTTAACAAAAGAAACCCACAAACTACTAAGACATACGTTTCCTATTGTATTAAATTACGTCTTTATCCACTTAGCTCAACTGAATGAGTTTCTCCATCCATGAGCAGTAAGTGCATCCCTGGTTTACTACAGTCTAAGTACAGTTCAAGAAAAAATAACCATTGAAAACAAATCAGAATGGCCTTAACATTACAGTATATTTGGTTCAGATTTTGAAATGATGAACGGGTCCTAAATAAAAATAGCCCCAGATATAGAAAAATGAGTACTCATTGAATATAAAAGGAAAGATCCCGAAAACCAGTAAAATAATTATATCTATAAATAATGAATGAACAGAATCAATAGGATCGTGGTGAAACTGTGGCATTTCGCAAACATAACTTTCTCGATAATTGTTTTAAATCCGGAATAAGGGTGTACTAGTTCAAGGATATCGAAGGTCAGTTTAAATTCCGAAAAACCGCTGACAAATTCTCCAAATTTTGCCATACAGTTGATCATAAATATTTACCACCGAACTCATTTCCAAGAATGCAAGTCAGATTTTAGGGCATATTTCCCTCCTTCGATATCAGTATTGTGAATAAATCTGAATACCAACACAAATTAGTTTTGGTAAGCAATTATTTTACGCGTATGGAAACCATTCGAAAAATTGGAAACCGCCAAGTCGAGAAATTAAATAAAGCAAGACAAGCAGGATAAAATACTTAAAGCTCTTTTATCAATTCCACCAGTTAAATAAAACAGAAAAACAGGCTTCTACTTATGCATGGTCATGATCATGTACTTGATGGCTATGTATTAGTTTGGATTACTGTTGATATTTTCATGTTAAGGAATTCCATGTATTGATGGAGTATTACGTCGATTATATTTAGAGCAAAAAAAGCATTTTTCTAGAATTTTTACGCAAGATTTCCAAAATAAATTTAATTTATAAAAAAGCTACTTATGAAATAGAAAATCAAATAAATGAACTTTGGGCTTAATAATGCAAGATCTGCAGCATTCAGTGAACATAAATCTATCGATAGCTATTTTTCAGCAAAATTCTATGTTTGTATCCTAGTCCGAATGAACATGGCTGTTGATATTCCCATAATTCTTCTCTATCCATCTATACGTACATTTCAAATAGTATTCCAAAAAGTACCGAGCGGGATGTTTTTAAAAAAGAGAAAAAATTAAGTTAAAAAAACCTTTCGATCATTCAACCTAGAGACCGTGCATAAAGCCCAAATTAATATCCGTTAATGTTGGCTCTGTAACCACAAACTCGTTACACACACACATAATCCTTATAACCGAGTTCATCATCCATGAGTGGGCAGCCCGAGGGAGAGAAAAAAAATCACCCGAAAAGTTCGAAGCGAACGCGGGGAGATGGGCGAAGTGAGGCGGGAACTTAAGGCGGGAATCGAGTTAAGTGAAGCCGAGCGCGCCATATTGGCCGTCGAATGGGGCGCTCCGGGCGACGCTCGGCGCGCGAATAGAGGGCCGAATCGGAAAAGACCGTGGGGACGCAAGGGCCCGAGGAAACCCTATTGCCCCCCGTTTCCGACGCCGGAATTCCAATTCCACCTGCCTTAAAAAGCGCCCCCTTTTGCACCGAAGAATTCTTTTGTTCGGAAAACAAAAGAAGGAGGGGATGCAGACGGAGGTACTTGAGAGAGGTCAGTGAGGGCAAGAGGTCAGGAATCCGAAAGGGATAGACCTTGAAGAAAAAGGTATTGAGATGAGGGCATAAAAGGGCATCCCGCGAGGGGATTCGATGAATTTAGAAAGGAATGGATTTATATCCGTGAAATTCGGGTGCCGGAGATAATGCAATATTGCCGGGGCGTTTTCCAATTGGAACGTGTTCCACGACTACAAAGAAGATGGCTGGAGAATAATCTAGCAATATGGCTGCCCTTATAAGAGGCTCCCTCTTCCAGCACTCCCTTCTCTCGAGCGGAAAAAGGCGGTTTTTGAGGCGAGCGAAGCTGTTTACTTTCGCTCGAGGAATTGAGAATGGAAATGTATATATGAAGAAAGCCGCGAGAAAGAGAGGAACGCCTATAAAAGGAATGGTAGCAAATAGTGGAAGGTTAAGGATCTGTGTGTATACGAGTGTGTAAAGAAGTGAGGGAAGATTGAGACTTGGTTGTGAAGAAGAGATATGAATTTTTAAACAGCGGGATTCTGCGGAGGGAAGAGATGGGGCTTTGAACGGTGGAAACGTGTTAACATTGATGTCAAAGGTTGGAAAATATCACGACTTTATCGAGATCCACTTAAGATTTGATATTCAAGCATCTGTTCCACCCATATGTGTAGAATTGAATAGTTGATCTTCTTTCGGATTCCTTCAAATTCAGGCTAGGGTATAATATAAAACGAAGTTCTGTAACTGTATTATTGTTTCACATTCAACTTTGATGTTTATCATTTTATTGTAATACAAGATTCTTACGGTATAAAATAAAAATAGATGAAAAGACACCTTTTTAACATATATTATACACTAGATATTAAAAGTACCGTAATGCATAGCAGATTATAGTAATTTATAGCATAAATTATAGTGCATCACGTAGATAAGGTTAGATTTTGAACATGACGATTGTCTGATAATATCACGCAGCCAAACTAATCTTACCAAGTATTTATAATAAGATCTTAAAATTAGATGGCGCACTATTTCGCAGATCTTCCTGTAGTGACTTTGCTTATTTCCCTAGAAGTATAACATAGCCCTTCTATAATGTCCTGATGATTTGAATGCCTTATAGTGCAAGATGGAGAAAAATTAATCTATTTATTTGTCTTTTTCATGGATGTGGTGATATCAAAGCTTCTGAGTTAATGACGCCAAATAATGGTTCTAATTACGACCCCTCCTGTTGGAACGATAATAAAATGTGCTGATCATAAAGCCATCATGCTTCAATCCCAAGTACACTCCTGGCCAAAATTAACGCAGCACCTCCCTAGCGATCCTTACGGCCGGTGCTGCGTTAATTTTGGCCAGGACTGTACATTTTCCGCTTGTAACATTCTGACTTAGTGAGAAACGCAAGGTCAAACTAACTCAATCCTCATTTATGCCTAGCCGCCTTATCTCTCTCCAAAGCTTTTTGTTGTTAACGGTGAAGGAGATTAAGTTCAAACCAGCCCAAAGGCGAAAGACTATACAGACAGTATAGAGAGAGTATGAGATGTAACTAGGATATAATGAATATTAAACTTTTTGCAGAAAAATTTCCGCAGTTAAGCTTACTGATTAATAGATGAAATAATAAGCAAGTTCAAGGAAGGAGTTATGCACAGCTGTGACCTCATTAAAGTTACAGAAGTTGGCATGAATCTCTCACCTGAAAGTTAGCTTATACAAACGGAGGAGAAGTAGGATGAGAAATATGGAAAAGGGCTAATTTTGAAGTTTTTCAATAATTCCACAATCGATGAGAAGTCAGTAACACTGAATGCTACTCGGTATAAAAGAGCTGCATGAACCTCAGAACAATATGAAAAATTGAACAATAAAGATAACGCTTAAAATTTTTCAACAGGATGAGAAAATTTGAAATTATGTAATGTGTCAATTCCAGCATTTTCCTTTTACGGATTTCCTTGGACTTGGCAAAGCCTTCCGCAATCGATTTATCTAAGAGCGATACGTTATACTCTCCATCCAATATAAAACTTTTTATAATTATGCTAATGTATTTTAATTTTTTACTAGAACACTATCGATGAAATTTTCTCTCTTTGAAATAACTTCCTGTTTATAGTTTTTAGGGTATTTTTGTTAACAGAATAAATCCAAACTTAACTACTGGGACATTAGGTTCAGCTAAAAGGGTCAAGGTTTTAGCTGAGTAATATTATAACCTAAACCTGAGTCTTTGTATGAATAAAGGATAGAATTTTATACCCATATTATAAGATCCTAAAATATTGAAAAAGTCGCGGTGAAAAGACACCAGCTTAAATTTCAACAACGAAATCATTCTCGAGCGATTATCCCCGAGGCCACTCAACTAGGTCATACGAGGACTTCCTCAGCACTTAATTCCACCCTTAATTTCCTGCCCCGTGGAGATTTTTTCCCAACTTTTAATAACCTCCGAGGTCTAAGATTGAGCCTCAGTCAAACTATTTAGCGATTTTCCCTTAATCTGGACGGAAAAGGACAAAGAGAAAACACCCGAGGAATTAGGATTTTCACCGCTATTCCCATCTGGGAGAGGCGGCGGGGTTCTTTAAACACCTCCAAGTTCAGCACTCCGCGGGAAAGAGCAGTGAGTAATGGACCCGAGCTCCATCTAGGGGAGTGGGGCGGGGAGCATGCTCGGAGCGCGATACCGCCTCAGTGTAAAGGTGCCTGGGATGGAGCCCAAACTTTTGGAAGGGAGACACGGAGAGCCCGAGGCTCGGAGTCAAGAGGTTAGGACGTAGTTTTTTCTGTCCCAGTTATAAGGCTATTCCGTGCTCGTGTGAGGGAAAACTGGGGGATTTATTTTATCCTCCATTTCTCGGATTGTACCCTTTTCTTCGCCTCTTTTTTTCAGTGTCCGTGGCGACCTACTTAAGGAATGCAAGGAGAGGATGCACCGCAGGGGCGTGGATTAAGGGAGAGTTCAGCACTTCCTTTTTAATGGCGATAGGTATTAGGAGAAATGGTGATTTAGGAGAGAAAATACTGGAGGAAGTCCTGAGAACTCTCGATGATCCATTAATGTAATTCCCCGCTATCACAGCCGCGGAAGTTTTAATAATTTTGGTTGAAAACTTCTAAGTTCTATTGAATACCTCCCGCACTCCTTAAATATTTCTCTAAGAAAGAGGAAAATGGTATCTTAACGCGTTAAATTACTAATTCGTTGATTTTGGTTCGATTGTAACTGGCTTTGTAGCAGATGCTGCTAATATGTGGTAGTTCTCCATAGTAAAAATTAAGAAAAAAGAGCACTTATACCTCAAAAATGTTATCAACTCATCTTCTTTGTCATCTTTACCACAGTAATTTTATTAATAAATCTTCCTTTAACTAAACATACTTTGTACTGGCCAAGTCCTGTAATCTGAGGATGATTTTATGGATCGAAACCATGCTCTTGTCGTGAGTTATTAACGTTAGTTAGTTAGTTTGACCCTTTGTGGTAAAGGCATAAGTTTTCCTTTTTCTCATTTTATTATAGCCTTTTAGTCTTACAGCTTACGTTATTATCTTTCACAAAAGTCCACTCTATCCTAACCTCTATCTCAATATGTATTAAATAACTAACTTTTAATCTGATTTGACTCGTCCTGTAGTCTTCTTTTTCAATTCCTTATCTTTCATAAAAGCCTACACCATCGAGAACAAACTCAAATGAATGCCATGTTATTATAAAGACATTTACAAAAGAAATTCCCGTCTTCAAGCCCTAGATAAGTACCTGATGGTCTTCCTTAAAGAAATAATTGTAATAGCAGCAAAGAGCAACTTCCCAGTTTCCTTTTATCAACCCACCAACCACTGGACATCTTTGTGAGCTACAAAGGTACGATTGGTTTATTTTGCCTTAAAAATTATTCAGCAAACTCTTTACTCTTATATAAAATTAACAACGAATACATTGGGTTTAAAGGGAAAATTGCCTTCATCGTTAATACAAGGGCATAAAGTTAGATTAAAATTCATACAGCATTGCACTATTTGCCATAAATTTGCCCTATTTAATATCCATGGTAGTAACAAACGTAGTTTTTCGTATACATTCTCAGAACTGCGATTAACTCTCGAAGTAGGCTACGTTGGTTCATTCCAAATAAATTATTATATTTCATTAACGATTTCATCCAACACTTCAATCTACCTAAAGTCGCCTCTGAAGTACTCTTACACGAGAAATTTAATGGTAAAATCGTGATTTTCCCACCCGAAGACTGTACAGTCAACAAATGACTTGCGTTAGAGAGGAATACATTTTCTGAGTCTCTATAAGAACGGCTCAATGGATATGTTACCTTTAAAGTCGTGTCGCATTTGTATCTGTAGAGATGCTATGCATCATGCAAGAGTAACACCAGGATAAGAAGGCAATTTACGTCCTAAAGTGACAGAGAGTGTTTGAAGATGATATTAAAGGAACACGCGTCAGATTCACACTAATGAAACTAAGGCGAAGAGTGGAAAAATATTATCCTTGCCGAAATATTCCTGAAAGCTTTTAGACCATAAAATCGTACATAAAGGTTTCCTTAATAATACATGGAGTGAAGTCGTAACGTAATGATGCTCTTTATTAAAGCTTCAATGCAAATCGATGTAAAAAGATAGGCACTTCCTGAATACATTCTATCCTTCTGAATTAAGTAAAGAGCACATCTGATATTCTAACATGAAAATTTAGAGGAGTTTTTAAATTCATTCATGAACTTTAGCCCCATTCGAATACTGCCAAAGCTTAGATTTTCATATTCAAATACTTCCTGATGATTGGATAGGCATTTTTATAGGGTCCTACCCAGTGTAATACCATAACGAAAGAACTTAACTATGAAATTTGCACGAGGAAGCGTGCACTTGAAACCCAAAGTTGAACAAAGAGAGAAAAATTGTGACATGACTGGGACACGAACCCAGGTTACCCACTTTCCGGTCAGGTGTTCTAACCACTAAACTACCATGCCACCCCAATTCCCCAATCCCAGTAATGTCACAATTTTATACTCCTTGTTCAACTTTAATACCATAACGATTAATTAAAACAGGCTATTCCGCTGGCGTACCAGCATCTTGAAACCTAAAGATAGTAGCGTGTTATTATATCTTGCAAAAAGATAACTATCCTTGAAAGAAATTGATCTGAAATGTTCCTCTGGATCTGTTTCAAATGATTATGGACTGTTAAATTATTTATATCGTATACTTAGTTGTACATTGTTATATACATTTATATATAGTAGTTATACGCGTATGCGTGCTTTAGTGTATATTTAGTGAGCACTGCCAAATTTCGCATACATTACTCAACATTATTGCCCATTTCTCTACTTTTATAGCATTTCCAGCATCATTCATATTGCTTCCGGTCTTCCCTTCTCAGCTAAATTATATCTCATTTAGATCCTGTATCATCCGGAATCCTCATTGCATGTTCGCAACGAAAAAAGCTTTCTTCTATCCCACAGAAATATTTCCTCCATTTTCTCAAACCCACTGATTTTTTATGCCATTAAATCGTATCTCTCATCTGACACACGTCGCAAACGTTAATCTTCGCCCGAGCTAAGTAAGAGACCGACTGAAATTGGTCATCGAGACACAAAACTAATCCAACCCATCTGCTCCTCGCGCTTCTTCTGGACAATAAGAGTCGCGTGAAAGTTAACGACCCGCGAAGGAATCGTGAGGACTCCAAATTAAAGGGAACTCAGTAAAATCTTTGAGAGGCAACCCTGAAAAATCACAGCCTTGCTCCTGCACCCGGCAACTCAATTACTTTGTTCTTGAAAACCTTGTTAATTGGGAGGGGCTGGAGGGGAGAGGGGACTGGAAGAATTCTTCGCGGAGTAATGCTGAAAAAACAAGTACGTGACGGAGTTAAGGAACAAAGGGAATAGTGCTGAGGAATAGCGAGAGAGAGAGATGCGACTGAGGAAATAGGGTTGACAGATGTAGGTAAAGGGCGACAATGCTACTGTGGGGCATCGGCGTGCTTTAACGGCACCCGGGGGCAGTTGTGTTCGCGACAGCTACTCCTCGCGAACCAGTTAGGCCGCCTTTTATGCCCTCGCTATCTTCATCCTATACTTTTTTAATAATGCAAGGAAGATTCCGTCGTAAAATGTTGCTCCTAGAGCCATCTCCGAGCTCTCCACTCCAGATATTACTTGCTCTCTTGACGATCTATCCGAACCATCAGAAGCATTTCCCGAGGATTAACCCTTGACATAGTTTACGGGATTAATTAGTTGTTTTACTTTACAGGATTAATTAGTTTCCTAACTTAAGCTCTTCTTGAAGTAATGTTCCTTAAATTGATGTCCTGTGACAACAGTTTAACATTCGAGGACTGCAGGCGTGTAACAACATAGTAATTTCCAGCTGGGTGGCAAAATTTGCAAAATTAATTGAGGAAATAAAATGCGCGAAGCAAAGACTGTTTTTTTAAGTAAGGCAAGAGTTCGTAGGGGCATCAAAGAACAAACAGCTAGTGATGTACGTACATAATTAAATATTATACGAATTTTATAAGAATTAGTTTTAAGAGTAAAGAGTAACCTTGACCTTCCCGATTCAGTATTTTAATACAACTTTCTACTATGAAATATTCCTTCAATAATTTAATAACGTTTAACAGCGAATTTGAACGTGCCTATTAAACAAACGTGGAAGAAATGAAAATCTGTTCACGTTTACGAATTAATCTAACGAAAGCTATTCATTAATAAAATGGAAAATCGCGTGTGAATATATGAATATATTTCATTCTTACCTTGCTTACAGTCCAGGATATTTTCTAGTACTATAAAGGTACTTCCGAAGCTTTTTGCCCAATATAAATCCAAAGTAGCCGTCTGCAGATTATAAGAAACCATTGCTTCTGAAGTAGATTGGTTATGAACGGACACGCACATAAACGATAATTATATTGAAATCAGTAATTAACCTCTCCATCGATTATTCCAATTAGTCTGTCAACGTATAAATATATTAGCTTCATCCTTGAAAACCCATAAAAGATTACTAAAAAATTATGCATTTCTTATCACTAGCAAATAATCTTATAGTCCCACTCTCTTCCGTTTTGAAAATATTCACTACCTCAGGCATTAAATTAATCACCTTTTATTTCTGAAATATTATCAACTTCTTCCTCCGAAATAGCTAGTGGATCAAAGAAGGCCCGCTTCTTATTCGAAAGTCTTATCCAGGATTTCTACAAAAATTCTAATTCTATTCTTGGGCAGCGCAAGTTTTAAAAGGAACATGGAAACTTATCTTAGGTGCAACCGTAAGTAGTGTACATCTTTAGAGACTTTTCTAAATAAAATAACCGGATCGATCAAAGAAAAGATTGTGCTCATTAAAAAAATCAATGCTTCTTTCTCTTTAAAAGGGAGGCTACTTGAAGAATAGCGAAGTGACTTATGGCATATTTATTTATTTAATCATTAAAATTGATTTCAATTATAACTTATTATAAATTGCGTGACTTTTCAGCTTTGCAATATATGCTGATGACGGCAATTAATAGTTGAATCGTTAAAACCAGTCCCTCGATAAGAATTTGGCTAAGGTGTAGAAATAGTCTTTTGTAACCTCTCCATCGAAATGGCCTTTAAAGTTGTTAAAATTGTGTTCTACTGGAATAATTATATACAAACATCTTTATTGGACAGTAATGGGACTAGGATTCAAATCTAGCAAAGAGGTCCGACTATAAAGAATGTTTGCTAGACAGGGGCTCGAATCCGAATCTCTCAATTACCAATTGGTAGCTCTATCTATTGAGTTATCTGGCCAGAAGATTCTCATATACCGTTAGAGAGACTTTGTAGACAAGGTTGGCTAATGGGTAGAACAACCAACCCACAATTGGAAGATCCGGGTTCGAGTCCTATCAGTTATTTTTTTAAATTCACTCCATCTTGGGAAATTTTCTAAGCGCACACTTTAACGTGCTGAGTCGTCTTTACCAATTTCCTTGATCAATCTACCATTGTATCCATCTACGAGGCTTGTCCAGAAAGTAAGTGTATCTGAATTTTTGAAGGTTACAAAAATTTTTATTTGAAGAAAAAAATTACCTGGTTACATTAGTACATATGTAAGCTATTATTCGACATAGTCGCCATTCCTCTCAATGCAGATGATGAACCGGGGTATTAATTTTTTGATGCCTTCCTCGAAGTAGTTTCCGCCAAACCCTTCGTCTACTTCTCCATCTCTCCCTTCACCTCCTCGTATGTTTAAAATCTATTTACACCCATGTGCAGATTCAGGGAGGTTAAAAGATAGTAATCCGAAGGTGCTAGGTCAGGGGAATACGCGGGGTGGTTCAGGACATCCCATTTTAACGAGGCGAGCAGTTCCTTCGCCCGGCCCGGCCTCCACTCGATTCAACTTGTGTTGGTCTGTCAGCTGTTATGGGACCCACCTCGCAGACAGTTTCCGATATCCGAGGATTTCTGTGATGGTTTTGCGTAGCAGAGATCTGGAGATTTGTGGAAACATAGCAGAAATTTCATCCTCAGTCAATCTGTGATCGTCACGAAGCGCATTTTGTTTTTTCCACAATTTCATCAGTCACAATTGAAGGTCTTCCGCTCTTCTGATCATCATGCACAAACGTACGACCGTTTTTAGACTCGCGACACTACTCTAACACACTAGTACAATTCATAGCTTTATAACCATATGCAGTTTTTACCTCATTATAAACCTGAAACGGAGTTTTTCCCTTCCATACAAGGTAACGGATGACCCGCGTATTTCGCACTTGGCGGGAGATTGGGTTGACATTTTTCACGAAACTTATTGTCCCGTCGACAATTCTCAACGTACTGACACTGAACCAGTATTTTTGTGGAGGGGAGGAATTAGGCTACACGGCAAAATAGCCAACATGTCCAAAATAAAATCCCTACGGCCGTGAGAGCCTCAGTACACTTACTTTCTGGACATCCCTCGTAAGTTCGTAAACCACATTTAAAATAAGAAACAAATTGAAATACAATTTTCACTTGTACTACTTTCCACCGTATATTTACAAGTGAAAATTTTATTTCTTCAATTTATTTCTGTGGAATTCCACATTGCCAAGCCTATTACCATTGATTTTATTTAAAATAAGAAATGAATTAATTCGTTAAGAAAATAGGTACTGAAATTAGTATACCATATATGTGAGAGAGAAAAGAAAAAATGGCGTCTCGTAAGTTATAGGTCACTTGGAGAAAGATTCATTCTAATATTTGAACGAACGAAGATTGCGATTTGACAAAAGGAGCAGTTCATGCAAACATCCTCTGACGTGACAGCAAATAGCCCTGAGCTGGGATAGGGTAATAGTGTCGGATTCACGCAGTAAGCCATTTCATCTCGCAATGAATTATCGAATTGAGTTTAATAGAGCGCGGGAACGAGCGGCTTTCTTACTAATGAAGGTCGTTTTTGGAGGATCCATCATCCGACGCGATTGTCTTCTGAGACCGCTGAAATGGCATTGGATGCACTCTACAGGTCCATCAATCATTCCGCGTTCATGTGCGGGTACTTCGGATTCCTCCCAAGAGATTCAACATACCCTTGTTAATACCGAACGTGGTAAACTAGTGAAGATCTATGAGGGATTGGGTAATAAGCTCCCGAAATAACACAAGGATTTCAACAGGATTAACATATTTGTCTTTGAATCTTATTAGTAAGACCTACAGCATGTAAAGCAACCGAGAACATTTTTATGTATACCTATCATGTGAGCCAACGGATATTTTTGTGACCAAAGATTGATTTTATTTATTTAATTCGGAAAAAACAGCCAAAATTAATGATTTTATTATTTATTTCTTTATTATTGTATATGCTGCAAGTGGAATTTTCTACTGTGGCAGCTCCAATCAATGTCTATGTACAACTTAATTCTAACCTCAATCCCTCACACCAGACGTTACACACAAACAAATATTCCAAAATTATCGCCACTACCCTCAGACAGTATTCGAACATCGCAACACTACAGCAAGATCTAATTTACATGCATCTACCAGGTACCCCTCCAAAAAATGTACTCAAAATATATACTCTAACCATAAAAACTACATTTCACCCTTAACAATGTCACTTTTTAGGTTAAAATGTCACCTCGTTATCACATCGTCACATAAAAAATATCCAAATGATACAAAAAATAGCAATATTTAATTCACTTAATTATATAAACTACAGAATCTACTTATTTTAGTAACCTATGTAATAAAAATATATTTTTAAAGTTCTGCATTAGTTTATATAGACAAAAATAGAGATGCTGTATAACAATGACGCAACTCCTATTACTTCATTATTTTATTATAAAGATATACACTATTTATTGCAGCCTGGAAGATTTTTTAATATATTATGTGAGCCAACGAATATATTTTTAAGTGCAAAATTAGATTTTTAATATAATTCCGCCGAAACTGCACAAATTAGTGATTTTAGTTTTCTATGTAAAAAAAAATTATTATCAAAGTTGTGTTATAGTTTTTCTAGACAAAAATGTACATTCATGAATTACAATTACGCAAATCCTTTTAGAAAATTATCTAGTTAATAAGATCTAAATCACGTATAGTAGCCTAGAACATTTTAATACATGATGTGACTCAATGGGTATTAAT
This sequence comes from Sympetrum striolatum, assembly GCA_947579665.1. Classification (NCBI taxonomy): domain Eukaryota; kingdom Metazoa; phylum Arthropoda; class Insecta; order Odonata; family Libellulidae; genus Sympetrum; species Sympetrum striolatum. The sequence goes on from OX388349.1 coordinate 58,133,731, forward strand.
TTGTGCTCAAAATTTGATTTTTTTACATAATTACGGTACAAAAACCAATATTAGTGATTTTAGTTCTCGATGTAAGGAAAATTTGTTCTCAAAGTTGTTTTATAGTTTCTATAGACAAAAATAGGGAAACATGCATGACAATGACTCTTTTTCTATTAGGGATATGGCCTTATTTTCCTCTTTCACGCGAAACCCTTCTCCATATTTTACTTGCATAAATCTTGTGCTTCGTACAAATACATTAATCTTCTCATACCTTCACTTCTAAGAGTGTCTTTAAATATCTCATACCGCACATTCGACTAGTAATTGCTTGGTCTATGGCCTATATTTCCCTGTAGAACCACTTATAGTCTTCTCACGCAACTTCTCTCACAAATATCATCATTCTGCTTCCACCCATGCGTTATATACGTCTAACGGACACCATTTGGTGTAAATCATGCACCCGTAATTTAAATAACCTTCATTCATTACGGTCATTATTGTCTCGCTCTTTCTCGGTCTTTTCAAATACAGCGCTTCTAAGCTATTTTTCTACACTATAAATACTAGAAGGCGGTGGTCATTCGACCACATTCCAGTACTATACTTCAAAACTTTTCAACCCATTGACTTTGTGTGATACCATCCCAAATTTAATATGATCGATTTAAAATTTTGCTAACACTAATGTGGTAATTTTTACATCTTGTTATACCTAGAAGGACGGCTGGTGGTAACCACTATTTCTTTTCAAGCCAAAAAATTTACCTTTGTTTCCAATTTTTATAATTTATTCCTGCAAATATTTATATTTGAATAATTTATTACATTAATAATCATATAAATGATGTTTCAAAAGAACTTGAGTTGAGCGTGGTTGCTATTCAAAGCCCTATATAGTGAAAATAATAAACGTCGCTGTAATCTGTAAATAAAAGAAATTTGTTTATAAACCATTGATCGATGGAAAAATAGCAAATTAATGTTCATATAAGTATTTATGTGCATTAAATAAACACATAAATCCTTTAAAATGCAAAGAAACAAGTAAATAGGTATTGAGAAACGAAGTAGTCAAATGACCACATCCCGTCCTTCTAGGTAGAGCAAAACTCTCGTTCCTTTAGGGTTAAATTCAATTTCAAGACCAGTGACGAATACAAAGCATATTTTATTTAGCGATAATGTTCATTATTCTACCAAAAAATATTAGCATCATCTTTAGCAAATATATTAGTATGATCATTAGCAACCATAAATGTTTTGAATAGTTTTCAAAAAGAAAAAGTAGTGTAATTCGTGGGTGATAGTAGTCATTAAAAAATTTAAGTCTGCGGCTACTGCTCTTTATGTTGCGTTGAACGTTTAAATTAACATTACAAAACTTGAAATATTATTGGCGATCTAATTTGGCTGTTACTTAAAGTTTAATGACGAAGAAAATAATTAACTGTACAAATAAAACACGAAATAATTTACAAGCGACTGATTTCGACTGCTCATATTTATTATCAGATATACTGATAACAATGAACAATAGAGACCCGTAGCTAATAAAATATTTTCATTGGAATTTTGTCTTACTAATTTCTGTTTTCATCACTATGGAGCTCAATTCAGACACACCAACATCATTGATCTATTTGTTACCGAATTTTACGGACTATAAAAGGCACTGTTCTCTTCAAAAATTGCCTCCAAAATTACTGTGCGTCTTATACTAACAATTAATGTGAAAAAATAGCATATGCAGAAGAACATGGAAATAGAGCAGATGAGCGGCATCTCGGTCATCCATCAACATAAAAAACCCATTCGCGATTGGCGGGCTTGTAAAGAACAACTGAAAAAAATGGGGGAGACTAAATATGCAAATAGAGTACTGAATGCAACATGGCCAAAACTAGAAGACTGAAATGAATTCAAGAAAACCGTCAAAATGGCAATGATTCAAATACACGCTCGTAAGGTAGCGCTACAGTGAAACTTACCAGACTTAAGGATCGAGTTGGTTAAAAAATGTTTACGCGATTTTTTTAACGTTATTTTTTTTAATTGCATAAAAATTAAGGTGCGATTTATAGTCCGTAAAATACGGTAGATGGAACGAAAAACGTTTCGCTTTGATTTAAACTCATAAGCATAGAAACCGCAAAATTAAGAGATATTGCAAGCCTTATGGAGCTGGAAAATATTCTCATATTATTCCTGCAAATTTAACTACTATTTAAGAAACACGCTTCGATTCCATCTTCTCAAATAAATAATAAACTGAAAATGAAAAAATCGATAAATAAGGTAACTTAAACGCGATGCATACTATGAAACTTAATCGTGATAAATTATATTTTTAAGGAGAAGATAATTTATTTTTTTAATTGTATTCCAATATTATAATTAGCGAATAAGCTATAATGATGCCTTTTTCCTACTTTCAAACCGCGTTATTCGCACGCAAAAGCTTAAAATATCCTTTCGTAAAAAATATCTCCGAAGAAGAATGGCGCTACTTTGAACTTTTGTCTTTTGTTTTAGCAGCATCGTTACACGCAAGGACAGGGATCGCTTTCAGCAGATGTGAAGGAGATGGGACGTATGCGGAACCTTTATCATCCCAGCTTGTTACGCTGCAAAGAAACATGGCAGAGAAAGATGCACGGAATACTCGGTTTATGAGGCCCTTACCGTGAAAAATACTTAATGATGACAGCTTCAAGCTCTGAAAAACGTAATGAGCTTAAGGCGCCTACCCTGTGGTGCCTACATCTACAAATGGCGAATGTTCCATTTGAGCAATCAAGTACGCATATATATTCTAATAGTCATGAAATCGATGCATCGTTTGAATTATCTTTGTCTTATAACTAAAATGTTTTTTTATGATTTGTCTTTATCTATCTCATATTGTACTTAAAGGATGCAAATCCATGTATGTCCTTTTTCACATTTTTCCTATTTTATGTTATTATGTTTATTGCAATCATTTATTTAAATGTGAAATTATTCTTATTTATATATCGCATGCATATAATTACTGGTAGTGTATTTATTTTTTTTATGTTTTTCTTTTTTCTTATCTCTTAGCTATTACTATCGGTAAGTTTGCGCAGTTTTCAAACCCCTTCTTTTTGGGTGTTTTCCTGCAGTGGATTTTTTCATGAGAATTTCTTAAGTTTTTTACATCCGCAATTCTTCTTATTGCTTCTCATACTATTAGCTTTAATGTATTTATTCTCTTATAAATGATGATGGGTCGTATGGAAGAAGGGACTTTTAGTCTCAATCTCACTCAAATGAAGACGATTATTATTATTATTATAAGCTGTATAACATTACATTTTTAATCATTTCTTCAGCTGCGATGTATACGCAATTTAAGCTTTGTAGGGCTTTGCAAAGATTTGAGTTCTAAGGCTTTATTACGATAATTAGCTTAAAATAATACGATTACATAGAGTAAATTTCCAGAAAACTGTACGTATTTTTCAGTTTTAATGAGATATTTCCTAGAACGCGGAATAAGTTAAAAGTTCATGAATTTATTTTTTCTCGCCGTCCGATCTTTTAATTAGCCCCGTAATGTTAGTAAAAGCCGCACTTTTAAGAATTCGAGCATGCTTATGTCTTCCTCGCCCGTGATATTTGTTTCAGAAGCGTATAACAAAACCTTCTGGGGCGAAGGTTTTTCGGGAAACTTTTTCAATTATCCTTATCCATCTTTTTGGTCGCCAGGCCCCCCATATTAAAGACTCTTTGGCTTCTATTATTTTCGATTCGATATCTTCGGGGATTCAAGCCCCAGAAGGAGGGCTCTAAGAAGTTGAGGGTCCCACCCACCACCGTTTCTAATACGGCACCAAATTAATTCCCGATTTTCCCAGAACTAGCTGTGGAAGGATTTCGGCCTGAACTGGTGGATTTTTCTATTTAGTAGATCGGCTTCTTTTGTCATGTGACGAACAATTTGAGCGTGGACCTCCTTTCATTTCGGCTATCTTAACCAGCTGAGTCATTTTCAGGGACAAATCATTAGCATTCGAATGATTTCCATGGAATATTTCAACTTCTAATTTTGCTGATTTTGACAGGTGGATTTGATTTAATCTATATTAAATAGGCAATTCCTACCGAAAATTTTCAATTTCACTTCTTCAGATCGACGGGGTGTAACTTTTTGTTAGTTAACAATTGTAATAAAAATAACTTAAAAGTTCTCAATAATAACTCGTAATTAAGTCCTGATTTGCGCATTTTAGAAACAGAAAAATACGGAAAATGTAATTAATAGCAAAGATTATAATACAAATCACAGACGGAAGTAGTGGATTTGCAAGCAATAAAATTGACGCATAATAAAACAGTAATGTAGCAACATGATCGTTTATTGAAAATAAAAATGTTATCGCCTCAAACTTTATTTAGTAAAAATGTATCCCACTCTCCTCATTGCATAATCAGTATATTTCAGCATTTCCAAAGGAGTTATAAGAACATCAAATTTTAATTTATTTGAAAAGTATTCTTCTTCTTATCACGGGAGATTTTTTAAATTTCTGTTTCTTCTACATGCCAACTGAACAAAACGTTTCCTATTCGGTACTTATCTACATGCGAAATAATCTTATTTCGATGCAAATTATACGAGACTAAGAACAGTATTTAATGTAATCGTTTGCGGCAGAATCTTTTTCATTTGAAATCATCAGATAACGGAATCAATTGCCTTCGGCTGCATCTGATAGATGGATTCCATATTCCTATTACAGAAGTAAAAGGTGTCTACTATTTTTTTGTATTCCTTAACTCCTCCCAGATCAGAAACTTGTCATAAGCAGAGTTCTTTTCAGATAGGCACCTTGCGTACCTCTGAGAAGGCGAGTTCTTAGAAATATCTATAACCCATCTAGATTTCTTCTATGATAGAGATAGATAAAAACGAAGATTCCACGAAATGTTCTACTACTTTTCCGACGGACTTTAATATTAAACTGAGAAGTACACATAAATGAATGAAAAGAAGATGTAATTTGGATTTTTGAACATGTTTATGTATTAGACATCTACATAAGAATAAACACAAATCTTCTAATTAAGCTTTTAGTACTATAAACTACCACGATGTTAACCTATTAATCTTTTATGTTATTTAGAACGACATACTGTTTTACCTGGAAGTGATTTGCTGTGAGAGTGCATGAGTTCCTGAACATACAAAGAAAACCAAGTGCTATATTAGTAGGGATCGAATATTGGTAAAAAAGTTGGTAAAATGTTCTCCGAAAAATTTGAAAAGCGATTAAATTGTACATTAACACAAAATATTTTAATTTCAATACTATAATGATATAATATCTGTATGAAAGGATTACAGAATTTGAAAGAACGCTAGAAGGGTTCAAAGAGGAATATAAAGGATGTCATATGACAAAAAATTGGCTTTAAAATGAATGGAAAAGCTGAATACGGAAAAGTATTGAGAAATCCTGAAATCCTTTATAGAAGATCACAAACGAAGATTATTAAGGAGTGATCTAGATAGCTCATATTGATTCCTTACGTAATACGTCACTCTGAACCCGTCTCATAGGAGAACTTCCAATTTTCCCTCCTGATCTCCAATATTTGTGTTCCTCGAATGCTTTGTGTCTTCTCTAAACTTCGTCAAATCCATGTCAAAAGACTAACTCTCTCATCTTTGTCCGGTCATTGTTTAACAGATAGCGGATTCCGGAACACCGCTCTTATCGGCTGCCCTAAATATCTGCCAGAATTTCGAATGATGTCTCCTGGACTGAATACATCCTTCTATTAATCCTAGGAAATCCTTCGAGTTCCGTGCAATGCTCACATTCATCTCTGCTCATTTCTACTACTCTGTAATCAGAGCTTCTTTCTTTCGTTCCTTGCCCTCTTAGCCCTGCTCTGCACCTATAAGCATTTAAACAAGTTTTTAGAATCGCTTTACAAGTCCTGCTTATAGATATATAGCACCCGTATTAAGTTTCTCATTACATTTTTTTTTTTCGAATTTTTACTTCAAGAAAGTATTGTTTAAATTCTCCAACCGCTCACCACCCTTGAAATTTCAAAAAGGTGCTCTTGAGCTACTTCAAAATTTATCGGTTTATATTCAAAATGATGAATGAGCCTAAAGAGCGCTGAACCGTGAGAATCAAATTGTCATTGATTCAACTATGGATTTTTTTATTCATACAGCATCATATTAAATCATTAATAAGAAATACTGATATTATTTTAATTACATACTTACGAATTTTTTCTTTTTCACTGTTTTTCCTTCAAAAGCTTCCTTTATATGCGGCAATATATACGAAATATTAGTGCGCTACATTAATGCAGTGAAACTGAATAAACCAGCAAAATAATTAACTTACTATAATATAATATATTTTAAATTCAAAAGTTATAACCCGAACAACTGTATGTGCAAAGATATTTCCTTTCCCTGTAATAATTCTCTGTATAATTTGTTTGTAGACGGTTTTCACAATTATATAATAAAACGACACCAAATTAACTGGATCCCCATGGAAGAACTTATCCCAATATTCCCCCAATTATCTCCCGATAATTTTCACTACGGTCTTAAAAAAGGTATTTTCAACCAAATGTCATCAGAAATAAAGTTCTAATCGATCAATGTAAGCTATGACTCTTTGTTTTGTCCGTTCTAATCTGGAGCTCCGCGTAAAGGCGGCCTAGTGCGAGGTTAGCTCCGGCCCTTATAGCAAAATACGGAAGATTTTTCTTCCATTTACTCCTGTACTGACTGTAATTTTGAAAAGCTGTGAAGAGTATTTTGCAATTAATTCTTATATGTTGGGGATCACGGATAGGCTATTGAGCAGCACCTTCGGCTTTGACAAAAGCGGTCCCAGTTCCGAATTCCGATGGTAACCCATGTGCGAAAATAAAGTTGTCGGAGCACATTTAGTTATAGTCCTTCCTGTACGCCTTCTGTGACTGGGGAAAAAGAATTTAATTTAGCATGGTTCAGAGAAGTTTGCGATTTTCGATTCTAGAATCTTCAGTGAACGTACACGCCCATACTTAATTTTTATTTACTGATAGATGTAAAGAAAGAAAATTTGGAACTCGGCTTTTAAAGAATTAGAAGTTTTAAATCTTCAATAGCCGTCTTTGTCGGCATTCCTCGCCTCATTCACCGGTATTCCGAGACGACAAGAAAGGACACAGTATTTTTTTAAAATACGCAATACGTAATTCGAAAGCGATGCTTTCATCTTCAGGCCAATCACTCCACAAGAGAGGATATAATTTAATATTAAAATGCAGTGTTCTTTCTTGTCTTCTCGGAATACTGGTGAAAGAGACTAGGAATGCCGACAAAGACTGCTATTGAGATTTTAAACGTCTAATATAATGAACGTCTAATAACTGATAGACATAATTGTTAATGCACACAACTCAAATAAGAAGTATCGGTCAATTTTTTAGGTCAAACGAGATGAATACAGGAAAATTAATCTAATTTTTCTAATAAAAATAGTGATAATAAAAATAATTCACTCCCTAGGTCTTCCGGTCAAACAAGAGTTGCGACAAAAGCCGAGGAGTTTTATTTCCATGAGTTTGGGAAGAAGAATCAAAGAGCACTGCAGCACTGGGTCGCCATCTGTAGACGTCTCTTGTCATCTCCTTTTCATGGACCATAATAAAGAGCTAGGCGACGCATCTCTGCAGCGATTCACGACGGAGATGCAAGAGAACGACCTGCAGTTGACGACGCCCTCTAGGCTAAACGAGCGTGCACTCCAGAGAATCTAATTTTCTCATGAGAGTCTTCCTCTGTCACGCGGGGAGTGTGCGCTAAGGTTCAAAGTTCGTTCATCGTAAAGAATTCTTACTCAAGATGTAAAACAGTTACAGAGAAACCGAGGCCATGTACCTAGCGAATTATTAGGCTAAATATTTTATCCCATTTTTTTCAAACTCGCTAAACCAAAGTGGATTCAGTCACATTAGAAGATTTTGCAGTTAAAACTGTAATATTTCAAATTTTTCTCTTCTGATAAGTTTAACAACATCCAAAGAACATTCCAAAGAATGCATTTATTTAAGTCTTTAGGGAATTGAGTATTTTGGATATTTCGACGCATTTATTTCCAATTTATTTATTTATTTTTCAAATGACGCCGCAATTAGGCCATTAGGCCTGGTGGAAGCGGTGGAGGGGGAAATACTATATTACAAAGGATTGCATGAGCCCAAAGACGGGAGGAAAACCCCTCTTAAAACCTCCCGCAGGCAATGAAATACTTTCATATATACATACACCATCGATAATATAACATTAATATTACAATTATTTACACAGTAGGTAATATAACATTATTATTAATATTAAAAATATTTACTAAATAGAAATACAACATTAATATTAAAATGATTAACATTGCAAAATTTTAAAAAGTACTATTTAAAATTAATTTAAAAAAATTATTTAAAAGTCTATTCTAGAAGTGGGGATCTCCTTAGATTGTTATTACAATAACCTTGCAATAAATATGGGTTGAACATCGAGAAGCAACATCTGGTGGAATAAACATTACTAACATTACTTTTCTAAAGGCTTTGATATTAACCAGTATGGGGCATTTTATACCCCTCTTGGAGACGATTAACCCATACACAATTCCCAGTTTCCGCTTAGGAGTTACGTGACTACGTCAATAAATATTTCTCTAAACAAAAGATTACATACGCGATATACTAATCTAACAGCTTAAATTTAAAACCTCAATTTCGATCAAACCATCGGTATATTCATTTAATTTTCGCTCTGAAAATAGAAGCAGGAAACTTTACGGTAGTGATTCTAAGTATGGGAAATTGAATTAACTCAATAATCCTCGGAAATGAGTGATTAATCGGAAAGCCATTTGATTTTTCATCCACCAGGGATTTCATAATGATAATCACTCGCTTTACATCGTACTTGAGCTCATCCGGTGAAAATTCTTTGAGAAATGAGAAAGTGAACGTAACCTGTACGTCACTAAAATGTGTATAGTTCAAGAAAAACCTTTTCGTCATAGAAAATTAAGTCTATGTGAGAATAATCGACGGCTGATGTTCAAATAATAAGTCACATAATTTTAAAGTAATCTGTGCATTTGAAGCCAATGTAAGGTTTAGAAGATTCTTAATAGTCTATTTCACCTTGAGACATTGGTCATTTTAACAAATTTGTTCGTATATTTTATCAGAAGGATGCATATAAATGTAAATGTGATTCTTAATGAAGATGAATGAAGTAACCAAATTAACTATATTTTAAAATAAGTTCTTACCGAGTTATACAAAGAGAGGAAATCAAATTCAGGTGGTTGAAATAGTATTTTAATAACATATTTTATTAATTAATACTCGCATTTCTATATTTTAAACAAATTAGGATACATTTGATGATTAGTATGATTTTTCTATTGCTAGGACTGTAAGTTTCCTCACTTTAAGATTGCTATTTTTTATCTTCCTTATCATTCAATCTAAAATTAAGCAAAGCAAAATTTGATTCAAGCCTAATTAAACAATAATCCCATATGGTGTCGTCCGAGAATTAGAAATCCCAGTGGATTAGAAACATTTTTTTCAACATCTACCACTGAAATAGGTAAAAATTCGAAAAAAATTCGCGCTTGCTTATTTATGCAGAGACGATTTACCATGACAAATTGCTAATTAAAAATTAATTCGTACTTTCGTTGCTCTGCAGATTTTGCGTTACATATTCCTGAATTTTTAGTAGATTCGGAAAGCATTTCTGCTGTTGGGCGGTCGAGGTGAATTATTTGGCAGCCGTCCCTTTCACGGAGGTCAAACACATTCGAGAAACATTGAGCTTAAATGGTCAACTTGTAATTGTCCACCTCATTTATAAAACACGTTGATAATTGTTTCATTCCAATGATTATGCAGCCTAAGGGGAATGTTGTAGTGATGATTATTCTAAATTGTACATCTTATTATTAATGTAAAAAAGCCGTAATTTTCCTAATAGAAAACAAAATGGTCGTAGAGAGAAAGGACCATCATAAGTTTCCTTCTTCGTTGAAGCATGTGTTGATATGAACAAACATTATTTTACAACCATTTGCATTTTAAGCTCTGCGAAGCAATCACTCCTTTTATACCATTGTATATCAAAACGTGTTAAGTTGACTCGTGGAAGTCACTTTACGTCTATGTTTTGTATCATACGATACCTACTAAAATATTCTCAAAACAAAGGATTATTATGCAGGACATCTTTATGAATTTGAGAGGTTTACACATGATGAGTTCAGAGGTCGGTATTTTCGTTTTCGAGCATTGCTTTTGTTTTAACAATTCAATTTGCTTAAATCATTTTGGTTTACAATTGTTAGAAATACTGAGGTATAGTATAAACTAATTAGGCCTTTTCTGATAACATACGCCTCTTTAAACTACAACCTGGAATGATGACATTAAAACAATTTAAAACACAAACAAAGGAAATTTGAAACATTTCAGAAGTTTGTTTACTAACAATCTACTGACATTTATATCTAACGGACGGTTTTGAAAATTGAAAACTTATTATTTTTAGCAATTCCATCTTGAAATAAGCCGTATTATGATTAAGTCTTTAAAAAATTTTCGTATGTTTTCTTTTATGCTAAAGTTTTCCTAATGCTGACTTCATTTTCAAGTAAACCCAAAAAAAGAATATTTCCCTATTTTTGCCTTTTCTTATATCTTATTCCTAAAAGCTCTTATTTGAAATATTCGACATATGGTTACATATAAGAAGACATTCCTATATTTCGATCTAGCCTTGAAATGAAGCCGTTTATTTTTATTATTATTGTATGGAAAACTCGTAGAAATAGCATACAATTTTCATTTTTTCACATAAATTACTACATCATGAGAGCTAAAAACGAGTTACTGTTATAAATAAATCTCAATAAAAATATTCCCTTCGTTAAATTTTTTATTTTCTAACTTAATACTTTAAGTAGAAATTCTACTTTGATTGCCCAATAATATGAATCTATAATACATTTTCGTAATGCTAATGAAGTATATCTGAGCTTACATTTCATCCCGAGACCATAACGAACTTCTCACATCGTTAGCGGACGGTCCATAGAGAGAGAGCATAAGGAAAATTAACTGACAAACGGCAGAAGATAACTTCCTCATAAACTAGTCTCATCATCATTAAGAACTCCCAGATCCTCACCGTTAAAACTCCTAACGCAGACCATCATTCCGCGCGAAAACACCTTCGGAAAGACTCTTCGTGACCGAAATCTCAAACTCACACACAATCCGCGCGGAAAAACACAATTTTGAACCGCGGATGAAAATAATCACACAAGAGTTCCGAAGGGACCTCGCGCCGTAAAAGTCGTACGAGAGGAACCGCCGAGATTACCCAACTTGGGGAGAATAAGTCATTTGTTCTGGACTCTCCATTGCAGCGAGATGCGCCTGCAGATACAGGAAGTAACAAGGGAAACGGGAAACCGTGCAGCGGCGTAATGTGATTTACGGAGGCGTTGCTATGGTGCGATTCGAGCTGATACGGGAAAAAACAAGGGAGCGAGGGTATTAAACGCCTTGTGGAAAACTGGGGCGCGTAACCGAGTATGAAACCCCGCGAGATATTAATGGTGGGCGTGCGAACGCCGCTGGAGAAGATTGCCCAGGGAAAAAATAAATAAGGCTCGCGTAAGGAGGAAGTGAGGCGAGGAAGTGGATTTCTTGGAGAGCGGAATAAGGGGTGCCGATGGCAGTGTAAGAAACTCGCGGAGGAAAATGTTTACGTGCGGTTGAGTCCCGAAATCACCTTTACTTGCGGTGTTATACGCGCTCAAAGGACACGTTCACTCAGTAAATTGAGACATTCTTTTTCTTTCCATTCCTTAAATTTAATATTTATGTATTATATTCCACAGAATGAATTTTGATTAAATAATAGATAGAATAAACCACTAGATAGGATTATTTTCTTGTATATTTAATGTGTTTACTATGGGATGCTAATGATTTCATTTAGGTTTTATATCTGCCATTGTAAGTACATTGTAAATTATTGATGAATTTATATTTATTGATTTTCTATTGTTTTTTGGATGACATGCGTTGTGTATGCTTTATGTTTTTTGTGTTATTATATAATTGCTGTATTTGATATTGATTTTTTCATACTGTAATTAGTGTAATAGTCTAATAATAATAATAAATCATCTTTATTTGGGCGAGATTGAGACTTAAAATTCTAGATTCAATATAAGTAGTATTCACAGATTCTGAATCATACTTACAAATTAATATTTGACTGTTTTGTTAACCTAATGCCTTTTTAATAAAAATATATAAAATTGTTTTACTCTTCATCATTAATTTATGATTTACTCCAAATTTTAAATTAAACTAATTGTAATTTTAGTCTTATGGTCACTTAACCTTGGAGATCCTGAAGAGCCTACACCTGGCTCAGGAGGACCATAAAGGTGAATATTTATATTACAATCCTGTTTCTTGAATTTTCATGCCATACATATTAATTTGTAAGCCGTTCACAGGCAAGAGATATTTTTTACTTAAATAATCTATTACTGTGTTAATTTCTGAATAAAACATTTCTGAAATTATAAAAACAAATTCGCTCACTTTTTTGTATGCTATTTCTACTGTAATATTCTAGTAATTCTTAATTTATAACATAGATAAAAGGATATAACATTTTTCGGGGATGCACTAAGATTTTTTAAATTATTGCTACCTAGCATAATTTATTACATATTATTATTATTATTGATAAATATTTAATTTTGTTCATTTACGTTGATAATTATTTCATACTGTCATCACTGATACGTATCGATCAGAATAGCTTATTGATGTAATAGCTTATTCAAATTTAAGAGTGTCTATGTCTATGTAAGAACCCTGCAAGCCGCCTTTCGGCGTGTGGCAGGGGGTGCAAGCACCTTGACTCCATTTTCCTAAAAGGTTGCTTTCACATATTGTTCACGGAAAAAATGAATTTTTGAAACGATTCGTTCTAGCATCTATTTCCCTAATCTTCCTCGCAGTATCAGAACGGCCCATATAACAGGGGGGTCGCATTATATTTGTTACATCATCTGAGAACGTAATTTCTCCGGACTTATTTGATAAATTTATCCTTTGAATTAGTCTTCTTTCTTCTAATAATTGATGTGAAGAATATGATTTTTGACATCTCAAGTGGAATCAAATAATTTTCCCTTGACGCACTTCAAGGGTTAATAGTTATATTTCTTAAAAGACCACCAATTATTGGTACTTATCATTATTTAGAAAATAGGGACCACATGCCTAGTTCCTTCATGACTACCGCAAACTTAAATGCTATAGTGAGATCTGAGGTTGTTACGAAAACGTAATGTCCGAAAATCAAACACTAAAAGGATAGAAACTGGAGTAAGTTCACGGTAATGCGGAAGATAGCTTCAATAATGGAGCGGATGAAAGCGGACGATTGGATTTCGTACATTAATCAACCACATTTACGTTTTTCCAGAAAATAAAAAAGATTGTTAGAAGTGATGTAAGCAATGAGAAATATTTATTAGTTTATTCAATATTCAGCCTGGAAACAGGCTGAGTCTCATTCCATTTTCTAATTATCTTCTAACAGTTATGTATAGGGAGTCAGACTTACTTAGCAAAATGAGAAGGGTATTATTTACGTCATTGAGCCAGAGTGTGATAAGTGGTAAACGTGCGCATAAGTACAATGCCCTTTTTATAGCATTCTGCAAGTATTGACCAAAGGAAAAGATAAAAATCGCCATCATGTGCATTCGATAGCTTTCTTATTATCACTGCTTGTGGAGAATCAGTATAGGAATAGTAATCTTAATCTTAAATAATGAGGATGAATACACAAAAAAAGCTATTCTTTCGAAAAAATGAATAAATTACAAGATAGTAACGTGAGAATAAACCGTAATAAAATTAAAATGGAGAATGGTATGTTTACCTATTCGGGATAATTTATGAGAAATGGAAGAATAAGAAAAGGACCAATTGTGAATTACAATGAACAAATTATGTATATAAATAAATATATAATAAATATGTAAATTTGATAAATTGCATAAATTGTAAAAATTTGAAACATTTTTGTTTGTAATTATATGTATTACTGCCTTCGGGAGGTTTTGGGGGTTTTTCCTCCTGACAGGGTGAATACCAGGCAAATTATGTAATTCCCCCCCTCCCCACGATATGACTTCCACCTGGCCTGGTGCCTATTTGTAGTTTTTGAGAATATATAAATAAACTAGTAAATGGGTGCTTGCAGACTGCAAGCAAAGAAAATAATTAAGGGATACTATCCTGAGTTATCGGTCTATATGCTATATTTATTTTCCTTTTTAATTATGCCATTGTCTTTAGTATACATAATTTTAAATCTAAGATCGAGATTTATCAAATAATATAATAATAGAATAAGTACTTCGAAGGCCTTTCACGTTCATTTTTTACGGGAGTTTTGGAGTTGAGTCCTTAATGAATACACATTCGTAAAGTTAAATTAAGGGAATAAGCCAAAGTAAAATTAGAATAAAAATCTGCATAAGATAAAAATGCGGAAAATTGATAGACGGTTTGTTACCTGTGGTATGTACTCGGTTTAGTGCAAAACATACTCCAATTGAATCCTATGTCCGCGGTGCCTGCTACTGGGCTGAACACCATGTGATGATGAGGACAATATTGATGGCTTGCGGAATATTATTAAATATCCTTTCCGGTGAAACTAACACCCTGATATTTTCTGAGGAACGTACTCTTCCTAGCGCGACATACAGCTGGCAATGAGAAAATACGTCGCTTCTCAAATCAATTCCTACCTTACTTATTTTTGGATTTTTAGTCCTCAATGAATATATAAGGTCGAAGGTTTCCGCGGCGATCGGTTGATTCCGTGGTATCTCTTTCGGGATCCCACCGCGATGAATGTAGCAGCGGCGACGACTACGTTTTAATGTTCATTCGTAAAAGTAAATTAAAGCTTAAGAATATTAAGTTAGAATAAAAATCTGAATAAGATAAAAATTCGGAAAATAAATAGACGATTACCTGTGTAGTATTCGGTTCATTGCAAGACATACTGCAAAATAATCCTGTATTCATTAAATGGCGTCTACCACGACAATGAGCTCCGTTTCTAATTAAATAAACAAATAGACAATAGGCAACGTAATTATGTAAATAGTTTCAAAGAACGTAGAAAAAGAACTTTATTCTAAAGCCCGTTTGGAGAAGATGTGAAAATAATATTCATACAATGATGCATGCAAAAATTGTTTTTACTAACCAAGAATTATCCAGCGTAGAACAACGTAATCAGAAGTTCGTTGAAGGAAATCAGTGAATTTTATGTGTAGATTTCTGTTTTTCATTTTGATGAAAGTTGAATTACGTAATATACTACGTACTAATTGTGTACTACGTATTAATTAAAAAACGTAGAAAAAGAACTTAATTTAAAATTCTCTTTGGAGAGGATGATACAATAATTATATATAATTAAAATAGAAAAGAAGAAATATAATAGGCATATAATAAAAAGCACAGAAACTCACACACGAAAAGCAATCCACCATAGACGTAGAAAAACGATATCGTAACATCGTTCAATGATACCATGTAATTCCTGAGTAGATATTTGTTGTTCAATTAGATGAAAGTTAGGTAAAATTTCTTGATATACAATGATAACATGGACCTTCGAGAAAGGCGGGCAGCAATGGGTTTGGTTGCCGGTATGAGCTCTTAGGTGACAATATATCACAATGTATGTATGTAGTATGAAAGTGAAGCATACACGGAACTTTTTAGTCTGAGTTTAGTAAATGATAAATGTATTTGGTTAAGTGAACTATGAAATAAAATATTACTAACGTAAAGTGTTCGTGAAACTAATGATTCGTAATGCTTGCAGTTATGTTATTTCTAAAGATTGTTGTTAAACCTTTTAATTTACATTAATATCCCTATTTGTAAATATATAATAACATCTATGTACTTCATTTTCAAATAATCTCACTACTTACATGACTTTTCCGATTATCTTCGTTGATAAATGGTCCCGTATTCTCTACATAAACTTATGTTATCACAGCATGCATTCACGATTGATTCATTGACCGTGCAGATATCCACTGTCTATTTCGATGAAATTTACATTTTTCAGCATTCATTAATAAAATATATCGAAAGAAACATTTAAAATAATTAAAAATACATCAAACCTTTATCATGGCGTATGAAAATAGGATCGTAAACAAACTTGTTTTCGATTCAAACAATGGTCGTTGCCATAGATTTAATCTTCAAAATGAGTAAAAAAGGACGCAATAAATTGGCGTTATAAATTAAATTTTGCGAATTTCGTGTCGGAATGTTAAAATCGGTCGCAAGAAATGTAAACTTTGATCTTTAAGACGTAATATTGACCAATTCCCACTGCTTTACGATTACATTTTCACATTTTAATTAACGAAAGAAATTTGCTCTGCATGGCCATTTTTCGTTTTCCCCGTTTAAATTCGTTGAAAAATATAATCGTTTCTGGGCTCTAATCTAGGACAAAACTGTAGATTTTCGATTTTTTCCCAACTCGACTGTTAATTATAAATCTCTCTTGAAATTTTCAGCCTTCCAGCTCGATTAGAAATGCCCAGGAATTTGTATGAATGAGTCGGATTTGCAGCTTTATATATAGTAATATATAACACACTTATTCCGAAAAAGAAAAGCGTGACTGATATTCATGTAATTGTGCGAATATAACCTTTCGTAAAATCCAATGAGCTAGCGATGAATTCAACAAAAATACGTGAATAAGTAGAGGATTCTCAATAGAAAGTATTCATACTGAAAATTTAAAATTTCATTCGCATATAACAATCGTTATATCTCTCATTTCTTCGGATTTCAATGCCCGATTCCAGATTTGCTGCGTTAAGTTTTACCTTCAATTCAGCGAAATCAACCAATGAATTCACCATTAAAAATCGCTCTGATGCAATGATGGGTGAGGGAAATTCAGATGAAATAAAGTAGGAAACGGTGGAATCTTTAAAGAAAAAATCGGTACACAGAAGCTGGATGGTGGATATTTACGACGATGTTTTTAGACTCCTCTACGAGACGGCCATATTGCTTCATATGACCTATTGTTGACCGAGATACAGCCGATTCTGTGTATATCGCTCTCGGGCAGAAATAGAACCCAGAGCGACGGGAGTCAAAAATTAAGGAAGTGGTGGCGGCGGATTGATCTTCGGTGAGTCGTTAAAGGAAGAAGCCGCGGGTCTAGAACGTAGAAATGGAGGGAAATTAATGTTTGATCCGAAAGTTTGCATTAAAATTTTATTGAAAAAATTAGGTATGATTCTAGAGGAGAAGATAGTATCCCTGTTAAGCTATCACCTCTGAAACGTGAAAGAGGAATTACAAAGGAATCTTCATATCTTTCTTCAAATATGGCGTTTGCATTACGACTGTCACGAGGAGAGACGAAGTTAAACTAATTATGGGATTTCGCCTCGATGGTCCTTCCTCGGAGCTATTTGCCTCTAAGGTTTCGCAAGATCTACAATCCTTTCGCTTCCGAGGAGCAAATATCATCTTCGTAACACTCAAAGGAAAGGATGAAGTGATGGGGAAGGATACGGGTGCTAATCTCCCTACTTGGTTTGCGTTAGTACCTTAAGAGTTTTTTCCTGGATACTTCCGTTAAATTCAACATACTATTAGTTTCCATTTAAGTTTTTAGATGATTTTTTTACCTCGATTTTTTTACCTCGATTTTTTTACCTCGATTTTTTTACCTCGATTTTTTTACCTCGATTTTTTTACTTCAAGGTCTTTTGCGTTTTAAAATCAGCTATAGTTAAAACCAAGTACGTTAAAGTAACAAATAGTTTTGAAATTTACAGATACCAAAAAATATAAAACAAAACACGGCCTATGTTTCTAGGCCTAGACTCACCATCATGTGGGTAAAACTAGAAACAACAATTTTTCTTATTTTAACTAGCTTGAACTTCGTTGTTTTCAGTGATGGAATACCACTAAGTTAAGGCTGAGACTATTTCGTTCAACTGTCGATGTTATCCAATTCAGCCATAATATTCGGGAGAACAATTTGGGAAGGCATTCAATAATTATGAGGAAGTAGAAATCAATAAAATATTATCATATTACCATATTACTAAGGATTTCAATGAGTATAAAAAACAAATCGACGGATGCCGTTGAAATGGCGTATATAATTACTAAAGTGGACTAAAATTACAGAAACATTTTACCGGAAATACGCTGGATATATTTTTTCTCTTATATTGTAGCTTTAAGGCGTAATTTGCAGAGATAATTAGAAGCAGATCTGCATACCTAAATTGCACATGGTGTGGTTTGTAGTGGTAGTTAGAAGTATTTGTTGCTTGTTTTTGTCCCTGCGGGTAGGGGTATGGAAAACACTTCCGCACCATCCGAGCCCGTCGTAAGAGGCGAATAATTGGAGATAACCCCGAAAATTCACCCCATGAAAGGTAAGAGCTGAGTCTGGGCAGTTACAAAGTTCATTTGTCTGTGAGAGGTCATACAGGCTGGTACGTTGACGAACAAAAGCGAAATACCTTCCTAGTTTCTCCCGGCAAAAATAAGGAAATTAGAAGCGTTCAGTTTGGTTGCAAGAAAGGCATGATGTAGTTATCACAGATAGCAAAATGAATTAAAGAAAAAATGTTTGTGTCAATAGCTTAGAGCAGTGGATGTATTGAATAAAGCATCGAAAACCCGAAGGTTTTATTAGTTTATAATGACATCGTTGTTGAGAGTGGCTACGAAGAGTGGAATAGACATCGTTCATGAGAGCTACGTATTCAAATTCTGGCATACCACGTAGGTGGCCAAAGACATTATTTTATTTGTTAACGGACATTGCTCACTAATACATAAAATTTAGAGAGAATCAATGCTGAAAATATATGATAATGCGTTGATGAGAGATTAAAATGATGAAATGCGTTTAACATATATGCTAAATATCTCGCTACTTTCAGTTATGTGAATTTTCTTGTATATTATATCTTTCAATTTTTGTGGAATATATATAAATATGCTCTTGATCTTTAAGTACTATACTGGTTTCATCTAAAGATCACAAAAGTAAATAAGATACATTACGTACAACATATAGTAATCACATTATTAAACAGAATGTAATCGGCAAAATAATATCTGTTGTCTAGAATCAAACACGCGAGTTTTCGTGTTATGATTTTAGGTGCGACATTTTAGGCTTAATCATGGGATATCAATCTCTTAAGTAGGCAATAATGTACACAGAGTTCAAAGGAATCCCTAAAAACTCACAGTCACTGATACAAATCAATTCTTCCAGTTTATTATCTTATTATCTCTTTAAGTTGATTATTATATATTGCATGAAGATGGTTTAGATGAAGGAGGAGACTTTTAGTCTCGATCTCGACTGGATAAAGATGCATTATTATTATATTATTATTATAAATATTAATGGAAGCATAAAAACCTCCCCGCAGTGCTTAAGAGAAGAATTGGATCAGACATTTTATAAGACTAGTAGCAAAACTGCTCAAGATCCGAAATTTGTTACTAAGACATCCAAAGCAGGACCACATCTGCATATTAAGAAATCTAATTGGAAAGCTGAATAAAATCTCTTATTTACCAAGTGAGAACCTAAATTTACCATTGCTAAAGCCATTGACAGCTTCAAGGAGTAGATAACATCAACAACGATTTTATCAGAAATCTTTCAGAACAAACACTATCGGAGATTCTCAAAACTTTTAATCAGCTCTGGAACGAGGCTCCTCCACCTTCTTGGCAGACTTCCATAATCATGTCTGTTCCCAAATAAGACAAAGAATGGAGTGACCCATAAAATTGGAGACCAAACTCTCAATCACCAGCTGCCTATACCTGTGTACTTAAAACTCAAGACTTGCTATTTTCATGCTACCAATTATAGTGAGTTTTTCATCACATTTTCTCAACTATATTTTTGAAAAATAAATTTAGTATATATGCCTTTATCGAAAAGTTATTACATTCCGCAGATGAGCATTTCTGTCCGTCTCAATTACAAAGCTGTACGCTATGACACGTGTTACAGTAGAATTGCATTAAGTTCTTGAATGTCAATCTCATGATTCACCTTTCCATAAAGCCGTATTACAAAACATGGAAAATGCAAGCATTAAAGCCACAAACTTGATTACAACTTGTAGTCTCCTCCAGGAAAAGTTGCCTGCTCTTTCGTCGCAGAGAAATTAGATTCAAATTGCAAATGAATGACTTCCTTCATCGTTCTTGAATGCCAAAAGGCCTTAAGATTGAAGAGTGACGCAAACTTTCGTGATTTCATTACTACAAGCTACATTAAATCATTTGAAAAACATATGAAACTGACAGAGTTAAACCTGTACAGAGCGAGAAATAAACGGACTGGCCTCGGAAATATCTAATGCATCAAACACCCGACGATCTGAAGAATTATGAGGAACTCCAAGTCCAAAATCATTGATTACAAGAATGATACAGTATGTTAAATTCCCTTAAAAAGGGAGAATATTTTGTAGGTCAATTACGAAACCCAGCTATTGAAAAATGCGAGCCAGCCTATTACTACGTATATATTTGGCTAATTTAGTGAAATAAAAGTTTCAAATAGTTTTAATTATTATAAAATCCCAGTTGTGTTAAAATATATCTCTTTAATTACAAATGCGGCCTACTTTATTTATACAAGTATATACAAAATTCTACTCTAAGTTAAAAGTACACGTAAATTCTATGTAACTAAAGATGGAAGGATTCAGTACTATTCTTGTATTCTCTACGTTAAATCCCACAAGCATCCGAATGATTAAAACCCATCTTGAGAGTTCTCTGTTACGAAATCTCAAACTCCACAAACCAAATTTGAATTATACAAGTCTATCGCTTTATAAGGAAGAAATATGTAAGATGTTTCTTTTCTGAGGGCCAAACTCAGAGTAAAACCTTATTGATTCGATATCTGATCATCCAAATTATCGCCTGGATTGAAATCATGATTCGTCTCTGGAAAAATAACATTATATTCTTAACCTTGACAGAAAATCTCTTGCGTGGAAACCGGTAGTCTGCTTCTTATTAAAAATATATGAATGCCAAAATACTCTGTGCATTTCTTCTCATGAAGAAAGATTCTTTTTTATTGTATGTACTTATGTAATATTGAAATACACACATTGGTGTTCTACCTTTCAGTAGGTCCAGGTGCATCTAAAATCCCTATTCAACGCCATCTCATTTACTTCTTGGTATTTGACCCCACTCTTTAATCCATCCAATATCTTTTATCTTTCTTTTACCCTCGGTTTTTATTTGTGTTCTGCTATTAACAATATTCTTGAGCAGCCCCTCATCTCTCAGTATTTGACCCGCCCATTTCCTCGGTCGATTCTTAATTACTTCAGCTACAGCCCTCTCTTTTCCACAACCATCTTCAGCACCTCCGTGTTTGTTTTCCCATCAACCCAACTTACTTTTTTATTATACACCAAAACCACATCTCGAAGATTTCTAAACGTTTAACTTCCACTTTTCTCAAGGTCCACGTTCCACATCCATAAAGCAAAACTCTCCACACCAGGGATTACACCTATCTTTTCCTGATTCCTTCATTAAGACCTCTGGTCATCATTTCTCTTCACTTGATGAAGGCTTCTTTTGCCAAAATTGTGAAATGTTATTATACAAAAAAGTATAAAATCCATACTGCCAGGATGTTACACTGAGCTAAAAGATGGAATTGAATAACCATCAAGAGTTACTAAAATCGAATGTTTGAGATTAAAATCAAGAAAATAAGTAAAACAGAGTCTTAAGCATCATTTTCGGATATTCGTCTATATATTAAGCGAATTCGGCGATCGTATAACACTTAAACTAGTCTATTCTATTAAAATTGTTTCTCGCTTGCTATAAATTCTACAGTAATCCCTTTGCTTTCGATGAATTCTTCCAAATATTCCTTGTAAAACAGTTTTATAGCGCATGGCTCAAGGAGGGGGCAGCCGATCTATTCTGGGCTCCAATCCATCCTTGGTGGCGTAAACACCAACGCATTCGACAGGACGACTTTTTAAAACCACCAACAGTTATACACCAACGATCACCGCTCTGCTACGACCGATGATTTACTACTGTTTACACATTCCACCGCAATCGCTTCGAATCCAGACGGAACAGATAAAAAGTATCCATCAGCGCTCGATCAAGGGAAGATTCCCTTGAAACGACTTCTTTAAGCAGAGATGAGTGGGGCAAGAGGAAGGTAGGTTAGGACGAGGGAGGGGGAGAATCGCTGACATGGCGGTAGGCAATGAGGTAGCGACATCCTGAGGATATAGGAATATGGATGCCAAAAGGAAGGGCTTGAGGTGAACCGATTGCTTTCTGAAGTGGAAGTGAGCGAAGTCGGGATAAGGGTTGTAGTTGATACAGCCTTTTGGAATATTAATCTTCAGTGGTCATTCGCCCCAGTACCTTGCCACAGCTTAACGTTATCGCTGGGAAAGGTTTTTCTTTTCAAATTATTTTACTCAAAAACTGTCGAAAACAGACCACCGAATATTCACGAGAATAAGCCGAGGTGCCTTATTTTATCACAGAAAACTAAGTTATCTGAGAAATAAAAATTCATGTATACTTTTTCCACAGTATATTTTAAATGACTTGATGATGGCTAAATGTTGGCCGAAACCGGTCGTGTTTTTTTATAATATATTGTGGACAGAATTATTTGTGAATTTTCATTTCTTAGATTACTTTTTATGAATTTCCACGTAGAAAAGCCTTCCACCGTTGATTATATTAGGAAAAACGAATGTAATTGAACATAAGACTAAGTAGGGAAATGCAGCAGCTCCAGGTAAATTTCCAAATAAAAATAGATAGAAAGTGCAGTAATTGAGGCATCGGTCGGTTAACTGTTAAAATAATCGTTAATTGAGAAAGTAATGAATTTACAATACAATTTCCGAGAACGCCAGCCTTTTCTCACTTTTTCATCGTAAAGAAAAGGTAAGTGGGACCCTCACTCGAGTATAAGCCGAGGACGGATGATTTCAGCATGAAAATATTCTAAAATCCTCGCCTTATACTCGAGTATATACAGTATGGCTACAGAAAACGTTTTACTGCGGATACGGGAAATTTTTGTTCATCCTTTTGAATAGAAGTATGAATGAGTTCCATTATACTTCACCAAAACGAATAAGTTTCTAAAACTAATTACTCGCGAGGTTTTCGAACACATGCGTGTTTTTATAAAAGGAAATCTCAACATCCGCTACTTTTCATCGTTATACTACTACAAGTTTTTGCTTTTGACGTGCTCCATTATTTCAGGGGCTCCAACATTCACAATTTCACATTATTACTACTGAAAATTTCATTTTTTCGGAGATTTTCCCAAAGTCACGATGAAGTGAATATATGATAAAATTATATTCTTTATATTAAGCTTCAATTTACGTAAAGATGGGTAAACAAACAATATTTTAGTTTACAATACGCCACAGAAGGATAAAGCCGAAAAGCTTTCGTAGAAATATTCCGGGAACAGAAATGCGAGTAAATATTTCTTCTCGGAATTTTCCAAATTAAGTTTTTGCCATCTGCGAATCCCCCTTCTTTGATCCAGAACCAACATTTCATGGAAATAAGATCTTATGAAAGAAGAAATTCAAGAATTTTAAATTAGCGCTACGGTTACAAACGAAAATTGAAATATTTAACCCGGTTACAAATTGAGCATTTCTCCACTATAGTCATTACTTTCAGTTTTTATCTCGGTTTTTGCGCAAATAGAGATCGTGTGAAAATAAAATGCCAATCATTTCATGAAAAAATGCGAGTTAACAAAATGGAAAGAAGTATAATATGAACTTACTTTTTTGGGACAGATTCGTAAACTATAAACATTGTACCACCATCACCAAAACGATTGCTCCAAATGTACTCACCTGTAAAAGAAAAATATGTATATTAGTCTTAGTGCGATGAAACAGAGCTCATATTTTATATTTATACATACTCATATTTTATCATTAGCATAATCAGAAATATACTGCTATAGAATATAATTAAATACGTAAATGTTTTCTAAACCGGAGAAATTAAACAATTCTTATCAGATCTTGTGAATATTGTTTGACTGTTATTGCCTGACTCGTAAGTGATTCGTGATATTCTAATTATTAACGATTTAATATATAGTAATCTTGTCATTTTAGCAAATTATTACAAAACATCGAATTAATGTCGCACAGTATCCTTCAATAATCTCAAGGCATGCATACTACTCATTCATATTTTACTGTCTACGGTAGTATGATCGTACTCCCTCTGAGTTGTTCTCTCAACTTTGTTTTTTGAAATAACAAAAGCAACTACTGCGTCGACGATATTAGAAGTGAAAAATTCTACTATTAGTAGAATTATTATTCTAATATTTAAATATTCCTATTCTAATAAACTCTAGAGATTTACTCAACATAAATCATGCTTGCAATAATACATACAATATATTGCTAAATGACACTGTCCAACCCCTTTAGTTATTTTAAAAGGACATAGCATGTTTGGTGATCGGAGAGTGACGTCCTGGCTGTGACCCCGACTAAGACCAAAATTGGCACCGGCGTCACTTGAGAAGGGAGTCGTTCGGACGAGTGAATGATACCCCATAATGGTGAGGGGTGAAACTGCTGAGGATGCTGCGAAAGATGGAGGGAAGGCTTCCGAGCAGGTGTAGCCGAGAGCAACATGACGGATGACTCTTGCGGTTTGCGGACAGAGCTAATGGAGACGAAGGGATGGACGACAAATATGAGAGGGGACCGCCTTGATGGGAGACGAACCGATGCTGGGATCAGCGACCCCTTTCCCTCATAGTGAAAGAGGATTCCTTTCTTCCTCTACGGATTTCCAACCGATAGGACCAACTTAAAGGTTGCGGTAATCCACAAATAAATATCTCATGAATGATCTACTCATTGGTCGTGAAACCAAAAGTATTCTTACACTTCACTCTAAGTCTAAAATTTGCTATAATAAAAATGTGTCAAATTTTCCTCACCTTCTTTATTGCCAACATAAAGGTTTATTAATAAAAACAATTTCCTCTAATCATTTAATATATTCCTAATTACAGCACTACATTTACACTTTCACTAACAAGCTACTTTCGACTTTTCTCCCCCGCTGAGAAAAATTTTCTTTCTGCAATTCCTTCTATATCCTGCCCCAGTTCTTGTAAATTCTTACAAGGCTTCACTACAATATTTTACGATATTTATTAATTCAAAATCCGTCCACTTTGTGTTCATACATCTGCCTAATGACTACATAATGTAAGAGATATCCGAACTTATGATGTTGTAATAATACTAGAGAGTGAGTTTTTCTGTTTCAGAGATCTCTTTGTATTTTTCATTTGTGTAAAGTAACATCTTCAGAATACTGTATTATTACTTTTATCATCGTCAATTTTATTAATAAACCTAAAAATTATTCAATTATTACAGATGTGTGGCCTATGTAAAACGATAAGTTAACCAACTTATAACTAAATGGTACGTTGAAGGTCCTGCCCCTATTCAGTGTTACTTCAAAAACTTTAGCAACAGCAGTTTTAGCCAACTTCCTTGGTGTTAATTTGGCGTGAATGAGATACTGTTATAATCAATGAGTTTTAATATAGCTAATTGAAGTTGATACTACATCATCACTTACAAAAATCACTATTGTTAGCCGAGACGAAAGCTCCCTCCTCCTCGTCATAAAACGTATTCATTTATATAAAAGCAAGAATTGGCAATTGATTTCGTTTTAGTGAATTTTGTCCAGCGCATTTATCATTTAAGCACAACACCTGAAAGACTTTGTGCCAAGTGAGAGAAATAACAGAAATAATGCCCTTAGTTATACGCTTTTGAGACATTATTCAGTCTTAATATCATTTTATTTGGCGAAAAATAAATTAACGAGTATCTCTAACTAAGAAATTGCACAAAAATATTTATTGGAAAATCTCGCAATACGGTCAACTTTATTCATTTCTCGGCCACTTAAGATACCCTTCACATTGCTTACTCTCTGAAATAGGCCACCAGCCTCTACCCTCTATTTCTTGCGTTTTCAAGAAGTCAGGTGGTAAGATTCTCGAATGAAAAGAAACGATGCGAAGGATGTTTGTATGTACTGACGCGTGACACTTGTGAGAGACGGCGTTTTGAGGAATAGCGCGCAGTAAGAGATTTCCCTTGAAACTCGACGAGGAAACTTGTGTCTTCCTTGCAAGCAACAGGAAAACCACATGCTCAACAAGAGAAGTGGAAATTACGATCCTATCCCGGGAACAAATTCTATTATGAGAGTTAAATATTGAAACAATGAACGAATTCCGACAAATGTAGAACGTAACTTACGAACTTAACCCTCACAACGAACAAACTCCAAAAGTTTAAGAAACAATTATAATTTCTAATTTTACAACACCTATCTTTTTACGACTGAAGCACTATATGCAAGACAAAATAATTTAATTCGATAGTACAGAGATTAACTTCAATCATTGTCACAGTAAAGTCAATAACACCAATTTAAATTCAGATAGCTGGCTAAAGAAAAAGACTCCGCTGTTCAAATTACACATGAATTTAGGTACTCATATGCATTTTATGACTCCTGTAGTATATAAATCGTACAATATAAATCAAATATTCTATAAATCACTCAAAAGGAAATTAGAGCTTTTAGTATACTTAAAACTGGTGTTTACACCCCCTGCCACACGCCGAAAGGCGGCTTGTTGGGTATTAATGTAGATGTAGATGTAGATGTAAAATAGCTTATTAATTCTGAACTATAAGAATTGCATACA
Organism: Sympetrum striolatum; assembly: GCA_947579665.1. Classification (NCBI taxonomy): domain Eukaryota; kingdom Metazoa; phylum Arthropoda; class Insecta; order Odonata; family Libellulidae; genus Sympetrum; species Sympetrum striolatum. Next base: position 58,160,783 of record OX388349.1, read on the forward strand.
GAGTAAGAAGACTTTAATGCAAACATTATCTTTAATTCAAATATTTACTGTTTTTTTGGAAAACGGTTAACATGGGATTGGAAGCTCATTGTGTAATAAAACTTACACAAATTGCAAGCTATACGTAACCAACTTACAAGATGTTAGATAAAGTACTTCGACCTGATGTTAAAATGGCGGAATATGTTGTGATTTTCCTTGGTTTCTTGCATTAGTGTCGATATCACTTGGGTCATCGTTGAGATAAGACCCACTTTGGAAATTTTTCAGCTGAAAACCCTAAGAACAAAAGCTACTGACACTTACTTCAACAGAGAGGTAAGAATTGAAGGAAGAATAAATTGTATTTGCAAAGTTTTTCTGTGAATGCAGTAGTAGCCCAGAGCCTAATTTGCACCCTGTCCTTCCACTGTTATTATCAGCAGCTTTTTAAAGGGAATTAGACTAACCATGCAAGATCAGGAGTGAGAAGGTTTGCTTATTCTTTCCTTACTGGAAATTCAAGGATGAAAAAGTCCATAATAAAAAAACCCTATGAATAACACTATAAATATAATTCGATCATGGTAGACTTTAATGAACACCTCAATTCAACGTCATCCATTCCTTAATAAGTTACATATGATCGAAATTACTGATCAGTAATGATAAATAATAAGACGTAATCAAAAGAAAGATACATTTCTATCTACCTTGAGCCTAAATTCAAATGAAAAATATTGCGCTCATTAAAATACGGTAGCAGGAACATCATTTCTCTCGACGACGAGAAATAATCTCACAGAAAAGGGGAAGAAACGAGGTTAAATTGGCATCGTCGTGTAATTTCTTGTAAGAAAATTCGTTGGAAATTGAAATAAATTTGGAATTCGTAAGGGACCTTTGGACGCCTGCTAAAGCCCCGAGCAAAATGGAGGACAGCGGAAAGAAATGGCGAATATGGAAATAAAGGAATCTCGGGATCATTACTATTCCGAAGTCGAGCGGAGGGGCGGATCGCGAACTTTTTTCTCTTTCCTTCGAAAAAAAATGGGATAAAGAGGCTAACGGGACAACCTGGGGATTTTTTCATTACGTCAGAATCGATTGGGGCGAAAGAAAAGTAAATTAGGTACATTCTTCAGTTTGTGAGCGAAAACAAAAGATTTACTTCTGATCGAAATCAATGGAGAAGAAGATGAGGGAGGGATATAATATTAACTTATTTTACGGCTGCTGGGAGAATCGGCGTTGAATTATTCATTCGGGAGGAGCGCGAGGAAACCAAGAGGATTAAGTTACGAATAAGATCGTGCATACATTACATTCGTCTTTCGATTAGCGATTCTTCTGTATCGCAGACGCGGTCTCTGAAACTTCTATGTAAGACTGCGGCGGAGCTTTGAAAGTATAATTGAACAAGTGGGCTCATTTAAATTTGAAGGCGGATGTTTATTGCCTCGCTCCGCGGACCTTTTCTTTCGAAGAAAAGCTCACTGAGTTTCTAATCTCTTTAATGCGCTATAAATAGAAATTCCATGTTTGTCATCAATGCTACAAAATTTTAAAATATTTTGCTTAGTAGCTTGATAAGTTTTAGATGTTTAAAATCTCCAATAGTCTTTGTACGCGTCCCTCAGGGGTAATGAAGTACTTTTATAAAGTCTGAGGACGATATAATTGCTATTAAAATGCACATTAGGTGTTTCTAAAAAGAGCGTCGATCCTTCTAGTATTCTCCGAATACCGGTGATTGAGAGGAGGGACGCCGACAAAGACGTATATTGGAGATTTTAAACCTTTAAGTCATTAACAGCCGTGTCCCAAGTTTTATTTCTTTACTGCTTACTTAGTTCTAAAAGCACCCTTTTAGGCATAAAGAATTGATTTATTTTATTTAAAATTTTGCTGCCGCACGGAAACAAAGAATCCCAAGGAAGAACAATAATCAAAGAAGTCTGACAAAACCGGGACTCGAAACCAAATTGAGATGGAAAACCCAAATTGAGTAAATCGGGATAATATATAATATAATATAATATAATATAATATAATATAATATAATATAATATAATATAATATAATATAATATAATATAATATAATATAATATAATATAATATAATATAATATAATATAATATAATATAATATAATATAATATAATATAATATAATATAATATAACATAATATAATATGAAAATACATATAATAATAAATCGGTAATAGGTATATTCTAGTTCAAGTTCCGGTCTTAGGAATATTACGAACTTTTTATATACTTTGTGAAGAAGCTTACAATTATATGTGCACAAAGAGTATATAAAACTAGATGGAGATTTCTTTTGTAGGACACAAACGAAGAATGTTTGATTTTTATAATTATATTATGTACACTCTCTGGTATATCTGTTATAGTAAACGAGTAAACTCTGCAAATGTGTAATTTATTAGTCAGTATATAAATGACGTAAGGTTTTCGGTATAAGTGTGAACTCAGGTTAAAATGTATACTAGTGCATGGAGGTATCGTACAAATTCTTCGAAAATAGACCACTCTAATGCATCTGAAGTTATCCAAAATATATACTGAAGGAACTGATTCGGAGTATAAATCTTTTCCGTAAATTGTCGCAAATGGATTAGGTTTGGTAGACTTATCTATATCTAAGAAGTCTATTTTCGAACATCATGCACAAACAAAAACAAATACATCTAAAATTCAGAGTTTTTTTGGAAAATGATGAAGAATCTGCATGGAACGCCAAATAAGCCGAATATGGTCTGAAACTCCCACCACTGTTGTTTTCAAATTTGTAATTTGAATTACCAACCCAATACAAATTAGCCTTATAAGCTAAGAAAATACGAAGAAATATAATTGAAAATGTTTTACGGTTAGATAAAACGTGTACTCAAAACATGTATTATTATTCTTACTAATTAGTATTTAATATCTCCCTTTAGACGACATTTTCTGGTAAAATTTCACAGTTGATCACATATTTTTCGGTTAATTTCTTTGGCTTTCTTAATTAAAACGAATAATCAATGATTTTCCCGGATATTAAATTTTAACTAATAAATAATGTTTACATTAATTACCGAGAAATTTAATGCAATCAATGCTTATCAAGAAAAATTATTCTGCGGACACGGTATAAAAATTGACAAATCAAGGCCAGTGACTAAATATGTAATTAATTCTGTATGGAAATGAGAAATATTTTCATTAAGGTATACAGTAATCTCTCATGACGATCACAGGAAGCCGAATGAGCATTTAAACCTGAATTATTTATTTTAATGAAACATATTTTAAAATAGCAGCCCGAGAAACTCCTTTGAAAAGTGCCTCGGTGCATTTTTAGTCTTTGGATTCCTTACTCCAAACTTTATTTCCAAACAGTAAATCAATCCTCTGTTCTCTTTCACTCAGGCCCTTGATAGTTAAAGCAAGATTAAAGAAATCCTCCATCTTTGTGTATTTTTCTCAAGGAATTATATGAATGAAGAGCAACCTGCACAAGCATTTTCAACACAATAGCCAAGCCTTCCATTAAGTTCATGAATCGTTACTGACGCAAGAGCGTATAAAATTAAAAAATACAAAATGACTAATTTATCTCGTATTTTGTGAAATTAGCCGACTCAATGAATATTTTACAAATGAGAGGAATTTTGAAGCAGTAAATTCAGTTCAATTATTTTAACGAAGGGGATAATTAAATATCCGACCCATTGTATCCCATCTACATCCGACAAAAGGTGACTTTTAATGAGCCTGTGGTTTGCTATATAAATACACATGTCATTGACAAGAGTTTAATTAAATGTTGTTTCATGGCATTCTGTAATAAAATTTTCTACTTCTATAAATTAAATGTTTGCTTAGAGATGGAAAACAGGAAAGTGTTAATATCAAATACATTTGAGTTTAACTCCTTAAGCCTTGATGGCTAAATGTTTATCCACCAATATTTTCTTCGAATGCGCACATTCTTTTGTGTTTGATCCTTCTTTTTCTCATATATTAGCAATAAATTTCATCTAATAAGTAATTATATGTCATATCGATGATCGTATGTCGTTAAATTTTATTAATTACCATTTATAAATCATATATGATTACAGAATCAGTAATAAGTTCTATAAATTTAATATTTTAAAATATTCTAGGTTGCTAACTATTATAAACTTTGATTTTGACCCATAACTCACCCGAAAATCGTAATTTTTCAAAATTTGAGAATTGGAGGTTAATCTAAAAGCAAAATGCCACGTTTTGGGAGTTGCAGGATTTAAAAATTCGAATTTATTTCAAATTTCTAAGGATTTTAAAAAAATATTCAATTTTGTCATTTTAAAAAATCGTGGGGAATGTCGAACCACTATGCAAATTGAGAACGTTTGAACAAATACTGATGTTAAACAATCATTTTTGACTTCATAATGAAAAAACATAAGATTTTAATGAAAACTATAGAGAAAAATCGACGTTGTTTGTTCGGAGTCGCAGTTTTTGCCACCAGTCATGTGTACACATCGCCAGTGAGCAGCTCGATCGCACTCGTTGTAATGAATCGTGTTGTTTTGGTTCTGTTTCTTTGCCAATTTTTTGCCGCAAATGATGCAGGAATCATCATCCACGTCTTCATCAGTATTTAGTGGCTCTTGCTGCTTCTTCTTTGTTGTTACTGAAGCACGAATTTCGTTCGTGTTCAGTTTCAGTTCGTGACGATTTCTTGTCGATTTTAATCTCCTTTATGGCCGCTACATATTCTTGGAGATCATCTTTTCGATCATGTTTTGCAACGTAACGCGGCATATTGACGTTAAATTACAAAAAAAAACTCAAAAAATAGTTTGAAAAACTACCTATAACTAATTTCTGGTCGATAATTTATTGTGATTTCGCATGAAAAATCATTAAGGAGCATAAAAAATACATTATATACTTGACAAATGTCAAAAACTAAGTGGTTCGATATTCCCCACAAAAAGTAGTTCAACATTCCCCTTGAAGCTATTTTCTACAAAATAGCCGCCCATGAGTCACAGAACCAAATTTCATGCAAAAAATTTTTTATGAGTCTAAATAATATTCACACACAATGATTTTAAAGATTACCTGCTTGGTTTTACGCAAAAATGTTGAAAAATCAATGTAGTTTTTAAAAAACAAAAACACTTTTGGAATCTCAAAAATCACTTGATTATCGCAGAGAGCACAAAATACGTCTCATCGGTTCGACTGCAAATGGAAAAATGAGATGAAGCTGAAATAATACGATGGCAGAAGTTCCGTATAGATCGAATGTCAGATAATGCCAGATAAGACTAATGGTTCCACATTCCCCATGGTTCAAAATTCCCCACATTCCCTTACTTATTCGAGGAAGACATTAGTTTTTGTAATTAGGCTGTTCAGTAATATCACTGAAGTTTATTGAATTTATCATAACAAGTTTATGTTCCTTTCCATCTTTCAGCTATTGCTATTGGTAGGATTCTGCAGATATTAGTTTAGTGTTCGAACTCCCTCGTAAATAAACAAGGATAATTTCCTTTATCGATTCTTTCCAAACATTCGTTCGCCAAATTTGAAAAGCGAAAAAATATTCCCTTAATAATATATACTTCGACAGGATCATTAACAGACGTTACTAAGGCAGAGTCAATACAGTAATGTTGCAGCAAACTATCTTCCTTAAAAAGTACCAAACTATAATACAATTAAAACCGAGATTATGCATGTTTTACGCGTAATTTAGACCGTATCTCAGAGGAATAATGATAAATGTTCGCAATTTTATGTGCCATTCTTCATTTAAACCCGGCAGCGCGATTCCCCAAGATTTCGAGCAGCACAACTCTTAAGACGTTGGAGCATAAAGGCCTCAAAAGGGCAAGAAAAAGAGGGCTTGCGATACCCAGCGGCGGAAATGCGGGAAAAAGAGCATTCGCGGGGTTCAACGGAGGCGAGGGACTCTTTCCCTAGGGTAATGATCGAGGGTTTGGGCCGAATTTATAGCCCGGGAGTAAAGTTTTGTGGCTGTGAGGAATGGCTCAAAGGAGTTTCGAGGAACCTTTTTTTTGAGGAGGAAAAGAGAGGGGATATTTCGGGGATCCTGAAGGGGTGAGTTGAAGGATGACGCCTCTTTCCGCCCGGGAATGCTCAATGAGGCGATTCTTCCACTTCGCTGATACAGCGTCACCAATCGGAAGACAAATGCGAAGGGGTACGAACGGTTTGGGTGGGACGGGAGAAATGACGTGGGGGAGGTCGAAGACGAGTGAAAACGGAAAATGATGGTTAGGGGCGAAGGTGCCTGTTTCTGACAGGAAATAGAGAGGTGGTGGGGTCATCGGTTGCTGATAGTTGGAAGGATTGATAGAAATGCTACATCTCGAGGATCATACTTCGACGCTCAAAATATCTGATTATTGAAAATAATTTGCTGGAGAATAATCGATATTGGTCGAAAATTGATATTAAATATCGAAAATATTTTTTGTAACGGATACTGATGATAGGAAAACAATCAAAAGTAATCGATAAATATAGAAAAAAGCTTATGGTTACTTTATGAATACCTATAGATGGAGAGTAATCGAAAAATTAGTGAAAATCACATAAAAATAACATAATAGGTTATTACATAAAAATAGTGTAGTAAATAGTAGAACTGAAAATTTCAATAAATAATGTAGTTGAGTGATAATGTGTTATTTTTTGGAACTTGGCATTATAATAACTATGGAAAAATAGATCAGAAGTAAAAATTGCTATGTCAATGAACAACCTAACTAATTATTTGAAAGGGCTACCAAATATCTCTGAAGGGAAACAAAAACTGATAGAATATTTGAAAGTGAAAGTAATGAGTATTGTATATAATTTTTGTGTAATTGCCTATAAAAATAATTAAATAAAAAAATAATAATTAAATAAAAATAATAATAAATTATCTTTGCCACTTATAGTTTTCAATTTTGGGAAGCTGCCGACGAACCTCAAGTTTGGCAGAACGCTTGTGATGTAACTTCTACTTTTATTTTTCTCTTTTTATTTCGACATAATGTATGTATGTAATGTATTTGTAAGAAAATCACTGGAATACCTTTCCGTCACTCTTGCATATTTTTGTTTTACGTAATTGTTATACATTTTTGAATAAATTCAATAAATAAAAAAATAACAAAATGGAAAAATGCTAAGGATGGCTGCAAGGGCGAAACTTGTCCATTTTTAACAAAATTGTGGTAAATACTACGTTTTTTTTTCAATTATTTTTGTAATGGCGTTCCACGATTTAATGTCCAATCATATAGATTTACATTAACATTAATGCAAAGTAACTGAATTAATAATGAGTAAAAGCTCTAATAATCGATATCGATCGAAAATAATTGGTATCAATAGAATGATAATTCAGAGGAATCGATTTAAGAGTTTCGACTAAGGTCATACTGCGGTATAATTCTAAATATAGCCCCTGTCCACGTTGCGCGAGTTACTTCTGGTTCACGGAAGGGGTCGGTGAACTAGGGAGACGAGCCTTCCATGTGATGAAACGTCTGTGAAGAATTAAACGCCAAGGCAAGTTCGGTCTTCAAACCCTTCCACCATTAGTTACAGACGAGAGGATGGAGCTTACAAGAATAGGGGGAATAGTTTGTCTTTCAAGAACAAAAGTGAACACCAACTTATACTTCAGAAATTTTTATTGGAATACCACCATGGTTTCGACTCATGGAGTCGTCCTCATGTAAATACGGACAAATAAGTATGCAATATATATAAGTAGGGAAAGAATGAGAGGGGTGGTTGGGTTATAAGGGGAAGTGGTTAAGGGTGTTGATCACTGTGGGAAGAATAGACGAGGGGAAAGGAGAGAGGTATTCATTTATAACTTGCACATTTGGGTTTGACACATTTCTAAGAATTTATAATTGTTCCAGAGAATTGAAGGAGATGACTTCCTCCGCAAAATACAGGCACTCCATGTTAAAAGACTCGAGGTCGTTCTCGATAAAAATTTCAGTGGTAATGCAAAAGTTGGTGTTCACTTTTGTTCCTGATGCATTCATACCACGAAGTCTCGGCCAAAGCTATTGTGTCTAGTTTGTATTTTTTTCAGAAATGATATAAAAGTGATAAAACAACTCATTCAAAGAAAATTGTATGCGAAATATAATGGGAAAAAATATTTGAGAAACCCTTTCATAAGAAATGAAAATACTAGAATAAAACTATTATAATTTTACTTATATTTTCCAGCTAACCTTAGCTATATTTGCGGAACTTATTAAAGTAGAATCACACCTTTCAATGTTTTAAAATGAATTCCGCACATAACCAAAACGAATTACTATAATGTTTATTCAAAACGTATGACATTTAATAATTTATCCCTTTTTCCGTGTCAACGGTAAAGATATGTTTGAGTTTTCTTTTATGCATTTCATGTAAATTATTTCCATACTCATAGCAAACAAACATGAAATTATGTTGAAATGTGATGGAATGAAATTGGCTGGAGGTTGCGATAATTACTCTCTTCAATAAATTAATCACAGAAGATCTACTTTTAGTAATGAAACGAATAAGAAAATAGTCGTTGAAGAAAACGCTTAATTTTCGTTTATATGCTTGAATATTATTTCTATCTTTTCGAAAATTATATCAGATATATAGATTATATTTAGCTAGATATAATTGGTCAGTACTCTCATAATAGATTTCGTAAATTATCAGTATATGTCATTTGTTAATTGAATAAATGGCACACATCATATTTCGATACTATTAAGTCATTAATTATTTCAAACAAACTACCTTAAATTAAAATTTCGAATATTAACTATTAATCCGACTATATGATGAGAATATAATCGGATTATAGAAGGAATGCGTGACTAGTATGCATAAAATTACTTGCTTCAACTAGGACTAATATAAAAGCCGAAGAATAGTAGAATGATAATGACATTTGAAGCAAATAATCAGATTGAAACGAAAGGAAGGGGAATACCAAGGACGAGCTAGTGGAATATTGTGAAGAGGATTCAGAAGAGACAGAGTTTAACGAAAAAAATAGTTTTTGAACAGATACGTGAAAAAGGCTGTTGGGAAAGGATCAAGTATAAAAGGCTAACATATAGAAGCGTATAAGGAATCAGTGGAAACCGAAAAGAAATAACCAAATTGATATTTACGTACATGAATCTATTGATAGAATTACATGTTTCCTCCGATTAATACGAGAGCTACGTTCCGAAAAGTTGCCAAGTAAAACGAATCCGAATTAAACTATTATACAATGACCACGATAACAAATATTCTTCATCAAGACTAAACCTAAAGATTGAATTAATGAATTGTTCAAAATTCTCAATCAAGAAGACCTGCGTCGTTTATACAGTGATTTCCTGCCTTTGAAACATGATGAAATGGGTATTTGTGCGTATATATAGGCAAACTAACTCAACTCATTTTGCGTTAAAGCGAAGACTTAGTCTTGTAGGTGTTATGCGAATACTTTCATAAATTGCAACTTGTATTAATGCTAATGTCGCATTAACTTCTCGCGAATTAACCGGAGGTAGCCTGAAATTAAAATATTATCGTAAATGATGACATAAAACATGATTATTTGCAATTTATGGATTTCAAGATAAACATTTAGTACAGGAAAGCGAGCGAATTAGCCCGAGGTTGTACAAGAAGTGAAAAATAGTGACTTGGCTGAGACTCGAACCCAGGTCTCCCACTTTCATGATTATTTATTCCTTACAGCTCAGAAAATCTTCTCCACTGTAAAGTATAAATGAAACTGTTTTCGTAGCTCATTGCTATGTACTAATTACTCTGTTAAAACTCCACGCTTCAACTCACGTCGAAAAACGATTGAAATTCCTTAATTATAACAGCAATCCACTAATTGCTTCGAATAATTTACGGATTAAAGTGTTTCTTTCTGAGCATGCTAGAATCACGGAAACGAATCCCCGGAGTGAGGATTCGATGAACGGGTTAAGAAATCTTGGCGACGGGAAAATCTTAAAGAGAAGGTAGCGCGGCTTCCCGACATCGGCGGCGATGAAAATACGATTTGGGAATAATGGAATTAAGGAAATCGCGAGGCACTCGAGCTAAAAATACCGCTCTGATTCGAGAGAGATTTAATTTCGCGAATTTACGACGGAGTAAATGAGTTACGATTGCAACTGGATGGGATGCCAATTAGAATCGCTTCGTTAACGTAAATGGCATTCAAGGAGAATGAGAAAGAACATCGGGTAGATGTTCTTCCTCCTTTTCCTAGAATACCATAGTAAGTACAAATGAAAATCGAGATAGGAAGCGAACTTGGAGAAAAGATGTAAGATGTACGTCAAGATTCCAAGTTTTCTATTTGCTGTAAAGGCACAGTTCACTCCCAAGATAGAAGACTGTCCCCTACCGCAAGAGAGAGCACTCTTTTTACAATCATTTCAGACAGGATTCTCTCGCAATTCAAACATTAATAATTTGAGAATTTATAGCTTCCCGCTTCTTAACAACGACAAAAATTCTGATAAGGGTTATATGCGAGTAATCTTAGTTATTCTAGTAAAATATCTAAGGAAGAGGGTAATGAGGCAGTAGAGGCAAGATAAGTGAGGTTGATTGTCCTTATTTACCTCATTGAGCGAGAATGCTATAAGCCAAGCAAGTTTAATGTACGTGAAGTTCAATGACACTAAGAGAACCGCTTCTTGTGGCATTCTATAAGGAGAGACCTTAATTATTGTCATTAATCAGCATAATTCATACCTCAGTAGCTTTCTGAAATCACAGCCAAGAAACAAGGGAACAAAAAAATAGAAAGATTTATTTTTATCAAGGACTCAAGGTGAGTTGATCTCAATTTTTCTGCGGCGAAATCACCTCTTATATCATAGAAAAGGATTCATCATTTTCCTCCGTCTTTTAGAATTATGGCCTAGAGGACTATTACAGTTTCCTGTTCAGTCAGCGAAGTGTAAGTAATCCTTTAATCCTTTTAGTAATCCTCAGCCGGAAATATTAGCTTATTCTAACTCATTCTCCAATTCATATCCCTACAGAAGCGTTTTCGGGATATTTGAGATACTTTAAAATCCTTTGCAGGCAAATATAGTTAAATATAGGAGAAGAGGAAATCAGCGGCATAAAAGTAATAAGTTAAGATTAATGTAGAGATAAAATAATTTAGTACATCGGCTGATATTATTAATGTAATGATAAATACTGCATCTTTACTACTTAAAACAACTGTATGTTAGGTACTTCAGTAAACTCTAGGTGTGTTTGCAGCCTGAAGTTAGCAGACAGAGACTGGCAGTAGAGCGAACCCACAATTGAACGAGAAGAGCCTTTCATTGCTTTAGGAAGGCATCGATATTGTGTTTGCTAGAATATCATAGTGGATATTGCATTTTTTCAATAAACTGACTGTTTTTACAGAAAATTTCAATCTAGTTTCTAAGAAAATGCAATATAATGATATCCAAGTAATAAATTCTTCCATGGTTCAATTCTATCATATACAACAGAAAAATTTAAAAAGCACTATATATGAGTAAAAACATAAATTCCTTTTCGTCGATATTCAATACGTTAATCCATTTCCCTCCGGCTCCTTTCATGCGTTGCGAAATTGTTTACAAAATATACGAGTACATCATGCAACAGATATATCTCTGGCAAAATACCAGCCATTATCCGTCTTTTCGATATACAAACAATGGGTTTAGTTTAAACTACTCTTTGTGTTTCATTTACAATACACATAAATTGTATGGATACTTTAGCTACGTTATTTTTCTTCGGCTCTCAAGATGCTTTCTACCTGATTTGTATTCACATCATGTACTGCTCCCTCATTCCCAAAATCTAATATTCTTGGTCGCATACTGTGTTTATCTCTCCACTTCTTTCCTAGAAGCTAAGTAGGCTTCGTCTTCGTGACCTTTCTTTATATTCATTCTATTTTCCCAACCTCCCTTTATTTTTTGCCTCGGATAGAATACATAGCAAATATCTCCAAAGTTTGCTTGTTTTTTCACCCTTTCTATACTTCCTATATTCGCACATCTAAAATCTTTCGATATTTAGATTCTTTATACGTTTTGAGAACTCATTGTATTCAATATAAAGTTACTAATCTAAAATATGCAGAAGCTTATACGTAATATCCCAGAGAACGATATAATTTAATTCATGATAATATGAAATTTCCAAGAAATTTTGTTTAGAATGCTCTTTAATAGTGCTTTTAATTTTAAATTTCCCATGTACTTCTTGCTTAATGAAAGATAAATTTTGGTTGTTTTATGAAACTTCTAGTACTTCTATTTTTGAAAAGTAAACATTAACGCGGGAATAAAAGAAGTAACTAATAAAATTGGATGAGTTCAACATAATTCTGTTTCATAGAGCCACACGTTTTCTTCGCTTCACAAATTAATAATAATAATGAGGATTATTATTTTCCTTCAGCAAAATAAAAGATATAGTCTATCTTCTTGCAGAACCACTAGTCACGCCAGTGAATAACCCCAGAGTTATTTTTCGAACATTAATTTCATGCACTTCCCGACCTGATAAAATTATATATTTTTTAAAGTCGTTAAAGGTCTAACGGATTATCACATATTAATATTTTTTGTTCAAATATCCTTAGTTCGAATGTGAACGACTCGAGTCGTCTCTTATAATAAATGCACGTTAAGTTCATTTTGATCGATTGCAGACATTTTTTCTTTTATAGAATTAAATAAAAAATAATACTCGTACGAAATCGAGATAAGTACTAAAAGAAAAGGTATCGAATAAAAATTCTTTGCTGGTGGTATGATATCGTATTTAAAGTGTAACTGAGAGAATTCAGACAAAAATGACGAAATATATATGTAATTTTGTAGGCATAAACAATTCTCGAACGACAAAGGTGATTGTTGAATTTAACTCGCACACGAATACATAGGAAAGATGAACCTCAAACCATAAGTGAACTTTGGAAATTGAAATTCAACTAAATATTTTTACAATTAATATCACCTTCTATAATGTAGGTTTATATGTTTGGCTTTGTGAACAACATTTTAAATGAATAATGTTATCCATGTTTTTATTTTAACTAAATCTAATTCCATCATTTTTGACGGAATTAACTAGTATATTTTTAATTTATTTTTTTCATTATCTGTCGACAGAACGTCAATAGCACAAAAGAATTATATCACAAAATATTATAAAATGCATTTTGAAAACAGCACGGAGCTCACCGTAAAAAATAAGCAATAAAAAGTATTGCAGAAGTGAAAAGAAATACAAATAATATGATAAAGAAAATTAACAATGCAATAAGTAAATCTGAAAAAAATTTCTATTATCAAAATTAGGCCACTATATTTTACCTTTAGAAGAGAAAAAATATACCTTAGAAAAGGACATGAAAAAAAAAACTTCTTTAGACACAAAATTCGATATCTTCAATAATGACAAAAATGTAAGAAGAGGAAAATAGAAAAAAAAAGTTTTAATAGATTAACATATGTACACAAAAATTCATGTGTGCACCATAGGAAATCAAGCAAAAGTGAAAAATAATAATTTGTTATTGAATATGAAACCTTTTTTTCAATCTTAACATAAGTATAATGATAATAATAATAATGAATCACTTTGAGATCGGAAAGTCACGTCCAAAAGTTCACCGCTCATAGAGTAGATAATCCGATGTTTGGTTACCAAGGTATGTGACAGGATTACAGAAAAGTCGCTCACGAGAAGACGGCAAAAATGCGAATACAGTCAAAGCAATAAAGCCCCACCTATGGAAAAAACATGACAAGAAAAGGCACAAAAAGACGCGAAAGACGAAGGGGAAAAGGCATTCCTTGGGTTCACCGATGTGATTTTAAAAATTCATCAGCCATGCGTGAAAAACGGAAACTTTTTCCTGCCTCGGTCCTCCTAGGATAGAAGGTTATGAATTCCAATTTGCCTCTCGCATAAAAAACGCAGGGGGAAGCGGATAGAGAATTGAACGGGTCGCAAAATGTGAAAGTCGAGCGTTAGGTATCGATCAAATGGAAACTTTTGGGAAGCCACTCCAGCGTTTGGGTGTTTCTAATCCAGGGGCTTCGGAATTAACGAGTTCAGCGAATCGGATAATCCACTGTTTCTTTCTCGATATATATTGATCCTTCCCGGCTGATAAGTTCCCTTTCTCTTCGTAAATAGGGAAATAGTATCGGGGAAGACTATCTCAAAAAATAATATCCATAAAACTGAATGGAATTCCACCTTGGCAGAAAATATATAGCCATTCTCAATTGTAAGGCCCAATTTCTTTTCCAAACGACTTATCTAAAAAAAGAGTTTCCAATATAACATAAAACGTAAAAGTTACTGCTGCCGTCACCGAATTTATTCAAGAAATATTTTTTAAAAATCACCCCTCCGCTTATTTCTTACCTTCTAAAGAATAAATACAGTATATTGCCTGAAGATGCCAGAACCCTGGTGAATCCGGTCGCAATGAATAACTTATGGCAACACAATGCTTTTCTTAGTCTCTTCTGTGTTAGCCTTCCACGAAGTAACGCCAACACTCCGATTTTCTTACATCATTTCACTGCACAATCAATGTCTGTTTCTAATAATCGCATAAAATATTCCTGTAAGAGGTTATTGGGTTCTTAAGACAATGATGATATACTTTGATTAATTTTAATGATGTTTGAGCTTCATAATTGTATTGACTAAAATTCTCTTTGAAAAAAGCATACACAAGCGGACAAAATGTGAAGAAAAGTTTAATTTAATTTAATGTCACAATTTAGTAGTATTTATTAGTTATTTTGATAGTACAATTTTTCATTGATCATTAGAGATAATACGCCAAGTATTGGTTATTTTAATAATGCAGTTAATTAATCCTTTAATACTTGCCTTAATCTACCGTTTTTAAGGGAAATAATATTCTCTACCAATTAGAATATTAGCTTTCCACTTCGTAAATATTAGTTTATGACTCTGTAGCTATGACGGAAGTATAGATAGAACCAAATTTAACACAAATACTACATTTAGATAACTAGTTATATGTAAAAATAAATGCCGCCCAACGATTAGAAAGTAATTTCAATAAGTTTCACCGTGTAGAACTTTCAATGAGATAGGAGAGCAATGAGATGAAGTTGAAGAAACTCACTTGTGAATTATCGACCACAATCGAAAGACTAAATCAATCCTTTCATCGTTCCTAAAATCCTGATTTATCCACAAAATTTAGGAAGAGAAGGTAGGATCTCGCGCTTTCTTTCCGTGAAGCAATATAGCAAGATGAAGATAATCTCTATGGATCGGAAAATTTCAGATCGGTGCAATTCGCAAACGCTGATAAAAGGATTTCACGAAGGCAATCGCAATTCTAAAATGAATCCGATAAACGCCTTCACAATAAACTCAGGGCACATTCAAACAAGAAAGTGCAATCGCATACTTAACTGACGAAGACTTACAAAAGTTTTATCTAAAATTCACGGAAAAGAATCAGGAATAAATCAAAGGAATGAGTGCTCCTAGCTTGGCTTAAAGGATATTGAACTGAATTCTGTGATAAATGAAAGATTTTTTATGTTCGCAAAGTCAGTTTTCTCGTGATGAAGTTAGGATATACAAGATGGATGTGCCAGTTAAATAACGCATATAGAGCGAAAATACCAATCACTTAAATGAGACCAATATAAACATTGAGATCTCAAATGCAAAGTGTTGGGGCTTGGTTGCAAAATCTTCCTTACAAAAAGTAATTTATAATCTGAAGCAAAGAATGAAAATGTTGTTGTTATTGCGCTAAGGAGCCCTCTCCTGAGGAAATCTTAACATTCACATTACTCTTTCCCTTTCAGAAATAGCAGCGGATATCTTACATTATCTTAAAAGTAGAGATATATAATTACCAATTAATGATGTTATGCAATGAATATAAACCGTTTTTTTAACTACCCTGTTACAAATATTTTCATCTTCGACTGTGCCAGAAAATAATTATTAAATAAACAAGCAAATAATGAATACAAAATAATTCCATACAATACAGTGGTAATAGCTTTAAAATGAACTTTAGAATACATATTTTCGTTTCTTTAGCAACAGTGATTAAGCGAATATTACTTTTTGAAACTAATAATGATGGATAGATTTTTCGTTGTGTGAAACACAATGTTGTGTGTTTTTTATTGTGTAAAATTTTATTTAATGAAATAAAATTTTATACAGTTTTTACTAAACATTTTCTAATTATCTCGGGTTTGCCTTATCTATGAGCCACAGATTGTAATAAAAAAGAATAACATTCATCATAATATTATACAACCAGACTTGTAGTTACTGAGTCGAAATCCTAATCTTATTCCAGCCATAGATTCCACTGGAGTCTAAATGATCTTCCCCTATACAATGATTTTTAAGAGATTTTATACACAAAATAGTAGGGGAGCTTTCAGCTATTTGTAAATACGAGAAAGCAAACTAGACTAAACAGTAAAAACTAAGATACGACGGAAAAATTCAATGGGGTTTTGAGAAGAATGACTCCATATCTCTTAAAGAGGTGGAAAGACTGTGTTACAAAAATCGGTCTTGCCTTTCATAAAATATTTGGGATTTATTCCCCGACCCAAAACTTCTTTTTCTCTTCTCCTAAACTGCAATACTTTATCCGTTTAATGCGGCTGAAGGCACGGGATAAAATCCTCAGGTGAATAAAAACAGCGATGGAGAATTTCAAAAACAACGCATTTTCGATACTTACGAAAATAATCAGAGTTTTCCAGCATCTAGAGATACATTATTTAAGCGCATTCATGAAAAATGAATGGAGTAAACAAGTACTACAAATTCAGCTAACTATAATGAATATTTCATAAAGAGGGATCCACAAAATCCTTAAAAATTTCTGTGATAGTTCCCATTTCACAAGCAACGCAGTGACTGTTCACATAGTTACACTTATTAATGTGGCAGTCATTATTTTGAATCGAAACATTTTTCAAGGCGTTTGCGATATATTTTGCGAAAGCAAATTCATGATTAGAAGATCAGGGGAGTTCAAAATTTTCCCAGATACGTTTTCCGCTGATCAACATTGGTTCTAACTGTAAAACTGTGCAATGTATTGTGATTTCTAAGAATGTATGGAAATTATTAATATTAGCGATGTTTTTTATTAAATCTCCCTCAACTCTCTGACGATATAAAATATAGATTAGAATTATAAAATTTGGTTACACTTCGACAATGGATATTTTAAACAGGTAGAGGCATAAATTGTTGGTGTAAGAAGTCGAGGTACACAGCATAAAATTGAGTTATTGATCTGCTCGTCAGGCGTGTTACAGACAAAAATTGGCGAGTTAGCGCAGTGAAATCGATGGAAATCTTAAGAACCGATTTAATAATTATGAACAGCTTGAAAAACACTTGAAATGTAGAAGGCTATATTAAAGGTAATTATCATGTATGAATACGCCACCGTAACCTGGTGACAGCATATACCCAAGCTCATTATTTGCTATTCTTGACTAAAAGGAACCACTGTCGATCAATCCGGATCGCTTCCAAAGATTATGTTTTTTATAAACATAGTCTTAAATCGGAATTCAACCCCGTTCCATATTCATCAAATGTATTGCATATATAGCCTAAATTTATAAAATAACCTCACGGAAAATATCGGATATAAATTAACAAAGTCATTCAATCATTACCTCCTCATTTGGGACTATGTGACCATTTTTTACGGATCGATATTCCCAGAAATAAAATTATTTTACACAATCCATTTGATAAAAAAATGAGATTCAAATAGCCATAATATTCTTTTCGCGACATGACATTACTTTTTATGTCTTTTTATAAATAGCCCAGCCAAAAGGCAAGTTTAATTTAGTCCCTACAGTATTGGATATCAAAAGCTACAGACTCCGTGTGAGGCAAATAGCAAGACAAGGGGAATAGCTATCTTGCTTTTCTAACTGAGGCAGAGTAGACTGAGCTAAGAACAAGTCCTCTTAAGGTCAGATCCAACGTATAATAGTAATACTCACCGAAGCAATCAATAAAGAGAGATCAAAATAAATGTGTCTTATCAGTAACATCCATACCTCAGTTGCTTTCAAATTACCACGGTTATCAATGTGACTGAGACAAAAGTAAATGAAACGAGTTTTCCTGTATCAAAAGACAAATGAATGACGTTCCATTAATCAAGACATGGCGGCAGGAAGACGTTACACGTTAATAAACCCAAAAGTGTAATTTCCGATGGAGGTGAAAACTCAGAAAGAAAGATATAGAATTCTGTTTTATATGTCCGAACTTCGTGGGAAGACATGCTGAAGAGAGAAGAAAGACTTAGTGATGCCCACACAATATTTTCTTTTTTAGTCGACCGGTTTCGGCTACGCAGCGATCATCATCATACAGCCATCATCGGGTGATAATGGCTCTGTAGCCGAAGCTAGTAGATTAAATAAAATATTTTTAAGGATATCACTAAGTTTTTCTTCACCTATAAGATAGAGTGGATTAGATATAGTATCTTCAACCTGCCACTGAGTCGAGATTTACATAAAAATAAAGTAGATGGCTGACTGAGATGATCGGCTAGAGATGGAATAATGAAGAAAGAAAATTTTGAAGAAAGCTGTTAAAGAATTAGAGGTTAAAAATCTCCAATAGTCGTATTTATCGGCATTTCTCGTCTCATTCACCGGTGTTTGGAGAAAACAAGAGGACACCGCTCTTTAACAACACTCAAAAATCATTAAAGTTAATTTATTAAAGTGCGGCGTTTTCTCTTGTTTTCTCCAAACACCGGTGAATGAGGCGAGGAACACCGAGAAAGGCAGCTATTGGAGATTTTTAACCTTTAATAGAATAATGTAATAAGGGATCAAAAGATTGGGAGACTTCGAGCCGAATAGTTTTTTATGGGAAGGCGAGTACAATAGGTGCAAAAGCAAGAAAGGAATGATAGCATATGGGAGGAAATAAGATGATGGTAAGGGATAAGAAAGAGCCTAAGGATATGAGCGTGCGGAGAATGAAAATCCAGCGGAGATGAGGCGAGGAATAAGAATGAGAGAAAGCCAAAGAAAAGCGGAGAATGCAAATCAATTGCAAGGAGGTATAGAAAACACAGCCGATGTATTCGATGATAAGGCGTTAAAGTGGAACTGGATTCCGAAGAGGATATAGTCATACATATAAATGGTCTCCTTTGCTACGTCATGTGGAAATCATCCGAGTGTTCTGGCAGTCCCAAGTCAGCGATAAATCGCGATCGGATGAATAACATGGCGTTACACAACCAATGGGATTCACACCTTCAACCCTCGAACCTCCAATTCAAATTGAAAGGTAATCCCTTGATGATGCCTTCCGTCCAAAAAAAATAATTTGATACAAAAATAAACTGTCATTAGTGATTGAAATCATCGGTTCAGCTTTGACTGAACATGCATTTTTTGAGATAATTTGAGACATAAAAATTCTCATTCGAATTTTGAAAGGGTTTAAGGAAAATCAATAGCCAAGTATGCGAATGGAGCCTAGGGACAATTCTTTTTATTCCTTTTACAATGAATATTTGTTTCACTACGTTCCTTCATCATAGTTCACATTTCAGAATTTCCGCCTCTCACTCCTTGGTCAACTAAGATATCAGTCTATGGCTCTTAATACTTCCACAGATGTGAATTGAGTTTATTGCAAGAAATGAATTGAATTCCCTACATGTGGTGGCACATTTTATCAGACAATACGAACTATATGACTCAACATTATAAGTATTGAGAGTCAATGAGCTACACAAAATCATTAAATTTTAACTAAGCTTAATTGTTTCCTTTCCAATTACTAGCATGGAGTTCTACAGTGTGAAAGCTCCTTTGATTGATTTTATCAGTAAATTATAAATAAAATGGAAATTTATTAGTGGAATGTACTACAAATCAATGTTCTCTAAAAAACTGAATGAAAAGTTTTTTTAAGATAAAAAGGAACTTTCAATTTACAAAAATAAACGCTAATTGATGATATAAATACATAAATAAATGAAAACTTTTGATGGGTAAAACTAAATTTTTCATCTTCCATTTCACCCAATAATATTGTAAACATATTCCTTATAAGGACAATTCTTTGGAGAAGATGGCTTAAGAAAAACTTAAGTTTGTTTTGAAATAAATGAAAAAGAATAAAATGTGATGAAACTGTTTTCTCTATCACGACGATACACAATTGACGTATAAACACATAGCCAATAAAACGTCTAAATTTACACAGTTAGCAAAACACTTAGCGATATTAACCTTGAGAATTATTTGACATCACAAAGCCTGTTAGGAATCGAATATGTGCTAAATCCCTTCTGTATAACTTCAAAGTGGACGTATGGTTGAATGCGGAATTGGTATTTGAGCACTATCGTCATAATCACGCCTTGAATACACCAGCAATATTTCTGGTCAAAGTCAAACAGATATTCATGTACATGCATCAAAGGCGGGAGAGGCAACTTGTCACCCTATCCGCAACGAGTTCTTTCAACAAATGGTTCTCAAGCTCGATTGCATCAGCCGGTCATGAGGTTGCTATCCTCATACGTTAACATCTCATCTCCAATACTTCAGCCAACCCTTTAACCTTCCGCCGCCTCTAATTGCTGCCCTCTGTCAGGAGAAGATAAACTTCAAAAGTCGGAGCATCAAGTAGGCGTTGAAGTAGCTAAGGTAGGGAAAATGAAGATAGTGAAAACGCGGGAATTCTATCACGGATCTATATAAATGGATGAATATGCTCAGATTTCTTGCTTGGTGGAGCTATATGAAACATACAATATGATTTTAATAACACCTGGATAATACTATGCTTTATGAAATAGAATAATTGAAATGAACGTATAGCTAATCCGCAAGTCCTCACACTTTGTGTAGCTTCAAGGTACGGTCAAAGAAATCATCAAAAATAAATAACGAAAAGGAATAAATAGCATAAAACCAGCAAGAATCGGTAGATAAATAATTTATCATACTAAGACAATACGCATGGATAATTTGATCAAAACAGAGAAATTTATCTTTGTCTTAACGAGATTCAGTTTAGATTAGAAAAATATATATGCAGCCATGTTCTATGTATAATCAAAATCATAATAAGTCATATAATACCACCTTAGTGTTACATTAAATTATGTACCCTTCGATGTAATAATGGTCCACCGCTGAAATAGAATAAATTGTCATTAAGTACCAAAACCATCAATGAATGAATCTGCCTTATGCACATTTAACTTCCAATGGAAGCATCTTCAGAGGTAAAAGGTGAAGTAACCTTTGCTTCTTAAGATGCTACCATTTGAAATGAGCATCAGCCAGATTCATTCATTGATGGTTTTGGTACTTAATGACAATTTATTCTACCCTTCCATATGTATAATCATCCTCGAAAATTAACCAAATAAAGTAATGCAGGTAAGCTGATGACAACAGAATATACAAAAATAGGAGTACTGAGAATATATAATCAGTATCAGTTATACTCCAGTAGCCTTAATATCAAGACAAGCATGAACAGGACTGAGAGCCTCCATTTTCTGCTATAGACGAGTAAATAATTGAAGATATGTGTACTTTTCCACTAAATCCAAACATCGGTCACATCTGTATATTTTAACATTCTAATCGTCACAATAGTCTAGAAGTAACAATGAATGAGTTTCCATAGATCCAGAAAAAAATAATGATCATGATGTCTTAATTGGTATAATTTAGCTGCGAATAAACCACTCTTACCACTATGCTTTAAATCCTAAAAGACATTGAAAATTAACCCTATAAACAGGCATACAACCATGCTCTCAAAAGAATTCGAACCAGAGATATCAGTGGTTTGAGGCTAGGACGTTAAGCACTAAACTAGCGACGCCGACAAAGATTGAAGAACTGCAAAATGTTAGGGAAGGAACAATGAAATAGAGAACGCATTGACATTAAAATCCAAAAAGGATAGCTATTGGATGTAGGTCTCCGAATTCCTCTGAAAGAAATCGTTACAGAGGAAACAAACACAAACATTCACGAAATGCGGCGTAGAAGAAAAACAGTCTAATTTCGTGAAAAAGAAAGGCATGAAGTTTGATGAAACGTGTTAGATTGAGATGGATGTCAAGCGAAGTAGGGACAGTGGAGGATAATTTGGAGTAGAGTGCAGAGGATGGGAGGGCATTGAAAACTCCCGCTGGGAGGTCGATAGAGAGGTTGAACTTCAGCGGGGCATGGGGGGGGTTGATTAAAGGTGAAATGAGAGGAATTCTAAAAGTAGCACGTTCACCCAGAGAGAGACAGAGGTGTGCCATGCCAGGATTTCTAATGCTCTGCGACCCTTTCCTTTACATCCCTTGGTCCCTTTTGCAGCTACGTCCCCATTTCCATCACTTTTACAGTCTGTTCCCCCTTTAGCCCGAGACACGACAACGCTTCAGCCGACTTTAAAGTCTAGAAGAAAGGAAGGTGAGGCAACCTTACCTTTGGGAGAGATATTTCTTTCTGTAAAACTTATCGGGGAGTGGAAAGTTTTGGTTTTCCCCCTTGAGTGGAGATTTATAGGGATCGCCACTATTCTCTCGGATTCCCTTTTGTGAGGTTGTGTCAGGTCGCCGACTGTGAATCGGTCCATACCGGAGAAGGCTTTTCTATAGATTGATTCTATTCGTCATGCCGATTTCACTCTTATAATAGCCTAAAAAAACAACACAGACCCTTGGGTTTTGCTTCGTAGTATTTATTCTTTTCTTTGAATATTTTCATTGTTTGGTTTTCTATATATATGTTGGTGTTTGCCTAAATATGTTCTCAATTTATCTACGAAACCTGCTTTGTGTTTTATTTTATTGTGTGGTGTATAAATAGTAAATAGTCTTATCCTGAAGCAGTTTGATTTCAGCTAAAGATTTGAAGACATAAATGAACTTCTAATAGCTCATATTCACGCTTTTAATCTTACAATTAGTACTCGTATTAGATTATGATTGCTTCATAGGGATAACTGTAAAATATTATAAAATTAAGGGTTAATTGTAAGAATGGTCTTCTTAAACTTGAATGTATCCATCTAAACTGTGATCGTCATAAAATTTTCTTTCTTAGCTTAGCTAAAATTTGTTGGGAGCACTTCAAATGAACTCCGTACCTTCGAGGTTCTCTAACATCTTGGATAAAGAACCACTAAAATCTATCGAATTTAAGATGATAGATCGGAAATGAAGACGATTTGAACATTTATCCGCAGAATATTTTCCTCGAACACTTGCAATGAGACATCAAAATCCCATCACCCAAATTTTCAACTTTTTATATATCAATAGTCACATGTGTTCGGATAACTCGCATAAATCACCTCTAGAGGGGAAAGTTAGACTTAATTTAAATTATTTTCACTGCCAAATAGGTTTCATCGAAAATATCGCAGAAATCCACCACCACTCTTCAATTTGTCCGTTTCCTGGTCAAACAAAAAGGAATAGAATTCGTAGTTGGCGAATTAGATTCACTTCAATTCGTATTCAATTGATAATACATAATTCATTCTTAAAAGAGCCAAATGCTAAAAACCCATGCTAATGATTTACGAAGCATATCAATTAATCTGAAAAATTCGGTGTTAGGTTTTCGTTACCACGCTATGAGATTTTAAACAATAATTATATTAACAGAAAGAAGATTAAAGTTTCAAGAGCCACAGATGCCTGTAGACACGCATGACAAGTAAAATGTCGCCACGAAATTGGTGATATGATATCCCTATGATATTCCTAATCTACTTTCTTTTTCTTCCCTATCCTCAAACACTGTTGAGTAGAAGTTTGAACCAACTTCCTCCTTTTATACGGCTTCCCCTTCTCCATTATCGTACATAATCCTTCTCTCTTTTTCCTTGTGTTCTCTTTGATTCCATCGTCTCATCTCTTTCTTGGACCAATGGCTTCCTCGATACTTCCTTTCTTATGAAACCTTAGCGAGTCTTTCCTCTCCTACCCTTTTTTCATTGGCATATCATAAAGGTTCTGTTTTAAGGATCTATCTCTTTTCATTGCCCCAATTACGCCACTTTGAGCTCTTTATATGTAATCCGTACTCGGTTGAATTGTTAATTTTCAATAATTAACCACATGCCACACAAGTAAAACTAAATGAGAGATAGTGTGAACATATATCCTAATTTTCCATGGTACATATTTACATTAGCTACTTCACAGAGGAGTATTTTCTCATTAACTGAAATAACTTCTTGGCTCGCAATCCAAAATATCTACTTTATTATTTTATCAGCAATATCGGTATTTAATAATGAAACACAGCATTTAAGAGGTATTATTATTTTGTATCAAAATGTATCTTAAATGAAATTATGTCCCTTTCACAATAACGATATATGGAAAAATGTACTGCCATATAAAGCAGTTCAAGAAAAGCTCCATACGGATCAATTCAATGCATCTCAATTCTCGATGAACAGTTCTTTCTATGTGCATAAGTAAATCATTTCTTGAACAATAAAAAAGTAACGTTAATCTCGTGCATGGACCTTCTTAGTTTGAAACTCTTAAATAGGTAGCAATTACTTACCTACCTTTAAAGTATCTTAAATTATCAGATGACTCAGATCAGATGACTTAAATCAGATGATTTGGATCTAACATAAAACCTATTAGAAGGCAATTTGACTTATGTTTCATCTTACGAATATTTATCTCTTTGAAATAAATTATGTTCCTTATCCAAAATCAATTTACTCCATTCAAATCTCGAATCTTTAATAATAAAAATTATTCCTCGCTGAAGCAGGAATTCGAGGAATTTGACCTGGATTAGCAAAGCGCATTCCTCAGATAAAATATCGAAAATATACAGCTCGGCAACCTATAAGTCTCTTTAAATTCATATCTGCGAAGGGATGACAATTCCCTTTCAAAAGAGAAAAATAATGTTATCGAGTCGGCCGGATATATCATTCGTAAAACTGATGATAACAGGTTAATATTCAAATATCATTACAAAAACCACTTTGAGATATAAAAAAAATTAAATAGATTTCCGCTGAGACTCAGCAAGAGCACGCCCAGAGCTTGGGAAAATGAATTGTCTCTGCTTCTCATGCACTCGGCCACCAAACTATTCAATTTGTTTTATTAAATTCGAATGAGTGGAATTCGTGCTTGGAATCAATACAGACTTCGATGCAAAATATAAACGAATCGAATCGAAATAATACCGCGATAATGACAAAAATCTATTCAGTATGCGGAGCACGAGAAAGGAAAGGTGAAATCTGCATGGCAATGAGTTTAAAATTGGTTTTATGGCGGAAATGAAATATATATCCCGAATTTAATTTCCGTGAAAAAGGAAATAAAATTCTACCACCACAAAAAGATGACAGAAATAAAAAATCATGTGAAACAATTTATTTACAAATTGCTCTCGAAAACGCTTGCAAAAGAAAAGAAAATAAATAAAATAATTTTTTAAGACCCTGGTACTGACTAGGAAACCAAAAAATAAGACCAACAAAAATTCCTCCAAGGAGCAACCGAAAAGTTAATTATACGGGATACGTGGTGAGAAAGAGAGGGAATATTAATTGGACACACGCTGAGACGCAATGTTCTGTTGAAGACAGAAAGGAAAGGAATTTTAAGACTAAGGAATTACAGAGGAATACCCAGGTTGAATAGCGAAAGAATTACGAGGTTAAAGATCGGAATAATAAATGAATTTTTGAATTTAAATAAACATACAATATCCCTTGTCAATGATGAAATGCTTTTAAAAAATATAAGAAATAATATTTAACTCAAACGAAACAGAAAATAAGAATCTTTCCCATCATGGCCTCAGTTAAATACCCAGACAATAGAAATAGTATTTAATTCTATTTTAGTGCCTTACTTATCTATCATTACCATAAAGTTATGTATATTACTATGAGGATGAAAGGTAAATAATTGCATTATATTTGATCGAAAAAGATAAAAGCGCTGAAAGACACAAGTCACATTTTTGGTTCACCTAAGGAATTTTTTGCCAGATATATAACACAAGATATTTAAAAAAGTGAATTTTACCTGTGATAAGGTTCTCTTATATTTTTATTCCGGAAGCATTTTATAAAAATATTATTCATTAATAAGGCTGTCAAAACTAGAAGTAAGATTGGAATATTTTATCGATATTTACGGAGAAAATAATTATTTACCTAAAATTAGATCTTATTAAAAGTTTTGAGTAAAAATATAAAATAATGAAACACTTATAGGTTTTAAGAATCAGTGTTCTCTATCTTAGCACTGATATACGTGATTTATTCCTACGGAAGACAGGGTGAACAATTTTATGTTTCTTACCGAAGATAAACCCACAAATGCTTTAATATTTAATTAAATTTAATATAATACAGCAAAATATATCATATAATGATCGAATCTAATATATGTTAATCCAAAATTGTGAAGAGCATATCTTATGGTGTCATCAAAGGAAAGGCAGACTTAGAATAAGACAAAATTTTGAAATATATGATGTCGAAAATGTGACTGAAGAATTAAAAAGTGTGTAAATAAGTGAGAACTTGCCGGTAAATTTTCCTTAAATCATTTCTCTGTATTTCAATTTTAACTCCCCTTCCTCAGTAAAACAAAATAAGAGATACTCTTTAGAAAATCGCCGAATAGATAAATTCATGCCTTTGTTGGATTTCTAATATCAAGACACTTTTGAGTGAATTCAACAAGCAAAAAAAATCCTCTCATCGGTCCACACTACTTAAAAGAGCGGCCATTTTACGGAAACAGGTAAATTCCTCTTCGGTCCACGGATCGCAAAACGCTTCAAAAATTACTCTCGCAATTTTTCCGAATGTCAAGCGCGATGGAATCGGTGACTCGCTTCTAAAAAATCGCGGAAAATTATAAAAACGAGCGGTGTGAATGCGTTTGCACACTCCGGTTTCGAGAGTGCTCTCTCGGAGAGTGTATCTGGTACGCCAAATACCGACGCAAATTTGGATTTCACTCCACTGCGATGGCGATCGTGTGAAAGTACACGCACCGACAACTGCATTCAAGCCCTCCGTGGAGTATATGCACGCATAGGTGCGAAACAGAAAGGAACTGTTGACGCGAGTAAATCTGTGTGTGATTCGGTTCCGCTACACAGAGAACGGCTCGCCATTTTCCGAATGAATTCAGGCCCTGTTAAGTGGAGAAGCGAGGATATGCACTGGCGTGACGGTTCTCGGTCTATAGCTGAACCATAGACAGCGACAAATATTCTGGGCACGTTTTTAAATGCCTCAATCTGATGAGCGATGGATTGAAAAGAAAGGAAAATGGGAGACCTGGTTCGAGTCTCAGCTAAGTCACTATTTTTTACCTCTTGTATAACCATGGGTTAAGTCGCACGCTTTCGTACTACGTAAAATTTAAATTAAATCGTTCGTAGATTATTGTCTACTTTCTACTTATTACGATTATTGCCTATTTATCCAATCGCCAGTATATTTTATGGTTATTTTCTAACAATTATTGATAAATCAGGCAGATGTTTAAAAAGTGGTTAGAATTAAGGTGGTTTCTCACATTGTTGATTACAATACCGACAACTTGACCTGCGTATGCAACTAGCAAGAGAGTTCTAGTTTAAAATAAATTGTACGAATACATCAAAAGGATCGATCTTACTTACACCATTTGCATAGAAAAAATGCAGAGATCTTTATTAGTACCTAATTAATGCATGGGTTAGTATTTGAGTGCATATACTTACTTATCAAAAACTAGGAAGGAAGAGGTCACAGTTTTCTTCTTTAGCCAAATTTATCTTGGTTTCCATTTTATCCATCTAGCCAATTTACAATATAATTTTAAATTCCTGTAATTCGTGTGTCGTTATGCATTTTGACCCAATCTCCAATAAGAAATTGCGGCCTCCTATATTAAATATATTGCATATCGTAAAATTCTGCCGCATTGAAGATAATCTGCTACTTTTATTTATCAATTCACATAAAACTTATCACCCCTATCACCTAGGGTCTTCCACTGGAAGTGAGAGTATAATATTCTTTTTACACTTACAGTGGGTAGTTCCTTGTCGTAAGTAAAATGGATAAATTAATTATAGCTTGAGCAGACGGAATGAAAAATGATCAAGGAAATGTTGCATTTGGACCCAGAAAATAGCCAACAAGTTTATAAACCTAAGAACCAAATACGTATTCGACAGCAAGACAAGACATCTTTAGAGGTTGAAACTGAAATTCACCCGAATTCTAATATCAGATTATTAGTATGTAATCATCCGCTAGGTAAAGCTTATATGTGATACTGATAAATATCATTCTGTTAGATGAAATCCTGGGAATCATGTTTTTTACATTGACAACTACATCTTATACGGCCCGAATTTTTGTAAAGCTAATGGCTAGGTAATCTCATTTTTCTTGGCCCTCATTTTGCTGAATATATCACCAGTAAACCGGTTGATAATTAATATTGATCAAATACTAGACAAATAATTCGCAGTCTAAGGCGACGTCTTGTGGTATTCCATTACGTAGAAATGAATTGATATTGTACTTTTTCCAAGAAAAATAAAAATATATTTAATAACTGAAAACAACCAAATTTCTGAGAGTAATCGTAATTTGAAGATGATAATTACCCGTCGAAACTAGATCGTTTTCATCTTAAAATATATTTTAATTATTTGTGGAAAGAGTACAATATATTTATTTTCTGAATACTGGACATAGAACCAATCGTATTTAGTGGTAACCAACAGAATCGTAGAGTAACGACTTAAACAATGACAGATGGTACTAAATAGTAATATGTAAGGCTGAGAGAAGGTGCTTAACACTTCTGGTAGCTATAAATGTATTTTTGGCATCCGTTGGAAAGCATTAAACTCTCCAAGTCATCCACTGTTAACAACACTTCCATTCTTTTGGCCTTCGAGGATAATATGCGCCAGGATATGCGAATGAAAAAGTATTCGAGACTTAAATGCGCAAATAATGGTTCCAAAGTTTCGGAAAACATAGCTGAGAGAGTTTAAAACTTTTAGAAGGAGTGCACGATGCGAAAAAAGGTGGAGAAACGTGGTCTATGAGGTAGAAGGCCCCTTCACTGCCGTGAGAATCCCTATGAGAATAAAAGAGGAGAGAGAAAGCTGGCACCAGTCACATTACGACTGCATTCCTCCAAAAATATCTGGATAAACATCCTTCGCAAAAGGGAAAATCCTGCCCTAGCGTCACTGGAGATTCGTTTCCATTCGCAATATTACTTTCGAAACCAATGCCTGTTCAGATAATTGTATGTATCATTATAATTACGGTCTAAACTTCATTATTTCTATTTTATTAATAAACCATACAACATCAACTTACCTAAATTTAATGTTTCAATTTTTATGTTCATCAATTATTAGTAAACATTTAAAATGTACGTATATTAAGTTTGGATTATTTATCACTTCTAAAATAATAATTTCAAATCGACTGTCTTCTATCGTAATATATAATTCTTATTTTATTTGTGTTTATCTATCATAGAACAAATCTACTTTGCAATTATATGGCAATTTAAGGGGTGTAGCTTCGTGTTTCGACTTTTGACAACAATATTCGTTTAATTTCTATAACTGCAATGGTTTGATCCAAAACTTTAACGTCACGTAACATTTCAATGAATGTATAAATCATAAGCAAATTATCAAAATCAGAATATTACGCATGAACTAAATAATAATAAATAATATCTTTTAGAAACAAATCGTTGTTTCGAAGACTATGGTAAGTCCACTGAAAGAAAAATTTACTAAATTCATTCATTAAATAAATATAAAAGTGATTATCTTTTCTCATATGTATATTTAATACATTTCATTTAACAAATATAAACCCTATGATTCTTAATCAATGGCAAAGATACATTTAGCGAGTTGAAACCAAATAGACTCATACTATAGCACTCATAAACCTTCTCCATGAAAGGTGTTGGTGATCTCACCTATTTCTTTGCTAAATATTACTACCAAATCAAAATCATTTTTATTTTCAAACCTCAAACTAAAATGCTATAAGAATTCTTGGAATAACATCAAAATGTAGCTTTTGTAACAGCGATAAAGTTTGCGGAAGATATCTCAAAGCTCAAAATACAGCTGAAAATTTCTCTTACGTAACAGACTTTATTTCGTCATATTATGTAAGATGATCGTGACTTTATATTATGCAATGACTTACGCAATCATTTCATTTGACACGTGTCACATCCAATACAGTGACCGGCGCCAATATGCAAAGTACACATCCGAGGAATAAAAGTTATATATTGTGTTAAGACAACAAATATTGTATAGCCGGGCCCCAGTTCAATATATCACGACCTAAATTCCTCACATTCTTGCAATACGCTCAATAGAAGGAAGAGCAATGTCAAGGCCTCCTTCTCTGATATCTATGATTTGAAATTCATCCATTTCTATTTTGTAAAAATATAGTTAAAAAAAGTCAATAGAGTA
The DNA here is from genome assembly GCA_947579665.1 of Sympetrum striolatum. NCBI lineage: Eukaryota > Metazoa > Arthropoda > Insecta > Odonata > Libellulidae > Sympetrum > Sympetrum striolatum. Next base: position 58,191,454 of record OX388349.1, read on the forward strand.
ATAGAATAAGAAGCCTTATTATTACTTGAACTTGTATTAGTTTATTATCAAAGAATTAATCAAATTCCATCTAACTTCAAGAATTAAATAATTATAGGAAAAATATTGTGCAGTACTCGAGACAAAATTTTTGTTCAAATATGATATTGCAATTCTTTTAAATATGTACTTATAATTGGCAAATTGATGGATATAATATATTTGATAGGCTCGAAAGTTTTCATTTTGCGTTAATGGAGGAAAATGGTTTTTGGATAATGCTCTAGTGTCAAACCAACTGACCAAGGTTATCTTGAATCCTTCTTTCTTCAATTCTTCGAAAATAGTACTCTCTAATGAACCTGAAATTATAGAAAAATTATACCAATGGAACTGATTCGAAATTAAAATCTATTCTGTAAAACTATAAACCTCCTTGAATATAGGGCTGGGTGTAGTCATTGCATAAGGCATTTTTACCTTAGCATTTTTTCCATAGAATTTACCTGTAACTGTAGTTCTCCAGTTTAAAATAACATTTATACAAGCACACAATCTCGTATTTAACTATAAATGTGGTAATTTAATTTTATATCCAATATAATGACTAACTAGGGAGATGAGGTCAAAAATAAACGATGGTAAGACATTACAATTTTCTAACTATGATGGATAAAAAACAATTTTGTCACGCAACGGATTGACGACAGGGACAAATAAATATTACGGTTGTTATTTATTTATTTTTTAGTATAAACATAACACCAGGGGGTTAAATAAACAGACTTGAAAATGTCTACTTTTTCTCATATTATACTATTCATTAACCTACATTGATCTTAACCAATCGATGAATGCCAATCCTATATCATGGTAGTTTTCCTTGAATCACCCAAAAGCAATACCCTATCACAGGGTTCAGGGCCCTTTAATGTTCCATGGAATCGTCAGAGGTCGTACTAAACATGCGTTGATAATTGAGCAATTATCCGAACGACCTTTGAGAGGAAGGGGCTTTTAAGGTCAAATGGATCTCGAAACGTCTTACGTGATAGGCCATTTCATCTCTTCAGCTGCCGGAAAAGTATGAATTAATCATTAATCGCCTTAATTACGTCTGCGTAATATGACGTTGGCAATGATGAGGATCTTACGCACGCAGGAAATGGGGAAAGTAAAGGCCTTTGTCGGGCAATAAATATGGAACCATCATCAAAGATCACTTGCGCTAAACAAAACAGTTGTATTGACCAAACTTATAGCACCCTCAATATAGCAGTATGACGCCTTTAATATTTTAATGGTCGTTCTATGATATTGGTGTGAAAGATTTATGTGCCGCTTTCCGAAAATTTTAACGGCTATCAGGGTATTTTAACAGTATATGATAATTATCTTTTGAACCAATAGTACTATTTTCATTTATAGTTTCCTTGACGGAAACCAACATAAGAAATTCAAAGTCAATCTAAATGTATTTTCACTCGGTGGCACGTTGTAATATAAAAATTACCAAAGCAAAAGTCAATAAATCTAAAAATGAAAATTAATTATGGGCTTTGAATATAATATAAAAATATTCATAATATTAACTTATTACTTCACTAAAATTTACTATAAAACATATAAATATCAACAAATGAATGAAATCTAGATTATCAGGCGTTACTTTGTGGAAAGCCATTTAGATGATGAAGAAAAACCATGTAAATTTTGCACATTTTTATTTAGCTGACGACCGGTTTCGCTGCCGGTGAGATGCTACTCCGGTAGCGAAACCGGTAGTCAACTAAATAAAAGTGTAGAAAATTCAATTTCTTCACTATCAAAAAATGAATAAAAATCGACTCGTATAAAATATACACACGAATGCTTACTAGTGTCTCGAAATACATGTTTTAAATATCCGTTCATTATTTGTATATAAAAATATATTCGTATTAGGTCAAATTAAATTTTCTTCACCTTTGCAGGAAATTGAACAACATTATGCTTTCTCGGAAATGCTATGCTGTCACTGACTTTAACTTTCTTGATTAACGTGTATAATTTTGAATATCACCGGGTGATTCTTTTACTAAGCATATCAAGGCCATTTTGTACTATGCACGTTCAAAGATCGAACTGAGTAATATTTTGTCAGTTGAAGGTAGTGGAGCTCCAACAAAACAGAGGAAATCAGCTGGAACGAATTCTGTGAATCATTAAACTTAAACGCTGAGAGTAGAAGAATAGGCGAAGGTAAAAAGCACCGAGTTTTAGGCGAAGACCAACGGACTATAGACAGCATCCAAAATCCCAAGACTCGATGTCGCCCCAAGGCTCTCGAAGGAAAGGGATTTTGGGGATCATTCCGGAAGGAAATGGTTGACGAGATCGGTACGTTACCCCTTGCAGAGATCCATCGCCTCAGGATGCATGCAAGAAGAAATAACGATGGCTGATGTTTTGACTTCACTTCCTTCAAAACTCTTTTCGTTCGACGCATCCCAAAGGACCCCTATAGAGTGGAGTGTGTTTGTACCCCAGCTAAGCATGAAAAATATTCCATTTTGTAGTAGGATTCGAATTCTTTCTCTATCATTTCAATGTAAATCACCATTCATTACATTTCCTCATGAGTTGGAAAATAATTATACTTTGCTGAAACTAGGTCCTTTGGGTCATTGTATCTTAAATGTAATACCATTGCCAAATTTTTTATAATTATATTTCCATATTGCCACGAAAATATATAAAAAGTTATTTTTTATTTTTCGTACCAAAATAAACTTCTTTTTTAAATAAAACTGAATATAAATGAAAACTAATCGTTGCCACCTCCATATCTTGATGGATGAAGTAATTTTTATTTGTCATTTGCAAAAATATGAGGATAGATTAATCTTTAGTTTACTTAAGCATGAGCTACCTTGATTGCTTTACTAATTTAAAAACTAATAAAGTACCAGTGATGAGATCTAGACAACTCCAAACCGAGTGAACCAAAAGGTTACGAAAAGTATTCTTAGGGATATTGTGCCACTGTAATTGCTTCGAATTATTCAAATAATATTTTTCTAAGGAAAAGAACTACCGCATTTGTGAGTCAGAATCACTAGGGTTCAATTGTCAAAGGAACGTCACTGCAAAATAAAACTTAACAAAGAAAGCGATTGAGGTCAAACCCAGCAAAAATTACCAATATTATAAATAACGCGAATCTTATTTAACCAGGTGACGATTAAATTAAGTATTTAACTAGGAGGCTTCTTGCTTTTAATCTAAAACACTCCAACATTAGTAATCAAAAGCTTTGGGTAGGGGATGAGGTGACTACCTAAAATGAGGAGTAAAATACTTTGCTCTTGCCTGTCTCAGTAAACCAAGATATTTTCACCAAAATGAATTTAAGTAAATAGAACACTGTGATCCAGCATATAAGACTTGTCATCAAGACTGACTAAGATCATTCAGCATCGAGTAAACCAGTAGCTTTTATATTGCAACATTCATGACTAAGACCGATGTGATAAAAAAGTAGGTGAATGATTTTTTTGCCCTGAACCGTTAAATACATAAAAAATGATTCGTTTTTCACTCTAAGGTTACTGTGACAATGAATATACGCCATCGAGAAAAAAGCGAGATCTATAAACAAAGCGTTCGCCGGTGGATAGTAATCGTACGGTTGAACAAGACCCATCTACAACATAAAGGTAGGAAGGATGATAAGCAAATCTCGCGAGACTACAACATCCACTGCTCATCCCCAACCGCATACCATAAAAAACCCAACATTTGTCTACTTCCCCATTCTATTTCCGCAGGACGATCCATTCCGAGAGAGGAAAAATCCGTGGTGGAGTTTTCCCTCTATCCCAAAATCCAACTCTCTTCCTCCATCAACCTCCCTTTTAGCGGCTTCCATCGTCATCGTTCTGGCTATCATTTCGCGGCAAAGCTTCCATCTCATCTCAACGCCGCATAAAAAAGCAATTGGGAACCCAATTCCCCATATCTCTATCTCTCCGTCACGTTATACTCGTTTACTTGCCATCTCTTCGCTGTGAGGGACGAGGGAGCCACTGTCTGCCGCTTCTATTTCCACCAGCGGAGTTAGAAGGGAGGTTCTTTTGTAACCCATTTTCCTATCCGAGAAAGAGTGGGAAAAGGAACACCGGCCTATTATCTATAACATGTGGATAAAACGTTTTCTTAAAATCTTTCGCTATTTCTACTCTGGGTTTCTGGATTTCCTTACCCCAAATTATAAGGGTAACATATAGTATTTATACAATTTAATCAATTCTTTGGATAATAAAATTTTAAAAGTAAAAAAATACATAAGAAGATGATACTATATAACTTGATACATACAGGAGTATTGAACTATGTGATAGCGCTTCATAAATTAGTCTGCCATAGTTTATGGTAAAGAATAATAAAGAACCGGAGTAGTTAAGTTGTTATTCTCATATTGATTGCAGTCCGAAATTATTCAACTTAAAAGATGTACCTGTAATTGAATTAATAAACTACAATATTTCAATTGCATTTGATCTGTTTTATAAGGAACACAGCACTGCATTTTATGCATTCATAGGATGTGTTTTTTTACATTCTTTCATAAGAAACCGCTCCAAAAACCTACCGTAAGAAACATATTTATTATTATAAAGAAGAGAAAACAATTGGTTTCGAATCAGAATAAGGATCCTCCCATCATTTTAAGACTTTGAATGATAATCATGAGAAAAGGTGTACATGACTGTTTTTTTTAGTATGATATTCTACTTAATGGCGATAATTCTTCATATTGAATGTAAAAGACTTTTTAATTAGAGGTTTTAAATCTCCAAAAGCCGTCTTAGTCGGCGTTTTCCTTCTCCCAGGTATTTGGAGAAAACAAGAAAGAAACGCCGCATTTTTAAGATAAATGGAGATTTGGAGCCACTAATTCATTAGCATCCGAGTTCAAAATTTTCTTTCTTTATAGAATTTTAAATGACATATATTTAAATGGCTCACGGATAGCCATGTGGGCAGCGAGTTCGGATTTGGTAAAAGCTGTCCCGGGTTTGATTCCTTATGGGAGCCCATGTGAGAAATTGTCTAACTTGTATAAGCACTTTTAACAATACCAATACCAATTATTATCAATGATAAATTGATATTGATTATTGACTTCACAGAAGGAAGCTAGAATGGAACGAACTCTGAAAATGGTTGAGTTGAGAACTATGCAAGTCGAGAAGATTAAAGATTTAAATGGAAAAAGAAGAGTGGAGTGGCCGAAGGAAACGTAGATTGACGTTCTGTAAGTTGAATTAGTAAGAAGTGAGTTGCTGAAGAACACAGGCATGATCTCAGGCGCAAAGGAATAAGAAGATAAATTATAAATAATGAATAGTAAGCAACTGAGCTCTATCTATAAGTTATAAAATAACCTGTATATTTCTTTTGTATATACCTATAGGTATTAATGCAAGTTACTGAAAAGATTGAATTAAGTTAGAATGAAGGAAATAATATGAATAATTTAACATGAATACGAATTTTGATTTCAATTAGCGGAGAGAAACGAATTTTCTTCTCATACGTTTATCCAGAACTTCTAGTTAGTCAGCTCCATATGAACAGCTCAATTGAGTTTTAAATAATCAACGTCTTCATAGGAATGGTAAAGTTGGGAGGGCTTACGTTGCAGCTAAATTTTAATCCAAAATTCATTACGATTTCATCCTTGGGACCACGTTACGAGTGGGTGATCCAATAACGTATTCACAAAGGAAAACTTTGCAATACCTAAGTCCACGAGAATATGAAGAATAGAATTGAATATAAATGACGTATTCAAAAGTTTTCATGGCAGCTAATTACTACTGGAGTTATATTCTGGGATCAAAAATTGTTCCTGAAGTCACTCTCATTTGGTGTATAGGCTTATTCACTGCACGAAATTTGATTGGAGGGATTTAATCTAATTTAAACTGAAGGAGTGAATTAATCTGAAAACAACCTTTTTAACAAAGAGTAAATTAATCATCAAACGGGATTTCCGGATTGGTTACTGCAAAAAATTACGTGGATAATTGATTCAATTGTATGAATTCCCTTTTTCTACGAAAAACTGATGCAATCTCCCTCTAACTGGATAAATATTTCCAGTCCAATGACCAGAAGTATTTATTTACGAAGAAAGCTTACAAAACGAGGGCACATTTCTAAGGCATAATAAACATTTACAATCTTATTATTGTTGAATCTTGAAAAAATATTGTAAATTTGTCCAATTCCAACGAATATATAAGGGATTTTAAAACAAAAATGTATGAAAAGATTGTGTAAACTCTATATTTCTATTTTCAATTCAATGTTTTTATCAAATATTCCCTTTATTAATTAATACCAATTACATAGTTAATTTAATGCATCACACTCATTTGTGTCACGAGGAATATTCTAAAGATGAAAATACTTCTTTGTAAAATAATAGTTTAATATATGACCAGAAGAGTAAACGATATTTAGACTTTATTGAAAACATAGAAGAAAGCCAGAGTGGTTGTAAAAATTTTTTAAAATTATTATCAAGACTCGTCGTGGGTCGTATATCATGGCTAGTTTCCATCAGTAGATTTATTCGAAACTTCATGTTAATATACTACTAAACATTAATGAATACTGAAATCATGGTTCAGATTACCACTTTAAATATAGGATGACCCCGATTTGAATAAACTTGGATACAGGTGGACGATTATGCTCAGAAAATACTATTCCCAAATGTCAAAATAAATTTCAATGCTGTAAAGTATGTATCAACCTTCTAACCCTATCATTAGAATGAAGTGCGTTATTTTTATAATGAACAGCTTACTTCCCAATGAAAATACCAACGAATACCGCAAAAGGTCAGAGAATAGCTCCAGGACCTTTAATGTTCCATAAGATTTGGAAACTTTGGAAATATTAGAATGGATAATCCGATGAAAAGCTCGACCCTATCATCATCCATTTTGATGAAATAAGTTGGTTCATGTCGACTCACACCTATAAAGCATTGGAAACTTCGATGGGGATTCAGCGTTCTTGCATGGAAAATAACTTATCGGAAATTGGTGGCCCAAGCAAAGAATCTCATTTCCGGTCTCATCCTTTGGTGAAGATTTCAGGAGGATGCGAAGGAAAAATCCCAAAACATACAGCCCAAAGATGCGAGAGTGCGCAGATACTTGCGTACCACCTTGCGAGTCGATAAGATGTGGAGCTCAGGTTCGTACGAAGATTAACGGAGATAAGACTGTCGTGAGCCAAATTGAAGCTCTTAAGCACAGAAATATGCAACATGAATTGGGAAAATTAAGATATCTTCTGCAGAAAAAATCATTCCGAGCCCTACTTCAGTCTAAAGTGAACGGCTAATTAACGGGTAAGAATGAGATATTAATGAGTTTTTACTCAAATGAACGCATTTAATTAAATACAGCTTAAATCAAACTTTATTTATCGTTATCAGAAAACTCAATACATTCCACATGATAAAATTATCACAATCCTTCGTGTATTGAAATTATACCGACATCAAACCCGACAAAATATCTTACGTTCCAAGGAGTAAGTTTTAGATGTCAGTGCCCAGCCATACCTATATTTGTACATTCAGTAAGAGAATATCATAGCATTCAATATTTTAGAGTCTCTTCCTAATCAGTAACTGCATACTAAAAATCCTTCAGGTAGTACAGCACATATCGTTCACGATCGTTCGGATCGTTTTCTAAGCATCTGCTAAATCATAGAGGTATTTTATAAATCATAGTAAAAATCATTAAGATATCTAATCTTTTTCTTAAGCTTAGACAAAATAACATCTTCCCAAAAAATTCATAAGTATAGTATGTATAACAATCAGATAAAAATCTGATGTGGCCAGCACATGACTTTCTCCATATATATAAGAGTAAATATTTATCTACCGCAGTAATTTCGAACTCTGTATTCCTCCTAAACTTGTAATATGAGTGATTAATATATATTATTATCTTTGACGCCAAAAACATGATAAATAATGTTTTACGGGACATGATCGATGAAAAACGATGAAATTGGCCTTTCGCCCATAGAGCCCAGAGCGCCCACAAAGTACATAATCAGCAACTTCCGGTTTATCAGTATTTCATAAATAACTCCTACACAATCAGTGATACAAAAATATGTTTCAACCAAAAGTTGTAGTAAATTTTATTTTATAAAACTTTTATACATAACAGTATATACCTAAATATCATATTTATGGAGATATTTTGAAAACCGGAAATGAGCTTTGAAGAATGAAGCTCGACTTTCGGTTAACCGATTTACTCCAAAAACTAATCAACTCTAACGACACCAACCAAAGTACTATAAAGTACTTTAGTTGGTGTCGTTATATACTTATAAAGTACTTTATAAGTACTTTAAGTACTAAAGTACTTAAAAAACTAAATAAAGTACTATATATGAAATTTGGTGTTGATACAATGAATAGTTTTTAAGTTAGAGCGCCCACAAAGTACATAATAGCTACTTCCGGTTTATCGGTATTTCACGAATAACTCCTAATCAACCGGTGGTACAAAAATATGTTAAATACAAAAGTTATAGTAAATTACATTATCTAAAACTTTTATAAGTAATACAATACACGTATATATCATATTTATGGAGATATTTTGAAAACCGGAAATGAGCTTTAATGAATGAAGCTCGACTTCCGGTCAACCGATTTACTCCAAAAACTAATCAACTCTGACAGCACACACCACAGTACTATATGTGAAGTTTGGTATTGATACGACCAATAGTTTTCACGTTAAAGCGCCCACAAGCACAGACACACATACACACACACACAAACACACACACACAAACACACACACACACACACACACATACACACAGACATCATTCCGAAAATAGTTAAAACGTGTTCTAGGGACCCCAAAACATGTATTTCCATTGAAATCTCGAAGTCGAATTTTTTCATGAAAACAATACTTTCTCTATACTTCGTATATGGAGAAAGTAACAAGTACGGTATTCAGTTCGGAGATAGATTTAAACCGCAAACCATACACACTTTGGCACCAAAAGCTCTAAAAACAAAATTAAGCATTCCAGCCAAGGAGAGAAATGAGTAACCCCCGCTTTATTTAGTGGCTCAGTATATTACGAAAGGAAAACAACATAACAGATGATATGCTATAAATATAATAAATGTGAAGATGATAAAATGATAATCATAAATATGAATCATCCATAACTCGTTATCGTTCATGCTATCACAGTCATGAACCATAATGTAACAAGAGAAAATAAAACATGCATTCATTCAATCCTTCCTCACAAAAATATGAAACAGATTTCACTCATCACGTAATTACCGAGTTCCCAAAGGAATAATTTGCGCCTAATTAGCCTGAAGAGACCTACTCCTTAATAGTCCCCAGTTTTAGGAGTCCCAAAGCGTTAACTTTCAGATAAAAGGAGGAAGACGTTGCTCTCAAAGTCATATCGAAGGAAGTCTATCGCAAAGATATACGGGATGAAACTTTGGGAGGAGTTAATGGTAAAGTTTGAAATGCCCTGAATTGTTGATGACGGGTTAAGGGTGTAGCAACAAGGGTCTTATGCGATCTCGTTAGGATAAATTTTAAGGGCTCGGATCGGAGGATGCGAGAATTTTTTTCCAACGCCCTCCGTAATTGCCGGCCTCCATTTCTGCCTCCCTTTCACGTATCCACGCTTGCGCAGTTTAGCCACACTTTCTGGTCGTTTCGCTAAATGGACAAATGGCTATTTAATCGATGGGCTCGTGTGAGAATCGGGTGTGAATGCGCGTGTTCTAGCATGCTAACTAAATAGCAGTCCTTTTAAAAGAGGGATTGGCTGACTCATTGACTTCGCGAGTAAAATACACGAAATGATACCTCTAGGATGAGAAGTGTCCAAACTGCCATCCTTTTACAAAATCCGTGCGGCAATGAAGCTTACACTTCCCGAAATGATTCTCACTATTTCTTACCCAAAAGGTAGGTGGTTAAATAAAGAGGTACATTGTAAATTATTGAATATGCCGCAAAAGTCGAAATTTGCCAGCACTTTAAAAGCAAATTTAGCAGAGATAAAGCTAATATAGCTAAAGACTAACGATTTTTAATGAATCGCCCTTGCTTAAAAATATAGAGGGTAGCATTTTCTACAACCATGGATACCCTTTCAGAAAATATTGTAGCTGTTACTCCTAAGGACAATTTTTTTAAGTTAGTTAGTTGGACCATTTATTGGCGAGATTAGGCCCAGGTGGGCCTAACTCTCTTCCACCTAACCTCGTATGTCGATTACATTTATTACGTAAAATATTTAAAAATATACGAAAAAGAGTATGGTGTGGGAATAAATCTTTGCAACTGAAAGTTGACAAAGAAAAAACCCACGTTGCGGGAAAACACCCACAGAGAAGGGGGGTGAAAAAAAACGCGAAAACACATTAATAAAAATAAATACAATAATACACAAATGTAGATATATAAACAGTGACAAAGATTAGATATTGAATAATTATTTTACAAAGTAAATTTAACAAAAGGTATAGTAGACTGAATTGATGTAGTTATAATAAAAGTTAAAAGCTATAATATTATAATATTAGGTGCGCAACTAAGTTCTCGCTGTTTGTCTGTAGATGATTCTAGCAGTAAGAGTTGGTCGATTTTGACATATCCAAAACGTCACGAACCAAGCTTAGACATATGGTAAACAAACTGCTGCGACACATGAGTGATTTCGTTTTCGCATTATATACTTCTAGTTAAGTAAAAATGTCTAATTTTGTGCCAAACAATCGTCATTTGCGGGAAGTGTTGATTTTCTTATTCCATTCCAAAAAAATCTGATGTGGCCAGCACATGACTTTCTCCATATATAAGATGTAAATATTTATCTACGACAGTAATTTCGAACTCTATATTCCATCTAAATTTTGAAGATGAGTGATTAATTTATATATATTATTATCTTTTACGTCACAAACATTATAAATAATGTTTTTCAGCATATGTTCGATGAAAAACGATGAAGTGGCCTTTCGCCCCAGCGCCCAGAGCGCCCACAACGTACATAATCAGCAACTTCCGGTTTATCCGTATTTCACAAATAACTCCTAAACAATCCGTGATACAAAAATATGTTTCGTACAAAAGTCATAGTAAATTACATTTTCTAAAACTTTTATATCTAATACTATATACCTAAATATCATATTTAAGGAGATATTTTGAAAACCGGAAATGAGCTTTGAAGAATGAAGCTCGACTTCCGGTTGACCGATTTACTCCAAAATCTAATCAACTCTAAACACACAAACTTAAATACTATATATAAAATTTGGTGTTGATCCGACAAACAATTTTCATGTTAGAGCGCCCACAAAGTACATAATCAGATACTTCCGGTTTATCGGTATTACACGAATAACTCCTAATCAAGTGGTGATACAAAAATATATTAAATACAAAAGTTATAGTAAATTATATTATCTAAAACTTTTATAAGAAATACAATGTACGTATATATCATATTTATGGAGATATTTTGAAAACCGGAAATGAGCTTTAATGAATAAAGCTCGACTTCCGGTTAACCGATTTACTCCAAAAACTAATCAACTCTGACAGCACACACACCACTACTACATATGAAGTTTGGTATTGATACGACTAATAGTTTTCACGTTAGAGCGCCCACTATCACACACACACACACACACACACACACACACACACACACACACACACATACACACAGACATCATTCCGAAAATGGTCAAAACGTGTTCTAGGGACCCCAAAACATGTATTTCCGTTGAAATCTCGAAGTCGAATTTTTTCATGAAAACAATACTTTCTCTATACTTCGTATATGGAGAAAGTAAAAACGGCAGCTCAAGCGCATCGAGAGCTCCAAAAAGTGTACGGAAATGCTGCTCTTAGCGAAACAACATGCCGTGATTGGTTTCGTCGCTTCAAAGACGGTGATTTTGATGTTGACGACCGTCCTCGTGAAGGAAGGCCCAAAACCTTCGAAGACGCTAAATTGGAGGCCTTGCTCGAAGAGGATTCGTACCAAACTCAAGAAGAGCTTGCTTCAGAATTAGGAGTTACCCGTCAAGCCGTTTCCAAGCGATTGCATGCGTTGGGGATGATTCAGAAGCAAGGAACTTGGGTTCCTTATGAGTTGAAGCCAAGAGACGTTGAGCGTCGTTTTTTCGCCTGTCAACAACTGCTCCAGAGGCAAGAAAAAAGGGTTTTCTTCATCGCATCGTGACAGGTGATGAAAAATGGATACATTACAGCAATCCAAAGAGGAGAATATCTTGGGGACTACCCGGTCATGCTTCTACGTCGTCGGCTGTTGAAACCAAGCGAAACCATCACTGGGGAACGGTATCGAACTCAATTGATGCGATTGAGCCGAGCACTGCGCGAAAAACGGCCACAGTACCAACAGAGGCACGAAAAAGTGATTTTACTGTATGGCAACGCTCGGCCTCACGTTGCCAAGCCTGTTAAAACCTACTTGGGCACGCTCAAATGGCAAGTCCTACCCCACCCGCCATATTCCCCAGATATTGCGCCGTCCGATTTTTACTTGTTCCATTCGATGGCACATGGCCTGGCTGATCAGCAGTTCAACTCATATGAAGACATCAGAAAATGGCTTGATTCGTGGATAGCCTCAAAAGACGAACACTTCTGGCGTCAAGGTATTCGAGCTCTGCCAGAAAGATGGGAAAAAGTTGTGTCTAGCGATGGGCAATACTTTGAATGATTCAGATGTAAGAGTTTTTTTATAATAAAGTTACATTTTTATCGAAAAAACAGCGAGAACTTAGTTGCGCACCTAATATATATATACTATAAAATTGATATGCTGAAGCGTGACTTCGTGGAATGGAATAGACATTTCAAAAAATGAGAAAACTTTAGTATCTTCCACAGAAGATGTCATCACAGTGACAAAACCGGTCGTGATTAAATAAATTTTCTGTGGAAGATAATAAGTTTTCTCATTTTTTGAAAAATATATATTATATTTTATATAAAATATATAATATATTTTTAGGATATTACTTGGACCACTTTAAGCCTTAGAGTTATTTTAAGCATAAAAAAATATTATTTTAGGAAAAATATTTTATTTATAATCTTATAATAAATTTTACTTTAGTATCATTTTTTCTTCAATTCCTTAGGGAAGGAAGGGGTTTCAATGAAAAGATCCAGTTGCTTATACAGAATATAGGTTAAGCATTAGTAATTTTGTGATATATTTTTAAGCATGTTACGTAATTTACGAGGTTATGTTGGTTCGAATTTCGGCGTAGAGAAGCTTGCATTTACTTCCTTTATTTATGCCCAAATAGGAACTAATATTACCACTGGGAATTGAGTACCGGATTTTTGAAAATTTATCACGAAATTGCCAATGGCTACACTACATCCGCAATCAATTAGCAATTCTATTAGAAACGAATCAAAATGATTCACTATAACAGAAAAGTAACAATGAATCTTTTTGACTCAGTACATTAAATTCAGCAATGGTGAAAAGAAATAGTAATAGCCAAACTAGCACGTGAAAGCTGAAGAGCTGTTATTGTTCAAGAATCAAATAATTCGCCACAGAGACGAAAGAAGGAATGTATTGAGTTATGAAGGCCAACTGCAACAAAGGACAATGGAACAGCGCCACAAAAACCGAAGTCAACACGAAGATGAAGAAATGGAAATGAAAACATTTAGAAAGATAACGAATAAAGTTACGAGCGATGGAATTTGAAATCAAAAGATGAGAGGAGAATGGAAAGGAAAATAAACTGTATTAACTGGATGAAAAGCAGAAGATGGGTATGAAATTGTAAATGGACGAGGAAGACGAAATTATGGCGAGAAATGAAGTAACAGCAGAATGAAAAGACCTTGGGATAACATAAGTGGAAGCTTATGAAGAAAAATATTGAGATTTTAAACAGAATATATTTATTTAAGCAATTTAAGTCAGATAACGTTCAAAAAAGGTAATGGGTACCAAATCCTACGACGTTGCACAAAACAAACAAGACATTGCAAGAAGACTACCCATTTCTTTTATCAACACGTAAAGAGTAGCCAGTGACAATTAAAATAGTATTATATGATGGAGATTAGCCCCTAGCTGGGAAGATGTTTTCAAAATTCAGAAAAGAATAATAGGGATTATGACTGTTTTAAAGGAAAGATAAATTTGTAAACCACTTCAAAAAATATAGCATTCTCAGCCTTCCATTATCTACTTCATCCAGATAAATACCAAACTATTAACATGACGCTACAAAGAGGAAGCTAATAAATTGTCTAAAACATATGTTTAAGCTTTACGAGTACTGACCTATGTATATGGGAATTAAAACTTTAAACTCTTTGCCAATGCAACTCAGGCATAGGTTTACTCTAAATATTCAAGAGTGTTTGCAGGAATTGAAAGGAATGTTGATTGAAAAATACTTCTATTCAATCAGAGAGTTCTTAGAGTAGCTCTTTTGCTCTGCCTATCACATGGCAGAGTCTTATAATTACCTTATTTTCTTTGCTAATGAAGCAATTTTGCTACGGAGGAACCTCCGTACGCTAAAAAGAAAATTTTATTTCCCTTTGACCATATTCCTCTCAGAAGCAAGCTCGTATAGAAGTGCCGGGCACATTCCGTGGTCCACCTATCTGGGGCGGATGCTGTAAGCTTTGCGGCGACCAACGGCCTCATTCGATCAATTAATTAAATGAAGAGAGCACTGGAATTGGGAGGACTCTCTCGATATATGCCTCTCGCAATTATGAAACTACGCCGTTAAAGGGATCTCCTTCCTGATACCATTTCCCCGAATACCGGCCACGATTTTCAGCGTACAATTATTGCCACCAAATAGTCGAGAGAAAGTTTAACTCCCATTCATCCTGATTAATTCCCAAAGGTGACAATATATCTCTTCTGAAGCATGGTTAATTTTCCGATTACATCGGTATCGTTGCCGAAAATCATCCATGCAATACTATGATTTTTTTATTAAAGGCATTACAGACAACTGAAAAAGGTAACAAACCCAGCCCAGATATGTGCAATAATATGAGATTTCCTAATATGTGAATTTCGTCCTCACCAATAAGCATTGAGATTATATTCCTTTAGTACTAAAACGTAAAATTACTGAAATATTCGAATGAAAGCAATTATAATTATCAATCGAGGCATCGTTCTCAATGCCTTCAGTCTAAAATAGAGGTAAAATGAGGAAAATTTGCTTTCGAGCTACGATACCTTGATGAAAGGAATATGCTTAATTTTTATTTGAATAAAAGAGAGAAAATAATTATCTTTTACATATTTACGCCCCGATTATATAAAAATTTGTAACTCTCAATTATAACAAATGGCAATATAATAGTGCCAAAATCACCGCTGTCAACACGAAGATTAAGAAATGGAAACATTTAGAAGAATAATATATCAAATCACGGATGATATTTATGGCTAAGGTAATAGGAATCCTACAGAGGTATGAGTGAATAACTATATTCATTCAAGTTGATTTCTATCGTAAGCTAAGAAAAGAATTATTTACTTAGACCTTTGGACTCAAACCAATCTTGACTGGTGAGGAAAGAAAAATAAAATTGATTACTTCTTATTTCACAAAGCAAGCTTTGTTCCGTTTCCAAACCTTGGGTTTGGAAACGGAAACTAAAAATTCAAAAATAGAGAATATAGGGTGCAAGAATACTCCATCATGAATCCTAACCTGAAAGATCGATCGTTTTTGACGCCAAGTAACAAAGAGGTAATGTTTTGATTATGGTCTACTACATCTTAAACCTACCATGATCATGTGTTTTGATCCGCTAATAGTATTTTGACTTGGCGAAGAGAGCAAGGGCAAACTACCTCACTCCTCATCTTGCCTAGTACACCTGATTACCCTCTACTATGTCTTGATATCTAATTCTAGAGGGGGTGAGGTTCCTTTCGGCCTTCGGGCTGAATATTTACAGGTTGACAAATCATATTATCACGCTAGGCAATTATGAGTTAGTGTATACAATTTACATTATGAATGTACTTGGGAATCGACGATATAGCCGTTTAGGAACCAATAGTGCGGTCATTACCCTACCGCGCCCTCCTTAAGGCTAGTTTCTCCAAGAAAGACATGGAGCCAAAATAGCTCTTCTTCTGCTCTCCCATTTCTTAAGGTGGAATTCCTGCAAAACCCACAGTAAACACGAAAAAAGAAGTTCTTCCAAATCGACTCTCGGGGTTAAATGATTCAATCGAACTGTTTAAGTTTGTTGTCCGTTTCATTAGGTTATTTGGAGCTTTCATCGAACCAATTACGAGAGTTTCGCTGAGCCCTCAAACGAACGGGAGGGCGGCAGCTTTCAATTGTTTGCTCCCGTTTATTTATCCCTCGATTCCCTTCAAAGAGATTCATTAATGGCGATTTCTGCACGTTAAACGCTGGCAGCTGATTGTACTCGAAATGTTTCGGCTTATAAATAGCTGGCGCGCGTTTTTCTCTTTGATTCGCACTGAAATTCGTTTCTGCAGCCTTTGCAGATGACGTTTTTGAAGAGTTTCTCTTGGCAGTATTAGCGTCGGTCCATACATTGCAACATGAATATTCCGAGAATAAATTGAGATGGAACAAACAAATTTTGAGCTATTCAAAGCAGAGGCATAAATGTTTCTCCTTCATCCCCCCCTTTGTGGAAACGGAGTGAAATAAAATGAGTGATTCAGATACTGCGAAGTTATTTCAATGCCGAATGTACTTATTGAAAGTAAAATACAATGCGACAGACTAATTGGAGGAAACGTTTTTTTTTTTCAAAAAATATTTTTCGCCAACCATACTTTTCTATGCAAATGATGCAACAGTAGGTCCATTCCGTACAACATTCGTCTCTCCATGACGTTGGATGGACAACAGAAAGTTTTGGGTGAAACAAAGAGGAGTTAATGATAAAGTAGTTAATGAAAGGCAACAATTCAGGAATTCAGGAAAAAAGAGTCACAACGAGAGGCAACAAACTTATGTTTATCTTTATGAAGTAGGTAGTGCTGCACCAAGAGAATAAATGGTAGAGAATAAGTTATTCCTTGGGTGTTCCCGGGCGCACGACAATATATTTTCTTCCAATCTTAGAATATTTGGTTATTTTGTATGCTACATTTTTGAAATTACATCAATTATATTTATATCTTTCACGAAGTTGAGAATATTTAAAGAAAATAAGGTGAAAATCGCCACTGGTTCTAAATATAACTGTACACGGTATTCCTAGAACTACAGGTTAGCCACAAAGAGAAGTAATTGTCTTTTTTCCTGCTGAAATATTGGAGCTTATGTAATACATTAGACGATTTTGTTTAGCTGCAAGTAGATTTTAAAGATAGTTCGTGCTGATCTTAAAAACAAATAATATTTTACGTACAATAGCAATGTTCGTCGAAATATGCCTACCACTCGTGTCATTGCCACTACACTCTATTTGCATAAATGCCAAAGAAATTGTAGAGCATACTGTCTGACTCTTATGATTACTTACTGTCAGAAATTACAATTCTGCCTTTTCTGTTAAATAGCTTGGCTCTAATTTAGAGTAACTTAAATATTAACCGATCAAAATTCACTTACGAAGTATCAGATAATCTAGATTCTTATGTTCAATAACTCCAATAACGTAGACATGTTTTTTATTTACCTACACAATATATACTCCAATTTCTAAATTTCAGATAAATACAGAAATCGATGGAGAGTGGAAAATCCCTTACTCATAACTCTAATCCCCGTGGACACTACCTAATGAAATAAGGTTAATATTTTTCAAGGTTCATAATTTTACTCATTCACTTGTAGGAAAATGTAACTGAACTCTATAAATGATAAACGGAATACTCTTGCCAACTTTTCCCATGATCCGAATCAACGGAAACTATTCACTTTTGCCAAAATGATGGAATTGAATTAACGGAAAAACCGTCCAATATTGGTATCGGAAAAGTTTATACACCTGCTTCCTTCCCAAGAGGTCTTGGGAAAGTCGATACCGGAGATTTTCAAGAAAGGTAGCAAAGGTAGGAAAAATGTTCAGTGACAGAGGTGAGCGACCTTATCCTTAGAGTTTAGCATTTCAGTCTAAATGCAAAGTTGAATTCACTGAGGTTTAAATTTAACAATATCCCGAGTAATTAAAATTTAAGATCGATATTTTTAATTTATAAAATCTGAATATCGCGGAACTAATTAGGAAAACCTTTGGTAGCCTTAAAGCTTTAAGGCCACGAGGAATGGAATCAAAGTTAACTTTAAGCAATATGAAGACTAGTTGTCTTTTTATTGTTTGATTTATAA
Organism: Sympetrum striolatum; assembly: GCA_947579665.1. Taxonomy (NCBI): domain Eukaryota; kingdom Metazoa; phylum Arthropoda; class Insecta; order Odonata; family Libellulidae; genus Sympetrum; species Sympetrum striolatum. Next base: position 58,209,905 of record OX388349.1, read on the forward strand.
TCTTATAAATGAGATATTAAGTGCCACGTATAACTTATATTAACTTAACTTTCTTAAATTTATAATAGTGAAAAACTAAGAACATTTTTAATATGAAATACTATAAATAATCGTAAGCTAAAAGTGCAATGTCTTCACTTAAATTTATTGTGAAACATTAATTTGTTGTAAACCAAACGCTGTAATTCCTCGCGTTTTTTAATGTCAAAATTCTGCATAATTTTGGCAAAGTTTTGCACAGCTTTCACGGTTAAACCTCGAGTAAATACTAGCTCTCATGACTGGCTCATAATTAGGTCTACTTTATTTAAGAATACAATATCTTTGTCAATTTCGGTGAATACATGGGAATCTTTTATGCATAGGGAAAATTACAGAAATTAGATAATTAAATATATGCATGGCTATGATCAATTTAATTACGAGTAGTAACTAATTTAGGTGAATAATATTTTATATAACACATCCGGCCTCAACGAAGATTTTTTGTATTCTGGGTCACAAGAGAAAAGACGCTTTAAACAGAAGGCCATGAAAATAAGTATTTTAGGTCAGGGGAGAAAAGATGGCATCTTTTAACAAGGTTAGTGTATCATTTTGACCGCAGCCCGACAAAGAAGACTTCATCAGAACCCGCATCGTCAAGGTGCCGGGTGTATTCGAAGGGGTTAGGGAAAGGGGTTAGGGGAAGGTGTGAGGGCATGAGATGGATGGAGGAAGAGATAGGGGAAGATTACGTAAAAAAGCAGAGAAAAGATTAGGCGAAAATGGTTTAGGAGTGAAAAAAGTGGGATTTTAAAAGGGATGAGGGATAAATGTCAGATTTAAATGGGATAAAGAAGAAAAAGGTTGATAAGCGAGAATGGAATAAATGGGTGCTAATGGTTGGAAATTGAAGAGGAAGTTTTATATGCATAATTGCTCTTTCAGGAAACATACATTGCAATTGACTTCTTTACTACTATCCAAAAAGTAAATTATTCCGGAAAAGGGTTGAGGTAATTTTGCACATAAGGGTGTGCACCTAGGAAAATTCCCAGGTAAATTACATTAGGAAAATTTCTCATTAATATTTGAGATTACATTTCTAACGGTACCTTAAATTTCCGACTTTACCTACATAGTTAAGGTAAAATCAACGAGAAAATTATTATCAATGTAAATTACTAGCAATGAATTTTTACCTCAAAAATCGACCTTTATAGGTTAATATTACTTTTCTTGCAAGTTTAAGTAATCCTTTTGGTATGAATGGAGACTTTCATTCCTACTTTTTTCACTTTCGACACCTATCAATGGTAGGTCTACATATTCATTGTGAAAGATCTATAGCTTTTAAATATTTGTTGTAATCCATTTAATATTAAAAATATGATCTTTGAATTCAAATTTGTAATACTCTACAACGATTTTCTAAATCTTAAGGAAATGAAGAGAAGCTAGTTCATAGTTCACTTTATAATATTATACTATTTATATTATTTATTAATATTTTTAGACCAAAATGGACTCTCTTTCACCTAATTATGAGTGACAATTTAAAATTATTACGTATTGCGATAGTTTAATTGACGTAAAAAATAATTAGATAGAATTATCTCACACGTAGGAAAATAAATCAATATTTACAAACAACAAAAGGTAATGGAAGGAAATAAAACATTGCAAAAATCTCCTAGGAAACAGAATGAGACTGTTCTGCGAGATATTTCAACTGGCGATAATAGTTCCCGGCGAAAATGGGAGATCCGGGTCACATTCCCGATCATGGGCTACTCACATCAGTTTATCCTTTGTGGTATTTAATATTTATACATGCTGCAAGTATATATTTTTCCGGTGGCAACCTACACCAATTTCAATGACCAACCCATCTGAAACCCCAATCCCTCACACCAGACGATACACCCAAAATAATATTCCAAAAATAACATCAATGCCCATTGACAGTATTCGAACCCCACAACCCTACAACCTGAACTAATCTGCAGACATTTCCCCGGTACCCTCCCCAAACATGTACTCCACATGTATCCTCATATAACCAAAACAATATTTTATATGCTACAATGTCACTTTGCAGGTCAATTCAATGTTTTCACATCGTCACGTTTACAAATATCGAAATAATTGAAAACAAAACAGCATTTATTCACTTTATTACATAAACTAGATTATCTACTTATACATTCCTTTCTATTTTTCAGTAAGGGTATCCTTTGCACACAAATATATCCAAAGATAACTGATCATTCTCTTTCCCACATTGCTTTAATTGAGGATAGCTGTTGAATTTGCGTAATCCTTCATCTGTTAAACATATGCATGAGAGTGGTATAAGAACAAAGGAAAATAAAAAGATGGACGGCGTGAAAGAGAAAAGGCATTGATTAAACATTGATCAGAGATGAGTGAGAAGAGGCGAGAGATAGAAAGGGTTGCCTTTCCTTTCGTTTAAGTATTCCCCTCTTGTCTTAAAACGAGAAGGCAAAAGCAAAAGTACCTTCTGAATATTGCAATCGAGGTAATGAGACTCCTCCCTCCAAACCTTCTTCTTTCCTTGCTCCATTTTTATCTTTCCTCCTCTTTCTTATCTTTTCGTTCTCATACACATTCCTCGTACCTTTTCTTAAGCACACATACTTTTCCTCTCGCACAACTTCTTCCTTTCTCCAACTTCTGTTTCGCTTTACCTTATCCTGACCCCCATTTTCTCAACGACTACCCTTTTACATTCCTTCTTCTCCAAATTTCTTTTACTTTTGCTTTCCATCTCTCCCTTAAGACTATTTACCTCCCTATCTTTCCCCTTCTCCTACATTTTCTGCATTTCCTTTCCATTATTCCCATTTAATTCTACAAACTTTGAGTGAAGTAAAGAAGGCACTCTCTTTCAGTTATCACTTCTGGTTAGAAAAGGAAGATATGAAAAAGCATTCTCAGAGGCAAACCTCAAATGTTACATGGAAATACAGCAATACTTTTAAGTAAGTATTACATGGTCATTACATTACATAAAAGAAAGCTATGTTAAATATTATGGAGCATTTACATTCTCAATTAACACCCTCTCTTTCTTCTTCTTTTATTCTGTTATTGTTTCCATAGTAATTATTATCAACCATAGCTGTAGAAGCCGTGGCTTTATAACGTTAATATTTTCTGGCGTTATTTGCTGGAGGTTCTTCATGATCAGATAACATAACACCTATCATTTCTAAGATTAAGATTCAACTACTGTAACAATTCATAAGGCAAATCTCCTCCGTACTTCATCCCAACATGCACCCCTTGCTACATTTGCATTTTCCTACATTTTCTAAAAGGTATTCAGACCCTAGACTGTCTGGATCTCACTCTCTCTAATATTAGCTAGCAAGATCTAGTTAATGAGAATGAAACTTACTATGAAGGATGATGGAAAGTTAGGTAGTTTCCCCTTGTGTTCCTCAGCAAACCATGATTCTACTTGTGTAAGCGGAAAATATCCATGTAAATGAAGCCCAATGTCTCTACAAGTAAGACTTTTCTTAGCTTTTCTTATGGAAAGATCTTAATTACAGTCATAATTCAGTATCATTTATATTCCAATAGCTTTCATGTTGTCACAGTCATGAACAAGATTGCCGAAAACAAATTAAAGAAACAGTTCTGCTAGAAATAGAGGGGAGAGAGCAACACAAAGTAATCTACTGGTAATTATTCAATATTTAGAAATTAGCGCTTTGGAATGGCATTTGACTGGTTTCATTTCAAGAGAGCTGAGAAATAAATCTTCAAAATCGGATCATTATTTTAGAAAGACCCTGTATTATTCTCTATTATTTACTGAGAGACAAGTAAAAAAAATCCATTTTTCAGTAGTACACACGATATGGAACCTTGCCTACATTACTTCTTGAATTTCCCTTCCATCTTTCATTCCTTATCCTCCTCCTACTATATTTCGTCCCCCCGTCTATCTACAGTATATCTCCTTTCTCTCTCTTCTTCGTCCCATCTCATTTATTTTCCTCTCCTGTAACTCTTCTCCCTTCAGCCCTTCCTTCCTCCTTCCACCTTCCCTTTCCTTCGCCGCGAATTTTTGGCACACCCTGCCAACTTCCCACCGAGGCGCATGCGCCGCCTATTTGGAATGTGAGACCACGAAACTTCCATTTCCGGGAGCCCTCCTGCGGCCACCCGCATCCATTCCCTCCTCGGACCCCCGACCTCAATACCCAATTCCACCGAGAGGGATCTCCTTGCACTTTCCCATGTTTTTCTTCCCCATTCTCATCCATTTCTTTTCTTTCCTCCATTACTCTCCCTCGTCTTCATTTACTTCCACCAAATACCTCGGGTTTTCCACTCCCTTTCCTTCTCGATTCTCGTCCTTCGCTTGACAAGGAGTGGACTCCATGATAATGCCAATGCCCGCAACAAACCAGATCCTTATGGGACCACGCCTCGTGTCGACCACACAATTTAAAGATAACTAAGTAGATGCAAAATAGTGAATAATTCTTATAGTTTTCTTGTAAATAAACATCTTTCTGGGTTATCAGTAACTAATTGAATAATAGGATGATATTGTGAATTTAAGTACGAATAATTTAATTGAATTATTTCTCTTTCGTAGGAAACCATAGTCACAACAGGCCATAGTGATTAAGCCTAATGTTTAACAGAAGGGAAAAAATCAATTTTAACTTTCACTACACTCCACGACTTCCTTTATTCCGCTTCCATAATAAAAGACCTAGGTTTGAGCTCTGGTCAATTTGACATTTTCCTCTTCTAATGTAATTAATATGATGTACGGTGTAAAGGCCTGGTGCTGAAAGAAATAAATTCAGAGGAAACCACGAAATAAATTTATTTAAAACTATTTAATTTCTCAAATAAAATCGGGTATGATTCTCACATGACGGTGACTCGAACCCGTTTCTCCCGCTAGCCTGGCCTGGCAAGCCTATTCTATCATTATATATCACTCCCTATATTATAATGTATTATCTATATGAATATCTTTGCTAACCTGTTATCCACAATCTAGAAGAATTACTTTATAAAAAAGTTTATTCTAGAGAAAACGTTTGGATTGCGTCTTTAATTTGCAAAACAGGGGTTCGCTAAATATTATTATTATTATGTATATCTTGTTAGGCTATCATTTTAATAAATAAATTCAAGAATGTGATAAAAAATCTGATAACACAGTACTATATTCTTAAAAAAACTAGGTAAATTCTAAGCTGCCAAAGTATGCAATACCAAGATTCGTAATTCAAATCAATAATTCAATTCAGTAAATTTTTAGCTAAGCTACATGCCACTCATAATGTTTGCATATTGAATCATAACGCGTCATTAAGCAATGTACAGTCCTGGCCAAAATTAACGCAGCACCGGCCGTAAGAATCGCTAGGGAGGTGCTGCGTTAATTTTGGCCAGGAGTGTACATCTCTACTAGCGCAAGAAGTTAGGATTTGATTAGCTGTAGTACTGAAGGACATAAAGCGGACCAAGTAAATGAAGAGCAAGGGACAAAAAAATACCTGTTGCTATCAACACGATTTCCGAACAAATATTTACGCTGCGGATCAATGCGAGTCAACCGTATATGTTGGGAACGATGGAGAAAAAACTAAAGCTGCGCAAACTTATGGCGCTAACATATTGGAATCCTAATGCTGTTTGATGTAGTACGATACCAATTCAAAGCAATAAAAACCTCCGTGTGATAAAATCCACGCCGTAATTGACAATAAAATAGAAAAAATATGGGGCGCAAACTGAAATGACTGAGTTCAGCTTTCCTTTTACACGATATGTTGCAGTTAATTAGTTTATTTATAATTTGGCCGAAAAAGGGAAGAATATTTTTGCACGATAAAGCCACTTCATTTACTCTTTAATATAAATATTTAACATTAAAATTCTAGTTGCATTTATTTCGCTTTTACCAGCTCTGTGTAAGAAACTATTATAATTAATTATCAGGTGTGATTTACTTGAGGGCAAAATGCAGCAGAAAGGGTGTTTTCGATCTTTGATATGGAAACAAAATCAAAATATTAAGATGTATCTGTGGATAAAGACAACGCATATTCAGCAGATCCTTCCCAAATTTAACGTGTTTTCAATAAAGATTCAATTTCCGATGAATATCCATTAACATTAGGATTTTTAATGACGTGATATGAGATGCATCAAAGGTTTCGAGTATACCATATAAAATTATAATATTAAAAATAGAATTTCAATGAAATTAGCTTATTCAAATGAGCTGCAGGTTTACATGATTCTTGAAGCAACCTTTGCCGTTTCAGTTCAGTTGAGCTAAATAGTCTATCCAACTCCTTAACTAAATCTCTCTTCTTGTATCCAAAATAGCATTTTCACATTCCTTAATCTCAACTTTCCCATCCTCCTAGTTCTATGATATAAGTTATAAGTATCAGTTCAGAAGGTATCTTTATCTTTAATAATCTCATCTAATCCTGCGCAATATCTCCAAAAAATAAGTCCCCCATCTTCCACCTGCATTATTGTTTTATTATTGGGAGGAGTGTGTTATGTTTCATTTCGTTGTTTTACACATGTATAGCATCATCATCATTTCCCTCTTTCTCTCAATTCTATACCTCAATAAATCCATTTTCGATCTCTCTCTTACATCTTACATTTAAATAATCGAAATTTCTATATTAACATATTATAACATACTAAAATTCACGAGTTGTCAACATGAACTAGTTTAAAATCATTCCTTTGAGTGACAAATCGGAAGGTAGACTATCCACAATTTCCCGGTAAGTTAGACCTTCATTCTTATGCTATTAGGTCCATCTTTCGCAATGCCATTACCTTTCTATATGTCTGTCTGTCGCAGGTTCGTTCTCCATTGGCCATCCATCTCCATTTACCTCTTTTTCTATCTCTCCTAACTCTCCATCAACTTCCTCGTAAATTTCCATCCATATCAAATCTTTCTTTTCCGCGAAATCATCCCTCAATTTTTCCTTTCTAAATTTCCATCTCAACCGTATAACCGTTTCCTCCTCCAAATTACTCGAATTTCAGGTAATCCGGTATCGGTATGTATGTATTCCGCTACAATAACAGGATACTCTGATATTCTTTCCCATTTCATTTCGGGAAACTTAAACTATATCATTACACTATCCAAGCTAGAGAAAAAGGCCTGGGTTCCACTTTCAGTGACTTCAAATATTATGATTTATCGGCAAGACATTTATCTAATACATAATTAAATGCGTCTTCGGATTCAAAGAAGGTTCATAACTTAAATTTCCTATTCAATTCCTTTTTTCTATCTATTTAAAATCTACGCACAACTTCCATCAATCCGTATTTTTTATATTAGTCTGTCATTCCTCATTCATCTTTTCTCATTATGAAATAAACGATACTACTTATTTTACTAATTTGTATTAATATTATATATATATATATAAACGATTTAGTCCTCATCCAAAGGTGGTGCGAAAAATGGGAATTAGATATTAACGTAAGTAAATGCTCCGTAGTTAATTTTTTCGAAAAGAAAAAAATGCGTCCAAATCACCCATACAAAATTAATGGAATTAGTATCAAAGTAGTAGATTCAGTTAAATATCTCGGGATCAACATTACTAATAACTTAAATTGGAGCACGCATATTCGAAAAATCTGCGGCAAAGCAAGTAAAAGGCTTGGCTTTGTAAAGCGTATTGTCGGTAAATGCGACGAAAAGGTGAGAGAGCGATGTTATTTTACCTTGGTCAGACCCCTTCTGGAATATGCGGCAAGTATATGGGATCCGGCGGATGAAACGTGTACTCGCGAACTCGAGAAAGTGCAGCGTAAAGCGGTTCGTTTTGTTAAGAAATGCTACGATAAAAAAGCAAGCGTTACAAAAATGCTCTCAGACGTAGGTTGGGAATCCTTGAAAGAAAGGAGATTGGAAGCTAGGCTGCGATTGCTTAATAAATTCAGGGAAACTACATTTTCCAAAGATACAATCGGTATCATGCAACCCCCCTGCTACGTCGGTCGATCCGATAATGACCGTAAGTTAAGAGAAATAGATGCTAGGACGAATCGTTTCAGAGATTCATTCTTTCCGCGAACAATACGTGACAACAATCGAATAAGGAAGTAATTTAGATTCAACTTGTGTTTACACCCCCTGCCACACGCCGAAAGGCGGCTTGTAGGGTATTAATGTAGATGTAGATGTAGATGAATATTCTTTATATATTGTTACGTAATTATATTTTAATGTGATTATTAATTTTAGCATTTATGTATTGATTTAAAGAAAAATTAAATTTTAATTAATCCAAAGATGAGTATTTCTATAATTTAAATAAGTTTCCCCAATAAAATCCACATTAATTAATTTCGGATGAATACCAATAATAAAGACGAACACAAATATCCATGACCGACGGAGAAATAACCCGTTTAGTTGGGCATCAAAACCGGGATCTAGGAGTTAGAAGGTTATTCTATCACATCGCTGATCGATTACACACATGCAGTAGAGAGTGAAGTTGTTTAGGACACTTTTTTATACAGTGTCAAAGTTTGTGAGTTGAGAGATAGATACTAGAATAACGGCAATTAGAAGTATTGAAAGTTTGCTTACTACCTGTAGTTGTAGATTTCTTGACGATTGCAAGGTTTATGAACTAATGAGAAATAAAATTTCGGTTAACGTACATAATTATAGACCGAATTAGCATCGTTAGGATAGGCCATATCATTCTCATTCTGTAAAATATTCAACCTGAAGACCAGTTGGAACCTTATACCCTTACACATTAGCTAACAAGAGTCAAGTAGACGGGAATGAAGTTTATTAGGAAGGATGAGGATTGAGAAATTATTTCTTGCTTTTCTTACCAAGACAGAATGCTAAATGTGGAACATATCCACATACGTGACGCATGATGACTCTATGAGTAACACTTTCATTGTCATTCCACACGGAGAGACCTCAATCAGCACCATTATCCAACATCACTCATACATTAGTAGATTTTCATTTCATCACATCAATGAGCAGGAAGGCGACAAAAGTAAATTAAAGATGCCTTCTTTCAATTCACTACCGAAAGAAAGGGATTACTTGACAGGGTTATGTACGGTAGGGTTCCACCCCTTTGACCACTACGGTAGTCAAGAAAAAGTTACAAATAATATTATATATTCATTATTTAGTTGTAATGTGAATATGATATATGTATTCATTCATTCCATAGGAATGGTATATAAGTTGTAATGTAAATATGATATATTTATTTAATCATTTCATGGGAATGGTATTTCCATCGTGTGTGTATTTTATATCAATTACGTTAATAACTTGTATATATGTATGTAGCTAGAAAAAACTTCCACTAAGCTGACAGGCTACCTGCAGTTTATTATATTTATTTATTTTTATTTATGTATTTAATTAAAACAAACAGGTAAATGCAACCCACAAAATTGTTTTAATAAAAACATAACAAAAAAATTCGTCGAAGTTAACAAAAAAATTAACCGAATGTAAAAAATGTCGTCTGAAATATAATAACAATAAAGGTCACTAAAATCTATTAAAAACTACAAGGAAAATTAGTCATTGGCCAGTAAAGAAACTAAAACACACTATTAAACACACCATTCGGTACACCAAGACATGAAAACCATTTAAATTCTTCTCCTAAACATCTCATATTTGTCACTAAAAATGTCACAGTCAGGAAAATTTCTTAGCACCTCGTTTGCCTTTTCCATGATTCTAGGAATCGTCGAGTGTTTATAGCAATTAACTCTACAGGCTTGAACGTAGAATGAGAGAAAAACCCTTGTCTGAGATGGTACTCTAGTTTGGATGAGCTTAATAAGTTTATTACGGTCGAAAGCGTCGCCAGCTATAACTTTCTTAAGAAGAAGCAGGTAATAATAGTAAAAAATAAGAAGCATTGAATTCATCTGCGCTGCAGCAGAATTAGGCGTAATGAATTCCCCAAAGTATGTATAAGAAGAGCACCCGGGTGCCCGGTGATCGATACAGAAACACTACCTCTATCCCTTCAATACCTCTCACGTTCCCCATCATTTCTATCCATATCAAATCTTTTTCCTCAGCGAAACCTTCACTCAATTTCCCCTTTCTACATTTCCATCTCAACCGTCTCCCAGTAATCACCCTCCCCGTAGAAAGGTCTACCTCGTGTGACCCTTCCCTTCAAGAGGTTGCTGAGCGTGACGCTGGAAAGGATAAAAGGCACCCCGAGGCCTTTTTTCCCCGGCTTCCACACCGCTCCCTCCCGGGCCATTTCGCTCCTTCCCCTGATATAGTTTTGTCTTCGTCTCTCACATGCATACGCGCTATCATCCCAACCCCTTTCCGAATTTTTTCCTTCTCACTCTCGATTTCCTTCACAGCGAGGTTTTTTGTCCCCTCCGAAACGGCGTAGAAGAGCCTTTTTTCCGGGAGATTGAAGGGTGTTTTGAAAATTTCGCCAAATTGATGCTCGACCGCGGTGGTCTACGGGCTAGGGTTAAACGAACCCTTGAGAGCGAAAGGATGGCTTTTCGGATGGACTATATTCCGTGGGTAAAGAGAAGGTAATCGGACGATCGCCATCTTTATTCTACATATATTCAAAGGAAATAAAATAGGTTTTCCTCATTGATATGCGGTTTCTCCGATTTAACATCCTAAAAGAAGGATTGTACGAAGAATTCTGTAAAAATAATTCATAAATCTCAAACTTAAATGATTATTCTTATAGAGCCTCCGTGGGGCAAATGTAATGAGAGTAGAATCGTTGAAGTATCTTGGAGTAACTCTCACGAATAATTTATCATGGAGTACCCACATCCGTAATATATGTAAAAAGCACTTAAGAAACTCGGGTCCGTTAAAATAATATTCGGTAGGAGCGAAGAAAAAGTTCGAGAGAGATTTTACTTAGCGTTAGTTAGGCCTCACCTTAGGTATGCTTGTAGTGTATGTCTTATTCGGGATTTAGAAAAAGTACAACGAAAGGCGATAAAATTTGAAAAGAATTGCTACGATAAAACAACGAGATAGGAGATACACGACATAGAATGGGAATCATTAGAAAATAAAGGCTATTTCAAAGGATAAATTTACTAAATAAATTCATAGAAATTACGCTCTCAGATGATGTAACCGATGTAATGCGACCCCCCTGTTATATGGGCCGTTCTGATTATGCCAGAAAGATTAGGAAAATAGATGCTAGAACGAATCGTTTCAAGAATTAATTTTTTCCAAGAACGATACGTGAAAGCAATCGAGTAGGATAATAGAGCCAAAGTACCTGCATCCCCTGCCACACACCAATGGGGGCTTGCAGGGTTCTTACAAAGACATATATAATCCATTTTAGAATATACACCTATATATCTGTATGACTAAAATATTAACACCATATTCGAGAGGACTAATGTACATATTCATTCAAGCAGCTTCCTAAAAACTCCTGCAATAACATATTTTCATTTATTCCCTTATTCTTACGAATTCACTAATATTAATATTATCGAACACCGATAGCCACCTTATCTAAACACACCTTTTTGTATTTCAATGAAAGATTCGATCTAATTTTTCTTCATTTACTACCTCGTATCATATTTTTGAACTTGAACTGAAATTGAATTTTTGAATGACACATCTCTTGATTTTATTTCAGTTTAAACTAGAGAGTTTTAATTCTATTCATCTAAATCTTATATTTCATATAAAAGCATATCCACCTATGCTTAAAATTAAATTTTTCTTTCTGTGAACTTCAGTTTGATATTCTTTCATTTCTGCCTGGACTTTTATTAAATGCTAAATTGAGACTACAAATGTCAGTTTGTTAAATTTTTTACGAGGAACTAAATTTCGTTTAGAATATATTATATTTAGTAGCAAGATAACAGAATATATTCGGAAAGCAAAATAATTAATTACCTGAACATGTTATATTTTGCCTAAATTTAATTCTATCAGTCACTCTTGCACATTTTGAGCCCAAGTAATGGAAATTTTTCCCAAAGTCCCACTGAGATATTAAAAATGATTGAATCAATAGAATCATACTACAGTCACCTCGTCATTAGGTGTGCTTCAGTTACTATTATATTTGAATAATTTCATACTTTCTCATGAATACATATCAGTAAAACTTTGAATCTGAAGGTATATTAAATTAATCGGGAGAGATATTTTGCATTGAAAAATTAACTAGTTAAGAATTAATAAACATTAAAAGTGCAAATATGCAAACATAAAAAAAATCCAACGTAGTAAATATGTTTTTCCTAAGACAGAAATGCTACCAACATAATGTTTGGATTCTATTAATATGTTGTTTCCAAGCATGCGTATTTTGAGAATCTTTAAAGAGCATATTCGAGGCGTAATAGGAAAGTTAGGTTAGCCAGTAGAATTCTGAGGAGATGTTTATCGAGAGTAAAAGAAATAGCGTACTTTTCCCTGATTCGACCTCTACTTGAGTATTGCTGTGCGATTTGGGATCCTCACGAAGTAGGATTAATTTCCGCTCTTGAGATGGTTCAACGTAGAGCAGCAAGGTTTGTCAAGGGAAATTTCAGATTTGACAGCAGTGGTTCGGCTATGATAGAATCGCTTGGATGGAACTCACTTGGATGGAAGTGATAGAAGACTTGAGTTTCGACGAAAGCTTTTTGATAAATTTATCACTACCCATTTCAGAGAGGAGATAGCTGATATTGTTATCCCAGTTACAAAATTTACGCGATCTTTGGAAGAAAACAAAGAAGCGATACAGGGAAGTATTTGCCAGGACATATATACTTATGGTCGTCTTTCCCGCGAAGCAGTAGAGAAGCTAATAGCTCTCCATGTTAGATAGGGATTTCGGTGTTTTACACCCCCTGACACGAACCACAGGCGGATTGCAGGGTTAAAATGTAAATTTAAATCGATAGACCTGCCAAAAGGTATTCGGGATGAATCGTTAGATCGAAAAATAACATATACATACCTTCAATTACCAAGCAGGTTATATGTAATAAGAAAAAATATTGATCAGATGCAAATTAAAAGAGGCGATAGATGAGTTCCTGCATAATACCCCGCCAGGAACAACCGCATTCAAGCCCGGTTGGAGCAGTTATTTTTAATTGCTCTCTTCCTTTTCTTTTATCCTAAATATTTATATTATTTATAAATATTTATTATTATTTATAAATATTTACCCAAAAGTACTTCCTTTGTACATTCTCTTCTCCCTCTTTTATCTACCACTCCCAACTCTTTCTTCCCCCAACTTTCTCCCCTCACTAATCCATCAAACTTCGCTTTAAAACCGCTTTCACCCGCTCCCCTTAGATTCCCATTATCCAAACCAAAGTTTCTCGTGTTGCACGGGAGAGCACAATAGTTTATTGATCCGTATCCAGGGTGCCGAACTCGTCCTAAGTTATCTCACCGCGCGGGTGAAAGGTGTGTGAACTGAATATTAAAGCGGGACATGCATTAAGAGTAATTGCTCATAAGAGAGTGATGCGTTAATATCAGATGTAAGAATATATTTGCTACTCCCTGGACTAAAAAGCTACTCTACTGGGCCTGCGTATTTTCTCCTAAATAGATATTTAGTTATATCATTTCACAGCTTTTGGGAAATAAAACCAGGAAAGATGCAGGGGAACCCTATTTTTATTCATGACCGTGTGTAGTGCTACTCAAGTTTGCACGTTGAAAAGCTTGCATGTTGACTTGAATTGGTTGATTGAAACCCATTAATATATAGCTTCTTCTACGTAAACAGAAAAGAAACTGGTTCTGCAATCGTTTACGCATCCCCAATGTATTCACATATAAATAAATTAAATACAGTAAAATTACTGAACATTATCTGTTCTTTTCCTCAAAGAGTCCGCTTATTGTGGTAAATTACAAACCAGTTTAAGTCGTTTTATGACGAAGATGGAATTCCGCTAGATTTAATTTCAAAATATCAAATTGCATACTGCATCAACGATTTAATATAATATACTACATAATATATGGCATAAGATATATAATATATTGCGTATTATATTGTAATAAAACAACGAAAATTTTCTCCCAATTTGCTAGCATTAACCAAATTAATCGCTAGATTGAGAATTTTAGTAACATCAATAATAAAAAAAATATTTAGCCGAGTCTTAAATTGACGTAACTGATTACAAAACACATTCAAATACAACTTATATTTATAATTTATATTAACAGTAACCTTTACAAAATAGCAGAATAAAAAAATTAAAACTTGTATTTATGGTAAATTACAACAAAATTGCCATTGGATACATCTTTACACAATTTGCCAATCTGGTTTCTTCCCCTTCAATTCTTCTAAGAATGAAAATCTAATTGTAATCTCTTCTGTCTCTCATATATCGTTCTAATCTCATGCTTATTCTCACGGGGATCGAGGTATCGCCTAATTTTAATTTGTACATATACGTTAATATATATTATTTCAAAAATTTTCTCTCTGAAAATCTCTTCGCTAACTTGAGCATTACTTTTGGGGTCTTAAAATTGAATTCATACCCCTATCCAACATCATTATCTTATTTATCTTGTCAATACCTTTCTAAACTTTGCAGGGAGTTCACCTTAAAGTAATCAAACTCATCCTTCAAACATTATCTATGCTTCATCGACGCTAAAAGGTCACAGAACCTCCAATTTGGAGCTTTCTCCGGTATCTCCAGCTTAAGGAATTCCGACGTCGATATTCTACGCCAACCACAACCTGATGATCACTTAATTGGGTATTTTTCTAAATGAAATGCCATCGGTATATATGAGAGTTTTGGTGTACCTGATCTGTTTGAAGAATCAATCCACTGAGAGGGATATTTCAGCTATAAAGCTTATACTAAATCTCCCACCCAAGAGTCTTAATCAATGTGTGTTCAATGCCCCTTCCTCTAAGTAGTCTTAATCAAATACCTTCACGCATCAATCACCTAATTCTCCTTCCTTTAATTCCTCGCTGGAAAAAATTGAATTTTTCTTATGAAGATTAGGATAACCACTTACTTTTAAGTTGAATCTTCTCATTAAATAATTCCAAGATAGAGAAAAATGGTAAAAAATTAGTTGAAATTAATTTTATGAAAGATAAAACTTTAAGAGCTCATCGAAACAAATATATTATATTTCCGATGTATTACTATAATTATTGGTGCAAACTGTTTTCAAATACAGTTTCAAATACTCTAATATATCTTGGAATTGAGAAAAAAGGACCCAGGATAATAATGGGAATGTTAAAGAAGGGATAAGGATACTATTTATATGAGAGGAAACACTGGGAAAGAGATATTTGAATTTGTTAAATTTTATCCCAAAGAGATGATATTTACATGTTTAATATCCTCTGATATAGATAAGAATATGAAAAATATGACTGCATATGAATCAAAGTATGTAATAAAGATGATAATAATAATAAAGACTGTGGTATAACCATTACCACTCTTACAAATAACTTTTATTACAATGCTTATTGCATTCCACTACTATTTTATGTAAATGAGGATGCATAATCTCTGAAAAGAGTTTGAATAACTGAGTCCATTAAACTGCTAACCCCAATTCAGAACAGCGAGATTTATGTGTGTGTTTGGTCCAAAAATCCCTTCTTAAGAAAAATATGCTATAATCGAAGAGGAAACCTGACCCAAGCAATTTGTCTACTCTCACGGTGTAAATATCAAATCTTTTTCCGTACCGCCACCTAGTTTATCTAGTAACTTTATTGTAACTTCCCAGTAGATGAACTGATAACATTCTCTCACGTGGAAAGGGGTTATGATAACTTTGCACATAATGGCGTGGAAAAATCCCACCTTAACACGGACTTTAAAAAGTCTGACGGGGCTGGAAATCAAACCCAGGATCTTCCTCTATCCGCGTGACTGATTTAACCAACTAAGCTATCCGGCAAGAACATTTCAACAAGCCGCCATTGCACAAAAGGCTTCCAAAACTGCTTGTTGAAATGCTCTGGCCGGATAGCTTAGTTGGTTAAAGCAGCCTCCCAGATAGATGAAGATCGTGGGTTCTATTCCCAGCCCCATCAGACCAACAATACGACTTTTCCACGTTTCCATGGGATTCTCTCACACATTCAGAGGAAATTTCGGCGATCCTTTCTTGTTTATCTTCCACAAAACTTCACCAATGGTATGAATTGCGAAATAAATTCCAAAACTTTTCACCTGCTCTTTCCCACTTCCTGGTCATTCAAAAACTGCTCCTCGTATACTGTTATATTCTCGTCACTTTTTATTATTCTGCTATACGATCGGTTGTTTTCCTTTTCCAACCATCCCTCTTAAAGGTCGAAGAGCCCCTGTCGCTCCTTCGCTCATCACAAAAACTTCACCCATGTTCATGACCCCCACCGGAGGTCAATAGTGAGATGTCCATCCCCGTGGCTATAAAGTAACTTCAAACTGTGCGTATCCTTTATTCAGAGTGACAGGTCCCCTCCACGTAATCTGAAATGATATCCTTTCCCAGATCACAGTATGGCTTTGGAAACGTTCCCCAGGTATGCTTTTTCTTACGAGGATATTGGAGTGAATAATTTCTTTACTTCTGGTTTCCCAGCCCGTAAAATATGTGATTCCAAACTACAAGTAGACGTAAAACCATTTTATATTCCTTGTTCCTTTATTTATTAATGTTTCTCTGCACTATATACAAGGTGTCTTAATATATCGTTTCAGAACTTGGAGGTGTAGGATACACCCAGATTACTCGGAATCGTATAGCATTGCAGGGTCGGAAATGCTCTCCTGACGCAATGGTGTACACAGAAATACCAGAAATAAAGATACGTCATTGAATTAATATTCGTTTTATAATAAATTTAATGAACAAAAGTAACATGGCTTAAAGATAGCGCTCAAAATACCCTTTGATACGTGTCGATTTTGCACATGCTCATTTATTATTAAAACGAATATTAATTTAATCTTTAAGTCAATCAAAGAAAGAAGAAGTTTATGCACAATAAAGACATAGTTTTATCTTTCATACAATATTCAATATTAAAACTTCATTCGCATTTATTTCGCTTTTACTAGCTCTATGTAAGAAATTATTACAATTATTGGTCAATTTAATTAGCTTATCCGTAATCTCGCATTAAAACAAAGATAAAAGAAGAAAGGGTAATTTTTTGCACAATAAATCCACATCGTTTTCTCTTTCATACAAATATTCAATATTAAAACTTCAGTCGCATTTATTTTACTTTTTCTAGCTCTATGTAAGAAATTAGTATAATTGTTGGTCAGGTTTGATTTATTTGAAGGTAAAAAGAAGCTGAACGGGTGATTAAGATCTTGATTGATATGGGAACAAAATTACAATATTAAGATGTATATGCAGTTAATTAGCAATTCATTTTCGGAAGCTCTTTTCCAAACTACTCACAAGTCTTTCCAAAAAATCATAGTTTTATTCATTTTCTAGTCATAGTTAAAGGCAATCTAAGTCATGGTTTTCCGATACATACAAGTTTACATATTTTATATGAAATTATGTTGCTAATAGGGAATCAATATACCAGTCATCGAACAGGAACGACTCCGAGCGTGATAAATTTCCAGCAAAAAAACCCAAAATTATTTTGTTGGAAAACCCGCCGAGGTTAACGGCACAAGTGAAGCAATCATTTCCTTTATTCAATTCCGCCACCTCGATAAAACGCGACGAATTATGAAAGCAATCTCTCGCGAGTAATTGTTCCGGAGGCATAAAAGAAATCATTACCGGGAGAAAAACTCCCCCATTCGCAGCCCCAACTATAATTCCCCCGCATTGAGTTAATAATCGCCCCACCGGCTGTTATTCGGCAATTTCTTCTCCGCGATTAATATGATCGCGTCGCCTGAATCCGAAAGTGAAACCCTCGTTCCCGGTTCAACTCCCCGCTCGATAATTTCCTACGAGTCCCCCGACTCGGGTCAGAAAATGTCTTTCGCGTCGTTAAGAAATCTCGGGAGGGAAAGTAATTAGCGGACAATGCTGCGAAAGAGCAGGGATTTCGAAAGAACGACACCCCGGTGGCGCGAGGGTCGCTCCCGATATTTTACGGCAGGGCTTCGTCGATCCCCTTTTCGACTAAAAAATAATTATTCCTGCCCTCGCTCCAAATCTCGGCCTAAGTGTACGAGAAAGCTATTGTCTGGAACTTTTCAAGAGATTTTTTTCCTCTCTATACTTCCATTATGTTACTTCATTTCCCTCAAAAGATTCATCGAGGGCACGAAGCCTTACGCGTCGCTCGCTAACGAAAAACTTCTCAAATAAAAATTCATCTGACACTAACTAATTAATGAAGTTTCTCGTTATTCACATAATAATTGTAATCAAAATCTGATTATAAGCTGCATTTAGATTCACCACGAAGAAAATTATATGACTAATTATCATTAATACTGAAACGTGATTGGTAAAAATTAAGTTATTTTTTAAATCAGGCACCTGCTGACATGTCCTAGGTATAGACTTATTGTTAGCAGGACCTAAACAATTTTTGAAAACATATAAATAGAATGTTGGGTTTAATATTTTTCCCATTATTATTGTACAGTTTTTTCCATCTTTGTAACGGATATGTCTGTATTCTGAGATTTTAAGTGTATTTATGAGAAGTCAAATTAAATTAAGTATGTATAACTGATTTACATTTTGTATTGGCAATGTATGAGTGATCATTCTGTATGTCTATATAAAAACGTTTATAGTAATTAATGTAATTTTGCACTGTCAAAAAATATTTGAATATTAATATTATGTAAAATATATGAATATTTTTTATGTGAAATATTTGAAATTTAATATTATGTAAAATATTTGAATTTTAATATTATGCAAATATATCAGTAGTATAAAAATTAGAAGCAGTCCATCAAGCTCAAAACCGAGGTCCCTTTTTTAATTATGTATGAGGTATATTAATAAAGTGTAAAATTTATTTTTTCAAGAAAGTAATGTTCCAGAAAATGTGTATTCATACGTACTGCACATATCTAATATATTTCAATAAATGTATTCATACTGCAAAAATCAGGAAAAGGGATAACATTTTTATAGATAACTAGCTCAACGAGGCTTCTAAAGGAGTATGAAGGATGAATAATAGTGGTAAACGAACTGATACAAAAGTATGGCGACTATTGAAAATTCAAGAGTATATACAGGGTGATTCAAAAGTCTTGTAATGATTAGGTAAATTCGGAACTGTTTTATTTTTCAACATAGATGCATGATACAATGAACATTTTTAGCCATAGCAAAGGAAAACTTGATGTATTTAGTTACATTTTCAACTTTGTTTCATATATCGATGTTGAAAAATAAAAAAGTTCTGATTTTACGTAATCATAACAAGACTTTTGAATCACACTGTATACCTCGTGTATTAGCAGCATATTTAGAAGTATTTCGATAACTGAGGTAATTTTAAACAAATGTCCCCCACCAGGAATCGAACCCGGAACCGATTTCACTAAAGGCTAAATAGAAGATTATAAAAGGAAATAGTGGGACATGTGTTTCATGTCCCAGTATTAAAGACAGAAAACTAAACTGCATCTCGAATAGTGCGATAGACGAATGTGTGAAAAGCACTTTGTTAAGATTAGTGAAGAACGTTTAAAAAATATTAATGAATAAGTCAAAATATTTTCCATTGCTTATTCTTTCAAGCCCGCTAGAAATATTTTACCTTCCTTTTAAGCTTCATGAACACGCTTCTCAAAAGAAGTAGTAAATCAACTTCAAGGTAGCATTAAATGGTGTTAAGATGGGAAAAAAACTTTGTAAAGTATCTTTAAGGATTTTCGTAACTACAAATGCATTGATTAGATTAGATTGTAAACATAGTTTTTAATACTTTTCCATGTCGAAGATTACAATTAATTATACCATTATTCGGACAATATTTCCAGTTACTTCTAAAATTTAAATTTAAGATATTGTCATTAAACTTCAATGTTATATCTATAAGGCTTTATAGATTATCCCGAGTACAATAAAACCTCAAACAATCGAGACAAAAGGATATCAGAGAAAGACCGGTGGACGTAAAAACACCCCGCGCGAGTTTCACGTCACAAAATTGAGCGCGATTTATCGGGGATTAAGGGCATTTAAAGAGATACTTTGTAACATAGAGGGAAAACAAGAATATTTAAAAGAGTATAGCACATAATAGAATAGTTACAAAAATACTTTCCTAAGAAGAAACCGAAATAGAAAAAACACCAACAGACGACAGTAAGGTAGTACATAAAAGGCGACGAAAAAAAAACTTATAGTTACCTAACAATGATAATAACGATTCATATACACATACGCACGTATATATGCACGAACACGAAACCATGTAATTCCAGATAAAGACCTATAACGCCAAAATATATTTAAGTGTTTTCGGGATAACAATATTCAAATATACACACCCCACTTGGGCAAAGCTTTCCCAAGAACACCGCGTTATAAAGTCCCGAATAGGTGGAAAATATATTCTCCCTTGGACAACACTTATGATGCGCCATGGTTATCAACCTTAACCTCTCCCAAACAAACGTGGTGTCCATCTATCTCTTTTCCTATCCGTAAACACGTATGCCTTTCCGCCCTCTCCCTGCTCTGCATACGTACTCTGTTGACTCCGACCCTGGGAGTGGCCTGACCCCAAAAAAGGGGCGTAACCCCACCCCCTATGGCCAACTCTCTCTCCATCACAGAGAGTCTCTAACACAATCTGGGTAATGAGGTGGCGGCCAAGGACGAATGTAAAGGCTCCCTCTTCTCATCACCTTTTCCTCGAAACAGAAGGTTGCATTTCTAAGATTCTCTTTGACTCGGACGTATTTTGAATAAAGCAAGCCCTACTCTTTTTCTCCCAAAAGGAGGAAACGCGCCACCTCTGAAAGCTGGGATTTTATAGGAATAAGGTTTAGGGAAGTTACTTACGAGCACGTGATAACAGCAATATTCGAGACATAAATGTTGTGTTTTCAAAAGCTTTTGGCACGTTGATTACGGGATAATGTTAGCAACAATACTTGAAACATTAATGTTATGGTTTCTAAGGCTTTCTGTACGTTAATTACGAGATAATGTTAGCAACAATACTCGAGACATCAATGTTATACTTTCTAAAGGTTTAGGTATAAAAACCAAGGTAAAACCAATTTAGTACTTTAAACCTTTCCTTTACGTTTAGGTATTTTATTTACGAGAACAAGATAACAACAATATCCGAGGCATTAATGTTATATTTTCAAATAATTTAGATAAATTACTTCAAGCAAATTACTATATTAATATCCGAAACAATGCTGCAAAAATAGTAAATGGTCCTTATGATAATACCTTTCCTGCTAGGGCTGGACTCAGGTACATTAACACTCTGGAATAAGCGTCTAACAAGTAATCCTTAAATGAAACAAAAAAACACTTAATAACCTCCACAGATATATTTTTAAGGAGACTAGTTTTGTCAATATCTTCAGGCACATTGGTCAAGCCTGAGGTTATCCATTCATTGAGGAAACAAGTCACCATAAATATCTGTGGAAGTCATTTGTGTTTTTTGTTTAATTTATTATAACTTCATTCCACAAAGTTGAGCTTGAACATATCAAGATTTAAAATAAATATTTCATTCATAAACCTGTGCAAAAATTAATTTTAAGTAGAATTGTTTATTTTTACGAAAGAATATGGTTGCAATTCATATAAATCAATCTAATTAATGATATATACTAAGGTAAGTTCAGCATTATTGCTCAAATAAATATCGTTTAAACTCTAAAAGCCGTATTCAGAGATTGCTTATTACCAATTCGGTGCAACTGTGGTGTGAAAGACATTGAAGATTAATATTTTCCATATACTCTCACTTCCTGTTTTATTTGTATTGATAATCCAAAGATGCGTGCACTTCTTTGATGAGGCAAAATAATATTTGAAACCAATCGCGAGATTAAAAAAAACTGTGGTAAGAAAAGGGAGTCGATTCCTCTATTTCTTTCATTCACAATGCTCAAATACTGAGAAAAATACATCACCATCTCAACAAAATTGAATCTCCTTCAACTCGCCTATTCCTTTGAATACTTCCTAGAACATAAAAGGGAACAAAAGGATTCGAGAGCAATATAGAGTCCTCAAAGTCTTGAAAAAAGCATTATACTTCGAATACACTCAAACATGCACTCGAAATCCGATCGCTGTACTACTTCCGAGTAGTCACTACTCGAGCACGCCACTTTTTCAAAGGCCGTGGACTTCAAAAACGCACTGCTCACCTTTCGCCTTTCATCTAATAAAACGCCGCACTTTATAACCTTCTTCTACATTCAGAGGGGAAAGATAAACAGCGCAACCGGAGGTCCTCCGTGGCTTAGCTAGTGAACATAAATTGCGCGTTTGTTGCTGGAGGGAGACATGTTTAATACTGGAAAAATGTGAAAGAAAATTTAGTTACTGCCCTTTCTTTTGCTGAATCTACTAGATCCTTCCAGCAAGAATGTAGCTGAGCTCCTGTTTTAGGGTTATTTTTTAAAAGGCCATTTATTTTACAAGATTATTTACTTGAGATAAACTAAATCTTCTACAGAATACATCTACGCTTGCTCCGCTCCATTTAAGAATTATTTTTGCTCTGGGTCAATAAATTTCGAACTTAAGTTCTGATGAACGTTCGCTTATCTATAAGTAACAGAAATTCATTCCAACTCTAGAGGAGCTATATCTTCTTCTGTCAATAATACTTTGCATTAGCAATCATTGATTATTTACGTGGGGTCAGAACAACCCAAAAATCTTTTTACGTGAGAATAATAACAAGGTGCTGTTTACTGAGTCTATTTATGTCAAATCTACATATTTAGACTTCAACATGATATTTTCATTATTTAATATGAGTTGAGCATGAAGTGTAAGTTCAATGCAGCTGCAAAATGAACTAGGGACGGTAGTCAAAGTTTGATAGATTCTCTGTATAATGCCATGTAATCAAATTTGAACTGATATGATAGTAAATTAAAATACTCTATGAGCTCCGAATGTCTGCCAAATCGTGCAATGGCGCATTGATTATAAATCGTAAAAAGGGTGTATTGTTGCCCAGACCTGGTAGTCAAACTGACACCTGCTAAATTAACGCTTTTAAAATATCCATTCTCAAAATTATTCCTTTTTTCGATAAATACTTTTCGGTATTCGTATGAATCATTAAAACAATTAATTTAATTGAGATAATTCCGCTATTTTTGCATAAATATAATCTTTGTGAATTCTTTACTTGTTGATGAAACCTTAAGTCTTTTAAATATCGCACAATGAAAATAAGGGCACAATTATGTATTATAATATTATTAATCTGTACTACATGTTAAAATGTTATTAATCTAATTCCTTTCACCTATAGAAGAGCTATATTCTTTTCATTATTTGATTCACTTATGAGATATGGTATTGAAGTATGGGGTTTTTAATCACAGGATCTCATGAGTAAGGTAAACTGTATTCAATCTCGGATGCTGAAAACTATTTGCAAAGATGAAATTGGGACTGAAAATCTAAACTTATATTATACTAAATTTAATTTATTATTACTTAAATATCTGCTTTATTTAATGTTACTATGTATACAACACTGCAAGGATATCGAATTGGGATAAAGAGTAACTATAATACTCGTGGAATATAAATAGTGGAAGCAGCTAAAATATATTATCCCAAACTTGTTTGATTAATATTGTGACCAGAGTGATGTACAATATTTTAAAAGTGCATGAAGCATTAAGAGGGTTTTAGAAAATCTTTTTTGAGAAATAAGCTGTTAGAAAGGTGATTTTTGTATTGCTATATGGAAGTGATTTATAATAATATTGTAAGAAGTTAGTGGATTAAGTTTTATGTTTCGAAACTGAGCTGTTTTCTTTGATCAACTTATGTTTATTTTTTTCAATTAATTAGTAATTTTAGGTTCCGTCAACAGGCTTTGCCTGATGGAACTTTAATGTTCTGTTTAATAAAAAAATACCAGAATCTGGAAGAAACTGTCATTGATTATATAATGAAACCATATCCACAGGACACCAGTAAACTTCCTACGTTAATTTTATAGGATATACAATGGAACGGAATCGTATATCCTCAACTGAACAAAAAAAACCATATTCGCTATGATATTTTACGATGCTCACCCCACTTTCTACACCTCGCGGCCTAATAACAGGCTCTAAACTTCCTCTCAAAGCTCATTTTCTCTCTGGTTGGCGCCAAAGCATGAATTATTTTCCGTATAATGACGTAAGCTTTTGCTTTGATTAATATTTTAGATATCCCGGAAGTTTTCCTTTCCAGATTAACACTATGCTCTATGGACACACCCCTTAAAAGCTCTTGACAGTTTTAAAGAGAACTTCTACTTCAACATTTGGTTATTCACGAAATTGGCTGAGCGAGTAGATTTTAAGTAACGGAACGTTAATTTCCTTGTTGTAACATCACTAATGTGCAATAAGAACGAATAAACACTAGTATCATATAATAATGGTAGGCTTAAGTACTTTTTTGAGTAAAAGCAGATTATATAGATCATTAATGTTGAGGTATAAATTGAATATGTATTGAACAAAACTTTATCCAAAAGTTTTTGTTAAAACACCCAATTTTTATCCCTATAGATATAAAGTTTTCTAATGTCAAACCAAGAAGATACGAATTATCTAACAAGATTCTCTTGCAGAATTATTTTGTAAAACGGACTGTAGGAGCAAATGCTCTTTCTAAGAAAACTATAAATTCCAAAAGTTATCCCGTAAATATGTTTTCAGATAAATTTAATTAATTAGCAGGCTGTAATCAATATTTGCGATATCTTGGGTTAGTATACAATAAAGCATAGAATAAACAACAAAGTTGAATCGAAATTTCCACGATCGGTTCTGTATTAGAGGTTCTATAATATTATTTGAAGTAATACTGGTATATTTTGTCATGAAAAATACGTTTTTAATAAGAAAAGAGAGCCTCCACAACCTTAAAAAAGTTTCGAACATAAATTGAAAGTTGGAATGCGATATTTGGTGGAACTTCATGATTCATGAATCAGGAACCAGAAGACTTAAAAAAAAATATATATACAATTCCGCAAATAAACATATTTTGTTTGTTGAACATAAAACAAAGTTTTGTTTTGTCTATGTTTATGTGTGGAATTGAACATATTTTTTAAATTTTTCTGTTTCGAACATAATTTTCGTGAAAGTTTCTATTTGTAGACGAATTCAGTCACCAGTAAAACGAATTTCTTTGGAACACAAGTGATGAGGTTAGGCTTAACTTTGTGGTAGTGAGATACAACGAGACCCATTATTGAATAACTTTTTACTAAACCACAGAATAATATAGAACGACCATGGTTTCGAAGGTATAAATTAGGTAGCTTTTATACACAAATTGACACGTTCGACAACCAATGCAAAGTGAGGAGGTGGGAGAAGAGGGCAAGGATATTTCTTGGGAAAATACAAAGGTTATGTCTCATTATTTTTCCCATTGTTGGATTTCTCCTACTATAATAAATAGAGAACAATACTTTCACAAATGATATTACTGTTAAATATGTCCAGAAAATTGCTAAAAAACCGTACCAAAATATGCAAATATGAATGTGCACGGGGAAAAGGTGCTTTGTTAATAATAAAAGTTAATACGTTTCATCTTCCTGGATCCATTTAAGCACGCACCTTCCTCCTCTACGCATACGTTCTTGTCCTTTTTTCCTTGTCGAGGAAAGCCCTCCCCTTCGCTTAATACGGGTCCCATCTTCCACTTCCTAATCTCTCTTCAGCTCAATCGTCCTTAATCTCCTCCTGCAAACTCTTCAGTATTGGTCCCATGGTGAAATTAGCTTCGCCCTCCCACCTTCAATCTCGCAGAAAGGGAAACTCCTCTTACGTCATTGCTCTGTTGCGTATCATCTAATCTACCTTACGCTCCTTTTAAAGCTTCTCCCTGCCTTTCGCAGACCTTATCTGATGCTAATCAGAAGCTAATTCAGCGTACCCCAAATCTGGACATTCTTTACTTAGTTAAGTACTCCTGAGAACTAATTGTAGCACAGGCTAAGATGAAATATCACAAAATATTTATGACTGAATGATCCTCTTCTGATGTACTACTTCAGTATAAATGGAGAATTTTCATATTCTTTAATACATTTCCCAAATAAAATGAGGTAATAATTTTCAATGCATACAACAACATAGATAAGTAAAATATTTGGAAGAGATATTTGAATATGTTTCCAAAATCGTAGGTTAAACAGTTGCCAACAAAGTAAGATAACAAATGAAAATATTAAATGAAAAATCTACCCAATTACAGATCCACAAAACCTTCCATTTACATTTGCGAAAACATATTTTCTGCAGGTGATAATATTAAAGTTCACAAGCAAGTCAAATGTAACATATTTTAAATGACTTGTCAATAAATCCGCAACGACTGCGAAATTGATAAAATAATATCGATATCTGAAGAATGTCTATCAAAATAGAGAAAAAGATAATATGTTATTATTTTAAACCTTTAACTTGAATTTTTATTTCGACAATGTATTCCAACCTTTCCATTGACCACTATGTTTCCAATTTTAGGCGAGCGTACTTCATTAAACAGAATATAAATTGAATAATCAAATACAAATTAGTATTTACGGGAAAAAGAAATCGATGATCATTTTCTACGATAAAATGCGAATAAAACATGTCGCCGTAATTTTCAAAAACTTAATTATGACTTCATAAATAATATGGAATTATCTCATTTATATAATAAAACATAATAACGTTATATTGTTTTTCTTTATCGTAGAAATAGAAGAATAACTTAGTTCCATCTTCGTGTAATTAATGATTTGATAAGACAAAAATTCTTTCAATTATACCTACACAAGTATTCCCCGAATGTTTGAACCGTTGAACCATTTATTTTTTAAGTTCCTTAAGAATTAAGAAAAAATGATGAATTACATGAAAAACGCACAAATGTTTCCCTCGAAAAACTTTCTCAATTACGTTCGCTCATTTAAACTGAGAGCCATTAAAAGTAGAAATGAATCAACATGTAACAGATCCGTACGCTGGTACAAAAAAGATTCTTCTGCACCTCTTTTGATGAAACTCGTCAAGCTATTTAACCCAGAAAACTTCCGAAGTTTCAGTTTTTATCCTTTAAATTTCCCTAATTACCCCAAAGATTCACTTGCAATGCTTATCTGAGATCGTAATTTGCCTCAACTCCTTTTCATTGCGCTCAAAGAATTAAGAAAGTAAAGCAAGAGTCCATGTCCCCAGGACTTCAAAACAGTTTTTACTGTTTAAATTTTTCGACTAACCAAATTTCATCGAATAAATTAACCGCAGTTAGAATAAGGTATAAAATCATAAGCCGTCACCTTTTGAATAAAGTATTCGATTTAATTTCCGCCGCTACTATTTAATTATGCAAATATTCAAGGAATCTAAATTGTGACAGAGTTAAAATCCCTGTTATATCTTACTATTAGATACATAAACAAACATGGCAGAAGTTTAAAATTTTTTATATAAACATTACATTATGGAAAATTATTGCATCTACTCACGATAATATTAACATGGTTTGGAATTCCCCTGTAATAACTCATATTTTCATATAAGGTGAAATTTAATACACAAATGAAAACCATAAGCTTAGAAACAATTGAAATATTCCACAGCTTTCGCGAATAAAAATCAAAAACAATGTTTGATGTATAAAATTGTTCTCTGCTAGCTAATCTTTCTCCCTCATATTAGCCCGCCAGATAATGTATAGACATAATTATTTATTTATTTTTTCAAAGCTGACCCGAAAGAAAAATATAAGACAAGTATTTTTTTCTTATTGAAGTTTCTTATGTCGAATAATTATTAACAAGCCGGATATTATTCTTATAGATAGATATATGATCGATTGCAAGAAAGGCGGTAATCAAACATCTACAGAAATACAGAATAAAAGAGACGTATTTAGTTTTTCATGTTGAAAGATAAATATGTAAAATATTGTATTGATATTTATGAAACGAAAGATGAATGTCTGGATAGGAAGGAAGACTATTGCTTGGGAAGTGATCATGTTGACCACGAGAGAGAAGGCTGACTTCTATGTAAGCATGTATTGAGGTAATAGATATCGTAGAGACGTGAAAGCCTCAGTAATGTTACCAAAATAGCATTGCACATAACAGTAAATATGCCGCTCTATTTATACCTAGCTTTTCCGTTTCATCTGCCCATTACCCTTGCCAGAGAGAGAGATATATTATCGAAGTAATTTTCTTCCTAACGGAGTTTCATCCACGGCTTACAACTTACACGGATTGGGCGTAAATTAGGCCATAATACTCTTAGTACGATATTTACAGCCGAAGCTCGGCAGGAATCGAACCGTTTTAATCGCATCTCGATTTTTAAGCACGTGCTTTGCGGGCAATGGACGATCGCAACCCAACTGCTTCTCTGGTTGCATAAGATGCAGGATGCGACCAAATAGGTTATGACGTCAGTACTTAACAAGCACTACTCCATCGGCCAAATATAACTGGGAGTAGATGACTGTAAAATTAAAGTACCTTTGAAATATGGCAACTTTAAAGATAGATTAACTGCATCATGCAATTTGGAAGGAGTATTAAAGTATCCGGAGGGCGTTAGGAAATCTACTGCCATCGGAAGCCATGGAATTTTCCGCGCCTCTTTCAACTAGTTGTAAGTTTAACATTCATCAGTCTAACTCATTACCTCGACTAGTAGAGACGAAATGTATACAAGTTTTATTTATTTATAACGCAAAACCTATTTCCCAAATAAACTCTAAATATTGGATGACGGGGCAGTTAATTATCATCTGAAAGCAAAGTGGTACTTAGATGAATGCATCTCGTTTAATGAGCTCATGCATATCCTTCGGTAAAAATCACTGTCACCGTATTTGTTCATTGAAATAAATTCAAACAGATTTAAATAATATTCAGTTTTGAGAAGTTTAGAGCTGCGTTATTCAGTCAGAGATTGGGTTCTTTCAATTTTGCGAAATAAAGAAGGATTTTAGAAGGGAAATAGGTGCTTATTACTTATTGTTTGGCATAATCGTTATCTCATTCGAGAAACATATTGTTTCTTGATGTTAGATTCTTAAAAAAGAATTGTATTAAAACAAGGAGTATCTTACAATTTGAAGGCGATCGAAACGATTTTGAAGTTTGATGAAAAAACCCATAACCCAGAAATGGGCATTAACGATGGATTAATTAACGATGGATTTATCGAAGTTGTTATAAGTGTAGTGCGAGTACTTTGGTACTCATAAAGTTCATATTATTTTAGAATATGTGTGACTATGGGATACCATTAAGAACCACTTTGCCTTAAAAATTTCGATACACATAAAATTCATTTCGGAAGAAACAGAAAACGGGAATTTGGAAGAATTTGCAGGATTATAGTCCGTAGTATTTTAAAGAATAATAATAATAATGCTGTCTTTCTTTGTTGGGCGAATTTTAACCTAGCAAGGCTATTCCTCCAATTAACCCCTTTTCTTAATGTTATTCCTTATTTTTGCATTATATTTTATTAATATCACACACGCACGATATACACAGACAACCATTCCCTAACCGGAGAAATCCGTTTAGCCGGGATTTGAACCCGGGACCGTGAGGTTGGAGCGTTAACGCGCTAGCCCGTTCATCACTCCACCACCACGGCCGGCCGGAAGAACGTGCAATCCTAATTTGAGGTTAAAAATCTGCAATAGCCGTCTTTGTAGGAGTTCCGACTATCATTCACTGTTGTTCGGAGAAAACATGAAAGGAGAGTGTGGCGTCCTTTCTTATTTTCTCCAAACACCGGCAGATGCGACGAGGGCCACCGGCTATTGGAGATATTTAACCACTAATTCTTTAGCAGCCCAGTTCCAACAAAATTCCTTTATTCACACGCAGTCCTACTTCAAATGCAAGAGGACTATGCAGAGGTAATTAGGAATAGCTCAAAATGAAGTTCTGCATCCGCAACACCCCATGAGATTTCCAATTTCGTTTGTTCCTGCATCATGGTAGCAAAAACCAGTGAGCAGATGCAATGGCGGAAGAGAGAAGGAATAGCGAGTGCTTAAATTTTGATCTCCGGACACTAAAGCACTTGCGCAACGGCCACATGGACACTCGAGTTGCCAAACCCCGCGGCTCTTAAAAGTGAGTGGCGCTCCATCAATCAAAAAGGATAGGCATTGGTGGCGAGCAGTGGCGCTATCAAGCCCAGCTGCGGGGCGATAAAAAGAGGAAAATGAGCGGCTGGACGTGTTCCAAGGTGTGTACTACATAATGGATGCGGAAGAAATTTTTATCGACAACTCCTCCCAACGGGGATCGATTTTTTGGGCCATCGGAAACGCTACAAAATGCTAGTTTAAGACGGCTAAGAATTCGGAGCGTCTAGAACATTAGAGGTTTAAAATCTTGAGTATCCATCTTTTTCGGCGTTCCTCGTATCATTCACCGGCTATTGAAGATTTTAAACTTCCAATTTCTTAGCAGGTTAACAAATTTTCTTCCATTACGTTTATAACGTCACAATTAATTCTTCATCTAGAAGACTGAGAAAGGTAAGTGCCGATATTTTATTAAATCCATACTTGTGCAATTTATTACTAAAACTCATTTACCTAGGCTATTGTTACATTAAAATAATATTTTTATTCTAAATACTAACCAATAAAATCAGACGTAAAATCTATCTTACCCAAGTGTAATCACTAAATATATTTATAAATCATGATACATTCAAATAAATAATAATTATACAACACAACAAACATAAATTACTGTAATTTTTGGTAAAAAGCCTTATATATACGGGTATATGCTTACTTAAACCAAATATAACGTATGTAATAACAAATTATATATATCAAAACCAGCTGAAGTATCCTTAGATTCTTAATAGTGATATTAAAAAAGCGATATATCTGTCTTAATTGTTGATATGAGAATCTATAATATGTCGTCTTAGATTATTTCAATAAAAGAAGCTATAAAAAAACGTATATTTTCCGAGATAAATCCTATATCTCATATATAAGTAATAATAATCCTATATCCTATAATTCTTCTATATGCATACAGATTGAAAACGATTAATTTTGCCTACATTTCTTATGGTAATTCTTTAATCTTCCGAGATTGAAACGGAGAACAATAAATAGGTGAAAAAAGGTGCATTATGTACAAGTCACAGACTCGTGATTATTTGCAATAAACTAGTTTTGTACTATTGCTTCCCAACTTTCAGGTTAACATTCACATTAAAACTCATATTTCTCGTAGTGGCATGCGTAAGAAGAAATGAATTTTCTGGAATAAGTAACATCGATGTTCTAATTAGCATAAAATGATGCCACAATTAAATAGAAAAACAGATACATCGATTATCTTTCGTTTTGAGAGAAAAAAACCTTAATAGAACCTCATTAGTTACGATAATTTATTTAGGGAGAAGGAATTTGGACTCAGTATATAAAAGGTAAGATTTATACGGCTTAGGAATTTCATCTATCTTTGGAATACTCAATCTTTCAATAATAGTTTGTCATTTCGGTTATAATAAAGGATGGAGGTCATCAGGGTAAACGGGAGTTAAATATGACGATGTAATACTAACTTTACCCTATCCACAGGCATACACTAGGAATTTTTTTAAACCCATAAACACTAATAGATCGTAACTTGAGAAGTTGGCCACCAATGAGGTCATTTTGAGAGTGACTTTATTAACATGTCAATGGGTGACCCACGTTATTAGAGGAAATGACCACCTTTGGACTTTGATAGCGGGAAAATGGATCCCTGAGGACATGGAGTGATCAAGAGGGTGCCAAGAGACATCTTGCGAAAGGCCTCACAATTTCCTTCGGTAAACATGGAAATCGGAGGGTGAAGGAATAGCTCCAAGTACCCTTCCTTGCATAAACAAGGAGGTTAGAGGGATAGTATACGCAAATAAATTCCATTCCGAATCCATTTGAGGGATAACTAGCCCTTTCCCCTTTAAATTAGCTTCATTTTGAAGATTATAACGCCAATCCAGGTGCACCGATCCAAAGTCCCATCTTAATGACTTTTAACAGGTGTTAAGCAAATCCATGGATAACCCACGGCGATCAAAATGACTATTATCAATTCATACTTCATGAAACGACATAATGAAATAAAGAAACTCACTTGGTAAATTCCACATAATATTAAATTGACCACCAGTTTCAGCGCAAAGCCATCTTCAGGTTACAAATACAATCTCTATTTTGCAATCGTGATCTTAAGGGCCCTTTGAAGTGCAGTTAGAAAGTTTTTATATATAAAATTTCTAGAAAATGCCTTTTATCTCAATATTTTATCCCATGTATACATAAGCATGAGCTGTATTTGCTGCTGAATATTTTGCTCAAAAATTAAATTTTCCAAGCGTCAAAATGTTATTATTTTTGATTTATTCAGCATAGTTTTCCCAGAAAGTGATCTAAAAGAATAAAATTATCAAATAATTTACTACACTGTTTTCTTCTGCAAAATATGATTAGGATTCAATTTGAGTTAAAGAAGGAAAATTTGGATCAATGTTTCTTAAGAAAGGACACCTTACTAAACTTAAACTCCAAGTAAAGTGTTCTTTCTTGTTTTCTCCAAATACCGGTGAATGAGACGAGAAACGCCGACAAAGACGGCTATTTGAGATTTTAAAACTCTTAGCTGAATATGATACAGAAATTCATGGGTATGAAAAATTAATTACCGATAACCAATTACCGATAACCAACTTTATAGCTTTTATGAGAGAAATTACATATGAGTCATCTAATTAAAATTAGATGAATTGAAAGACATTCAGAAAAAAATATTCTGAATTTGAGGGTATGAATATGAAAGAGGAATAAAAATTTTTTGATCGGAGTCATCATTTTCCATAATTTTTAAATGAGTATAATGGAAGACTGAGTTGAGAAATGAGATTATTTAAATGAGACGCAATGGAAAACCATTAAATTAGAGGAATAAGAAATCAGAGGAGCCAAGAGGGGAGAGGCCACGCCAGGAATTGCCATCCCACGCTAATTCAATTAATCCAGCCTGGCTGGAAAATAAAGTGAATTGATGGAGGAAATTTCCTTGCTCGGAATTTTCTGCGAGGGAATCCGAAACGGTGCCAACGATGGAGACTTTTTAAAGTTTGCTCCAAAGAAGAAAGAGCAGATGGCCACAGGACATCGAACAAAACTACAAAATTTCAATAGTGCCTTGCAACCTAAATTCTCCAATGCTCTCGATTTCTAGAAAGTCTTATGACTACTGCCAGAGGGAGGTTTTCTGAGGAGTTTCCCTTCCTCTTAGGACAAATTTCAGGCAGATGTGTGTTCCCCTCAGTACAACTGACCATTCTCTTTGTAATTTCATGTAATTTTGACTATGTGTATAACGTATATTTTATGTATATGCTGTATTTTACGGATATTTCAAAATCAATACGAGAATTTTCAATACTAAATAAAAGTTTTTATAACACTAATCCAAAATGATTGGCTTATTCTACACTGATATGCTCTTTAATCATTAAAACGGATTTTTTGATTACTTCAATAAAAACCAACAAGTTTTCCGTATAAACACATAAGGTTGATCCATATATTTACCATTCTGTTATCCTGCCTTTCCTAACCAATTTTTAAAAGAGCTACTATTTTGGATCCACGAATACGAGTGATATGTTCCACGATTCAACTTAATTATTGGAAAATTTAAACTTAAAGAGAGGGGCAGAAAACCTATAGTGATTTACGATAAGCAATGAACTTTAGCACTTTAAATTGCATCGAGTTTGTTCACAAATTGCAAATTCTTTAGGATGGATAACACTGGATAATCCACGTGAAACCGTTAATTCTTCTTGTTGCTTCCTTGCTAGAGTTGAAGAAACAATTGCTTAAATCTATGAATCAATTGAGACTTAACAGCTTTCATTTCTTATGCAATATTCCGCTTCATTCCAATGCCTTATTACTGATCTTGAGTCCTAGTTTGTAAATAATTAACAATCCCCAGTTCCGAGCAGACAAGAGATGATTTATATTTCATCTCACAATTCGGAGCTACTCGCCTAAGGTTTCATAACTAGAGGGCTATCATTTATCTTGATATTTCTCTCTCAGTGTCTCGCGTTTCTCTATCTCATCTCTTTCGTTCCAATTACATCTTGGTCCGATATCTACTTTTCCCCGACCCCGCATCTCCTTCCTATATTGCTTCTGAAGGACTCCTTTCTTAAGAACAGATGAACGGAGAAGAATACTCGACGACGGACTCATTTCGATGCAAACTCCGATTCGAATGAATGAGGAGAAAAAGCGGAGAACACTTTGAGATGACCTTTTTCGATAGCAACGCCAATATGAGTGAGGAGTAATTATTCCATCGATGAATCACCTGAGCTTAGCTCATCGATGAAATCATTATCGTTGAAATATCGATGAAAAATCAATTATTAATGATAATTCGTATTTTTAATGATATTTGAAAATAAATATATTTTTTAATATTCAAAAGCATGTGTTATAAATAATACACTAAATAAAATTATTATATTAATTTAATTACTACTCACTATCGGTAAAAGATATCGATTCTTCGTTGCAAGAATAAGCTAGGATAACCTAGATTATTTGTAAATATCCTGTTAGGGCACTACTTAAGGGAATAAGTAAAATGTATGACAGAGTTTAGAGGAGACTGAATACATAAAATTAGTTTGAGTGAATTTAGTTAAAACAAAGAGTCATTTTATTGTTTAAAAAACATCAGGAATCAATTTAATATAAAATATTTTAAACAAAGGGGAGTTAATATGTTAAACTTCATACGCTAATTCATTTTAACATGAGATGCACCATAAACGATCGATAATCTACAGTAAATTCGCTCTAGTCTTCATTGGTATATTATAATCTATATTTATTAATACGTAATTAATAATAAATAATTATTTTATAACAAAATGTCTGCATGTCAAACATCCGTTTGGAATATAATAATTAAGATATAAGTAACTACATATATAAAAAAACAGTCATCAGTATAATAATAATTTCAGCAAACACACCTCCGTTAAAAAATTTTCTCTTATCGAAATTATCTAAAATAAGACAGCTATTGAATCCCCTATTTTTGTAATTAATAATACCCTCAAATTCTTTTTGGATTAATATTAGGTATATTAAAATGGAATCTAATGTTTCTTGCTGACTAAACTAAACAAAACATAAAATTCGGTGATTAAGATACCAACACATAACAAAAATTAATCAAAACGTTCGGAGCAGGATGCGAAAAACGTTCAAAACGAAAACGAACGGAGTTGTGCTATATAGTCTGTTGTTCTGTGAAAGAAATACCTTCCAATTTGATACTTGGTGGAATTTCGTAAAAGTCAGACAGACATTAATGTGAGAGATGGCCAAACTCGGCGGGGAATCTCCAAATTCAGACTCTTTTTCATTCGACTGCTATCGATGCTGAATTCGCTCCACTTTAGTAGAAGTCGAGCAAAATGAAGATATCGTTCCAATGCAATTACCCATCGCCTCGAAAAAGAGCAAATGCGGGAGATGTTCAGGAATTCTTCCCTCCTCTTTCTTCTAGTCTTCTGATTGAAGATCTTATGGTTTGAGACACTATGGACTTTATTACTTATCACCCCTTTACCCTACATAAACAGTTTATTTTCAACGTCCTTCCAAGTCGGTTTCACCGTTTTTATTCTCATGGTTTCAATCATTTTGTAATTTGACTTTCTCATCGTCTCTCTTAAGATAACGACCAATTATATCCCTTACAGACCCTGCGTCCAACATATTGGATACCATTTTCAGGGCTTATTTTCTAAAATTCATATTTATTAAATATTTATTTCAATGGATTTTCTTCTTTTATTTTAATATTATGTCAATCCTATATCAAAGGAGTCTCATGATAAGATTTTATTGCTTATTGAGTAACGGAAACATCAGCTGTTCCAAAAATTTTTCCTTCATAGAAAAAATTCAGGTGTGAAAAGTAGAGCAAAGCTTATCCTCTAAATTCACTCTGGCTGTAAGAATATATATTGATCTAGATTTTGTTACCTACTTAGATATTTATAAATCAAATATGTTTACTAATATTAAACAATTTGCAATGTTCTATTTCCTGGGACTTAAATTTTAACGATTTAGTTTGTTCTTTCTCTTAAAATAATTTTCAGGATTTGCTACATGCTGATCACAAGTAAAGGGGAGGAATTATATTTTTTTTATTATCATGTTTATCAATTGTCAAGGTATCATATAATCATAAATCGAATATGTATGTTTGAAATTAATGAGTATCAACTAACCTCAAAACCTACATTTTATTCCTGTGATGCTGTTTAAATGTGATCTGCAAATTTGTACCATGTTCATTGCATTTCTCGTGGTAACTTTTATATACTTTCATTTGAATAACAGATGTATACAAGAGTGCGATGTACTCGTATATATTTATCGATAAATAACTAAATGATAAAATAACAATAAATGCCGAAAATGTTTTAACTTAAATCTTAACTTACACACGAGTTATTGTAACCAATGTTAATGGAGTTATACTATCCGAGATTATCATTATGTATATATATTATAAAATAGAACTAAAAATAATACCAAATACTATACAAACATCTGTTCATTAATTCCTAGGAAATGGCTGCAGCTGCATAACTTCCAGACCTTCGCAAGATTTATTGGCAAGACTTTAATTGGATAAATAGTTATTTGAAATTTATATCTTGCAATTCTACTTTAAATTCCTCAGCTGATTGTAATGTCGACCCGACACCTCACATGCATCCCTTTTAAATTATAGATAGAACAAATTTATTTATGTAAAAAAAATTATATTCCACCCACACTGTTTACAAACATCAACTTATAAAGTGGCAGTTCCGTTTGTATCGAATATACCGAGTGATTTGGTCTTTGATTTTTACATTCTCGGTATGATTTATCGATACCTCATTACTCTCTTTAATTGCGCTGTTAGCGACATTGGCAACCTCATTTTTATTCGTTTGCGTCGAGCATGTTTCTCAAATTAGCCTCAATAAATGCTCATTTCATCAACGGATTAACCCGTTGACGTCTTTCTCGAATTTACACAATGGTCAATCATCATTAGGGCGAAATGGCTCTCTGAATTACTCCTCTGTTTACTAGAGAGCTGTGTTATAATTACACCATATCTGGCCGTTTGTAAATATAGCGGAGTCCGGCGGCCAGAATCCGGTTAATGATCACATTTTATCTATCATTAGTGGCAGATGTTGTACTGAAGAAATGTCTCTCAACGACATAGAGTAAACAGTAATTCGCTATCTAGTGGTTCGTAAAAGATAGCTCCAGATGAAGTGAGGCTGGCATTTCGAAGCAGCACGAGTACCAATTTTCAATCAAGGGCAAATATACCTCATCACAGTATTCTGATAATTAATATAGAAATATTCACTCATTAGTAGTATAGTAGCGTAAAATATATGTTAAATCTAATATGACTATTATGAAATTCAAACGGCCAAATTGTATATATGTCTTTACTTTATACTAATACATACGTAATGCTGTAACAATATTATGAAATAAGTATAAACCTATAGTTTTCAATGACCTTTAATGTATATAATTAAATTGGAAAACGAACTCTTACATTACATCTATAAAAAACAGTTCATGTATGGCATAAGATTATATATCATTCAACAGTCGATTGATTTTATTTGGTGTTCTATCTTATTCTAAGGGTTAAATTGTATTATACTTTATAACTTTATATGGAACCGGCACTCAAGCACCTCCTCATTATCAGGACCGAATTTTGAATGTAATGGCAATAACATTATGAAGTTCAACGTTTTATAATTTACATTTTATCTAAAGTTGGACTTTGAATATTCAGATTGACAAAAA
The DNA here is from genome assembly GCA_947579665.1 of Sympetrum striolatum. Classification (NCBI taxonomy): domain Eukaryota; kingdom Metazoa; phylum Arthropoda; class Insecta; order Odonata; family Libellulidae; genus Sympetrum; species Sympetrum striolatum. Next base: position 58,248,114 of record OX388349.1, read on the forward strand.
ATGATTTCATTCTTATGATTTTTAATGATCAAAGTTCTCTGAACACATCATTAAATTTGAGTCGTTTCCGTTTCATAATTTACTTAAATAAAGTTCAAAATATTTTAGTTATTTTTAATTTTCGAGTACATTTAACCGAATAATATCTCAGCAACGAATAATATCAACGCGTTTACACACGGAAAATGTTATTCATTCCAGAATTTATTTCAAATTCCTATGGGATTAATATTTATGTAACATTATCCAATCATTCTTCCGGAGAAACAGTCCTTTAAAATGAATTTTTGAAAGGAAGCAACAAAACCTAGCGATCCGGAATTCACTGGCTAAAATATTTAATTTCTAAAACTCATCTCTCGATGTGGTAAGCATTATGATTTTGCCCAGGGAAGCAATTAAACGCAACGTCTGCTAACCTAGTTTCAAAATACATTTACTTCGCGATCAGCTGCTTCAAATATTAATTTCCTCTAAAGTTTTCCCATCCTCCAAAATACGGGAAATTTCCAAGAAAGCAAATATCAAAATTGGACCACAGTATTTATAAACGTGTGAAGAGTGGGAAGATTTAGGAAACTTGATATGGTTTTTAATTAAATCTGTAGTGAATCTAGAGCTTATGTCGAGAATTCATCTATTTTAAATAGATTTAGGGTAAAGTCAATCAAGCAACATAGATTATAGAGGTAATAATCATATTTTTAATTGAGTGCTTACCTGCTGTTTAATTCATTCGGCGTTCTAGATTTTGAACTCTTTCCCTAATCAACTAGATAATTAGATGAAGCCTTAATTACACAAAAACGTTTATTTGAATGAAAATAAAATTATCTTTCACTCTTTGAATTAGGAGATTTCATAGGAGTATTTCATTTTCATATTTTTCTTCAACGGCACTTGAGTCTTTCAGTCCTGAAATATCTGGCCAGAATATGAGACTAAGATTAGATAGTTTAAGCTATTTTCTACAAGATTTCACCCATAATATCCAATTTGTTAATTTTTCAATCAAAAGGTCCATTTTTAGACTTCATTCATGTCTAAAACTTTGAGCGAAGTCTAGTAAAATACACCTCAGATTGATGCTCATGAATTCCCGCAATTACATTACAATCAAAAAATACATCTATCATCCAACATTAAATATACCTTCCATTCGAATATACTTTCTATCGGAGATCGATGTCAAGTAATGAAAACGAAAAATAAGATGTTAAACTATGTACATGTAGATAGGCACACATTTGTTTTTGAGGGGAATATAACTTATGCCAATTATTTTCAGACCTATGTTTCTCTTTTAAAGAAGAAAATGTCGACAGAAAAGCATAACTCGTAAGGTAGGAATGCTTCGAAAAACTTTTTGTTGTTTTGGGGATGTAAGTGCATTTTCGTAAACAAAGTTGGCCTTAAAGAGAATTGACATAAAGTTTAATCCCCGAAGAATAAATTAACTAACAAAAAGGATGAATTAGCAAGTCCTTGGTTACCTACATAAATAATAATAAGAATAACAACAAATAAATTTCAGTTTTTATCCATTTTTTGCCTTTTCTTTTCCCCAAGCACATCACACCTTTCCATTATTTCAGTATTCACTTTTCCAATTCTTTTCCACCATCTTTATTTTAAAAAACTAGAACCCTTTTCTGAAAATGCCCACGCATTTATTTCCTAGTTCGCTATGAAGCACACACTGTCATTAGTTCCAGTGACGCACACAGTCCCTTTAGAAACATCCCGGTTCTGTGTAGATAGTGGCAACCCTGAAAACATCCCAGTGCCGCTGTAGTGAAGTGCCTTTGGGTAACATATGCTCTTTGCCGCTTTATTTCACGTGTCCTACATTCGTAAGCGTTCGATCGTTCTATATAGACGCTTTACTTCCGCGAATCCTCATTTTCGTGCCCTTTGACCCTTTTAAGGTGTGATTGAGTCCACCCAGTCCATGCTCCATTTTAAGAAAAAAAAATAATTTTTAAAGACAAGTTCAAAAGATACTACTTATGTAAACTTCACAAATAGTAGTAATAATAGTGGAGTTTGTACAAGTTTTATCTTTTGACTTTGTCTTTAAATCGTTTATGAAATTACACCAAGTAACGCTTGACAATATTTATTTAACCCGCCATTAATAAGTTTTGGCTGTTTTCTCTTCACCGTCTGCCGCTTTTAATTTTATCAATTTTATCAACAATTTATCAAACTTTTAATTAATTTATGGACTGATGCAGTAATTTTCGAATATATTTAATTGAATAATTAATTGCATGTACGATTCTACTCTCACCTGCCATGGCCGAGAACTACAAGGTCTCGGGCTCAAAACCCGGCTGATCATATTTTTCTGGTTATGGAATTATTTTTTTTGTGCTTGTCTATAGTAATTGGGACTTTTCTGCTCCCATTAAAGATGTTATTAATATTATTATTTCACTTATACCTGTATTGTAGACTCCGTACATCACAGAGAAAATATCTTGGCATTCGTTTTCATGACATATTCAATAAATTTATTTTACACTCGATTGGTCTTGGTTTAAGTCTTGATTATTTAAATTATATACGCATGCAAATAATAAGTAAGTATATCGCAAAGAGCTGTAGATAGTGAGCTGTAGATCTCACATCTGGAGAATTATCTCATGTTATTTTAAGTTTTTCTCCATTAGGAAAAACACATCAAACGTGTGATCTAAAAAATGTAAGTAATAATTTCCCATTCTTCACCTTCACATAAATATATTATATTATTACTTGTGCCTTTGTTATGTTTCCCTTCATCTCTCTTAGCTATTACTTTCAGTATATTTATGTTGGTCTTTCCCCGGTACTTTGTGGGTGATGTTTTTATAGAAACTTTTCATGAATTATATTGTGGTTATTGTGAATATATCAACAAACTCACTTAATGCTATCTCAATTAGTCTCATTTTGAATTAATTTCTGTTCATATAGCACTTCTACGATAACGATAGGCTAGGTTGAAAAGAAACAATGTTTTCCGTCTTGCCTGAATAAATGCGTTATTTATTTATTCCCTTTTTTCCTTACTGGAAGCTCTACGGCGACAATGAAATAATTGATAAAATTTTCACTGATTTCAGAATCAGCCTCTTCTAGCTGTTTTGACCACGCGGCGTTGTAAATTAGTATATGTACCTTCCCAAAAAGTTGGACTGTTATTATTTTTACTCATAAGGAAGATTAAGGAAAAGAGAAACGGATTGTGACAAAGAGATAAGAACGAAAACGATTATTTTTGAATAGTTGGAAAATAATTTATCACAGCCATTAAATTACAATCTATTCTCTGTAACTTAACGGAAATAAAAAAACATAAATCAGACATCTTTGCCACGATCTTGTACAAGAAGTGAAGAAAAGTGACTTGGCTGGGACTCGAACACAGATCTCCCACTTTCCGGGCAGGTGTTCTAACACTTTCCAAGGAATTAGAAAACCTTCCTGAGTCCCAGCCATATCATTAATTTTCACTTTTGCACAACCTTTGACCAAGTCGCACGCTTTCCTGTGCTAAGTCTAACTCAATTTCCACCTTTGCCAAAATATGGAATATCGTACACTACTGGCCAAAATTAACGCAACACCTCCCTAGCGATCCTTACGGCCGGTGCTGCGTTAATTTTGGCCAGGACTGTACATCGAGTGTAACGAAAATATAAAAAGAAACTATTTTTTAATTTTTATGATTATTTTCTGTTTCTATATCTCCTTGGGCTAAGTCACTTTACTTAACTAGTCCTTATTCCCTGATTACGCTATTTAGCGATGATATGGCAACGTATTATCACTTGCGTTGAGTAACCACGTTTTCGAATAGATTACATAAGAATGAAGATTTTTTAAACCCGATTTTCAGCGGATGAGTATGAAAAGCGAGAAAAAAATCAATCATATTCGGGAGGCGGTGGAGAGTTGGAACACGGGACTGTCCCGGATAAACCTGATGGCATGGTCTTTCCACGTGCATTCGAACCTCCCATCCTTTCCAATCATACCGGCATTTTCCCACGAATGAAGCCCTGGGATTAATCGAAATATCGAGGAAAAAGAGGACGGATTTCAATTTCTCGTGCCTCCATTAGAAACTGGGTCCGAACGGCAAATAATGGATATGGAGTCAGGGGTATGTGTACCGTGGGCGGAAACGGATGTACCGCTGTCACAGCGATACTCGGACGTATGCACGCGCATTGTCGACCGTAAACAAAAACCATGACAAAAGATGAGACGGAATGATGCGCTCTTAAATGATTTGTCTTTAGAAGGCGTATCGGAGATTAACCAGTATCCAATGGGATAATAAACACATTTGTGAATTGTGTTCTAGATAATGGGCGGATATTCCAGGGATATTAAATCACGTGTGTTAAAAAAAAAAACAAGCGGAATTCGCTAATAAAAAATAACCGAGATAATGGGAGGTTATTCGAGAGCTGAGATACTAAATCACATGTGATTCACAAAATAAGAGAAGATGCTATTTGCTAATTAAAATTGTATTAAACTCTATTGCATTAGCTATTAATTGGGACTTCATACTGAGCTTTATTCAAAAATAATGGTTCCAATGGTTTTTCAATATTTCCTTATGAAAGTGAATTCAATAGAACATTTAAGAGAATTAAAGTTTGGACAAAAACTATTTTATAATGATACAAGGTAAATGAATGGAGATCTTTTTCAATAACATTTTTTCCCTACAATGACAGGCAAATGCTTAATTTCCGGATACGAAGAAATAGTCATTTTTTATAAATCAAGAAATGTGGAAAAATTAATTAATTAATGCAGTGTTTTTTCTCAATCCAAGAATAAATTAATACTTCAACATTGTCAAACAGATAATAAAAATATAAGAATGTTTAATTTCCAAATATCAAGTAACAAATACAGAATATCTTTTTTATTTAAAAATGCAGCGGAAAAACTATAATGTAATGCAGTTAATGTCCTTATTACAGAGGATAACTGAAAATCAGAAACAAAATGACCGGAAATAATTCAGTTATGCAAACACCGCAAACAATCACAAATAACACGACGCGGGTTTATTTTAAAAAAAATCACCCCAATCAGAACAGTGGAAACGGATTGTTACAAAAAGAGATGAAAGAAAATAACAATTTTTGTATAGTTAGTAAATAATTTTCTACAGTCCTTATATTTCATTATATTCTCTTTAACTTGACATAAAGAAAATAGATTATGGATCCGATATTTTTGACGCAGTATACTTTCCTATATCATATACTTTGAGTACAACGTACACATAACATGCAACCTAATTTTAATCGTATGATTGATTCGTACTTATAAAAATTTTGCTGTCAAAATTATCAAACATTCAGAAAAACCCAGACCTAACTGAATGTTGAAGCTATAAGCTTTTATTCAATCTATCTTAATGTAGTTCCCTGTGGCAATGTCGGAACTTTTCCTTGTCCATAAATATGCCAATCCCTAACGCGAAATTCAACTCGCGCGGCTCATAAAAATAGAATAAATTTCGTCGGGAAAAGTTTTGACCGGGTGTGAGTGTCTGAGTAGGGAGAAGGTTTTTATGATTACGTATCTGGCGGAGACCAGATGATGAATGCAGTTACATGCTAAATTGGGCGTGGCTTAGCCGCTCACGGAACGCTCCCGTGACAACATAAAAATATAACTCTATAGGGAAAAACTACGGGGAAAGGAAGCTCACTTTCCCGCCGAGAACGAGATTATATCTGATAAATACGAGGAGTGCCACGAGCATCGCACTTCATAAAATAGATTAAGATTAAAGAGATATTCGCTTATCCCACAAAAAGGTCGTAATATTAATCGCTCCGGATGGGAAGGGAAGTTAGCTCAAATAAAGACACATAACGATATTGCCTTTTCGGGTTTTTACTGCCTTGTATAAAGGAAGATAGAAGAAACTAGCTCAAGAATTTATTGATGAAATCCATTGTCCTTGTTGCAAATGTTATATAGAGCAAAATCTTACCTTACTCACTGTTGAGTTTCTCTTTGTGAGATACTATTTTTGTTATTTGTCCGAATGTATTTGTCAGGCAAGAAGTTATGGGGTATATTCGGCTAGTTTACAATATTTAATTGAAGCAAGGAATTATGTTATTGGTCAATATCAAGTGGTTAAAAAGTGTAAAAGTTTTGCGGCTATTTTATTGATGATTTAGTGTTATACATGGATACATGTACTTTAATGTATTGTTGTAATATGGCTAATTTTTGTAACATTGTTGTAATAAGTTATAATAACCCATAGCCACTTGTTCTGTAGTCAAATTGCAATGTTTTTAATTATGATGACATCCACATTAACTAGTTTTAACTGATTAATTCCCTTAAAAATAGTGGTTGAGCATATTGCGTGTTATTCAAAACAATACGCAGCATTATAGTGGTTCATTACGAAATTTGCTTTATCTAAACGCTTGTCTCCGCAAAAAAAGTCTATATAATTCGATTAACATAGTTTCATCGTCGCAAGAAGTGCATAAAATATGATGAAAAATATTGATGTAATGTGAGAGGTAAACCTATTTTTATAGCAATTTAACTACGATGTTGTGTACATAGAATTGCTCAAAGTTTTCCCCATTATAAATCCAACATTAAAAAATAACTATTAAAGAACAAATTCAATCTTTATCTCATACTTTTCTTTTGTTTAAATCCAGCTTATAAGCTTGAAGTAAAAAAATTGCAAAAGCACATCGTTTAAAATCTCAAATAATGAAGCTGAGTGCAAAATGTAACGCAAAAAGAGAGCATAGCCGTAGAATCTCCTTTCAACAAAATCCTTACGCTTCTAACTTTAAAAAATATTAGTACCATAGTCTTTCTACGGCGATGAAGTACAATCATCTTTTGAACTCCTGACTGAAAGGATACATCGACAAGAAGAGAAAAAAATTATACACCTCTAGCTCGGAAAAATCCCTATAAGAATCGCGCAGAAATTTTCAGAGCTGTCTTGTAGAATGGAGTGATTATCTTACAAGTAAAGAATAAGAATTGCTAAAGACAGTTTGAGATAAAAAGAGATTGATGCCGCTGTCTTAAATAGACCTTCTTGGGATTCGCAAGTCACCGAAGTGAGAAAAAAGAAAAGATGAACAAGACAAATCAACGCAGCAACAAGAGATAAAAGGATCTGGATCAAAAGATCAAGATCTCAAATGGAACGTCAAATATCGTTTCGGAAAAGGGTATTCGGATTTCTTATTTCATGAAGAAATGGAATCAAGGAAGATCTCTATTGAAAGAAAATTAAAGGAACAGCACGCATGCTCACACGATGATTCAAGGATTCATAAATGGGATAAATTTAATTAAGAAATAGAAACAAGGAAAATTTCTTTTTATTGAATGAATATTTAAGAAACAGCACTTATTGTTACGTAAAAATTAATATATTCATAAATGGGATACATGGGTACATGTATTCCATCCATGAATCAATATTTTACCACGAAATGTTATTTTTAAATTTCGTCTTATCTTCAAAGACTGACGTACAAATATGAGAACGGGAATTTGTTAAGAAAATATGAATGAAAATATTTTTTCAAATAAATTTAGTTCATTTGAACAATAAACTACAAAAATTAAAGCAATATTCGAGAAAAAAATCATTCTTGTCCTTAGTTTTTAAATAGAAAAAATTATCCTTCCTTAGCGAGAATTTTCCGTTTTTCCTGAATAAAGAGCCTTTGGTACGATAAATGATAATTAATAATTATTTAGAGCTATTATGTACTTAACTACTAAAAGAAAGCCACAATAAAAGAGTATTCCAGGAACTTCGGGACACAGTCTCTAAGATCCCCTTTCATTTCTAAGTAACCCATTTTCATTCTATTCTTGCATTAAAAATTCCACTACTTAGTACATTCTAGAATAAACTTTCTTGTATACCCATATCTTGTGTCTACTGAAAATCAATATAGCTCATGCATAAGATTATAGAGAGATATGAACTACAGTAGCTCCTCTTTCTGCTACTCGCATATGCGTGCACCGAATTGCGTGGGGAAAGCACACTTTTCACCTCCTCCTGAGACTTGCGAGAAATGCACGGGGCCATTTTCCAAAAAGTAGAGCAAGCAGGAAGCTTCTGCGTGACCACTGATCCCCAAACCGGAAATGGAATTTTAAACAACGTGCGCATGGATAATGGGATGCTCGAACATTCTATAATCCCTTTCATTTTGCTGAGATGAAGGAGTGACAAATGTGTATAGCTTCTCTTTATACTTTAACGCACTGTCGTCTCCAATAAAAGAATACGTTCTTTGATGAATCAGTGAAAAACCACGATGTAACATCGATATAAATATCTAACCAGACAGGGATGAAGGAATGTATCTTAGCATTCTCTTTGCGTGTACTTTCACAACAGGAGCTATCGTTATGAACTAATTACTCATAGTTATTTAAATTACGTATTACATGTCATTCCTTAAAGAGATTCCTGCGCAACTTTTTACCTCATTCACGTAATGAGAATTACACAGAGTTACAAGGGGGTACAAAAACAATGGTACAAAAAGTCGATACGAGTTTTCTAATGATATTTTTTGCAGGGGTAAACTTTTAATAATAGAACGGTAATTAAACTAAATATAGACTCTCAAAACTGCCGACCAAATAGCATTTCAGAAACTTACATTGGAATCATAACTGAAACAGAAAACAAATCCAGGCAAAAAAATTCAAAGCTAAGTGTATCTCAATGATTACGGGTAACAATTATTAAGAGGATATGGTATGGAAGCTATGTTCCAGGTTGATTTTCGAATATCTTCAACTCTAAGGATCTGTATGACGTATGTGCGATTAAGCCAAACTTAACTAATATTTCTTCACTTTAGTAATAAGCAATTTTCAAAAGATATATTCATGTTAACTTTAAAAAGACACTTCTGATCAAATTTAAAAAGTTTTCAGTTTGATTTGATCACAGCCATAAATACACGACAAATATAAAAAATAAAAACATTACGGGGAAAATAATTTTGATTAACAGGATTTACCTACATACTATTTAATTATATATTGCATCATGGTTTCGAATTCTACTGTCCTGTGTAAGGATACGTATTAAGAATAATTTCATACATTACTTCATACAACTTCATAGCCTGAAATAATTTCACGTTATTAAATTAGATAACCTTTCATCTGAATCTGAAAAATATGCAAACTACAGAGACTGTATTCAGGTGTTTCCTTAAGCAATTGTCCCCTTTAAGAGATTATAGAGCAAACTTTCTTCTTTCATCAAAAGAACAGAGAGAGACGCGAAAAGATCCAACGATATATGAATCGAAGACAGCGTGAAGAAAAGCTGATGTCAGGATATCAGAGAATGAGTTCCCTTATCGAGCTTCCTGGGAAAAGCGAACAGAAACCGTTTCCATTTATTTCTCTCATTCGTCGCGACTTCTTCTCGTTTGTGTCAATCTAAGACCTCATTATTTCCACGCAGAGAGATTTGCCATCCTCACTTCCCGTCGCGGAGATATATCTGCGGTTCTTCTCCTCCAGACTGTTCTTCCCACGAATTTCTGTATATATATCCATCCCTATTTTGTCGCATATAACTTAATGTTTTACTTCAGAAAGGTAATAAAATTTGAATTATTTTGTCATGGTAGCCTTTAAACTTTAGTAAACTTTAATATCGACTAAATCTGGCGTAAAACATCATGCTATCTCATGCAAGGGATTTTAATGTTATGAGAAATATCCGGGTATGAACAGAAGTGAAATGAAACACCTTAAGCATCCCACAAACTAACTGGTTTTGAGTAACTGTGTCAGTTTCATGGAAATATGATTTTCGTTGAAAGTGGAAACGACTTGGGTTAGTATATCAGATACGGCAGGTTTAATTCATGTTTATACTTAAATCTAACGGTGCACTTTAAGTCCATATCTCTATTTACTTCTACTTAAATCCATGTGGTGATGATGAAACTTTAACTTTATTAAATTGTATAATATAGCACTATAAACATTTAAAATAGCTTGAAACTTAAAAACTTAAATATTACTTCCATAAAGCAGGATAAAACAAGGAATAGATCATTAAAATCGTGTTTTTAGCGAGAAATTGTGTGAGATAATTACTGCACTCATTTTTTATTTTAATGATGAAATTGTAATCATAGGCCTACCGGATATTCTACATGATATTTGTAATTTTAATTGGATGAATGTGTAATAAATCGTTTGAAAATAAACAATTCACATGATGCTTCAACTTTAATCTATGATACTTTGGAAAATACTTTCTTAGTTGGGAATCAGGTTTATCCTTTGCAAGCGTGAAAGACATTTGAATTTGTGATGAAAAATTTTTCGAAAGAATATTTCGAGAAAACTCTAACCTCGGAAGGAAATAATAAGAAAATCGGAACAAATTCGCTTCGTTTGAGAGATGTTTTCTGGCATATGAAGCAAACAAACTTTGGATCTCTATTGTAAAGTATGGAAACTTTTCAGGCCATCCAAATATTTTCAATACCTTATGAGTAAAAAAATAAACCTTATAATATTACGCTTAAAACGGTAAATAAATGGAGTACGTTCCTTGATGGGGAATTCAATTTCATTTTATCCTGTAAAACTACTTTTACAATGGTTAACTTACAAATAAAATTTCGAATCGTTTTAATCAAGTGAAGCTTATAAATCGATTCCTCTATCTGCGCTATGTACTGGGTTAGCTGAAATACATTACCAGGAAAAAAAATAATTTAAGCGACTAATAGGGATTTTAAGGCACATGAACCAACCCAATGGTAGAACACCTATGCAATACTTATCTACCTCTAATAACTATCTGAAACGGAACTTTCTGTTATGCTATATTCTTAGCTGCGGAGAGCGAGTTCTTAACCACCATTTTTAGGTGCTTTTTGTCGTTCCTGAATACAGAGAAACAATTCTTGGAAAAGCACTTACTCAGCACCTCTAAAAAATAATTGATCATATTCAACAGAACAAAATATGTAGAAGAATCCTCGTGGAAGTAATACAGATAACCCAAAATATTATAAGTAGTCTCATAAAGGGATTTAAAGCAGCTTGGGAACGTATTTAATGAAATACAAGTATTCATCAAATGATATTGATGATGCACAGTTACAGCTGAAACCTCCTTTAGTGACAATATAGCAATATCAATTAATAATTGTGTGAATACTTGATAATCTCAATATATATAATTTTCTGCTCTCGACTTCCTACTTTGCTGGTACTTTGAAACCATAATAATAACCATATAATTAATATCTAATAAGTATGAAATATAGCAATTTATTCTTCACTATATAATCCCAACTGGAAGAAGATGGGATGGGAAGAAAGGAGATAACTTAGCTCTTAGGAGTCGTGCTACTTAAACCCAAGGAGAAGTGAAAAATAGTAACAAACCCAACCCAGGACTATTCCGAATACATGCCCGGAAAGTCAAATACCTGGGCTGAAGCACCAGTAATGCTGCTATTTTTCACTTCCGTTTCTCCTTGGAAGAAGACGGTGAATCTAACTTCTCCAATCGTATTTTAAACAAAGGGAAATAGGACCCATAAACGCTAAAGTTGACGGAAATCGTATTTCCGTTAGGAGCGCCACATGTGCGGGCATAATTGCACCGTCTTACAATGGGGGGAGGGGTGCGATGTTTCCTTCCAAAACTCTGCGAGAATATACGCTTCCGCGGAGTAATAAAGCACCTCCGCACGGTAGGATTCTCACCTGAAGAGGCGCTTGAGCCCTCATTCAATGAAGTTCTTGAGTACCGATTAGGGGGTGATGGCTAAACGCGTTTGATCATAAGACACTGAGGGGTGCCACAGATGGGAGATAATGAAGAGCTGTTAGTAACCGGCGAAGAATTATGCAAATGAGAAAATGGAATGAGGCTGCATACCAAAAGAGAAGAAAATATGGAGATTTATAATCACAAAGGGAAGAGGAGGATAACCAGTACAAGTTTCACTAAGACATTCTTCGTAAAAGAGCCGTCTTCTTACGAAATTCGCAAATCCCTTAGTAAGTAAGCTTCTGAAACTCTTTCCTGTGATTTAATTACTATTTATTTAAGGCATTGTGTTAAAGAATCTTATGGAACATTTTAGCTATGCTAATTGGACACTCCCGACTGATTATCGATAATCATCTTCAATAGGCGTTCCCAATTCCCATTTCCAACGAAAGGCTGTTATGCTACCTTTGATTATTCGAGGCTAAGGTCATGTGACTGATAATCTTTACCATCTTAACAACACTGATGACACAGACGTGTCCATTACCCCATCGGATATTGTTTTCATAAGTAAATATCTCCCGCAATGACTCCGATACTAGCTCTCAAACAATGGTCGATAACACTTTGAATATACCAAGATGGAAAGAATTTACTTTATTCTTATTTATACTTATTAGTCTTATAATTTTAATATTTATATTGTTGTTTCTCTTAAGAGTATAAAGATCAAATATTATGTGATAATTTAAGTTATTCGATGGAAAAAATGGCCTTTCCATCCAATTGTTTTCCCTTACACAATTACGTGTTCACTTAAGTCAAAACTAGTTGCATATACGAGCAAAGAATTTATATAAGGCATATAGCTTATTTTCATAAATAAATACTAATGAATCTTCGACAGAAAAAAGAAATTCTAACTAAATTAGTTTCTCTTATGACACGATTTCTTGTAGAAAAAGAACGAGTAAAAATCTGGAACATAATTCGAAATGGAATACAAAATTAAATTCGAAAATTCGAAAAAATTGGATTTGGAAACAAAGAAAATGGTAATAAAAGATGCACTCACCAATTGCCGTTATCCTTTGGTCATGACCCTCTGCCCTCTCCGAGAACTAGAAAGAGAAAAGAGATAATTATTAATTCATGCCTTAATAAAATATATTCATAAAAAACAACGATTTAAAAAAGGCAACTGTACATTTGTGTGTAGTTACATGCATTGTAGATGGATTTCGTACGTCGCAGTTACTGCGCTGGAATCAACATTTCGCGTTTGATATATCATTTATTTTTGTCTGTATCTTTAAATGTATTTATATTGTAGTGATTTATGTATTCTAAATGTAATGGAACTAAGTGACAAGTTTAATGTAATATAGCATTGACAAAACAATATCATTCCACTTGGATTTTTCCTACTTGCATCTTATATACAATAATATGCATACTTACGTTTATTTATTTCACCAAACTTTGTATGCAGATAGAATATTTTCCTTTTTCTTCAAAGAAAATAAAGGAGAACAGAAGGTATAGCAAAAAAGGATAATTATATCATATAAAATCTAATTTTTAATATATAATATCACACACAAACACTGACTAATTTATTTACTTTGGCATTTACAAAAATAAAGAGAATGGTTATGATATTTCCGGCTCCTTTAGAGAAATTCTATGCGTGAACCCTTCGGCAAATAGAAAGTTTCGCGGCTTTTAAATTAACTCGCATTCCGAAAAAAAGAGAGAAATAAAAACTAATCTTAATATTAAAACCCTACGATTTAGCACAATATTTTCACGAAATAGAATATTCAAATAAAAAGTAACTCAGAGATGAATATCACGAGTGAAACAAGCCTATTTTCATGGCAGGTAATTGGAATCCTTTGCGGGTTTCCAACCGGGTAACTTGACTATGTAATAGGGAAACATCTGTATTCTAGCGCCAGTTTCCTCGGTGTGACTCTGTTATGGAGTACATACATACAAATATGCAAACATGTTACTTACGCCTTTCGAGGTTAGAAGGTTATTTACCTCGTTTATTTACAGTGCTTCTTCATGATTTCTAGTGACACATCCATGATACTGACCTAAATACTTCAAACAAACAAACAAAGGATGAATTCGTTCAACGACGTTATGAACTTCGCTGAAAAATTGGCTGAATTTAATCTCAAATTGTGGGGAAATATTTGTTTGATTACTTCCTCGGAAAAAATGAGCAGAATTTGAGACTGAATGGGATAAAATTAAATGATATTTTGCTATTTGGTACCAAAAGACACATGATAAATATTCCAACCGTCAAGAAGTGGTAGCAAATAGCACACAAATAAATATATTTATTTATTTCAGCTTTACTTCAATCAATTTGTGTGTTCAAAGAGCCGTTTGAGCCCAGGATCCGTACTTTGCCGACACCAAAACTATGAGTAAATAATTATATTTGTCTACCTCTCAATGAGCATAATCTAAGTTTATATGTTCATCATTATTGGCTACATTTACTCATCCATCTAATACATATTTTCACGCTATTTCAGCATAATTGCTAGAATACGCGATGAACCTCCTTCGTATGAGAGATACTAGACAATCCTGCGTAATTTTCATCCCCAATACAATTTCTCTTCGAAAAGCATGGCATATGCCTACCGAAGAGTTGAGTCCCCTTTCTCATGCGAGGGAGAGAGAGAGAGAGAGTCCCCGTTATACTTCCATCCTTGGGTCCGGGTCCCCCTCTCCCAAAAAAATACCCTCCGAGGACCAGTGGAAAATCGATCCCGGAATGCGAACGGGAGTTTTTCTCCTCCTCTTATTTTATCTGAAAAAAGGAAGCTGAGAGCACGGCAGGTGAGAAGGAGGCCAAGGGTTGGGGAAAAGTGAGAGGAGGATTAGTGGCAAGGCGCATGGAGATTACGATATTCATAACCGAGAGGCAGACCTGAGGAAAAAATCACGCAAGATTTAACGGGGGAGTCATTCGGTACTCAAGTCTCACCACTACATGCCCTTTGTAAATTTTTCATATCGTCTGACGAAAAAATTCATATAACTGAAACACTCGGTCGTGACCGTATACAATACAAAAAATTTGGAAGGACTTTTTTGGTGGAAAATCATCATTTAAGACAGTAAAAATTAGGCGTTCAAATCGATTCTTCTATGACTCAACTATGTTTTACAAAAAATGATAAGAAAAAAAGAAGCTAAAAGTAACAAGTTATATATGTAATCTATGACATATCAATAACAAAATAAATTAACAAAAAATGGAAAAAATAAGAAAAGAGGACAAAAAGAGCCTCAGCGACAATACTAAACCTATGATTATAGCTAACAATAAGTGTACCTAGATTTAAATCCATTAAAAACACATAAATAGTTGTAAGAATAAGTTTAGCTCCTAAGTCAGGGTTTTAGTCTAAACAGAGCCGAGCCACATCAATGCAATAATGCGTCTAAGGTACAGTGGGTCATTATTGTAAAGAGGGAGATAAAACCGGTAATGCCACATGGTGGTAACAGTTCCCAGCAACACAAAAAGACAACCACACAAGATAAAGCATGATAATGTTTGGATTCCATTTATCAATGGATTAAAAAAATCCACCAGGTATAGTTTAAAAGTTTAGTTTTGATTTATATAAAAATACTTAAAATAAAATATGAACAGAATAGCCTGTGTTTCCCGATGTCATAATCGAAGCAGTGAAAAATATTTATTTTTCCAAACTTGGAACCTACAATGTACAGATTATGCAGGAATACTCTCCTAAAGTTATTAAATTAACAGACAAAAGCTTAAATGTTAATTATTTTCCATTTATTGTCAACACGGGGGAGATGTGCACAAAGATAAACCATGGAATAGCCAACGCTAACAAAAATCAGTCATTTCAATTTTTGGGTATTTCACATCACTAAAAAATAACTGTTCTCTATTCTATTTTAGAAAAAATAATTTACAATAAAAGACACAGTGATACTACAAATAAGTTACTAACCCGTGAGCTGGATGAATGATCGAAACATTTTTTTATGCAACCAAATATTGACAGTATAAGGCCTAAAATTTTTCTAATTATTTTTATGTAAATTTGTGTAACTCTTAGTAATGATTTACATAATACGAATATTTCGCATCGGGATTTGAATTCTAATGAAAATAAACTATAAAAATATCTAACTGAGAATTCAAATGAGAGATCTAATTCACTAATTCAAAATTTGTGTCCGGGTTGGAGTTAAAGTAATTGACCAATTGATGAATGAAACGATAGATAGATAAGCTAGAGAAGAAGAAGTAATACAATCAAATCCCGTTGAGAGAATTCATATGCATTCATCCATTTCGCAAAAGCTAATCCTCAATATTCCTCATATGGTCTCAGATATTTCATACTTTCACCACGCCCCAAATGAGATCGATTGGAAATATTTTCTCGTTAAAAAACTGAATTTAGTAACTTTAGCATTCCACTGCTGTATTCTTCGAATCATAGTTCCCATTATATTGAGAAAAACGTTCAACTCCTAATGATACAACACGAATATAATTATCCTAGGTTATAATTCAGATAGATAAAAACATTGAAGGAACGCTGTTGGAAAGAAAACAATGTATTTTAAAAACTAGAGAAACTAGAAATAAGGAAAGGAAAGAAAGATTTTGCCCATTAAAATAAAATAAAACGGTATTAAAGAGGAAAGAACGGCTATTCAAGAAAGGCGAAGCTGTGTTGGAACTTCTCGGAAAGGGAAAAGATATGAACTGAAGTACATGTTGCTGATACGGAGAACGAGGCTGGGTAAAGAGAGCTGGCGTATGCTTGTTGGTTGTTAGAATTTAATTCATTCCCAAGGACGGAGATTTCCCGTATGAAGGAAAAATGTTTCATTTCTCAGTAGCTCCCTCAGATTCATAACATAGATGAACTTCGTAGCTTCCTGTTTATTTAACGAATTTCAAGTTTGTCATTTTGGCCAATAATTCAAACTCAACCAATCCGAAAATAATATCTACGGAGGCGGCTGACATGCTAAGGAAATTTAATAAGGGTACATACTTTCCGATTGTATTTTATTAACTATGTCAATAACTTATAACCTTTATTATATTAATCATCGTTAATAACGGTACGCCAAAAAGGGTATACTATGATTAACTACAGAAACCGGTGATTGATAAAATACCGTGGAAAATAATATATCCTAAATGTATCAACCAATATTACGCCAGGATATTTTGTGTACGATTTTAATTACTTCTAAATGCGTGGCATAAAATACAACAATTTAAAAGGAAAAAATAAAATTTGAATTTAAATACATAAGCGTGGAGTATAAGCCGTTACTATTATTGAAATACTTGCTATTACATGGATATTAATTGTCGAAATCTTTCAAAATTTAAAAAAAAATCCGAAGTAAGTTAACTGCGTCTTAGTTAGGATTTAATCTTGAGTAAGGGTTTTAAATCTTTATCCTACCTGTTCTTAGCTTTAAGAGTTCACATGACATACAAATTCCATATGCAAAGAAATAAATTCCCAAGTCCACCATATACATTTACTGATAAGTGTGTCTGACAGACGGTGTCAACATGAAAATACCTGCATAAATCATACGGTATCCCTGCTCTAGAGCTTGCAATGCTTCGGCAGGATGTACCCTAGAGAGAGTCAATCAGTGCCCCTGCTTGTTACCCTGCGGTTATAATGATCGGTTAACTTACTCTATTGAATGATAACCTTTCCGCCCAACTACCCAGAAAAGTATTTTTATGCGTTAAAAAATCGGAAGATTAAAATACATTTCAATATTTGGCGAAAGAGGAGTTATTTCATTACAATAGTACCGCGTAGTAAAGAGAGTTTTTCAGTACCAGCAGGAGAAGCATTGACAGCCTACCTTACCTCCCTTTTGTAGCCATGCTCCCCCATTATCATACAGTGAGTCTCTTCTATGCAGTGTTGACAATTCGCTTAATTTGAAAATTCCTTAGGCATACGAATGGCATAAATTGAAGAAAAACGAGAGAACGATTAGCGAAAGCTGGCAACCACGAGGGAGTGAAGGTCGTACCTTGTAGTACAGTGGGTAAGGAGTTCGCGTGAATGGGGGTATACCCCTCCGATGAGAGGGAGCGCGAAAATTTCCGCGCGGGCTCTCTTCTATGCGGTAACATGATAATAAAGTTTTAATATATGTGTGTGAAAATCCCAGCGAAAATAAAATAAAAAATTAGATTCAATCGGAAAAATTAACTGCAAATCTCATATCCTTGATTCAGAATCGTAAAATTTCCTGATTCCAATAAAAAAATATCTTCCTAATCATAAAAACGCACGAGTTTCAGAAATAGGAAACAATTCTCCAAAGGAAGTTTGCATAAAATTTCAAAGTCCAATGAACTTCAGAGAGACACTGTATTGACTCTCACTTGGTTTTTACTTCTCATTTCCTGCATAATATATATATTTAAAAATGTATCCAATCTTGGTCTTCCTCTCACACATTTTAATATTTATATACTAATTACATCTCTAAAGGTTCACCCTACCTAGAATTTCCTTTCATTATTTGAGAACGCTCTCTCTCGACTTATTTATTTTCCCATCTCAACCCAATTCGCAAATTGAGTTAATCCATTTTGGGCACTTAAAATTTTATCCCTTTTCATCCAGAATATTTTCGAGGAAAGCTTCCGTGTGGATTTTTCTTGGAGGATATTAGGCTGAAAATAATTTATTTGTGAATCTGTGTGCGCTCTCTTAATGTATTTAAATAAATGGATCATAATATTATAAGGTGACCTCTTACGTGCAACTGTAAGCAAATACATCTGAATATTCACTTCATACAAATATTAAAATACAAAAAATATCCGAGTTTTCAAACATCATAAAGAATATTTAGAATGTGTAATACTTAAAATTATATTTCTAACTCAAGGTGTTTTGGCCTAACTTTGCGGAACGCCATTTAAATTAAAAGCAACAAAACTTAGTATTTTAGATTAGATTTAGACTGATCGTAATCGCTTGATGATGAACGTGGAAATCAAAACCGGTCCTCCAAATAAATCTACAGAAAAATACTGAGTTTCATTCTTTTTATTTTTCTAAATTCAGTTTATTTTAATTTTGCATGATGAAGTTAAAGAGATATCAGCTAATTGAGATTTTGACCTTAACCAAACTCTAACGCAATGATAATAAAAATAAACTCGTTACAGATCAAAGCAAATAAAGGAATGCGTTTTAGTTGTATACTTTCATTATGCTCTTAAGATAGTTTAAGCACTATTCTTATCTCTATTTATAATAATGCGAACATTTCAGAACCTACTTCAAAAAATCGTCGATATCAAGTATTGTCCTTTACAATGTAGAGGTATTAAGTAAAAGCGAGAGAAAAACTTTTAAATTATCACTATGACTTAATTGTTTTCTATTCTATGCTGGGGTAGATAAAGCCTTATGGACCCCTCCTTCCTCTACCCCAGCAGCTCTAAAAAGAAGCAATAAATAATATCACAATTTCAATAATAATAATAATAAACGATAAAAACATCAATAATAATTTTAATCCCTCGTTTTTACTAAATACCTCCATATTCTTGTGCACAATACTTATCACTAAAATCCTCATGAATGATAGAAAAATCCGGGAGAGTTGCAGTTTAAAATTCTCTGTTTTGCATTTTACTCCTTCCTTAAATTTAAAATTCGTCCACTAGTTTCATTTTAGCGATGACGTAAATACTCTCTGATAATCTCAATAAACACCACCTCCCAGAAAAGAAGCAACATCATTAAGATGTCGTTTAACCCAGATTATTTAGTCGCGGGACACGTCATAGGTCAGACTTATAATGGCTGAAAGAGGACGGAATAGCTCCAAGATAAGACAGGAACACGAGACGGTCGCAAATAATAGGAAACAAGGCGAGGGAGTCGACAGCAGGACACATGAGGAGGAACAAGCGACATCCGGCTCACAAAAGACTCTATGGGGCGGGTCTAGAGATACGGGAAAGTCAGAAAAAGGGCAGCCAAAGAGAAGGAGATCGCTTTTGCGAGGGCAGAATGCCTATGAAGTTATTGGTGAAACTGTCTGCGAGAGGAAAGGACGTAACGGCAGACATGCTGTGCTATCCCAAAAGACCCTGCTTTAATATTTCCATACGCATAAAAGCAATGGCTTCCTATATATATCAACGAGATGAAGAATGTATATTATCGTACGATGTTATTGTTATCATATAATAAGGTTGGACATAACAATATATAATATTGAGAAAAAGAATCTTTCATTAATAACAGTATATATTTGGTTTATATTAAAGGAGGCTTGATCACTTATCTGCTAGGGAGGAAGTGTGTGAAAAACCTCTACAATGAGAAGTACTTGTTTCCAATCCATCGTCATTGCGGTAATTAAAATTATATAAAGTGGTAATTTAGGAAATAAAGAATATGAAGAAGGAAAAACTCAAAGGTGGGTTTTGAAAAACAATGTCGTTAAATTTATAATCCAGAAGATATTTACTAAGTAATTTAAAAAATAATTTAAAATTAGGGCAAAACTTTTTTACCAGATACATTATAAATTGTAGAAAAATTCTTTGAGTAGAGAAATAGTAAAGTCTATTCCAGAAGCCTAAATATTCATCTTATTTTTTGGTCGACAGCATCGCAAATGTTTCAAATATAGCTAAACTACTTAGGATATCTAAAATCGTACCGAACGAACATACATTAGCAAAAGCACTTTCCTAGTTTCTGCATGAATAAATCTGATTTTCAAAACTCCACGAAACACGGAGAATAATATTACGTATCTTTATAAATTAATCATCTACTTTAAAACAATAAGTATAAGCGAAAGACACCTACCAAGAAAATCAGCATGAAATGCGGAAAACCTGGATTCGAACAGTAGTTACGATCAATATTTCACAATCATTTATCCTTGCACTCTGGTAAACAACTTCCAAGAATATGGATTGGAATATGGGGTTCGACGAACTTGGAAATCAGTCAAGTAGACGCAATTTTTACAGTATTTTAACAGCAAATTTTCAACTTTTAGAAACAGCAATTTTTTGCAAAAATTTATCCTCGTGCTTTTATAAACAAACCTCTAAGAATATCGTGAACTTCGCTGAACTTGGAAATCAGAAACACGTCGAGATAACTTTTAATAATTTGCAATGAGCTTGCGACGTCAATCTTTAAAGAGCATTCCAATAATCATACTCCACATGCTACAACAAAAAAGGTCTAGCAAACAGCGGTGAATGAAATCCGTGAGAGTGGCCGAAGAAAGCAACAGCGGCGTTGATAAAATGAAACCCATGAAAGGAGGAAAATCAACAAACCCCCTCTCCTCGCTCAAAGCATTCCGAGAATGCCGGGAGAAATGTGTTTATGTACCCTATGCTTCCCTTCCAGAAACTTGGAATAACAGTCTGAGGAGGTACAAAAGGGGACGATATTTATCTTGCAGTTCACCGCAGCACGGTCCAGAGGGAAAAATCAGTCGTCGCGATAACTCAGATCTTTATCTCGGTCTCATTCGCGGAGAATTAAACTCGTGACAACCTCCTTGAAAGCAGAGGGTACGGAAGACAAGTTATTTGAACGGATTGCGGTTGGATGAGAAAATTGCACAGTTAGGGAAATGAGACTGAAATTAGTAGATAAACTGCAGTGGAAACAAGCAATGCATGTACAAGGTGGATATACGAGGACGAAAATTTTTACTTAAAGAAAATCTTGATCTTTAGTTTTATCGTTTCAAATTTATTCAATTATACATTTTACCAATGGTTTCGGTGAAAATTATAGGTATTTCATCACTCTCCATTTCCACTGAATGAATTTTCTTAGGATTTCAGGCCTTTACTTTAATTTAACCGAACGTATTAGAGTACTTCGAAAACAATATGGATATAGATTTAAAAAGGAAGTTTAATATCCTCTGCTCCTACAAGAAAATATTTCTGTAAAAAATGTTCCTACAGGAAGGAGATGTATTTTTCCTATTCCTGAAGTACTATCTCTGAATCTGGATGATTTTTAAATATTATAAGAAAATGAAACCTGAACATATACTTAATTTGGGGATTCCAAAATAAGTATCAGGATTTAAAAATGATACCAATGTACTTTACCTATATCAGTTTCGGCATTAGAAATTTTAAAATAGTCTATCCTATATCCAACAAATGTTATTAAATTCATAGTGTATTTTTCCTCACTTGTATTAATACTTGGCTTCTTACATAATATGTTTATGTACAAATTTCTACTACCGTTCATATAATGCTGTAATGTTCTATCAGTCATTTTTGTTTAATTTATTCTATTTGCATTTCTATGCCCTCAAGTCTTTGTGAGGCCAATTCACTGTTTCTTAAAAAGGACGTTGACTTTGTATAGGGAGGCACTAATAATATTATCATCACATCTCCAACTGGATAAAAAAATAACATAGTTAGAGGAGAATAATAAATTTAATTCAGATCACAGACAAATACAAACATGAGCATCAAAACAAAAATGCCCTCCTACGCACAAAATTCCCTCCACAAGGGCAAAACGTTGGCAGAAAAGAAAATACAAGGATTGTATGGAAGCCAAAGGCAGTTTTTGCACAAGTCAAAAAGTATATAAAAGAATAAAACAGAAAATGCTGTGAAAGATCAGGAAAAAGGAACGGAAGTGAGGAAAAGGAACCTAAGGAAAATGAAAAATAAGGAAGGAGAATGAACAACAAGTATCTGACCTGAATTTGATGGACAGGTGTGGAGAATGGTGGTTATAGGGGAGTAGGGAAGAAAATCAATATGAAATGAACTGCGTGCAATTTTGGCCCTCAGGGAACTTCAATAGAGCACCTGTCCCTGTGATTTACGCCCTCCCTTCTTATCCAACGCTCCTCACACACTTCTCATCGTTTCGCTGAAGATTGTAATCCTTGAAAGACTTAACGCCCGAAAGAACTGCCATTGCTGCCTACTTTATATCTATAATTAATGATCTCTTATGCGAACAATGATACTCCCAAAGCCAAGCACGCAAGCTTACGAGTTAAGGTGTTGCCTTAATAGCAATAATATCCCGCGTTTGAATTCTTTGTATAGCATTTTATTGTGTTTATGATGAAAGGTTAATTGTAATGTCGGTCTCAGTAGATAAAAATTCCCCAAAAAATAACATTGTCATCATAGCCTTCAGAGGATTGAGAGTAAACTAACCTGTCACTATAGGTGCTTATAAATTACGGTAACATATGATCTAACAATTACTTAATAACTTAGCAGACACTAAAAAATTTGCAAAGGTATTGATGATTATGAAACTTGCATAAAGTTAAATCCGCAAGAGCAGGCCTTCGATGATCGACATCCAGGTATTTCATCGAAAGACGCATACGTTATATGAATTAATTTTTAGTTTAACTATCAGCCTTGCGATATTCTATGTACCAACGTAATGCTATAGAATATATATAGACAGACGGTCTTAAAGCAGAATTTTATAAGAAGTCGATAATTATCGGTGGTTTTAAATTATTCAACAATCTTCATGAGCAAATACGTATAATACAGAATAAAAGAGCTTCGAGAGAAAATTATACTTAAGAATAATAAAATACTGAAAATATTCAACAATAGCACTATTATACCTCATTTCTATAAGCCCGTTGATTTTTACTCTAATAAGATATTATTTCTTCCCAATAAGTGTGTGCATAATATCATATGAGAACGACTAGGAGATAAGGTTCACGCTAGTCAGTTAAAATTAAAAAAAATTAACTCTATCACAAATATTCTAAGCCTAAGCGAATCTACTATCTGTGTCTATTACCCAGTAAGTGTAAAACACGGCTGCTATTCTTTGAATAGCCCTTCATAAATTGGACAATTAAAGGACAGACTCAAGCGCAGCTCTTTCGTCAAGAAAGGGACTCGAAGGTACATTCCTCTACTCCGCGGATCCCCGATAAACAAATGCCGAACACTGAGCGCTACGGATGAGAAGGGCTGTAAAGTGGGAATGGAGGATGACGGAGTGTGATTCATGAGGAGGCGATAGAATGGGGGGAGGGAAATCGCTGGGATTGAGATGGGATCCTCGGAACAAAGCCGAGAAATGAATCCCTTCAAAGCGAAAGCACCGTTGAAGGTGCTGCGCAGCGTTCCGTATGTGCCTGGATGAGAAAGTCATCCTTCCACCCTTTCAGAACGAAAATTTATACGAAGAGAGAGAAAAGCGAAACGGTAATAAAAATATATATGTTATAGGGATGGGTTACGTGGAGCTTCCATCCACGACTGAAAATTCCTCTTTCGCGTCCAAATCTGCCATTCTCCCACTTTCTCTCGGGTAAACCGTCCGACTTTCTCCTCATCTCTCCGTAAAACGTTCCGGGGGTCCTTTATTTACTCTCGTGTCGATACGGCCGTTATTTTTCTCTCTAAACGCTCTCTTTGGAAGCCCTCCTGAGCGATCGTATGCCTTCCAGAGAGGGCCCTATTCGACCGAATCTCTGGAATTTATCTCGTGTTAAGATGCCTGGTTAGTTTCGTGGTTCAGGTTAACAGATGAGTATGATAGCGATAGATTCACGCATGCACGCCACTACTCGTGTATGCTATATTTTTATCGAGTCTAACTGAATCGTTATTATAAAAGCATTTCGGATCTCACTATGGTGTTACTTTAGTCGAATGCAGTTTTCACTTACATAAAAAATTTCATTGAATTATGGTTCAATAAACAAATAGAAAAACGTGAAGGAAAGAACGAGAAGATTTACCAGTTTTCAAGGGATGAAACTGAAATGAAACCTTCTGAAAACTTCAGAATATTTTGCTTGTTCAAAAGACACAAATGAATTACACAAGAAACTCCGTTAAACTGAGTACATTTTAATTCCGAGAAATTTTTAACCCGTATTAGGAAATGTTGTATTTTTCCAGTATTCAAGGCCCCAAAAAACTTCAGAATATTTTGTTTGTTAAATAGAAGTTTGCGTATTAATAACATGCAAGTTCAGTCTGTTTTACACACAAAATATCTGTTGAACTGAATAGGTTTTAATAAATTTCGAGAAACAATTATCCCGAATTTCCTCCCTCATATTCATGCCTACTCATAAAATACATCAAGAAAAGAAAGTCCGATTAATTATTCCACATATCATCATAAACCAAAGCACATTTATGCTAATGTAACCAAAAGTTTTCTTACTTGCACTATTATAATTTATTTATGTAAATAGCTCTACTACAACAGAACGAAGAGTGAATAAGATTACTTCATGTCGCAAAGAAATTGTTTTGGTTGATTCTAATACTCCAATTTGCCTGATATTTTGTCGAATTCATTCTTACTAGTAACAACTGCCGGATTCCATAATCTTTGTAGAGGACAACCAAAACGATCGCTAGAGACAATAGTTGTTTTGCATGGCTTCATCAGCGATCGTGCCAAACCACATGCCATTCACCAAAGCCTATTTCAGAGAAGCCGCCCAAATTCTAGCACTAGCTCTCAGAGCTTGTAGCTAATAAAATTGTAATATCAATTCTCTCGTTAGGATCACTTTCGTGGCCTTAATTATAAGAAGCATGTGGTTCATTTCATCAAAATTCTGTATCTAATTATATATATTTTAAATTTAAATTCAAGGGATCATTTTAATATGTATATGAGAATATGCTCTAACCTTTTAAGAAGATTATAACTAATAATTTCAGGCTTAACTTTGCGGTATTGAGAGACACAAGAGAGACACACCATAATGACATTCTACAAGACCACTTCTTATTTAATGGTCTATTAAGAGTCATTACGGAGTAAATAAATATTCTCAAGCGTTTCTTGTTGGAATTTAATCTTAAAATCTTTTAATGACAAAGACAAAAGATAAAACTTGAACGAATTCCATAAATATTTTTGGAATGAAATATTTGTGGAATTCGTACAAATTTTACCTTTTAACTTTGTCGTTAAAAGTCATTACGGAGTTTTTCTTATTAGAAGATGGTTTGCTTTACTATGTTAACATTCTATATGAAATCAAAAAATCAAACTGTATGATAATTATTTTCACAATTTGAGACAATGTAATTTCATTAGGCTTCTTTTCACAAGTACTCAATTTTAATGAACCTACTTTTACAGATTTAGGCTCAATTAAATATTTTCAAAAAATTCCTAAATTTAACATTTACAAATACTCATGCCATAGTATCAATCAAACTATAGTAAAACGTAACATAAAATGATGTATCACAAATATTGATTATCGAGTTATACAAAACACATATCGAATTTGTTCTAAAGGCTTAGCAACAGTTTCGTCCATCTATTTAGGAGGAAATCGTAGTTCTGCTCGCGTCCTGAGTCCCTTTCTAACTCTCCCGGCTATTTTGTCAGCCGTAACAAGGTTATGCGACCATTTCCCTCTATTCCCCCATTATCCTCCTTACTCCCAACCTTTCCTCAAGCCCTCATCTCCCACTTTCTCCACCTTCACCCGGATGGAAAAAAAATTCCTGTGGAAACATTCCGGCCTTCTTCGGATCGGAAAAGATCGGACAATTCCTACATCCAGCGGAGGACCCCTCTCCCATACACAAAGAGGAGAACCCACCCACGCTTTTATTTTCTCTGCCCCGAATGTTTTCTTTCTTTCCTTCCTTCCCGAATTTCACACACCCTCCCGCTCTGTACTTTTTTGGGATCGTAAAACACCGTCCTCTTCCCAGATTCCTCTTTTCTTCCATTCTTGTAACACCGGCCTTCTTTCCCATCGCAAAGAAGGCATTCTCCTCTTCGACTCCAACTCGACCATTTCGATACGAACTCCACGCAGGAGGTGCTTTATAAGCAGGCACTTTTCGTCCAATCATTCACGAGCTTTATTACTTCGCAACCTTTCCAGTTTCCCCCCTTTTTAAAGCCTGTTTTTTCCACCGCCTCCTCACTGTTGAGGATTTATTTATTCCAAGGTTGGGAGTGTCTTTTCTTGTAACTCACTTAAAAAGTTGTGTTGATAATCGCTATGAAAGACCTACCCATTGAGACATATCTACGAAGAAATATCTATGGAGACATAGCTACGGATTATGATATTTTAGAATATTGAGCGATCTGATTATTTCATACGATTTAATCTGTCTGTACAGCATTAAGTCTGGAGGATGTTTTGAACTTAGAGGCATCTTAGGATGATTTTTTTATAAGATGATTATTTATTTAAATCAAGATTTTACATACAGCAAGTAAACTAATTCACAGTTAAATATAAGCAAATTATTACTATAAAAGAGACAAAGACATAACATAAAATATAAGAAACAGTATATCAGAAGGAGGGCAATTAAGAATACTCCCTCCTTTATGAAGGAATCTTTGGACAATGAAAATGGATCCACATGAGTTGGAAGAGAATTTAATAAGGAATAAGGACGATATAAGAGTGAGCGTTTAATAAGAGAGATTCTGGGAGTAAGATAATGCAATAGGAAAGAGGAACGGGTAGTTCTACTTGGAACTCGAAAATGAAATTTGGCAAGTAAATTGGGACAATCAATAAAGGAATTTAAAATACTATGTTTGAATAAAAGATCATAGATAGAAAGACAAGCCAAAGATAGAGCAGATAATATATTGCTATTAGAAGCGTGGTGATAAGAAGGTGCACGGGATTAAACAAACAATTCTTAGAAAGAAATTAGTAATTCCATCCAGTGAGGCATGGGTGAACAAGTATATAGGTAAACACAAGGCGGCAATAGGAAGGATAAAGGAGGAATTATAAATTTTAAGAGCCAGTGGATCAGTAATATCAGTGAAGCGATATAATATTCCTAAAAGGGACCTTGCATGTCATGAAAATCCATAGTAAAAGATGAGAAATTATGTATACATACTTTTCCATACAATTTACTTATTTTTAGACAAATGCTTTTGGTATTAAGTTGCCATCGTCAGGTTTTCAATTTCGTAATGAGCTTCAAGGAACCAGGAAAAATGGGGCAATTGGTTTTAGAGATAATGGGAGAGTTTAAACCTTATACATGAACGAATTGGAATTTATTTACTTAATCTAAGGAATAACCGAAATCAGATATTTCTGCAGCGTCTGACTCGAACCCAGGTCCTCTACTTTCCCTGCAAACTAATGGGGCTACCATGATGAGGAGATTCACCCTGCTTTATGGGAAGCTGAGCCCAAATATATGAAAGCTCTATTACTATTGAGTATTCGCACGAAAAACAGAAGGTCTGGGTTTGACTCTCTGTCATCTCTTTATCATTTCTATTTATTCCTTGGGATATTTTCATGCGCACGGATTTCCTTACGATATTTATCCTAATTTCCTTCTTTGTAGCGAACTAACGTTCATTCAACTATATACTGTACCATTTAAATGTTTACGTAAGACTTTTATATTTAATTTACTTCTGTTATATACCCAGTATTAATTAGCCCTAGGCCTAGACAAAACCCGATTGTATGAGCAAACAAGGCCATAGAAATCACATCACAATAACCAAATGGCGTAAATAAAGTCAATCCAAAACAGTAAATTTTAGTACACTCTTAATTACAGCATGGCAATAAATATCCTCGTACGTACTTCCGGCATCGTTATTAAGAAGCTTTTAGGAAGAACGGCGTCACTGGAGCCAATTGTCTTCGGTTGGTATTTTAGAGAGGAATTTTCCTGTACACTATAGTAAATCATTCAAATCAATCCCCAGACAATGAATATCAATTGGGTCCATCATTATTATTCATCAACTCGCAAGAATCTTGTTTTGAAACGAAACTTTCGCGTCACATTTCAGCCAGTCACTTTGAAAGATCTTCAATACCCATAACAAGAGTAAACTTCAAAGTTCGTAGAGGAAATATGCAAAGGGACTAGACAAAACCCCAAAGAGAAAAATGCATCCCTCTAACTAGTGATACGAATTAAATGGAAAGGGAATTCGAGAGCAGAGCAGCCAGGGAAAAATTACAAAGAAGATTTTAGAAATACCCGCGTAGTATCAAAAATTTCAAACATTTCAAAGGCGGAATATATAGGGGATGAGGAATTTTTTTTTCGAACAAAGGGACCGCAGGACCAGAACGAAAATGATGAATAAACAGTTCTCTTTTAAACTCGGCATCGATTATATGGCTCGGCAGAAGTGAAGGCATCACCAACGTGGAAAGAATTTCCCTAATGACCGTAAATAAGTTGCGGAATAGAATTGAATTCGTTTGCATCTCATTTTTATGAATTTGTGACGATTTTCTCTCAGCGTTTCAGGCAGCAACTTCCATAAGCCAATTGCGTCGGTAAGTTTTAGCAGCCAAAACATGGTAAGGAGAACCACAATTTCTATCCTCCAAAATTTTAGAGGAGAAATAATTGTGATACTTTTAATTTAGCAAATTAGATATCTGTTCCACACCCTGCTAGCTTGTATGTGAATATGGCGTAAAGTAAAATTATAGTTTATACAATTCAGAAGATGATATGTGAATTAATATTAATCAAAGTATATTAAGATTGTTTTTAAAACCCTATACCCTCTTACAGGAATATTTGATGCGATTATTAGAAACAGAAATGTTTGTACGGTGAAATGATGGAAGTTTTCCAGAAATAATAGAGAATTAATTTCAAGTTTAACAAGTTTGCACATTTACTTTACTGATATAAATACACAGACCGAAACATTAAATGAAAATTGCTAAAAATTCACTAATAAATTTAAATATGTACAGCCCAAAGGTTATCTTCAAGTTGATTTTTAGAATGAAATTCCACCAGATTTCACTTGAGACTATTATTTATGAAAAATATTATTATTTATAAGTATATTTTCACAAAAGAATAAATAATTAGATATTGAATCAAAGTCGATCTTGAATTAATTAATACTGTTCAAAAAAGTTATTAGAATTTAAGCTCATTGTAAGTAATGTAAGGAAGTAAACTCAATGTAAGCTGAAGACAGTGCTTATTGAAGATATAACATTGTATACCATTATCAGAATAATCGAATGTTAGTTATAATAACCGGTAATACTTGCTTACCACATATCCCACGAATTTCCTCAACAACATGAAAACAGAATATACAAAGATATCCTTGAAATTTTTCCATATTCCGATTTTGAGGTCGCATTTTTATTCTCATAGGAATTTCTTAGACTCTCATTAATTGTGGAAGTAGGCAAAAGAGAAGAAATATATGCAACCCATGATTTGCAGAAATTTCAAAAAATTACTGGTGGGTTATGGCAAATCAACATCACCCGAACTCAAGCATCGCTAAATCAATAATGTAGTGACATTTTTATATGCAGTGAAAGCCGTTAAAGATCCGAGAACAGCACTCGAAATAAATATGAGATACGTAGGTTTTGCCACAGCTTTTGCTTGATTTATCTTGAAACCATTATTGGAATTAAACTCGTGAAAATTTACCTTATTTTATAATACTGATTATTATTGAAATACTAATTTTACTGTACTGATTGTAAAAAAAATATTTTGTTTGGTTTATTCGAATAAAAGGCGTTTGAATAGCAATGATTTTTTTTTATTTTGAACTTCATATCCATTGGATCTGGGAAGATAAAATTTTGATAGAATAGAATTTTTGGTTTCTAAGGATTTTCCAAGTTGGAGTTAGGAGCCATTTTCCGACTTGTCCCAGTTTACGCAACCTGAAAAATCATACTTCCATTACTTTTATGGGAAATTCAGAACTAAAGTTACAAGGTCTGTTCAACAAAGACGAGACTGGTCTTACTATGCCTGAGTCACTAAACGGATCACAATGAAAGAGGTTGCACCTCTTAGCAGCGTTTATAAGAAGTACCGCCGCCTTCCTCGTGGATTTATCTTGTATAGTCTCAGCACGACATTGGTTTTTTGTCTGAGCCTGCACACGCTTTCTGTGCAAATTCTTGCGCCGGTGAAAATGAAATTGTGATAGGAGAAGCGCGTGTGTGCATTCTACTATTCAATTGAACGGGGATACGGAATTTTGGTTGAAGACATTCCCGATATATCGACTTGGAATTATAGAAGAGGTCAGAGTTACCCATGACAAATGGTTAACTGCTATCTCATCATACAAAAAGGTCCTGGATTCGATACCATTTTGTGGTCACTTGGATACAGATTCCATTTTTACATAGAGAAATTTGGGAGCCTATATCCTAAATTTTCAAACCAAATAGAGATTTTCAAAGTACATTACATTAAACATCAGCAACTTTTACTCGTAATGAATAAATTGAGAGTCACTCTAATTTCGATAAATAATAACATTGGGAAAATTTACTATTGTGAACCCACCCTTCTTAGAATAACAGTATTCTAGAGATAATCCAGCAACGGCGCAGGATTCGGTAGAGCTACTCCGGGATTTAAAATTTCACGTTAAAGCCAATACTTCATTCCCAGTATTTTGATAACCGCTTTTCCCCGATTTCAAAACAACACGATTCTCGCAGAAAACTCTGGATGTAATGGCCCATCATCTAGGCCTGGATCCGAAATGAAAAATTCAGCGAGGTCTGCTTCCGTACAGTCATTATCCTAGGTACACCGAGCGAGAGCCTTTTGAGTTGTCAACAGCATTAAAAAACCCCATTGTGAAAGTTTCGCTGAATAGGGCCCTCTTTTCACGAGGGGATCCTCCAGCGTCGCTTGTAACAGCGACCTATCGAAATCGATCGATTATCGCCGGATGTTTTTTCAATCGCCATCTTCCGGGAAGTCATTTACGAAAATTTAGAGATCGGCGAGGAAGCTCCCCGTGACCCAGAATTTATTGTGACATCCTCATTAGTCGGAGTGACAATTACTGGAGATGATATTGACAAGGGGGTCTCCAGAACTCCAGCCTTGTTTCACTGTTCTCGCGGAGTGAATATGACCTGGGTAAGGAAGATATTTTCCAATTAATGAGAGGGGTGACCTAGATGAGCCGCATTCGCCGAAAGTAAAATCAGGGAAATATTGAACGGCCTGGATGTGGAGCAAAAAGTGAAGAATGAGAGAGGAAAATAAGAGTTTTTGCTGATACATCTGAGCAGAAATAATCATTTAATACTGTTTCAATTCAGATTTGATTAGTACTTAACGAAAACTGAGGGAAAAAGTAAGCAATCAAGACTTAAAGAATTTTTTTGTCCAGTCTGATAAAGGAGAACTGATATTCTTACAAGACGCGTAAAATGGTACATAAGTTGGTTGGAATACCTGCTCGGAATGTGGGAGACCTGGGTTCGAGTCACAATCATGTCGCAATTTTTCAACAACCTCAGTAGATAAATTCGATGGTTTCGGCCTTGGCACGGTAGTATTCCATTACAAAAAAATAAGCAACTGCTAAAACTTTTAATTCATACTAACCACAGGATAAAAATACACTCACGACCCAGTTTTCGCTGCCTAGCAGCATCATCAACCTCCCTAGACTTATTTAGCAACGTATACATTAATATGAGGAAAAAGCGGTATCTTGGCAGTTACAGCCGTGCACCTTAATAACGCAAGAAGAAACAGAATTGAGGTATAGCGACTATAATACTGTAGCTGAGACTCAAACCTGGGTCTCAACCATTCCGAGCAGGCATGCTAGCGTAAAGTAGAAGACTTGGGCTCAATCATGCCTCTTTTTTCAGTATGACGCTGAATAAAATTATTCTTCAAAAGATAATAATGGAATCTTCGTGGCCGGTGAGTTTATCCGGGAGGAATTCGTACGCGGAGAATTTTTACGCGGGGAATTCGTACGCGGGGAGTTCGTACGCTGGAAATTGATCTCCCGACAGATTGGTACGCGGGGAATTGATCCCCCGCGCAAATGTTGTACTACTGTTATTCAGTTTTACGTTAACCTACAGGCACTGATTATTGGTTAATGTTATAAATAAATTAACCGGGGGGGTTGGGTTGGGTTGGTAGTACAAGATCAGCGCGGGGGATCAATTCCCTGCGTGCCTATCTGTCGGCAGATAAATTCCCCGCGTACGAATTCCCCCCGGACCAATTCACCGGGATCCAGGAATCTTACCCCTTAAGAAAAATAAATAGCTCTATAGGATTTACTTTCGATCTAAAAAATAATTGTTTTCTCCCAAACCTATATATACCTTAACTGTTACTATTCGATTATAATCGATCGCTTCTGGCCGGATATCTTGAAAATACATGATTAAATAAGAGAAGAAACGCTAAAATTCACACAAAGCATAATACAAACGACCCTATTCCTCCACTAAGCCATCTGCATCTTGTGGAAATCACTATTTATTTCTTTTCTTATTTTCTATCACATTTCGCTTAACTCATAGATCTTACTGGAGGCTAGTTTAGTCTCTTCTTAGCGGCCAACCTCAACCTCTCTATGAAAATATCCCTTCTCTACTTCTAGTTATGCATATCAAACTCAGCACCCCGAAATCACCACCACCAAAAATCCCCCCTTGCACGGGGCCGCAGAGCACTTCAAGAAGCCTCATCTTGCAATCCACTTCTCGTTGCTTAGAGCATCATCGATATCACCTCTTTTGCAATTATTCGCTCTTTTTCATGCTCTACCTTTCATCTCATGCCCTCCTCCTCAATGTATGTTTTCCTTTAAACTCACTGCTCATGATTTCCCTATCGCTTGCCTGGCGCAAGTTCTGTTTGTGCATTCCTCTTAGTAGGTTACTACTTACTATATTTACTACATTAACTACATTTGGCTGACTCTCTGCACTTGTCTTTTCAGTGGATACTTTTACATGTATACTATTGTTCCAAATATGATATCTATAACAAATATAATATTAGATCTTGTAAATAAGCACAGCGTGAACTTTAGAAAGTTTTGTACTATCTTTGATAACATAGTTTTCCGCAAAATAAGGCCTTCCAATATTGATTTAATAATATATTTACTCTTGTATGCAACTATCTATTTGACGATTTTACAACATGCTATCCTAATCTGAAATTAATTCATTAATTAAATTATATTGATTATCGGCTAACATGCAGCTACGATGAGCTAATTATCTCCGAAATCGTTATCGCTTTTAGTTAAAAAGTTCTGAAATAAAAACAATTTGAAATATAACTACAAAGCAATAAGTTTCCGTCAAGACGGTTTAAGCAAAATTTTGCTTAGTAAATATTAAAAGTTTTACATACATTTTTCTTATGTGAATGCTTAAAAGTTGTGATGCCTTAGAAGATAATTCGTTCCAGAATCTTATTCGTCATTCAAATGTAATTTTCATTGCTAATCCTTAATAACATACCATTTGTCTACTCCCACATGAAAAACTACCACCTTCCTATACTAGTAAGCAATAATGAGCGGAAACCGTTATGTTTCGGACATTTTCGAATATTATGAGCACATGTACATGCATTAGCCGTCTCCAAAATATTCATCCTAAAAACAAGATAAGTCGGAAAGAGGAAAAAGCCCCACTAAGCCATAAATAAGCCATCCTCCGTAAACCGAGGAATCTTCTAACATAAATAAGTACATTAGATTGGATTTAAAAATTAGATTTTTTACAACGAGATGCAATTCTGATACATTCAAACCGAAATCAATTATTTCCTTCCTAAACGGAAACGGTGGTACGGGAGACCTAATAATACCTCCGTGATAAAGGGTCCAATCAATCAAACCAGTGAACCGGCATTTTTCCAGGATTTTTGCAATTCGTGACGTAGCAGGATCCGGCTGTTGTGCAGCGAAGGAGGTTTATATAGGATCGACGATGCATGATAATAAAATTCCTGCTACTAGCTGTAGCAGGTGACGGGAATTCCATAAGATTTTCATCGCTAGAGTGAATCAATCTTCATCCTTTACGACTGCAGCAAATGCTAGTTTTTCGCTTACACTTGGAAACTGCTCGAAAATTCTCGTTCCTTCCTCATTGATTTTTAAACTTGCTTGAAGCAAATGTGGCCGATTTTCAAAGTTATCTCAGAAAAAATTGCCTTTTCATATTATATACATTATAAACATGCCTACTTATTAATCAAATGTCATTGCATAGAAAATGGAACATGGCAATTTGGAGCGGCAATCGACTTATAATAGTATCGATTTACGGTAGAAATCTTAGATAACCTATTTCACATAAATATATGTAAGTCATATGGATATGCAATATGAATTATGCACAACTAACTCATTACCCGTAGATGCAAGCTCAGAAAGCTTTGAGTTATCCAACATATTATAAGCTTACTAGAATGTAGATAAGAAAAAGTAAGAATTAAAATGATGATTATTCTGGTAGCTGAAGGTGTTTTAGAAAGCCTGATATTTTGCTCAATGTATACTCTTACGCAATCATTCTGTAAAAATGATTAACTTTAGAAAAACAATCCAGAAAAAACTAATTCATTTAAACTTGGGTTAAACATTCGTAAGAGCATTGCCATTTTTCATTTCTCTGAAACTTGAAATTTTAATTTCACAATGAAACTATTTCCTTTGACGAATTTGGCTGTATATATATAAGTGTACTCTATCAAAATTCACATTCTTTAATCAAAACCCTATGAAACATACTATTTTTACAAAATGAAATTATCGAGAATCATAAAAGTGTGCCTTCAATAAGTTGTGGGACATCGAGTGAAAAATCTCGCAACGCCTAACAGGATGAAATTATCTCCTGAGAGAAAAACATAATTCTTATCCGTCCAAACATTCTCTTTACGGAACGTGACCAGAAGGGGTATTATTTTTTTCTTCGCTGAATCATACAATCGACATAATACCAAAATTCCAGCCCTTTCCGAAATTCCTGAAGTAAATAAGGACCAAATTCCTTACTATTTTAAATCGCAAACAAACACCCTCTCAATACTAGCTCCTAAATGATTGCCGAAGATTACTTATTTTCACTTTTTAATAAAGATATAGAATTTGCTCAAATATAAGAGCTTGACTTCTTTTGGATTGTATATTCCTTTCCTTTATCTTGTATACACATATAAGGTTCAAAAGATCGATTGAAGGGGATGTATAACTTAAAGTATCTTTGGAGGGGTTTTTCAGGAACACAGTTAAGTTTCCATAGAAGGGGGGATCGTTAATTTTATCTACTACACTCTGGTGTCCTCAATTTTTTGAGTATCCCTTTCCTTAACAACCTCTGAACTATGAGCGGCCAAGAAGCAGCTATACTGCCACGTCTGATTTCTACCTAAGCTTAAATATTTCTTATACTTTAATTTCCATGGTAATAAACTGCTTTTCATACGTTATCAATGGTCTTAATTAACTTTCATACAAACAGCAAAACGGGCGAGGTAGTAATGTATTTTTGGCATTTAAATTCCAGATTGCAAATGATACAACCATGGGTATCAGAAATTTGTTTATAAAAACCTACATATGGCGTGTGGCACAGTAGATTATCGGTAAATAGAGATTTAACTGATGGGGCATACATAAATAAGCTTGAGTAGTCTAAAAACAGCAATGAATGGAATAATCGAAAAAATCAGGTAGACGGGGTTGTACTTTTTTCCACAGCTTTATTTCAAGACGACCGGTTTCAGCGAGTGATTGCCATCATCAGGTCAATGAATAATGCTTGAAGATGATCTAGGTTGAATTTAAGAGGCAGGATTGATATTTTTAACGTTAGAACAAATAGAGAAACGAAACGATTGGCTGAAAACAGGACGGCTTGAGACTAGAGACTTGCAAAAAACCGAGCTCTATATAGTTAATACATGATATTGATTTAATACAGAAATAATAAGCTAGTATACGTCAAATCATGTCCCTTCGGTATGATATCATATGAAATTTCTCTTCAAATAGAAATCATAGAGCATTTACTGAAGATTATTATTAAGTCAAAGAGGCGGCTTGGATACTAATTCTTCAATTTTCACGTAAGAATTTGCACTTTCCCGTAATAGCAGTTTAAATTCTTTGGAACGCCTTTTTTCAATTCACTTCTTCCTCTCCCTGTAATCTCTCTCTTCATGGAAATGCAAGTCTTTATCCATTAAGGAATCTCCCCCAGATATGATCCTCTTAACGCTTATTTCCCTACATTTCACTCTCTTTTCGTGTAAATTATGCCATCGTTACGGCCGTTACAGTCAACGACGCGACGGTTCAAGTCGAGATTGGAACACTGCCGCTGCCGAAATGACGGTACCAGGTTGGGAAGAATGCAATCCGGTGCCTGATGTGATATTTGCTTACATTATTCATTCCTTATCAGAAATTATCTTTAATGGATTTCTTCCGTTGCTCGTTGATGCTAAAGATGTTTACGCTGAGGAAACGTTTCCGCGGTTTCTGGTTGTATTCAAACTCTGCAATCGTCCCTCGAGCTTGAAGACCGCGAGCAGCTCTCGTATCAAAGACAATGGAATATAAATTAACAAATTTAAATAATTTTAGTATCGGTTAAAGAACAATCACATTTACTGCCAGTAAATACAATTTAAGCCAGTTACGTTTACAATACCCTCAATACTTTTCGACTTAACGACCGTTTTGAAACGGACATATAAAAAGAAAAGTAATGTTTTATTTTAAAGTTTTATATTAATTGTACATACATTTATTTTGTGTGTATATAATAATATATAATTTGAATACAATATAACAACACGTGTATATATGTATGTATATTAAGGATAAATAGTTGCATTTGAGAGTGAGGTTGTTGCTTTGAAGTTTGATAAATGTCATGTAATTTATGTGAGAAGTTTTGTTGAAAGATAAAATGTTAATTGATATCAATTACCACGAAATTTCGTGATTGTGAAATAGCTCTGTTAATTGTCAACCACTGGATCCTATTTTAACTACCGGTAAATGACATTATGTCTTTACATCTGAAATGTACTCCGACTGAATACAATTTTTCTATTGGGTTAATGCATTGCCTGTACTTATATTGTCTTATTCGTGTACTTATATCTATATTCTAATATTAAATCTATCTATATGTTAGATAAATTTTTTCACAAAAAAAGAGATCTAAAAGCAGAGTGACTTATAGCTGGAAATAGATTTCCCATGGTATTTGTTACGATCCAAATTGTTAAATGTCCGCGATTTTTGGTGTGTTCGATATTGGGACCATAAATAACATTTAGGATATTCTTAAAGTTCTTCTACACAACAGCATGAAAGTGATAGAAATCAAACTGTAGGGAAATATATGTATCATATATGGGTACTTTAAAATATTGAGCAATACCGTCACAAAAAGCTTTTTGTGACGGTATTATTATGAATGAATGATTATTATCATGTCCTATATGTGGGAGGTTGTTATACGCGGGTATATTCGATAAATGAAGTTTGGTTTCCAACGAAATTTTGCTCCTTCCGTGACGCAATTCAGAATAACAATTCAAAAAGAGCTTCCCCATTTATTCGTAACACAGTTTATATAAAAAATGTGGAATAGATGAGGAGAATACGAAGAAGTTTACCAAGGGTAAATAATTTCGAAGTTAGATTTCTCTAACAATTGTATAACTTATAATTAATAAGATAAGATTCAGAGGTATCGGCACAGTAAAAACTCTTAAACTCATTCTTGGTATTATGACTTAAGGGTATCTTTGAACGAGATATCTTCGAATGAGTGAAAACAGAAATTGAAGAAAAACAGTCTCGTTTGACTATAACTTCAAACCTTAGATATTTCCCGAGCTCACACATTCAAGTATATAATGTTGGTTTACCTTTCTTTTCTTTCTCAAAAGAAGTCTACTTTGTAAGAAGGAAAATATCTTAAAATTATCAGGAAATAATTTTTCACTACCATTCTCAAGATCCAAGATAAATTAATTATTAAAGCTTTCTCATCGTAGTACGCAGTGAATTCTTATGCAAAAATATTACGCAATAGCCATTTTTTAGAGCGAAAAAAGTAAAAAAATATCTATCCTTGATAAACATCCTCTACTTCCTCGCATTTCCTACAAACAAAACTTGAGAAATTGACACGGCAAATAGTTTCTCTCCTTTAATAATCCCCCACAGGCTGCAAATTTCTTTTCCGATTG
This sequence comes from Sympetrum striolatum, assembly GCA_947579665.1. NCBI lineage: Eukaryota > Metazoa > Arthropoda > Insecta > Odonata > Libellulidae > Sympetrum > Sympetrum striolatum. The sequence goes on from OX388349.1 coordinate 58,287,068, forward strand.
TAAACATGGCAAAGTCTTTTCAAAACGAATACTTTTCATGTTGCGGGAAATCCGATTTCCGTCGGATTCATTCAGCTTCGATAGAACATTTTTTCAACGGAAGATTCCCTATGGGGAAATTATCTCGTGAAATACCGCTTCTCTAGATAGCGCTTATTTTTCCTTCTCTCTCTCTCTTCTCATTTTCATATTTCCGTCAAACTCATCCTTTTTCATAATTCCTCCTGATAGCGACTTCCATTCTTGTTATCTCTCATCGCCCACGTGGCCCTCTGCCAACTCCAAGATCTCTAAACATCTGGGAGCCTCGCTATCCTAAACAGTCCCCTTCGGTGTTTCGGGCGAAATCTCGGGGATCTTGCAAGCAGCCATTCCCACCGCTTACCAGTCTCTGATGGTCTGTTTATTGTCACGATAAGAGCAACAGCCGCTGCCAAGAGACAAAACCGAGTTACTCCGGAGAAATGTGAAATTTACGCCGTCCTTTTTATAGATCGCTTGTCAACAAACATCGATACGGGAAAAATGATCGCGCCGTGTTCTACGGGGAGGAGGTAATGCGAATTTTATGGTATTTACGACATGTTGCGAGATAGGCGGACTTCCGTTGCTTTTTACGGCGTAGTCGGGGAATTCAATTCATTCCCAAATTAAGCATCGATTCGAGATACAAGTATTGCGACGAGTACTTTTATTTTTAAAGGGTCTGCCGAGATATTTTTCCGAGTGTAATAAATATCCGAGAAAGGAATACTCTATTGGGGGTGAATTCTGATTTCTCGCATAATTTCGCATGTTTGAAGTACTTTCAGCTAACATTAATTCTATTTACTCTAAAACGACTCTTATACAATCATTTTTGGAGATAATTCCACAGATTCAATGCTCAGGTGAAAATTGCAGTAACTTTTACACTTTTGACAATTCCATTTTATCAAATGAATTTTTTAGTAGGAAAGAAAATTTTAATGTGGAACAATCTAAAAAAATAAGTTGCACTACCAGTATGAAATGTATTTCATGTAGATCATATAAAAGAATGTACAAGGGTATATGAAGATAACTATGGATATGCCTAAATGATGTATGTAAAAGTTAAGAAAGTAGGCAAATATTTAGTCTATTTATTACCAACGAATACAGGCATGGATTATTGAAATACTATTCTTTCAGGTATTCATTATTCATGTATTGAATCCTACGTTCAGCCTCCTATTCGTAAATTATGATGGTTGATTGTCGCATATTGTAACAATTCTAACTCATCAATTTATTAGGATAGTTTTCTTAGAAAAATCAATATAAATGATTTAACAGAAAGCAATAAGCATGTCCGAAGAAAGCCTATGAACAAATATATTAAAGATTTTACTCTTCTTAGCATCAAGAAAATTCTAAAGAAAAAAGAATGAGGGTAAACAACATCTTAGTACGTATCCGAATATTCCTCAAAACACAAAGATAAAGAAAAGTAAAAACTATCGGCATAACAGAGACTCGGGCCTAGCTATTCCACTTCTCGGGCAGTTTTTCTAATCACTAAAGCACTTCATCACAAGGCATAAAAAATTAAAACAAGCACTTTTTCCCCATATAAACTGCAAACACGAACTCTGATCTAGCGAAAAAACATGCGCAACGAAATCTAAACGGAAACAATTTACCAAGCAAGTCTCCAACATTGAGTATCAAAAAAGTGAACCGAGTCTATTGAGATGAGGAATCTTTGGAATGCAATTTCCTCGTATTTTGCTGCGTAAAAACCTCTTTCAACGAGTGATTGATTGGGCGATCGGTGAGGCTCCGCAATCCCTTCCACGACAAAGGGACGGTCGTACATCGCTTCTGGATAGTCACAGTAATGCCACAAGAGGGAAGAAACCACGGCCGTTTTGGGCGTTTAGGAAGCCTACCATGGCTCTGAGAATGATAAATGAATATCATGCAAAAACCCTGCCATCCCTCGCATGTCACTCCATCCTGACATTTTTTCCTTTTCTCGCAGAAAAGCGCATTGGAAAATCTTTCTTAAAGGATAAATAAACAGATACTGGAGCGTGAGAGAAATCAATCGGGGACTTGTTATACACGTGACAATCACCTTTTTTACCCATAGCTTTCCAACCTTATTATTCAAAATAAATAACATCAAAAGGGTGTCTATCTCACTCAGTTAAAACAATTAAATCGTACTTTGAAAAAAGTCTGACGTGGCCGGAATTTGAACTTAGGATCCTATGCTTTAACCAATTAAGATTCAATTACTAGGAGTAGCTTAGTTGTTTAAATAATAATAATTTATTTAACTCAAACAAGTTGCCCTAACTATATCACATGTAAATAAATAGACAGAAAAGCACGAGGAAGTAAAAGTAAAAAAAGAAAAACACAGAAGTAAAGGGTAAAAAAGGAATAAAATATACAGAATAATAAAAAAGGTTGAAAAATACAGAGAATACAAAACATACAGATTAAAGACAGAGGAAGATCCCGGGTTCGATTCCCGGCCTAGTCACATATTTTGCAAGACCGTTTTTCTTTGGGAATTTTCCTGGATGTACGCCCTTAAGTTCAAAATTACCTTAACCCTTTCCTTTTCAATGAAACCATAGATAGTACAGCTATAAATTTTATAACAGGAAAATAATGTCGAATGTTTGGGATCCAAGACATCTATCATGAGATGTATTACTTTGCAAACCTAGCATTTGATTTTTTTTCACTTCGTATGTTAAATTACAAAAACTAAAAGAAATATTAAGAGCGACATTATTAAAAAGTTCGCAGAATATCATTATACATCACCGGATACTAAGTGCCGATACTTAATCAATGATGGTTACAAGGTAAGTATATGCATTTATAAAAATTGAAACTGATGACGAAAGCAATCATCAAACCATAAGGCTCCCGCGATGAATTATAACAGACACCAATATGCAAGTAGAACCAAGTCATTGGGCATTAAATTCCCGGAAAAAGAATGTATTTCCATTATTTATGAATCTCTAACCAAATATAATCAACAATGCAACGGTCGATAATGCCCTGCTCATATGCGAGATATCAACGTAACAATATTTCGTAATCAACAACATAAACGCACCATGAAAATAGCTACAGATATACAGATATCACCTGATCAAGTAGAGCATCAATGAAATTTCAGACTAGTTAAGTCAATCTACTTGTCTAGAAGAGAGGTTAGATGTAAGAAAAATTAAAGAGAGGTTAGATGTAAGGAAAATTAAGTAAAGTTATAACTTGACTTGCGTGAATTTATACAATTTTTCAAAATGGATTCGATCTTAAAAAAGAAATTTCTTTTTTTTTTTTAATCAATTTCCTTCAGGAGAAAACTAAGGTGATTGTTTAACAACGGAAACGCAGACTTCGATCTTTCTTTGAAAAGAAGATTGGATGGTGAAATAGAGAGAAAATGAAAAGTGAAAGTTGATGACGTGAGCATAAAGGAAGAATTTTGAGATTAATTTGACATCCAAAAAAAGATATTTACAGATAAAGGGAGTCATCGTTAATTAGAGAAAAATGAATGGTTAGAAAGAACAGAAAGAAGAAACTTAACATGATATTGAGAATGATTACTGTTACCCTTATAGATATCACAACGTAAATTCATATTCCTAACGTTACTCATATTTATAACATTCCTGACATATTAAAAATAGCTTTATCTTCAGACGGAAAAATGTAGTCAAGTACGAAGATTAAGATATCGTAATACTAATATCCTTATCGATATAGTGGTAGGCTAAAGTGCCTTTAAACTAAATCATTCGACTTTAAACAAATTTTAATCTTAATGTAAGAATAGTTATGTCATGAAATATAACAAAATACCATGCCTAATACGTGAGCTATGTAGTATAAATTTAAAGAATTAAGAATTGGAATAGTTAATAGTTGAGACACTTATTTGCGAGGAAAATATGATACCCTATTATTAATGCCTAAAGGTCATTTCTAGCTGAAAAGGTAATCTTTACTTGATTCATAATTAAAAATATAAAATGACAATCAGTATAAAGGAAAAATAAACTTCGGATATCAAGGACACTATTGACGATATTCTAATCAAATTACAGAGGGGGAAAATATACGGCAGGGTGAGTTCATAAATTATGTTTCTGGCATAGAGAGTAGTCAAATATAATCCTATAAATAAATAGTATATGATGAAGAAAGAAACTCAACCGAGTCAAGCTTACATGATAAGCTACATCATGTCATAATGAGTCTCCTTTTACACCTAATGCTAATTAATATAGGAGTAATATAATTTTTCACGATTATTAATAATATATTATGAATGAATAATTCATAATTAAGAAATAGGAAAAATCCTTGATTGGTAATTATAAATTATTAATACATTAATTATTATTACTGTCTTTTTATTACAGTGATATTATGATTCCTTAATATAAGAGGAATGCAATTGATAGTTTTCATTTGTTGAGTTCAGTAAACACGACTGATATCGAGGTTTCACCTCAAAAAAGCTGTTATTACCGTAGACTAAAAATGATGTTAGTTAAATACATTCAACAACCACAAATTATTTTCCATTCCTATGGTATAAATCGTGAGAAGCAACTGATACTGAAAAGGGTAAGAGAAATTAAGTGCCACTAGGCAAAGTGAGAATTCGGTGGCACAAAAAAGCACCCGATAAAGAGAGGGAAAGCCCTTATCCACCTCTCACTTTTGAGGAAGATGGATAGACGCAGAGGAGCCACGGCCAGTGGATACAGGAGCACCGCGGGGGGCAGCTAATTGCCTAGCAACCGAATCATCACTCCCCTCGATGCTAAGTGTGTGCGATACTCCATCGTAATACGGAATACACGTGAGAACTAGGTCGGGAATGGGGGACTCCGGGACAGAATTACGACACCCGGAGGCTCATTAGCGTGGTGAGCCGGAATCCCTTTCCTCGTGGCATAACCCTTCCTCACCCCATAAAACATTTCCCGCTACTTTCCTGCCACAGACCATCTCGCTTCCTCTTTTTTACCCTTCCAACATTTCGACTCAGAGTTTTGACTTCTCCCTCCATTCGCAATTTCCCTATCACGCATATAATGCTACTCATACACCCTACTTCCTAGTCCCAGTTCCTAATCTTCTAATATCCTCCCATCTTTTCTTTATATTTTCTGCTTCTTTTCATTATTTTTATTACTCTTCCTCTCCCGAAATTTTCTCCTTCAGTTTACTAAGTTGAAGGACTTTTATAATAATAATAAAAGGACTTTATTAGGGCGAGATTGAGACTAGAAAGTCTCTTCTTACATCTAACCCTTCTTCGTATAAGAAATGAATGGAAATAGCTATAAAATAGCAATTTCCATTCATAGCTTAAAAAAGTGCAATGTAGAAAATTACTATGCGGATTAAAAAAACTTAAGCTAAGAGGTTATGAAAAACTTCCATGGCAGAAGAGTGTGAAAAACCTGCGAATCCTACAGATATATCGCTAAATTTGATGATGAAAGTGGGTTATAAGAGTTATAAAAGACAAGAAGAAAAATCGATAGATGTATACAAAAAAGAAAGAACGAATGATGACATATTTACATAAAAATCAGTATCTCACAAATTGAAACTAATTGAGAGCTTAAATATAACGAGAGAAAATTTACCAATAGTAAAAAATAAAAATTATATGCATGAAAATTACATAATAGAGAAACAGAATATTCCATAAATTAAACTCACTTTGTTTAGTTATTAGCATTAAATTAGCATGAACAGGATTTCGCTTAATAGAAGCTCGTCAAATATTTTGAATGAGACAAGAATTAAAAATACAAGCAAATACTTGGTAAAACTACTAAAAATAAAATTAAATTAAAATATTAAAATATTATATAAAATTTATGGTAGATCCTAAGGAAGAATGGATTCGAAAAAAAGCCATTCAGGACAGAAACTCGAACCCAGATTTCCCGATTGCAGGCCAGTTTCTCTCCCAAATGAGCTATGCTATCAGAACATTCTGACATGTCGTTCGGGAGTATTTGTAGGCAAAAGTTTTTAGAATGGTACCGTCAGACTTATGCCTGTCTGTTCTTCCTTGGGAATTTTCATATGGCACGACTGTTCATACCAAGTCTACTATATATTATACAATACTACCTACATAAATAGATTAGTAGGTTTTAAAATTCCGGGAAGCATCTGGGATCACCTATCAACGTTACCTATGACCGTTTCGCTTCTATTTCTCAGTAGCCTTTCAGACGCTTCGTGCAAATTTATTCCTGAGAATCATTCCCCATCTGTAAAAGGTTTTCCAGAGGCATTACAAATAGAAAACAAAACGAAAAAAAGTCAAATGGCTCATTTCGAACATACAAGTCTTCTTGCTGAACATCTCGTAAGAGAATAAAACGCATAAAACGTATAAAATCACGGCAAAAGAGTGGTGTAGATACCTCGGAAACACTAAACTTTATAAATTTATAGAAAAGCTGAATTTAAGTAAATTGCTAATGCTAATCAAAATGAAAAATGACTAAAAATCATTATTACAATTCAATGAAACTTCAATTACAATCATAATGAAAAATGTAGAATAATGAGATAATTAAGAAATACTTCTTCAGGCAGTAATGTATGTTATTTTAGTATTTAGTACCATCTTCACCATCCGATGTTCATTTCACAATCCGAGTTACTGATGAGTATCCATACTCAAAGATAAAACTCATGTTGGAGTAAAACGTTGCAACTTATTGTTAGACAGAGAAAAATAATTGGTCGGATTCATAAAATGGTTGACCTACTCGTGTTCGCAATAGACAACGTATTTTCCTCAACGGAAGATACGCTTTCTTAAATCGCACAGAGAACGGATCTTAATTCTAAACAGCACAAAGCAAATTCAACTCCTGCAAATGGATGATGATAAATATTCGGTAATTCAAATTTTAGCATTGCGAAATCAATGTTCTACGAACAAATTAGCATTTTAATGTAAACCACATTAATATAAATAATCATTTAATGCATTAATATTACATGCACCCTTTTCTATTGATTGATGATATTTTAATTTAGAAGCTAATTTGAGCTTAAAAAAGTTCTGGCATGCATAGCTAATTAAAATCATTCACTGAAAATTGGTTCGTGAAGAACGCTCCACAGATTTTTGCGTTAAAAGATTATAACTAGACACTTTAATAAACTAATTTATCTAGGTTAATTAAGTCCCGATGAAATTAACGTTTTTATTATTTTATCAATACTCATCTCATGCTGAAATTTTAAGTGTAAAACAATCATTAGAATAAATTAATTGTTTAAATCCATCCTAAAGACTGAATTTTATTTAGATTAAATTATTGTTATTAAAATAATGTTATGATTTTTTTGGAATGTTAAATTCTGTTATGGTGTTTATTATTATATTATTTATTGAGTTATATATTATGATGAATTTTTAAATGGAATTTTCTTAGTAAGTTAATAATCATTATTAAATGAGGAAAGTATCGATTTATAGGTGATGAAAAATAAAACTACTCGTGAAATGGCATCACTTTTTTATTTACGACCTCAAAAATGGAACCACAAAAGGAAACAAAATATTACATTACCATTGTAATCAAAATCCATATCATTCTACAACGATATTATATTACTTAAAAATGAGATGCTGATAAGCATTACTATTGATAATGATAACCAGCTTTTTATTTAGAACGTGAATGCGGCAAAATTCTTTATTTATCGTGTATGTTTTTGATTTAGCTTAATAGAGCCAAGAAAATCCTGTTTCACGGTAAGTACCTCGTTGGGAAGGAGACGGTGTTGAACCACCGAGGTGATGAATCTGTGTAACACAGTGATTTAAGAATCTGGCCAAAGAGATTCATTGAAATACTGCTCGGGACCAATGCAGTGACCGTATGCAACCCAATAAATATAGTCTGCCTATGTTTTGCCCTTATGAGGTCTGTTGCGCTTCCTGTTTTATGTATAGCTGCATTTCAGTCAGCTTTGCGTTGCATTTCATATTGGTCTTCTGCATCAGTCGGCCATTTTGTAGATGGAATGGCTTCATTGTTGAAAAAAAAATTAATTACCTTCAGTGATACTTTCTATTTTTTGTACTTGAATATTCTTCAAGTGATAATTTTATGCTACTGAAATTTTGCATGGTATAATTTTTTCATCTGAGATAATATTTTTCATCACAACGTTCCCTCCAAAAATATTCTATCCAAAGATTCATTCTGAGAATTCACTTTATGTGAATCAACATTTTTCTGTTCTACTTCTGTTTTGTTGCGTCAATTCTGTAAGGACAGAATAATCCACATTCATGGTCATATTTACCCAGGTGTTTGGAAATCAAATTCTGGCTGGAGCTCAAAAACTTAGTTTCGTTACAACAATGGATTTAAAATTGATACTCTTCACGGATTATCCGAAGTTGTTTCATAGTGAAAACAAATAAAAATCACGGCTCCTTCAATTCCATCGATTTAATTGTAATGAGGAGAGATAATTTTTCCATCTGGATTAATATTGTAGTTCTTTCAGTAGATGGTATGGAGTGGAATCCGAATTATTTATATACTTATTCATTTAATATTCCAAATTATTGATCATTCTTGAGAACAGTAAAACTCTTCGCTGGATCATAATTCAATGATTTGTCAGGCTTAGACAATAGCGATCAGTTGGTGTAGCAACCTTTTAGCAGCTAAATCCATGTGCTTCTATTTATTTGCTTTAATCCACCTTTAAGAGTAAAATTTGGCAAGTCTTTTTAATATATTTTGTTTTATGACTTATCCAGACTATATACTTTACCATAAAGCTGTAAGATTAAATCAAGTTATTCAACTATGCATTTAGCTTGCCTCACTGTACAGCTAAATTCCTTCCCGCAACAGACCCAATACCAGAAATCTGAAATGCGTCATCTGATGCAATGATCCCTCGCAGTATTTCCTTTAATAACCACAACATCGGCGTTATTGCATTACAATGACACCAAACGTACCATCTCTCCACGTTCGACAACTTCAACGTGTATTTCAGATATCCATTTCGCGGAGATTCGCTTACATTATCTATATCACTGCTGGAGTCCTCTTCTTCTTCCTCAGTATGATCCTCGCCATCGCTTTCTTCGTCAGCGAAAATCAAATGTTGCATAATTTCTTTCGATAGAATTCCCCGCCGAGCCATTTCCTAGAAAGTAAATATTTCCGTGATCACCACTTGACCATTGACACTCACAAATTTAAAATCAATAACTTAATAAAGCAAAATACGGAAGGAGTTAGAATCTACCTTGATCGAAGATGTACTTATGACCGTCACTGTCAGGGAAGAGCTGTCAATAACAATTACCGCAACGATAGCCAAATGATATACCTATAAACGAGAAGAAAAAAGTGTTAACCACACCTAAACAGGATTTTCTACCGCTATAGAAAAATAACAGCTAATAATCTTTAACTAGTAAATTACTGAAGGAATGAAACTTACCTCAGTGTTGACCCATTCGAGAGAATGTGCGGAAGTTTATCAAGGGCTTCGTGTTTGAAACACCACGCTGGAGAGGTTGTCTGAAGACGAAATTAAGTATCCTGTTGCACACAAGTTGGTAAAGGCTGTAATAGAATAACTTCCCACCGACAAAGAAGAGGAAATTTATCGCGGAAAAATAGATTCTGTAAACACCGCAGGACTCCTCTCGTAAGATTCAAGATAAAATTCAAAATTTTTTAGTATAAACTCATCTACAAAGTATCCGTAAACGTTTTCACATAAAAAGAAAATGAGGTATGGTTTATCACTATTATAAATATCGACGGGTAAATTATTTTTCAATTATAGAATATATGCGTATTATTTGAGAAACGAAGAGATTTGTAAATCATTCCAGATCAATTATTGATCCTGGTAGTTCTGATTTTCCAGGTTTCTGCTATTAAGCTATTGTAATGGTGAATATGTCTATATAAGGATGCTAATATTAAGTATAATCATAGTGATTCGTCCATAAATGAGATCATACTGTTATGTTGCTACTTTATTTGATTTTCATCCTTGATTCACACATAAAGTTCATATTAGATGACTGTTAAGACTTAAAAGATAGCCAAATAGTTTGTAAGGTGTGAATAGGATTATCAATGAAGATCATTTGAGTTGTCCTCTTAATATAGGAAACTCATAGTGAATCTGAATTATTGTCCTATTATTACAATTACGACACAAAATTTGGCAAGTTCACAAATTGAAAACGTAAATGTGACTGGTTACGAGGCCAATAAATTTTAGAGAAATACCACCAAGTACAGCTTAGTATGTTTCATTCAATCTCCTTAATATATCTTAGTATATTTTTTACTTCCTCTACACCTATATCCTCTTCATTTTAACATATTTTCCCTTAGTTATCCCTATACCTCGGCAACATTAGTTTCATCTTCGTTTGTTTCCTAAACATAGCTAAAGTTTTCCTGTTATAAGACTTAAAGAGTAGTATATTAATTTTAGTACCTCATGCTTAAATATCTGTAATTCACTTTCCCTTTTCCAGAATATTAACCTTCTCTGCGCCATAATCAGGTGTATCTGTACCCTTTCAAAACCCCACACCCTATTTTCTCTGTGATTTTCTGGGTTTTCATCAGTTCCTCCTCCTATTAACTTTCTTTAGTGAACTAAAGCTTTATTCAAAAGGAAATTTATTTTATTTCATTTGCATCAACCACTTCTATTCGCCATTTACATCTACTTTAAAATCATTTTTTACAGTTACAACTTCATAGTTACATCACTTTGGGCCTACCATATTCTTTTCGCATAAACTTTTTGTGGAAAACTTCGGCCCTTGTATTCGCAAGCCACTAAGGCTCCTCTTTGTCCTTCTTGCTCCTTTTGTAGAGGTATTCGCCGTCACTTCCCAAACTTCCCTCTCTATTGTCGAAAAATCATCCTTGCTCTCCACTCTGAATCTTCCATCAATCTCCCGATCTCGAAATGAGCGCCATATGAGAGCTAAAGCACGTGGCCACCCGAATTCTTGCTACACAAGTTACTGATTAACTTCGCAAGGATTAAATGAAGGCACGACGTCGAGGGGTATCAAAGTCTATCGCCTGAGACGTTTCAACATCCTCCAGAGTTGAGAAAGGCCGTATGTCAGGAATGGTGATTAATAAGGCTCGAAAGGAAAATAATGGGGAAGGCCCTTCTGCGTCGTGGCCCCGTTTCACAAAGCGAAAGTTGACGTGTTTTTTGCTCTGTTTTGTCCAATCTCTAGATGGAAAGGCCTTTGAATTGCGACATGACGGTTTTTTCTACACAAGAACATATACGCAAAATGATCCAAAGTAAAAGGAATACAAGAAAACTATAAGGAAGAATTTAGTTCAGCAATATCTGGATTCCTATTATTTATATTTATACCCATTGTAACGACTTTCTGTTTTTATGACCTGTTTGTATTAAATAAATTTAGTAGTCTTTAAAATATATATATTTATTCCTAAATTTGACTTCAAAAATTAATCGAAACGTAGAATATATGAAACTTTTATTCATATCAATAGATTCATCTAATAAATCTACATTAATACCCTGAATTCCCTACTTTTCTCAGATGATTTTCAGTTTTATCCTTTCTTATACACCGTTTTTAGGAATTGATATCTATATTTCTAATATCCTTATACGAGGGAATATATCTTAAGATATTTTTAAGTACGAGTAAATGGCGCATTTCAAGGATATTAGATTATATTATCAGTTAATTGAAATGTTAGAACGTTGTTTAGAATATTTTATAGTGGTTGTCTCCAAAAACCTAAGTAAGTATTTCCTTAGAGATATCTTTTTAGTGAAAACGGAGTTTCTTACTGGTTAATAGTCTACAGTGTAACAGACTCTAATGCCTTTTTATTTAATTACGAAACAAGTGAAACCTCTCCCACATATTAAATCAAACCACAAAAATCTCACATACTTGCTTTAACTCCTCTGAAATTTACTCATAAAAACTTATAATTTTAATATCTATCAAAATTTGATATTTACATTTTTTAAATGAAAAATTGTTTCAAAATTTTTAAAATACATATTATCTAATTAAGTGATCATAATTCTAATATTTAATAACATTTACCTACAAATATTCATCTGAGATATTTATATTCCTGGAGGTATTCGAATATCATTAGTTTTATAAATTGAATCATCTAATACAGGGTTCCCCAGAAAATTTTAAATGGTCACATACTTGAATCGAAAGTCTACCGTACAAAGTAAGTAGCAGGTCTACAGTATAATAAGTGTAGACGAACTAAAAGGATATCTATTTAAATTTTCTAAAATTTTACAAGTGTATCAATCTTGCATATATATAAATAGTGGAGTTTGTTTCCGTATGTGAATAAAAAAACGCATATAAATTGATTATCATGCAAAAGAACTCCTTCTAGTGCTCATTTAGTTTACATTCAAAATGGAAATAAACATCTAAAATGATACGAATATACAAGAGAAACAATTCACTTTTTATGCTTACAAATAATTCATGTTAATGTAATAAGAACGATAGAAAATAGCCTCAAAACCATTAATCAGATTTCTTAAAGGATATAAGTTCGTTTGACTACCGTAAAGTTGGAGATTGCATTTGAAGGACTAGATTTAATAAGACATTGAGTTTTCAATTTCCTAAGGTTGAGAGGAAGATGCAAATATGAAGACATTAAATCTAATGAGACTAATTAAAAGAGTACATCTTTCATAATTGCAATGAAGTTCAAAGTTCTTAAAATGGAAATGAGTTCGAAAGTTTCTTGGAACCTACTTGGAATTTGCACCTCAAATGTGACTCAAATGAGAGCTTTAATTTAATTAACCGTCCACGGAAGTCCTGCAGAGCGAGACTAATTCATAATGAACGAAATATTCGTAGCCAATATTTTCAAGGCGAGTATTGTAAGAGTTTAGTTCTTCTGCCAAAAAGCATTCCTTAGACCAAGAAGGTGAAGACACCTTTCCTCTTAATCTGAACAAGAATACATCTTCGTGAAGAATAATTGACTCTACGCAATTGCTGCGACTATTCTTAACTTTATTAACCAACTAGGACTCCTGGTTTTTATTTTTCTATAATTTCATTCCAGTTGCGACTTGATTTACTTTGTACATTTTTGTTATTTCGTGTATTTTTTCTATTAGCCCTTAAATAGTCACGTAGCATGTTTTCACGCCAGGAGTCATACTTAACGGAAAATTAAAATTTCTTTTTAGGCAAGTTGTACTGATGAGTACCAAGAATCTCTTATTATTGATTCAAATGATTGATGGAATGGTAAAAAATGAGGAGTTTTAAGTTTTCTTCCGTTAAAAAAGTAGTTCAATATTATAATTATTTGTTAAATGGATACAATTGTACGTAATTGTATACAATGACATAAATGTCTATGTCTATGTAAGAATGAATAGAATTCACTTCACATTCACATTCATGAAAGAATATATTGTAATTAATCTGGACACTAAATCATAGTAGATAAATAAATAGATAAATAATTAGCTTAATATGTTCATAATAAATCTACAAATATAAAAATTCTAGTCATGAAATCTAACGCGATTACTTTATATTTTTGTAATAAAAATTTTACGAAAAGCCAAAAGAAAGACTGACTTTCACAAATTTTACTTGGAAGCATAAGAACATTTATTTGTTAATATTTACGGAACTATTCTGTTCTGTATCAGTTACTGATTAATAGAACTAAGAAGCGCTTACTCAATGTAACATTTGTTCATGAAAATAAAGATCAACCTTTCAAAAAAATATAGCCAAAATTAGCAATTACAACGAAGCTTCAATAAATAATTACTATTAAAATGACAAAATAATGAGGAGAAAGATATTTTGGCAAATATTTGGACAAAAGAAGTGAAGATCAAAATTTCCAGGCAATGTTGTTTGAAGATACATCCATGATAGCATTACATGATCTAATTTAAATATGTTAGCATTTTGTATTTTTCATGGAATACTATAAATTCCCTGTTATATCCAAAGGAATACACCATAACCACATGAATAAATAAAGTTTGTCAGATAACCTTTACGAAATATTTTGCAAGATTCGAGTAAAGAACGTGCTAGTTTTTACGTAAAAGTCCTCGTAGGTAAACTGAATCCACATAAGGGATTTGGAAAAGAGTGAAAATCCTGCAAGTGGAAGGCGTAAGTACAAATGGAATTCGACGCAATTTCAATGGGAGAAGTTGGAATTCACCCCAGATTCTTTTAACCTTCCCCAGAACTCAGCATTTCTCCAATTACCTTCTCCCGATCACTTACAGAAACTATTCCCTCAAAAACGAACCCGCTCTTAGGTCTTTCATGTATCAAAAGCGACTCGCTCAAACTAAATTGCCGCTTTTCCCTTTTCGGTGACTTTTCTTTCCGCGCAACAAAAGAAAGAAACTTCAAAAGAAAAACACTAGAGAAAAAGTGACACACAGTAAGAAAGTTGAGCAGGAATTCAACGGATTTTTTTTACTAATTCTTAAATTTATGATTATTCTAAGTGGTTTCAGACCTCCGGCATTTACGTATTATCATTAAAGATTCATAAAATACCTAGACAAAAAAAATGTATTATTCGACCAGGAATGGCTATTCCTGATGAAATATTAATAGGGCGTATCACAATAAAGATTACCTAATACTGTAAAATTATAAATAGAATATAAACTGGGATAGTTATATAGAACTGTCGTTGTTGTATGGTTTTGAGTGCTTCGACGAATTTGTATATTTCGTACATGGGCTTCCATCGGGTATCGAACCGGGGATTTTTCACCAAAGCCGAAAGTAATGTCCTGCTGACTATTCGGAGGCCATATGTTATAGAAATATCCATCTATAAGTGTTACCGATGAATAAAGACGTAAAGTTTATTCGTGATGCGAGGTTTAGTTAAATATAGACGTAACCCTACAAGTTTAAATAAAATCTTACTCACAAAGAGTGATTTGAAACAAATTTAATAACTAATTAAGTATCTGTAATCAATATGAGAGTATGTAACTTCATGGAACGCAATTTAATAAGTAAAACTTGTGCATTGAATTTTCCACGACATTTTTTTGGAATTAAATTTCTAATGACACTCTTGAATATTTCATCCATTTCATCAATATCCATCACCAAAATATACGAAAGGAGGGTAAAAAGCAATCTGCATCCATAAAACGACGCATTTGTACTATTCAATGGAGTGCAAATAATGCTTGAAAATAGAGCCTGCTTGAAGGAGATTCGAGAAATAAGAGCCGCAGGTGTACCTAAAAAAGAATTCTATAATTACTTCCATAGCAGTTATTGGGACAACTAAAAGGAAAAGTCCCGATTTTAAGCCAAAAGCTTGCTTTTCCTAGGTGGGAGTTTTAGTGCTAATTCATCGCGAAGGGCGAAAGGTTAAATGATTTTGGTCGTTTCCTTATATCCCAACCACTAGTTGGAATATTTATAGCGCCATAAGAGACCAATGAGGAAAGAGAGTTGGCTCAAGTCTCAACAGGAAAATTTTCCTTAAATCATAGACACTCAACACTTCCTTTCCCGTGCTTAGTAGTTTTCCTTGTAAGTAGAAGAGGGCGAGATAAGAGAGCATTATATTGATCGATTAATGCTTTGGTTAAAGTATCCAAATCTGATAGCAACAAGAAAGTTGGATTTACATTGCATAATTTAGTTCACAATGGAACCTAATTTAAAACCAGGATAACCAAGGTTTTCGTGTGAAACATAATCATAAAAACTAGCAAATCTATACTTTTCTGATATTATCAAATATGGCTTGGAAATAAATTTCAACACTTAATATTTAAAACGTACTTCACTGCATTAAGTAACTCGATACATACCCAACGAAGGCTGAAAAGAATGTGTTAAAATTAAAAATTGAACTTAAAAGTAAAATCTTATCGTATATCAATAAAACAATGTATTGACGAGACGTTAATCAACACAAATCCTTTATGGATTGTCACAACAAACGAGCAATTGCTCTTCTTAAGTAATGGGACAACTTCAAGTATCCTTGGCAACATTTTTAAATATTGTTATTCTCTCTATCATTAAAAGTTGCTATTCCAATGAAAATCATTTGCAAGATTTTGGATTGTATGTCTTCAATGTCTGCCGGTTGGCTCCAAAATGATATGTTTAATACTGTAAAGACAGACATTTTGTAACACGGCTGTTAATGTATTAAAGACTTAAATCCTGTTTTGTTTTCTTCGACTACCGGGAAGTAAAAGGAAGAACGCCGACAAAAACGGCTTTAGGAGATTTTAAGCCTCTAATGTTTAAAGCTAGTTAATCTGATTTATATTCATCTCTCACCCGTCAAGATCTACTATATTTTTGGTAGTATTTCACCCATACATGTATTACTTCAACCTTCATTTGTCAATCAATCAAATCTTTCCACTTGATTCGGTGAAAGCAAAATTTGACTACGTCCGCAAGAATTGAATGTTTGAAGAATACGAAAATATATTTTCAAGCATAAAAAAGAATACATATATTCTGGGGGCATTGTCAAATTATGGTTTCATTGTATCAAATTTAAATAAATTAGGCTAATTATTGCCATTATTAATTAATCATACTTCATTTGAATTCTATTTCGCATTTATTTTTCTTTTATGCGATTCCTTCCTGCTAAACTATATCATCTCCATGAGACAACGGAGTCCCGATATATCATTTCTCAATCCTTTCGATAATCTTCCTTTGTCAGACTGTTCAGTCAGCTTATTCCCTTTAGGGATGGTACTAATTCTGATCAATCACTTCGGCCGAGTTCGATTACAAAACTCAACTTGAACGATCCTCTTTCTTTTCCGAGATAACTTCCTCCCAGATTCCTCTTGTTTCCCAATCTTCCTCATCATCTCCTCCGAGATATCCCCCATTGCCTCTTCCAAACTGCCATATATTTGCATCAACAGGCTTCCGAATCCTCTCAAGATTTGCGAAATCGCTCCTCAAGTTTCTCTCTAAGAACCCTCATCTCGTTCATGTGCCGTTAATTAGCGTTTTTTTCCCTTTACTCGTTATTTTCGATTAAATTTAATTGACTCGTAAGAATCGTGCGAAATATCATTGATTTATAAAATAGGGCTTTTCAGTTAACACCAAACTAAGACTGAAAACGACTGAAAATTGGAATGAAGTTTCCCAGGTAGAACGGTTATTATCAAGGATAATTTTAAATTGACTAAGATGAAATCGACGTTTATTGTTCACTTTTTAAGGTTCATTTTCTATTCTATTTATCAATTAAAATCATAAAAACTAGATAACATGATAAAATAATTAAATGTAAGTTTAGTATCTTAATAAAGACATCTTTTACATGTTGATCAATTTTAAACTATTACAAGTTCATTAGCTTACTTATTTTACCCTTTAAGCCTGGTGATGAACTTGAGGTAATGTGAATATTTCGCTATCTTAATGTTTTTCATCGCATTGAAATTACGCGTTTCATTGTTATATCTGTCATCAAACTCCCACTTAAGGAGTTCCATAAAGTCAAGATTTCGTCATTTGAATTTAACTCGAACCATTTTCAATGTTTAAAGATTAATTTCTACATCTACATCAATACCCTGCGAGCCGCCTTTCGGCTGGCAGGGGATGTAATCACCAATTGATCTAAACAACTTCTTTACTCTGTTATCGTCGCGTATCGTTCGTGGAAAGAATGAATTTTTAAAACGATTCGTACTAGCATCTATTTCTCTTAACTTACTTATTATCGGATCTGCTGAGAGAGCAGGGGAGTTGCATGATACCGATTGTATCTTCCGCAAATGTAGTTTCCCTGAATTTATTAAGCAATCACAGCCTAGCTTCCAATCTCCTGTCTTTCAACGATTTCCAGACTTTATGATTTAATTTAAGACTTTATGTCACTGTTATATTACCTTCTTCATGGATTGAGGAAAATATAACTAATCATAGAATTAGTGACATCCACTGAATATTTTAAAATTCCAAAACTAGCTGCCTTGGAATTCGATTTGGTGAAGTATTTTACAAAAAAAACAATTTGCATTTATAATCACTAACGTGCGTAAAGAAATTAATATACCCTGAAACGAGTGAAAATTCTCCAATTTTCAAGATAATGATAACTTTGGTATGAACTATATATTAATAATAATTTTTAACCTTTTTAGAAAAAAGCATAGACTTCCCATCTACAAAGTTTAAGGCAAGCGTAAATGAATCCCTTCTTCTTCCAATCACAATGCCGATTTCAAATGGAAGGCAATTTTATTGCGTAAAATTATGTCTCAATATTGAAATGTACAAAATTTAACTTGTACCACGGTATATTTTACTTAAAAGATATATCCTGGTAAGGATAATAGTCTATTTATTGCAATTTACGTAGTAGAAACCTGACCAAGTCGTGCCTGAACCAATTCATAGTAAGAATTACGTATCATATACTCTTAATTTATTAGATAATTTGATTTAATTTCTAACCATTTCATTTATTTAATCTCCCCTTTTTTAAAGCTCTTTTCAGGTTTTTTATCCATGATACTTCCAATTTATTTTTCCTACGGTGAATATCACTTCCTAAGATATATTCTTACTAAAAAATTCAGCTTCGAAACCTTTTCCACCCTATATAGGTAACATACACATTGCAAGGACAGCGATGTCTGTATTGTAAGGATAGCGAAAGCCTTCATTCTAGAAATATACATATTGAAATTAAATTAGTTACACATAATAATCACTGAATGAATGGAGAGGAAAGACTATCTTAATTCCATCTTAAGCAAGGCCACTAATACCCTAACTCTTACCGTGCGAAATACTTCAAGATTTAACCAAAAATAACGTCACTGGTCTCGGAAAAGATTAGAGGTAACACAAATTAAAAGTAACCCGCAAATGATACAGAAAATAACAAGATCTTATCCTTATACTTCCGCCTTCGTCAAAATATACGGGGGGAGAATACGGCGTGTCATTACCGAGGCTAACCGTCCCTCAGAGGTGAACGGAATGGAATGAAAGCACGATAGGACAATCAACATTTCCCCCTCGAAATCATCAAGGAAGTGAAACCTTCCATTCCTCCTTCAATTCTCCTCTAAATGGCCTTTTCAATGTACGGGATCCATCCCTCGCTCTACCCTTTTATCGCGCCCGAGGTCTTTAGCCGGTGTCAACGGAGCGGATAATTATAAAGATTTCCTCCTGACCCTAAAGGATATAAGCGTGGCCTATCCGAAACTTTCTCGCAGAAGGAAGGCATCCCTTTCAATTTCGAGGACGCACGAGATCTGATGTAAGGGGAATTTGGTCTAGAAACTTAAAAGAGATGGATAAAGTAAATCTACCAGACTTAAGTGTTGAGATTTCTTTAAAAGCCCTCGATTTAATATTCCTCTTTGAAAAATAAATAGGCTACGTTATACTATTTATTTAGATGATTTTAGAGAAAACCTAAAAGTAAGTACTCCCATTCCTAGATAGATGAAAAATCAATTTCTTTTGACTAGAATATCCTGTTACGTAAGTTATGATTTCTGTGCATCATACTCATCGTAACATCATCATTTTATTCTTAAATTTATGGTATAGAAGGAGGTATAGCTCATCAAGAAATAAATGAAGGGGCGGTAATTGGGGAGGAGGTTTAAATTTTTATCCAAAAACTGATATTTTACTTATCACTTAATTCACTTCACATAGGCCTTAGCTTTAGGTCGTTCCCATTTATAATACCTGTATTAGAGCGGAATAAGTTATCAAAAATGTAGAAGTAATCAAGAACATGGTAAATCGAATGCTCATCAAAATGAACAAATGATTAAACTTCCTTAAAAATCTTTAGTATGGACTTGAAAGCGATTTCAACGTGAACATTTGTCATGCTGCACCTAAGGCGCTGATTTAACTATAACAATTTGCCATCATAAAATATTTTCAAAGCCAAAATTTCAATGTGGTCAATGAGTATTTGTTGAATTTAAATATATATATATACTAAAATTATCCTTTCCTTTTAATTACTTATGAATTACCACTGTATGAAGGCTTCCATTATTCGTCGTTTTTGTGATATATTATGAGTAAGTTCGTGTAATTTCAAGTCGCACCCAGATCCTACATCTGAATTCGGCGGTAATGTGTAATTAATAAGTGAATAAACAGTAAAATTAAAGTCACAAACATGGATTTATTTGAATATAGCTTTCACAAAGCTGAACAATTCTATTTGTCCCCCTACAAAGCGAGAAACAGCACTGTAATTTATATACCCATTCGTAGCAGTCTTCAAAAGATAAAGCAGATGCAGCACAGCACATATTCAATGTACCCACATGTTAACGAAAACTGGAACAGCTCCATGGAGAAGTGGGGAATTTTTCAATAGGAATTCGCTTCGGTCTGATATCAATGTAAAGTATCCGATCTTTCTAAAGTAGAGTGATTTAGAAATTGTCATTGAAGAAATCTGCAATCCATCGCTTCAGAATTTGTCCTTCTCGATGCATATTCTCGTATTCCTTTTGATAACCGCTTTTCTTGAGCTCGTAAGCTCTTTATTTTAGCTTGCAATCTGTTTTCATTTCGGATAGTATTCCAAAAAGAGGAGGCTTGCCTCGAGGAGTAATTAGGGCTCTCCGCGAAGCTTAAATAAACTGAGAGATTATCTTCCTTTCAGTGGAATCGGAATGTCTCGTTTCCCTCCAAGATTGCTCTCGTATCTCTTAAGAAGATATCTTCATTTCACGCCTCACCGATAAATATTAAGAACGAGCATGATATATTTCTTATTATATTATTGAAGTTTATTTTTTATATCTATAATAACTATCAAGATAAGAGGAAATTGGCTCCGCTGTCCTATACACTATCGTGAAGATTATTGACGTAAGAGGAATTAGAAATAAAAGTTATCGTAAGAATCTATTGATATTATTAAGGATTTTACTTGGCGGAGTTGGAGCTTTTAAGTTCTTCCATTTTACCAATAATCTGAAGACTTTTTATTAATAAGAAATGATGTTAAGGCAAGATGGTATGTATTAATGTGTGTTTCCTGGGAATAACTTATCTATTTTTTTATTGTTTATAACCGATGAGTCGTAATACCATTAAAATATTTGGGCTTTACATAATCTTGGTATATCTAAAAAAAAAACTAAAATATCTGAGCTGATGATAGTGAAACCAAAAATCGTACCATTACAATTCTGATTTGTTATCTGAAAATTGAGATATTCAGCAAAATTAATATAGGTAATAAGGAATTTCAAGAGATAAAAAGATTTTAACTTACTGATATTGTATTTTTTAAATATTTGTGAAATATTATCGGAAAAAGGTTAAAAATTAAAAGAAAAAGGATAAAACAATATCAAAATTTTACTTCATTCCCTATAACTGTGCAGAGATAGAGGACATGAAAGTTTGGGATATCCTGAATTCCCAGCTAAATATTAAAATAGTCGAATTTATAAAATAAGACCTCAAGATTCTCCTTCGGAAGCAAATGAATGATAAAAAAATATAATTAAAGCCTATTCAAGAGTTAAATCTCGGAATCAGAAAGGCACGTTCTTCGGAAGCTAGTACACAGCTTTGAAGCAATATTTATAATTTCATTATCATCCCCACTCGATTCAGGGAAAAACAGAGAAAGCTATACTTCCGAAAATTCCATTTTTGTAATTTTTAGAATTCTTTCCACGGAATTTTCCATTCAACCAAAAATACTTGAATGAACGCATGAGATATCCACAATGTTTTCGATACAGATACGTCAGAAAAAGCTTCATTGTTCCCACAAAAATATGCTAATGCATGCTGCTCATCCCGATAAATATTTAAGGCTAACCAACGAAGAAAAGAAAGCACATGGAAAAAGGCTCCTGTATAGTATGGAATAAGTGAAAAAAGTTATTACAGGCAAAGCGAACAAAAGAAGAGGAACTAGCAGCATCGGACGAAACTCTGCATAATAGCTTCTAAGAACATGAGAATTTTGCATTCTTTATGCATCCTCCCGAGTTTCAACTCTCGAATTCCATTCCTTCAAAGTCCTTCAGCCGTACTGGAACGCTCTTTCGCTGAGCATTCGAAATTCCTTGGATTGCTTTAAAACGTGTCCACGCCAAAGTCACCACCATCCTTTCAAAACAATGCCGGAAACTAGTCCTCCTTATCTCTCTGGAGCTGACTTTGCTACTCCGCCAGATGTTTCGTGCTTGCCTTTTACTGCCGCCAAAACATCCGCTTAATATGTTCCCCTGTAAGCTATGAGACCTTGTCCTATTTAAAGCGTTCGATGTGATTTAATGACGCTAAAACTGTTGGAATGTTTGCTGTTTCCTCGCTCACGCAACTGTGTTAAGTGTTTCTAAATTATATACAATTCAGGTACTCTTTTCAATTTATGATAAATATTAGTTCATTTGATACTATCTGAAGTTATCAATGGTGATCAATTGGGAAAGTAGAATATACGCTTAAATTTAATAGATCCATTTGTAAAGAAGAGAATGTAACGTCTCTCATTTAAGTTCACAATCGGTTCAATTGGAGAGATTATCAGAAAAAATATTTTCTCTTATTAAAATTCACTTTAACTGTAGCCTAAATCTGTAATGGCCGATAAGAATATCAATCAATCATTAATCCTTATAGGTTTTCATTCTTACGGAACTTGTCAAGCAAGTAAACTTGTCACTTTCTAACAAAACTTGTCCAGCTATTATGTTTCTAATTTTTCAGTATTAATAGAACCAGAAAACGTTGAAAATGAACTTACAATGGTTTTTAATAGAAAAGCCTTCTCGTTTGGTGTCGGACCAGGGACAACTAGGCAAATAAAAATCAGCCTATTATCGCACCGAGAAGACAAATTCAGAAATATTTTGATAGCCGTCCAAGTTATGGTTCTGGAGTTTTTCGCGTTACATACCCACACACTTTCTGTTTTAAACGATTATGATTATAACTGTATTTATATCATACATTGTTTTGATTACGATGCTATAATGATTTTTCACCACTTGATCATGAATATATTAAAGATGAATAAGAAATCTATGGTAGAGACTGGTTTGGTTACCTAAGTATGTATTCATACTGTAATTGAAGTTCTTTGCGTAAATTGTAATTGCTTATTTAACTATTCTAAGCTCTAATTCCAATGTCAAGAAAAATGCCTTAATCGAATAAAATGAAATAATGATTGCTATTTGAGTCAGTTGTTGGGTAATCAACAGTTATGTCGTTAGAGATTAAGTCTTGAAACACTGCATATTAATTAATCGATTTAACTAGAAAATCTGTCAAAATCGATTGTTCGTTATCCGAAAAATATTTCTTTGCTTGATTATTAAATAATTTTTAAATGAAAACTCCTCCGTTCATCTTAAAGGCATAACTTCCTTGACTATTTTTTTAGGAGAGCTGGGTTATTCTTGTACCATTTAATAAGGTCCTACCGGCCTAAGAAAGATAACAACGACGGAGCTAATAACTCACGCGCATTTTATTACTCTTGCGAGGCTAACAGAAGGTGTTGAGGACAACTGTGCCTGGCAAAGGAATCCTCCTTATGCATTCCCTAACTCCGACCATAAATTTTAAGGTCTTACCGGCAGTCTTTCCGGGCTCGCGTCATGACGTGAGAAATCTTTTTCTATATTCTTCCACTCATTTTTTAAAATGCTTTTGCCATCTACTTGAAAAGATTGTTTTTTAAACTTTCACCGTCTGACCTATTCTGGTGAAGTTGTCGGAATCCAATCCAAGTAGTATCCACCTTTCAAATATTTGCATACATCAGCTTTGTTCGAGAAAGAAGGAATTAAATTTTTATTTCCATAAATTTATTTATGTTATTTCGTAAAATTATTTCTGCAATAACTAGCCTTGTGCAAAGAAAAATATCTTATTATTATCTCTATTACACAATTACTACTTATAATACCGATGAATGGATAGATAACTACTTATCATATTTCCATGTCGCTATTTTATCAATCCGAAATCAGATAATCCCCTTATTAAAAAACTTATAATTCTAATAAATTTATGAGTATAATATAGTAAGAAATTTTGTAATGTAAAACTCAAAAGTTCAAAACGCTCCCATAGAATAGCACCACTGTAAAATATATATAAGGAAATAATCTTATCATGAAAAAGTATATTTGAAACGTTTTTTTCGCTATTAATACAAGATTTTTCTTAAAATCTTCTTTCTTAAAAAAAATTACTTCCGATCGTGAAAAACAATAACTCAATCGTTAGCAAAATATCAAAGAGATTAAACACAGAACTAACAAACCACAGGTGGGATCTCAATACTATAACGATCTACACCGTTGGGGTTGATCGTTGTCATATTAAAATGATTTTTTTTTCTAATTGCTACATTTTTAATTTATTACTATTAAATAATATCAATATAGAGCCCATACATTGTACAGCTAAATTATTGATATTCCATAAATTCACCAACCGTAGTAATTAAATGTGTATGTCATTGATGAGCAGTACCAAATTATCTCGAATTGTGCCTAATATAGCAGTAATAGGTGCCAGAATGTAGCTGCACTCTACAAGACAGGTTCCTCTGCGGCTAAATTCTGTGAATGAATCAATCTCACGTGACTTATTGACAAATCTGTTTGAATCAATTTCGCTCCTCCAAAGGGGAATACCAGGTTTGCGGGAAGCAGATTCAAACGAAACTTTCAGGGCACGTTCTCTATGTAAGAATAGTGAACATGTGTTCAACCGTTTAACTCCATGGGCCTTTGTTTATGAAAAATTAGCTACTGAAAATCGGAGCTAGGCAACCACGTCTTACACGTGCATTACCCTAAAGGTCACGATAACTTAGGAAATTATTTCTTCCATTTTGTTTACTGATAACTTAACTTTTGCGATAAAATTTCATATTCTAACCTCCCAAGCATTCATTACTTTCTAGTTAGCATTTATTCTAATACATGTAAACCCGCACAGTGGACTAGAATCGAAGTAAGATGGAAAATAGATAAGTAAGTTTTTTGAAAGCAGACTGAAACTTCGCACGGTTACCGCTAAATAAATTTTGCATACAAATATGCAAGTAATTTATGTCAGTCAGAAATCGAAAGTAACTACCAGATACCTATTTCTGCATATTCTTGCCGAGTATAGCCGCCTCTAAAACATTCAGAACGAGAAATTTCTTCCTGTATCATCAACGTGTACTGTCATGAAAATCTCCAACGTCCTTGTCGGTATTACTGTAATGTATTCGACATGTCCAAATCGATCTGATATCGTGACACGGGCCGTGCTCGCAACATATCTCTAGAAACGGCATCGCAGGCAGGAGCTGTCACACGGACGATATCGCTTGATACAGGGACGTCTGACACGAGGCCTTTATCACTGGAAGGAGGGGACCACCCACGAACACGGTTCTACAGATGACACTTACGATGATAAATTAAAATGTCTTCGTTGAAGGCTGAGAATAAATCGCGCGGGGAAGATTTCCGACAAACAAATGCTCCGCTTTCGGAGAGCTTCTTTATTTTTCGGAGAACATTCCGTTTGGCAACGGATACAGCATCAATACGGAAAATGTGTTATTAATGCATGCGGTTGGGATGAGATGGAACCACAGAACTTTTCCTTCCAATGTTGTCTTTCAAGGATGCCCTTCCAAGCGAATCGAGTTCTCTCATTCTATGCTACAAACAAAAATAAGAATTTCGTTTCGATCTATTCTTTACTTCCCAGAGATATCAAAGTTTTTCACCGAAATACGCCATCTATTTGCTGTTGGTTCTAATAATCATTATTTCAACGGTAAAACGCAAATCAGGGGGAGTTGGGAGTGAAACAGGAGAGAACCAAGGTTGCGCGAAACACCAGAGCGAGGTTATGAAGATTTATAAGAACAAATTAAGTATTCATTTCGAAGGCAAGTTGGTGCCTCACTCCCTCTGACATAAGCTCATAAGAGCTTGCAGATAGGAATAAGGTATAGTATAGTAGCATTTGCATGTTTTCTTTTTGTTCTAATTCTATAGTCAGGATGAGGAGTGAGGTTGTTTGCCCTCGATTTCCTCACTGAGCTAGAATTCTATAAGTGGATCATGTTCATGTAAGTGAAGCATAATGACTATGAGTAACACTTTTCTTGCCAGTCCATAAGGAAGGACATGGATCAGTGCAATTATCCTCTCATACCTCAGTAGCTTTAATTTCATCACAGCCATGATCAAGACTGTGAAAAACGATGCACTTTATAAGAACAATATCTCGCATTGAACAAAGCGACGGAAATGCATAAAAAATAATGATGTGCATAACTAAAAAATGCTGCCATTTGATTAGTGATTTTTTAAATTAACCTCACTTCTCTATCAATTGTGCAGTTAATGTACTGCCATTATATTTACAATAAGATAGTGATTTGTATAAATAAAATCCATACATGTTATACAGTTGGCTAGAAGAATAATGTGTGTCTATATGTATGATATTATATAAAATTTTATGTTAAGTAAAACATATATTTACATTTTTAAGTATTTCATAATATAGAAAATATAACATGAAATGATGATGTGATCATGATGTATAGATGACTATGCAGTCTGGATGGAATCATGAATAATTCTATGATTCTTCTGTACCTAACAAGACACCTGTTTGCTTTCAAAAGATTACTAGAATATTATTGTGAATTTCATGTAAATAAACAAGTATTATTAATAAGAATTTAATTTTATTTGCGTGGGAGCTAAATATTTCTAATAAATGTCTGTATATTACTCCAAGTCACAAGTGCGCCTCAGAAAACATCAAAACTTACATTTACATAACGTAAAAAGAACAACGTCACGTTTAAGTAGAGTAACGTTGACAGCAGTAGCTATTACACTGCACCGTATGCTGGAAAGAGCACTCCGAAAATCGAAAATCGTTGCCCGTCATGACCAACCAAATAAGGTTGGAGACGAATCAATATTAATGGACACATTGAGATTTACTTTAAATCGCTGGCTTCTAAGCTTTTACCTCGAAAAAAAACTCCATTTGCATAGAAAAACGTTTGGTGGCAGTATCCTGCGGTAATCTTTTGCATTTTATCGAAAATGGTTACTAAGTAATTGAAATTATTATATCCGATGATAAATTGTAGCATTACGAAAATAAATTAATCTCTGTTTTATATAGGAGAGAAAATTTCCCTTGAAATCCTTCCTTATGCATCCCCATCATGAACAAAAAGTAAGCATGTGAACAAGAAAGTGTGAAACAAAGCAGGGCTTGCGAGTAACATGAATAATGCTCGGATTATGGTGAGCGAGGGTCACAAAATCTTGATGTATGGTGGGCTGCAGAAAGGAATAACGGCTTTACATTTACAAAAAGACATTTTTCCCAAAATCTGCCAAATAAAACAAGTATAGAATTAAGATTCTAATAAACACATAAATATAAACGACTATATTTGTGGCGAAATTGGAACTAAAGGTTCCCACCAATAATGTTGCCTCCTAATAATATTTACGGTAATTTACCTCCCTTTCCACTGATATGCTTCACGTGTTTAAATATGTTTTTGGGTGTAGCAATGTCACTTGATTATGACGATTAATCGTCGGAATCTGTCGTTTACTGAAACGTCGCGAAACAATTACATGGCCTTTTTTCATCCTACATTTAATCTCTTATCCAGATAAAGATACAAGATACACTTATTCCTACACATATCGAATCTCTCACGATTAACAAGGCCTATGTTATCGTATCCTACCAAACCTCAAAGAATCACGACCAAATCGTCCTTACCCCTGTCAGACCCCGCATGCATTATATTGTATACTATTTTCAGAGCTTATTCCACATTTTTCATATTAATTAAGTATTTATTTATATGGTTTTACATATTTTTAAAAATATTATTTTAATCCTGTGTTAAAAGAGTCTCATAATATGATTACATTGCTATTCAATAATGGAAACATAAACTAAATCCAAAAATAATTTTTTCATCATGGGAAAAATTCAGGTCTGAAGGGGTTACGATATACAGAAACAAACTAGATGAGATTCTTTCGTCTTCCATTATACAAAATCAATTATGATTAAAAAGCAAGCTATCATCAGATATCACCGCCAAGTCATATTACTATTCACCTGTTTTTTTCACTCTCTTTTTTCCTTGAATTACGTTTTGAGTGTGACTGTGTAACCTTAAAACGAAGAGAAACCTTTAGCCTTTCTAACTTTGTTAAATTCTGACTTATTAAACGTAATTTATGCTTCAATTTAACCGTACATGTTATGATATATATGTGTTGTAGTCGTTAATATTCAAGGGAGCCGAAAAATATATGAAGATGGAAAATGTTGGGTCTCCTCGTAACAAATAAATAGGAATCAGTTTCTACCTTACAGCCACTGCCCTTTTCAAAATAATACCTTACTATTTAAGGAAAAAGTTCCAGAAATCGCTGGTATAGTATTCCCTGGGACCTCACGATAAGAGCCAACCTTATTTCTCGGCCATACGGTGTTGCCAAGCCCGGTATTTCAAAGCCCCTAAATCTTATGCAGCTAAGACTACACTGTTCGACTTTTTTGTGGGGGGCTGTACTATGAAAATCGCACTTCGTCCATTTTTTTAATTACCGCGACTCTTTCCCTTTACTTCTGCACCAACAGCTTCCCAACCTCTTTCCTCTATCCGGGAACTCCTTCCGCCAGCGCGAGTGCCACTTCCAGCTCAGCCTTTTCGTTCTGCCCCGCGCTCACTCTCAGTGCACTCAACCACGTTCAATTCCCTCCCCCCTCGTCTCCCATCAAATAATAAATTAGCATTGCGAAACATGGGGGCGATGAAACATGAGCCCCTTCTCCACGAATTTGCATTCCATAAAAATTTCTCGTTAGCCAGCAATCGGCCGCCTCTACGAGAAAAACCGCACGCTTTGTTCCTCGCGTATACGTGCGTGGAAAAACTCTCGCGAATTTCCTCCCCGAAAATCTCGAACGTATCTCTTTAGTCGCATTCGCTACGAAAGAGCTTTTGTATCGGAGCGATGTCGGATGGAAAACACAATGGGAACGTTTTGCGAGGACAGTGGAACTTTTTAATGAGGAGCTCTTTCTCTGTTATTTTTCTGTCGAGGGCGCTTGTCGCGATTGTGCCGTGGGAAGCTGCGAAGCTAGCCGCAATGTGGAGTTAGTTTTATTGGAATGTACATGCTAAAAACGTTGCTCGTGGAAGTACTGCCGTTATTTCACAAAAGAAATACCTGTTGGCGGTTGGGAATGGAGGAAAATAATAATTGGCTTTAATTAGACCAAAAAATTTTACTCGTGAAGTGAGTGACACAGATTTAACACTTCTGTGTTTCCGCAATAAAAGAAAAATATTCGTTTAGTGCCTGTGATGTCTGGCCATCTATGAAATTTTTTTCATTCAACTGGTTTTCATCTTCCAACTGGTTAGTGTGTTTGGGATTTATTAAAATAAACTGAGTCTGATATGTTAAAGCTCAACTTTGTGGAAGGAAGCCATAATAAATGAAACAATGCACACGTAATATCTTCAACAGATACATTTGTTTGGAGCAACTAGTTTCGTCAATGATTGATATCTCTGAAGAATTCATTTATTCTTGGAAAATATATCTGCGGTAGATATTAAGTGTGCATTGTTTCATTTATTACATTAATTGACATTCATCTCTAGCTCTTTTTCATATATATCGAAGAGCAAAAATTCTTAAATAGTGCTGAGTGCTATAAACATAATTTCGTTCTTTAAATTGAGGCACTTCTTAGTAATCCACCAAAAGGTAGTAATTAGAAAATTTCTCCTGAACTAATTTAAGAAATAAATTACAGCAGTTCTAAGTTCAATTTTGAAGGAGTAGACGTCGATATTCAGAGAAACTTTTAAGTAAGAAAATATTGAATTGAACCTCTACCTCATCTACCAAATTAAAGAAAAAGACTACTACGACCATGGAGGCACCAGGCACGATTCCCAAATAACTGGGTTTTCCGAGGTTAGTGAATCGTCAAGTCTGTTTGTGAATGATAATCTTCTTGTTCGTGCTTGCGAGCGGGGATATCAGCAAATGAACAAATATTTATTCTTCTGTAAGAGGGTAAAATATGAATCCGTCAAACAAATTTTTTTAAAAGGCTCAATGCTCGATTTCTTTATATTTTTTAATGAGATCTCATATATTTCTGGGTTTCGATAATTATTTCATGTTTGGTGTTTGATTATGTATTTTACACTACTTGCCCTTGTCTGTTTTATCATGTATATTCCTTAATTGTACATTTTACGACCATCATTGCAATATAGTTTCATTTATTCAAACTCTACCACCTGGTGCAAATTTATCTACATATTTATGTATTAATAATAACAATGATAAAATAATTGAGGAAGTAATGTTCAAAAATAACAGAACTAAAACTCCCGCATATTATAAAACTGAATCTTTGAAGGATATTTAAAAATGAACATTCCGATGTCCCAACAGCAAGTGTTTCTTAAATTAGTCGTCTAAAAATAAATGATAATTTTGCATGATCTGGTAAATCAAGTTTCAGTATGGACAGTTAATTTAACGCTTCAAATTCCTTCGGAAAGACCGAGAAGCTCTTACGCTCAATCTATGAATTGTTAAGCAAAGAGAGACCAAAGTAGGATTACTGCCCTTAAATAGAGTGAGCATGTTCGCAGTAGACTTGCCGTAAATTACACGCAAACTTAATACTTCCGCTAGTTAGATTACGAGCATTATTAGAGAGAGAAGCTATTCAAGAATCCCTCCTTTGATCAAGAACCGATAGGAGGAGAATCTAGAAAGCCTCTGGGGCTTGGAAACAAGCCACTGCGAAAAGCGCTCAGTGCTGTAATAAAGCACTAAAATAGAAAAGTCTCGAAACGGAAAAGATTCAAAAGAGCAGCAGAGCAGAAATGGAGCAATAGGATTTCAAACGTCTAAATCATCATATTTTCTCTTAAATTGTTATCCTATTTTAGGTATCATTTGAACAAAATAGACTCCGAAAAGGAATGACTGCTTCATGGTTATCTCCTCCTGATCTTTAGTAGAGCACTTCGTATCTTGGAATAAACATGATTTATGCAGGCAGTATCAGGAAGATTTAGCTTCTAATAAGACGCAATTTTCCTTAAAATATGGGTCACAGTTGAGCTTCGAGCAACATAGGATGATATCTGGGCTAACAAGCAACTCCGATCAGAGATTCCTGCCAGATGAAATAATTTTCCACGGATTTGAACTTGACTAAAATATATACATTCAGCAAAAGATAATCTTCATCCGAAATATAAAAAAATATTGAATCCCAAACCATTGTTTTGAATCCTACATATGTTGGATGTTACTTGTTCCGGCGTATTAATTAAAGGAAGCGAAATCCTTCTTGTACTTTAAAGTTTGAGACCTCCTGGGAGACTATTTCGACTAACGAAGTTGATTGCGGAACTCAAAATTTTCGTAGTACAAATCAGTAATTTTAAAAGTGCTTCGAAAGCTTAGGTCACATAGCACGTAGGTTTCCACCGGAAAATGAACCAGAGACTGTTTTCAATATATCCAAACGGTGCACCAACTTTCCTATTCGGAAACCTAATCATCCTTGCTCGAAAAGTTACTAAGTACATACATAGGAAGTAACGAAACTTACCGAAAATTTTCCACAGTTTCTTACAACTGAAATGCGTAAGCGTTGAAAAACTTCTTCTTAATTAACAAAAGAAAGTTAATAAGCTGGTAAATAGTAACATTATTTTGCTCAGTTGTGGAAAGAACCTTTGTTAACATATTAAACTGGCCAGGTTACATTGGTCTGGGCATGTAATTAGAATGGATGAAGCAAACTTCCCCAAGAGAGAGTGCTGACGTTACAGACAGATGAAAGAAGCAAAGGAAGAGTAAGACATCGATGGATTGATGGAGTGTGTACCTCGTGGGTATACGAGACTAGTGAATAAAGATAAATAGAATTAGAAGTTTCCGAGGCAGTATTTCTCAAGCTCTGAAACACAGTGGAGTATTCAATGGGATTACAGACATTGCTAGTTGTTAAACTGCTTGTTATAATTTCGTACATTCCCACCGGAAATCGAACCCGGGTCCGCTCTCACTAATCGTAATCGCGCGACCCACTTGGCTATCCTCGAGCTCAGAAGTTATGAACTTTAGGAAAAGCACCTATCGGAAAATTGCATTAAAATATTTAGAGAGAACAAGTAGAATAGAAAATAAATCAGCTCTGTGATATTGCAACTTGATGGATAAAACTAGCGATTCGTTTAAATTAAAAAATGCCATAATTTCATACGGTGAATGTAAATAATTATCTAAAGTAAATACTATTCGCAGAGTAATGTATCATATTTAGCATACTTTTTCACGTTAGATAATAATAATAATAATAATCCTCTTCATTTGGGCAAGATTGAGACTGAAAGACTTGCATCCAACCCGTCGTCATTAATTATAGAATAATTTAATTAAAGAGAATAGTATGAAAAAATAGAAGAATTGTGGAAGTAAAACACCTAAAAGATTCTAAGAGAGAGAAAAAATAGCAAACCTACCGATATTTATAACTAAAAGATCAGAAAAAAACATGACAAAATATATAAATACACTATCATTAAATACATGCATGCGATTCATCAGAAAGAAAAGTCAGTTATCAATATGTTATGCACGGCGTCCTCTGGTGGTATAATATGGAGCAGTTCTGTGACTATCGCAACTGAGACATAAATCAGCAGCCCTCTTTTACAAAATATGTATTTAATAATTGCATTCATTGAACTTTATACATTACACAAAGAAATATATGCTGTAGATGGGTTAATCTATTTTACATAAAAAAACGATTTTTTATGTTCAACCGAATTTATTTTGGTAAAACGAGACTCATCGATGAAAACTTTTTACTTAACCACAGAATTAAATAAAAAGTTCTCAACAATGAATCTCGTTGTTTTTTATAACTCTTTTAACCTACTTTCATCAGCTTCGCAGGTTTTTCACACTCCTCTTTTAGTGAATGTTTTCCTACAGTGCAAATTTTTCCTAAGCTCTTAGCTAAGGTTTTTTAATCCGCATAGTAGATTATTTATTTCTACTTTTTCAACCTATCTATTTCTATTCATTTCTCATACGACGAAGGGTTAGATGTAAGAAGAGACTTCCTAGTCTCAATCTCGCCCTAATAAAGTCATTTTATTATTATTATTATTATTATTAGTTGTAACATATGGATAAAAGACCAAGAGTCAGGTATAATATTCCTATATAGCACAACAGCCATGGTAAACAAAATTTAGAAGTTACTGTTCCCATCTTTTTTAACGTCTTACCACATAACTTACAACCATTAGGAAAAATTTCAACAGTCAAACAAGAAGTGAAAAAATTATCACTGAAACTAGATTGATATATTATAATATAATTAAGCTATTGTATTTTTTAAATCAGGCACCTGCTGACAAGTCCTATTAATGGACTGTCTGTATGTATATATTACAACATTTATAGTACTTAATTTTAATTGTTACTGTAAAATATTTGAATATTAATATTGTGTAAATATGGATTATAAATGTGCCATTCAAAGATAGGTAAATAGTCTTTTCAAATAATATTAAATTGTGTTGTCATGTATGATTTTCATATCTTTGCTAATTATTATTTCTTTGTTTAAAAGGCACCTGCTGACAAGCCATTTTAGGCTGATCAGGACCTACAATGTTTATCTTTTCTCTTATATTCTATTTAAGTATTGTGTAGTTTTTAAAATTCTGTATGCAATTTGTTTATCATATTACTTGTTGATTATACATTTAAAGTTATATTTTATGTCAGAATGTTAATCATAATGTATACACAGTATTGTAAAATTTATTCACTAATAAAATGCATACTTTATAAAAAGAATCTCACTACTACAAAGTTAAGCCTGAACGAATCACTTGTGCTCTTTTTGGTAAAAATTTGCATTGATTGGACGATTTGCATTCATTTCCTCAAAAATTGGTGGAACACTTAACCCGTAATTGTGGGATACCGGTTGAGAAATACTAGAATAGGTTAAGATCCAGCAAAAGAGAGCCTACAAGGGTGATAACTATGAACTGGTCTTCAAGAAAGACAACTCTAACGACAAAAAATAGTGTACCCATACACGAGAGTTGTTTTCAATCCCACATTGTCTCCCGCATTTGTTTCCATCAGACTTTCTCTTCCTTTATACCCGAGCACTTTATTCCCCCACCCCAATTTCTCTCTTCAGTCCCTCGTCGTATCCTCAGCGCTCTTCCATCCATCTTCCCCTACCGCGCTCTTTTAACCCTCTCGAACTCTTGCTTTCTCTTCACGCTTCACCGTCCCCTTCCTTTCTCTCTCATTTCCCCCAGATCGATATTCCTCTTCTTTTTCATTCCACTCCCTAAACCTCCATACATCCCATTTCCGGCTCCGTTTCTTTCTACTGCCGCTGTGCCATCTATGAGCGGACCCGTTAATCTCTCACTTCGAAGGTGTGCTTTTTTACTCCGAGTCCCGTTGGGCAAAAGTAAAATCCGCGACATTTGCGATTGAATTTTTACACGCATCGGTGGCGTCGAAAGGGAGCGCTGTCGCGAGAGCAACGGCGCGAGTGCATCTCGAACTGGAGTGAGGGTATAAATACTCGGAAAACTGAGAGATATACAACAGGATAGAGGGAACCATTCCATTGACATGGAGAACCTGCAAGGTTAATTAAAAACATCACATTGACGTACGTTAAAGATGACATCAAACAGGTATGACCTCGATCCGCCTTCTTTTGATGTAATTCAAGTATTAGATTCGAGACTCTGGATTATTCCAAAATTCCAAAGCTAATTTTACGTTCCGCAGAATATCATGGCACCAACACAAACTCGCTCTTGTAATCCGTATCCAATCAAATATATTCTTTCTCTAGGCTGGAATCCCGAATACGTGAGCTAGCATATACAAGTGTATACACAAGCATATACAAGCTCTGATGATACATTTTACTTACTGTCAAACCTTGAAATTTACATGTGAGATGTTTCATCAAAAAACATGAATTTAAATAACTACTGTATGGTTCTTCAAAATGTAAGTCACGATTCCCTTTATATATGTTTGCATATATTGCCCAAAAGTTCCCTACCCCGGCGATAAGTTAGATCATTCCCCGTTCTCACGTTTGAAGTAGAATAAATATTTTTTAAAAATGAAGGGATTTCATAATATTCGATTTCCTAAACCGAAATGTTTGTTATCAATAATTTTCATGATTAACGCAGTTATACTGATAAAATATATTCGGATGTGTAAAAGTTAACTGGTAGCCTAAAGTAAATTATCTATCAAAAGGGTGTCATTTTACCATTCCTCCGATATTTTTACAAGTTGTAAACTGAGTATATGTGATTTCAATAGATATGGGAGAAATAAACTAAGCAAAGCGAATCGTTTTCAGCTTTCTATCATAAAATTTGCGTAATTTTAGACATGGTAAAACTAGAAAAAATTAAATATTTTAACCTGGCTTTTCACAGTGAGCCGAAATGCTATGTGGAAAAATGCCACTTATTGGTATTGTGCCAAGACCCACTAAATAACACTTGTCCTAGCAAGTAAATTAGATTGAGAAAAATGATACTACTCTGGATTACGTAATTGCCTTTTGTTATTGATGACACAAACAATACTGAAACATAACTGAATGAGAGATGTATTTTCCCTATCCAAAAAAAATAAATCCTAAATTCAAACGAAAAAGAAAACTATTCCATTTATCAAGATAGCAGGAATGTTCACTAATAAAAGACATACATGTATGTGTTTTCTTCCATACTAAGTATAGTGCAGCTTCATTTATGTAAGCGCCCTTTTTTTCTTTTCAACCAAAGACCTAAACAATATGGTCGTAAACAAAGGCTCGTAGGTTAATACAAGAATAGGCAAAATAAGAGTGTTCATCATTTCTTCCAAGCTTAAATCTCTCCGTAATTACTCCTCACTTGGCGATCACGAATTCAATTCCACGAAATCAAGACAAAAGAGATCCAACCCACTACTGTACTGAATCAAAGTAACGATTCTTTACCTTAACTTTCCTGTCTCGTTACGAGACAGAGTTACGAGTCAAGAGCTGATTTATTCCCCTGAAGTTCTCCCGGCAATTGTCCCCAATGCTATTACAGCCCGAAAACAATCAAATCTAATCCATGCCCTGTGCTATGCTTTACCTCCTTGCGCCTCCTCCAACCACCGCATTTCAAAATCACCTGGGTCGCTGACCGCCCCACCATCCACTTACAACCGATCGTTCGCGCCTGACCTCCTTTCTTCCCGAACATCGAAAATAATAAAACTAGAGCTAACAATTCCGGCACCGAGGATTTAAATTTTTCTCTTCCCGTACGTTTTTCACCTATCGCGGGCGGCCTCGTTGTTTGGTGTTGATTGGCGCTGCTGGCGTGTCGGATGGGCTTACACGGGTCTGAAGGGAATTGGGAAAAGTGGGAGGGGAAAGAAGTTACACTGAAAGAGGGATGTGGGTGTATGGGAGCGTCACCGCACGATGTCAAACACGTCACGCTAGGTGGCGTCACGGTCGCCGTCGGCAATTAGTAAATCAGGAAATAACGAAGGAGGTCATGGAGGCGATAGGGGAGATGAGGACGGATTGAAAATGGATTAGATGGAAAGTGGGAGGGCCATTAGAGAAAAGAAGCGGAGGGAGAAGAGGAGATTGGAGAAGAAAAAGGGACCAAGGAGAGATAGAATAGTTAAAGAGAAGGAGTCCGAATTCTGGGTATGACTAAAGCAGCCCTTCCCAATCACTGAGCTGATTCAATACACATTTGAAAAATGAGGAAATGTGACTATATTTCGAATAAATTGTAATCAAACTATAAATAGAAATAGTTAATGGTAAATACAAATTTAGGATACATAAACATGACGGATTAAGGTACTACTCGATGGAACTCCTTCATAATCATAGAAAAAGTAACACTCACTTAGTAGAGTTCACAAAATGATTTTAGATAATATTTGGAGGATTTAACATTTTATAAATTATTTTGTGGACTCTAATAAGTGAGTGTTGCTTTTTTATGATAACGGCACATAATGTGCTGTACTACTGATACAGATTTGCCATTTAGCCAAATCATTTCGATCGTTATAAGGTTAGAGTAAGGATTGCATGTCCTGGTGGCATAATATTACTATTGAAAAAACACTCATTTATACTATTAACTCATTCTTTCAATAATTACAGATATGAAACCCAAGTTCCTCATTTAGGAAATACTTTCTATTTCATATAGGCTTACGCATTTAAATGTGCGTAAATACATATAAACACACATCCTACGCGTATTAACACATTGCTTAGCTTAGCTTAACGTAACTCCACGAAATATTACATTAAATAAAGCATACGGCGCAATAAAGTAATTTGTGATACTATGTAAAAAGCTACAGCAATAAAACATAAAAAAGCCCTTTCGGACACTTAATCAAAAACTTAATCAATAAAATTTTATCAATTACGCCGTCAACTTCACACGAAATTCATTCTAATAAGTGCTTATTTTACCTATAGCCTAGCCATTAATTTCTAGCAAGCTTTCAAATTCGAAAGACGACCACGAAGTTTCAAACTAGCTAGTGACTCTTTTCAAAAGTGATCCTTCATCACTTGGGAGATTAATCGAAAAAAAAGTATGCAAGTAAATTTTTTGTGATAAGTATAAAGTTATAGCCATTAGGAAAAAATGGACTACATACTAAAACTCCAGTTGAAAATGATCCAGTTTATGTTTCTTGGTTAAAATAAAAACACAGGAGACATAAATCATTAGATAGCAGTAAGAGTTATATATGTCCTAATAGAAATCAATAATAAAAAATACATCGTTTCCATGATCTCTTTCACACTATTTTGAATAGCCGTAGCACTAAGTCCTTATTGCAGAGTGACACTAAGTCGTAGAATCGTACGTGAAGAGTATGACGAAGGTCATTGTTGATGGTTGACTTAGCTCCCTTCAATTGAAAATCTTCTACGGGAATCATGAGAGCATAGCCCTCGGATATTTATACACAAATCGCAAATAACACTTCTTTCGTCGTATATTGGAATTTAAAATATACAATTTACAAAATGAATTCCTTTCATAAACGAAAATCAGAACGTTGATATGATTTACCTACATACCACTTTGGGGAAACTGTAAAATAGTTAAAAAAGTAGACTAGATATTAATTAGTAAACTAGTTTAAAATTTTAACATTGAGAGTTAGAAGAGCTCCAAATTGCCGTTGTTTGCGTACAATCCAGCGTGCGGAAGTACTCTAACTATGGGGTTTAAGGTATTGAGGTAACTGAGGTATTGTAAGCGATATTATTCTCGATACGTATTTCGGTGACTATGTCACTTTCTTCGGGAGAGGAAGAGAACAGAGTAAATGTTGCAACATCCTCAGGGTTTTAAATATTAAATTTGGAACCAAAAGCACCAACAATGAATACAAGTTAACCTCAGGTACATTCTGCGTTCTTAGACAGCTACACAGCAAATTCAAACCAATCGTTTACGAAATACGTCGTAATTTACAAAATTTCACAATTATGACAAACATTTTGAAAACTATACTTTTTGTACACGTTTGATTTTAGGTACTGCATAATAAAAATCCCAATACAAATAAATCATAATTATTCATGATATGCAACAACTTTTTGAAATTTCAAATAAAAATCAAGCAGTTCTCACGATCTCTTTCCACGAAATATAATCGAGTTTAATACATCCAGTCCAACATGTAAATTGAGCAAAACACTGTTGGATATTTTTTTAGCTGAGGTTGAATCTTCCGCTCAGTTTCCTGGGTCCTATTCATACTCGTGGAGAAATTCTCGCGAATCTCTCTACATACATACAATAAAAGAAACAAAACAGCTGCAGCAAAATAAAAGTGGAAAATCCAAGGGAAATCTCCGCCGCACATTTTTCTGCGTATCCTGCATAGA
The DNA here is from genome assembly GCA_947579665.1 of Sympetrum striolatum. Classification (NCBI taxonomy): domain Eukaryota; kingdom Metazoa; phylum Arthropoda; class Insecta; order Odonata; family Libellulidae; genus Sympetrum; species Sympetrum striolatum. The sequence continues at coordinate 58,326,315 of OX388349.1, forward strand.
ATCGAGCTAATGTTTCACTATCTACTAAAGCCGTAAAATACATTTTCTATGAAAGGATAAGAATAACATGGCTTTAGGGGCAGGGATAGAAGGAAGAAGATATATTGAGAATGTAATGAGGATAAAAGAATAAAGATTTCTCTGAAGATAAATGGATGATCCTCGCATCAAACGCCACGGTCATTTCTCGGAAAAAATAGCAAATACAGGAGATCGTATCTATTCTCGAATGCCATCAAGGAAATACGCTCTTCCATTAAGATCGCCAGAGATAGCCATGTTGCTAAAAGAGCTTGTACGTATCTTCCGCAAATTCTAGAATGACTCAAGATTTCCTGGAGTTTTTTTATTAATAACCAAAAGAAAACAGGCTTAAATATGGATTGGAATTTTCCGCGTCCTACTCGCGGTAGAAGCCATGAGTATAATGACAATTCTTTCTTGTTTGATTTTCATTGTATACTTCCTACTGATGCTTAGCTTTAAATTTAGCGGATAATAATTGACAGCTTCGAATTTTTTAATCTAAGAGCTCTCTAAGTAAACAATTATATTAATTATCCTTTGTAAAATGCCTGAAATAATATGCATTGCTTTGTGTCTTTTTATCACTCGAGTATAAAAATTCACTTTCATTTGAATCTTCTGTTGCGATCTCGTTCTTTTCTTTTTTCCAATTTTCTTCTCATGGATGCATCTTTGAAATAGTATTTAATTTATTTTAATTCTCTCTGTGTGCTGTCTCAGTGAACTGCCTTTTATATTCTAAGGCACTCTGATTTTGCGGTCTTGCCACCCCTGATTTAGGGGTTTTTCATGTAACGAGGTTTCTTGTTTCGTCAATCATATGTTACTGCAATTTTTTCCACAACTAATTAATTTATAAATTATACTAAAATAATAAACGAAGTAAGGGCAAGGCTTATCCTTGCCTAATCAGGATCAACCTTATCTAATTCCCACCAATTTATCAACTTCCAAATACCTTCCTCAAATAAGCATAATAATAATCCTCAAGGTAGACCAAAGTGAAAAATATCAACATGACTCGGATTCAAATCCAGGTCTCTCACTTCCCGGAAAAGTAATCTAACTACTAAACTACCATTCCACAACTCAATTATCGAAGCATAAAAATCTTGCTTTAAGAAAATGGCAGTGCAAATCTGTCATTTTTTACATTTAATTAGTGAAGCTAATTCTGATTTTCATTTCAAAATGTGAAAACCCAAAGTTATGAAACTATGTCCATTGAAAATTAACCATGATTTTTGTGAACTGTTAATACTTAAGTTTAAAGCTTAACGAAAAAATTCCCGCATTTTTATTCATTTTTATCGTCATTCTTATTATGTAACCCATCCAAACTTTGATTTTCCAGTCAATCACTGCCAACGTCACAGCATGACATTAGCTTTATCGGCCCGATTTTTAAAAACGTTCCACCTTTATGGCTATATTTAAATCATGAAGAAGGAATCCTTGTTATCGTAACAACCAAGGCGTGATACGCAAATGAAGTTATTATGCAAATAAATGGACACGTTAAAAAGGAACGAAAAAAAAAATTCCTCCGTTGTTGGGGATGGCACTCGCTGATGGAAAATATATCTGGAGAAAAATCTTTTACTTCATTATGGGCCGCTCGGCAATAAATCAAGATTTCGAAACTAGGTCGTTCGAACGTCAAAACAAGGACCGTGGTTAAATGCGCCGCCTTCCACCGCTCGTGTTAAATTGCTCTGCTGAGGCGCCGCGAACCACCGGAGGTAAAAACATGCAGGTGTAGTTCCCGTGAACTATGACTTTTTCAAGACACCGAGACATCTCAGTGAAGAATTCATACTAAAATATATAACCGCACCAATGATGACATAACTGCCTTTATTGGATGTAATCTGAGCTCCATTACGAGATAAGAGATTGACGGCAGATGTCAATAAAATAAAAGAACTCGGTGAAGGGACCAAAACAACCTTGGATGGCTCGTAGCGTTAAATTTTAAATTCAAATTTATAGGCTTATAAGAATATCATAGAATGAAATTTGTTTAAATCTTCAAGGGCCTTTGTGTAATTTATGCAATAGTTATACGCTATCTAGTATATTTTACTTTTTTGCAAATTCTTTGATGATGCTAGATTTCGATAAGGATGAGAAAATGAATTGGTAAAAATATAAATTCAATTTATCTAGTCTAGTCTAATCTAATGAACTCAGACGGTAAGCAAAAACAGCGGAAATTCCGACGGTAAATTTGCCATATTAAATTAAGTTTAACCTAAATCAATCGAACTCCGCGCCAATCCTCTTCTTCTTTAATATCCAAAACTAACAATCATCAACATTATTGAACGATTCCATCATACTAGAAGTGAACTTACTTTATGAGCATCACTTTAATTACGTTTTTATTCACTTTAGTTAATTACACTATGATCAGTTTCTTGTACATTTTATTGTAGCTCTTTGTGATGCATTTTGGTGGAGAGAAAAATGTTCTCAACGTTCAATGGAGTTTATATTTTACCAAATTAACTTCTTGTTATGCATTAATTTCAACTTTTGACAAATACCGGTATTACTTGATTCTATACTATATTGAATGGCACGAAGATTTCCATGTGCTTCAAATACATTCAAAGTATTATAAAAATAAAATGATTGCACCTTGTGGAGCTTTGATAGACGCTTAAATCATCACACAAAAACCATGCTTCTTTTCTCTCATTTATGATTTTCCTTTATGAAAAAGGAATCAATTCTTGGGGAAAAATATGATTGCTATGACAAAAATCCTCCACCATGAACTTACCTCTACCAAACTTTAGGAATCAAATATTTTGATATCCATTTTACCCTTAATATTTGAAATGACATACATTTACATATTATATATCATATTATTATACACCCAATGTTACACATTATTATATTTAAAATAGTTAAAAAGTGAGTTAATGAAGTCATCGACCAAATACCAGGGAAATAGCAAGACTAAAAATATATGCTCAATTAGAGAGTTTACTCGCAAACTTGCTGGTAAATCCCATTTAACAACCGCTTCAGAAGCTGTTCCTTTGCTCTGAGAGAAGTCATCCAAAGGCTTTAAAATCCCACCGCACTCCACGTCAACGACATACGTACGAGAGTTAGCGGAGGATTACCATAAAACATTACTCACGGTGTTCACACGCCAGAAACACCTCTGAATTTCGGTGAATATATCATTACCAGCAATTCTTTCAAATTTAGCAATCTCGTTTGAAGAATAATTATTATTAAATGAATGAAACTATTAAGTATAATATTAAAGTAGTGAGAGAAAAACCGATTTAACGTTTAACAGCTTAGTAAATAACTAATTAAATACCAATATATCATAAAATATATATAAATTTATATTCTGTTAAATTTCATAAAATGGTGACTGAGTATTATTTATTTTCGATAGATTTTTACCCTTTGATCAAATTTCCATAAATGTAAAGTGATTTACTAATTTCTTCTGGGTGTATATGATGATTTAATTTTTACTTCGTTAATTAAAAAAATGCATTTTAGATATTTTATAAATGTAAAAATAAAATCCTCTCATGTGTACTTAGTGGTCTATAAACCATTTTAAGGATTTTTTCATGTTAGATCAAGAAAAGTATTAGAATTATGCGCCTTTTAGATGTTTTGTTAAAAGAATTTCAGACATTTTCAATGCTTAAAAATTGACGAACATTCATTGTAAGGAATAAAATTGCCGAGAAAAAGATTCTATAATTAATTTAAATAACCTCCAGGAAAGACTTTAACAATACTTTCCACGTAAAAGATTCACTAAGGCTTCTTAACAGACATTGAACACAGTACATTGGATGAATACTGACGCACCTTTTGGGAATAATTTTCCGAGTATGTATCTGTCTTTGCGATAAATTTGTCATGTATTTAACTGCTTTTCTGGCAAGACACCAAAACAACACATTCTATTAAATTTGATACATTTGTTAACTTTCGATGAACGTTGCAAAAATTTAGGATCGAAATTAATTAACAGCCGAAAATTCAAACGCAAAATACGACGATGAATCGCAGAACGAATGACGGCTTGTCCAACGCGATTCACCAACGCCATTTTTCATCGAAAAAATGGAATATTTTCAATGTATCATCTCAATTTTCATGACATCACATCCCTTTCCGTGTTGTAAAAATCGAGCCGAATTATACTGAATTGAAATGAATAGTTTCATATTTTTAAAGCTTAATTGAAATTCTAATTCCTATTCTAAAATTGGAAGAGACCGCAGAAGAGAACTTAGATTAGAAGAGAGAAAATAAGCATTAATGAAAGCATGGCTGCGAAGATACAGAAAACATAAATTATGAGTATTTCTTTGTAAATTTACTTTCATAAGTACTTATATAAGTGATACTTGGTTAAATACTTAATACATTATTAATACCATTATTTTATGACATACGTAGATATTCCTCAAAATCATATCTCGTTGGTATATTTCTTCGTAGACTTGTAGTTTATTCACAGTACATATTAAGAGTAAAAAATTTATCTAAAACAGCGCGAAAGAAAGATTTTTTAACTTGCAATTCATTCAATCAGATTTAATTATGTGTTTTGTTTCGAGATTTTCCTCAATTGTGCGAACTAAGGAAAATCACAAACGGCACCGTATGCACAAGATCTGATAAAATCGCGCCACTCGGCATGTGGACGCTATTGGCAGTGAGGCATTTGTTCCTTGAGTAGTCGGATTTCGCTCGATCAAATTAGTGATGACCTCCATTTCAAGCCGAATGCGATATGTTTGAGCGTCATGGAGTCACAAAAATGCATTTCCGGAAACCGAGATGTGAGATTAAATCTGGGACGAGCCACGGAAAACCGAGACATCTGGACACACTACGCCATTAATCTCACTGTTCATCCTCGACAAACGTCCTGGGCGTTAATTTGATGGCACTGTGCAGTACTTGCTTTAAGATTCGGATATATTGGTAGCTCTTACATTGCCCCAGATGTCGGACAGCTTATAAGGACGAATCGCAAATCGTTTCCGCCTGTCTCAGCCAACCAAATAAAAGTGAGGATAAATCAATATTTATGAATGCTTCCATAGTTACGTTATATAGTGGTCCCCAAGCTTTTACCTGTGGATAACCGTAATATCAGTCAAAAACAATCTTCGGTGGCAATGCGTTTTAATTACTTTTATATTTGCGGCGTGATATTAATCTTTAATTGGCGTTAACAATAAAATTACATACTCATAACTACAGCTATTGAGCTTATGATTGATAGGAACTCAATCCAAAGCTCAATTGCTGTTGTCACCGCTCTGTATATAGGAGATCCGGGTTCGAGTTTGAAACGTTTCAGACATTCACTTACCTCTTAGTTACTTTGCTTATTGCATTCTGCAATCACAAATTTCTCGAAATATTACGATGACTAATAAAAACTTTCAACTTTTGGAACGACATTTTCCGTTTCAATTCCTTCACCACCATTCAGCTATGGTAAACAAACATCGAGTGTTGAGTGAATGAACGCAACATGTGAATAGTATAACTGAAACTAAGAATACTGGAAGCAAGACCAAAAAACATTATCTTAAACCGCGTAAGGATGAAGGGCTGCAGATGGAAAAACTTTTTCACATCAACAAATAATAGTTCTTTTTCATTATTTTTTTCATTTTCATTCTTAGAATATCAAAGCCTTCGGGAATTAGCAAGTTAAATCTGCTAATTCCTAGCCTAACGAAATGAAATGAATATGGTGCAACTAGCACCACACTTCCAGTTTCTATTATTGCTCAAAACTTAGTTAACCTTTGATTCCCCGAAAATATGCCGAAGCCGGTGACTGAAACCGAACCTTCCGTGGAAGGTAATCCATGATGCTACTACTCTTGGGCCTCTGATAGTGAAATCCGAATAATATTTCAAAAAAGCTGACGAAAACTTCCAATTAAATGATAAATATCACCGGAATCTCTTTCTTCCATTATACTGTTTATCTGGGTTTCCCATTCAAATCGAGACAACTGAATGACCGAGACCATAGGCTAAAACTAGGACATTACCAGTATAAGTAAGAAGCATTGCAGGCTTCGGTTTGGGGAAGGATTAAATTCAACCTGATGGGATTCGTTCCACGTGGAGCGTCATTGGATCACACGGAAAAAGCGTCTATCATGGCGCTGCGGTAACATGACAGCGCAGGAAAAAGTTGCAATTTAGGAGGAATCTGATTTGATTTTCGACGAAACGAAGACGAATGGGATTGAAAAATTCTCATCCGGAAAACAAACGTACTCACGGGGCTTCACGGAAAGTATTTTAGCAGGTTGCGTTTTTTACACGGCAGCTCACTTATTTCGCCCGGATTGTGGTATGTCAACGTTTTCTAACAGAAAAGTCGATTAAGTTCCTCAATGGATGACTTCCTTAATAAGATCACAATTACGTCACTAACTATTTGTTTCGCTGTTGCTTTCTCTTACATGTTCCTGAGTCACTAAATAGAATTTCCTCTTTATATCTAAATGTAATAAAAATTTAGAGATAACTAAAAAACAAAATATTCTTTTCTATATATGTGCAAGTCTAACTCGGCTTGGGACTGCTGATATCCTAACCTGTACCATTCACTCCAAACATACGTAATTAATTAATTAAATTTATCCATTATAGATTTCCAAGTGAGTATTGTTTCACTATCGTTCTTTTACCTTTAAATTACACACTCGACTCATTCCTCGATAACGAATTCCACCATTTGTATCATTCAAATTTTTTTCTCTACCTTCGCCTTTGTTTTTTCCCTTGGGTCCTATCCTTCAGTTACCTTCTTTGGCGATCAATCTCCTCTCAATGTCTAACCCCACCATTCCCTCTCCCTCTGTTGTATACATTTAATTAAAACCTTTTTTACCACCACCACTTCCTTCTCATGTCAGATTTCCCACCGATCTTACACATGAGAAGGCGAATAAAAAAAACACTTCAAAACGAAAATGTATTATTTTATTCAAAACTCACTTAGCAATATACTACAGAAAACATAGTATTTAAAGACACATGTTACATCAGCGTCATTTCTTGTCATAAAATACTTTGTTTTCTGTAGTATATTGCTAAGTGAGTTTTGAATAAAATACTACCGGTTTCATTTTGATTTTTTTTAATTCACTTTATATTAGGCTATTCACATGGAATACTACGAGTAATGGGATGTCCTTAACCATACCACGTATTCCCCTCACCTAGCACCATCAGATTACTATCTTTTAACCTCTCTGAATCTGCACAAGGGTGGAAAAAGATTTTCAACCAACGAGGAGGTGAAGGAGGAGGTGGAGAAGTAGACGAAGGGTTTGACGGGAAACTACTCCGAGGAAGGCATCAAAAAATTAATACCCCGGTTCACCATCTGCATTGAGAGGAATGGTGACTATGTCAAATAATAGCTTACATATGTACACTCCTGGCCAAAATTAACGCAGCAACTCCCTAGCGATCCTTACGGCCGGTGCTGCGTTAATTTTGGCCAGGACTGTACTAATGTAACCAGGTAATTTTTTGTTCAAATAAAACTTTTTGTAACCTTCAAAAATTCAGTACACTTACTTTCTGGACAAGCCTCGTACCAATTGAATTGCCGTTAAATCGAGTTTGATGTAACACATTTTTCGGGCCATGATGGTGGATTGGTTAGCGTACTAGCGCAGTAATCTCACGGTTCTGGGTTCGAATCCAGGCTAATCGGATTTTTCCTGTTAGGGAATGATTTTCTGTGTATGTTGTGTTTATTAATAAAGGAAAAATACAAAAAATAATGAAATGAAAAGGGGTAGTTAGAAGATTGGTCTACAAATGTTAAAATTCGCCCATGAAAAAAGCGGTATTGTTATTACTTTTCCGTTGTAGGCAACTCCAAATTCCGAACAACTCAAATATATCTCCTCTCATATGTATATCCTCTATCACGGTCCACTTTTCCATCTCCTCCATGAAAAGACTTCAGAATAAATATTAAACCTACATTTCCCTAATTTATTCATCTTAATCATAATAATTCTTATACATATTAGAACACTTAGATATTATTTAATAAATATACATTATTCAGAATTAAAATATTATCTTATATGAGATTATTTCTTCCCATATAAATAAATTATAACAGTCCTAATGGTACCAAATTCAAACACCATATAATCATATGTTTATGTAATAAAAGTACTTTCTAATCCCCAAAAACTTCTCAATTCATTACTAGTTTCGGCACCAATGGGCTAACAGCTGTCGTAAAATACAAACAGTTGGAGATTGCTAATTACTTTGATTTCAAACATAGTCGAGGCAATTTTAGCCTTTCCATGCGGTACGGCCAAAAAATATTAAGATCATAAATTACGGATAGTGAATTGCTATCACGATTGAGAAATCGCATTGAAATAAAAATATGGAGTCATCAAAAAGTGTCGAGATGGCAGCACTAAAAAGAATGATGGGTCGAACAAAAACTAAATAGATAAAGCAAGTTGCTAATGAGATCGAAGGAAAGTTTGAGGGTCGCAGAGAACGAGAAGGAAAAAGTTAATATCTCGGGAATAAAGGGCTATTGAAGAGGACGAGGAAAAAGATGAATTGATGGAAAAATCGATTTAGCATATTATTAAGTACCTGTCGAAAGTAAGATAACTAATGATGGGAATGACGATGCATAAAAGTATCTTACTAATACGAAGCATATTCTCATCGTCATACTCCTTAATTGAAAGAATAAAAATCCTTAATAAAAGGAAAAGAAGCAACATTTGCATTAGTAGGAGGCGTCTTAGTATGCATTAAACTGCCATTAAAATAATTTACTAAGCTTCATGACGCCTCTAAAAATACGAATGTATTCTCTAAATAACAGTTGAGTGTAAAAGATTGAAGAACCATCAATCACAACATAAATCACTAAATTATAACGTGAAAAAATATCGGGTATCGTACATTTATCTTTATTATGACCCAATGAAGAGTTGTGCGCAATATTTAGTCGGTGTGCTAAATGACACTATAACAGGGTTACATAATATCTGTGCATTTGTTTAATCATGTATGTATATGGGTTGCCTTTTGTCAAATGGAAGTTTTCTGGGGGATTTCCATCCCTCCTTAGACAAAAGCCTGACAGATAATTTGTTTTCCTCAGTGTATATTTGGTAAAATATAAATTTGATTATTTTTTTATATTCATTGACCTTATTTATAAGAAATGATGCTATGAAAGGACTATTTGAGTGATTATGTGCGAATTTCTTTATTCTGTGTTATGTATATGAACTGCAATTTGATCCTTTATTCTCTTGTAATGATTCTGCTTAATAATAATTTACGTGATATGTTTTACTGGCTTCTATCGACTAGTTCCATGATTGAAAACAAAATGGTTAACACAAATTGAGATAGACATAGATTTATTCAGTAAATAAAATATAAAAATATTACTTTGTTTCTGCCCTATTTATTAACTAAAGGAATCCCTATTTGTTTTGAGAAAATGTTTGCATTCTATCTATGTCAATACCGTACAAGCCGCCTTTGTGCGTGTGGAAGGGGCTGTGACAAAAGAGAATCAACTATATGCGACGGAAATTTCTCCTTGTAGAGCTTCCTATTTTTTACCAACCAACAAAATTCACCCTTCGCTCGTGGAAAATTGAAAACATTAAATGCAATCGCAGGCTATTGAAGGACTTCCCTTTCACGACGTCTTTGACCATAATGTTATTATATATTACTTCTACTTTTCCATATTTTTTCTTCCACGATCGTGCAATGCTTTCATTATTCCAGATGGTTGTGAAGTATCTTTCTTCCTATAATTATGCCTCCCGCTTATGAGCATTATATATTTCCTTACGTCGATGAAATCATAAAACGTCGTAATGAGATTTTTGAAGGAACTTCATAAGAAAATTTCCATTTTATCTCACATTTACAAACTGCGTAACATAGGTGTTTTTTATGAAAGAATTAAACCTTGATATGATACCTTTGACGAAATTTTGTGATTTTGAACATAATTTTCCCAAAATTACATTATTTATGGCAGATTTGCAGAGCTACCTAATCTTTAAAACGCGAATAGGCACCTTAAAATCTGGAAGCATTGGACACTTAATCGAAAAATTCATCCTTCGCTCGGCGAAAACTGAATAAATTAAATGCAATCGCAGGCGCTTGAAAACAAGCGATGTTTACGGGCCTCCAACTGGAATTCGGCAACGGCGAATCGGAATAGCCCCTTTTCACGAACATCTGTCACTCTCGTGAGAAATGAAATGATTAGATTTTCCTCCATCTTACCGACGAAACCAGGTTCCGAACGTAGGGAAATCCTTTCCGGTCACCAGGTAGAGGAAGCCCGGATTAATATCACTCCCTCTCACCAGAGGCCCTTCTATTTAATTTCCCGTGTCCATGCACCTATCCATAACTGACCTTTACGCCTCTCCTCATATTTTCGCTGCCTTTCCCTCCTTCCGATGGGACCATCCGCGCCTCATTTGGTAGTCAAGGGAGGCGCCTGCATCTGGAACTCCAGCAACAATGGGGAGCGAAAGAGGGATATGATCACGTGACTGCCTTTCTATCTCCTTTCGAGAACGGGAAATGATTCGGCGATATTCAAATGCGAAGGTCGTTAACGGGGGCTAATCATGGCGGCATTCACACACGAATAATTATGAGAACCGCAGTATTGCAGATAAGGCGAAGGTTACATCGCGGTTGATTGTGCGCCGAAAAAATTATCTCGATTCCAAGAATAACGAAAGTATCCTGCGGGTGAAATGATTCGACAAAGAAGATATTGTGAAGATAATTTTTTAAATTTCGTAATCAGAGTGTGAGGAAAGAAATCAGAGAAACTCATTAACTGATAAGAATTTAGAAAGGTGACGAAGAATATAAAATTGCTTGAAGCAAGATGTGATTAAGCTAACCTTAACTAAATTCCTCCTGGAATAATTCCATTCCAAGTTTAATATCATCTATTCTGTACCTCCGGAAAACACAATGATATAAACTGTATATTAAATATATTTTCAGCCCATACGCGAAATCTAAACATTACTATGTTTTCACAGAGTTTTCATAAATATTAACAAACTCCATTTCAACAAATAATTTACTAAATCATGATTTGTTGAAATGGAGTTTTTTTTAGCGTTGATAGGTACCGCAAAGTTACACTTGATTCTGTTTCGTTTTTTCCATAAATGTTTTTATATCCCAAATAGATTATCAAGAAATTTTTAAAATCCTAAAATATCGCTAAATTTTATCATGCGCTTAAATATCTCGATTCCGTAAGCACAAATTATTACTTATTATCATTAATGGAAGGTAAAACAATTTCACTTATCCAGGAAAAAGTAACATACGGTCTATTTACTTTAAAGTGTTCCGAAAGAGTAGATAAAAATGTAGTTATGCAATTGTTTAGTTTGTAAATAAAAATTTTAAAATTATTTAATACTTCATGTAATGATCAATGTAATATGTATGCCATTATTTTATAGCATACGTATACATCCTCAAAAAATGTCACACCATCGTATGTCATGTCATGTCACTTTCGTAGACTTCTTACATGTAGTTTATACAGGATGGATATGAAGAGAGGATTTTTCCTCAAAAACAGCGTAAAAAAAGTTTATTTGCCTGAAACTAATTCTATAGAGGTGTATCCACAAGTCATATAGCATTATTCTCATGAAAACTTTAATACAACACCATCTTAGATTGGCTTTGTATACAGTATTGTGAATTATATCTTGAGACAGTGGTTACCAACAATATCTCCACCATATTCACAAATACCAACTTATTTCACCACAGCGAAAAAAATTACAGTACACAATGAATGTTTTCCTTTAAAAAGCGTAGACTAAATCATCCGAGAATAAAACAAATCGAGGGTGAGCCTGGGAGCTCCCTTTCGCTCCGCACAATTCGAATTTGAATTGCAGAAAACCGCACGAATTTCCACGACTCGTTAAAAGGGCAGACGGGAAGTAATCGCCAGAGAAAGGTAAACAAACATTTCCAGGCGTAGGTCATCCCATTTCTGAAAAAAAGGACCAGAATCCTCGGAGAGATTAAAAAATACGGCGCCGGAAACAGTGTTTAAATGAAATGAGAAGGGGTGGCCGGAGACAGAAGTTCGCTGCAATCACGGCTGCGCATGATTTTATCAAATATCCTCCGACGTCGCTCTTTCCCCGCGACAGCCCAACCCTCCATAACTCACCAGCACTGCGACCTTACGGACTTCCTGCTCTCCTTTATCTCTCTCCATCCCTTCCTTTTCGCCCAGAGCAGCCAATGTAGCGAATTTTCCAGAAGAAGCCTTCTTATAGTACTGCGAGATAGTTTTACAACCTACACTCAACTAATATTACCGTATTAGCTCGAATATAACGTATCCCCAAATTTATCGCGACTCCGAAATTTTCATAAAGATATTTAGAAAAAAAATAATACTCATAAAAGAATTCAAAGAAGGTAAAATGCAATCAGATAAGCATTTATTTAGGTAATTATAGCTAATAACACAGGTTACATTCATGTCAATAAAATTTAGTAATGTAAAACATTCGGTTGGACGTTCAGTCGCGTTTCAACCTCTGTAGGAAAATGTCCTTGTTTATATTACATTCCATTACTTAAACCCCGAATTCCGCGCGAGTCGATTTTTTAACGGAAAATAAACGGTCGAAAAATATCGCGTTATATTCGGGCTAATACGGTATTATCATTCGATCTTTTATTAGGCGAGGTTAGTTTCGAGTGGGACCCTCTTACCCCGTACACCATGTATGCATCAGTATCCATAGTACGAGTATAAAACGTATAAAAAGAGAGAAAATCAAAGCAAGTGGACTCAAGCAAATCAATTTTATGATATAGTACAGGGAATATTCAACTATTATATTCAAATATTGTAGACTCGCGCTCTTTAGTGAGCTATTAATACACATTAAGGAGTAGGAAAACTAAAAAAAAACATAATAAATAGAATTCTCGAGAATACTGCAGGTATAACAAGACTTGGCAGCAGTTGATATAACGTGGAAAATAAATGTTAATTACTAATTAAAATTATAATTGATTTTAAAAATTTACATCCGCCTTCGTGAGGTTGTGTTCAAACTTCTTACTCTGACACCAATAACACGTCTCCAGGGTCGCATTTATGCGATTATTACGAGTATTTCAGAAACATATGTTTTTAGAATTCTATCATTTTAAAACTCAATATAAGACCTAATCTCTCAAACATTTTGACTAGAATTCAACGAAGGCTAATGAAGGCAATCACCGTGGGATATGCTGACATTTTGTAAACTTTCAATCAAGTAATGATTGCAGAAGTAATGGTAAACTTTGCATGAGAAAGCGCGAACCCATGAATAAATAAGAAACAGACGGGAGAAAAATAATTACTCAAGTTATAGAACTCAACGTGTTGTGAGATCATTGAATTCGATAAAGGATTTTCCCTTCAATTGTATACTCGTTTCAAGGAAATGTGAAGATAATTCCTGGAATTGAATTATATACCGAATAAGGCTGACAAGGCATGCACACTTCCCAATTGAAGGTATAGAATTTTATTGACGTCACTCTAAAGTATATCAGATTATTGAGAATCATGCACATTTTATTGATATAAATTTGCACAGGCTGATTGATATATCAAACCGATTTTCCGAAAAATGCAATATGTATATTTTAAATTTCAATGAAGAATTTCATAGTACTGTAAATGCTTAAATTTCATAATATTGAAGAATTGGCTACATTTTTATATAATTTTAGTTATTATGTTTGAGCTAGCTATATTATTTAAGCAAAAGGCAGCTTTGATAGGAGACATGTATGTCATGCAAGTCAAGGACGACGTAGGATAGATAGGATAGATAATTACATTTCAAGGACTTTCCAGATAATATGAAACAAAAATTAAAATGGAAAACAAATAAAAGCCTTGAACTTCCCAATATTTAAATATGAATAATCTCTCCAGATAAGATAGTATATAAATCGCCCGACTTGTGAATTAATCAAACTTTATGTGATAAAAATAAATAAAATATCATCGCATATTGGCATAATTACCTGTAACATATCATTTTATGTGAGTTGATTTTATCTCCAATCAAAAGTGATTGCCTTGCCTTGTTATGAGAAATTAAATGTAATTTTGTCGACGTAATAATTCACGCTAGAAAACCTATAATTTGAAAAATAAGTTTATAGGGGCCTAAATTTCATTCTAGAATATTCCAGTTACGTAACGTTCTATATTTCAAAAGGTCGCCGACTAATTAATTTTCTTAATCATTCCCATCCATTACACAAAAGATAAATCCGTCACTTAATTCCAATTTTAGAAGAAATGTATGGGCGCAATAACAAACGTAATAAGGACGTCATGAGAGTGACATCTACGGCAGTTCATTTATGGCGCAAAGAAAGTTTCTCCTACGTTGGCGACTCTTCAGGCGACATTTGAAGTGTTCCCTTGGCAGCGGCGCTTTCTTCCCTTTTATCGCCTGCGATTTCGTCCACTCCATCAATATCATCCCTATCTCCATATCTAAGCTCCTTTCTCTTCGGAGAGAACTTCCATCTCCGATTTCCACGCCCCGTTTCAGTTCTTCTCCCTCTTTATCCTTAACCCTCGTCGCTCCATTGCTTTCTTTACCTGTGCACAACACATTTTCCGGGATGTGTTTTCCCTGTCCTTTTTATGGCAGTGCTTTATATCGCGGATTTTAACTTCGTCCAAGCTTTTCGTCGCTCGCTGGTGCATGACCAAAACGTATTTCCACTTTTCTCGTCGTTTACTCTGTGTTATTCTCCTCGAAGAACGTCTTGTAGACATTATAACAGACCTATCCACGTATAATGACTCATATTTAAAGCTTAAAATGCATGAAATGAACGTAATGAAGTAGTTATTATTCATTTTGTGTTAAGGATTGTTCCCATATTTTGTATACAATGAAATTTCGATCTAACGTTTTTTATCGGACAAACGGAAATCGACTGTAGATGCGGAAAAGCGTAAGATGCAAAAAACAAAGGGTATAGTTGCTCTAGTTGGGATCTCGAAATTTCAACCTAAAAGCCGGAAAAACGTTAAATCGGGATTTCGCTATATTTTAATTTTACATTTTATGTATCTTTCTACAATTACATTTAAATATTTAACTCAAGATTACAGGAGTAACTTCCAGAATGAATTTTTGTAATCTGTGACATTAAAAAGGCTCAATATGCCCTTTCACAATGATTATTCCTATTATTATTCTGTATATTATGTAATTTTTGTAATTATACCCTATTCCTAGTAAAATATTATTCTTTTTCAATCTTGTTATGCGTGGCATTGATGTGATGTGATTATAGCTGTGAAATGTTTTCTAGTTTGTAACCAAATGGGTATATCGGTATATCCCGTTTAACTAATAAATAGTTATAATCATGGACAAACTCGCATTTAATTTATGTTCAATACATTCA
Organism: Sympetrum striolatum; assembly: GCA_947579665.1. Classification (NCBI taxonomy): domain Eukaryota; kingdom Metazoa; phylum Arthropoda; class Insecta; order Odonata; family Libellulidae; genus Sympetrum; species Sympetrum striolatum. The sequence goes on from OX388349.1 coordinate 58,341,930, forward strand.
ACTACGAACGTATTCAAATGATTAGTCAGCGGGATATTCGAAAGGAGAAAGCCTAACAAAAATCTTTATTTAAATTTACGTAGACCTTTAAGACCTTGAATGACCTTGAAAGTTACTTAATTGTAAAATCTATTTGAGAATAAAAAACCATCTATCTATCAGAGTTTACGTTATTTCAGGATGAAGTTCCGCAATATATTGCTGGGAAAGTCAAAATATCATCTAAATATGAGTGGTGATGCTTTTATTTATCGACAATGTTTCATCCATAAAATGTACAAGAAAGAGTGAAAGATCGGCTTCAATATGTCAGGCTTACATCACGATGAAATTAAATTTCCTTCTCAAAATTTCGCAAAATATTCTGCCTAAAAATAATGAACGAGATGAGTTGAAACGTGAAACAGATGTCTAATTTATCTCTTCCAGAAAGTATATTACTTTCAGATAATTTATCTCGATTATTAATTTCAAAAATGTATAGAAGCGAAAATGCATACTGCTACTTCTGACAATAATTTCTAGGATAATAACAACTATGCATTTTGACGATAACAACGACATGAAAGGTTAAAAAAAATCTCTTTTCCAGATGAAATAAACGCACGGCCTGCTGACTTTAAGGTGTTTCTAAAGAATAGATAAAAATTGGAGTTAAATAATTGTAAAGTTCAAGCACAAAAATAATTTTTATAGTGTTGTATTCACAGGCCATAAAGCTCATAAGAACTGTCATACAGTAAAATCTTAGCATGAAGCCAAACTTAAGTAGAAAATATATGTGTCAAATTTTAACAAAGTTTCGAAAGTTTTAAATTTTACACGATATATATTTAAAATATCATCGCATTCGCATGGTTAATATACCATTCTATATATGTGTTACACCCTAAACGTGTAATTGCCCAATTCATGAAATGGGCAATCACAAGTTTGGGGTGTAACATATGTAAGTTCAATTTATCTCCTATGACAAGCCATTGCTTTGCGATAGCAAACGAAATGGCATTATAACGCAACAATAAACAAGGCCATGAAATCTATCGCCTAATAATTTAATTTAAGATAAATAACGAAAATCACAAAATTAAAAAAGGAATTCAGTGACCTAAAATCGCCAGAGCAATAGATAACTCAAAATATCCGGCCTGATTCTATTTACAAACATCTTTTGTTGCTTTTAACCACAAACTTCCCTCAAACGAGTAACCGAAAAAGTGGCCTTTCAAGGTAAATGTTTTCTCATTATTCTCTCCTACATTTTTTCGCCAGTTTTCTTCCTTTCTTTCATTATCTTTCTTTTCCCAATCCCACGCTTTTTCAACCGCTTCTCGCTCCCTTACCTTCCCAGAAACCAATTTTTTACACTCGCCTGCCTCTTTTGCCCCGTCGCCCGAACGGATTCATTCCACCTCATTTCTCTATCCTTTTCTGGTTTTTCTGCTTCCCCGATCCTGAATTTCCGTTTCCTACGTTACCTTTGTGCCATACCTTGCATTTTAAAATGTACGGTTTCCCTATCATTGTCTCGCATTCCTTAAATTCCTCAACCGTCCTCATAATGTACGCCTAAAGTTTAGCGTGGGCGCGCATTAACTCCGTAAATGAAATATTCACGACGTCCCTTGCATTCATTGGATCGCTACGTACACTGCTTTGAATATCCGGGGAATTATTTCTACTCTCCTGCTTTTCAGCGATTATGACTCATAATTGTGCTTTTCTCTGCCCTATTTTGCCGAAATTTATTCATATTTAGATCACTCGTCTATTCTTAGAATTGTTATCGATCTCTATCTCAGAAAATCCTACGCTACACTATACCCGAATAGCGTTCAATATTTATAAATTTTTCATATCTCTATCTACACTTCCAATTTTTATTTCTAGTTACTCTTTTAGGCCAATGGTGTTCAATAGGGTGGAGCGTTTTGCCACTTTTTTCTGATCGAAATTTAATACCCGGCAAAATTGTTTCACTCACATGGACATTACATATATAAATTGTTTTCGAAATCAAACGATATCTTCGGTTAGTATTTTTGCCTCAAAGTTTCGAAATTTCGATAAAAACATCAAAATTATCATATTTTTTTCGGTTAACGCCGCAATATTTTTGCATAAGAAGATATCACTTGCAGCGAAAACCGACATTCAAGCCTCAATATGCCATTTATATGCCTCTGGAGGTGACTGAGATGCCTCCTATGGGACCAGAATAGGGAGCTAATTCAGTAAAATTAAGCCGTATTCAACCAATCGATCCCCATTTATTTTGTGGTATATCTATGTTTTTACAAAGTTAGTTTTCATGAAGTCGACTTCTTCAACTAACGTAAAAAATAATCATGTGTATTATTAGCTCTTTACTATCTATGGGCAACGATTTCGATTCTGACTCCATCGTAAACACAAAAAATGAAACAATTTCGAAGAAAGTTTTTTGAAGACGAATGAAATCAGAAATTCATTCCCTGTGAGGAACTAAATACACAAGCAATGTTTCTGCGATGAATTTAATTGTAATTCATAGTATCTTTCTCCTATTTAGATGGTTATATCGCGAAGTCATTTTGATGTACACATATATCATAATCTCCATAAACCATTTTAAATCAGACGTCGGATGTATGTCTCCAAGTGTTTTCCAATCCTTTCTATTTTTTGCTTCACGTTGTCATTTTACCCCAAAGTACATGATGATATCACTGTTCCACCCTTCCTCCGGTAATCCTCTTGGCCTCTTCATATCTATCATTGTCCAGTATATATCCTCAGATGTCCAGCGGTTGTCGTTTCTCCTCACGCCGTGGCCTACTCGCATCCTTTCAGGAATCTTACTTTATCTATGATGTCTATCACTTCTGAGGTAATCCTCATCCAGCAGTTGAGTTTGCTATCTCATCCAGTGATTTCAAGTATAAACGGTTCAATACTTCTTCACTGTGCTGCATTTCACATTAAAATTTCACTTCAGGTCATGCATTTGTAGAAGAAAGACTTCCTCTTCAAGACCTCTTTGACTTCAGAATATTATTATAAATCACTTTTACTTTTTCATCTCTTCTCTTCCACGCTTGTGCTATCCTTTCATTATTCAAGACGGTTATGAATCTTCCAAAGTATCTTTCTTCCTCCAATTACGTCTCCCGCTTACGCACTTTATATATATCCTCACGTTGATGAAGGCATAAAACGTCGTAATGAGATTTTTGGAGAAGTTTCAACGAAAAATTTCCATATTACCTCCCATTTAGAAACTGCGTCATATACGCGCACTTTCGTAATGAAAGCATAAAATCTTAGGATGACACATTTGACGAAATTTTCTGATTTTTTTATTGTAACTTTCCCAGTATGTCGTTATTTACGGCGCATTCTAAACCGCGTTTGAGGTACTTAAACGAGAATAATATCTGACGTTTTTATGAGAAAAATTCCTTAGAACCTACCAAAACCTCAATTTCTCTCACAACAGTAAAACAGAATTATTAACTAGTACAATGAGATCACTAGGCACTGCCACTTAATTTGGAGTACTAAGATACGTTTTTATTTTACTCTTACTCCTTAGATGTGATGTGAGATTTCACTACAAACCACTATCAAACATAAATAGTACACACTTGATAATTCTTATAAACCAAATACGGAAATAGAACCGTTTAACTGCAGAAATTATCATTAGCAAACAGTTCTGCGATATCGTTAATTCTTCAAGGATTCCTACTAATTTAACCTATAATGGAATAAGTGGAATATAAAGTAATAATTTAATAGTATCCTATTCTCTACTCGATAAATAAAAATTTTCTCAATTTTAAATTTGACTTACTTTTTTTCAGTTCTACATTAAAATTTACCTAATTTCCCGGACAGTGAAATAATTGAACAAAACAGCATGTACGTCTGAAAACTTTTACGATATAAGTTTAAACCAGGACTAAATTAAGCTTGCGTTATTATAAATTTTCATAATATTTTTAACTCGTTACATAAAAGAGATGCATTTTGATTATCAACGTTCAAAACCTAATTATTTATTTTATATTTTGAGAAAAGGGAATTTTAGTTCATAAATTTATCAATTCTTAAATATCGTTCGGTGCAACATAAAATTCTATTCTCACTTGTTGCACTATAGAAAAAAATTCAGTAAGCGACAGAGTGACTCTTTAGCAATTATATTCCCCACCAATTTTCTTTGCATTTATGATTTTATACCTCTCCAACAGTATCTGCCCCTCAATTACCGCTACTGCATTCCCGTTCCTCAATTTTTCAAGCCTTCCTTTCACTTCATTATACCCATTCTGGCACTACATCACTCTCATCATTTCCTCCCACATTCCTCCTGATTTCTATGGAAAACTCTCTCTGCTAACCTAACCCAACTAAGCTAAGGGCCCTCTCACACTTTTTACATTCGTAGAAACCTTTCTCTGCCTTTATCCATCCCTCTCACTTTATCCCGGCGCGATTCGCCCTCCACTCACATCCCTTTCTGCTTCGTATATCCCCGCTTATTTAATTCCCTACACTCCCAGGGCTCTCTCCCGAACCGGTTGCGCAATTTCCCTCTCTCCTTTTCACTTATGCCTTTTGCGTGTTTTCTCTTTCGTTCCCTCTCTTTATCATTGCTAATTCCGCCCTAGAAATTCGTTCTGCTCCTCATAGTAGACCCCTTCAGTTTTTTTATATAAACTCCCTACCGCACTTTCCTTTTCCCTCTTTAGGATTAAAAGTTTCGACTGAAATATTCTTTCCTCTGCGTTTGTGATTGTATTGACTTTGATTCCCACCTGCGCTCATTTTTATATCTTCCGACCCAAAACCGATTTCTCGCCGCTCTCCCCTGGAAATTATTCCCGAAAACTTTCGGATGTTTGTTTTTCGGTGTTTATCCGCTGAGATTTTTAATAAGAAACGGGAATGAAAATTTGGTTCGAGAGATCTCTTTCATTGCTTTTTTTCAATAAGGAAATCGTAGTATTCGGGTAATATCTAGGGACCCTCTATTTGGACTGATATTTACAGGCAAAACATTTAGAGGTATCTACAGGAGGAAATTGACATGAAGAAAGTCTAACATGACCGGGATTCGAACATTCCACTGGAAGTTAAATGGTCAGTACTTGTACCTGATTAATGATCCATTTTAACTATTAATTGCTACAATAACTTCATTTAATAAATTTATTTTGAATTTTCAGAACTTTATGAATATCAACTACATATAACTATCATCAACTACATATAACTATCATCAACAACATATAATATAGTAATAATAATTATTATTACTATTTTCTTTATTTTTTAATTTTTTTTTCTTTTAGTATTATTACTATTTTTAGATTTATTAATATTTGTACAGCAGGTAAATCATTATTCATCCATCAATATCACTTTAATTATCCTTACCAGTATAACTATTGTATAATATTTAATTTTGGATAGTTAATTACATTATAGTAGCTTATTAATCTCAATCTTTAAGGCCTCCATTACTTAAATCGCATTTCGGATTGCTCTTTATTTTCCGTCTACTCTTCTTCTTCTGTCTTTTCAGGTAAATGACATCCTTGGTCAACCATCAAGAAATTTACCCAACAATATTGGTCAGCAATTATGCAACTAGTGATATACCTGCTTGCATTTATTTCCATCTGTGTTTTCGCGGGTTTTTTTCACTCCGCTTCTTGTGTGAGCGTTTTCCCGCACAGTGGATGTTTCTCCGAAAGCCTTCAGCCAAGGAGTTTTTACCCACACCCCAATTCTATTTTTTTAACCTCTTCTTTCCATTTTCGTTATATATATTTGTATCGTTTTTCCACCTTTTTTTGTATTTAACATTAGTAACCCTTAATGGTTAGGTGTAAGAGAGGCTCTAATGGGCCTAACCTCGCCAAATAAAGAGTTTTTATTATTATTATAACCATACATCAGTTATTAATTTAGTGGACATTAAGCCATGAAATGAAATAATAGAAGAATCAAAAAACAGTAGAGCTGTGTTTAGATTCTTAAGGGGAAAGAGAAGTAATAACTTTTAACGTAATGTTTAATTTAACCTTTTTCTTCTCAGTTTCTTATAGTAATTGGAAAGCATCGATTTATTCGTCTAACGAAACACTATTCAACATACTTCTTAGATAATTATAACTCCAACTTAGTTCATGAAGGGGTAATAAAAGTAAACGAGGCGGTGGTGAAACTTAGTCGGTTAACTAAAGTGACCGACTGAAGTAAATCGATCGATGAAGATTCAATACTTAAATACCAGTTTCTGCTGATCTTAGAAGAAAAAATTTGAGCTATCACAATATCCTTGGCATCGATCCCTCTACCCCCCATCTTACCTCCGAAAATATTATTACACGTGCTCAACACAAAAAATAACAAGAAAACTCATACATGTAATTGACGCTAGAGAAGGAATATCGGCTGAACGAAACAGGCAAGAAAATACCTAACGAAGAGAATTTAGAAGAAAAAATCTGATGTGGCCAACACATGACTTTCTCCATATTTATTGAAAACAAAAGCCTATGCCGGTGATATATAAATAATTCCAAAACAATGAGTGTTACAGGACAATGTTTCATACAAAAGTTGTAGTAAAGTACATTATCTATAACTTTTGTTTGTAATTGTATATACTTACATTGCATTCTGACGGAGATATTAAAGAAACAAAGATTTGTTCCGGTTTAACCGGAACTTCCGGTTAAGCGATATTCACCAAAAACTAATCAACTTTTGGCATTGTTAGGATTATACTATATATGATGTTTGGAAATGATCGGATAATTACTTTTTAAGATAGAGCGCACACAAACCTTTTTACCACAGACAGACACAGACTCACAGACACACAGACAGACATTCGGGAAAATAGCGAAAACGAGTTCTATGGGCCCCAAAACATCTATTTCGGTCGAAATCTGGAGGTCGAAATTTTTTGCGAATACAATACTTTCTCTATACTACGTATAGGGAGAAGATAAAAATAAAATACGAAAAATCCTACGAAGAGAATAAGTAGTTATAGACTAATTAATACACTGCAGGAAATAAATATTCCGACTTAATAAGAGACCTTTTTGGAGCAGAGAGTCTATGAGAATCATTATATAGTGAAAATAATGAGATAAAGGTTAATGAGTACGCAAGGATATAGCGAATATATATGGCCTGCCTGCCTTTCAAAAGAGGAGAAAAAGGATACTAGAACTCAACGCACGTGGATACTTCTTAGTTAAATTCTGACTAAGAAAGTAATTGCGTCAGGATTGCCTCTATTTAATTGCTGCAAAAAATACATAAGCAAAGTTGATTCGGACAAGCATCCTTTGGTTACGATCAGGAATGACTGAAACTGGAAGTCATACATCAAAAGAAAGAGTGGCAAAGAAATTAAATTACTCGGTTGCAACACGCGCCTTTTTGTTAGATGCACTAAAAAGGTAAGAAGCGGTGCCACTCAGCTTTATTCAGGCCACTTTAAGAATGTATTGCAAGAATTTGGGATTTCACAGATACGCTTGCAAACTCGAGAATGTGCAGTGCACGGTTGTGCATTTTGTCGGAAATTGCTACGATAAACAGCAGCGCTACGAAGGTGCTCTCTAACGCAAGCTGGCAAGTTTCGCAAGGCGAAACTACGAGATACGATCATTATATAAATTTAAAGGAGTTACGTCAACAGAAACTTTAGCAAGCAGTATAAGACTTCTCTGCTACTTTGGCCGATAGGAAAAAGATAAGACTGTGAGAGAGATAATAAATGCTTAAATTAAAAACATTAAAAATCAATTACCTCTACGACCTATCTGCATCTGTAACAAGGAAGGGAATACTTGATCGAATGGCTTTGACACCTCCTACCACACACGAGCAGGCGACTTGCAAGGTATGAATGTAGATCATAGTCCGCTGGCCGTAAGCGAGCAAGTGATTTGGTCAATACTGAATATATCATACAGTTTTCTATACGAACCTTTGATAACTAGAGGGCAGTAAAAATAAGCTGTGAAAATTGAGTCTACCAATTTACTTTGCATATAATTTTATGAAACAATAATTATAAAATAATAATTTCTTTCAACAATGAGTGCCGTTGTATCACACTACCACAGTGTTAAGCCTGAACTCATCACTTGTGTTCTTGAGGGTAGTACACCCTTTCAGGTTATATTATATAGTAAGCTTTTTATCAAGAATATTTGGTGATTTAAAAAAACAGATGGAGGTAATACAAAATTTTGAAAGTTTAATAGAACAATAAGTAACGATTGAGGATGATATTTTAATAATTTGAAACAAAATCAAGTTTCGAATAGTTAGACCATTGATGGTATATTAATATAAACAGATTGATTTGTAGATTATTGAGAAATTAATGAGAGCATCTTAGGAAAATGAATGTAAGATACTCATCTTCTTCCCCTGAAGACGACCTCATCGAGATCGAAATACGCAATAGTAATAATAATTCATTTGGTCAATAAAACAAACATAAATAAGTATAGGATAAGTCAAATCCTAGTTGGTTGATTCATAAAGCTTTTTGATGCTACTGGTGTAAATCTATTTTACTATTAGATCAAGGTATGTCTGTCTGTCTGTCAACTCTCTACGACTCGTGTATTCTTAATAGAAGATAATGAGGAACACAGGAGCTTAGAGCATCAAAACCTTAGAGTAGACGCATCAGTATATGAGTCAAAAACTACAACACAAGACTCTCCTTAATCCGGCCATTCCTTGAACATAGAGGTGCCAGATTAGCATGAGTGCCGCATTACTGAGTGCGTAAAATGCGTTTTCGGTGAGCAGCCATAAAGAGAAATACATACTTTTAATATATTACGTAGGATACATATGGTAATGTAGAATTTAATATATAAGAACGAGCGATAATTCACAGATACGAGTTGGAAAGTTAATTTTAGGTTAAGGTTTGCATTTATAATGTAGTATGTAAATGGAGGATTAGTAATTACTTTCTTAAGAGAATTCATTTGGGTTTTGATAAATTAATTTATGTTTTCGGTATTATGTATAAATATAGTTAGTGCCTACTGATCTAAAAATAACCTTTCTGCTATGCACTTGCACCTTTTCTAAATTTTATTCCTCGCTTGCACTCGTTATGCTACTCCATGGTACTTTTTTACGTCAGGGAAAGGTACCGGATTACTGGGGGCCGGATTAGCGAAAGTCTAGTATATTTCCCATGTATCGTAGATAAATCACATTATTCAGGATGTTTCCATTATTTATCGTCTGGACGTCTCCTTCTTTCATCTTCATTAATTCTTGTTATGTGTCACTTTCTTATACGTGCCTCACTTTTTCACTTCCTGCACCATTCCACTCACTTCTTCCTTTCCTGGTTCCATCCCACACTTTCCACTCTTTATTTCCTGCCTCCTTTCCTCTCCACACACGGACCTAGAGCACGCTACGTTTTAACGACCTTTCCTTCCCCTCTTGTCATTTACTGCCGCCATTTTGCCCTCTCACCTCCATTTCATTTGAGCACGCACATGTTCCGCTGAGAGCGCCATCGAACGTTCGAGGATGCACCAGAAACCACATAACCATATCGCCGCTAAAATTCCTCCAATCTCTCCTCCGGTCCTCCTGTTTTCCTCCCTTCGGGGGGAGATAAAAATCAACCTGAAAGCGATCAATCCAATCGTGATTCTTTTTATCGCGGTCTTCTGGAAAAGATGGGGATCCGTTACGATCGGTGGCGTCAGGGCGGGCAATATCAATCGTAATCGTAGAAACGAAACGGTAAAAGCCGCGCTGATGGTTTTCGACGTCTCTTTCGACCGGTTGTAGGTTTATTGATACGTCGTCGCTTTAAAATATGCGTTAAACGACCCGGGTAATGACACTGCTAGCAAATTAAGATCGATTGTCGGGAGTGAAGCTGCAATAATCAATTGCCATATGAGGTTAATCAAGCTCTCAATACACTAATACTGGTAATGAGAGAACTCAGTTGCTTATGCACTCAAAAGCCGATGGTTTAAGTTGCCAATTTTTCGCAATTAATTTTCAATTAATAATAGCATTAAAATTTTGTATACCTATATATTATTTGTGAGTGTTCGCCGTCACTTGGCACTCAATTATCTACGGCGTTACAATCTAATACTCATCGCTGATTGATTTGACAAGTTAGACTGTTTGCAAACAACACATCAAATGTACATTCAAGTATACACTCATACATCATTAGTAGAAAGAGATATATGTTTGCATTGATCGATCTGTAGAGCTCATACGGTTCGTCTGTGTACTGAACTTACACAATATTCCTGTTTTGCCGGTTACATCTAAATAATTTTCAAAAGTATCCAATGAAAGAACGGTTATTCTTATATGATTTTATAGGCCTCTTAGTTCGAATGCATTCCTACCTTTCCTACCAATCTACAATTTACACACTATATTTTACTTCCTTTTAAAGAGATATAACATCTTTTCACGAAACAAATTCATTTCCTTAGTATGAAATTCCAGAAGTAACCGATTATATTATTATAGATTTTACTCAAATACTTTTTCATTTATCTTATCTTTTGAATAAATCGCCCGTATTCCTGAAATATATAATTCATATAAAATAGATGATTTAAAAACATAACTAAGTTCGAAATGAACTGATACGCACAGCGGATTCATCTTATTTTTTTATCAATGCGTTTTATTTTAAACAGAGTTTCATAAAAACTAAATGTAGTATTCCTGTAATGGAATAAAGATTCTCATGCTTGAAATGACATTAGTATAAGCATTGCTTTATAAATTATAAATGTTCGATTTCATGTGCATGAAAAGTCTTCGTATTACTAGATTCTGAGATGTCTCAATTTCTGTCATCAGAAATGGTAGATATTACTGAGATCAACATTATTCACTCACATCCGTTAAAAAGTCGGCAAAAAGCGTCATAAGCCTCAGAGTGTTTCCAAGATGTCCTCGCTCCTTGGTGGGAATTCGCGGAAAACGACTTGGCAACAGCTGGTCATCTTTCAAAAAAAAACTTGGAGGAATCATTTTCTATTCCAATATCGCCAAAATTCATACTGTGGAGCCCCGAGTGCGAAAATTGGTGCAGTACTTAACGTCATCACCTTCACATTTGAATTTCAATATGCTATTAAGCGAAATATTTCCTTATTTTAAATGTTTGGCATGTTCATATCTTGTGGGTTTAAGTCGATAATGTTTCCAGGAATACATTTCTATATTGCAACAGAAAGTAACAATAATTCTAAGATAAACATAATATTTTATAACTCTGTTATAACCATAATATAACTCTACAGTATTAGATAAATTAAATCAACCATTTCCATGACTCATTTCCAACGAATATATATTTAAGGCAATTAGTTTTATCTAAATTTTAGGGCCTATCACGTTCATCTCAAGCTTAGACATCATCAGCCTGATCCTACACCTTGAACAAAACTAGTCACGTTAAATATATAAATTACAAGGTGGTTTTTTAATTTCTCAAATATGCCATATTTTATCAAAGTTGATATTGGGCACATCAAGTATATCAGTGCACAACTATATTACAATAAAGGACATATGATTTTATTAAGAATTCATCTTAATGATTAATGTTGCTCTCCAAAATAGCATTGTAAAAACTTCAAATCAGAATTGTTGCTCAAATTAAAATTTTCCATTTTGATTCGATAATTTTAACCAAAATTTTACCACAAATACTGAGAATTCATTCATAAAAAACGAAAAATCATCTAATGATAGCCATAAACTTTCCGTAGCTATGTAAACGAATAATCAGCGAATTTTCCATTGGGTGTAACTCCTTAATGAAGTCGTCAAATACTTCCATTTGCAGAAAATAAAATACGAGTCTCTTGGAAATAAACGAGTGAAACGAACACCAGCGAATTAATCAAACCTTAAAATCAGACAATCCTAAAGTCGTAGGACTTTTAGTTTAGAAACATCAAGCGATAACCACACGTACCCGCGCATTACGCGGCAACCCTATCGTTTCAGCAGTTCACGTAGAGAGCAAAACTTTTCCGCGATCCATTTTTCCCTCCACAAAACATGTACGAATTCGTTTGCCGCCATTCGCCCGAATTACTACGAAGTGCACTTATTGCTACACACAGTCGAAGAAGCGGATGCGAATCCCGAAAACCGCCAGAGCAAACCGAGAAAAACACAAATCTGCCTCCCTTTCAGCTATTGATCCTCTACAGCTAGTCAAGTGTAGTGAAAAAGGACAGAGCGCTTTTATTTCCCGCGTTCTAGGCGAAGGGCACCGTGCCCTCATCCCGCGAACCCTGCACGTATCGTGGATTGTAATCCACCGGAGGAGGCGAGTCTTCCTTAAAAAAAGGAACCCCAAGCCCCTTTTATCCTTCCACGCTCTCTTTTCAGCACCCTTACGGGAACATGTCTTCCTACCTTAACATTTTCATGACCAAGGGTTCACTGTTGAGATCTGCTCTAGGGGTAAAGAAAAAGCCGCAAAGTACCATGCCATTGGCGTAGCTTTACCCCGAATTTACGCAATGTTCAACAGTTTATTGGTGTACCTCTTCTGTTGCGATCTAAATAGTGAATGCAACCTTAATGCACGATTACCCTCATCCCGAGTTGTACTCATTCAACACTGAGAATAAAGTCTGAAGATATCACTGAAAGTTTCTCAGACATCTTAAAATGATAGATCAACTTAGCTTGAATTACAAGTATTTACAATAATAAAATTCTGGGATATTTAAGAGCGAAAAATTCTTCCAATTCTTCTCAAGATGAGTCGTAAGGACTCCATTTGCATACACTTTTCATTTCTGTTATCATGATAAAATCAACAAATTCCTTATAAATCAAGTTTTTATGCAAATATTTTGTCACATCATACTGTTTTTATTTCATGACGTATGCGAAGATTTGTATTATTGTAATATGATTTGTATTATTGCAACCGGTTAATGATCATTCGTCTTTCTACTGCGGTTCTAACAACGGACTCAATCATACCTTGTGCATTTTATATTCATTCGATTTCTCATTATATCCATAACAATACCTAACTTACAAGCCTCATATTATTATTACTTATATCAATTAACCAGTATAATTATGAAATAAATTCCATCAATCATAAGTAAAACAAAGCAAATTATTCTACGAAAAATGTAAAAGTGATACTCGGACACTCGTAGAAGAAGAATCTTAATTCCGAATTTTGACGTTTAACTTAAAAGGTCTTCAAGTAAGGAAAAAACGACTAAAGTTGGGTTTAAATTGGAAAATTGTATTTACTCGAGATGGCATTCAATGGTGACCGGTTTCGGCAGGTCTCAATGTCACGGCCACTGGAAAAAGGCAGCTCTTAAAAGTAAAACACTACAGTTGGGCAAACGTAAGGTTGGATGAATATTAAAATTAAATAGAACTTAAAAACTCTTGAATCGACATCTTACAATTTAATTTACTTCGTAGGCTTCTATAAAATCAATAAATCCCACTCTAAAGTAATCCTAAACTTCCTCTAAGGTTGAGGATTGGCGAGAATGATAGCTGCCCTACCTCGTCAGGTGGATCAAGCAAGGTATGGGACTCGATTTGTTGACTCTAAGAAGTAGAAAGTTTTCCCTTCCCGAAGTGCTTGTTCAAGGGTTATACAGTCTTCCCCTAAACCCTAGTAAGAACCTTACTCGGATGATTCACGCGCCCTCTTCCATCTGTCAGTTCCCTTCTTCAAACTCGGAATGACAGCGCTTCAATGCATCGCTCTAGATAAAGACCAAGATTTAGTTTCCTTCTGATGCCAAGTTTGGCAGCATTATCTCTCTCGGAAGAGATGAATCGTGGGCGGTTCTACGCAAATTAAAACAGGCTTTCCCTTTACGAAAATCACCACCTCGGCCGAGCCCCTTGTAAATAAAATTTGTTTTTCTTCGCTGCTTCCGTTCAGACCAACGTGTGTCGGCAGAGAGGAATTTAATAGATCTGAGAAAATAAACTGCCCGCCATAAACAATCCATTTTCTCTGGTCGTGAACATCAGCGGCGAAATTTATGGTGAAAGGGAAGGAGGATTGTTCTAAATTAAATTCGAACGAGTTTCCAATCTTTGGGGAAAAGCAAATTCACCACTACAAGTTTCTCCTTGAACACATATTCTGTAAATTACGTTCTATTATAACTTGATACCTTAACAATGAAAGAATTCATTTGGGCAAATGTTAACTTATGCATATAAGTTATATTATATTTACTTATATATATTAAGCTTCATCAGATGGCAGTTTAACATATGCTGCACTTACACTATTTACTCTTATCAATTATTCCTTTCTCAGGATCTAAGGAAAACTATTTACGCGGTTGTTCATTCACATACCATTTCACATATCTTCTCGAGTTTCTACCTGCAGAGAATGATTATCTATATTACAATATATCGTGACCTATCTTATTTCCAAACCAACTTTTCCTTCTTTTTCTGCAGCTATAAATTATTTGTCATTTTCAATAAGTTCTGCCTAAATCGCTCTACCATGAGAATATACGTATCATGTTAAATATAGGTGCCACTAACAAGGGGAACACCACAGGTACGTAACTAGGGTTACCTTGCATAACTATGATTACCTTAGGCTTTCAGGGTACGTTGATTACTCTAAAATAATAGTCCAAAACTTACCAGCACTAGGTCTTTGTTAATGCAAAATTTCCATCCAAAATCGGGGTAGTGCAACCGTGCCATACACGTGCATGACCCCCGTAGATCACGACAACATTTCAGCGTAATCCTCAAGTGTTATTTTCTTGGTCTTTTTATGTGCTATGGACCCAAATAGTTAACCCCCAGAAAAAGGGATATATCATCTTTGCTGCCATAGGTTCTTTCCTAGAAGGTCCTGAATTCCGGATTTTTCCGTAAGATATCCATTGTATGGATTTCCGAAAATTGTTTTGAGTACTTTCAGGAATGGAAGGGTATTCGGAATAGAGATATTGTTTGTAAACGTGTTTCCGTAACAAAAACGGCAAATATTTCCACCAATATGACTTAGGTTTAATATGAGGCTGATATCAAACATACTACATAAAATAAATTCCGGAGATATTGAGAAATCATTTTCTTAAGTATCTATTTCGCCAGAAATAAAGCTGCTTGTACGTCTATAATACTTCAAAACTGACAGACTTGTTAAAGAGATTACATTGTGAAAGACATAACTATTAATTTTATAAAGATAACTGTATTTTCTAATACTTTTTCCTAATAATTATAAGTAATATTTATAAAAATAACAATAATAATAAATCTACTTTATTCGGGCAACATTGAGACTAAAAGTTTCTTATTCCATTTAACCCATCTTCATTAACTATAGAATAATTAAATTAAAGACATAGTATAAGAAAAATTACAAGAATTTGGGATGTAAAAACTTAAGAGATTCTTAGGAAAAATAATATCCACTATAGGAAAAAGCCCAAAAAAAGGTGGGTATGAAAAACTTGCTCAAACCAAACGAGAGTAAAAACTGGAATATTAGAAGAAACATGAGAAAAAAATATACAAAAACACTACCAATAAGAACATGCATGTGATACATTTATGAGTATAGTCAGTTAACATTAACGTAAATAGTATGAATGTAAGGCATAATTTTAAAGAAAGAAGAAGAAAAGGGTGCGATACTAATGATATGCAATACAGACTGACTGAAAACTGGAAAGAAACGGGAAAGTCAACTGTTCGAAGTTTACCGTAGAAAATAGGCGTTTAAAGCCACGCTCTTATGGAAAACGAAAATCCGTTTATCGCACGAAGTTGTTAATTTGATAGAAGCTTTGGTCTGCATGAAATATTGATGCATTAACGAGAAAGCACCCGCAGATATAAACCAATTAACGGGCTTGATGCATAACAAACTCCAACTTCCCCAATCGCATTGTTTTATTAACGACGTGATGAAAAATTCAAATGAGCGGACATTGTAGAGCATGTTTTCCATTATTGCGGACGAAGAATCGCTTATTCGGACATTTAGTTCAATTCAATTTTCAATTGAGCTCCCTGGGAACAACTCATTTTTAGCAAAATGTTAAAGAAGATAGATATTCAAAGCGTAAATAAAATTTTTATCGAACAATCATACACAATACTCCAATGTTTAAACGAAATCAATTGCAAGACGATTACGATGTAAAATAGATTTAACTCAATGAGTAATTGGATATTTTTCTATAAATATTCTCAACAATTATCATAAAACATTCACATATTAAACAACAAGAACTAGATACCAAGGTAATTCATATGTAAATAATTTCAACGGTAAGTGATCCTATGATGATTTAGGACTATCCAAGCTTTCGGGATTACATTAGCTGATCCATTGTAGAACAAAAAATAGGAGTTCATTGTTGCATTATATTCCATTTTAATATTATGTTTGCATAATTAATCCGATTTTTTTCTATCTTAGATGCTTAGGGCGGATTTTATACAATTTCTAAAAACCAGTGGAACTACGCAGATACCTAAAAACGCAATTCCCTTAACATTCTTTTTTAGATTTCCATTGAATTTTTTCGAAAATTAAACGCATATTTGTGCAATAATGAGTGACTACGTCGTACTTCGATACCTCCGCCGTACTCCACGAAATCAAATCAAAATGTATTACAAATTACAATGGACGGAAGCAGCCATTACATGGTGAAACTGCATTATGGTGGAAATAACTAGGAAAAAGTTTCACAAATTTATACTTTTAATGCGACTAGACTGCTTTATACTGTTAATAGTATAGTATAGAGTAGTAGTAATAGTGTGGAATATAGTTAACAGTTGTGACTTAATGATAACTATTAATAGTTGAAATCGGTCCGGTCGCATTAAACAAATGAATCTGCGAAACGTTTTCTTAGTTATTTCCATCATATTGCGATTTTCCTTAAACTCTGAGAAATTATCTTCATCTTGGAAAAAACATAGGTGATGAGAATTATAATTATTCTAAAGTAAATTCAAATTTAATCGATACAGTTGTTTTAAAGCTATGTATGAGTCTCTGGAATTACTTCCCTTAGATGAATTATTCTTATACATATTTGTTGTGGAGAAATATTATTTTAAGTTAAAATCGCCAAAAACTAAAGCACACTAGATGAAACTAGGAAAAAGTTTAATTTTGATGTAGAAAGATTTAATAATCTATACGGTGCTAATAGATTCAATGTTCTAGGGACAAAATTTGTAATGATCTGCCCGACTATATGCACAGATTCAATACCCTTATCAGATGGAAAAAATATAAAACAGCTCATTTACAACCAATAGGTTAACTAATTTATGCATGTTGAGCACCCCCTGATGAGCTAGAATTAGCTCAGGTGGAATTGGAGGCTTAACATTTATTATTATTTATTATATTATATTATAGTATTATTTTCGTTTTGTAAGCTATTTACTTGCAGATCCTGTATTTTATTTGTATTTTATTGTTTATTTTTCGCTCTGTATCTTGTTTCGTTTGTAAATTCTTCTTAATATGATTGATTATCTGATTTCTTCTGATAATTTTGGAAACAATTAACAATCTTATTACTAGAGGAAAATAATTCTGTTTGATATTAGGCAAATAATCCACATATTTTGCTACGTCCACTTATACATATTTTACACGCACAAATGCAATGCAAGTACATAAAATAGCAGAGCGTTTCATTCCGCCGAGCTAATCTCACGGGTTCAAACTCGCCCATGCGACGCCGGTGTCCGTGAATTTTTCTGATACTGGGTTATGGGTACTCTGAAACAGCTCAGAATTCCGTATCACTTCTATAAAACGGGATACGCGCCAATGTGTGTCCTAAATTCCAAAGAGCGCCGGTGCCTAACCTCACACACCACACTCGGGGGAGCGTCAGATCCGGGGAAACTTCCCAGGGAACGTACCTTCCACAAAAAGTTTTATTATTCGCCATAAAAATATCCGACTCTCCGTATCCACTCTTTCGTGCGTGGAATGAACGGGAGAAAAGACCTCCCCGGAAAACGCCCTTCCACTTTTAGAACTCCCTTTCGCACCCATATTTCTCAGCCTTCCTCTCCGTGTTCCTCTTACCCCACTTCCGACAAACGTGCGATCTCTTGACTGGTCCAGGATGGAGAGGGATCTGATCTCATCCTCCGACTCTTGAATATCGATCCCTGCCACTGAAAGTCCAGCCAGCGATTCATGCATTGAGTTGCCGAACGAAAGGGGACGCGAAGGCTTACCGAAATCGCTAAAATATAATGGTGGTAACAAGGAGACTAACTTCAGCTAATTATAAGATTTTGTACGTTGAAGGACAAGCGATTTTACGAACGATTTCTTTAATTGAACATCGTAATGTTTTGTATTATTTGGATATTTGTAAACGTGATGATGTGAAAACGAAGTGACATTTTGGCCTGAAAATTAACATTGTAAACTCTAAAATGTAGTTTATTTATTAAAGTATATAGGAGAAGTACATGTTTTGGTGGAGATACCAGGGAGATGTCTGTTAATTAGGTCTCGCTGTAGAGTTGTGGTCTTCGAATACTGCCTGAGGGTAGTTATGTCATTTTTGGAATATTTGTTTGTTTGCAACGTCTAGTGTGAGGGACTGAGGTTTTGAAATAATTTGTTTGTAAATAATGGTTGGTGCTACAACCAGAAGAAACTACTTGCATCACATGTAATAATAAATAAATAAATAGTTGATGTACAAACGTTTGTAACATTAGCGATCGTTATGGTGATTTTTGTTTCTAATTAATGTATTCCTTTCATTAATCGGTTTAAGTTCTGTGACTACTGCCTAAGGGAGGTTTGTGAGAGGTTTCCCTCCCTTCTAGAGAAAATGCCAGGCAGATTACAAGTATTTCCTTCAATTCCTGTTATCATTGTAATGAATATTTTATTAATTATTTTCAAAGACTGCAACCGGGTGATGCACCTACTCGCAGTGAAAAATCTGTATTAATAGTTATGATATGGCATCAAAAACCTTACATATTAGTCTCAAATTTGTTTATGGTAATCCATAAATACACACTCTATCAGTCACGCCGTAGTATTCCATGCAACACAGTGGACAATTTCTACTCCAGTGTTCTCTCGTACCTCAGAACAGGGTCTATTCATCTATCACGCTCTCCGTTAACAATAAAAGGTGTCAAAAGCTTCATTTTATCTTAGTTCGACTGCAGAATCGAGTAATACAGTCGAGTGACGACCGTTGTGTCTTATACAAGACGCACCACTTGCGTAATTTTTTTCGTTAACTGACTCCAATTTTGTTTCATGTAATGTACGCACAGAATTATTCTGTAATTCCGTTCAACCCTTACCTTAATCTGAATGAACTGTGTCAAAAATTACTATACCCGAAGACGTTCGACGTATCAATCTTGAGTTTCATTAATAATGAACAAATGATACAGCACAAAAAGTTGAGAAATTTTTAAATGATACTTCATTACATATATTCTAAGCTATCTTTCAGCTCTCATAGATCTTGATTTGTGTTATTAATTTTCGACATTTCTACAAAAAAAAGTTCTGTTCTACGGAATAGCGGAGCTATTATAGCGTTCGGAATATCGAGCTAGTTCTCATGTGAAGATTTAAGACGCGACAAATGAAAAGTTAACTGATTATCTATCTTATATTCTATCTTTCTATCACATGCCAAAGTATAAATGCAGTATTTATATAATTCGAGGAATGAACCTAGAACAAAATATTTAGCATGCAAACCTAGAACAAAATATTTAGCATGCAAACATTTGTTCAAAAATCTACGGTTTTGGAGCGGTATCATCGATAATCAATAGTGATTGGTGATCATATAGTTTGAAGCAAGTTACTCACTAACACTGAAATATTCACCGCATGATAACTGCACTAACAAATCTGATTTCTTAATTTTATTCTATTCCGAAAGTTAGATAGGGCTTCGAATCTTAAAAAATGCTCAATTTCAAAATTAACTCCGAACAAATTAAGCCCATTTTGGATAATTATGAGAAAACCTCAACTGCAGAATAATCGTAACTAATTTAACCAAAGCACTGCTTTAATCATTCCATCCGAGGCAAGAGGCTGTTATAAATTTCCAAGGGATATGCTCAAATGAAATTGAAGAGGATGTGGAATTCTGTAAGGGAAATACGCCTTGGCTCCAATTGAGCCGCAAAAACCGAGCAAACGGATACTTGCGTCTCGTGGGTAACCTTTAGGGTCAGTTGCACCACTGCTTATTTTCAAGAACGCCCTTGCTTATCTACTTAGTTAACTCAACTTGAAATTGCGGCTCTTTATTCACAGTAATTATAAAAGTCACGCTGGTAGCGAAAATAAGAGAAAATTTAAAGTGGGACCGAATGACAAAGAAATATTTCTAGCTTATTCACGCAAATGTTCAACGCAGAAAACGCAATTAACCAAAAACTGAATTCTCTGAATGTTTACGTGCGAAAAGTAATCAGCCCTGGATGGGGAAAATTTAGAATTACTAACTAGAGGAAAAAAATCTATTTTTTGTAAATGAAGAATACCTAATATACCACGAACTCTTCTGGATTAAGGATTATTCTCGATATCCTCAAAGTTCAATGGAATAAAAACATACCCAAAGTTTGAGGAATATACGAAACTTTGGTATTTAATTCATTCGGCTATATAGAAGAAATTCGTGAAAAATTATTAATATATTCGAAAGAATTTTTATTGAAGAGTCAACTTTAAAAAATTTCATAAAATAGAACTTGACCTTATTTTTTATACATAATAATCTAGGTCTCAGTTCAATAGTAAACAATGATTTAACCGACGAAAATGTATATCATTGAAAAAAATCAGAAATCCAATCTAGCGAAGTATAGATTATTTCAATGAATTTGAAGGACAGTGATAAAAAATGGAATATCTTCGAACTCATAGGTATACTTGCTCGTTTCCTAGAACTAATTCTACGAGAATATCCAGAATATGACGCAAACCATACTTTAACACTAGTCTGACTAGGATTAATGTTTCCTGTTTGGTCCAGATTTTTAAAGGATGGTTCTCACTTCAACCTAAGGAGATGGGAATCAGCCAACGTCAACCTTCTGAGTGCATTTTCCTTACCCCAGCTCTCAAGACTCTATTAGCTAATTTATCAAGTTTTTCCTCAGATCCCCGTTCATTTTTTTCATCCATCATTTCCCAACTCATCAACATTTTTTCCCTACTTTTTTCCCCTTGGTCATCTATTTTGACTCGTCAAATACAAAGCGAGTCATCACTCGGAGTTGACTGAAAAAATCCTGTTTGGGCTGCATTTTCCTTTTTCTGATCTTGCCAAGGGCATTAGCCAAAACCTTACAAATACATGTCCTGTCTCAGCCGAAACTAACCTCTTCGTCTTCGGTAATACATAACTGTTGTTTTCCTTCTCTCTGCTCACCAATCACCTGGTTAAAGTATCATTTTTCATCCACTCCAAACCAGAATGAAGTTAACTGAAGTAGACTCTTGCCATAATTTCGAGCATCTTTGCACAATATTTTTAAAAGGTTTGAGAGCTTGAGAGAGAGAGATATTCTACAGTCGCTATCTGTATTCTTAAACCATGCGTCATACCAATCAATTCGAAAACGTTTTTTTCTTTACGATTTAAAGATAAATTCGTAAGTATTCATATTATATCCTTTCGTTGGTAGGTATGTGTGCTTCAATAATCCCTATTTAATGCCATTACTTTCGTTACACAGTAACTTAAAGCACTCTTCATTATCTTACAACTTTTACTCTTTTCTTCCCTTGGTCTTTTCTCTTGATTCTATGCTCTACTATTACTGTTGATATTATCTTCTAATATTTCTACTTCTTCTAATACTTTTACTTTCTTTGGTAGTCCCCCTCCTCTCAATATTGGACACAACCGTTTCCTCTCTCAATGCTTATTTACTTCAATTAAAACCATCGGCTTCCGGTATATCTCTAACACTCCGTGTTTGCTTTCTTATCAACCAAGTTATAAGAAGTTAACCGATAACTTCAAATATCATGCAGTGAACAATGTTCAATGCTGCCACTACTAATACCTCTGAGCGATCTTACGATCGCAAATGGCATTAATGATGAAGGATTGAAAGTCATCAGGAGGAAACCTGTGGTAGTAGTCTGTTCAGACAATTAATAGAAAATAAAATGGAAGAATTGAAATTTTTTATTAGCGATTCAAAGAAAAACGTACCTTAGCATTCCGATGGAAGGAATATAATAAGAGTATCTCGAGAAGGAAAGAGCAGAGAAGTGAATAAAGAAAGTCAATTTTCCATTCAAATGTATTTGGATAAGATATATAAACGGAAAAAACAATATTCTGGTGTTATTGTAACCATTTTATAATCACAAGCAAGAATTTAAATTTATCACATAAAATACATAATCAGTAAAATAACATAAATATTTTAGTAGCGAAAAAAATAAGTCGTAATAGCAGTCAAATTACAAATTTTATCTCGGAAATAAAATACCCTTGAAAATCAAAAATTCAATCACGAGTAAGAGAAAAATCGCATTACTTTGCAGAATATCGACGCAAATCAGAATGCTGGTAAGAAAAATGACAAGATCCATTTTTGCAAACGAAAGATATGGATTCCATAAAAAAACTCCTCATTGAACCTAATGAGTGCAGGAGTACTCCCTTTCCGCTACGTTATTGGAATGGTAGTGCCATCTCTTTGACTTCAATTGGGGGCTTTTAAGTCCAATAGCGTACGACGCCAATGTGACTCCTTCCTGCTTCCATTGCGAAGTACCGCCCTCCGCAAGGAAATGGACGTGGAAGATGGGTCAGAAGGCCAAAGATCATGTGCCATTTTTTCCCTTCAGCGCGGAGGTCCAATTTCCACGTTTACAGAAGCTTCCGGACCATTTGATTAAGCCGCTTTTTTCTCTCCTCCGATAAACGACGCAAAAAAGACGCCTGATTCTCTCGCTCTCCGTGACATTTTTCTCGCTTCCTCTCATCTACGAATCCTTTACGATCGACAAAGGAGATGTCACCCACAACTGTAGTCTTTCCTACACCGGTATCCAGTTGTTCTCCCCACTTTTTATTCAAACTATCGCAACTAAATTATACAGAAGTGAGTAGGGCGTGGCTTGATAGCTAAAAGGTTGGAATACCTAACTATTCTGACCACTAAGGAAAGTCGGAGACCTGGGTTCGAGTCCCAGTTAGGTCACTATTTTTCGCTTCTTGTACAGTCTTAAATTATGGGCATGTATCTCCTGGAGATGACGCTCTTTCTGAAAATAGTTTCGAAATTAACAATGGTAATATGTTTGTGAAGTTACGGTAATACTCACACGAGACAAATTTTATGATCCCCATTAGATTACCACTACCTGATTTGAATACAATGAAAGAATTGATGAACAAAATGTTAAAAAAATATTACGAGAAATACCACGAGGAATTTTCCATCATTGATAAGAAATTAAGGGTTGCGCGAGAGGCTATAAGACAATACTCAGACCAAAAACAATTTACTGAAGACAAATTGATTACCAGGATCCAGCGAACGAATTATGATGAATGGACTAAGGTCAAAATAGACGGTTTTTAGCAGAAAATGCTCTTTGATGGTTTTCTTTGAATTATATGAGTTTAAAGACTTCAATCACTTCGATGCTTTGATGTACAAAATTACCATAGTTCTAAGAAGAAACAATCACACAGTTTATTTATGTTTCAGTTTGTTCACATTTTATATTCCTGAGTTTGACGGCTTCCTTAATGTGGTCACTGCGTGGGCTCTGGGGTAGCCTCATAATGGTTTAAGGAGCATTTTATCTACGTCATACATACAGATGTACCCTGAACACCATCTTGAGGTAAATGGCATAGGTTACAATACGCCATGACTCTACTTCCCAAAACGATTACTTTCACCTATCTTTCGCCAAATAACCTTAAAGTTTCAAAGCGATTGAATCCGTAATCTCTTTTCCTGATCTTCTTCGCACTATCCGAACGCCTCATAAAACGAGAAGGTCACATAACATCAGCGACATCCTCTGAGAGCGTAATTTCTCTGATTTAACTAAGTAAATTAAGTCTGATAACATCTTCTATCTTCTATCATTCCGATTCCGACCACCTTCTAGAGATACAGAGTCCATCTGTCCTATAATCTGCATATCGCTGATTGAATTTTTATAGCAATTCTTTACACAGCATATTTTCTTTCGTTACACTCTTTCAAAATTCACTAATTTAGCACTTAAAGGCAGGGTACCATACACTACATGCATATTCAAGGTGAGGTCTCATTAAACGCCAAGTAACATTCCTCGCTGACTTTCCTTCGCTCGTATCGAGCATTTGCCTGATAAAGCCGAGTTTCTTCAGTACTTGTCAAAAATGATTAGGGATGTGGATGCCCCATGGTTACTCCAAGATATTTCCCGTAATATGCTGTAACAGGGTAATTTAAATCCATATTTTAACGTAAGGCGTGTACAATATCCTCTCTTACTTTCTTAACTGCCCCTACTATCATGTTTGGAGACATAGAGCTCACACTTCCAAAATCAAAGTACCCTAAGAAGAGGAACTCCCAACAAAACTTTGTTGCATTTCCGAAGGAATAATATAGAACTTTCCCAATTTCTTTAGCCTCGATTTATCTCCCGTATTTATTTGTCTTCTATATTGACTTTCCGTGCCATTCTTTCTCCTGCTTCGTTCATCATCCACCCTGAAAATCGCTTTCCTATTGTTAATTCTTTCTTTCCCTCTGTTTCTGACCGCATTTCTTTGATCGTTTTGAACGGACATTTCTCACGCCCACCGACTAGGACACGCCTTTCATCTCCTTGAGCCCATAGTGTGACATTTAGTTCCTCTCCCTTTCTCAACACTTTTTCATCCATCTCCCCTCCTCATCACCGCAGGCATCCGACCCATCACATCTAGGAGGCCTTCTTTATGGATTCCATTCCGCTAGTCCCTTGGTCTGACCCATGTCAGCGGTGAACCATGCCCATCCCCCTATTCCCCCAATATTCCTTTCCCATAGTCCTATCTTCCGCCTTCTTGTATCAATTCTTCATTCCTCTTTCACATACCCTGCTTCCGCAATTCTTTCCTATTGCCATCGCTTCCTATTCCTCCATCTCCGATCGCATGTATAAGCCACTCCGCGTACTTTGAGTGATTCTATTTACTTTCTTTATCTCTTCATCTTATTAATGGTACATCCTGCTATATTTTTATACCATCCGATTTATCTCTTCTTATATTACTTATTTCATGCCCAATTCATCAAAGCTCTTCAATAGCCAGATAAGTAACATGTATAGATATAACATGTATAGAAAAGTACTAGGATTGAATTCATTTATTTTTAATTTCTTTATCTATTAATAATTATTTTTTCAAGTTGCTATGGGATTTTTAACAGAAGAAAATCCATAAAAAAATATAATTCCGAGCCAATCACAGATTCAACATCAGAAACAAAAAATTCGAAATTTATGAATGGGAATAAGTACCACTTGTTAATGATTGAATAATGATTATATTATAATTTTTAATTATAAAAATATTAGTATACGGATCAAAGTTATTAAGCCTTCTAGTATGAGCTTTTAAAAATAGATGAAATCAAATCCAATTATTTCCAAGGGATTATTTCGCCATAACATGGTTCGTCCAAGAGACATTTTCCAAAAGGATAACTCTCTCAATTGGCGTTCTTAAAGTTAAAAATTTTAAAATATTAGCAATATTATCTTTTTGAAATAGGCTTTTTGCCTTTTCATTCTAAAAAACGGTTTAATAACGAGCAGCTTGCTATCTTCTAAACCATCCAAAGTTCGACGCCAAATCATATAAAGAGTAAATGCATGTTTTTTTCTATTACATAGCCCGGAAATATTTTTGATTTTGCAGAAAAATAACTTTAAACAATGACCATCAAACGAAGCTCTTCCAAATAATTATTTGAGACGCCAAACAGAAAACACCCATTAGGGAACATCATTCCCCACGAGAAACCTTTTTGACTGAAACGACAATAGCTTCAAAAATCATAGGATGGAACAATATGGACGTAATGTTTCCGGCAGACATTTCGCATGTATGAACTGTATGTACCGAAACTTTGGTAAAAAGTCCATACTCCGTCAAAGCTTTGCAATAGTATTGCTTTTCAGAGTATAGCGAACCCTTTAGTTTAAAATTTTCTATTAATTTCTTATTGTTTGATAGTATATTCTTAGTATTTGATTTAGTTTATAGATTATAAATTAGTTAGATATTCTAAGTATTTGTTATTGATTGATATTGAGTTTTTAATATTGATTTTCTCATGCTATAATTAGTGCAGTAGTCGAGTAGATGGCATATAAATAATATTAACAAATTCTGAATCATGCTTAGTATTTTTTGCGGCTGTTATGCTAACTAAATACTTTATTTTGATAATAACATATTATATTTGTTTTAATTTTCATCATTAATTTATGAAACACTCCAAATTTTAAATTAATTGTAATTTTAGGTTCCTGATTACTTAACCTGGCACTTCCTGATGAGCCTACATCTGGCTCAAGAGCACAATAAAGATGAATATTTATATAACAATCCTGTTCTTGAATTTCTCATTCCATGTAAATTAATTTGTAAGCCATTCACAGGCAGGAAATATTCATTACATTATAATACTGTGTTGTTTGAATTTTCTGAATAAATTCTTACCAATAAAAAAAATTATATAAGTTAATTTCCTATTCGCAAAGCACTCCAGAGAACTGAAAAAACCCTAGTATGTAACTCCTCCTCAGTTCCCTATCACGTTTTTTCCTTTCGCTTTAAATCCTATTCTCTTTAACTCCTCCTGTGTCCGTCAAACATTTCTCCCCCGTCATTTCGTTCTTAATCCGTCTTTTTCCCCACACGTCCCCCATGATTTTTACGCAACGTTCACCTTAATCCACGTTTAGCCACCTCTGCCGTTTACCATCCTGGACAATATAGGGACTCCGATTGCGGTCCTTCCCTCTCTAAGCTAGTCGGCTTAAAGGGATTTATTTATTCATTCGTTATGCCAGTTGGGTCAATTTACAGTGCCTGGGATGACGCTCGTCCGGGAGTTATTAAAAAATAACGACGAAAGACAAATAGTTCTCCCTCGAGGAAGAGCACTTCGCGCAAATCCACAGTCGAGAGGCAGAATAAGGATTAATCTCTATTCACTTACTTCTCCAATTTTTTCATCCAGGTTAATCATTTTCGCCGTAGGATTTTCTGATGTTTTCGATGAGTTTAATTAGGTAGCGTGATTTAAACAAGGATATTTTAGTATCTCTCATAAGAATAATTGAACTTTATGTCTGGACAAGGTATTTTGGTTAGAATATTTCTCGTCGTGGAGGTGTACAGCGGTACTCCATAAAAATTAATGTATTAATTTTATTAAATTTACTTATCTTATCTTTACTTACACATCATAAATAATTTTTTCACGCATAGAAATTTAGTTTAAATTGAAATATTAACAATAAAAATTGGTTTTAAAAAAGAGATTTTGAAAATGTCGCTAAGGAAATAACTTTTTACGTTCTAGGGAAAGCTCTTAGCGCTGCAAGTAGTTCGATTTCGCAAAACATAACAAAGAATCATAGGACATCAAATCCAAAAATAAATTATATACACAAGGAACAACTGATTAAGTAATAACTACATTCAACCGAAAGGAAAAGCGTTTCACAGTTTACAGTGCCTGGGATGACGCTCGTCCGGGAGGTATAAAGTGTTTTATTTCAAAGGATACTGAAATAAAAAGTTATAGACATGTACAAAAATATTAAGTTAATACTTGTATTGAGTGTGGAAAAAGAAAGCTTCAAAGACGCAGAACGCGGATTTACGTTACTTTTGCAATTGCAATCAAATTAACTGATCAGAGTAAAAATGAGCTTTCTCAAAGTTCGTTTTTATTCGGATGCATATATGTTAAATTATAAAATCCATGAAAAATCAATAATAAATTATTTATCAAATATAAACAAAAACGTGGATTCTAAATAGAATAATAATCTCGCACTTTGTTAGCTTGTGTTGCTTGGATATCTATTTCCAATGCAAGCATGAAATACAGTAAGATTTCCCGGTTAATTACTGCTTAGCATAATTTATTTGAATGCTTCATTGGAGTACGTATTCAATCAAACACATCCCGACATTTTTATTTCCAGGGATTTGTTGAAGCTTTCAATTAATCGACGTGAAAAAGAAAAGAAAATTTGTATTTGCAACAATTTAAAGTACTTTATACAACATGATTATTAAATATTTCTGCATAAATGAACCTCTTCATTGGCACTCTCAGATTGACCGTCACAATTAATATTTTTTAAATTGCTTCTCATAAATTATTGTCTTATTTCAACTAATATAGCGATTTCCAAGTTTTTAACTCCAGACTGTACGCAAAAAACACCGCAAATTGGATTTTTAATATAGGAAGTAGTTTAATTGTTTCACTATAGTACTGCTTAAGTAATAAAGCGCTTCACTCTAAGGACGTATTAAGATTAAAATGTTTTAAAGTCGTAAAAGACTATTTATTAGAACATCAGGAGAAGTTGGAAGGAAGAATAGACTTGAAAAAAGTTCGACAGGACCGGGAATCGAACCCGGGTCTCCCAATTGCCGGTACTCTGTCCGTTGAGCTATCCTGCCAGAACATTCCTGAACTGCAATCCAGAGATCCTGGTTCGATTCCCGGACCCGTCGGACTTTTTTCAAGTCTATTCTTTCTTGGGATTTTTCCTGGGTGCAGTCCATCTTGTGCAAAATAACCATTTCCTATTTTCTTCATCAGGAAAAGGTTCGTAACAATTTTAAGAGTTTGAAAAACCGTATGCTGCTTGTAGAATGCGGATAGGACACATTTTTTTATGTTAATCAATATTTTAATAATATACTTACAAATATGCTTCATGTAAATGGACCATTTAACATATATAACTACACAAAAATTCCTACAGATAAATGATCATTGCCAGTTATAAAATTCAACTTGTCCAAAGGATACTCACAAAGTAACCAAACCTTCCCTTGAAAATCTTCCTGCAAAAATCTCGAACAAGAGCTAATCCGACGAGGTTGCCCTGCCACTGTACCACTAACATTTCTTCAGTGGGAAGTGTTCATGCAACTTTAAATCAAATTCATGGGATGTATTCGCGTGAAATCCACAATCAGTGAGCCGAGTTTCCTTTGTCATACTCCGATTCTGGTCCACTTCGTACCCGCTTTTACGTATTCCATTTCTGAGTGAACACACTATGCTTTCATTCCCACGAGACTCGATCCAGTTTGCTTACTTTTAATGAATGCAATTCTGAGCTCAGAACGTCCGCAACGTTATTTAACCGGAATACTGTTTGACTTCCAATGGCTTCGTTCCATACATTAACACTTAAATTTGTTCGAAATAAAATCAAGAAGATTTTCTCGCGGCATGTAGGAAATTACGATGTTTCATTCTTTACTTCGACCAGCAAAACTCTTTCTCTACTGAGTCTATATCCAACCGAGAAATAAAATTGCATTAAGAAAAGATCCCAATGCGTTTCTACGCGTATAAATCCTTATTATAAATATAAACTTTGAGGAAAACAAAATGTTCAACTATGAAAACTTCATAAAATTCGCTGCTTGGGCCATGACCTCGAGATGTCTCCGTCACGAACAAATTTCTTGTGGTTAGTAAAAGTAAATATTTTCATTTTTTCTTAATGCCTACTTCCTTATACTGGCTTGAATGTTTAGTTCAAAATTAATATTTAATATTTATTCCTGTTATTGACTGAGCTCAGTTTCTTTTACTTTATCTCAAATGTCCAACTAAAATAGTATGGATTATATATCAAATCTAATCTAATTTATCCTCAGAAATAAGTTATAATTATCGATATAGTAAGAGGTACCGCATTCGGAAATGAAGAGTAAATAATAAAAAGGATTTGTTACTCCCAAATCTTTCTAATTGTTTCCTAATCATGCTGTACCAACAAATAAAGAACGTATTTCCTGCCATGTAGAGTTTTTATTCAAAGCATCCCTTCTGTTAGTAATTTGGTCGGCTTTATCATTATGTCTCCTCCCATGTGGATCTTCATGGGTTCTATGATATACGTTTGAATACGAATTATTTAAACGATTTGCCTTTTCTGTATCATTAGTATCTTTATATATTATCATCCCGTATTATATTATTATTCCTGTATTATTATAATATTATATACTGTATAACTTATATTTGTGGATTCTGTATCATTTTTTATGATGGAATGAAAAATATACACCCTATATCATAAATCCTATAACTAAACTATCTGGATTAAGCATAAGAAGTGTCTGTACAATTTTTTCTTATTTAGCCGAAACTTAATCATCGGTAGCATAATAAAACTAACTATTGACTCAAATTTTATGTAAACCTTTACTATCTTCAATTCTTTCTAATTTTCTTCTCCTTAATCATAGTGAAAAAAAATTACTCTTACCCCATCAAGAAGTAATTCTTGCTGAATAAGCTGGTTATTAGTTTATAATACCGAATAGACAGATCTCAAAGAGGTATTTAAATTAACATGGGGACATATGCCAAGAATACTTAGCGATGTAAGTGAAAGCAAGTAAGTGAGAGTCCCAACCCGATGCAAGGAAATGCTGGAATTAACGTAAAAGGAGTAGTGTATAAAATAAAATTCCCTGGGCCGTATGCTGCTAGGAAACATTCTACAGTAGGATTAAAGCTCACCAAAAGGATTACTCATTGGAGCAAGGACGCTGGCTGGCAGAACGGGAAACTCCCTCCATCCTCCTTTTACGAGCGGTAAAATTTTAATTTTTGTTTGAATTTAAGACCCTCTTCGAGCGAGCAGCGACGTTCCCTTTAAATACAGCTTAGCGAAATTCGATAACCTTTTCTGGTCGTGCGGAAGCGCTAATGGATAAATAGTTTTAAATTTGATTACGCTCGTGAAAATGACGGAAATGAAATAAACTGAAAATTCATTTAGGACAAGAAAACAAAGCGGACCGCATATTTCATTGTGATGAGACATTCGGATGGAAAAAAATACTTCCTGCTTTCCCGAATTCTAATCAGACAAAACGGCCCTTAATTAAAACTTCCGTATTTCCCTCAAACCGTAAAAAGTTTCACCCAAATCGTGCCTTCTGTATTTTTCCACGTGGCCCGGCAACTCAAAGTGGGACCATTAAAGTACGACAACTCCTCGGACCCGACAATTCATCTTGCGACAACTGACCAGACTGCAGCTAATTGCGCGAACAATAGATCGCTACGATAATAGAAATAATATAAATTGTGTACGTTAAAACAATTGAGTGGTAGACTTTTGACCGATTATTGACTAAACTAGCTAATAAATTGTTTTAAATATATTTGATAATAAATAAATCGCGTCATGAGCTGCCACGTGATCAGTTGTCACACGGTGAGATGTTCTCTGAATTGTCGCACTCTGAGTTGTAACTTTGGAACCATTTTTCCAAACATAAATCGTCAAAATCGCATGGTTTGTGCCGACCGAAATCTTTCCCAATGGATGATTAATGAAAGTGCTCTGAATTCTTATCACAAAGAATCAAAAGATCTCTTAGACGAAGAAAGGAGAAAGGTTTTGCCGGTTGGGCCACGGATGTTAAGTGCTTTAACGATAACATAATGAGCGCCTGAAACAACGCTTCCCGCGGGACTTCGAGGTGTTGCGGGTGTCATAAAAGACAGGAGTAGAAGAGATCAAAGCGACTGCCTCAAAGCGCGCACTTTCAAACGAACGGGAAAAGAGAAGATAGAAGAAAGAAAGACCAGGATATTCAACTACAAGGAATCGATGGGAGATTAATAGGTTCTCGTGTTTAGGAACGATGACCGCGGACTAGGTCCTTAAGTTCTTTTAAGATGGAACTATAAAGGCTTCATTTCGTGGAAGAAAATTAGGATAGAGAGAATGGTCAAAGGTTTAAATATACTAGATATTCATAAATTTTTAATTCAAAGATTTTTGATTATAATATAATGATTACAAAATAATGATTAATTTTATTCTTTGAATAAATCCTACATTTTTACACACTGAATGAACTTATGCTTGATTAATTTCAGGATGATAAGAATGCAAAATGTAAATAACTTCCTGAAGTAACTCATTTGAATATATAACAAATCAAAAAATCTTATTTAATGGTGCAGCATTCATATTGAAGAAACCGTCAAGTAATCTTGAATTACTTTCGGATAATCAACATGAAATATCTTTAATTCATATCTGATTTTATCCTATATGTTTAAAATTTTCATTTCATAAAATACTTCGAACCAAAGCGTGACTGGAATAGCTGAGTATACTAGTCCTTAGCATCGTATTAGAGTACATGTAAAAATTACGGTGCGTTAAATTTTGGTGATAAATTTAAATATATATTTGTCATGTTATTAATAATTCAGCAAATCGTGAGCTTGCACGATTTCTTCCCTCATACCAAGTCACGCTTACTTCCCAACAAAAATATAAAATTAAATTTGAGGTATTCTCTTTATATTTTTAATTTGGAAAGATAAAGTCGGCTCAGAGAGAGGTAAGCCATTTCACACCAAGGAAAGAGAGTCTAATCAACGTAATTCTAAAGATAGATTTGTATAAAAGAACACCATTTTATTTTTGGAGTTAAAATAACAAACATATCTAAAAAGTGAGACTTCAACATTAATTATGTTCATCAAACAAATCGCGATTACGATAACCACATTAATAGTTGAGCGTTTTCCAAACTTTGTTCTGCGGAATGCTGGTGTTCTTCAAAATCTTACTGAGTGACTCGCGAAATATTATGAAAATCAGTATGTATCGTATGATATCCAATTATGAAACATGTTTAAAAGTTATGGGCTCCTCTCTTTGTGCATGGATCAATACGATATGATATATGAATTACTGAAATACTGAATCTCACATATGTACGTGCATACATCAAATTTTTATGACTGATGTTTACCAACTGAAAATATAAGGTATTACGATTAAATCTGAAATTGTGGAAGAGTTACGAGAGGAAAAAGTTTGGGATGCGATGCTAAAACTGATTACATTTTTATGGCATGAAAAGTAGTATAAGAATTATTTTAAAACTGCTATGCACGTATCTTTCGGATAAACGCTATATAGTTTTTTTGTCTTTTTTTCTGCTAAGCTGAATAAATCCAACATTTGCTACGTGCTTTTAGCAATAAGAGTATATTTTCGTAAAATAACAGAAAAACGTTTGAAAAAACATAAATATTAGTTTTTCGTTAGCAGAGTATCAAAAACAAAAGGCAAAATGAGGAGAGAACATTTTGATTTTATCAAATACGATAAAGCTGTAAGACACAGCATGTTTGCAAGAATCTCTATATACGTGTATTTAAATTTAGAACCAATACCCGTTCTTGTCAAATAATGCGGAAGGTTATTTAAACCGGAATTGTTTCCATTACTACTCACTCTGAGAATTCGGCTATTTATTTATTCAAGACAGTACGAAGAATGGGTGGGGGCGGAAAATAAAACAGCGATGATCTTAGTGTGGGGATGCGGCGGGAAAAGGAGCGATTGAAGTGGAAAGTCTATTTGGAAGAGGTTCGAAAAGTTAAGAAGAGAGCAAATACCGAAGAATGAGGAAAGTCAGGAGAGAGAAAATCAAAGGGAAACGCATCTGATGCTGATGTTCAATGAAGAGAAGAAAACATGGAGATATAATGACGGCGAAAGCTCAAAACCCGCATTGAAAATAAAATTAAGAGAATAACATCACATTTATTATCCATCACTATATAAGGAGTAGCCGTAAATTTACTTACAAATTTGAATTTAATCTCTCTTATATAAAAAACATTCACAAATATGGAAACAAAAAATATTTTTTGGATATATTAGCCTATAGAAACAATCAATTTTATCGAGCTCTAAATTTAAACTTCAGAAGCCATATTTATTTACAACACGATCTGTACTACATCGTTATTTATTAATTAAACTACATATGAAATCTGTAAATCCCGATTTTAGATAATATAAGGAAAACATACAATAAAAAATTGAATGATTCATACCTAAAAGTAAAGGTATTCACATAAAAAATCCATAACAAACCAAACTTTTACTAGATTTCATTTCTTGCTATGGATTTTTTACACGTTAATAAGTACTACAATATTAAACCTGAATCTGAATCGTATACCTGAATCTTCTTTGTATGTCTTGTAATCACACGACATTTCAAATTGCATTACAAATATTCTTTTTATTAGTTACCTTTTTAAGCGGAAAATACCTCCTAAGAATTTAGTTTTAGGTTTTTATCTTTCACATTTTTAACGACGGGTATATTTATGGCCATCCACGTCTGACTTCTACCATAAAGAAAGTTATTAACTCCCTCCACAGTCGAATAGAAAATGCTACCTAAATAATTTTTATAGCTTTGGTCACACATAAACGGTTTCTTCGTTAACAAAAGTTAATTAAAGAAAGCGGTTGAGCTTTAATTGCGGTCTCCGTCAAATAAATTTTAAAAAGATCGTTAACTCAACCAACGACCTCGATAGAAATCTTTATTGTTGAAATAGCCATTTACAACAGCCATTAGAGGAGTGTTATACCTGCTTAAAAGACGTTAAACACTGTAGCATCTTTCCATATAGGCCCTAAATTAGATAATAAAACAAGTAATTAAGTGGAAGCTTAATGTAAGTGAATGTAATAAGGGCTAGAAAGGGAACTTTCTCCGCCTTCTAAAAACTTTTACGTCCAAGCACGTCTTGGATGGAAACGAATTGTTTATTATAAATGCAGTCATGACTTTTACTACTAGTTCTTTCGTTGACTGCAATAACCTCTCAATTAGTTTGAAACGATACTCAAATTAATCAATAATCTATAAGAAAATGTAATTATGGCCATTATTGATTATTAGCTATTATATATAAGACTAGATGGATGAGCCTCTATACAATACATGTCAGCTTGTTTTCTTACTTTTATACATTTCCATTGTGCAGAAGTTATATTATATTTGAAACTCATTTCCTGTGTTATTTTGGATTTTATGGCAATGTTTATTGCACACTACTACTTGTGTTTCCATCAATATATTATTCATGTATACAAAAATTTAATGTACATTTTTGGTCTATGGTATTCACGCAAACATTTGATGGAATATATAAAATTTTAAACTTTATTCTTGAATGATTTCCTCTAAATTTTTAAAATGAAATCGCCAAAAGTGAATTATGAAGACGACATTCGTCCGATTTTTTAACATTCTGGTACTTTATTAGTTTAAGATTGATTTCCTGGAGTCTTAATTTTTAATTCGGAACAAATAGCTCCCGGATAGTCATGTGGACAGCGCGTTTGCCTTTGGTGAAAGCGGTTCCGGGTTTGAATCCCGGTGGGAGCCAATATGCGAAATGACCTAAGCTGTCGAAGCACTTTTAGCAATACTACTACTATACGGAACAAATATCCATCAATAAAATCAACTTCATTTTTCAAACCAGGCATATACGAATATTTCATAAGAAATGCATATAAAGATAGTAAAAGTTTGTAGTCAGAGTTTTCACTCAGATAAAAGACACAAACACGGAATAAAATTCTCAAATTCCATCACCACTCTTTCAAGAGATCCGAAAAATTCAGAGGAAGATCATGCGTAGGAGCTCAGTAATAAAAGTGAGCTAAGACTGGAGATTGAAAGAAAGGAAGGGCGATTGAGATAAATCTGTTTCACGAGGAGAATGTAAGATAGAAAAGATTTGGATGGAAAGTGGATTGGTTTTAGAGAGAAAAATACCGGCCATAGGTTAAAGTAGGAGTTGTCGAAGAAAAATACTTGGAAAACTATATGGGGAAAACGTAGAAAATGTAAAAAAGTCTTCAAGTAAATACAAATGTAGAATACATGAAGTAGACATAAACAGACCGAAAGTAAATAGTCTGGAAAGATGACGGAGTGAATACCAGAGATAAGGACTATTTTTTCTAAGATCAGAAAACAATTTTCGTAATATATAACAAAACAGTTACGTCTGCTTCATAATCTGGGTTACCTCTAATTGATGTTGGCTTTTGGAGTGTTGGCATTCGCAAATACTTCCCAATATTCCGCCCGGAGTTGCCAATTTTAAATAAGTTTTCACTGTTTTTAATGTGATTGCTTTTCTATTGCAATTAAGATTAACTTAAATCACTGCCTAAAATGTAAGTCAAATTCAAAAACGCAGCATTAGTTCCTCGAAGACCAATGCATATCTGTGTAGAATGCGAGAAACGTAAGTTGTTGAGATCAAAGCTTATCAGGAGCAAGGTATTTTCAGTAATAGTCTTCCGGTAATCCTTTACGAGAACATCCCAATTAATGCTAAGAGGCAACCCTAATTAAAATGTTTACATTTGATTTGAGCCATTTCAAAATTATTAGAAGGTCAACCTCATTATTAATATTTTTCTATTAATTCCATTTTACACTTCATCTCCTAGTAAAACAAACCAAATATTACATGAGCTATTTTTTATACAAAATATAACCTCTGAGATCTACTGCCATTGAGTCGGTAGAGACAAAATACATTGTCTGCGGTCTGTCCACTAATTAATAATGCGTATCATGTTAACCAATAGTAATTGTTGCTTGCTTGCAGATACATTAGATGTCATAAAATAACTATTTCACCATTAATACGTTTTAGTCAATAACCATTTCAATTACCTCGATATACATTTTAACGCGTAAACAATTTTTTGCAATTGCCAGTTTCTCGAATAGTATAAATTAACTTCACACGGTAAGGAAAACGGCGTGCATTTTAAAAAGAAAATTCTTGGGTTTACTCATTAGAGAAGAGAAAGGTTTACGAGCGAGGCAACAATTTAGCAAAAATGTCATTTTGCATAGAGTGGGCTAAGGTAGCAACGAGGTGAGGTGTGTTTGACCTCTCTAACACGTAAGTTGACGCTGTTTCCGTACCGAGAGAGGGTATAAAGACCCCTTTCGCAGAAAACAACTCATTTTCTCGACGAGAAGACAAATATTTGGCCTCTCTTTCAGTGTGCCTACCGTCTATCGCTCTTTTCCTGCTCCCTCGTCACTCCCAACCTCTCCACATACCATCACGCGTCCGCTTGAGGTGATGAAAATATTTGCAGGAATTGTAATTTGTACCGCAAGTTCTTTATATTTTTGTGAGGCTTGCATTACATTAAATGATTCATATTTGTCATTTTTCTAAGTAGATACGGTAAGGAAATAAACTATAACACGGCGGTTTATGAAGAGATTCCCTCGAATGACCGACGTTCACTTGACTGATACTCACTTAACCGACACTAGATTGCCCGACTGCTCGGTTGACCGACAGCTTGATTGAACAACATCTTGACTTACAATTGTTAGTTCCTTCTAAATACGCTGTTGCAAATACATATGCCACGGAAGTTATATATAATTCTTAATGGGATGGATTGTGTTGGGTTGGAATTTCGTCTAATTAAGCAGTCGTTCAACTGTCTGTCGGTCAATCGAGCTGTCGAGCCATTGAGTATCGGTCAAGTAGAGCTATAGAGGGATAGTTGGTCATTTGAGGTAGACCGGATGATGAATAATCGAAAATATTTATCTTTTATTATAAAATTCTTTTATCTAACTATATATTTATAAAAATGTCATCTTGAGTGGTAAAATATTATCTTATGATGATATATAGATGGCATAATAATAATGCCTTCTTTCTTTTTTGGGGCGAATTTTAGCCTAGGAAGGTTATTCCTACAACTAACCCCTTTCCTTAATTTTATTCCTTTTTTTGCATTTTTATTTTATTAATATCACACCCACACACAACATGCACAGACAACCATTCCCTAACCATAGAAATCCGATTAGCCGGAATTCCGGAACCCGGGACCGTATGGTTGGAGCGTTAACGCGCAAGCACGTTAACCACTCCGCCACCACGGCCGGCGGTTAACATACAAACATAGATGTAGATATGTAATAGTTGATTCGTAATATGACAGCATCGCTATTAAAATTTACATTGTGTACTTCTTTGAATGTAAGTAATCTTGAAATGTCCGTTTCTTACGGAAGTAGAGGCAATGTAAGCACGGAAGAGAGGCAAAAACAACTGATGAATAAGGTAAAAACTGAAAAACAACTTTGATGAATAAGGTGAAAACACGAAAACCCGTATGTTTTAACGAAATTTCAGTCCTTTGATCCTCAAATACAGGAAATGATACCTTCCAGCCTTGTTTAATATTCCCACAGGTAAAAAGAAAGATTAATTTTTCACTGCTCTCGTAAAACTTCCTCAACCTTTCGTCCAATCGTATTTGTAGAAATGCTTTTTCCTTTGAACCTAAATAAATAATAGTTTGTTTTCCTTCCCTCTTGATTTTTAATTCGGAAAGAGTCTAGCGTATTTAATATTTTTGATACTGTACCTTAACTTTACTCTGAAAAAATCTAGAAATGAGCTGCTGAAATATATTAACATACAACTGAAGTAAAAGGCTAGTAATACGATTATGACTGCCATATTCAAATATTTCTGTAAAAATGAATGAAACATATGAATGAAATGTATCTCTATCGTAACTGAGGGTGGTCTACAGACTAAACGTAAGCCATACAAAAGTTAACACTTATTTTACTCCATTTTAGCTACCAAGTAAAGAAATACTGTCCCCATCAATGTGTTTGTATCATGTTTATAATAGATATAAGAGAAAATATTTTCAGAAAAAAACAATTCTTATCTTATCTGATTTCCCGTAAGACAAAGTACAATCATTGGTTTACCATATGACAAAGTAGTTCATATAATTCTCATATATTTTTTAATAGGTTAGAGAACATTTTGCCACCTTATTTTTAGTCGTTCAGCGTGTTTTTTTCTAGCTTTTAAGTTTTTTATGATGAAGAATGTTTAAAATAAGAGGAGGGATTATTTTATTATAGATCATTCAGAAAGATAGGATCTATGCAATAATAGTAGTGATTTTACTATAACTTTAATTTAGTTCCGTATTTTTGGTGGGGGAACCCATTAGTAGAAAAGTAGCTGCAAAACTACTTCTCAAATTTGACGCTCCTTCTTCAATTTTTCCTCAATATTTTCAATATATACCCCTATTGTTTGCCAACCAAAGTCCTCTGAATATAAAAAAATGATCACGTCTTCATTGGAGCAAATTCCTTTCATCGAAGACAACTCTCACTATAAACACTTAACGGACACAAACATAAATCCGGGACCTCACTTCTGCAAGGACAGCAATCCCGCGTATCGCACCACTCAATCACGTAATGTTCTCGAGATAAGGAATGCATATGACGCCACTTTCGAGCTCTTAGTACAGTAAAAACGACGCGATTCTAATCGCGCGATAAATTCGTTCCGTACATCCTGCCCAACCTTTCTCTGGGCATTCTTCCCTTTTAATCTTTTCCTCTTCATAAATTTGCTCCCCCGTCTCCCTCTTCCCTTTCTCTATCGATGCTTTTCACCGATTCCACCCCTTTTCCACGTCCTGTCCAGACGTCACGTTCCACGCAACCACTCCATTCTTCTTTTTTTGCCGCACCAGAAATCCTTTAAAACCCTTCGTGGTTTGATCATTACAAACCGAATGACCAATAAATCAAGCGGGAATTCGTTATCATCGTGATGAAATATAGCGTTCTGACATGTTGATTTGTAAACGGAAAGCCTTCGGTGTTGACTCCCAAACACTTTGGTTCCCGAGAGTCCCTTCGGTTTTTTTTATCCGCGTCAGATGAATAGATCGGAAAATAAGTAATCGTTTCGCTCGTGAATTGGCCCTTTTTTCTTCGTTTCGATAGAATCGCGCAAAATTTTAATAGAAAACGATTCTCGGCTTAAATATGAACGTACACTCCTGGCCAAAATTAACGCAGCACCGGCCGTAAGGATCGCTAGGAAGGTGCTGCGTTAATTTTGGCCAGGAGTGTACTAATACGAAATATACGCGTATTATTCAGTTATGAAGTGGGAAGAATATAACGAATCAGGAGAAGCCTTGACATCCAAAGATCTCTTCACAAAAGTAACTATTTTGATAATTACAGTCATAGTATTAAAAAATAAACATTCTCAACTGAAACCTATTATATAATACAAATAATAATTTTATATACTACATACATATTTTGTTCTTTTTTCATTTTTCTTCTTATTGGTAAACTCAATGGAAATGTTTTAGGAAAGAGCTTTGTGGTATTTAGCACATGTAATATCTATGATTTTCTATAATTTTTTTAATGTGTATTTTAGTCATAGATACCCGAACAAGATACAAATATGTAATGTTTTCGCTATCACGAGAAATATATACTTAAATATGGAAACTTTATACTGCTTTTTGAATGGTGTTCTTGTATATCATATAAAAATAATGAACTGAAAGCAACTGAATTGAAATAAAATGAAACTAGCAATAATCTTGGAAACTCTGTGCTTTAAAATTCCTATTTCACAAATTAAAATATAAAATTTAATAGATAAATATCAGACGGAAACCATATGTTTTTAATTATCTACGGGATATTATTTCCGTGAACTGATAGGTTAATTACATCGATACAAATTCTTGCTGCAAATTAGTGCTTCATTAGTGTTCATAGCTCACCAAAGCGTATTCCAGGAAGCAATCATATCACCGCAAAAATAATTTGTTATGGTGCATACCATTTTTTCATTTTGCTGTTTGTGCCTTTAATTATGAAAGGTGTTCAATTGTGGAAATTGTGCAATCATTCGTAAAATTCTCGGTCAGCTCGGTCGCGCCACTCGTGGGCCAAACAATGAAACTCTTGTTTGCGAAGCTCCCAGTTAGGGCTAGTTGGAGGATGTGTATATTTTGAGAGTGGGAGAGACCGAAGAGAGTAAAGAAATAGCATATTGCAGCGGTCGAATGAAGACCACTGGCGGTCTGAATGAGCCGCGAACGAGATATCTAAAGAAGGGAAAGTTGTTTTCATACCTCACATAGTTACGGCTCCTAACCCCAAGGTCACTCCGCATATGAAATAGTTTACCATACAATAGCGCTTTCCATTTCCGTCGAACTAATATTGTGGTGGCGATTGTTATGGCTAGATATCCAGATACAGAAGGGGTTGAAGTGGAATTGAAACTTTGATGATTGATATAAAACCCAGTCTGCTCTGTCGAATGATTTCAGATACTTCCAATGGAAATTAAGAACATATTTTAGGCCGGTAATGCTTAATAAAGATAACAAGTGATTGAAATTCCCTTGTAGGATTTAAAAATATAATCATTGACCATCCTTGAAATGGAATTAATCATTAGTATAATAAAGCGCTGCTCAGAAGATGACCAGCAGACTTCTTGTTTCTCTGTGAGATCAAGGCTACTCTGTTTCCAGATAAATAAAAACTTTTCGAACATTTTTAAAAATTCATTATTCAAATTTTAGCTGCAAAGGGACTAGGTGATTCCTTAATCTGTTTAAAAGTGAAAATTAACCATAGTAATTGTTATTTACTAATTAGTTATGAT
The DNA here is from genome assembly GCA_947579665.1 of Sympetrum striolatum. Taxonomy (NCBI): domain Eukaryota; kingdom Metazoa; phylum Arthropoda; class Insecta; order Odonata; family Libellulidae; genus Sympetrum; species Sympetrum striolatum. The sequence continues at coordinate 58,383,711 of OX388349.1, forward strand.
ATTAATTAAACATTACATTACCAAAGCTCGCTATGGTTATTTATCTATTAAATGTTATTCTGAATTAGCTGAAATCAATAGCAAGAGATCCACGTATTCTCCACAATATTGCTGTTACAAATTAGCTGTGTTAAAACAATGTTTGCCCCTTCTTTCATTTGAAAACCCCATCAGGAAAATAGAAGGAATGGTTGAACTGATAAGGAAATTGGCTGTTTCTGATATTAAAAGTAATGAAGTGTAGAATGTAAGAGAAAAATTGGAGAAGAGGCATAAAACGGAGATATTAAATGATATTAAGGTTGATTCAGTAATTAGAGGATAATGGAAAGGGAGTTAGGTAGGGGTAGGGTACATTTGCTTATTGTAATGGAGCAACGATGACGGCCGAAGGAATACAAAGTCAAATAAAAGAATGAAATCGAAAACAGAATTCCTTACCAGATTTGACCACTAAGAACTCAACCTTAAAATCCTATGTCCGTTCTTTGACTTTCTTTAATCTTTCAAAATTTCGAAACAAGAATTCCTCGCACTTTATACATCACTAATCCCAGTTCCAGCAATCCAAAGTTTTTCTTTGATCTTCAATTCCAATAGATGTAAATGAAATTTTCAAAGATATGCACACTAATTACCAACCACTAGTATCAATAAAAGGAATCCTAAACGGCATGTGAGGTTCTGCGAGGGACTAACTAACTAATACTGTCACATGTTTATCTAATTTCGACTCTCTTAAATCATCCGATTATCTCCAATGTACTATAAGCCATTTACATTTAAAGCATTAATACCTTCCCAGAAATAAAACACGCGTGCATAGACATCGAATGTAAGGCACACAATCACCGTGTGCGAACGCAGTCAGTTGTATTTCAGCGGTCTGGTTTACACTTCACCCTCTAGAGGGCTCACTGGAAGCTGGCACACTTCCCAGGTGTAATTGTTAAAGGGAGACAGCCCCCTATCGAATTACGAGAGTTAGATTAGGACGAAGAACAAATTTACGATCCTCCTCACAGAAAATCTACCAATCTCTGCTAAATTTGAAAATGTATGCGAGCAAATATTTGACAATGGTTAAAAAGGCTTAATTTCTGTATTTGTAATCTACTTTATCGTAATAATTAATATTCCGATAAATCAACGAATAAATGCTTATGAGTATAGAAATATTTGCAGGAAAAGTATTTGTTTCCTTAAAATATTCACTAGTATTCCAAAGGCTTACATTACAGATGACAACTTTAATGTTTTTGTCGCCTAAAGAGATACTGATTGAAACCGAATTGTCACTTTGATATGATCGTACCTTCATCGCACTCATATCTGATCATCCCTCTATCATTAGTTAATAATAACTTTTGAGGGGGGATGAAGCAACTAGATAAGATGACGTAAGTGAGGTAGTTTGTCTTTTGTCTCCTTCTTGAGCTAAATGCAGTAAGTGAAAAACTTACAAGCAAATACGGCTCAATGACATTAGGAATGACTCGAAACAGGAGCCAATGTGAAGAGAACAGAAAAAATTATTATTTTATTCTTAAAGATAAGAATCTTTTCAAATTTTTATATATAACTAGCTGTACCCGTTCACACAATGTTGTGTTTGAAAAAAAAGGCAATTTTGTTATCTCAAACATAATTTATTAATGACCAAATTTATGCAATACATCAAAATGAAAATTAACTATAAAATTATCCCTACATATATGTCATTTGAATATAACATATGTACAAAACATAGATATACATAATTGATGGTAGAATAAACATGCTTCTTCACTTGTGATATTAGACAATATTGCAAACGAATTTCAATGGAACAATAATTTTGTAATTATTAAATATCATCATGAAATTAATGATATTTGATGATTGATGGTGAACTTTATCTTAGTAGTGCTTGTAAATATACAACATTTTTTGTAATATTTAAACAATAATTGAAAAAATATAAATTCTGCACAAATGGGATCAATTTATGTATCGTACTTCTATTTTTCCCGTAGAAAATCCATTCGCAATTTGAATGGCAGGCAGCTATTCGCGTTGCAAGGCTATTATAATGAAATCATATATACTATCTACATTACTTTCATTCGGTATATAAGAAAATATATTATCACAGTACCTTTTCAGTTCGGAGTAAGATATGCTAAATAATGTGCTACTCTACACTTTGCATCTCGCAAATCTCAAAGAGAACACATATTCAACTGAAGAAGACCTAAAAATGAAATTCAGTCTCGTCAAAGACATAAAAGAAATTGAAATGTTGAAAATAGATGACATTTGTAATCAAAGTCGGTAACGTCATCAACTCACCAAGTTGTGCAGTACATACAAATCCCTTGAATTTATCAAAATATCATTTTCATTAAATATCAAAAACAGTTTACTCCACGATAATATACGTAAATATTTACGTTGCTATAAAAAAAATCATTTGAATACTGGAATAAATTCTCAATGTGTAACCAAGAACATGACTGAAATAAAGTTAAAAGATATGCATTTTCCTCTTCCCAGTCCCTAAATAGATAAATACATATCACTCCATTCCTCAAAATCTGGTATCAAGAACATTAAAAGAGCACATCTATCTAAATTCAACAACAAAATGATATCATTGGCGAGACCTCACGTCACTAAAGTCATTTTAGTCGTCATTGCAGTTAAAAAGTTAAAAGATGAAGTCTATCAAAGAATGTTAAAGGTGGAAGAGGCAATTCATCGGCTTCAATTAAATGCGAAAAGAAAAAATAATTAAGTCTGGCAGAAAGGCTGACGAAGGATGATGTTGTATATAAAGAGAGGTTGATTTCCTCAGTCAAAGGAGAGGGAAACAGAGGAGGATCTCATTTAATTTCTTAAATTCCATTTCCCAAATCTATTTTCCAGTTTTCCATATCCTGATTTTTGATTCGACCGAGGTTTTTTTCCTTACTGAATTTTGTATTTTTTTAAATAGCCATTCTCTAAGACCTGTCTCGAGCTATTATTTGTCATGAGAGTGATCAAAAAAGTCCTCATAACGATTCTAATCAAGCAGAAATGTTGACGTAAATCGAAAATTGTAAAAATAATGCCATTCTGTTCTGTCTGGCCACCGTGAGAACTTTAATATCCAAGTCTCTATGAGATATATCTGAAAATTTCTCCAGCAAAAAAATATTTCACTTAAAAATACTGTGAATCGTAGAATATCCTCCAAAGCTGCCGGATTTTATGAGGGTAACTCCTTTGCATATTCTTCATACTGCGGACACGGAAAATCTTCCACTGCAGTGTATATACTGAGATTTATTTTCGGTACTCTAAAGCAGGCTGGATCGATAGCAGTGCACCGATTACTTCGTTGATCGATAGTGAAATCGCGAAATGCATCCAAACTTCCCAATGATTTTTATTTAATCAATTATTTATATCAAAAGTACGTAAAAAAAGAGCAATAAACTCTAATAAACCATCGTTTTTTGATGGTATATCGCAGACTTTTATCCTTGTTTACATACTTGCTCATTTGGTTAATTTTAAAAATGTGTGAACGTGCTATGGACATGAACGAAGGGTTCTAAAACATAAATAAAAATGCTTAATAACAAGACTCGAAAACGTAAATAAATGATTGTAAGAAACTGATCTTTCTTTGCCAAATTTCGTTTACCAAGATGATAGAAGCCAATACAGATAAGCAGATTATCCATGCATACAATTCATTCAATGCCATAATACCATTAGTAAATGATTTCATAAGAAGCTCAATAACCAAATTTTTGATAATTAAGAGGATAAAAAACTATTTGCTTGTCTGCACACACTCGCGTTACAGAAAATGACAGTTCTGTAATAATTTCATATTCCGCGGACTACAAGTCTTTAGAAGTAATAAGTAAAAATCGTGACCATTTATTTTTGAAAATCATTGACCATTATAATAACTTCATCTTTAAGGGAGGAAAGTGATAATTAGTTATACATTAACACTTAGAAAAATCGAATCAAGACCACCAAGTACCGATACAAAAACTTGATAAATACTTTCAATTAATTTAAAAAATCTACAAATACAACGGTACATCCACATTTATAAAATTTAAAAACCTTTTATACAAGCTGTAGACAGTGCCCATAAGAACGATAGAGCGGAATCTTGTTTCTTAATTCGTCATTCACTTCATTTGCTATTTAGGGAAAATATCACTTCGCTATCAGAACAAAAATTTTTTGGGATACTATTTTTTAATATAGAGGTAAACCTTACTTTACTGATGTATTTCTTTTTACGGCTGTGAGCTAATGCGATACTCGGAAAACGATCGTTTGGAAAGATAGAGAGGAATTCAACGGGTGTCGGTGGGAAGGGAACGGAGGGAGATGCGAAGAATATACACTGGAACGGTGCTGTGGAGATACGCAATTACCGGACGGGGGTCAGAGAAAAGGCGTACCGTTCCCAGTTGTTTGGCGTCGCTGATGAGATGAGCTATTTGGCGATCGGGAGTCGCTTAATGGGAACGAAGGGGAAAAAGGCGGATGGAGTAAAAAAGGGAGCAAATGGGAAAAAGCGGGGATTAACGGGCAGTGAAGGAAATGTCGGGAAAATGAAGACGATGGGGTACGGAAGAGGAAAATCGGAAAGAAGGAGGAAACGAAATTAGGTGAAGTATGAAAGAGGCATGAAAAGGAAGTGGATGAGAAGCGGAACAAAGAGAGATGGAAATTGTTGCCTCGATGGTAACAGGAAGTAACAAGAATGAAGATGAGGTACTTGGATAAGGGGATGCTGAGAGAATGGAGAGAGAACAAACGATGCTGAAGTTGGAGATTCGAACGCAAAAAACTCTGGAAGAGGCAATAAGTTTAAGCTTAAAAATTTAGATAAATATATCTCATAATGAAATCTTTCTCTTTATAATAAATTAAGAAAAAATATTCCGTAAATTTTTTTCTACAGTTAAGGTCGATTGTCGATGGTCGACCTGGTCGATTTCTGAATAAACTATAGAAAATGTGTTACTGTTCCTTTTTTGAATACGATATATTTCCACCAACCTACCCATCTGTGAATCCCATCAATAATCAATTCCACAGGCTCTGGATAGTCAAACAGTTAACCCACCCGCTTTTATTGAAAGTGGTCCCGGGTTCGATTCCCAGTAGGGGACACATGTGGAGGATGATCTTAGCTGCCTAATCACTTTCACGAAACGTATTAATAGTACTATTTAATATCACAAACATTAACTAAACAATTAAAAATCTTCCCTAATCACAAATTTTAATTTTCTAAATATTTTTCGCAGAATAAGGAAATGGTTGAGGTGACTTTGTACATAAGGGCGTGCACCCAGGAAAATTCCCAAGGAAAAACGGACTTGAAAAAAGTCTGACAGGGCCTGGAATCGAACCCGGGATCTGCATCTATCTATAAGTACAAAATAAACTTTTTCGTGACTAAAATTCTGAAGTATCCAGTGATCCAATATGCTCATTATTTTTTCTTGTAATGTCTATGAAATCAACTAACACACTAGCACAACGGCAAGCCTATACTGTTCGAAATTCAATCATATTCCTAATCCGAAACGCAATTTAACGTAAGTTGTCAAATCTAAAAACACACGCAAGAACTGTGAAATTAGCTACTGATATTTTAACTAGAAAGCAAAGTTGGATGGTTACCACATTGCTTTGGTCAATTACGAATTCGATGTGCACATGTATAATTGCAAAGCTTCACCCACCACATTCTTTCTCTGATTCCGAAATACACCGATATAAGTCTTAACCAAGAAGGTCGTTGGAAGGGCATGTGCAAGTAAGATATCTGTATTTAGGATCCATTAGACTTCCTCTCCCTGGACACGTGTTAGCCAAGATATTTCTGTAATATAACCATGATTAATTTAACTGTCTCTAACATACAGAAAACACTAGATAAGTTGGTCCTATACAATTTAATCTACGTATAACCGATTTTTCTCTGCACTATCTTAAATAATGAAAAACCAGCGATGTAAATTATCCATCATCTGTTATTTTATAAAACGATACCTCATTTTCTAGCCAACTTCGTTGTCAGGATGAACTTTATGCTAATGACACTTAATGAATCAGATGATAGTAAAAGAAAAAATCTTCCTAAGACTAATCAATAGCTATATCAGTGAGACTTGTAGGCTACGCTCTGTCCACTGTCATGGAGGCTCTATTTAAAATTAATTGATTCGTGCGTATCTTACGGGAAAAAACTGCAGGCTACTGCGAAATTTGTGTAAAAGTATATTTAGACAATATTCTTTAAAACGTTTTCGAATTTTAATCGACCTAATATCAATCACATACTTTTGCTTGGAATCACTCTCATTCAATACTGGATGTATTTGAAACGATTTTGACGAACATTATATTTATAAGTAAGTGTACCAACAGCGCTTAAAATTCTCCCGCTACAGATACACACACCAATGCAATTTAAATGGTGCTTTCATGACAGTGGGCAGAGTATACCACCAGTACAAGCAGATAATATAATTTAAATGGTCACCGGATTTAGGGAATCAAAACGTTAAAATATCAATTGAAAAGGAATCGTTGTATTCGAATATCAAGTACATAGTTGATTCATCAGAAATTTCTGCACTTAATATATTTTACATCCCCGTATACTCCATTCTTTCTTTCATCCTTTATCATTAGAAATGATGCTTTGGAGAAACTTTGATGTCTAGGGCCGTGGGCGACCCTTGTCCCAAGTTTTCCTCCTTTGCTTCCTCCTTGGCTCCAGAGGCTGTTATATGGGCCACGAAGATGCAATTACGGAGTAAGTTTGAGCGTGCATGCTTTTCTGCTGATGATGTGACTGTGAGTCACCAAGTTTCGGCGAAGGGATGAATATCCGGTCGAGGAAGAGGTGCCAGAAATTCTTCGGGAATAATTTCCTCGCTTATTACCCACGGAGATTAAATATATTTAGGATGAAAGTGTAAACGTTACTCAGGCACTCTCTGACTTGCGGGGAAGCACAAGGAAAGATGACGCCAGAAAAAACGCTACAGAGTTCAGAGGGGTTTTTAGCCATAGCAGATGCACAGGAGTCTATAAGAAAGCCTTGCTCTCTTGGGTGGTCTGGTCGTGAACGAATATTTAAGAGAGTAAGCTAGTGTAAATGGTACTTAAGTCTATCCTAGTAATGAATGATAATAGCAAAATTATAGGATACGATTTACATTAAAAAAACCTTCAGTACAGGCATGAAGACTATTCTATGTTCCGTAAACTTTCCAATCCCCCCTCTTTACAGAAAATAATGAAGATAGCTGGCATCAGTTTTTCTTTGGGAAACTCTTCTCCAACGTTATTGACTCGCCCCACTACTTCATCTCATTTGCATTTCCGAACCAATCAGAAATCTTAGACACCTAGCATAGCTACATGAATCATTTTCAAGAATTAATATTTTTAAGTACTCCCCCATCCCTATGATATCGAGAGAAACCAAAGAATTTCTCTCAGCTTCCAAGGCGGATTTCTTTACTGATTCAATGCTCATGTTGAGGAGAAAAATCTATGAATCCACAAACTGATATCTTTTTTATCCTTTATTTTTTCTTTGTCTACTTTGTTGCGTCCATCTTGTTTGATTTTACGTGACTCTTATTTATAGATTTATTAATAATACATCTGAGTGCGGTATTCCCTGTGTGTATTCAATAAACTATTAGTATTATTTATTTTTCTTTCTCGCCACAAAGTGACAACGTTTTTGCGATAGGAACGGACTGATGTCAAACTCCCATCACAGCGATATAGTTTTCACATTTGCATACGTACATTATTATTTCTTACTCATTATTCATAAAACTGTATTATATATCTTGATTTAAAGACGATCTAACTATTCGGAAAGTATCCAGGGCTACCGACTTTTGCATCAAATGTATGTTAACACCACAGTTTAATTTTACGAGATTGGCTCCTAAAATGTTTGGTACTACTCCAATTGAAGATATCATAATGAGTATGAATCTTACTTTATTTAACTTCGAAAGCTTTTCAATTTCTATTACTGATTCGGTATATTTATTTATTGTTTGTAATATATACTTTGAAGGTTGTGGTTATGGGTCGCTGCAATGTCTATTATCACTGCTTCTTGTTCATGCTTGTCAATTAAGATTATATCCGGTCTACTGGCTTTAATGGTTATATTTGTCGTAATTTTTCTATCCCAATATGATTTGGCTTCATTGTTTTCTAATATGCTGCTTGGCTCATACCTGTAATGTTAAGCATTTTTATTAATCACTCCATAGATGATTGTCAGCCTTTGATGGATAATTTTCGCTACATTGTTATGTCTTATAGTGTAACCGCCTTATAAGGTGTCTTACAGCGTATTATTATTATTGTATATACTTTCTCTGTCACTATTTTACTATAAGATCTTAGAGTGGTAAGATAGAAGACACATCTTCAGACTGCTAAGGAAGTCGAAGGGGCTCAAGAAACCAGGTTAATCGAACGAATCATTAAAGGGTTCGATGCGATCCATCGATCCTCGTCGGATCACTAATGACGAGTGATAAACCTCCGATTGCAATCCAATTAATCCAATCATAATCCAATCCACTATCGGCAGGCTAAACAAACTAATCCAATTCAATCGCTAATCAGCTTCGTTAAATATTTCATGTAATTATCGAAATTAGTTGATTGATTTTGGTAACAATTACCTCCAAATATTTATCCAATTTTTTTATAAATAAACGTATTTCATATGCATCCTAATTGATTACATTAACATAAATGTATGATTAATATAAGTAATGAATATTTTATGAGCTGCAATTCGTTTCAATGTATTCTAAAATCCAACCAAGCAGTAAACTTCCGATGCCATGAATAATATACGAAGCTAATTCTAAATGTAGCGGTGAAGGGTATAAACAACGAGTCCATCGCATAAAATGATATCATGTGAGTTATTGATTAACCATAAGATTGTCCACAATAAAGATGATCATTGGTGACACTTCCAATTGTATATAAAGTATATTTATTGCGGTATTGTGATACATTTTAATCAGATGGATTATATGCTATAAGAGACTATCTCTCCTTGATAAAGACGATTTATTTACATTATATTCATGTGTTTCTCCCGGGAAACTCAACTTGGCAACCTCACCATATACTCTAGCAAAATGGGAAACTTTGGCGAAAACTTTTTAATGGATATAAAATTAAAGAGTAAGAAAAGGGCCCGAGATGCAAAAGGTCACCATGCTCTTGCATTGCACTCTTTCATGAATATCATCAAAGGGAAGGACCACCGTGGAAAATGTTGTAAAAGCTGTGAAAGTAGGATATGACTAAGAAAGGGCATTAAAATGAATATGAATTATAGTAAGCGAGACGCAAATTCTCATACGTGCACAATGTAAAGAGTTACACAAAAGGGATTGTAGCTACAACATGAAGTTTTTAGCACCGTGAACAGAAAACGCACAGTGGGAATAGGGGGGGAGGGTATGGGAGTTTAGTTTGATGCGACAAAATGATTGGACCCACTAGGAGAGAGTGCTCGCTTTAAGGGTCAAAGGTCATTTCCCTCTGATCATGTGGAGACATAGAGGCTGCCACACAGGTTTCCAATGAGGAGCGTGTTCTTAGTGACCGTAGTCCCTCAATGTCAATAGAAACTGAACATTTCTTCTATTCGCTGGCATTACCAAACATGGGAGGACATTTTGCCGTGTATATACGACAGAGAACTGCTGTTATCCTTAAAGAATCCAGTAGGGATCTTTACTAATTCAAGATGCGTTACTTCTTGCTCCCTTACTTCGTGAGTATAAAACAAACGATTATGAATTAATCGCGTAGGTACAGCTCCCACAAAAAAATCGATCGGCGTAGTCGTAGCTGCATAAGATTGATGGGCTTTGAAATTCTGGACTTGGCAACACCGGATGGCCGAGCACTAGTGAGGCTCTTAACGTAAGGTCTTAAGTAATGCGATACCAGCGATTGCTGGACTTTTTCGATATTAGGTATTATATTTTGAAAAGGGAAGTGGCTTTATGCTAGAAACAGATTCCTGTTTATTCGTTACAAGCAGACCCAACATATTCCACATCATATAATTTCTGGTTCCCTTGAATATTGACGACTACAACAGATTTATAATATAACATTTATTTTGAAATTAATGGAGGGTACATTAGACCCATTACTGAAGAATAAACATGTTGATTACTGACTAATCATTTTTGTACTTCAAAGTTACATTTTTATTCAGCGATATATTTGGCAGCTGAGTATTTCCCTGACATTTTTCACAAAACATTTAAAGATTCCTACAAATCGGATATATTAGCTCATAACTAAATATTTTGGAGTGTATTCTGACCCATAAGTACGCAATTCAGTTTTTAAAAAAATTTACTCATTACTCTAATTTAGAAAATCAATTATTATAACTTATTTATCGTTTATTATATTCTTGCTGTAAAGAGAAAACCGTGGTATGCATGCAACTCTAAGTATACCATTAATTAATATTTTATAAAAGATAAAATCTAGTTCTCAGAACGCAAAACTTCACCACTGAACATTATATAAATTAATAACATGTTTATTCCTGGCGAAACCTGGACTTGGAGGTAAATTAAGTTACCATTCGCTGGATTGCTTCAATGAGCATTTGTGTAACCTTTAAAAGAGAAAATCTTCAATATTTTATCGTGCCCAATAGCATAAAAAAACGATGAAATTTTAAAACAATCTCTATACTTTTGACATTTCCTAGTCCACCGTAAAACAATAAATAAATGAAGGCGTTCGACCACATTTTTCAAACGGCTATATGCATACTTCGCATTCCGGATCGCTGAAAATTTTCCACGGAAATCCTCTATTCCCTCCCAAACTCCCGGATGATCGAAGTCGTTAAAAACACCCCGAAATGGTTATTGGTTTCCGAATCACTTTATCCCCGCTGAAGCTTTCATGCACTTGCCCACCGCAGTCATTCAGCCAAATGTATTTCTTTAACTATGCATCACACTTGATGGAACTTTTTAAATTTCAAATGACAAGAAGAAGCTGCTGGAGTTCAGAAACAAATAGAAAGCTGAACTTTTACAAACCACGAGGAATTAGTTTTTTGGAGTTGTAATTCGCTAATATTTTAACCCTCTTCAAAGAGGTAATACTCCCAGTAGAAATAATAAAATTAGCGAAAGAGTATGCAAATTTTGAGCACTATCACTAAACTAAGACGTATTTTTTCCAAATTTTTCAATGGATTTTAACTACTAAAGTAGGAAAATTTCATTTTATAGAATTTAGAATTGGAGTGATTCCTCGAATAAATAAAACTGTTCTATAACACGTAAATTATAAAATTTAAAGATTTAACTTGAGGAAAAAGTATTTATCAAATATATCTCATTTTTATTTTGCCATTGTAATGAATAATCGAAGTGTGATAGAAAATTATTTGGGCGAGATTGAGATTAACAAGTCTGAATTTCGTCATATTAAATATAAAAGGAGATACTTTCAAAATGTACACGGAAGAGAACTTCGCAATGGATTTGAAAATAAAAGCTTTTCTTAAAAAAATACTGCATAGCTGATACATGCCTGCACGTAGGAATGAGGTATGGTCACTCTTTCATCAAATTCATCCAACACACATGGTCAATAATCCAAATTTTTGCTAATTCAAAACCCAAATCATGGATATTTAGACGCACCTACTTTCCAAATAATCGCTTTAACGATATTCGATATTTTTTATATAAGGGGAACGTATTTATCGAGTCTAATAATTTTCACACAATTTTCCTCTATCAATATTTTAATTTTGATGAAATCTGTATCAAAAAATAAACATTACCTACAGAAGAAGAGAAATAATGAATGGAAAGAAAAAAAAAGCTCCTGTATCTAGGACAGCTGATAAATTTTATGCTTAGGATCGTAAAAAGTGATTTGTAACAAAGCAAACCCCTACTAATGAAAACCTTCATCTATGAGCACTTTGAACTTCCTGTCCAAAAACTTGTTTTGGCGACCAAGCGGCTAAATCCCCGAAATGAAATGTTAATCAAATCACCACTGAAAGCTCTATCATAGCCTAGGAATCAAAGAGCATCTGAGGCAACGCTCTGTGAACATTAATCCCCAGCTTTGAGTACTTGGGGTTTCCGTTTGGATATATCCACGAGGCATAACCCGACCTCATTGAGAAGCACTCGATTTAGAAAATCCCAAAGGATGCTTGTTGACGCGGCAGATTACGACGTCCACACATGAAACGCCTGCATCAACCTACATCAACTTACACGCATTCTTGAATAGTTTTTCAATACAGCAACTAAAAAAAGTACTGCGCTTCTATTCTATTCTATATATTTCCTTAGTCCTCCTAGTAAATTCATATAAAGTATAGCAATTAACTTTTAACAAGATCATAGAAACAATGCGATGAAAGATTCAACTCTTTAGCTAATTCGATATTTACAATTCCAAGTAACTCTGTTATGTCGGTGTTATACACGAATAGAAACAAACTGTTCTATCACTCATTCTTACAAGCATTTCTCAATACTATTATCTCAATGAAGCTCAAATATCTGCCATAACAAATCAAAGTTCAAATAAATACCGAAGCTTTCATGAGTGGGTAAATATGCACCAAGGAAAACGACTATGCTCATTTCAAAAAATCTTATATTCTTCTGCGATTTATTGAGTAAAAAGTCATAAAATCCATAGTAAATCAGGAAATTAAAATATCACGGAGGTATACGAAATAAAAAAGTTCGTTCCCAAAATTATCTGTATTCCTTTAATTGAAAAGTTAATTCAATTTATAAATTACGAAAACTGACCGTGAGTTATTTAAATTAATAGGAGAAATGTTTTATTAAATATAAATTATATCTATCAACAAATGAAGACTTTGTGGTAGCATATATTTTCCTGCTTTTTTTAATTCAAATATACCTATATTTAACGCAAAAACTCAAATAATTACGAACGAATAATTCTTTCAAAGACTAATTCATTCCTTCAATGATAATTCAAGACCACTGCACGATCGATGCAATCAATTAGGGAAGGTTTTTTATCGGCAATCCTACACGGTTTTCATTTCATTAGTAAAATGAATAATTTAAAATTATAATTAAGTCGTGTTGTAATGACACTCATGACTGAGTTAAATAAATAATAAATTTTTCGAGCAACTTTCTCATCCTATGTTATTAATTTTATTTCCCTTTCTATGAAACAGAGGGTCTGATTTCAATAAGAAAATGTATAGGACGTACCACTTGCCTTCCATATATAGGACCTTTCATACGTATCGATCATGATTCCGTACACCGAGGCATTCTGAAATTTCCTTCCCAACGGTGCAAATGTGAGAGCAATCAAGTGTTGGATTTGGCAGAAAAATTTAATGAATTCGACTTTTGAGGGAAAAATGGGAAGTACATCTCTGAATGGAACGCCAGTTTAAGTTGATAGGCACATTCGTAATTGATTTTTCTCGTTTTGCTTTGACGTGACGCCATTGTTAAGGATTCGAAAGGACGAGGAGAGCGTTCAAATTATCACCGAGAGCCAAAAGATATTTCCATTCGTATTACCGATCGCTTCCCTCTCAGCCAAAGAATGAAAAGAAAGCTTTTATTAACTCGAGCAGACATCGCTAATGTGACAAGCAATGGTCGGAAACGAAAGGCGTAAAGTATTCCGAAAATAAGGGGATATTGGCAAGAGAATAACCTCAAGAACGGCGCTTCTCTATTTTATTCTAAAAGTGTGTATTTCCTTCGTAGACTTCGAAAATCTGTTCACTAATTTCATAAGGTTTCAAACTAAACGGTCAAGTGAACATAAAAAGCAGTGATTAAAATGTTTAATTATTGCAAATGCAGATAAATCTATCAAAAATTTATGACGATTTCTATGTAATATCTAATAATTCAATAGTTTGTATATATTTTAATAATTTTGTAATTTTTATTTATTTATTTATTCAGAAGGACTACAAGTAGGCTCTAGGCTAGGTGGTAGTCATCTTTTCTTAAGGGAAGAAAATATATTATCATGCCTGGTATTCACCCTAGTTGAGAGGAAAACCCCCAAAAACCTCCCAAAGGCAGTACATCATATAATTTATAATTAAATTCTTACAATTAAGCATACAAGTAATTACTATATACAATAATTCAATTGAAAAACATATAAAACTAAAAGTTACAATATTGCCTATAATATTACAAATAATTATAACTAGACAAGAAATAATATGTGTAAGTAGTAAACAAAATATAGGTTAAAAAATTGCTGAATGTATACAAGGGATTTATATGCTATATACGACGGATTTTCTTTTTAAATTTTTTGGGATTTTTTGGCATTGGAATGAGAACTTCTCCAGGTAAAGCACGCCAACCTCTTCTACGTCTATTAATGAAGGAGTACTTTGACAAATCGGATTTCTGTTCACGTTATTTCATTTTTAGTCTATGACCGCCGCGTCTGATATAATTTGGGTTATGAAATCTTGATTGTAGCTCATTCCAACCGTCTTTACAGTTCCACGCGTTAAATATACCTGTTAATCTAAATGTCTTTCTTCTTTATTTTTATTCTATATTTTTGTAATTTTATTGTATGACGTATTGCCTTAGGGAAGTTTTGGGAGATTTTCTTCACAACTAGGATGAATACGAGGCAGGGTATTTAATTTTTTCTTCCCCCTTGGGAGTGGCTGCCACCTGATCTGGTGCCAAATTCCTAATTGTCGTCTTTAAGTATAAATATCGCAAAATTGAGCGTATTTACAAAACCCTCATGTGTATCTTATGAACTGGATGCGGTTCCACAAAATCATCAATCCTTGATTGTAGAAATAAAACTAATATCAAAGATAGGTCTTAGCTAATTGCTTGGAAAAATGTTTATTGCTTCGAATCTATCTTTTTCATAAATATTTGCATTCGTGATATAATGAAATATTCCATACTTTTATGTACATATTTGGAATTTTAAAAATCGTGTGCTATTGCTTTCAAGATCAAAATATTCTAATGAACTGGTGGTTTCCAGTTTTGACGAGCATGGTACCATAACCAGCCAGCTCTATGGGCCAACTGTGAGGCCGCCCGGGGCTCTAAATCATGAAAGCGCTAATCTGATTGTTTGCTTCATACTTTAAAAAATAACTGTAAAATTTCAATTATCCAACACAGTGAAGGTAAGTCCTTAATTAAAGGGACACAAATACACGTAAATCTTTGCATGGAATGCTCCTGGGAAAGATTATTTATTCTTCGTCAAGACATTGAGATATAATGGTACCTTAAACTTGTTATGAAACTCAATTGGCATTTAGCCAATATTAGAAGAGCAATATAATTTTTAAAGATTAACTCGGTGAAAGAGATGGATATAAATTAGTCTTCCAAGAAAACAACTTTTACATAAGAGGTGGCCATTAAAAAGGTAACTAATTCCTATTGCTTCATTATCGATGACTAAATATAAATTCAAATCAAATCCCAAATACATTGGTTTTATAGTAAGACAACGATTTCAAGCTGAAATCTCACCTGTAACTGCCTCAATTCACGTCCTTCATACCCATGTGTTCCTTATGGAAGGAAATTTACTGTACCCTGGCTTCTTACCCCTGGAGCAGTTTAAATTTCAAATATTACTAATTGACGTTTCCTAAGATATAAGTTACTTTCCGGTGCCTAAATTTACACTAGAGGAAATTAGATTGAGAATTATGTACTTTTTATAAAGTAATGTCTAATCTTAAATATTCTATGGGCGCAAATATTTGCGCGGGCTCAGCTAGTAATGATAAATAAGCAAATAAACTATTAAGTGGAAATATCCAATGCACATTGATTTCCATACACAATTCTTTATATCTCGTAACAATATATAGTATAGCGGGTAAAGATGTTAGCAAACAGCATATATGTATGATGAAATGGTAAATGGTAATGGTGAAACTAAGGTATCAAAACCGTCCGACATAGAGACACCAATCCCTGACTGTGAGTGACAAAATTGAGTCCCATTGATACGCAATCCCTTCCCCGCTAGAGTTGCGATGATTTTCGCAAGAAAGTAAACTTCGCCTTCGGCTTTAAAAAGAGTGGTGACGGGAAAATTCTTGGGCAAACCAATTCCATCTTCGAGAGCAAACGAATAAAAAACCGTGGGTACTTTTTCGCTGCAAATCCTCTTAGAGAGATAAGAAGAAATCCCGAAAGAGACGGAGGTGCATAAAGAGCAAATCGCGCTGGTGGTGATGGAATTGAATGACTCTGCGAAGGAAATCAAGCCCGAGCAATGAAAAACTACTTCCTGAGAAAGGACATGGAAACGCGGCTAAAAATACGGGACCGACCTCTCGAATCCTAGAGAACTGGGACACTTGGGCGATAAAAGTTTCATACGAATATCGGTGAACTTAAGTTTTGTCTGACAATGAGTGTAAATCTTTTTCTTAAAATTTTCGTATAAAACACAAAGCATGAATCACATGCATGTCCACCGATAAAACTTGGATTTACAAGGGCAAGTATTCAATGAAAAACAAACTAATTAAGTGGAAAAATGCATTTAATAAGTAAACATAGTAATATAAATTCCATGAAGATAATATCCCACCAAGCTTCTCAACTTCAACAGCCAAAGTTAAAAATAAAATTTTCAACATCTTTGAATATACAGTGGTACCTCGGTTAACGACGGCCTTAGTTAACGACGGACTTGGTTAACGACGAGTTGCTGTAACCAAAAAATATCTTGGGTAACGACGTAGGCTTTGGCTTACGACGCTTCGTCGATTGGTATTTCCGGAGTTTCACGTTTTTCATCACTTCTATTTATAATCACTATATTATAAACTAATATTTGGTGTACGTTACGATTTAACATCATATAAACATACTGAATAGCAGCTAGCGGAGAATATTAAAAATAGTTCAATACTAAATTCCAGCTAATTCACATAGGCACATGTTGTCTCACCGGAGTTAAATCGGTAAATATCATAAGTTTTGCTTCCAATAACTGGGGTGCGTCCTCGACGCCTGGAAATACGGTAATCCATTACCATTATTATAACTGTGGAAAATCGCGCCTTGGATAACGACGGTTTTGGTTAATGACGATTATCCTGGAACGGATTAGCGTCGCTAACCAAGGTACCACTGTAGTTCTATATTATTATTTTATGACAAAAAAGGTATATCTCATGAAAAAACGAATTAATTTACAACATTTTACTGTTTCAAATTTAATTGCAACGGGTTTTACTATTATAATAATAAAGTCGTTAATAAAGTAAACTCGAGTCACATTACGAAATCACTACAACGGCGAAAGTGGTTTCGAGAGATATTTTGCGCGAAGTAAACACAAGGAGAAACAAAACATCGGATACATTTCCAACAGAGGGAAACAAAACGTGGCTCCATTAGTCTCTCTCTGAGACGAATCGAACTCCATTAAGGAACACTCAATGATGAGGTGACCTTTCGCTGGCCCTCAATAATTAAAGGGCAAGATTCCCTAAGAAAGACTACCGCCGATAGCTCTCCATTCCTTCGGATGCCTTCGCTTGCCTTTGGGACACAAATGCCGAGACGATCCATCTCGAGATGAAAATTCTCGGAATGAATTATGCACAAACGAGATTAATGAGCCGTATTGCTGGAAATTCCCTCTCGGCAAGGCTCGAGAACGGCGCTTTATTCCGAGTTAAATAATATGGCTCCATTGGAGAGATCGCGGGGTGCTCGGAGAGGATTAAAACTCACAATGCCCCTCTAAAGACCTGTTTAAACGATCAGTTAAAATGAACGCGTTTACAGAGAAATGACTGAAACAGAAAATTGTATCGTGCCTGCGCCCCAACATTTAAAAAGATCAGATAGATGGTCGGAAAAACAAAACGCGTTCCATTTCTGTAAATTTTCTCGTATGTTCATTTTCTAATTTCAGAGTCGCCTGGCGGTAGGACCAGGAATCTTCACTTTTAGCTTGCTATCTAGTGGCTTCTGCTATCTACCTCCCCTACCGCCATATGTTCCCGTGCTTTTTTTAAATTTACTTTACAAAACTGCCGCAGCTAGTCGCAAGAACTGGTGGCGACGTTAACGTATATAACAATTATTTTTACTTTCTCCATATACGTAGTATAAAGAAAGTATTGTTTTCATGGAAAAAATCGACTTCGAGATTTCAACGGAAATACATGTTTTGGGGTCCCTAGAACACGTTTTGACCATTTTTGGAATGATGTCTGTATGTGTGTGCGTGTGTGTGTGTGTTTGTGGGCGCTCTAGCGTAAAAACTATTAGTCCTATCAATACCGAACTTCATATATAGCACTGTGTTGGCTGCTGTCAGAGTTGATTAGTTTTTGGAGTCATCAATACAATAAAACCAACTAAATGCAATGTAAGAGTGCATAAATAATAAATCCAAATAAATGAATAAATACAAAAATATAAACATGCAATGCATACATGATTTAATAATAAAGAAACGCCACTGTGATTTAGCTATAATTTAGTATGAATTTCAAATAACCTTGAACCTTTTGCTTTATACATCTTGTATTCTTTATTTATGATCACTCCTTCCCAAGTAATCTGCCTCTTTCACTTTATAACTTAATTCCTTAAACGCAGGAAATCCCATGAATGTATTATATAAACTTGATGGACTCTTTTGCTTCCTCCTGTCTTCTAGACTGTCCCAACCTTCTGAGGGAAAACAAAAGCGATTTCACAATGCGCTTGGTAATATTGTGTGAAACGTGAACGAAAACGTGCAACGGAAACAAGCACTGTTTAAACATTAATTCATATAATCGTACATTTTTCTTACACCTCAAGGTACAATTTTTCATGCATAAAATGTTTCATACTTTTTCTGTTAACACGTTCATTTAAATGTATCGCGTAAATAGGCCTTAACACAGAAAACTTTTCAGGCGGTTCGGTTTCCTCGAGGGATTCCGTGAGGATTTTATCATTCCCAGGGAAATATCCGGTTTGTTTGCGCGTATAAATTTCGTTGCTGCATCTAAACACCTCGTGTGTGTGTCTTTACTCAACATCTTCCATCTTGCGGCCGAAGAGCGCAGTTTACCTCTGAGACGAGGCTAAAACAACATAATTAACCCTGAGCTGGAGGCGCGGAATTTAGATTTCTCCAGACCATGTATTTCTTCTTCATAATCAAAGGATACGAGCATAAGCATTAGCCTATATATTACGCCAACAGTGTGATGGCAGTTAAGAGATTTACCAAAACAAAGAAAGCTAAGTTAACAATGAGGGTTGATGGGAAAA
This sequence comes from Sympetrum striolatum, assembly GCA_947579665.1. Lineage (NCBI taxonomy): Eukaryota > Metazoa > Arthropoda > Insecta > Odonata > Libellulidae > Sympetrum > Sympetrum striolatum. The sequence continues at coordinate 58,403,132 of OX388349.1, forward strand.
CTAGAGCAGGTGGATCAATTCTCTCACTTGGGTAGTATTCTTCCCTGATGTGAAAAGAGCGCATTTGAGTTTAAAGTAGAATAGCAGTTGCCAAGGAAGCTTTAGTAACGCAAAGAGAAGAGTTTAAAAAAGGTTGGTATATTCAGAAAAAGAAGGATATGAGACATGGACTCTACGGAGGACATCAAATAACTGGAGGACTTAGAGATGTGTGTTACGTAAAATCGAAATGTTAAGTTGTATTTACATTTACATAAGTATGCCGCGAGCCGCACTAAGGCGTATCTATGGCCCTCCCTGTATGGCAGGAAGTGTGAAACACCTAACAACCTAAATAATTTTCGTATCGGTGCACCTTACACTATCCTGAAAAAGAGACCAATATAAACAATCTGTTCTCGCTATAACCTCGCGGAATCGCAGTTCACTGAGATTTGGAATCACGACGTCGCATATTTCGTCGTGCAAATCAGTTTAAAAATTTTCGAATATTTTTTGCCTATACTCGGTTTTTCCTTTCAGAAGAGATTCCCATCCGAGGGCTTCGATCAACTCGGACACACTACTATCGAAACTATAGTCTCCTTCTGCAAAACGAGCCGTTCTACGTTGCACGCGCTCTTGCTCCAAGATCAAGGATTCCAAACTACGCAACAGTACTCAAGTAGCGGACGAAACAGTGAAAAGTAAGCAACTTCTTTTACGCTCGATTCACTACCGCTAAGTTAAGGTTAAATTGGAGGATCGGATATTAAGAGGAGGTAGCTAAAGAAGGTAGTTCGGTAGAGGAGAAGAAAGGGAAATATTTTTTATTGATATTCATGAAGGAAAATAATCATAAGAGCATTATTTCAGGGTACATGATCCGACAGAAAGGTAAAAGAATAAATGTGATGAAGAAGCTAGGTAATGAAGATAAACAGTTATATTTAAAACGACAATGATATAATATAACGTGTAATATTATTACGATACTGACAAAATCTATAACTGCCTTTTCCTAAAAACGTCGTCACTAACAAAACTTGTACCATTTTAAAAACGAAATTCCACCGAGTATCGCGGAGTCTTATTCATTGGCTTTTCCTAAATGATGAGTTTTTAATCTGCTTCTGAAAATCTTCATCATTCCTAAATACAATTAAACAACGCTTAATTTGGATTCATCAAGAGCACAATTTACAAAATAGAAATGTAGAGGAAAAATGGAAAATTCTGAGTCTCCGTTTAATATTCGATCTTCTATAATAATAATATATAATTTGATTTTTCTAAAAATAGTTCATAAAAATTTGTAAATCCCGATCTTTTAGCGTGATTAGTTCTTACTTAGGTTTACTAGAACTGTTTTTGCGTGTAAGGTACAGAGAAAATAACATAAAATAAATTAAGGAAGAGAAAATTAATTGAGTGAAATTTGATAGAGCACAGCAAATCAATGCAGTGAGAGGTTACAGTAGGCTATGCCTTCGACGGATATGAGATTATCATTCCCCTATATTCCCTCAATTCTAACGAACACACCAACTAACCAATTTTTACTCCCTATTTGAATATAACCGATTTTTTAATCGGTGTCAATGCATATTCAACTATACCATACTATGCTTTTGCTGTTTGCTGCTATTGCACAAGATCATAAAGATTACTGTACGAATATAAAGTACGACAGAAAAACACTGAGAAAAGCACTGAAACAGAAATTCGATTTTTTTACGCGAAAGTTCTAAACATGATGCGGCGCCAAAGTTTTCATGGTTTTTCGATAGTTTTAGCAACAAGTTCATGGTTAGCATACCCCAAGTCAAAATAGCTACAACATCCTCTTTAAAAAAATTTCTGGTGTGCGAGGCATTTTGAATTTCTCCTTTCTTTAACCTCTCCTCCGAAGCTACTGTTATTGATCATCTTTCATTTCCAGGACTACAGTTTGGTATATCTGTTGCTAAGCGGAAGTTGTTGCAGCAAAAGGTCTGCTGATCACTTGCTTTGAGGCATTCCTCGGATTTCCAATGAATTATTAAAAATGGCTCAACACAGTTAAATGAGGTGATCTTTCCCTAAATTTTAAGACAGCTGTTTAGTTCATGCATCAGCGTTGATTCTAAATTATGAAATAAAATTAATTAATAGGCACTGAATCTATTTTAAAATAATGCCATTTGATATTTCTTCTTCAAATATAAAACATATTTACTTTTTTTAAGTAGGTTAAGTAAATTCTTTTTGGGAATTTGAAGATGAATCATGGTTGACTGAAGCGATTCCTAAATATAAAAAACGTATTTTATGGAAAATATTTCCCTGTTATTACGTGTTGAAATTAAAGTCGAACAAAATATTTTTTCAACGAAACATCAAAAAATTAGTTATGAAGATTGCAAGAGGCGTTTTTAATTCATGACGATCGGCATACTAAAAATTCACTTTTTTATAAAATGGCTGAGAATAAAAATTATAAGAGGAATAAATGTTGATATCTAATTTCCAGTACTGCAAAACGAATTATTCAAACTTATAATTTAAAGTTGACAGATTATCAACGATTAAATTTCCGAAACATTGATTGACCAACGAATTGATTAGGAGTAATAACGCCTAAGTACTGTTCTCTAAGAAAACTAAATAGAAAGAAGGAGTAAACATTGCTTAATACAAGGAAGGCATAAATAATCCTTTGTAAGATATGAGCCTGTATAAGAGTTGTAAATTACTTAATACAAGGAAGGCATAAATCTTACTTGTATCAAATAATTTACAAACAATTTAGATAATTCCATTAAAAACTCTTTAATAGTATCGCAATCATAGATACACAAAATTCCGCGCACTAAAGCACATCTCTAGAATTAATGATCCTGTACAACGCATTGTGCAGCTCATTAAAATGATTCATTGCCCTGCTTTTCGTCTTAACATTAACTAGCGGTAGCGCTACTTCTCATTAATAATCAAATATCCAGCCGGCACTTTCTCATACTTACATGCTTAGTTTGCGAAAATATGAAATCTTACAGAAGTATTCTAAAAGTATAGAATTAAATTCTGGACTCAAAATTTATAGAAATATAAGAAGTACTTACAGAATTTAAGCATGCTATTCCCGCTCTACTTCAATTTCAGATATGGTACGGTCAAGCAAGAAAGAGAGTTACTCACCTGAAACAAAAGAAAAAAACATTAATAAACATAAAATCTTCAATATATCGTAAAATATTATTGATACATTTTATATATAAACTAATTTACTATTACTAAATACAAACTACACCAATTCGAATAAATTGTACTCTCAATAATATGAATGTTAAAAGTGATTCATGTATCGTGTACGAATAAAAGAATAATAGAAGAAAAATGGATAAAAATAAACGATTGCCGCAAATACTGGCTGATTGCATGTATTATTCCTAAGGTTTTTGATTGGAAAGGTTTAAAGTAAAACTAGAAGTGTTCAGCAAGTTCAGATGAAGGTAAATCATATATTACGAATGAAAATACACATACGTAAATAAATACTGGATGAAATATAAATTACTAAATAAACTTCAAATCTATGTTACCGATACAAAGCAAATTTGAACAACCTCTTCTTGGTATTAATACTGACATCGGCCTTTTACTTTTACATTTTAGTTTCTTGTTTCTACATTCATATTTCGCTATTGTTAATATAATTTTAAGTAGAGGCAGAATTAGCGGATAGTTAATATGCTAGTATTAATATTAAGAGTTAAAAAGCTCCCAATGGCCGTTGTTTGAATGTTTGTTGCTATTTGGATATGTTTAACTCTTAATGTTAATAACACAGCCTTGATTTCTCATAGTTATCATTATGGCTTTCCGGCCAAGGGATTTGAACGTCTTTCATAAGTCACACACAAGAATTCACACAATTAGCGCAGATATAATGTTTCTCAGAGATTGTAAAAACCTCAAACTACTTCCCAACTTAACCAACATCTTCCCTTAAACAAACAATCATTCAGCCCGAAAATCCATTATCATTGCCTACAAATATTGGATTGACTTAGAATTGAATAAATTATACAGTAAACGCGCTCACCAGGAATTACAAACATGAACTGCATCATTAACTGACTAAGAGTCTGACTTCATTAAAACAGTACATTGGGATTCATTCATGATCAAGATACAAGAAATCACTATCCACAAAATCGTCCAAAAACACATCAAACTCCGAAGAAAACTCTCTAGCCTCAAACAAAAACAAATACTAAAATCCACTATACTTCGAAAGATAATTCAAACGATTTAATTTTTCAAACAACGGCTATTCGGAGATTTTTTTACTCTTAATGCTGATAACACAGCCACGTTCCTTTATTCCTCTTAGTTATGCAAGTATCTCTTTTTTTACAGATAGCCGGACTGTAACTATAAAATAGCTCACTTTCAACCCTTCATAATTTTTCCTATGACTTGTCCTTAAAACCAGAATTAAGCACCGGAAAGAATTAAGCGTTGTCTTATCTCCGGGTCAATTTCGTTGAAAAATGTCTTCTCGATCTCTGGAACTCTTTTTTAAGTGATCGATTTGAGAGGATCACTAAATTAAGCTGGGATTTTACAGCCAAGATCTCATCAAATTAAGCCTTAATTCAACTATATTTAAGCTTTCAATTTTATCTCCCCTCTTTCGCGTCCACTTCTGTTTCCATTTCCAAGTTTGGTTTTTAATCTCCGAAACTTCGATCCCCTAATCCCCACATCTCTTCCAACCCCCAGGCAGTTTCCGCTTCGCTGGACTTAAGTCCTTATCCTTCCTCTTAGTACCTTGATATCACCTTTATTGACTTATTACAATGTTTAAGGAACCAATCACGGTCGATGAAGCTTAGTGTCGATTAAAAATGACAAGGGAGAAAGAAGGCGTGAATGCATCATAATCTCTGTAAAACACATTCAATATTTAGAGGGTAAAGTGAAATTGATTAGCCTTAATTGATTATTTGAATCAATTACTTTGCTGATTCCTGAACGTAAGTAATTACAGATAAAGAAGGCGTTGACTTAAGTATAAATAAACAAATAATCAAAGAAATATTCTAGGAACTATCATTAAGAGTGAAAAGAGAATATACTGCGACTATGTAGTTGTAAAAGTAATCCCAAAATATTTTAATCGCCTTCTAAAGGAAAAAACGGGTCAATTGTACTGAAGACGTATTTCTAAAAATAACAATAAAATTAGCTGCTTCGGAGACAATAAATTGCTGAATTTTAATTGATCATAACAAGACAAACAAAATATATCCCTAGGAAATGTGATCTTAAAACGGATCCCTTTGAAAATATTACGAAATATTATATTTAAATTGCTACCTATTCAGTAACTATTTAGGAGAGTTTTTACTTTTGCTAATACGTGATGAGATTAAAATATTGATTGAAACGATAGTAATCAAATGTCATTGGAAATAGACCAACGAACCGTACCAGAAATTAATACCAATAGTTTACAATTTTACTTTACCTTGTACAAAGGAGCTGTGAAGAAATTTAGCAGAGAAAAGTAAACAACGATTCTTCACTAAATAGGAAATGAATCCATCTTTTAAATTAAAATGAAAGCTCAAAAATCCAAAAGAATCCAAATGCTTTGAGTTCAAATATCAAATCTTACAAAAACAATAAGACTCGCGCGATCACAGTAAACTGATTCCGTTTTGAGGTCTGGATTGAAAACCATCGCTTGCTTCTGTGGCTCTGAGTTCGGAAACTTAAGTTACTTTGTTAATGAAAATGAATGGCGATTTCATCCTCTTATAAGATCACATTTACGGAGAGAATAGCGAACGTGGAGTTTGGAAGGATTTGAAACGCCAACAACACGAGGGGTAATGCACAGTTATCCATGTCAAAGTAATCCTCGCATGTGCTCTCGGTCAACGTGGGCTGAGATTTCCGAAAGACGGTTTATCCACAGGGTAAACAGTTCAGTCGAGCGCGATACCCGAACGTAAGGCTATGTCAGCAGATCCACCTTAATTTTGTGGAGAATTTCACCGACTTCACCTAGGCAGAATTGTAGACAAAACATTCCTGATTTTTCCATCCATTAATGTTAGTTACTCATTCGAAAAAATATAACAAGAATATGCATAGTAAAAATATACAAATGGAAGTTTGTGTGCGTATGTTTTCATATTTTTATCGATTCAAAGAAGAGTGAATTCGTATAACATTCTACTACGCCGAAATTAATATGCAAACGCATACACGAACGAATAGAAACTTTTGAGTAATTATCTTTATAATATTTTGATAAAAATTTGTACTATATCTGTTAAGAATTCAACCCAAAGGCTGGTTGGTACCTCACCCCAACCGGCATAAGCTACTATATGGTGCGAAAAGGAATGAAGTTTACTAGGCAGGATGAGGAGTGAAGTAGTTTGTCATTGCTTTCCTTACTGAGCCATAATTTCATAAGCGGAATATATCCACTCAAGTGAAGTACAATGACTCTATGAGTAACAATTTTCTTGTAGTCCATAAGGAGACACCTTGTTTAGTGTCATTGTTCACTCATTCCTCCGTAGCTTTCATTTCATCACAACCATGATCAAGACTGGGACAAAAGAATACAGATAGATACATTTTTCTCTATCCTATACCACATGACAAATGGAAATAATCCATTCAGCAGAGTATGGCAGCAGGAACAATTTGAACTAAAATAAAAGTTAACTTTAACTATTAAAACAATTCTAAGATTTGTATCAAATCAAATCAAATGCTGTATTAATATTTCTATACGCTTGTGTACGAGTAGAGCTTGTTCATATCAGATTAAATAATAATAAACAGAGGATGTTAATAATAAGGTTTAACAAATACTTTTTTCCACAGATTTCGTATTTGTTAAACCTTATTCTTAACATCCTCTGTTATGGATTTCCACAAGGTAAATCCTGCCACAATCGATTTTAATAATAATAAACTTTATTTTTCATAAAAAGGGTAGTTTCCCTCTTATATAAACGTAGAATAAAAAAGCGTCATTGCAATTAAGTTCAATTATTTGGCACCAAAGCAATCATTCAATAATTTTCAGAAATATTAATCAAAATGAACACTTCTTTCCTTGACCATTTTATTCACACTTTTCATAAGGTCTTTATTAAAGAGAGATTGAGACTGTAAACTCTATTCTTTCATCCAACCTTTCATCAACGACATTACAAATTGCCTATATGACTTAATGGCCTTAATACTACCGTATTTTGTATCTAAAATGAAATAATTGAAATACAATTTCGTGGCGGATCTAGCATAAATTTCGTTCACTAAAGCCTCAGAACAGTCCCTCAAAATAACAATGCATCAAAGAGAGAAGCGACTTCTACTGAACTCCATTACGAGCATATCTTCCCCAACATTTCAATTATTCAACTCGGAGTTGAATTTCTTGATCAAACGTCAATGTCCTTTTATTCACCACGATTTTCCTGCATAACGCGCTCCTCTACTCACTAACGATTTTTTTTTGCCCGTCTTATCAATTCTATTGAACCGTTGTATGCATAAAGCACGCTTGGACGCGTGTTTCATGGATTCCCGGCTTTGTTTCTCCTCGAAATGCCGTGACACTACAGCAAGTGGGGGACGACCTATGGAGAAAGAATAGGCTTCGTGTTGATCACTTCGCATCACGTCGTGTTTGCATTGTCCCGCGTGCATTTTCAAAGAGACATTGGCCGAATTAATCATTCCGGAACGGGATTATGCGGGTACGTTCATGCGGGATTGAAAGGAGGACAGCGGTGTAAAGGGAGTGTGCCCCCCGATAACCATGTATGATGGCCATGGAAATCTGGAACGTAGAGAGAGAGAAAATAGCGATGTTACGACTTTATTATGGCGTGATTAAGACTGGAAAGTCTTCACTCAATATCCATATAATCCCTATTTAATGTCCAGATTATAGAAAATAGCGGACTTTAACCTAGTAAATTATTTAAACAAAAGAATTATCAATTCGATCGAAGAAGCCTTCACTTGGTGGAATTTCGTAATCGGGATCATATTGAATAAACCTAAATAAAACACACATAACATCAATTCAGTGCAATTAAAAAGGTTTTTCGTGGAATTTGCATATTTTATTCAAAATGATCCAAAAAAAATTTTTTTCAAAAACCAAAAATATTTTTATATTATTTATAAAAGAGTTTTATATTATTATTATAAAATATAATTCCCTAAACATCGCAAAGAATTATAATAGATCACCTAAACAAAAATATCTAAAACGGTCTACCTATAAAATTTAAAGTAATCAATTTTTTTTAACGAATAGAACAAAACAAAAATTTACAACTGAAAATCAAACCATAATAAATAAGACAGTAACATAGATTACATCTGATTATATCTGAAGTAAATAAATGAAATTAAATAAGGATTTAAAGGCAGAACACTCGTATTAATGAGGTAGTTGGTAGATATCGTGTGGTGAAGTAAATACTAGGTTTAGTACTCGGAATGTAACAACGTTGCCACCTGGCCTGAAGGCCAACTTGCTATTAAACTTAAATAAATAAATTTAAAAAAGAGGTAAGGTACTCGAGGTAAAAATTACGAATAAAAACAAGCGGATTAAAAACCAAATTCTAATACTCGGGCAATATCTCAACTTCATAAACCAACGTTATTCCATCCTCACCTAATTTAGATTAAAGCTATATTCTTGTTCACATTCATATAACATCCAGACATCTATAAAATTCTATATCTAAACTGATCATCGTAACTTTAACAAGTGAATACTGATCCAGACAATTTACGATTATTTATTTTCTGGCTTTGACTAACAGCTTATATTTTTAGGTACTAGTTTCATTTAGATTTCTTGCTCATATTTTTTGCTCTTCCGCTACTCTGCTCTTTCAATAGCAATTATGCATATTTTCTTGCTCTTCGTAGAAAGAACTCGTTATTTCCTTCTCTTTCTTTTTGTCAGCTCTTCCTTAGTCTTCCTCTCTTTCCTTTTAATTCTTTTGAAACACTTTCACAAAATGTTTGTTTAACAATACCACCTTACATTGATAACATTGTAAACTAGAGCATTCCAACCGGTAACCTGAAGCTCTTTCAGAGCACTCTCGTTACCTCATCATTCCTAATTCAGGTAGCTTAATTATTTCCTCTTTTATTAGAGATTTAAATAACTGTCCTTTGCAGCCTACTTATTTTTCTCTTCTTCAACACTTATGCTGCGTAAATCAAAAGGAAAATAAATTTCAGTGCCCGGAAATATAGCCGTAGTCGGTTTGAAATGAAACGGACCATAATGATTAGCAACGAGGTTCCAGGGTCTCTAGGAATATAATTCAAAACCACCTCTCCATTATTTCACCCTTCCCCCAATCCTTTTTTTAACCCTATAATTTCTATCTCTATTTCACCCTTTCCTACTCCCTAGGGTCTCTCGTGTGTCTCCTACCTTATACGTATCATCCTCTCCACGGCTATTCCCCAACCCTTTACCCTCCAGGGATTCTTTCATATCCTCATTTGGTGCAACTGAGATTCCTAATTAATGTCTCGAGTATTTCCATCGAGACTTTGTTAATTATATATGCCAAGGATATTTCTTGTGCATTTGCCATCATCATTGTACTTTCTTTCCTCACTAATATACGATAAGTATAGCTTATAAATAATGGAGCTGAAATTCGTATTTTCCACAACATTTCATAATAAAAGAGTGGTTTCGGCTTTCCAGTCATTTTCAGGACTTGAACCAGGTCTTACCTGAGAATGGCTGCAAAGTCGAAAACGGTCATTTTTTTATTAGTGTAGAAAATACGAATTTTGTCTCTATTATTCATGGAATGGCCTTCCACGAACTAAGGTCGAATCATAATATTTACATGCATATAGCTGAATAAATTTACTGCTAATATGTCTTCAGAAGACAAACAAGATAATAGATATACTTTTGTCCATCTTGTTACATACATCAATCACATGTTGCAAAAAATTACGTACATATTTGTTTGAACTCGGTGCTTCGAAGATTCGTTTTGCTAGAGAACGGAAGGCAAGCAAAACAGTTTTTAGAAATCGATAGAATCGATACATCCCCTGCCTCACGCCAAAATTTGGCTTGCATAGCTCATGTATCCATAGATATAAAAAACCTATATCAGAGCCTTTATGGCATTTCCTTTTGTACTCTTAATTTGCTTGCATTTCAGTTTGTAAGCTGTGTATAAATTATTTCAATGCCGTTTTTTCTTTAATTTTATCAGTAATTAATTTCAAACTGTTCTTGGAGGAATCTATTCCTTTAAATATTAGGGAACAGTAGTAGATTTTGTAGGTTTTTCAGACCCATTTCTTGTTTGAACGATACTGGAAAGCTTAAAAGTAGAACGGTTTGGTAGGGAAAACGTAAATGATAAAAGATCGAAAGAGAAGAGTAATTATAGAGAAGGGTAACTAAACAGAATATGATGTGCATAGTTATGGAGTTCCACAAAGTAACGGCTTATTTGACTGATTTAATAGAAAGGGTTACACAGAACGTTAATTTAAGATGTAATTTATAAAAATATAAATAGATGTCTTTAATTAGAAACAACAAAAAAAGACGAGTATACCAGCCTGTGCAACAATTTTTTCAGTTTCGTATGTACTTTCTACGTCGATTACAATATTTGAAAATATAAAATTGAATATATCATAACTACACACTGATGAACTTGCCAACCCATGTGGCACTCAGCAGAATACATGAATTCGAGCTTTTATTTAATAAAAGATAACTGGGGACGGTGCCACGGGAAGAAAGAGTTCTTTAGAGGAAAATAGGCATTGCATAGATGAATTTTCTGGTTACACATTTGACTCTATAGCTAAATATGGTTATGAGCGAATATGCAAAAAGAAGTTCCCTTCACAGAAACAAGTATTATTTAACGTTCCTTCCACTGCAAGCTTTTCTTCCGAAACTATGCAAGCAAGCACAAGGAAAATTGCTTACCCTCAACGTTTGGAAATTGAAATGATTCATGCAGCAACGTCTGGATGAAACATGCTAGATCAACAATCACATATCGTTACATGAATATATATTTTCCAGTAGCACATAACGGGTTACATAACTGAGGAATAAATTATTATTTGCAATCGCTTACAATGACAAAGTAAAAAGGTGTGAAAAATACCTCGTAGAGATAAATGATGTACCTATAAAATGTACGAAGATAAAACGATCTATGATTCCATAAAATTGCGAATGAGTGAAGCTGGAGAGAGCAAAATAAAAACTGAAATCAAATAACCAGTATTTCCTCAGACTTTACTCACGTACCTTCGTAAATACCTTTCAATCCAATAGTAACGATGACGAGTGTGGTACTAAAACTCATATCTTGGATCAATAAAGAACGTCGTTATTTGTAACATCAGATATATATGGCAATAAAGGAACAATGCTTATGAATGAAAGACATTAGGAACGAATTCCCATAAAAGTTGTTATTGGAATAGCTTCAATTCTTCCAAGTGACAAAAAAGTTTTCATAGAGATAAGTTCGCTTTTTTCCATTTGTTATTTGACCAGATTTTGTAATACAACGAATTAATGTAAGTTATTGTGAATAAATATTCTTCGTTTTTTATTTAAACGACTGAAATTGTAAACTTTTATGAGCAAAATATCTTCCACGACTATTAGACTTTACATTCGCATATTTCTACGCTTATTTTCAATTCACGATTGCTTGATTCTTTTCCACTATTTTTAAAAATTACCACAATAATTGCCACGAAATAAGTTACTCCAAATTAAATTTCAAACTAGGGGGAATATAATTGATTCATCAAACAGCAATTTTGTAATGAGATTTAAGTTCGAGGAAAAAATTCTCACAGAAGATATTTTTTGGCTAAAAAAAATTATATTTGTGATGTCCATGTGAGTGGGCCACTTTTGCCGAGTATTACATTTCGATCAGAAAAGAAAGTGGCAAAACGCTTCTCCCTAGTGCTTACTAAACAATACCTAACTTTTGATCGTGCATAAAATGCATTCGACCGAGGATTTAAATTTGAATTTACATTAAAATGTAGATTATAAACTGTTACTTGAAAAAGGCTTTAATCAGTATCATCTTAAAGTTAAATTGATACTAATCAGGCACATATACCTAAAGATACATATTTTACGATAAAAAAGCAAGCATAACAAAAATGCTCTCAGACGTAGGTTGGGAATCCTTGAAAGAAAGGAGATTGGAAGCTAGGCTGCGATTGCTTAATAAATTCAGGGAAACTACATTTTCGGAAGATACAATCGGTATCATGCAACCGCCCTGCTACCTCGGTTGATCCGATAATGACCGTAAGTTAAGAGAAATAGATGCTAGGACGAATCGTTTTAAAAATTTATTCTTTCCGCGAACGATACGTGACAATGACCGAATAAGGAAGTAGTTTAGAATCAACTGGTGTTTACACCCCCTGCCACATGCCGAAAGGCGGCTTGTAGGGTATTAATGTAGATGTAGATGTAGATAGCACTGGGGCATCTATCCTTTCAGCACGGGAGAGATACCCTTACAGCCAATGGGGATACACTTTGTCCAAGAAGACCAGTCACTGCACGTGAATATTAGATGATCCTATAACTACAAGTTTTCGCCCTCTTATTCAAAATATTCAAACATTTAAACTGATGCCAACCAGAAACATCTCTTATAACAGGGTGGAAAAAAACAGTACCTACTTGAAATGATGCTATAAAATTGCGTAAAAAGAATTAATCGCCGTGAAACTCTTGCAGATAGACAGGTACATTCCAACTAACTGACGAACACCGTCCGTAGAGTAATATTGTGGTTTTCCTTAAAAATATTACAACTGGGGCGTCTCTTTCGGTAGGGCATCTCACTCGGAATTACCTTATCCTTTTAATCCTATCCCTATATATAGGAAATTTATTACTATTTGTAATGAAAAAGTCCCCATTGCAAGTTGTTCAATACTTTTTTATTTAAATTGTAATTAAAACAATTCTAGCTATATTACGATATAAAGCGGATTCCAAAACATATGAAAAGCTGCATCTTTTGCGACAGTGTAAATTGTAAAATTGGAATATGATGAAAGTCCATGTTAGAATTTGATAAGGAAAAACATTTTCCGAGATGATCATAACTTTCGTTTTCACCGCAATAGAAAAGATGTTGTTAAAAAAAATACGAATCGTCTAAGTAGGATGAGAAGTTTTCCAGCTAAAGCGTAGCGTTTAGGAGGGTTCCCGAATCCGAAGTTTGTCAAAACAGTATGGAATGGAGCAAAATGATTATTGAAACTCCTGCACGTGAGAATCAAAACATATCAATTACATCTTTGGAGAAATCTGGCTCTGGGAGAGATTGCATGGCGGATCAAAACTGACAAACCAGGAGGCGAAGATTTGGTTGAAATTGTTTTGACATAGCAGAAGTGAAAGTTCATAACGCGAAGTTGGCTGGAGGTTTCATAGCACTTACGAATCCCGTACAAACAGAGTGTAAGGAAATTCTTTCAGTTCATCCGAAAGCATAGAATGGTGTGAAATATTATAAGGAAAGAAAAATCATGGCTTGTTGTTTCAATGTTTAGACAGTTATTTTGTATGTACTTTGATTAACGATGATATTATTGACCATTTATATAAAATAGAACAAACTATGCTCACAGATGAACAGAATTTATTAGGTAGGTACCCCTTCGAGGTGAAGTACGAATCCTTCCCTGCAGTTGTACTCATTTTACTACATGTGGCTCAAATCTCTAGTCCATGGGTGGCTAACCTTTTATGGTTCATACTCTATTATTTATTTTGTATTTTAGATTTAGCATAAATACTACGATAATGCACTGTAATAATACACCATAGATAATAGTAATTGACAATAATATATTCCCTTTCTAAGATCCCTAGGTTTCGTTAAATTATGTATTTGTGAGTAGGCATGCTGATTGAGTGAAAATGACTTCTAATTTCTCTCTGAATTAAAATTGCCGCTTAATATTCTGAAAAAGTAAATTTTGCCGGATATAATTTAAGATTTCATTAAATTTGTATATTTAGTTTACTGCTTTATTAAGATGGGAAATGAAGAAAGTTAAGATTTACATCAAAACTATTTCTCAATGGCTACATCAATAATTGGTGATCGTGCTACATAGAAAGTACATTATTTTACTCATTCGGGTAGTTTAAAATCTATATAATTATTGATTGCCAAAAAATCGGTTCCTGAATATTTAAATGTAAATTCTCAGAGGAATAATTTTAAGGCATTTTCAAAATAGAATAATTTATAAACTAATCAGAATCAGGCGAAGTAAAATGTCAAGTTGCTAAGATTCATAATTGGTAAGATATCCACAAGTATATTTTTAATTTAATAAAAATAAAATCGTACGAACGGTTATGACGAATGATCAATATCATTTGTTATTGAACTAAATACAAACTTCTGGATAAGTTATTATAAACAGTATATACCATACTTTTGAGAATCGAAGTGTTAAGATTATGGTGAAAGCTCTTCCTTATTCTGAATTGAACTAATATCAGTCAAACAAAGATACTTCTTTACTTTTAATCTCTCTGTAGCGAGATTGATATGTGTCTTTCCAGATTATATTATTCTCAATGATTTTGCTTTGTGCATTTCTTTCCTAAATTACTATTGATGATCCTCTAATTTTCTTCAAAACTTGATTCCAAGGAAACTTCACATGAAAACATAGGTATTATCCGAAAATATTTCTAAATTATACCATTTCAAAAATAAATTTACCTATTATTTTCAAAGTAACCCAACTTGATTGGAATTAAATCCCCGGTACCTAAACTGACGGAAAATCGAGCATTCTTTACTTAAGGGGGTGTTCTCATGTAACATTTTGAAAAATTTGAAAATTTTTTTTTTGAACTTTTTTCTAGTTTAGGTATCCAAAAATAAGATACCGAAAGGATTTTGCCGGATTCGAAACCTAAACCAAGTTTTGAGGCAAGTTTAGGGGCGCTCCCGCGGCGTGCCGAGCTCGCACTTGGCGCGCCGGAAATCATTTGTATTTCAGGAATTTATACCTGAATTTGTATTTCAGGTATTTATACCAGAATTATTTCCGCTATCCGAGGAAGGGAAAATAGGGCTAGGGTTTGAGGAAAAACGTCTGTGACTAACACACTCTTACGGTTTCGCTTAGATGTACTTAGTTTCGTTTTCGTCGTGGTTGCGTCCACTCGTACCGAAACATTCTTCTCCTTATTCTTTTGGATTCGCGAGTAATTTGCCTGTTCAACCATGTATAGGAAGGGTTCCCGAAGCAAAAGAACCCTTGTTTATTGAACAAAAAATAAAAGTTTGCAAAGGAACGTCGGCAAGCCTGAGAAATTTACCGAGTACGCCAGCACGTCGTCACGTAAAATTGAGAGCGCAAGTGCCACTGACTTCGTCGTCAACGAACATCTAAGCTACAATTTCATCGATATTTTCTCTGTCTTCTCGACACATGCTACACTTGCACTTTGCAAGGACTGCCATGGGGAAGTAGCATTTAAGCGGAAAAGTGAACGTGGCTTACGCTTTACAGTGTGCAGGAAATGCAATAAGTGTGGTAGTGATGTTTTGATAAATTCGTGCCCGCTCATAATAAATGCCTACGAAATCAACCTTAGTAGTATTGTGCTTAATATACATCTTCTGGGAATTGGTTTTCAAGGACTGAATTTGTTTTGTGGCCTAATACGGGACGAGAGTCGGATCATCCGTTCGGAGGGGCGTATGAGCGATCTCGCTAAAAGGGCCAGAATCTATCGGAGAGAAAGCGATTCTGCTAAACATGAATTCGCAGAGGTCGAGGAAGAGGTGTTGTACGGCCTCGGAATCGCCGATTGATTGTAAGTGACACAATCCCGAAAAAAAGCTAACTTGAAACTTTGAACGCGTTTTTCTGAAAACTACGTTTTTCAAACTGGTTCGCACGATTCCTAGAAAACTAATACACGGATTTAGATGCGGTTTCTTTTTAAACGCGTGGTAATGTTTTCGCTATCGTTTGACGGAGGTTTATCCCCCCATTATTAATAACAAATGTTTGACGAATTTTTTTAAGACGAAAAAAAGGGAGAAAAAATATTTTTTTCTTCTAAGTCCCGCCATTTTGAAAATTTTTATCGTAATTCAAAAAGTCCCCGTCAAACGATAATCACAACGTTTTTAATTGTAAAAAAAAATACGCTTGTTTCAGACCAACCGCATTTGCGCTATCGTGCGAACCATCGACCAACTTTTTTTGGAAGGACTAACTTTGCAAGGGTGCAAAGGCCAAAAAACGAAATTTTTTTACCAAATATAACTTTTATTTTTAGTTCAAAGATCGATAAAACTTTAGAAAAAAACCGCATTGAAAAATATTTCATACTTTCCTCACAGTAAAATTCCGAAAAACGCTTTGAAAAACGGCCGTTACATGAGAACACCCCCTTAATCGCAGCCAAACTCATAACCCTACACCCCACTTACCTCTAAAAGATATCTAATTAGCGAGAAAGTGCCACATGAGGAACCGTGCTCGCATAATTTACCGCTCACTTTCTTCCTTAATAATGAATGATTAGTCACCGAGGAAATGAAACCCATCTAAAGCCCAGTCAGACTACAATTTTTATCGCCCGATACCCGAGTCGTAAAACACGATTTTAAGGCGGGATAAAACCGAGCCATCCCTACATAAATAGATATAATATACGCCCGAAGCATTGAAATTTTTCTCTTTGGCGATTTAGCGACCTTTTACGAGCGGGAAATCCGGATCCCGTGTTCGCGATTCGTTCGGATCTTCCGAACCCCATTTTAATCTGGGATGCGTCTCGTAAAAGTTAAACGATCAAAATATTCTTCGGGAAGAAGATTGCCAGAACATCTTTTGCGTTTACAGCCCATTCTATGGCGTCATTTTGCAACACCCTCCCCCCCACTTTCTGCGTGCCTGGCGCTTTCGCTGAATGTTGGAAACGGTCGGGGCCCTGCTCCAACTAATAACCAAATGTTGCCGCTTCCCCTCTTTTTCGAAATGTCCCTCTCTCGCATCTACCGATTTTCCAGTCATTTCGCGACACATTTGCTGTAGCTATTCGTCAAATCTGACTCATTCCCGCCTCTCTTCCAAATCACCGAACATAAAAGCGTTGAATACGGAAAGATGAGGAATGGCGGCAAACTTCGTAAAGTTTCTGATTACAGGATTCAAAAATGTATCCGGTAATACTAATCATAATCTGTCACTGTATGGTAAAGGTTATCAATAGTTTAATATTGATTGAATATACATTAATATTTGCGGATGGATGCCATGTGAATTCCTGAACTATGTTCTGACAAATCTGTATGACTGGAATATTATTCTTTACTCTTTCGGTACAGAATTAAAAAATGCTTCTTTCATTTACTTCTATCCCAGTCCTGTTCATCTCTCTACGGAATGTTAGCTAAAAAGATATATATCATGTAGAATAATTGTATTCATTCTGATCTCTCCTTAACAAGTGTTACTCATAGTCAAGGATAAAAAGTTTATAAATATCAAGGTATATTTCCACTTGAACGGAGGACCGGGGTTCAAAATCCCAATCACTTGGATATTTTACATTTCTGATTTTCTTTTAGCATCAAGCGCAAACGTATGGATGATGTGCAATAACCTTTCCTTTATGTTTGTAATGAAAAGTATTGGCTATAGGGTATTTGCGTTGTGGAATTTTCCTCTCATACCACTATTAGTTCATTTTCAGTAAGTGAAGCAAAGAGACCCTCAATCCTTATTTTGTCTAGTAACCCCTCTCTTTGGACATAATATAATCAAAAAACTACTTTATTTCAGGACGAGTTTGTGTCTATTATTTTCTTTGCGCTCCCGTACAGCCAAGTGGGCAGCGCGTCCAGTTTTGCTAAAAGGAGTCCTGGGTTGGATTCCCTACACCCCTATTCCCTATTCCCCTATACTCTCAACCTCAGCGGCGTATTGGTGCGCCCAGGTTCGAAGCTTTACCAGGGAATGGTTGTTCGAGTGTCAAAAAACGGTTTATTGCTAGAGTGGTTATACTTGACTTAAATACGCCCAATAAATAAATATGGCATTATTATCATTATTGATATAGGAAGATAACGGTGGGGGGTTTCAACTTCAAACTGGCCTTCGAGCAAGATACTTAATTACAAGATAGGTGAGAAAACACCGAGTCCAATTCTGAATAATAAACCCCTAGTGAAAGAATTTTGAGCCAAAAAATCCCTCAGCAAACATGACACAGTAAGCGTAAATTGAAAAACCGGCCACCTTCAAAAAGAAAGTTATGGCAATCAATCCTCTGTCCCTGTCCTTTCTCTCTTTCACTTTAGCTTCTCCTTCACACTTCATTGCCGTCTTCCTCTCTTCTCTGTCATCCTTCACCGAATACAGCATCTTTGCGCGGTGGCTTTATTCCTTCCATTAATTTCCATTGTTCTTCGCTTCACCTCATCGCTAACTTGTTAAGAGCTCATGGTTATGTGACCGTGAAAGATTACTTTAAATATCCTCAGGCATTCTGACGACCCTTTTCCACCTCACCTTCATGTTCTTCCACAATCATCACCTCCTTTATATTCACTTCTTTTCCTTCCGCCTCTTCCCCATCTTCGCCGCCCAAACTTTTACCTTTCCGAACGACCTACCCGTCCTCTCCTTTCTTTCCGACCTCTTTGCTCCCAGTGGCATTTCCCTGCGGTCTGCGTAACCCCAATATTTTCAATCTTATCCCAACTCAACCTCACTTTACGTCTTTCCAAACAGAACCTTTCCCTTGCACGAATTCCTTCCTCCGAAATTTCTTCGTACCTTTCGTTTCATCTTCTTTTCTTCCTTGAGAGATTCCTGATTGCGACGCGTCCTTCTTATTTTAATAAGTAATGCAAATTCCGAAAGGAGGTAATTTATCGCTCGGTTTGTGCTTCGGCACCAATTTCGACGATAACGAGAAGCTTAGTCGGGTTGTCCTTACACGCAGAGGAAAAACCATCGTTTTATTTTGTTTGTAGCAATATTAGAAGTATTATTAAAAGTGCTTCGACAGCTTAGTTCATTGGCTTCCACCGGGAATCCAACCCGTGAACGCTTTCACCAAAGACAAACGCGATGTCCTCATGACTATCCGGGAGCCTTTTTTGTTTGTAATTCAACAGATTAGTAAATATTAGAGGTACCTATATCTTGAAAATGTAAAATCACACCGATTATATGAAAAAAGTGCAACTTTATAAAAAATCAGGCTGCTTAAATTATTATTTTAAACTTTATACCGAATTTGCCGAAGATATAATTGATAATATGCGACCTCCCTGCTACCTTGGCCGATTCGACAAAGAGCGTAAAATGAGATAAATAGTTGCCTGGACGAATCGCTTTGAGAATTCACTCTTCCCGCGAGCTATACGTGACAATTATAGGCAGAAAAAATAGCTCGAACGCTTGGTGTTTGCACCCCCTTCCACACGTCGAAAGGCGGCTTGAAGGGCTTGCTTCAATATTTTTCCTCATTCCGTTAGGTCTCTGCAATTTCTATCATTATTATAATTAAGTACCTATCACTGCAAGTGCATCCAGGACCTGGTCACAGTAGTTCAAATTTGGGAATAGAATATAGAAATACAGTTTACGTTACAGAAATAAACAAAATTACATATGATTTCAAAGAAAATGATTACTTGTGATGTGATTTTTTCCTATTAATGATTCTTTTTTCATACCTTGCTTTATGTCACCCTAATTTCTATTATTATTATTACGTATATAGCACTGCAAGTACGTGCAGAACCTGGTGGCAGTGGCTATAATTTAGAAATATAATTGAGTATTACTATAGTATTAAAACTAGAAGGACGGGAGTTTCGCTCTACCTAGAAGGTCATTTGATCACTTTGCTTCTCAATACCTATTTCATTGCTTCTTTGCATCTGGAAGCGTTTAATTGCATATTTTAGGCATATCTACATAGCTATAGTAACATAAAATTACTGTTTTCCATCAATTGATGGTTATAAAAAAATTTCAAGATGCAGCGAAGAGTTTATTATTTTCACTGTAAGGGTTTGAATAATAATAAGGCTCTACTCAAGTTCCTTCGAAACATTAATTATATGGTTATTAATGTAATAAATTATTCAAATATAAATATATGCAGAAAAATAGCATAAAAAGGTAAATATTTGGCTTGAAAAGAAAAAGTGGTCAACTGACCACAAACCGTCCTTCTAGGTATAACATGATGTAAAAATTAACACATTAGTGTTAGCAAAATTGTGTTTCGTTCATATTAAATTTGGGATGGTATCACAAAGACAAAAAGCTTCATAAAATTGAAAAATATTTAACTTAAAAACTGTTGAAGTAAGACGCTGAAAAGTGATCAAATGGCAACCGCCGACTTCAAGTGTTCGCAAGACTCTATTTGCGTTTTCTAAAACTGACTACATCCACTACATGAAATAAGTTGAAAAAAAAAACTAAGTAATTTCCACAATAAATTTTTAATTTTAACGACCGGTTTCGGCATTGACAGCCATCCTCAGGTCAATGACCTGAGGATGGCTGTCAATGCCGAAACCGGTCGTTAAAATTAAAAATTTATTGTGGAAATTACTTAGTTTTTTTTTCAACTTAAGATGTCGTTCCACGAAGTACAGCCAGGACATATTGATTATACACTACATGAAACTTTTTTCAATATTCTTATCTCTCATTACCATGCCATTTAGCTTCTCACCCACCCTCTCTCCATGACAATGCAAGGTAAGGAAGCCGGCGAGTTGAAAAAAAGGCTCCGAAGAAAGAATGGGATACAAGGCTTAATTAAGCGAACGAAAAACAGAAAATTCTGGGAGAAATTAAGTTGATGGACGGGAGAAAGTGAGTTTCAGGCAACGGAGATGATAATGTAAAACTGAGGGACAAAAGAATTAGCTGGAGAAGTCTGTGCGTAAGAAAGGGTCAATGAAAATTCTATGGAAAAAATAAGAAAATTTATGTCGAAAAGCCTTAGTCCGAGATACAAAATCGTCGGTGGATAAAAGTGTATTAGCCAGTTCTATTTTCCTCCAATTCTCTTTACCAAAAAATTTCATATTAATTAAATTTTGTGCAAAGCTTGCCATGTGAATTTGAATATCTTTTCACGAGAACAGTAACGCTATTCATCCATATATGTGGGTAAATAATTTAATTTCAACATCTATGAAACTTATTAAAAGATATTACATAAAATAAATAAATAATAAATAAATAATTAATAAATGATATAATCGAATTTAAACTTCGCACAGAAAAGCGTGCGACTTGATCCTCGGTAGTAGTCACTAGTTTTCAAAATTTATAGTGTATGAACTTTTAATTCTAGTTTAAGAAATATAAAAGTTAGATGATGAAGAATATAATACAATATTAATAAATAATAGTCGAAAGCACTATTTTTCAAATAATATAAAAATAAATCAATAAAAGAAAGTAGAAATCAAAACTTTATGTACTAGTATGAAGTTTTATTCTAGTTCAAGAAAGATAAATAAATAGTATAATACGACGCAAGCATTTCTTGAATTATACGTAACTCCAAATTATTTTCTGGGGAAACGTTTCAGGCAAAACATGAAGTGAGGCCGATCTTTAAAACAGCAAATTTGATTAAAAGCACGCGCTCTGGATAAAGAAGGTCCTGAATCGTGTTTTTATCACTAATTTCTTTCTACTTCCGTTTATTCTTCGAGTTTTTACATGCGCACGTTGTACCATTAATGATATTCCAAAATCCGTTTTTTACATTCAGTCTTTCAAAATCAACCTCATAAATATTTTTAAAAGAAACGTAGTCAAGTAGAAAACATTAATTCCCTATTGAAAATACAAAATATCAACTGCCTCTTGAGTAATTATCAGGGAAAATTTAGTAATATCGATATTAGCTTCAAATGATAAATTATGCGGAACCGTTTCAACTATTATAATATTAATTTGCTTCCTTCACTATTCTTACTTTAAATTCCAATCCTCGAAGATTTTTTCAAGAAAATTTATTTTTTATTCATAAGCCGAAAAACATGTCAACTTTGAATTAAAGTGATGGCAATTCATGTAAAATATATCTTTCTTCTGGTATGCCTAATTTTCACGACTTATTTTTTAAAATTTTTAAAGCCTGTATCCATCTATTTTGTAAGTGAAAATAAATATTATTAGTATATTAAACGGAGTTGAAGGTATTAAATGCAATAAAAGCCCATATAAATCTGATAAACTAGTTTCTATCTCCTCCCATGGTAAGCTCAAGTCACTTCAGAAAGATCAGATCTTTCCCAAAATTTGATAAATGCAATATCCAAAGGAAAACGGGGCTTTTCTGAAGAAATAGCGGAGGAAAATTCCAAAATATAATATTGAAAGAAACACTTAAGCAGCCTTGAACGTGCTTCTTCCGGAAAAAAGTAAGATTTGATGTTTCTTTTTCTAAAAGCCATACAGATATACCTTAATAGGCATGTGTTCAATTGGGTATAACATTTTTTTTCTATCTCCAGCTATTTCTTCAAAGGGAATACTCAGAGAATAAAGGGGTGGTTTTCGTCAATTCTCATTTTTGCTGAGCTTGAAAATATTAAAACTCACATGACGAGAAATGAAAAGAATTAAGTCCCAGGGAATGAAGAAGCTGGCGATTAGAACGGAGAGATTATGCAGATGAATCTAGACCATAAAGAACTTAAAGGGAAAAGAAACCTGTCTGTTTCATTAAAAAGAGAATGAAGTAAAAACTAACGAAGAGAAGAGGGAAAGTAACAAGTGAGCTGAAACCGTGAAAGGAAAAAGTAAAAGGAAATGAATAAAAATTAATAGATAAAAAACGCATATTCGTATACACAATTAACTTTCAACTTTACTATTTAATGAGAACGAATAAAGTTGAATTGTGGGAACTATTACGCGAAAGATATATTTTAAGACTACCACATTTAACTCCATTTATATAATTTAAAATAATTCTAACAACGTAATACTACAGAGTCCACATTTTAGCAATTCGCTGACGATTAAAAAACTGATACCACTGCAATGGATATTTTTAGGGATTTACTTGCTTATTTTCTTACATCCCTTAATACTCTTTATTCTAAAAAAACAACAAGAAGGAAGTAAAATGTTATTTTTAGTTAGTTAGCAAGGCTTTCCACTGCTAGGGGAATTCACGTATTTGCTTTCCTATTCTTTATTTCAACACCATCTTCCCAAGGTAGTCAGTCATCAGCATTGGAAAAATCATGTATTGCACCATCCCAAGCTAGTTGCCTATCAACATGGGAAAGTCCATGCAATACAGGTATATTTACCTTGTAGGATACGTATTTTTGCAAAACAGGAACATCAAAGTGACTTTGCCTGCCCTATCATCTTTTTCCGTGAATTTTTTACAGAATATGATGTCTAAGATCCAGGGTTATCACTAACCAGCAAGGTATCACTTGTCCCCTGAGATCGTACACTCCTGGCCAAAATTAACGCAGCACCGGCCGTTAAAATCGCTAGGGAGGTGCTGCGTTAATTTTGGCCAGGAGTGTACGTACGATAAATGGTTTTGTTGAGCAAATATCACTTATTCTTTCATTTCAGCAAATGAAATTAAATCCTTATCATCACTTCTAATCTTATTAAATAGGTAATATTTATAAAATTGTAAAGTGTTTTAAAGGTACTACGGTAATCTAAAATTAAATACTTCTAAACTGTAATAGAAACGTTGCTCATATAACACCTTTCATTCATTTTTTATTTTATTTTATTTAATTTAACCCTGCAATCCGCCAGTGGTGCGTGGCAGAGGGTGTAAAACACCGACATCCCTATCTTACCTGGAGAGCTATTAGTATCTCTAATACTTCGCGGAAAAAACGACCAAAAGTAACTATTTATCCTGGCAACTACTTCCCTGTAACGCTTTTTGTTTTCTCCCGAAGATCGCGAAAGTTTATAATTGGGATAACAATATCAGCTATCACCTCCCAGGAGTCAGCCGTGATAAATTTATCATAAAGCTTCCGTCGATACTCAAATCTTCTATCACTAAGAGAATTCCATCCGAGGGATTCTATCGTTGAGTAGATTACTGAATTATATTAGCTGAGAATTAACTCCCTGCAAAGAAAAGTTCAAAGTCTCAAGGAGAAGCCTATCTTGGCTTCATATATCGATTTACAAACAGTGTATAACATTTATATCTCAAGTTTTTGATACCGAAAAATTAAGTTAGAAACACGCCCTAAGACCTAAATTATCAAGGGTGTTTCATGGAGGAAAATTTCGGTGGAAGCAAAGAGCGATCCTAAACTTTCCCTGACTTAAGTCTTCACTTCATCTCATAAATATAAAGTAGATGTCGGATGGAATTAAAATAAATATATCTGAGGAGAGGAATAACCTCGAGAGAATTATTATTGTCCCTTAAAGGCCTTCATCCCCTTCTTTTCCGTCAAGGCTCCACCCGAGTCGATAAATCAAGGGCCGTGCACAGACTGAAGGAGCTGCAGCCCCGGAGATTAAAGTGCGTTCCTAATAACTTACAAAAGGTATCTTTGAGAATAACAGAGCATAAAATTTTTAATACAGAAGTTAAAAGGAGAACATTTCTCGTGTAGTGAAGATAATATGAAGAACTCAGCAGCTAAAATTTTAATTATGATGATGAGTTAATATGGATATCAGGAAAAAACGACACTTCGTAGACTAATCACCAATATCATACGTTTTTACTAAGAATTGGAAACTGCTTTATACTAAGAAAACTGGAAATATAGATTGAGAAGTTTAAATTGGCGTCCCAATCACGAAAGATACAACTGAGATAAAAACAATTCAAATATCTGCCAATAAATTACGAAAGTTGCCCCATGATAGAGATACACATCAGCTGTCAGTCACTCGAAAAATCAGCAAATGAAATCTATACAGTGATATCTATTTCCATATAAATATTGTAGACAGCTGAAAAAATACATTTTGCATTTTATGTAGTGTTACGTATAAAAATGTTACTAAGACGAGAAAACTGTAAATCCCTGATCATTTTTATTAGTTTATTCAGGCAAAAGGGAAAAACTCTAATAAAACGAATAAAATTACTGATATCCACACCTAAAACTTTCCGAGATAGGTGAACTACTTTTATTTCAATTTTGCAAATTATAAATTATTAGATAGAAATCTGAAATCTAGAGTAACGAGAAAAATTTCGTCCGTCTACTGATAATAAAATCTGTAAATTGGAAAACTTGAAAAATAATGCAATTTAAAATATGATGATTTTACAATGTTTTATCACAACTAACAAATGAGACTTCGGAGTTTTTCTTTATTTATTACAAATAAGTGGACTTTGACGAACTACTTGATTTAAGACTGACTTCACAACCAATCTAGCACATATCTACGAAATTAAGCCGGATCTAATAATTTGATTAACATTAAAATTCACCCTAAACAAGCACCACTATTAGGCACTATGCAAGTACGAATTCTATTCCGCGCGTTGCGAAAGCTTCTCACAGAATTTTCACATACAAGGACTTTCGGATTCCGACAGTCAATTTCCTCCAACTGAAAAGGAGAAGCTCTTTGAATATAAAGTTAGATAGCGTAGAAAGCAAATAAGAACCACCTTTATGTAGACAACTGGCTCTTATCTGTACCATATCCTCTACGCCATACTTCGAATGCGAGGAGAATTTAGGGCAGTCTCTTTGCCTTAATAAAGAATTTTTCTGTCTATAAACCGTCTTCATTTTCCATAAAACCTTTCCTTTCTCGAGCTTTCTTAATACCAAACCTTCCTCTTCTTTCCGCCTTGAAATACAGACCGACAGTGTTTCCTGCCGACCTTCAAGGTACATACGCATTCCACCCTCTCCATTAAAATTTGCATAATGGGGTCCCTCTTCCCAGTTTCTCACCGAATATGGAGTCTCCCTTCTGCCCCAATAATCCACCCACGCGGAATTCCCTTCCCTTTTTAAGTTGAAAACTATGCCACGGCATCTCCTTGCAAATTTGCGAATTTAATTTTCCTCAATCCACTGCTCCCAACCACTCTTTCTGCGTATTGTTACATTCGCAGATATCCATGCAGCGGCTTGATTGCGGAGGAAAAAGGCGTTACGAATCAATGATTGCCCTTAATTTCTTTGTATTTTTTTCCCACGTACATTCTTTTTCTTCGCTGAACTGGATTTATACGGCGAATTCGGAGAATAATCGTTTCGAATTTCTCATTTAAAATTGAGAGAGGAAGAGGCAGAATAGCTGTGTTAGTTAACTTGAAGTATCTAGTTATTCAAGTGCACGATCCTATCTAGCAATTGCAGCCAGCTGGAAAATATCACACGATATTCGTGTATGTCATCAATGTTTTAAAGAGATCGATTAAAACCTACTTCTCGTAAAATATTAGAATATTTAAACCAACTTCCATGATACGATCACAAACTATTTAATTATATAACTAATTGACTCGGAGAATTCCAATATACAAAGGTTGAAGTATAATCTGTAATTTGCAACTCTATCTTGAAAACCAAAATATAAATTATCTCAAACCGTTTAAAGCCGCGTTGTATGTCTTAATATTATATTCGTAAAATCATTTTTTGTTTCATAGTATGCGCAAATTGATAATTTAAAATTAAAATGAATAAATTAAATGAACGTACAATTAACCAGGAATATACACTGAAGATAACTAAATCCTGCTGCATATCGCTTTTAAAATTTTAAATTTGAATTACCATTGCGATATCATAAGGATATTACTAATATTACCATTCTTGCTAAGAGCCTTGTATTTAAATACCTCATGAATTTGTCTCTTAGTGTATCTTCTTCATTTCAGAAAATCGTATATTCATCTAATTTACTCTTATTTTGTAAAAGCAGACAAATGAAATGCTATTCTTATCATATACTACTGTATTGCATACCCTTCGGACTGTACTCATAGGAATTGTATCATCCCCAGATGATTTTCTCCAAAGGAATAGTTTTAATGACGGGATCAGAAAATTTGGAAAATTCAATACACCGAAGTCACATGTGTAACATGTCTAGAAAAAAAGTTACTTATTTAATTATACTGTTTTGATATACCAAAAAGTACAAACAAGAAAATTATTTGGATGTAAATTCAGACTACTAAATATTATATACTACTAACTATATACTACAAAATTCAATTTTCAATTCATCGATAAATTCATGTGTAAATCGTTTCTCTTTCTCCACTACTGCTCATGGTAATTACCGCCATTACAGTCGAAAACAACGATTGCTTCGCGAAAATCGAGAAATAATGCGACGCTTCGTTAGGTGATTGGATACTGAAAAAGTAAAGAGTACTTCACCACAAACAATCCAACAAAGGAAAAAACTCTCATTGCCCCCAATGGAAGCTCGAAACGAGGACTAAGTTCAAAGGGGGGTTTGGAAAAAATGGCTAGAAAGTCATAGGAGTTCCGCATTGTTTCCAACCAGAAACTAAATCCGAGCGATCGGAAGGATTTACTCCGCATTTTTTGCCAACCCTAACCCTTTCATTGTTCACCAAAAGCGAAAGCGAAAAGGAAAATAGAACTCTTTGTCTCTTTTTCGATGGCTAGTCATCCGTTGCTCCGATCTACTGATTTTTTTCTATTATTTAGCCTCTTCACGTCATACACTTGCCGACTGTAAAAACGCGGATTGCTATACACCTGCATCCCTGGCACTGAATGTAAAAGTCAAGGAAGCAACTAAAAGGATACTGACAAATTGGCTGTCGATTTTTCTTCATTTTTTTACCTTGTTTTTGCACTTAACGACAAGAGAGTTGGCATTTCGAGTTAGATCTAATTCTTTCCAATTCTTTTCAAATCCATATTTGGATGAGATAGATAACCTAAGAGTCAGGTTTGAAATTTCCAATAAGATGATCGCCATTTCTGGACGTATTTCCCAAAATTACGAGCAATTTTAACAATTTTCAATAAATATATAAGTCCACTATATATTAAACTTATAAGATATAGCATTAGCACCGCAAAAAAGACATGCACACTTATTTTATTCAAATAAATTACAATAAATTATAGTTTAAACTTATATTAAAGCTAAATAATAAAACAGCAGGTAAAATGCTTTGTACCCTATTACAGTTCTCTCGCATCTTCCAAATCCTCGCAAGTTTGATAGAAGCTTAAAGAAGATATCACAAGGGATAAAAGCTAAAAGAATGGGATTGCAAAGCAATTTATGTAGAAAACAGTTTTGTTCGCCGTAATAATTTGAAATGTCGAAGAAATTTAATATTGGTATCTACAAAGCTGGGGATATCTCAAATAATTTATAAATTACTATAAAGTAATTATAAGTAATTTTTTTCCTACGTTGAAATTCATGAATATTTAGAACAATATATTTACATAACAATATAACGAACTGGTAGAGAAAATTTTTCGAAATATCGACTATCATATTGATGTCTCATTTCAATCAGTAATTAAAGAATTCCTACCAACGTGAAAGCTTCCTAAATAGCTAATTACCTGCGCAGGGGCACAATAATTTACATCTTTTTATACTAGAGATAAATATTTTGATCCTTAATGCATTGAATCCCTTCTTTTGGAGTAAATTATTCTTGATTTTAGCGATAAGTATTCATTGATTTATTAATTACTATTAAGTATTTTGAATAGTTAACTGAGCAATAATTAACTAGCATTTTTTATGGTATAAATCCGCATGATCGCTTTATCGATGTGACTATAACACATGCTCAATTCTGGGACTACTACCTTTTTTTGAATCCACAACGAAAAAAAATGTCCATTATGAATAAAACCCAATGATAATAGTAAAAGCAAAATATTAGATAATTTACTTCATTAACTCTTTGCTAATTTAAAAAGAATTATAAAAAAGAGAGTACAATCAAACTTATTAAGGTTTATTGGTTTGGAAAGCTACAAAAGATGAACTTTGTAATAAAATTTTTAAGTGAAAATACATTCTTAAGATTACTAGATCACTTCAATGATATGCTCAAATACGAACAAAGATATTTCTCAATGATAATGTAAATGTTCATATAGATACGAGTTGGTTTTTTTAGATTAAGTGATATATTTAACATGAGGATTTTGATAACATTTATATAACGAATTTGATTTTCTTAGGAGTTCATAGGAAGAAAAATACCGTTTTAGATTCGTGAAAATATACTGAATTAAATCCATTATACATGATTCCTTCATACTTATACTGTATGTGAGTACTCAACGTTGAATCAGATTCTAGTTCTTTATCAACGTCCGTATATGAGTGGATTGCAACGTATCTCTAGAGCGAATGTAGCACAGAAAGGTTGGATAGCCCATCTCTAGGTCATAGATTCGGAAAGGATAGGCACGGTGATCTCGCGACCGGGCCTCCAATGCCTCCCAATCCCGTAATGAAAGTTTAAAAGTTTCCACAATGGAAGCGAGGATGAAATCGTGATAAAAAAGAAATCATCCCAAACTGTTTACCTTTTTTCTCCCAAACTTCGTCTGTTTACCCATTTCCAACGTCGGACCTGATACCTAAGCGCTGTTTGCAAAGGCTACACAGATGATGGAATCGATCCCAATAACGCTCTCCTCCGGAAAAAAAGCAGTCCAATTTTCCTTAATGACCTCCCACTCCGGTAAGCCTTTTTCTTTTTTCTTAGCGGAGGAAATATCGATATTTTGATCTCCGACGTAATCCGATAAGCGGATAACTTAGACGAAAGCTTCCGTCGAAAGGTGCCAAATTATGATATTTCGCGTGTCACGATAAAGAAACTTCCGGCGTCGATTCTAACGGAATTCTACGGAATTTTTTGTTGAGTTAAGGAAGCGAACAATCAAGAAGCTTTGAGTAAAATGCGTGGTTACAGGTGCAATGTATGGTTATCGGTAATAGAGTCACAAAATTTCTCTTCGCTGGGTTTCTCTGTCATTCTAAGAGACAAGATCCGTCGAATGAATATTCAATTAAACCCCTGATAAGAAAATTTTGTATAAGATAGTTTTGTATAATGTATCTTTTTATAGAATAGTTTTGTATAAGACTGTATTATATTAATATGTATTTTTATTTTGTATCATATTGTGTAAATTTGTGTTT
This sequence comes from Sympetrum striolatum, assembly GCA_947579665.1. NCBI lineage: Eukaryota > Metazoa > Arthropoda > Insecta > Odonata > Libellulidae > Sympetrum > Sympetrum striolatum. The sequence continues at coordinate 58,433,426 of OX388349.1, forward strand.
TGTATAATTTTTTAGATTTGTATTTCATTTTTTATTTCATGTTTGTTTTTCAATATTCTTACGTTAATTTCTTGGTTAAATGGAAGGTGAGGCCCAAATGTCCCAATAAAGACCCTTACTAATAATAATAACAATAATAATAATAATAAATGATGACAAAACTCCTAATAGAAAAAAACAATTTCGCAAAGATGGATTTCCTTCATTGCGTGGCCTACAACTGATTACTTAAACCCAAACTCCAGTCACAGCGAACTTTACAATTTGTCTCCAAAATCGAAATGACTGCCACATAAATATCTATATATCTATATATATAATAAATCTGTTGAGGGGGTCGTGTCTGTACATTGATCCGATTTCAAAAAAAGTTGTATTGCTAGATACTGGGGTTGTTCCCGAGTCCGAAACACGTTTTAGAAATTTTCATGTCTGTCTGTCTGTCTGTCTGTCTGTCTGTCTGTCTGTCTGTCTGTCTGTCTGTCTGGATGTTACAGCATCACTCAAAAACTATCCAACCGATTTTGATGAAATTTGGTATGATGGTCATTTGTCACCCGGGGAGTGACATAGGCTACCTTTTATCCACCTAGCTGTCCCCAGTTCGTCTCCAGTCGGGGTCAAAAATCTATTTCACGCTATAACTCTAAAGTTAATTATTTATAAAATTTCAAAATTTGTACAATATTAAAAGTCTCCCTAGCGCAAATGATAGGCTAATTTTTGTTGACCCAACTGTACTCGGTTCGACTCCAGAGGGTCGAATAGTTTCCATAAGAAATACATGGGAAGACATTTTTATCATTTGCACGAAACTTTTCTTTAACAAAATTAAATTAGAAATAATGGTCCTTTGAAACTAAAACTAACACCAAAACAAAGGAAATAGAATGAAGTTTCTTATTTTGGTCATAGAATATTGCTTTCACTTCGAAGTTGTGAGAATTAGTAAGTTAAATACGAAAATTTTATGAGAATCTGATATTCTAAACAACACGTCGTCAAGGCCAATCTCGATATCTTTAAATTCAAATTCGTTAACATTAGCGCATCATCAACAACCAAGCTTTGTTTATAGCAACACCAGTGTTTGTTGATTCTTTACGTGAAATTGAAGTTTATCGTCGTATTAAATGAATCTAAAGGAAAAGGAAAAGGAAAAGGTGCGAAATGACCTCAGCTGTCGAGGCACTTTCATAATTACTACTACTACTTAAATGAATCTTCTTTCCTCATATTAAGTAATTATATCTTCTTAGCTTGGTAAGTTGATAACTTTCTCATTCTTATTTCCGCTCTAAATAATAATCGTTTTATTTAGCGTCCCGCTGTGAATTTAATCTATAACGCTGAAGAATAAATCAATCAAGATATTTGAAATATCCCTGAATTCAGTGATTGCTTCCATTGAAGTGTCAATAATTGTGCTTAATAAGCAGCAAGGAATGACAAGCTTTTTATAGCTGACTTGAAAGGTAAACGAATTTTGTACTTTTAGATATAGAATGGGAAATTAAACCAAGGAATGTTTTATTGGATCATCTATTGGTGTGTTTAAGTATAGTTACTGTCCACCTACTCGATATCTTTAAATTTGAATTCAAATTCGTTAGCATACGCGCGACTGCAACAATCAAGCTTTGTTTATAGCAACGCCAATATGTATTGATTCTTTTCGTGAAATTAATGTTTATCGTCGTGTTAAATGAATCTTCTTTTCTCATATAAAGTAATTATATCATCTTAGCTTGGTAAGTTGATAACTTTCTCATTCTTAATTTCTGATCTAAATACTAATTGTTTCATATAGCGTCCCGCCGTGCATTTAATGAATCAATCAAGATCGTTGAAATACCCCTGAATTCAGTGATTTCTTTCTTTGAAGTGTAAAGAATTGGAATTTAAGCAGCCAGGAATCTCAATCCTTTTATGCCGGACTGGAAAGGTAAACGGATTTTGTGTTTTTAGATATAGAATTGGAAATTAAACCAAGAAATGTTTTAGTGGATCATCTATTGGTGTGTTTAAGTATAGGTACTATCCACCTATATCTTTTCTTGATAGTGATAATCATACATATTGGTATTTTGTTATATCTTAAATAATATGTTTAAATGTTCGTGTTAAGCGATTGCCGATACGTTATTAAGTTTTTTAGACTATAAAATATGGAACACCTCTCTCAGATTATGGGCAGCTGTCCTTTATTTTTATGCTTCGGTTCTATGCTGGCTGCTCAAATATTATCATTAGAAATACGCCTCAATATGTATGTTGTATGTTGCAGGGTTTAATTACCTATTCCAAAAAATCAAAGTAGTATTCATTTTATGGACTCTAGACAAGTATCGAAGGAGATAAAATATACATGTATTATTTTCATTGCTGTAACTAATAGATTCTATGTCTAGGCAAGGACAAATTGGATAAACTGAATAAGAATTTAGTCAAATAAGCATAATTTTGAAGTATGACCTCTAGCAAGATATTTCACTATATGAAATATATTATTTTCACTATATGAATCATGTCCCTGAATTTCAATTATTTTCGAATATCACCGAAAACAATTAATTAATTTAATTTTAGTTATTTAGATTTTATGAATGTTTGAGGGAAGATCGCGAGAAAAATTTGCGAGCATTTCTAATCACTACCGACTACGTCGCTTAAATGAGATAAATCCTACAAGTTTCATGTCTACTTTCGCTTGAATTATGTTTCGTCATTCCACGTTAATAAATATTCAGAAGACAGTATTTATTGTCAACGGGATCTGAAAACATTATAATCAAATTAAATCCTACTCAAGAGAAGAAAGTAGTAGTTCACTCTGATTTTGCAACATAATGCTCAAATTATAATAGCTATTTAATTAAACAGATGCGCCGCTTACATTATTAATAGGATAAAAATTATCTTCACAATTTTTACAGTTAATTTAAAGTCAGAGTGTTAGTAATAAAGTGTTAAGTAATTTTAGTATAGAACAGCCAACGCCATCTTAAGGAATAAATTCGGAGTTAATTCATAAAAGGACGCGTTCTTATTAGAATAACGACTTTACATTGTAATTCGTTTGCGGGGTTTATTCGTTTATTTGATAGTTGCGAGGATTTCACTCGCTGTTCGTCAGACGTATTGGACGTGCTAAGAGACTGGTACATTCGTTTTCGTTTGTGGTTTACAAGATTTGTGCGGTTATTTTTGAAATTTTGTCTCCATTCATTTGGTACTCAGTTGTTTCCTCTATTTGTTATAGCGACTGGTACATTTGTTTAGTCTGTGATTTACATTTGTGTTGCTGTTTTTGTGATTTCGTAAGTCACATAGGTTGAAGAGAAGTATTGTTTTTTCATAAATTTAAGACTTTTCATGTCTACATTTTTACACGTCTAAATTTTTTCATATCTAAATTTCACTGCTTTCGATTTACATTCATTTTTCCGTTGAGAATCAACGGGCACTCCGCTAGTCAGGAATATGTCAGCGTTTCGGCTTTTATCTTTCAATTCCTTAATTTCATCCCAAAACTGGTAATTGGCATTTAGTAAGATATTCCAACTGTAAGTGGCCTTAATTTCGGGAATGGCGATGATCACACAGCTTCTAAAGTGCCCATCAGCTACTCGTAATTGTATTTCTTTCAACATCAAGAAAATGTTTATACCTCATTTATCGAATCATTTTATAGCCATTACAACTACATCCATCATTTAAGAAGAAAACGTTTACCTCTTTATTGCGTTCACTGATAAAACTTCCAGGGCTCTTTTACTATGCACTAAAGATATAGATACCATCTATAAGGTGTTCCCGCATAGAGAGGCGGTCAGCGCCATTGACTTCAGTGAAAGCGGTCCCGGGTTCGATACCAGGTGGCAGCCCGTGTGCGAAATGTGTTAAGTTTTCGAAGGACCTTTAACAACACTATTGCTACATCTATCAATCATGTACCACTCATGTCAGTCACAACTATTGCTACTGTAAAACAAAAGATGCAACTGCTAAAACGTTTAATTTATACTAACCACAAAATATATGTCTTGTGGTTAGTATAAATTAAAAGTTTTAGCAGTTGCATATTTTGTTTTATAATGGAATACCACCATGTGAAGGCCGAAACCATCGAATTTATATTGCTACTATGATAATAATCATCTAAGATGAGAAACTTTGCCAGCTTATACTTATTTTTTCGTTATTTTTATTTCTCCGAGTTTTCGCGGTTTTTTACCACCTTTCTTGTGTCGGTGTTTTTCTTAACCCGGGTTTTTTCTCTAACGAGCTTTAGTTATGGAGATCTTTTCCATAAACCAATCTTTTCCTTTAGTTTTATTTTTCTCTTAATCAATCTTCTTATAGGTTTCATATTATAAGTACTTATGTATAAATTACGTACAAGATAGAAGGAAGATGAGTCCACTCGACCTTCCCTCGCCTAATTATGGGTCAAAATAATAATGAATTTCACCAGAACCGAAGAGACTTAAGCATGAGTATGCGAAGTAGTAAATTCCCATTACATCGTCCTGCATAGCTTCTCACCCGTCTACATCATCATACACGTTCAACGCATCAATGCCACCCCCAATACACCCTTTCCTGGACCACATTGTTTACATCTTAATTAAGGTAGCTGCTCAAATTCCTCACGGTCAATACCTCATAAGCTCCCACTGGGAATCATTCCCGGGTGCCTGAAGCATCCATGCGAAAACGCAAGCTGCCCAGCTAATCTCAAGCCCTCCCCGAAATGCTTTGTGATGTTGAATTATTCAACAGTGAAAGCATGACAAATATGAATAACAAAAAACATAAATCTAACGTATAATTAAACAATCAATAAACTGTAAACAGAAAGAGCGGGAGACCAAGGGTGGAATGGTGTGGCAATTTAAGGAACTGTACCAAAATTAAGAAGTATGAGGAGATGAAAAGGAAAGCAAGTAGAAGAGAAGAGAGGAGATCCATGAGAGCCAAACTTCTGATAAGAGAAGCAATCAATTGATGAAACAATAAATATGCATTGATAACAAATTTGTGACACACTTGTAAAAAAAAGGAACTTTGAGACACGGCAATTAAGAAATTAGAGGTTTAAAATCTCCAATATCTTACACTTGTTCATATTCAAAACGTTTGTTAATTTTTGAGTTTCCAACAAATCATGATATAAGTAGCATTAATTTTCCTTCTTGAGTAGCAGTACTTTCTTCGATGATAGTAAAGGAAAGCCAGTAGCGCGGGATCTCTTTGAGGGATATGGCCAGGCGGTATTTACCATGGGTGAGACTTGGTCAGGGCATTGAATCCCACTCCGCCGTATTTGGCTTCTGTAGATCGCTCGGACCCATCTCCTATTAATTCAGGCTGCGTTCTAAAGCTTTTGCGATACTGGGTCAGCATAATGACTTCCACAGGGAGCCGAAACGGGGAAACGATTTCCCAGATCAAATCATAGCCCGCTTGACTATCCGCGAACCACTCCCTGTGGTAGTAAAAATAATTCAATTAATCTGTTCATTTTAAGTATATTTGTGTATAGATATATATTTGCAAAATGAAAACACTTCGTAATTTTCCACAGAAAATTTTTTTGTGTGAAAGTACGAAGTGTTTTCATTCTGCAAATGGCTTTCCACGAAGTCACGCCTTCTCATATCGATTATAATATATTTGCAAATTTACTTCTTCCTAGACATGAAGATGCTTCCATTGGGAGCGAAATGTGCACATCGTCGTTGCATTAAAGTTATGTGATTGTTTTTGGTGATTCGTTTTATTAAATATTTCAACCATTAGCGGTCTTTATTATATTATTTAGTCCTTAGTTAATACTCAAAGAGAAGTGTTTTGAGATTTTCAATAAATAAGGTGTCGACTGTCAACTTGATTTTCTCTCTCAAGCAAAAAACACGAAATTTCTCTAGCATGTTACCAGATATATTTCACCCAGATTACGCGCCAAGGATTCATAAAATCCGAGGATACGAGATTTAACAGGATATGATCCAGATGATATATTTGTTTAATGAGGATTATAATTAATACACATACCAAAGTTATGGAATCATCGGTGAATATCAGAGAAATATGTAAAGATTGATATGAATCTGCATATTGACCGTCTATGAATAAAGCTCAAATCATACTTAATTATTTTATAGGCTATCGATTCGCAATGAGGGACCTTTGTATCTAACAATAAGTAAAGATTTATTTCCCCCCTGCCATACGCCACTGGCGGCTCGCGGGGTATATGCTTAGATCTAAGCAATCCAGACTTGGCAAGGTGTCATATTAGATCAAATGTAGATTTTTAAAAAAATATTATAATCGCACATTCAGAGCTATTTACAATAGGGGAATTAGATTATATCTTAGGAAAAAAGATCCAATGCAGGAAAGCACCAACAAAGAAGGAGGGTATGAAAAATCTGCGCATACCTACTGATAGTTCAAGCTAAAAGATACAAAAGAAAGCTGTGTACAACAAGGAAATTACAAAAGCAGTATTACAACAAAATTACAAAAATGATAGTAGTATTATCTAAAAAAGGAAAAATTGCAATAGTACACCATGAGAAAATTATAAATATGACATAAAATAAGATAAAACATTCAAACAAAATTACAAAAAAATCAAATCAAAAAAGTGAAGTTGCAGGAATACACTATGAGAAAATAACAAATATCACAAAAAAACATAAAATAAAATATTCGAGTAAAATAAATTGTTATGAAAATGAAATACTAAAAATGACATGTGCAAAATTTAACAGTTAATAAAATATGGTAAATTGATGAATACAAATGGAAATTCCAGATAAAAATTAAGATTTAATAAAAAATATCTCAAAAAATTATGAATATTCAATTAATTAGTTACGGACTGGACTAAAAGATAGAATGGAATACCGAATATGAAGATTTTCCATCTAAACAGAAAATAATGAGCCTTATCCATCACTTAACAGCCTGATTCTTATTTCATACTATAAACAACAAAATAATGCCGTTAACGTGGGTTTTTAGAGCCGAGAGATAATATTATCTAGTTCTTTTACTCGTCATAATTTTGGCCTTCTCCAGCCGTGAGCGAGTGTTTTACATCGGAAGTGGACTTGTATTCTGGAGAAGAGCAGTACGCAACGTTTTGTTTAGCATGCGGTCGATCACGGCCGCAGAAAGTAAGACATTTGGCGTCTATTTAAGTTGCTGAAGTGCCACGGATTGCTATGATTAGGACCTTTTGCAACGTATCACAACTTGTGGATTGCGAAGTGTAATCAAATGTGATCTGGAATTTTAAAATAGATCGCAGAAACAGGACATGAAGTGAACCAAAACATTTGGGGAAATCATGATGTTCATCGTTATGTAAGAAGTGAATTAAGAGTTGTAAATAGCTAGTGATTTTCGGTTATCGTGATCGTGAGAGTAATTTAACTCACTGTTAGGAACGTGCGTCCAACTGTGTGCAGCTTCCATAAAAATATTTAAGAAAAATTCAATAAAACTACCTCATGTTTGCATGTATATTATAATATAATTATTTTTTCAACAATTTACCTGGAGAAGTTTTAAAACTTTTCCCCCTTCTCATAATGTATTCATCGATAAAATTAAAAGGGTTTCGTGATTTTGTTGTAATATTGTTGTGATTTTTTGTTTCGTAATATTGTTATATATTTTTATAAATTAGTTTTGAAATTTTATGATTGTAGTAAATTTTGAAATAGAATTGTAATTTTGTAATTATATGTGCGACGTACTTCGGAGAGGTTTTGGGGGTATTTCCTCCCGACTAGTGTAAATACCAGGCAGATTATTTTCTTTTTCCCTCACTCCACAGGAATGACTACCACCTGGCCTGATGCGTAATTGTAGAACTCACGTTTGAATAAATAATAAATTTAAACCATTTGTTCCTACAACCTCTACGCTTCACTCGATTAGAAAATCTTGATATTTTGAAAACTCTGTTTTCTGATTTAAAACACGAGAAATCACCATAAGCCTCCCGGCTAGCCTAACATACCAAAAAAGAAAGAACGATATTCCAATCAGAAATGTGATGAAGTGAAGTCAAGGCCAGATTAAGCGCATTGGTTCCTCAAACTTGCTCTAATGCAAATTAGCCCTCCTTCCCCAAATCACTCCCTCAGACCATCAAAGGTCAAATCCCTTCATTACTCATCCCATCTCTCTCATTCCCAGTTTCAATGCAAACATTACTCACAAAACCATCAATTCTGTCTCTTTTTCATTAAAATATCCCAAATCCTATTTCCTCTCTTTGAGCGGTCCCCAAATTGAATTTCCCGCTCATTTGGAACATTTTCCGGCTCCCAATGGCGACACGGAATGAATAAAATTATACGACCTCCGGAATCCACAAAAACAAAACCAATTCCCTCCGAATGAAAGAGCGTAAAATCAGCGACGCGGGGGCAAAAGACGAAAGAGAGCCTCCGGATCAAAGGAATGGGAGGAGGAATTCCGGGAAATTTTCTCCGAGGAATTCCGAAGCGCCACGAGGAGCCGGTGGCAGTGACCCCATCAGTCATCCTAAAACACATTAACCTCTTTAAAATTTCCTCTGCCTCTGCACCCTAATCTCCTTTTCTCTTCGCCGAACATGGCACTGCCACCTCGCGTACGCACACGCGCCCCACACCCCTTCGAGTCATGGCTCGACAACTCAGAAGTTGACAATTCAGAGTGAGATAACTCAGAGTGTGACTAGTCATCGGACCCGACAACTCATAGTGTAACAACTGACCGTGCGACAACTCATCCGGCTCCGACAACAGTTAAATATCTTATATAATAATCACTGATGTGTACACTCCTGGCCAAAATTAACGCAACACCTCCCTAGCGATCCTAACGGCCGGTGGTGCGTTAATTTAGGCCAGGACTGTACATTTTTTTTTTCATGCCTAGCTACTGTTGCCCTTTACCTGTGAAGCACCTCCTGAAAAGTTCATCAGAGCTTAGGTCCTCCTAAGCTCTGATGAACTTTTCAGGAGGTGCTTCACCGAGGCAACAGCAACAACGAACACACACAACCATTCCCTGAATCGGAAAAATCCGATCAGCCGGGATTCGAACCCGGGATCTTGGGGTAGGAGCGATAGCTTAGATGGCATGCTATCCACTCGGCCACCAAGGCCGGTGGACATATTTATCTATACGATGTCGTAACTCCCGTAAGAAATGCATGGGGGAAATTTTCAAACTTTAATTTCAAGCACTTGCCGACGTGATAGGATTAAACATTTTAGGGAGTCGTTAAAGATCCATTGGAGTACTACATACTAATAGTTGTTCAATGTATCCTTGGCTCGACTCTGGACGACTCGAATCGTCTCTCATAATAAATGCACGTTGAGTTCATTTTAATCGATTGCAGACTTTTTTTAAGCAGAACACAGAATTAATTCAGAAATAATGGTCTTAAGAAATCGAGATAAATAACCAAAGGAAAGGATATTGCAAAACAAAATTTATTGTGGTTTTAGAATATCTTCTTGCTTCAAAATTGAGAGAATTCAGTCAAAAATTACGAAACTTTTTGTAATTTTGTAGGCATAAACAATTTACTAACGACAAAAGTGACTGTTAAACTCAATTTTCACACGGATGATGGAAAGATAGGCTCACAAGAAATGTATTGAAAGTACAATTATTTACTGTCGGAGTTTAAATGCATTAAAATTAACATATTTCTAAGAATAATGGAAATAAAAAAGATTACCACTTATTTGTAAAGAAAGAAAATTTGAAACGTGGCTGCTAATGAGCAAGAGGTTTTAAATCTCCACTCGTTCTTTTGAATTTTATGATTGCTGAAGAAGGGAGCATCGCTTCCGAAAAGAGCTTTGAGTTTTCTTAAAAGTGCGGCGATCCTTCTTGTTTTCTGCGAATACCGGTGAATGACACGAGCAACGCTGACAAAGACGTGTATTGGAGATTTTAAACCTCTTACCACTCTATTGTTTAAACGTTCAACATCTGATATTATTTCAATTGTCGTAGCGATCTGCTGTTGGTGCCGGATGAGTTGTCGCTCTGTGAGTTGTCACGAAACCATTACCTTTTATTTTTCTTTCTTCCATTCAGGACTACAACACTTATGATCAGGGTCTAATACATCACATGCATACTCCAGATGAGGCCTAACCAACGCAGATTAACACCACTTGTAAATTAGAGGTTTAAATTCTGCAATAGCCGTCATTGTCGGCGTTCTTGCCTCACTCACCGATATTTGGTGAAGCCAGAAAAGGATCGCCACTCTGTTTAGAAACAACCTGTGCACATATCGAAAGCGATACTTTCTTCCTCAGGGGTCTTAAAGTACTTGGGTGTTTCTAAAAAGACACCCTTCTTGTCGTACTCTGAGTTGTGGTACTCTGAATCGTCGCACTCTGAGTTGTCACGGATTTCCTTTGAGCCTCCGCGGGCAACGACACCGATGATAATGAGGAAGCATTGCCCCTTCCGCCCACTTCCCCGCTCGCGGACTTCTTTTCCACAGAAATCGTCCGAGAGACACAAATCTAGCCTCGGATATTATTGATTCGAACCGCTCTTTTTCGACCCCTCCACCACTCCCACGCTTTCGTTTGGGTCCTCTCGAAATGAAAGGAAGATTTTTTCCGAGTTGGCTTGCGACGGATTTGGTTCTCACGGATTCTTCACATTTCTCTCTCTCGCTATTAACCTTATTTCCCTCCCTCGCTTCCATTCGCCTTTCAATTCCAAGTTTTTTCTCTTTCTCGTTTCATGCGATATAAATATGAACGAAGACACTTCGGGTGGCATCATGACTTAAAAGTCAACACTTAGACAGTTGAATGTTTTGCGAATACAGACTGAATATTCCAAATCTGAATTACTTTGAACCGAGAGGTGTTTGGATTTCCGGAATTTAGGATTAAACGATACCGTGCGCGGTTGAGGAATCAGAAATTTTCAGTGGAATTAGTGTTTTCAGACAAATTTTACGATGTATTAAACTTGCAAAATATACGATATGTCATATAACGTAGAAAATATTAACATGAAAATTGGAATAAACGACAAAAATAAAAATAATGAGTATAAATCGAAAAATTGTATGTCTTTAGTAACTTGAGAAAGACTTCATGAGGTTTTCGTCCGCGATAAAAAGTTTTATTTTATAATATATGAATTTCATAAAATAAAACAGTTTGATTTGTATCTTCCATATAACTGCTACTTCTCCTACAATGAATTCACCATGCTACAGTTCTTGGATACGTCTGGCAAACTCAAATTCTCAACATATCAAAGACAAAGAATACGGTGTACACATAAATTCCGTAAGTGAAAAATGGAAAAAAATCATAATAATCAATTAAATAGGAAGTAAATAGTGTGTCAAAAGATATAAACATCTTAAATATTCAACCATAAAAAAACATATCGCAAGAACCGCTATTAGTGACTTTTATCCGAAATTAGTCCTGGCATGAAGTCACAAGCCAAAGTAGAAATAAAATGAATTTTACTCTAGTTTTACGAAGCGGAAAATATTAATATCTTCTTATTTCACTCCGTTTTCAACAAATTTTCGGTCGAAAGAGTACTATGTGCGTAATCGTTTCATTTTACACTGACAACCTTCTCAGAGATAGTCCTATGTACATGGTTTTCCAGAGGAGATTTCAGATTCACGGCAGTGTTTCGGTTACGTTCAAGTCCCTCGGGTGGGATTGGCTCCAACTGAGGAGATCACATTACCGAAGGAAGCTTTACAAAAAGAAATTCCTCAGTACCTCAGTACCTACTCATCCATGTAGAGATTGTCTCTTTTCACGATAAATATCTCAGGAGAGAAATGGACAAAGGGTTTCAAGGAATTACTTCCATTTTGAAGCAGCGAATACTTTTTTCAATGCCTTTGCAAGAAATTCTGGACTTTTCCACTCATTTCTGTTGTAAATTTCCCTCAAAAATTCTCAACTGCACAAGTATTAATACTAACGAAGAGAGAAAGGTTTGAAGCTGAAATTGATGTCAAAAATACCATATTCCTTAAATTAGAGAATTAATTGCACCCGTTTCATAAGAAACGAAATAAAATGCCGCATTTCTCTGAAATGTAACATTTTTGTTTTTTTCGATTATGTCATAAATAAACAAAAAATTATCACGGTGTTATGTATGGCATCACTGTTACTCAATACTGAAAACATTCAAGCAATTTTGACCAACTCCACGATTTTACGCAAATTTAGCAACGTAGAGCTAATTTCTCCCATTTAAAATACATGGGTAGGTGTATTTTAAATGCAAACATTCTGTGCCTTCATAATGGTGAATAGATAAAAGTCGATTTTTAGCCATTGTATTACAAATGCTATCAAACGTAAGAGCCAGATGGGTGTATGATCGATAGTGAAAGTCTTAACTTCGTTGGATATTTATATTTAATAAAAATGGTAAACTTAATTTAATTTCCACAATCTTTAGTGCAAAAGGATTGATTTAGACGCACACTTCCATCACCATAGAGAGTTCTTCCCCCACCTTTGATCCATGTTACTTTTGTTCAAGTAAATTTATTATGAAAACGAATATTCATTTAATGGCGTATTTTTATTTCTATGTACTCCACCATGTCAGGAAAGCACTTCCAACCCTGCCTTAATATATGATTCCGAGTTATCTGGTTTGCATCCTATCTCTCCTATATATCTGAAACCTTGTACTGAGACCCTTATAGAAAGTTTTTTAAAAAATATTATACATACAACATATCGGTATTACGAGTATCATAAAGGAAGTTGGTTTTTAGTGTATATACATGTTTCGTATTTTTTGTTACGAATAGTATATCACTTTCAAACGTGAGAAAATTTATCCCGATTTTTCCACCAGTCATCCTTCTTAAAACTGATTATACTCTACCAATCCAATATATAAATCTGTCTTTCCCCTCAGTTGCTCTTACGTAGCAAAAAAAATTGTTAAAGGGGAGCGTAACCTCAGAGAAATTTATTCTTGTAGCCCAATTTATGTGTCACCTCAAATATTTTATTTCTCACGTAACAAAGGAATTGACGCAATTGCAATTGAGATAAATTTTTAAATTTTTATTTAAATTTGGTTTTTGGCCGATATCTTGAGTTTAACTTTAGTTGTTGATTTTAATTTCCGAGAGCGGAATTCGCGATGAGGAAGCAGCTACTGCGAATAAACCTAACTAGGGATCTTGGTGTTGAACTAAAATAGGTATACTTCAATATCAAAAAGGTTACTACACAGCAGAAGCAAACTTATGTTAGGATAGAACAAGTAAATGCCAACCTCGGGGTAGATTACATAGTTTCTTCTAACTTTAAGACTAGCTTGTGAAGACCAACTATAAAAGTCGCCGCTCGACATCGGGAGAAATTCAGTGTATTCCTCTTCGGTCCACCCTTTTCCTCTTCTTCTTTAGGTCTTTTCTTTTGTTCGATGAACCGCCTAAGGTTTCCGCCCAAATTTAATCTGTTTCCCCACTTGTCCTCCTTCCTTCCTAACCCTCTTCCGCTTGATTCTCCACCGCCTTTCGTTCCCGTTGTCGATTTCCTCTCGCACCAGCATACTTCCTAACAACACGCTCAGAATAAACAGTATAGGTAAACCCTCGGTCCATTAAAACTGCCGTTGGAACAGGACGAGCACTCCCTCTAAGGTTGCGTCGAGGACTTCTTTGAATCGCCGACCCGTAAATCACCACAGAATGGTCTTATTTGGACGTTTAGAAAGGAATTTATTCCCCTGGTTCCAAGAAGGTGCATCTCCGAATGACATATACTATTCCTTCACATAGTTCTGAGATCTACGTTTTAAGACCGTTGGTTTTTCGAATAAACACCGGAATATGAAAGGCAAATATTTTTCAATAATAATAATAAAGGACTATTTATTGAGTCTATAAAGTCTCTTCTAACCCTTCGTCATATAAATTTTGAAAAAGAGATAGCTTGAAAAAACAGTACACAGAAGAAGACTACTTTGTGGATTTAAAAACCTAAGCTTAGAGCTTAGGAAAAAAAATCCACTACAGAAAAACACCCTCAAGAAGAGGGGTGTGAAAAGCCAACGGATATAAAAAATATATGTAGTGATAAAATTATATTGAATCAGATTGAAAAGATAAGAAGACAACCAAAAATATCATACAAAAACAAGTAAGTAGGTAAGAATAGATTGATAAATTAATCAAAAACAGTCTAAACAATTATAAAGTATAAATACACACCCTTACATACATGCATACATTTAAAATCTCTACTGATACTCTACAAGCCGCCTTTCGACGCGTGGCAGGGACTTTTTTTACACCAAACGTCCAAACTACTACTATGTTATTATTTCATAACGTTCGTGGAAAAATGAATTTTTAAAATAACTTAACTTCTCTATCTTTATCTATCTTTTAATTTAACGAATCTATTTCTCTTACTTTACACTTTGTATCGGTCTTTACTTCGGATCGGTCAAAGTAAAGGAGGGGGTCGCATAATACCTTTAATACATATAGAGGTTAAAAAGGTTAAGGATCAAGAGGTTTAAAATCTCCAATAGCCGTCTCTGTCAGCATTCCTCGCCTCATTCACCGGTATTACTATTGGAGATTTTTAAAATCTATTTTCATTAGCAGCCTTGTTCCAAATTTCTTTCTTTGAATATAAAGACCTCCATTTAATTTAATAATCTATATTTTATTTACTTATTTTACACCTGATGGAAGATATTTTTAATTCTATATCTCGATAAAAGAAAGACCTAATACCATAGAGTAACTATACTAGAGGGATAACCTTATGGGACTAAATGATATGAGTTTTTTCATTCTTTTCCTCCTCGATAGATGCCCTCAGCGTAGTTCTTCTTCGCCCGGCCACCGAGCCGAAGCTTATCTCTCGCAGCTCTGTTTAGATTAAAGCGATAAGAACACCGCCCAAAGCTCAAGAACGGCTCAAGTTAGCCGTTCTCCGATTCATTCGCGTCGATTCTTCCGCGGAACCCCTATACAAGTGGACGGCCAACCACGGCTCGCGAGCCTCATGCGGCTCTTTGGCCCCTTGAGTGTGGCTTTTCGTGATGACTGGTTTTCTTATTTATATTTTAATAATTTACTTAACTACATAGTTTAAGTTAAAATAATTGGCTTTCAAAATAAATTGTAACCGTTTTATTGTTAATATTTGGCTCTATTGACTAATAAGTTTGCCGACCACTGCACTATAATCTTGCAACTGCTTGCTACTTACATTTCTTTAATTGACTTTTAATAACTGTTCACCGATTTATCATGGATGGTTGAAAAATCTTTTTTAATTATTTACGATGATAATGACGAATATTCATTTTATTTCGAGTACTGAGTAGATGTTCTGGAAGATCGATAATGAATCCATGCAAACTGAATAACAGGTTATAGTACAGTAGAACCCCGTTTTTACGAACCTCAATTTTAGGTAATGACGCAGTTTTAGGAACCATTCCGCCGGTCCCGATCTTTGTACAAGCAAAATTACCTCAGTTTTACGTTAAACCTCGATTTCATGTTTTACGAAGTGAGAAGCCGGTCCCTAGTGAACGAACCCAGGTTTTACGAAGTATTTGAAATGGTTTTGTCGCACTGAGTTCAATACAACGGGATGATGATCGCCGTAAACAGGAGCAGCTGAACCCAGACCGTCTATGTTGGGAGGACCCTTAGCACATGTATTTTAGATGGGAAAATGTGAAAAAATCGAATATAAGTGTGGTGTTTTTTGAAGTGCTTACACTGTGGTAAAATTCCTGTGGATGATCATCCATGCATTCTTAGGGATCGCAATGCTATCGCTGGTATCGTCATTCTATATATATTTACTTCCGTGTTTTGTCGTCGATGCCTAATTCGATGTGTAAACATTTGGCATTATGCAAATGTAAGAGCGAGTATTAAAAAGTAAATAAATTTCGTAAAAGGTATCAAAACACCTTAACAACATTTTAAAATTTAATGCACGCCGCATCTGCACATATTTGCGTCACCTCCAATGATCTTTTCCCCCTAGCGAGCGTGGACACGCTGAAAAATATTGGTCTCCAAGCGAGAAAAAATTGCGCGCATTCAGTCAGAATCACTCTCTGAGCGAGGTGGCCTGTGTTATGATATCCCGTGTGCCTTTCAGTGAAATAATGGATAAAACATCGCTGACCAAGGAAAAGAGGAAGTCCCTGAGTTTGGTCACCAAAAGGTCAATTATCAAGGAAGTACGTGATCGCGGGAAAACAAAAACAGAAATTTCTCGGAAGTATGGCATTTCTTTATCTATATTAGCAACAATCGCCAATTCTAGTGAAAAACGTTTGAGCCACGAAAAGGCATCGTTAAAAACAAGTACGTCTCATCGCACAGTGGGCTGGAATCGAAAAAAGCTGGCCAAAAATAAGAAAGTGGTTTTTTTTGAATGCGTACTTTGAAACCTCGCATAGTCATGCTTGAATAAATTCTGCATATAGCTGCGAAATCACAAAGGAAAAAATGCTTCGTATTTGCCCACTGTTGAGACCATGCTCCGAAATAAAATAGTCTAATGGCAATATCCAGTTCAGAGGAATGCCTCATATCATGAACACCAGGTACTAGAAACGACTTTATTTTCCCGCCCTAGAACCAACATATGTTTTCACGAACGACCGAGCGGTCCCTTTTTAGGACCACTGATTTTGAGACACTTTGTTTCAAATCAGCTTTTTATCACTTTCTTCGCTAAGAATGGGTAGATATTTTTCTCAGGCTCCTAGGATGACCCTCTAACCAAGGTTAAGGCTATGAATCACACTTGACATGTAGTATACATTCATTATCACTTTCGAAATTAGGCCCATCTCATTATGAATCTCTCTCCTGTGCATCTGAAATGTAAACAGTCCCAATGCCTCACCCTACTCGTTTATGTTGGACGTAAACACTCTTGAGTTTCCCTAGCATCTTTGGTCGAAACAAGTGGTCAGCTCTTTTCCTCAGAAAAAAACAAAGATAACGATTAAACTCCTCTCAAATTCATCCTCTGGCTCATCGTCACTCAATTCAGATGAGTGTCTCCTCGGTTCGAAGTTCCGCCAGCAAATAGATCAAGGGCTATACTAAACAAACAAATACCTTTGTAAATGTATTAAAATTATTTGATAAAATTATAATATAAAGTAAAATTTCCGATACATCGTAAAACATATTCCCTGGGTAAAAAATCATAATTCTTCATTTGTGGGTCAGTTCCTGTAAAGTTAAAATATAATATAGACAATAAAAAAGAAGTACATATTGACATTGTGATGTTGTCTTGAATATACATGTAGTTTAATTAGACCATCAATAATAGCTTTCGAGTTATTTAATAAATTGGAGAGCTATATAATTTTCTTACTCTCGGCATTTAAATGCCCGGCCACTCAGAGATACATTTGGGATTTAAGGTCTCGAAAAGACCTCGATTACATGGTGTGTGCGAAGAATGCCAAGGCATCTTTGATGAAAATTTACTCTTTTGGATAAAAAATTATATAATAGCTAATCCTTATACCATGATGCCGATATTTTATTTATTCTCACTAAACTTATAAATTCGAAATAAAATGTAACTTTTCTAATGATACAAAATTATAGTTCAGGAATATAGTTTTAAATTAAAAATGTAGATTTAAAAAATAAACTTTTACATTTCGATTACGAAAATTTTATTAAATCATTTTTAGCCTTCGATATTTTTTCCAATTTTAGTTATTGCAATTATTGGTTAACCTAAACACAAAGTTTCATTCTTCTGGCGTTTTTCTTTCAAAAGCTACGTTTAATTTGTTAAAAATTATGCATACACTATAAAGGGCCTTCTCGCACTTGGTACATATTGTGCGGCTCCTTTTACGCTTCCCTTTCCCTGTTTTACTTATTTTGCTGCACACACAACAGCCCTTCTTTACCTCTGGTGATATCTCTAGTGGCTGACCGTTAAACCGACAGGCGTACCTGACAGTTAAATAATGATTTTTTTTATGGAAAATTATCAACTTAAAAGCGCATTTAGGTAAATACGCCATACACGTGCTTACATCACAGATCTCGAGAGTTACAGATGACTTATATTTTTGAAATAAAATATCATCTTCTTACTTTCCAAGCATTCTTTACAATTTTAAGGGGCATTTATTGAAATTTGTATACATAACGTCGGGATTCTAGCAACTATTACATTTTAAGGTTTGCAGCTGCATATCGGCTGCAAATTCTTAATCAAATCCGCAAGTATCATTTAGTCAACCTTTGCTGTCTGGGCTCCAACTACCAAATCCTAAGTATCGCTACTTCTATTCTATAAGGCGTCAAACTAACGATTTTTTCATAATAAGTTATTGCGCGGATTTCTGGAAATTTACCTGACGTACTTTTCGAAATTTTGCATATCGAGAATCGGGATATTTTGGCATATGTTTACCTGTAATGTGGAATGTAAAGTTTCCGGGGATAAATGTATTGATGGGTTAGCATATTTTCCCTTCGCCAGAGCATTTCGAAGTAACCCCAGATTAAATACTGCGGAGAAAAACCCCGATGTTCTTTGGGTGTGTTTTGTAATGTAATTTGTGATTTTCGTGAACGGAGATGAGTAGGCATCAGAGATACTGTAGCCTATGTTCAGTTTCGCCAGCGGACGAAAACATTACACCAGAACTGCGATTGATCAAGGAAGTTCGTTCGTTCATAGAACATCGTTGAAGTTTTTCCCACAATAACATTTTCGTCAATATTTTCTTCGTCAGTTCTTTCTTTTTCCAAATGATAGTGAAGGAATCGTACTCCAGTATGTATCTGTTAATTATTTTCTTATCAAACCAGTTTTTGTGACTATTGCTTTTGCCTTGTTTTCATTTGTCTTCAGCCATGGTTGATCCATAGCTCAAACGTACAGCATTTGTTATTTCTCCTCTTATCCCTGATCTATCTAAGGCACTTACTCTCAGGTCTTATTCTCACTAATCTAATCTTGAATGAAACTGATCCTATTGGAACCAAACCAGATGAGTCATTTTGTCTCAGAGACTTTTGAGCGTGAAATGTTGACGAGAGTGGATGCTGAGCGGTCGAGTCGCCATTGTAAGGCAATTGTTATCTTCTAGATAACAAAACGATGTACATAATTTTGTCGTACGATTGACCACGGCTCACCAACGCTAATGCTGGTTGCGACAAGAAAAATGAATAGTGGTAGAATCAAAGAGGGAAGCACTCCGGTCAGAAGAAGTTAGGAGTAGTATTGGCGATACGTAATCAATCGAAAAATTCCCAGAAATCCCCTTTATCACATTATCAATGCAGTAAAAACCTTCGTAATTAGAATACAGCCTTATTACAATTCATCACATTGTATAGGGGTCATTTTTATACTGCGCATATAGTTTTCTGAGCTAAGTTACTTTTATAGCATGCGCTCCGAATGCATTTGCGGACCCTGTCCAACCAAAGTTGCGAAAACGTTGATTTCAGCCTTCAAATTAAATGAGAAATACATCTTTTTATTCCAGAATAAAGAATGTAAGACATTTAAAGGATATTATTTTAATTAGAGATATAGATGACAGAAAACAGACATACTTAAATAATTCTTTAGAAAAACAATATTCCTCAGCGATTACTTATTTATTATTTATTTATATATTTAAAACAACAATGTCGCGTTTTCGCAACTTCGGCCAAAAATATGTTAAGATACGTCACCAAAAACACTTTCGAAGATACGACGCCATGACGACACCGTATAATAATAATACGATGAAGTTATAAAGTAAAACACCGTAAACTTCCACACTATAGGATTTTATTTCTGACCGATTTCGGCGAAAAGGCCATCATCAGGTGAATGTCCTTCCACGAAGTTCGGCCGAATACGATAGAATTTAATAATACGAAGGATTCATTTACTATATACGTTCTCATAAAGTACGTTCTCAGAAAACGTAGGGGATATAATGAGACTCCCTTGTTATTGTTATTATCTATACGGCGAGGAAGATCAGGAAATTAGATTCTAGAACGAATCAATTCAAGAATTAATTCCATCCGCAAACGACACGCAAAAGTAACCGATAAGGGAAAGAGATGTCTTGCCACACACCGAAAGGCAGCTTTTAGGGCTCTTATGTAAACATAGACCCTTGAATCCCCATTAAGTTGTCTTAAGAAGCCCGGATTGCAGCGCATGGATCTGATTTAAATGCCCGCGTCGGATGGAAGCAGGAGGAGCTGCGCTAACTGACGGCTGCTTCTGAACTACGTCAAAAAAGCATAACACCTCGATGCATTGACGCGAGCCCTCTAGTATAGTTACTCTATGCTAATACTTTATAAAGACATTTAAACTTTCATCGGAATTTGTCATCTTGAATTCTAGAATTCTATAATCTTGAGTTAGTGCAACTTTTATTTCAGATAAATTTCGTATAATTCCCAGGGATTTTACCTTATTAACCATGAAGGAAATGCATAATAATCATGTACGTAAATGCATCTTCAATGCAATGTAAACAAGAGATACGTTATGTCTGATAAGTTACTTATCGTCGTACTTCTCAGGCATATAACAATGTCACCGGCCCTCTTGTGTGTATATAAAAGCGTACATCTGTTTGCGAGAAGGGACATCACTGTTTGACTCCGACGTGGTTTGTAGTTGGATCCTTACAAGCAAGAGGCTATGCTTCCACGATTCGTTTGCATAAATAACCTAAACAATGTTAGGATATCTTTAACCCAGTTCTAATGAGAGCGACTTCGAAGGAGTTATTTACAAGCTCGCTATGTTAGCAAAATGTTTTCCAACTTTGGGCGCGTGTGGAATAATTCTCAAAATCTGACTCGAGTCAAAATTAGTCTAAAGAGTCCTTTACAATACTTATATAATATAACAATACTTAGAGAAAAGGAAAGTTTTATTAGAAGTTATATATCTTCAAAAGATGATTACGTAGAATAAATTGTTTCCAACATAGGATTTGTATCAAAGGAGATTCTTTGCTGTAAACAATCTTCCACCGTAAGAAATCTTTTCTTATTTTTAAATAAATAGGTTAATATTAAATCTATCAGATCTACGCGACGCAATATGGTATTGGAAGAAACCTTCCAGAAATTTATTCAGAATTAGAGATTCAAGAATATCTCATAAATCAGATTAAAATTATTTCTACAGAGGTTGATTTTTGATCATAAATTATCACAGATACAAAAATATCTATATCTTTTAATTTACTCGTATGTCCACCCATATATTATGCTAGTTAATAATCGAGCAGCAAGATTGAAATTATGGTAATAGAACCATCCTTTCCACATTTATAAACCTTCAATTAGCCACTTCTCCAGGATATAACCTGAAATAATCTAATTATTAAGTAATAACGTTAATCACAAAGTAAAATGTGCTACAGTTTGATAAAAAATTCACCTGCGCATTCTTAACTGAGATGCTGCATCAAACAAGTGTATCATGTAAGCTGCCTTTCGGGTGTCAAATCTGTGACCGCTATGACAGTTTAATCTTAGGAAGCCAACATTGTTCGTGTTTTCGTTACCTGAACGTAAGTCGAAACGAATATTTACACCTGATTTGAGCCCACCTTTGATGCCAAATGTAAACCCCGACACGGATCAGCACACAGACTAGGACACACAGATACATGAAAAATGTTGTCCAAAAACAGAAGATCGTAATGCCAACCTTGATAAGAGTAGCATTAATAACTCAAGAGAAAGAAATCCGAATCAACATTCATGACACTAGGAAAACATAGGATTTTATCGCGCCCCTTACCTCGAGCGTTAGTTCTAGGATGCGGCACGAATGTTGAATAATCCACAAGCGATTCCTCATAAAGTAAACACTCGAGTTTCGGGATGCGAAACCACAGGGATATGAATTCTGTTTGTGAAATTATCAGTACACACAGAATTATTAGTGTACTCGGAAAAGTTTATATAGATTTGTGGAAGCATTGGTTAATTTTTTAACTGTATTGCGGCAACGAATGGTTATGGGCACTGTTTTGAATATATAGGTAATAATATACACCCATCGGAATCTTTTTAAAAATACATGTTTGTTTATGATTTTGAGAACTGAAGATCACTCATGTTATCTATGTGGTGAGTAATGCCTCAAATACACACTTTGGGACCTATTCTATTCGTAGTAAGTGAGAGATACACAGTCTGGGCATTAATTCTCGGAAGAACACGAAGTGTATACGAGTCGATAACCGGTAAGTTCATGAATTAAAATATCTAATTAACAACGACAGCAAGTATTGCATAACGTTTTGTAATAATCAAATTTAAGCGATATCAGCACTTCTCGATCAATTCAAAGAGATTAATCAATTCAATAATTATTTGGGACTGATAATAAATCAGGAAAAGACAAATTATATGTTGTCTCGAAAGATACCCCAATTACCATTCCCATATATAGAAAATGGTGAATATAGGATTGAGCGAGTGGATAAATTCTTCAAACTTGTTTCTCTTTTGAGCACCACGAAAAATATGAGTGAAGAAATTCAAAGCAGAATTATATTGGCAAATAGATGTTACTATGGAATACATAAACAACTAAAACCACGAATTATCAGTAAAAAAACAAAAATAACATTATACAATAATCTATTAAGACCAGTATTGACGTATAGTTCAGTGGACTAGGTGATGAACAAAAATAACGAGAGAATACTGGGGAAATTTTAGCGAAAGATGCTTAGAAAAATCTATAGGCCAATAAATGATCAAATTCAATGACGTAGACGATATAATTTTTGTGATTAGAGACTTAGAGGATACGATCTGATCATCATGTAACTGGAGCAACTCTAAGACAAAAGTTGTATAAATACAAATGAAGAATGAGATTACATATATGTAACTGTGTCTACTAATTTTCCGTGTTCTTGATGATGATTTTTCCGAGTTCCTGATCGCAGGTTTTTTCTTCTCTGTGTACGAAGGTCACTTTGTTTCTTCGTCTGAAAATACATTAATAATTCCCTTCAAATATCGCTGTAGATAATAATTTGCACGATGACTTCGTTTGAAGAGGCGATTAATCATTGTAAAGGTGATCAAAATTCATAATGTAATTAACATCAGTGCTTTCTAACCAAAGGTGCTTGCCCATCTATTTGGACTTAGTCTAATTTAGGCATATTTTTTTAATTCATCTTCTTTTGTTTATTTTGTTTACTTTCAATTTACTCCATAAATTTTGTTGCTCGTTTGTATTCAAAAGATGATCATAATTCTGTAATAATAGCTAATACAAATATTACCAAACGTGGAACACCAGGATATCCTTTACACGTAGGGTTACTTACTATTCGTAGGAAAGTAAAATGGTGGGTGCAAATATAAAACCTAGGAATCATCGCCTTGACCCTTTAAGTTCGTCAAGGAAATTTTTTTGATTTCACCTGAGATGTGAAATACCCGTGAAAATATGAATTATAAAATTTGGTATTTTTTTTAATTTCTAATCCTTTATATGTTAGTCGTGCATCTATTTTTGGCTCATGATATACTTTTGATATAGATAAATGTGCATGTTTCCCTTTTGGGTATGCAACCACGCACTTCATATATTAAAGAATTAATATTTCATACATGCTTAACTTATCCTCTCTCAATCGTAGATTATTACAGGTTATTTTAAATTCTTTGGAACCTCTTTTCATTTGGCTATTCCGGAAAGATTTTTATAATTTAATTTTTATCGAAAGTTTGTTATTGCCCCTTGAGTATATGCAACCCATTCGCCGTGTTCTAATAAGACGAATTTTAGGGAGTGTGAACTACTGACGAAGCGAAATGAGTCACCACGTGGTCAATTCAGTCTGAAAAACTTCTCAGAGCAACTGCACTCCATCTCTTATCCGTTACAGTTGCGTTTCTAAAAACAATGGGCCTTCCATTGTTTTCTATCACCATTGATTCACATTCATCTAGTATTTTTGGCCTTAAAAGGGTTAAAGAAATCTACAAATTTAAACTCTTAAACTTTGGATATTCGTTTTATGATCATTAACCTTCCTTAAATAAGCTCTAAGTCCATTTTAAGAGGTTCTAATAACTTTTATAATGTAAAATCGTATAACATCTGAAGTTGATCGATTAGTGTTGGTTCAGTCTCCAGCTACCAATTTATATTTCCATAGTTTACATTTATTCGAAATGGATAGTTTTCAGAAATCAGTTTTTCATTCGTGACCTACTAATAAACGAGATTTGAATTTGACAAGTGTTTTCTAAGGAATTCATAAAAGAGCAAGATACGAGTGAGTGAAATTTGAAATAAATTTCCTTACAATGGTTAAACGGTACGACTAATTAATGTGCTTGAGAACGATTGAATACGAATTTCGTTGCTCTTCTGATTCAGCGAGTCTTTTCTATCTTTCGACTATAATTGGCAAGAACCACTAGTTGTTGCACAGCAACAAAAAAACCGATTCTTTCGAATTAAGATCCTTGTTAAGCGACTGCCAAGAAGTCTACCCCCTCTATCTTTTTCGTCGTTAAAGTCACCTGGTCGGAGACCTCTGACCTAGTTCATCGATTACTTGTAATTATACACTTAACTCCGGGAGACGCTATTAGGGATCCCACTAGTTTGAAACTCGTTTTTAGGTTACCTCAGCTCTCCTTAAATGTCTTACTTCGAGGGAAAACAGGGTCGAACCGTCGATTGGTGAATAAGACAGCACCCTCAGCAGCGTGACTGCGCACTGTCCGAAAAACCTTAATCCGTCGATGAAACAGTGTTAGGGAAAAGGTAAAGGATTAACTTTTATTATGAGTGAAAACGAAAAAAACATACGTGACCAGGCTGTATCCCCTATCTTTCACTTTCCAGGTGGCCGCTCAAAACCACACGGAACCTCAATTCAAAGGATGAAAGCAGTCTTAGCGTATAAAATTATGCAGCTAAAAAGAATTTCAAGGAAAAACTGACATGAAATAAGGTCTGATGGACCCAAGAATCAAGCCCCGATATCCTAACTGCTTATCCTAACAACGGACGGTTGCTTTATCCACTAACCCACTCAATACAGACGCCTTGAAGTCAAGGCATATCTTCATCAGTGAAATCCTTATTGCTATCGTTATTATTTGCTACAGTTTGACAGAAATCAGGTTCCAGCAACAGTCATTGCTAATTTACTCTTCACACATTAATTATTACATTTAAAATTCCTAAATAACAACACTATATTAACAAACAGGATTAGGTCACACTTTTAACAACAAAGAAGGCTAAATTTATCAAACATACCCCTATTATGTGGTTAGATGGAAGAAGAGACTTTTAAGTCTCAATCTCGCCCATATATAGACGATTTATTATTATTATTATTACTCCACCTAATATATTTACTTCATATATATTCTATTATAACTGTTACTATGTAATCACATCTTATATTGTTTCTTTGTTTTGTCACATGTCACATAAGTTTCTCAATTATACACTTATATATTAAAGATATTTATAATTTGCTCCAAAAAATATTTATTCTTCATTGTAATCCTTATAAGTTTCAATTGGTTTAAACAATAGAAAACTATGAATTGAAGAAAAAATATATTTCACGTCAGGGACCAATTTGCTGAATTATCCGAGCTTTGATTTGGGTTTAGCTCTACTCCACACTCTCCGGTACGGCATGTTACACACTTTTTTCATTTCTGTTTTCCCCTGGGATATTTCAGAGAGCACCTGCTGCCTTTACACAACATGCGATAATTTCTGAATTCCAATGAGCCCTTTCATTTTCTTTTAGATACAAATGCACGCCCTTAGATTATTTCGTTATCAAACCTCGTTTCTCCTTAATTGAAAATAAAATTGAAAATATTCTACCTATGTTTACTAAGCGATTATATTTGTTTTCAATCGAACGATTTCATTGTCAAACTACATGAGTGTCGGCAATTTACCGCTCCATTTCGACCAGATAGATTTTAATAAATATAATAATATAATAATAATCGGCTTTATTAGGGCGAGATTGAGACTAAATGTGTTTCTTATTCCATCTAACCCATCCTCATAAGTTATAGAATGGTTAAATTAAAGGGAATGTCATGAGAAACAATCAGAAGAAATGTTGATGTAAAACACCTAAAGATTCTTAGGGAAAAGAAACCAATGCAGAAAAACATCCACAAAGAAGCAGGGTGTGAAACCTGCGCAAACCTACCGATAGTAATAACTAAAGATGAGAAAAAATAACATCGTAAAATATAGAAATACAACCGGTAAATACTTGCATGTGATCCGTAAATAAGAATCTGTTCACATTTAAATAAATGATAGCAATATAAATAATAACATAAAACATGCAAAAAAAAGGAAAAAGGACATGGATTTGCATCTATTGGGTACAATATGTTTTTAAGGTGGCCTAATGCTTTCTAGTGCAGCCGTTTGTGAAATGCAGCCTTTTGATTTAATGTCTCTCCCACCCCTGCTCTAAACCAATCAAGCTATCACGCAAAGCAAATCCATTTTTCGGGAAGGTTCGTTGGAAAAACGACTATTAGCTTCGACTTGCAGCATTCGTCAATGCAGCGGTCCTTGTAGAGGCAATTAACCTACAAAACGTAGTTAAAGAGACATCCATGGGGATGAAGTAATATCTGCTGCAGCTGGAGTTTTCTTCTAAAACGATTATTGCAATAAGCTCCTTATGAATTTAAAATTAATTTCGACAGCCTTCAAAGATGTTATGTTAATGTTCGCTCCCTCTTGAAAAGTACCATGTAAGTAAGTCACAGAAGGTTTTGAGAACTTGGCCAAAATGCCATATGGCAAAAAATCAACCTTGTCGACAATAAACCATATGCTAATTGAAAGACTTCTATGATACCACCCAACTTTTTTTCGTAGGAATTATCTAAGTAGCCATTGATTAAGAAATTATATCTATCTTTGAAACTCTAGCAATAATTTTGAATAGCGCATAAATAAAGTACAAACGTACTATTTTGCATGTTTTTAATTGGAAAGAATTTATTTTTCTCGCATGTCTTACGTAAGAGCTCCAAGACCTATTTCTGTAAGTACGCTCATGATTCTTAATAATTTACGAGTAAATTCCTCACTTTCCAATTTTTTATAGAAAATAAATCTGGCGTTGTAAGCATGCCATACGTTTCAATAGGCAATATACGATATTTCCTTAGACACTGAAAAATGTATAGACCTAATTATCTAAATGTTCAAATATCTTTTTGAATGATTCCATTCCATATTAAGACATGAATTATTGTTAATTATTTATTACAATAGTTTTGAGATGGATATATTTGATGCATTTATTTATTTAGTTATTTAATCATAAGGACTACAAGTAGGCTCTAGGCAAGGTGGTAGTCATCTTTTCTTAGGGGAAGAAAATACATTACCCTGCCTGGTATTCACCCTAGTTGAGAGGAAAACCCCCAAAAACCTCCCAAAGGCAGAAAATCACCTATAATACAAAGGGAAACCTTTTCCGAAGTTTTCCATTTATTCCAAATACTAATTCATCTCTCATGTATAAAGGATATAAAATTATCTAGGAATGATAAACTGTTTGTTTATATTGAAGTGCCTTTTAACTATGAACTTTATTAGCAAAGTAAAAGATTTATACGGCACGTGTCAAATTTCAAATTATTTAATTATTTTATGCTATTAATGTGAAGCGTATTCATTTATTTAGCTTAACTCTGAACACCTCTCCCTAGAGTTCAGGAACTTGTATAGCGAAAACTGTACTACACTAAAAAAAGAAAAACTTGTATGTTATATTATTGCTATTTATGTCTATTCGTTGATTATTTATACAAATAAAATAATAACCATGCAAGTTTCTACACTACAGCTAATCAAGGCCATACAATTGCAACTGTAAGGCAAAGTTTAGCTTGAATTTCCTGAATTTAATCGAGTGAACGGAATAGAAAAAAAATGCTGCTAGAAATGAAATAGAAATACGAGCTCATTTAAAGAAGTTGTTAGAGACAATTAATCAGTTTGTTATTTTTGGGAACACCTCTTAATTATTCCCGCCGTGTTTAACTTCTAGCGGCGTATTGGCCCATATCCAACACAAAGGTACGTATAACCAGGGAAATTGGAAAACTCCGACCTCTCGGAAAAAGATTGCAATTGCAGAACCTCATTACCTTTTAAACCGTCGTCACGTACTTAAGAGAGCCGAGGCGCGAAGGAACGAGTATTTTGAAAGAGATGAAGTTGGAGTGATTGTTTAAGGAATTGACACCGGATTGGTTTGAATGAGGAAAGAGCTGGGCAATTTCAATTTAGCAGAGGTTGAACAACAAGGTTTAGTAGCATAAAAACAGCATAATTTTCCATTTAGCCACTATTTTATGGAGCTTCATGTGAATATATAAGTCGTGGAAAATCACCTATAATACAAATGGAAACCTTTTCCAAAATTTTCTATTTTTTCTAAACACCAAGTTATCTCTCATGGATATAAAATTATCTAGGAATGATAAACTGTTTGTTTAATTATTAAATAATTGTAGATAAGATTCAGCACATTTTGAGCTCACTCACATAAAATAAATGCACGAAATCCTATTGATAACTCTTCTTGAAAATGAAATTAATATTCTCAAGCTGGAAATCTTTGAAAGAAATGAGATAATAAGCTAGGCTACGAATACTCAATAAATAAATAATTCAGGAATTAGAATAAAAGAAAAGAGAGTAAATTCAGGGAATATATATTTGTGGAAGACCTAACCGGTATCATGCGACCCCAGCTGCTTTGGCCGATCGGATAATGAGTGTATATTAAGTGAAATAGAGTGTAGGATAAGTAGGTTTAAAAACTCATTCTATCCCAGAACGATATGAGATAATAACAGACGAAATACATATATCTGCCCTCTTCCATCGCAAAACATTTCCTTAAATTCATTTCAGATCTAAAGCTCTAAATTCTTTAAGTCTTCACCTGACTTAATTAAATATTCCAGCTCGGTAAGAGTTTTTAAGGATAAGTTATTCAACTATCTCTATCTTTAAAATGAAATGTTAGACGAGTTGCATCTCGTTTTTTCCCATGTTGTCTGTCTTAGGTTCTTAATTCTGTTTTTTATTGTTGTATATTTTATGCTGTATTAATTTTTTCCACCTAATAAATGACATCCAATATTTTTGTGCTAAATCGTCGTCGTTCGCATAAATTTGTTTATTTTAGCAATTATGTATTTCTACATATTTGTATATTTCTGCAAAGCATTCTTTTGTTCTTTCAACTTTCCGTATATTTTTGTATTTCGGTCAAAAAATGTTTATGTTTGTACGTATTTCTGTGCTTCCATACATTTGTATACTCTTGCTGAGAATATTTTGTATTTTGTGTTGTGTATGGTAACCACTCAGAGCATAATAAAATAATAATTATTATTAAATAATTATTTCGAACGCCGAAAGGTGACTAGTTGGGTTATGTACATGTAGATGTATGGAGGTGGAGCTATTACAGACGATCCTGATGAATATTTACTTTAGCCATTGTACCACTAAAGAATTTAGGAATATCAGGCACAGCTACAAATAAAATTTGGAGAAAACTTTGCTTAATATAAATATCATGCTGGACTCGAACTCAAACTACATCTGACAAGGAAAGTGGTACTCAAAACTTCCTCTTCCGCAAAACAGAATGTGACCTAAATCTGAAGCTGTTGTGAGTCGAATGGAGAAAAACCAGAAATCAGTTTAAAACTATTCTAAAGAAACCTATCGAAAGAATGGATGTTGCCTTTGAGTCCTAAAGATTCGTTTATGGAGATTATACCAAGGAATACTGCACTCGGTAAATATTGTTTTGCTTTTATTATTTTTATTCCTTTAACAGACATTGTGATAATCACGAAAACGTTTTAACGTTAACTTTTAATTTTGGCGTTAAAATTTCTCTACCGCCTCTTTTATTCAGCGTAATTTACTAAATATAAATACATGCGCAAACGCACAAATTAAAATCAAAGAACACCAACCGTTAGTTTTATGAATTCTATATTATCATAAAAGGATTTGTAAAACAAAAACTATGCATTGGCATATTATCTTTAGATATTCTTTATGAAATACACTCTATCCAAAAATTTCCTATTTGGAATACATTTTCGAAAGTGATTTAGCGCATTAAATTATAATTAAAGAGATTTTAGGCTATAAGCGAACCTAAGAAAAACTAAATTTATGTGATTCAAGGGAATTAAATTCCATAACAAATAATAATAAAACCAGATCGAGTTCCCAACTCGAATAGTTTCCTTTCTTGGAATGGGGATACAAAGATGTGGTTAAATAAGAATAGAAATAGCTAAGGAAGCTTCCATAAAGAGAGTCAACCTAAAGACGAAGGATTTACAAAATCTAGGAAAAGAATGCTAAAACCCTTAGTTTAGCGACTGCTGATTTATTGGTGTGAAGAAAGGAGCCTGTGAAAATGGAATCCCTAAAGACCAGAGGCCTTCAAGATGGGAGTGAGATACTCAATTAAAAGAGTTAGTTGGGTTAATAGAAAAAGGATCGAGAAAAGACTATAGATTGTGAGAGAAGAAACTATTCTGACTTGAGAAAAAAAACAAGGATTAATGGGTGAGAAAACAATGATAAGATGGATAGCCAAAAAAAGCAATTTAAGGTAGGATTCGATGAAGAAGGTAGACGGGAAGTCAAGACTAAAGCTGTAGGATGATACATAGGCTAGAATTCCTTAATACCTACTATTTACCCAAGGAGAGGTAGAAATCAGTTGTTCAAGGAAAAATAATCTTGATATTTATTTTTGAGCATATTTATCTAAACGAATAAAAAGGTCATAATCAACCGCTTAAAATCACAACATTGTATTAAAATATGACGAATATGAATTCGCTATTAAATGTAAGAGTTGTGCAAGTTATTAAATTATTTTTTGTGAATACATTTCAGCTGTCCAAGGAGAAATAATCTGGATATTTACTGTTGAGAATAATTATCTAAACAAATAATAAAGTCATTTCTAGGATCAGAATGAGATGGGAGGAGGTAATGTGCTGTACTAAAAACATCTCTCGAAATGTTTGTGCTCATTAATTCTTGAGAGGAAGCATCCTCTAGCTTATCGTTGCATATCACATAAAAATAATTAAAAATCAAATTGTACAGCGCAAATTTACATAGGGGCTCAATTTTATACTCATAATGAAGATGAAACTCAGCAATATGTATTGTACAAGGTGGGTGTATAATCAAAAATGTTGTTTGAGTGTAAAATAATTTTTTGGTCATAAATTTCCTTACATTATAGCAACGGCTCAATCGACTAATTATAATATACATTAATTGATTTTAGAGCAGAATCAGTTCATCAATTTTATCTCCATCGTTAAATTTCAAAGCAACCTTATTAAATCAATGAACTCTGCTAGACAATTGTGAAGCATATGTCACATCGATAAGGCAACTAAATAGCATACTAGATTCAACCAACAACCTCTTCATCCAAATGGAGGAATCAAATTTCCCCAATGATTTTTCCCATGTCAAATTAAAGTACTTGATTCCTAGAGCCTCCTTTCCTTCTAGATTACTTTACGTTACCCTTCTGGAAGAATGCTTTGTCACGAGTCTCTGTGAAACACAATAAAATGTGAACGGAAAAGAGTCGTGCCCCCTATGTTCCCAACTTTTTCGAGCAAATGACATAAATTTCGATGAAATTTCTCCCGGCAGCTTGTGTTTTTATGTCTGTTGCATAGCTGTTTGTACTCTAGCCATAGTTCGATTGAAAACTTTTGCCCCTGGAGATTCCCCTCGCTCGCTTGAATGTGATTTCTACGTGCTAAGAAATCCCATACGCTCCCGCACCCGATTTTCAAAACTTCTCATCTTTTTCCATTTTTTCCGTTCCATATTCATAATCCCTCTACTGTTTCCTTTTTCGTTTTCCCCTAACTGGGTCCTCTGCGAACTTGTAAACCTATTTCCCACCTCAATTTCCTTATCACAATCCCTACCTAGAAGAGGTTTTAAACGATTGGAGAACACCATTTTCCACTTGGGATTTCATGACAATATACCGAAATGAATGAAATAAAAGGAAAGAGGCCAAGAAGAGCGTAACTATTCAAGACAGTGAATAAAAAGTTATAATCGGAATGCAGTAAACCTTACCAATTCGAAATCTCACACAGTTCGAAATCATGAGCAGCTGATGCGAATGAATCTATGCCTTTATTACCAAACTAAATATCGATTCTGATGAATGAATTTTGACTCATTTCATTGCGATAATGTATAGGTAAAGAAATTGTATTAAATATGATTTTCTTGGACATATAGTTCATGAGTAAGATGAACTAACGAGAGTTCTAATTTTCGTGATATCATTTTTTTAAAGCTTATTCCTTAGGAGCGAAAGTGAAACCAACTTTTACATAACCACAAAATATTTTATGAGGAAATGACTATGGTTTCAACTCATGGAGTCATCCTCAGGTAACTGACCTGAGGGACTGACCTCATACCCCCGACCGTTTCCTAATAAAATATTCTGTGGCGTTGTAAAAGTTGGTTTCACTTTCGCTCCTGATGGATCCAAACCACGAAGTCACGGTCCAAGCAGTTGGCTAATTCCTCCTTGATATATAAAATATATCATTCATTAAATTCATTCCGGCTAAATTCTCACATCAATTATATTTAATATACAATCGTAATAAAAATAATAAAAATTTTAATGCAAAAATCTGTACTTAAACAGAAGCCTAATTTAGCTGTATTTTACATATAATTTTCAATTAATCAATTATATTAAAATCCTAATAAATATTATTGCAGAAGAACTCAAAATAAATATACAGTAGAACCCCGGTAATCCGGACACTCGCTAATCCGGAACCCTCGGTAATCCGGACGGTCCATTGGGAGTTATGCAAACCCGCAACTTCTTCTTGTGAACATATAAACTCGCATATTACATAGTAACAATAAACGTGAGGTGGACAGACTATTTGAAAAATTTCTTCATTGGCTGCAATGATGTGATGGAGAGCGAAGTATTTCGTTTATTGTGATAATACATCTAAGCTGTGATACTTTTCTGAGACAGCATTTTTCCATTAAAAGAAAACAACTGACTTTTTTGCTCCCTGATAATATTCATTCACTTTATATGCTGTAATACCTTATATAATATATACATGCATTATCTATACAATATAATTTTTGAGAAATAATGTTTATTACGTTATTTTTTTAAAACCTCGCTAATCCGGAAACCCCGCTAATCCGGACGACTATGTGCCTGAATTCGTCCGGATTACCGGGGTTCTACTGTACCAAAAAAATTTAGCAATTGTATTTCTACATCAATACATTGAGAGGCTGAGTATTTTTCAGTGGTTTTTATATTTTAACAGATTAAATCCGATAATAGCGAAAGTATCTGACACAATGCACTGCGTGCAATTTTTTCGTATCCAAAGACACATTGTATATTGACGATGACGTTTATTCTGATTCACCAAGCTAACACCCGAGAAGTCTATTGTGCCCCTAATTCTCATTTTCCGAAATGAAACATTACTTTCTCGAACTATCACCATCCTAAACACAGAAGAACATTGAGGTGAGAATAGCACTGCCTGTAGAATAAGCATTTGTCTCTCGTCCCTAATTTAGCACGTGATCATAGCGAATTTTCCACTTTCTGCAAAGTTTCAGAATTGTAAATTAAGTGACTTTTATGCAGCTTGAATAGACTCTTCGAAGGCGTAAATCCCTTCATCGAGAGAAATCCACTCCTGTTAAACAGGAAAGAATAGGGAAGGAAAATCTTGACTGAGGAACATTTGGACTTCAACAATAAACTAGGTCATAAACGGGAATCTGTGTTTATTAGATAAGATCCGGCCAATGAAACTGTATTTAGTAGTCACCGTAAATTTTGTAACAGAAAATGCTCAAAGATCTCACAGAGCCTATTGTGAGAAGCCCTAAACTTAAAGCGAATCAACACGCTCAGCAGATCACTGATTCCAATTAAATATTACACAATATCGTAGATTAAAATCCATTAAATATTAATAATTACATATACAATAAATCTACTGTAAATCTTGAGTAAAATTAAATGAAAGCGTATATATTCGTAATTATGTTCGCTAAAAGCATGAGCACTAAAGATTTTCTTTTCAAAATGATCTTCAAAACTTAAAATATTATAAGACATTATCGATAAAAACCATATCGTGAATAAGAAAATTCAATCATGATTTTTTTATTAAGCATATTTTTGTTGATATAATTAGAAAAATGTTGATATAATGATAAACTTCCTTGCAAATATGTCCCTTTCAAACACATGGCGAATATGTTCCCTCTGTTTTCTGATTCATTTTTATTATCACACTGTTTCTTTAGAAGTAATAAGAAAAAAGATCCGTATAAATTAATGAAAACAGACTGCTGCCTTTATTTATCATTATAGCTTTTTCACGATACCAAACGAGATAGTTTTCCATACGACTTAAACCACCTCTTGGTGATGATGCCATACTAATTTCGAGATTTTAATAAACCTTAATATCAATAATTGATATTAAGGGTTATTATTATTATTGCCATAAAATATAATTATTGTAATAAATTCAGCTGCGTAGAATCACAAAATTATATTAACATATAACTAATATGAATTTGCTATGAAATGTAAGTTACGTAAGTTATTTATTGTGAATACTTTTCTGCCATTCGAGGAGGAATAATCTGGATATTTATTGTTGAGCATATTTATCTTAACAAATAAAAAAAGTCATTTATAGGATCAGATTGAAGTAGGACTCCTGATGTGCTATACTAAAAACATCTTTCGAAATGTATGTGTGCTTTAATTCTTGAGATGAAACATCCTGTAACTTATACCAAGCAATCATTACATATTCAATTATATCACGCAGATAGGGGCTCAATTTTACGCTAGTAATGAAGATTAAAGTCAGCAATATATCATGATGAAGGTGGATTTATAATAAAAATATTCGTTGAGTGTAAAATAATTTTTTGGTCATAAATTTCCTTATAGCAAGGGCTCAGTCGACTAATTATAATACAATAATTGATTTTGGAACAGAATTGGTTCAAAAGGGTTATCTCCATCGTTATATTTCAGAAGCAACCTTATCAAATCGATAAACTCTGCTTGACCATTGTGAGGCATACGTCACATAGATAAGGCAACTAAAAGGGCTTAAGCAGCTCGCTCTCAATTTTAACAGTTGACCAACGTTCCGCTCCAGCTATTTTGCGATCGGATCACAATCACCTCCTATTTTATAGCCATTATTTCTTGGTTTCGGTTCAACAATCTCTAAAACCTTGCATTTTTTGTTACTGTCGGTGAAATTGCCAGCGTAGGCACATTATTAACTTAACGACGCGATTTAACAACCCTCGTAAAGCGTGGAGTTCTCTCTCTTTATTCCCGGATTGCTAGAGGTAGGTTTCGACTCTATAAAGCCTAGTACGAGATGTAATGCCGAGGATTTAGGTCGAGAACTAGGATCGTTGACGAGAAACGAAGACTAAAATTTATAATACGGGTTTTGGTAAAGACAACGGCATAGAAATAGTATGCATCTAAATCTACAGTCAATACCTATTTTAGGTAGGGTACGTGGGATGCAATTGTCCGGTATACAATTGTCCACGGGGCACATAAGTCCGCGGAACCCAAATTTCCTGGGGCGCAATTGTCCGCGAATCACAAATTTCCTAGGGACGCAAATATCCGGGACGCAAAAGTCCGTGGGACGCAAACTTCCGGGGCGCAATTGTACGGGACACCAAGGTCCGCATATGGGTGCACGGAGGTGGGTATGGACAGTAAAGCGAGTAACCGACGTATTTTTTCTTGTTACTTTTGCGAGTGCGGGTGAAGAAAAAGCAAAAAGTTCTCAAAAGGATTGCCACATCTCGTTCTCCGTGTATTCTCGGATCTATTGATATAGGAGACGGAGCTCATGCTACTAGTGCTAGGATAAGTAAAATAATAACATTAGAGTTAAAAAAAGGCTCTAAATAGCCGATTTTTGCGAACAATTTATCGTGTGGAAGTACCCCAACCATGGTTAACCGTGACTGAGGTATTGTAAGCAGTATTATTCTTGATACGTATTTCGACAGCTTACTCTTCCATCTTCGGGAGAATAAGGGAACTCATAAGGTGTAAAATAATAATTCGTTAAGTTTTTCGAATTGTAAATACTAATTCGTTATGATCCCTCTCACAATAAGAGCCAAATTCACATTACAGAACGTTAAACACAAATCACCACTAAAAAATTAATAATGATATTGTATCATCCAACTATCGCAGGTACGCCTCCGTTAGCGAATAACATTTGTTCTCCTTATTAGTTCTCATTTGCACTCAAAAAAGTCTTCTTCCGATTTAACTCTGGCGCACGAAAATTGGTACAGGTTTTGCTAGATTATCCATTTCTGTCGAAGAGATATTTTCATTTCTAATGAAAATAAGTATTAACAGGTTTATAGGATAGTAGAGGACTTCGCACACCTTTCCCTTACGTTAGAGTCGCCGTTTACTCAGTTATTTTATTTATAATTGCTTATTAAAACAGCTGGTACAAACTACATGAGAGATGTATGCATTATTAGAGAATCTGAGTAATTAAGGAGGTTATCCCAAACCATATAAGATACAAACATGCACTCCCACAGATTATACGACTCTTTAGTGGTTTACTGCGAGAAGAGAGATGAGCATAGATTGCGTTCTCTCTGCGGTGTCACATTTAGGATTTGCGATCAAATATTTAAGGCAATGAATACGCCCGCATTCAAGCAGTACCTAACAATTACCGCTAGAGGGAAAACATCTCTAATTTTCCCTACTATTCACAATGGTCGGTTTCGACCGTTACCATTCCAATTCGAACACAAAGTTATTGCCTTAGGACTAAACTGGGTCTCTACAATATCATAGACTGCTATTAATAATTAAATCAAGAGCTTTGAGCATAAATAAAATTCAACCACTCTAGGTTGTAACTCCCTTGTACGGTTAACAATGATGAATGATCATCCGCAAAATCAAGAATTGAAATCGTTATGTGATATATTACTATTGATTTTATTTCGAAATTCTTTTCACAATGGATTGCTTCAGCCTTCACTTAGTGGATCCTTTGGACATTATTTATGGTGAATAAAGTTGTATTGGAGGTTTAAAATCTCCACCCCTGATACCGATGATGGAGGTGAGAAACGCCGACAAAGACGGCTATTGGAGATTTTAAACCTCTAATTCATTAACAGCCATGTTCCAAATTTCCTTTCTTTACAATAAAGTTGTGGTTTGAGAAGACTTTCTGTGACTTGAGAATGAAACGCCGAAACTTGTCCTCAGTTTTAATGAAACTTTTCTGTGGAAACCGAAATATTTCAACACCTATTTAACCACTATTGATAATTTCAAATATATTTTCAGCGCAATATTAAAAGATCAACTATCAAAATGATCATGATCATCTTAAACTGATTAAATTACTGATCATTGAATATTTCTATATCTAACTGAATCTATCGTTAAACAAATGTGACTAACATGTGAGTTTACCCTGTCTGACCGTGGCCGGTGAATTGATACGGGAAGAATTCGTACGCGGGGAATTCGTACGCGGGGAATTGATCTCCCGACAGATTGGTACGCGGGAAATTGATCCCCCGCGCTGATGTTATACTACTCTTATTCAGTCTTATGTTAATCTACTCGACCTGATTATTGGTTAATGTTATAAAGAAATTAACAGGAAGGGGTTGGATTGGGTTGGGTCGGGTTGGTAGTAGAACATCAGCGCGGGGGATCAATTTCCCGCGTACCAATCTGTCGGGAGATCAATTCCACGCGTACGAATTCCCCGCGTACAAATTCCCCGCGTACGAATTCCCCCCTGGACTAATTCACCGAGCGCTCTATCTGACATAGCCCATTGTGTAAAGTGTAAATAGTTTCTTATTTGCAAAACTGAAACCTGTCTTAAGATTTCTACATCCACATACGTACTCAGTAAACCACATATGGGCATGGGGCTTGAGGGTATAAACAGAGAACGATTGACCCATTTCTTTTCCTTAATACTATTGGGGATCGTTCTTGGAAAGAATGAGTTTTTAAAAAGATTTCTCTCCGCTTCTCTTTTTTTACGCTCACTGTTGGATCGGCCGAAGTAGCAGTAGGCCGCATGATTCCGATTACGTCTTATGCAAACGTACTTTCTCTGAAAGTACCAAGCAATCGTGGCCTAGCCTCTAATCTCCTTTCTATCAAGCATTCCCAGACTGCCTCAAAGAGCATTTGCTTAACACTCGCTGTATATCGTAACGTCTTTTAACAAAACGCAACGCCTGCGTTGCTTCTAGCTGGTGCAGGTTTTATTCCATGTACTCGCCTTATATTCCTCAAAGCGTATATGTAAATGAAGCTTCTTCGCTCTATTAACCTTTCTTAGCATTAACTGACAACACTCTTTACTTACTCCTAGGATGCGTATGGACTAGTTTAAGTTATTTATAAGAGTGATCGCAAGATGTTCAACAGAATCGATAAAAGTAATAATGATAATTAGCTGATGCAGTCGTTGATTCTCAAATAGGAATATAGAAGTAAATTGAAATCAACTTTTCGGTCCTGCAATGAGTAAATACCCTATAGTGCACACAACTAAAACTTCAAGCAATTCAAACTATACAGGAAAATGCATGTGCTCGGATTCAACAACTGCATTGGTCGTCAGTGGGACTGGAGTTTACAACTTCAAAACTTTTGGAAAACTTACGTGTATTTTGTCGAAATTCTCAAAATCTCGATTTGTTAACTATGTCACGACCATAATAAGAATTTTTATTTTATTTCCGTTGTTTTGGTGCTTTTCTCGACTCTGTACGATTATTTCTTGTAATTTAATTCTACAAAATAAATAAAGCCTCTAGTCGTTAAAAGTGAAGTTTACATGTATTTCTTATGGAAATCTATCTGAGCGATCTTGGTTCGAGCCCAGAAAAATAGTCGACTAAAAATGCGACGGGATATACTCCCTGTTCTCAGATAAAGTGTACGCAAAGTTCGACAATTATCGGGCAAACGGTGTGAACTCAAATCGAAGGCAAACCCACAAACCAACAGAATTTCTGCTTTATATATATGTAGAACATATTCGAACTAATGTTATCTTGGTAAGGGAGTTCAGTGTGTATAGGAAATGAAATGAAATTTCGATCTAGAAATCATAAAATCAATCTCTCGATGAAATAGTACTTTCATAACGGTAAATATATTAATTAATCTCTTTGAGGCGATTAAAATTATATCCGGATCATGGCAGTCATAAGCTTCTGACTCAACTGCCGGCAGATAATTTATTTATTTTAAGTCATAGTGCATGTTTAAAGGGGAACCTAAATATAAACGAGTAGGGAATTATGTTACTCATCAGCGCTGAAAGGATTTTCACATCCTGCATTTGAGTACTGTATTTATGAAATCCAGATCGATCCTTTTACAGCAGCTCAATTTTGTGCAGACTTCTAGTGAAAGCACCCCAGCCAATGTTTCACTGCGTTATAAACACGTACCCTTGATCCAAACCTAACTATTGGTTAAATTTTAATAAACAGTAAATAGAACAGCATTTATTAGATCTATGTAAGTTTGTGCAAAAACCCTTAACATTAGAATAAAGTGGACGCAATTGAGAGGATTCAGCAAAGATTCGTGAAATAGATTTGCACCAAATCAACCCTTCAGTACAGGCATGAAGGCTATCCTAAACACTTCAATCTTCCCTCTTTACAGAAAAGAAGGAAGTTAGCTGACATCATATTTTCAAAGAAACTCTTCACTGCCATTATTAACTCCCCCTTTACTTAATCATAGTGGCATTTCCGTACCAATCAGAAATCTTAGACACGCAGCATTGCTATATAAACCGTTCTCAAGAATCAACGATTTTATGTACTCTCCCATTCCTAGGACATCGAGAGAAACCAACTAATTTCTATCATGGCGGATTTCTTTAGTGATTCGCTGCCCATATCGAGGAGAAAACTGTATGAATCCACAAGACGATACCTATTTTAAAATAATTTTTTAATTCTTTATTTTTGTTTTTTGGATCCATCTTGTTTGATTTTATATGACATATTCATCGATTTATTATTACACATGTGAGTGTATTTCTTGTATGTGCACAATAAATTATCATTATTAAACAACAAGATTGGATAACAATAATTATTTCAGAAAAAGGTATCTCACTCTCGATTATCTAACGTTTGAAAAAATCCGTAATTGGGAATTCCCTGTCTTAATGAATACTGAGATTAACTGACCCTGATGTTGCAACATAGGTTGTTTTTATTACTTTGCTAGTTTCATATGTTCACTTATGCTTATTATCTATTAAATTAGTACTGTTTCAATTTATATTTTTATAGTATTTTATTTTATACTATCATTTGTAAAATTACTTGTTTTACAACTAATTTTACTTCTTTATATTTATCTGTTTTTTGCTTTTTGTTTTCAATGTTTACATGCATATTTTAATGGAATTTTCTTTTATGTAACAATTATATCTCTATTAATTGCATATGTATATAATTAGCTGTAAAATTGTGCTGCATTTATTGTAATTTTAATTTTGCCATTTTTATATTTATGCCATTTTTATATTTATGCCATTTTTTATGATTCTTAAACTGTATATGAGGTAAAACCTGTAATAAACAGTATTATTATTATTGATATGTTTCCTCTATACATGGAGAGAGAAACGTGTTTGAATAAAGTACACGAGAACGTTGTGCTGCACGCGGGCAGTGATCACACGTGAGTCATGATAGAAAGCGGCGAAAATGGTTGTAGATAGAAGTGCACTTGTGCCCACTTTGGCGTACGTCAGCGAAAGTTGGATGGAAAAGCAAGCGAGAAAGCTGGAGTAGGAATGGATTATGTGAGGAGAATGAGTGGGAAACACAAGAGGGAGTGGACAATGGCTGGTAAATCAATGAATGTGAGCTTAAAGTTAGATGGATTAGTATAAATATGGATATATGATACGGAGCTGATGATGGATAAGTAATAGTAGTAGTGCTTTAAGATGTGGCGGATTAGGTTGTTTTACTTTGTATTTTACACGCAAAAAGGATTTATGAATATCTCCATCATAGAGAAAAACCAGGGCTTGCGAACATTTTGTTTTGCTTACTTACAGACTCAAGTATTGAGGCAAAATAGGTGAATTATAGAATGTTAAGGGAAAATTATTTTAGAGAAGACTAAAAAAATACTTAACCTTCAAGTATTTTATGGTGTAGATGAATTTTCAGTGAAATAAATGTGTACTTTTGGTTAGGTGACTTACTTATATAGATTTTGATATAAAAATGTAATAGGAACTAAAGTAAATGCATTTCTTGTAATGTAACTAAATGTAAGGTAGTGTAGCATTTGTGATTATTGAGTAATGTACGCCTATAAGTAGTGATAAATGTATATGTGATAATTGTAATAGGATGTATGATTTATAATTAGTAATTATTTTATAAGTAATTTTAGTTAACTGCAATGCAATTAATGACACTGCTATACTTTGCATGTCCTTAGGCCAATGAAATTATCATTATTATTAAATAATTCACACGTTTTTTATTTCAATTAAAACCGGATTGAGAAAGAAGAAATAAATTAACTTGGAACATTGATTTCATTAAGAACTAGAATCAAAAACTAAAAGTAAAGAAGTTAATATATCTTATGGAATGAAAATTGAAGGTTATGTTCCCCTCAGATATTACACACCAATAGCTTACGGTGCATCTATTTGCTGCGGAAAACTGGTTATAAATCATTGACTTTGATACTGCTCGAAGAAATAAAATCATTAAACAGCGAGAATGTCCAAGGTACAACGAGGTGAACATGGTGAATGAGATACTAAAGGGAGAAGAAACGTACGTCGCATGAATAATCAAATTTTAAGAAAAGAGTATGGAGTTGTCAGAAGAGCAAGAGAGATTTCAGGATGGGAGGGGCTAGGGCCTCATCTAGAGTACGCATGCAGATCCTACGGACAAGTTTTATATTCCAGAGTAAGGGAAGGTAGAGTGAAAGCCAAATGGTTTTGTTTAGAATTGTTACGACGAATCATTTTGTATTCATAATGTAGGATGGCAGTTGATAAAAAAGAATATTAAATCTGAGATTTAACTTATTTATTTAAATAATAAATGACGTAGCATATATGCCCTACATACGTGAATTTTCTATTTTCCGGTAGGTCCATGTGCACGAAAATTCAAAAATCTCTATTCAACGCATTCTCCTTCATTTCTTGTAGCTTTACCCCAGTCCTTGTGTCATCTAAAATATTTTGTCTTTGTCTTCCCTCTGCTTTTTCACTTGAATACTACCCTGAGATAATGAAAACCTTTTGAAGCACTGAAGCAGGAAAGAAAACTGAAGGAAAAGGTCTCAATATGCTCATAAAATAAAACCGAAGCTTATTAGGATGCCTAAGAATAAACGAGCGAGAAATTGCGATATGATATTAACCCCTTCTAGTGGCCTGATTAAGAAGCTACGCTCTGAAACCTAGGTCGCATATCTTGTACTCGTCATTTTAGTGCAATGTGTTAAGTCGAATCCAGCATCCAAAGAGTGTGAAAGCTAGCTACGAGTCCGACTACTATCGATAGTTTTAAGTTGCGCTTATCCTTTTTTTCAAAGTCCACGCCTTTCTGTGCAAACTAAAACATATTTCCCTCATCCTTGTTTATTAGGGTAGCAAGTGAGAAGGGAAATGAGAATTAGAGAGGGCGCAGGAGGGAGTTGAAGCCACAGGGGAAGAGCGGATGGAAGTTGGGTAGCTCATGGGAAGAGAAAGCGGATATGGATTGGCAGAAATATGGGAGAGGGTTAGCAGGGGAAGTTTATCGAGGAGGCGATCCGATATAAGACAAGGCACGCGTGGATACTCCAATTTAAAATGCGGAGGCGTCCCCGCGGGTATCGCAGTGAAAGTGAGGCCTTCAATGGGCTATGAGAGCAGTGGGTTGGTTGGCGGAGGCATTAGATACAAGGCTCCGTCATAAAGATGACTTACTTCCAAGGCCGAGAATAAATCCCCGGCCAAATAATTAAAACGTGATCCTCTACATAATAACAATGACTTTTAAAAAGAAATGTATTAATATCGAAAAAATACCTCCAGAAAATTCTCCTCGTTTTTTTATTTTTATTTAACAAAAGACCTTTGTCGTCCCCTAATTAAAACCTCTAATTAGGAGGAAATATAATATGTCTTCCATGTTTTACGTAATCTTCCATGTTTAATAATAATGTGATAGACGAATAATAGTTAAAATTAATAATTGCTAATTACACACTAATTTGAGAAGATTAGTATTTGTCTCTTCAATTTTAATTCGTACAATTCTAACGCGACCATATCGATCGGTATATGCAAGACTATATTTTAGTTTACCTTTCTTAAAAACATAAAAAATACCGTTTTTATTTTGTATAAAGAGCAATGAGCAAAAACAAACAACCATGTATATCTATTTACAGAATTAAAATTCAATACGAACTATTTTAGAGAAAAGATCCTAAAATATAAAAAATGGCGATGCGTTATTTGCTTGAATTCCATTCATAAAAGAGGATTAAACACAATGCAAGTAGAATATATTTTGTGGATTGAGCTTGCAATATATTATTTTCTTATAAAAACTCCACATAGAATTTCTTCATTACGGTTTTATATTTTATTGGAGATATGATAATTTAGATATCTTTACTTATCCATTCCTTCCACTTTTTTCTAAGTATTTTTACAACAATTTAACAAAACCTTCCCTATTTTTGAGAATAGAGTAAACCCGAGTAGAACAATTCGTTTAAGTAATATATTCCTCTAAACATTTCCAATATCATATGTACGTAATGCTGATTTTGTGTTACATATACCACGACAGCATAAAATTTCTGTACGAAATTCCTAAAACACCCAGAATTAAGAGGGTGAGATACATAATAATCTTTTCTTGGAAAACGATCGAGTGTATATCCATCATTATGAAAAAAGAAGAAAGAAAAATATTAAAAACCATTGTAAAAGAATATGACGTTTGTATTATTAGCTTTAAGTCGACTACTGTTGATATAATTGAAAACCCAGACATATAAGGTACACTTTGATTTCTCTAACAAATGAGATATAGCAATAAAAATTGGCAAACCATAAATTTTAGAGCTTAGATTCCAAAGAAAACAGATAAGAGGAATTTTCAAGGAACTCAATTTTTATAAAATTGTTACACAAACGGAAACATAGCCACATCAAGCACCTCGACCTTTCACGAATTTTCAGTAAATCCCATGTTAATTACAATTAAAAAGAGCTTCATAATGAAGGCATTTAGAAAACTTTCCTAGGCAAATTACATTCTTCGCCTGCCCCACGAGTATAATCGAAACAAACTTTGCTATTTTGAGGAAATT
Organism: Sympetrum striolatum; assembly: GCA_947579665.1. Classification (NCBI taxonomy): domain Eukaryota; kingdom Metazoa; phylum Arthropoda; class Insecta; order Odonata; family Libellulidae; genus Sympetrum; species Sympetrum striolatum. The sequence continues at coordinate 58,478,156 of OX388349.1, forward strand.
CAGCGGAAATTGCAAAGTCTGTTTCAATTAATAATGGATTAAAGGAAGTACGGTCAACTCACAGCGGCTGCTATCTTACTTTACAAGGCTCAGATTCCATAACCTCATTATGATCAATTTCCTCCATAATCATAATAGCGAACATTATCTAATCTCGTTCTATGAACCGTGTAATTCTATTTTCTACAGATAAACATGAGGAGACTTAACCATTACCCAATTAAAGAGCCTTAAATTGTGCATAAATATTTTAAATTTTTAAGAAACTATAAAAGTAAAAAACTCCTTCATTATTAAAGTAGTAATTTGTTGAATTATTAGCCATTTAACGCGGAAAATTAGTTAACGCTATTGCTTTAAAGCTCCTTTCGATTCGGGTGAACCTTTGGGATATGCTCCTAAAACTACATCATCTCCCGGACCTGCCGAGGGATCAATATAACCACTTAACCTGAGGAAAATATAGCTCGAGGACCCCTTCCGAGAGAGATCATTGATATTTCTCTTTACCAAGAACTTGATACCCTAATTAATCTGACTATTCTTCGACACTGTCTTCCTATCCACACTCCGTCCAAGGTACTATTAGAAGTCGAGGCTATTACGCCTTAGACCCAGAATTGAACTTTTGGATTGGCCATTTATCTTAATGATAAAACACTTATGCATCTCTACTGGTACTCCCTTAATTAATTTATCATTTCTTACATCCCTATTTACTCAATTATTCGAGAAAACCAAATCCAAGGAATTTACATTACTGAAAATTACTGTTTTACGTACAATTACTTTTACTAATTCCCAAAATATATTCATTTTCTGTGAAGTAGTATTTTAGTGTAGATACAATTAAATGTTCTTTGAAAATCGAGCAAAGAAAATTCCAGTTTATTGATGAAAAAGGTCTTGTTTCGATTGGTTGGGTAACGGTCTATCCAACAGTAGGTACGATAGTGATGGCTTGCTAAAATTCTAGGTTGCGCAAAATTGTTTTATATTCCTTAATCAGCTAATTTACAGCTATAAAGCATCAAAAAATGGTAGTGAGCTGACATCACTCAGGCGTTACCCAACCAGTAACAATTTTTAATAAGCATACTTAATGTATTTTCCCAAAAAGAGACGTTTTAGCAGCTGATCCTAGCCACGCGTGCATGATTCCTTTCAATTCATATGGTTTGGACCAATCGAGCTCTCAACAAATTCCCATAACGATAAAAGTAGAAAAAATTGTTTTCCTAATACTTGTCAATGGAGTTAAATATCTGAAAACTTAAGTTTGAGAGTGTTAATCGGTATGGGAATAAGGCACAAGGTATACATGGTCATTAAAAAACTTATTCAAAGAAAAAAGAGGAGGGATAAAGATATGCAGTGAATGGATTAGTGCATCCAAAACAATAGATCAAGGGTCATAGATAAATATAAACAAAGGTAAAGGATACAGAGGAAATCTAAAATAAAATAACAGAATTTTTATTAAAGCCTCTAAATTGCCCAACCGTACTTATTTTAAGTAAATTCAATCAATGGATGGAAATAAATAACTTTAACCACTGTATGCAGCAGTTAAGACTCCTATTTCAGGACAAAAACATTGTTAAATTGCTATCTCCAAATACCGTTTAATATTCTCAAGGATTGATAAATGTAATATTTAATTATTTTTTGAATGATGATTATGGCAAAAATTAAACGTATATTATAAACAAGTACCTAACAGTATTTCAAATTATCCACTAAATGTCAAAGCTTATGACTGTGATATCTTCCTCTACCTAGGTTGAGTTAATGAATACGTGATTCTAACTTATGCTGATTGAAAGGCAATGTAAGGAAAAATCAACCTTAAAACTTAACTTTAAATGAAAAGGGAATCTACAAACAAGCCCTCAAAGTCCATCAAATGATGTTAATCTATTTACCGAAAGGTCATGAAATAAAACTTAAATCATATTTAATGTGGAACGAATACAATTCGGATATCCTTTCTCTAATACTCAAAGAAATTATACCCTGTTTATTATGAATTAGGTTATTATATTATGAAAAGTATTATGTGTTTAAGAAAAGGCAAATTTCGACGATGTAATCCATCATTAGCTTGAGCGGCAACTGGAAGTTGGCCTGTTTTCAGAGCAATAAATTCTTTAATCCATAATTTATCTAATGACTTTTAGATTATATTTTAATTGAAACGGGCACTTAAAGGATATTCCACCATTACTCAAAGAAATACTTTCCCGCTGAAAGTCTACTAAATGGTAAATTTTAGCACTAGAAGCCGTCATCAGCTTGAGCATCAAGCGGAAATATTCCTGTTTCCAGCGTAATTTGGTTGTTTTCGATTTATACTGCTCATCCTGAATCTATTGACTATAAATTACCTATAAAACGAATAATATTGATCAAAATCAAAGAGCCCCGTTTCCGATAAACATCGACGTATCTCAAACCCATATGATGGCCATGTGCACACTATGGCGAACAATCACCTAAATTCAATTTTCGTGTGGACCTTCAGCTCCGAACTTTCGGTCAGTGCCCAGTTTGCAAACAATTTGCAGGATGTAATAACCGAAGGTGGGGGTCGCGGGAACACAATGCGGAAGTCGCTCCATTGAGGCGAGCTGCTCGATTATTCATCCCACCGATTGAAAATTCCCGAATCACCTCAAATTATGCGCGGTAGGCTTCCTGCAGGTTGCCACGACGACCGATTGAGCAGCGACTCCACCGATGCGGAAAAACAGTTGAGCGCTGTAATGCCGTTACGAGAGCAATCTACCACGTGGAGTAAAATGCACAGATAACGTTAAATATCGATGAGCTGGGCCACGCAATAAAATGGGACGGTTGGGCACTTAAAATCTCACACGTCTGTCCGCAAGGTCAAGAGCAGTTCCCACTCTTGCGTAACCCAGAAATGCCTTCGCGAACCGCAAAAATCCTCGCTATTTCGGAATTTCCAGAACGGAAAGAATTCCGCTTACAAATTTTCCGATTTGAGTTAAAAAAAAAGGAAAATGTAGATTATTCTACCACCCCGATTTTTGAGAGAGAAGCGACGGTACAAATCTGATATAATTTGTTCCTTACAAAATATTCCTATTGGATCAATTCTTTAAAGAGATCTAATACCTTAAAAATATCAATTACTCATAATCTATAAATTGTTGAGGGTATGAATGTTTTCCACTTTGGCAATATTTGTAAGTGACTGATATCGCATAAACGAATCGATTACGATGTCGGTTGTAATAACCGACATCGTAATTTTTGCGATAAAGAAGAGCCCTATTTTTATACATAGGTAAATGATTTTGCTAACAAATATTCGAAGCAACAATTAACTTAATTAACTATTGTAATCTTTGAATTTTGATTACATTTATGAATTGTGTTCGAGAAATCGAAGCAGCTTATCATAGAATATTTAAAGAGGAACTTCTCCGAGTCAGAGATCACTCTAAAGTTCGAAGTACAGTTACATGTCAAATACGTAAAACTAAATACTGCACGCAATGAGATAAATATATCCTAACTTAGGAATGGGGTAGGAAATGAATCATTTATCCCTCTCATCCATGAAAAACTTCCTGTTATTTATTCAATAATTAAGCGTTATCTTGACTCAAAAAGGCCAATCACTTTTTACGAGTTACAGACAGCTAAGGTATTAAGATGATAACCATGTTGTTCATAAGATATAGATGACAAAATTACTTAAATTTCATCAACATACGTGTTTAGTAATGCATAGAAATATTCTTGACCTCTTTTATAGAATTTCACGATAAAAATCAAAACAGAACATATTCTTGAAAAATATCCTAAACTTGTGTTCAAATTAAGTGGACGTACGCTTTTATAATATTTCATGATTTATGATTATTTTTATGACTTTTTAATAATTTAGAATAGATATGAATAGAATATGTAAATCTACGCTCACAGCCAAAGGAAATTAAGGCAAGAAAATATAAAAAAATAGTTAATAGACTTTCTGAACGTCTCACGAAAATTTAAATTAAGGACTGACCAGATATATATATATACCCTCTTTTTCTCTATTACTGTACTTCTAATATATTTAAGATCCTATCTTTGAAAAAAAAAACAGAATACTTGGTTGTAAATAATCGAAAGAAAATTCATTTGATTTTATAAATTGTGTGGCCATTCATCCCTCATTTCTTCTCTTCCAGCTAGGTCGAAAATTTAGAAAATCGAATGGGTTCTACTGCACTGATAGTTTCCGCTACGATAAAATTCAAAAGGTTTGAAATTTGCGCAGTTGCATGGGCACTATGTCATCTTATCTTGATCGAAAGTTTCATAGACAAAGGAACGGAAGGCATAACATGCGAACGGGAGTCATATGAGCTTGGCGTGCCAAACGAGTTGGTGCAATGAGCGACTTTAATCTTTCTAGATTCGTTCCTTCAATGCCTTTATATACACCAATTCAGAAACCAAGAGTTGAAGTTTTATTGCCTTCATTTTCAACTGATTGGAGGGGAGCCTGGTAGGTAACAAGGCTGGATTCGATTCCCAATGAGGGCCAAATTACTCAGTACAAGACAAGGAATTTCCGTATGAAACATTTAATTTCAAACTGTGTAGATTTTTTAAACTTTTTTAAATAGAATGGAATGGAGTTGCATTATCCTGCTTTACAACTACTAGAAGGTAAAGACAAAGAAACAGAAGTCATCAAAGAATTGCGGACAATTCTAAAGAGAGGCAAGGAAAAAGACCCTACAACAAGGTGTAATTTTCTTGGCTCCACAATCGTGAGAGCCATTGAATTTCAGGCTTAAGTAGTGCATAAGAGGCTCCACTTGCGATAAAATGGGATTTGTAGAAGAAAGGCAGCAAGAATATGAGAATCTGTTAAATTTTCACCAATTCGCTCTTAGACCTTTACCAAGACGCCTAGAATTTAAAATGAAATGTGCTGCGCTGCCCGTTAATAACCATTCTATCCGGAACATTCCATTCTTATAACTTCTCTTATCTCTTTTGTATTTGGTCCATATATCTTTATAACTCGTTAATAGAAAAAAATTAGATTTTCCCTCTCGTTTCACGCAAATAATCTTCATTTCAAGAATTATGAGTATAACGCTCACCAAACATCATGATCCTTTATTATTCAAATTCTCTAATTTACATTAATCTGATATTGCAGTAACCTCACATAGTTAAGATTTCTATCGCCGTTTTATGGAACAGCTAACTAATACGGATTCAGTAAAGAAATGTTCCCTTGAATTTGGCGAATGCACGCATGAAAAATAATAAAAATTACATAAAAGCAAATTTTTACTATTTGAAATTTGGAACTTATTTTAAATATTCCGATTGTGAACCCGAAATGATTAATCTTCGTGAGCGAAGTTTCTCTATATTATCAAGGTACAAAAAGTGCCTCCCGTCTACATATGTTATCTTGAATGATAAAGTTGGATAAGGAAACTTAAAACAAATGGTTAAATTGTATTACTTGTGTGGTAAATTTGGGATGGAAAAAAATTAAGTTTCTAGAAAAACATCTTTGGCCATGGAAGTATGAAAAGAGAGAAAGTAGAGGTCTCGATAAAAGTCAAGAAGAGATTGGTAAAATCATTGGAGGGGAGTGTTGTACTCTATGGATGTTTTAAGTGGGCCTTAAAAAAAGAGGAAGTCAAAAGTATGAAGTCCTCCAAGATATGGGTGTGGCGTAGAATGTAAAAAGTAAGATCTGTTGAACGGAAAACAAACACAGATGTGCTACATATGGTTGGGGAGGAGAGGATTTTTAATGAAGTAAAATAATTAAGAGCAGGCAGAAGAAATGGGTAGTTTAAAATATTGAAAGGAAAGGGACTGCGCAATAAAGTAATTGAGAGTAGGATTTAAGAGACGAGACTGAAGGGTAGATGAAGGCAGAATTGGTTCGATGATTTAAATGTGGTATAGTTAACAAAAAAGCGAAAGATATCGTATTGAATAGGGAATGCTGAGGCACATAAATTTACTGAAAGGTAAGATTCTCACGTATGTTAATAAGAGTCGGTCATGTTGCAGATCAACTCATTAAAAATCACAATTATATTAAACGAATTTTAACCAAGTAAGACTACTCTTGCGATTTTGTTTCAATTACGAACAAAAACAAGCATGATCAGATCAAAATTCGAACCCGGGACCTCAAGGCTGCTAACCTGGCGAGCTAATTACGCTACCGAGGCCAGCCAATAGTAGCCCACAGTATGCTATGAGTAATAAGGCCAATAGTTGACCAAGGGAATCTTTTTCATTTTTAAGTTCGAAATTTACCATAAAAATCACATGACAGTCGAATATTACTTCCATCAAATATAGAATTATGTAATTTTGGAACGCGGCCGAAAAATAAATTTTTGTCGCAGGCGATCCGTGCGTTGCCAAAATGTATTCATATAGATTACACGTTAACACTATTATTGTATGGAGTGGACTAATACCATAATTTCTTTTAATTCTAGCTAATTAATTCTTCGTACGCGAATATGAAAGAGTTTAAGCACTATCAATTTCAAGGGATATCCATCTAAATTAACTAGAAAATAATTTTTCGCGTTAAATTCAATAAATTAAATTAAATAAATAAATCCATGTATAATATCAATGCTAATTGTATCCATGTCGAAATAGATCTTAGCCGAGTTACTCGAGTCCTCATATGGAATTCAAAACACTACTGTTTTATGACGTAATATTGGTAAGATAAAGTTTAAATATGAGATGATATAGATAATGAAGAAAATTATATAATACTGTAAAACTTACATATGGAGCAGGCAGCATTCAATGATTACTTGTTAATACTGAAATATGGAGATAAACTTGATTCACATACCCAGCGTGTGAAAAATCCATCGCATAAAGATGTGTTAACGTTAAAATTATAAATACGTCGATTAAATGAACTAATCAACTTTATATAGAGTTCATATTTGCTAACAGTAAGACATACAGTACAAACTTTATTTTGAACTGAAACGCTGCATTAAACAGAACTAGAGAAATTGAAAATTCCAATTTCAATAACTACACGAAAGCCCAAACCTTATTTCTTATTAAACTAAAAAATTAAATTAGAAAATAAACCAGAATGCTTGCGCTCCTGAAAACACACAGCACCATAATTGGCCATGCAGCATTTGGTCACGATTTCAAAAACATCGCGTGAACGCCTGATCAAATAAATCGACCGAAGAGACCTTTCATTTTAAAGGCTTTTCTTCCTCCGAGGAATAAAAGGGGGTGATTCGGGCCCATTATAGGTACTGGGCCGCTATCATCGGCTTTCGTGGTACCTCGGAGGGATGTAGATTCGAAACGGATCGCCCCCTAATGCCCTTCTTCCGGGTTTTCGGGACCTTTAAGCCCCACGCAATGCACCAACACGAAAGCACGAACGCGTGATACCGCTCCGTATTGCCGTAGTAATTCTAGTTGGTTCAGTCGGCGCTGCGGAGGGCAACCGCTGCACACAGCTCGGCGGTTTGGCGGTCCGACGGTAGGGAAACTGTTAGCCTCGGTTTTTTAAGGCGGGCTTCCGATATGGTGGATTTCGTCAGTCGTCGCGGCCTCAGTCTACCAAGAACGCCGTCTTCCCGCAACGGCTGTCCCTCGGTTTCGGAAGCGCCAGATACCTTCGCGGTTACGGGAAGTGACGTCTTTGATGTCAAAAGAGACCGTTCCAAGTGGGAGAAAACAACCTTGATGCTTTACCGCCACTTTAGCTCGAGATGCAGATTCCTAATCGTTTCAATTACATTTTCTTGGATCGATGAAAGGAATGTTTTGAGGCTCATTTTGCATTAGTAAAGAGTTAAAGTCGAACTTCATTAAAGATCCTAACCAAATATACCTATAGTCTAAGCATTGATAGATTACTGAAAAAGTAAGAGACAAATTCAAAATGGGCTAATGGGTATAAAAAGGAAAATGCACACCAAAAGTGGTTATCAAATGGTTAAAAGAAGGATAACGAAGAAATTTCGTACACACAATTTCATTTCTGAAGTGGAAATTACAGAAGAAAAGAATGTGAACGTCTCTCAACAGATTTTTCAGGGGCATTATTAACGATAATACTCGATCTTTTCAGTTATAACCAAACTCTGATAAGGACGAATCAAGTACAAAATCAACAAATTATAGAGTTAAAGAACAGAAAAATTGAAAAATTAATAAATGCTAAAGACGCTTTGAAGTATAGTATTTTCCTTGAAACCATACTGTGTATATAAATACAACTCTACGCTCTTGTGCTTTCAATAAATACTATCGATTGGTTATTCTCAATAACCACAAACAATTTTCAGAATACATTTTTAAAAATCTTACAGAGATAAAGTTCACCGTGAAATATTGTAAAAGGGATTTGAGAAGCAAGACAATATATATTGCAACCTGGAAGGAATCACTGTTGCCTTTTTATTTGATAATTTTACGGGGTTTGAACCCAGATCGCTCAGATAGTTTTCCATAAAGAATAAATCTAAACTTCACCCTCATCGGTAGCATGCTATATTTCTTTTGAAGAATTAAATTATAAAAATAGTCGTGCAGAGTCGAGACAAACGCCAAAAGAACGAAAATTGAATGATGGTTCTTATTTTGGTTGTGTTATATAGTTTTTGAATCAAAATTTCGAGAATTTAGACAAATTACGCGAACATTTTGCGGAAACTTTTCGGTTGTAAACAAGCAGTCCCCGTGACCACCAGTGCGATTGTTTAATCCATGCATTTTCCTGTATAGTAAGAATAGCTTGGGATTTCATTAGTGTATACTAAAGGGTATTAACTCATTATACTACCGATAACTTGATTTCAATCTACTTCTACATTTCCCGGTGAGAATCAACGGGCGCTTCAGCTAGTATAATATAAATCAGAGATAAATATTGCTCTAGAAATACGGAAAGTTAAAATAATCGCACTTCTACAAATTCGTTTTATTCGGGTTTGGATACTGCGAAAGGCATTTTTCTTTTCTCTCGAATTTCGAAATTACGAGGCTTACTGGTCTAGGTTTCGTACGTTCATCCAATCCAATCATCCAATTCATCCAATTTCATCCAATTTACGGTGTTAATTGTTTAGTAATACTTAATGGCAGCTTCTTCGATTCTTCTACACGAATAAAATTTTAAGCTTCAAGTTATTAGTTCTCCTAAGTCTTATATACTATTGAGACTCCTATTATGCTAGGCAAAAATTGTGAAATTTTCTTCAGTACAGAGTATTAACAAATGATAAATATTATTATTGGGGCGTGTATTTTAATGGGATCCAAGAACCCTTCTTCTTTTCCCCATCAATCCTAAGCCGCTTAGATCATACTTACGATCTAATGGCCCCCTTTAAGCCCGTCCCCAGTGGCCCAGTAACTAATCTTAGGGAAAGACATAAGCATTTTCTATCCTTAGGCTTACTAAGTGAAACGCAATTAGGAAATTTCGGCATCCATCAATCGTGAATTGAGAGATACTATTTAACTAAAATACTTACTTAAAAATATTACACCAACGACTTGGGTTACATATCTACCTTTCAAAACACAGTTAAGGACATGCTTTATTTAAGGCTCGCGAAGTCTCCCGGAGCCATTGTGATGTACTACAGGTATAACCTTCCAAACCCTTTCCATAACATCGTAATAACTTGAACAGAAATGTTTAATTGCCTAAAAATTACGCGTCATTTAAGTCAGAGAAGATAATCCGTTTTATATACTGACTGAAATCTCTTTCATGGTTGAAAGAGCACTCTTATAGAATATGGAGAGATTATTCTGTATCATTTAATGTATGCCTTTATGTTTATTACTAATAATAACGGTAAAGGAGGAAGATTGAGGAGGAGGTTGCTGAGTAAGACGAATTAGACACTGGAACAGAAAGAGATCCAAGTTGCTTTAAATGCAAACGGTAATGTAGAAAAAGATGTGTGGATTAACTTTATATGCATTACGTAAGTAGGCATAGAAACAACAGATCATTATTGTAAACAACGACAACAATAATGTACTAATAGCGAAAAGGAATAGTGAAATACCTAAGCATTTATAATATGATATAATCTTAATTTTATTTTTTAAATAGCCTGTTTTCGAGTGCCGTCTTATAGAAATATGCCAAACGATCATCTTCTAGATCATCTCAATTTCACCCCAATCATAGCCTCTCATACTTTCTCCGAAATTTCCTTCATATATAATATAATAAATAGCAATCCTATTCCCCATTCTTACTGTCTCTTTTCTCTTTCCGAGTTCCTTCAAGAACAACACGCTTATCCAATACCTTCTCTTTGATTACTCCTCGTCTATCAATAGTAAAACGATCATACTTCTTCCGCATTCCTCCAACTTTCAATTCCCTTTCCTCCAATACTCATTTCGATCTCCAAAATCTATTCAGAATATGGTTGAAAGAGTTTGACTTGGAAAATACAATTTTGTATGATAGTTTTGTTTGTTTGTTTATATTCATTTGTTATTTATTAATATATGTTTAATTTGATTTTCACAATTTTAATGATAATTTCGTTCTTTATTATTATTATTGATCGTCAGCAGTAATTGGCTTGGTGCTGTATGTTGAAGTTTGTTAATAATATAAATAAATACGATTTCTAAATTGCGACATAAAAAAATACTGAGGGAAGTACAGGTGGGTATACTTTCAACCATGCATGATCTACTCCATAAAAATATACATCATATCATTGGAAATATCTCCAATTACGTAACCATTAAAATGCTCCATCGGTTTTCGAGATGGGACGTTCTAATTGGCAGATTTATATCGAATGAATAAATTTAAATTTCGGCTAGCAAGCGACTCATTCCCAGATCAACCCAATTAGACGTTTTCCAACTACACAATAGCCAGCAATCGAAACACGCGGAAATCAGTCACGTAGCGGTAGATAATTAACTTAACAAGTCGTCGAACGCCGTGTTCGAGCATACTTCACAGATTTACGGGCAGAATAAGCGAATCAACTCCTCCTCAATCAACGGCGAATATCTTGTTCATCTCGATAGCACCCGAGAACGCTTTAACTCTAAATTTCCCCGTGTACACGCCGTGGATCGTTAGGGCTGACGGACGCGTCAGCCGCTGATTGATATATTCTCTTATGAGCGAGAATTTCGGACGAGGCCTCGTTTCATCGACCAGCTTTATTCTCCACTTCCGTTAAATAAGAGATTCGCTCATTTGATTGAGACGGCATTGAGATGAGCGAGGGAACGCTGATCTTTCGAACATTACGGGGGCCACACACCTTTCGTTTAATCTGTGCAGTTTAACAACTGGGACGTCATGTCTGAGCGATAAACTGTGTGAACCGCACAGAAGGGTGGGCTATAAAACTTTTTTTAATCAAAATTTCCTTATGCGTTAAAGTTGTGTACTGATATGAGGATCTCGCATGCAAATATTTTTCGAAATAGGATAATATTAACTACTGCCGTCCGAGCCCTAAAATTTAAAAATTTGTGACAATACAGGCGCAAATAAGAAACAAACGCCTATGGAGAATAAGAAGTTCCAAATACTGACATTTTAATCAGTACCAACAAAAACTGCATTTCTCAGTATTAAGTTTCTAAGATTTTTAATTTACTTAACATACTATGTGGTTCTACAATGCCTGGGAATAGTAAACAAATGTTTAACATAGGCAACCCCCAAACAAACAAAACAAAACATTCCTCCTACATTGGAAATAGCTTCACATTTTGCCTTTTGGAAGGTGTAATTGCCATAATTTTCAATTTTATTCCTTAACAAATGTTTCAGTCGTCATTTGGCACCAAGTAATCCGTGGAAATAAACCAACAACATTTTAAATTTTGGAATTAATGTTAATTTTGACAATTAAATACGGATCCGGCGATTCATTACTAATTTTGTTGGAATTTTGTTACATTTTCTCATACATTATATTCGTGTAAGTTTGTTCGGATATGGGATCCTTTCATAATCATGGTATGAAAAGCGTACTGCCACCTGGTTCCTGACTATCTGTAGAGTAAATATAATAATAATAATAATAACAATAACCTGTCGGAAGTGAAGAGAAAACAGAAGAAAAATCGGAAGGAGCTGAGGCAAAAACTGAAGGTATCCTAAACACGTTCAATTCAGATTAACACTTCAGTGCTCGTGGCGATTTTTCTAACTATTTTTCTAAAGATGTAGAATGTTTACACGGATTACTTTATGCCAAATAATTACTGAGACATCTGTAGTGGAATAAAATGCTAAAATTACTACAACGGCTTTCAAAAAGAAAAATGTGAAGTGATGCCTTATGTATCCAAAATGTCGGTCGTGTTGAGGGTTGCCTGTGCTTAAAATTTGTTGACTTTTTCCATGCGTCTTATTGTTAGAACCTTGGATTGCGTTCTTAAAATTAAAATTTCAGAAATTTTATACAGGGAAATAAATCTATTATTGATACGTACTAAAATATCGGTATTTACGTTTAGCCATGCGAACGCTCCAACCTCACGGTCCCGGGTTCGAATCCCGGATAATCAGATTTTTCCGGTTAGGGAATGGTTGTCATTGCATGCTGTGATATTATTAATATTAATGAAGGAAAAATTCCAACAAAATAGTAAAATAAAAAGGGGGTTAACTGGAAGAATTTCCTTCAATGGCTAAAATTCGCCCATCGAAAAGACGTCATTATTATTTTTATTAATGAGATAAGTCATAGAAAAGGCAAAGCAGCTGCTGATGGTTATGTTATAATTAAAGAATAAATTTCAAAAACCATTAGAAACTAAAAATAGTTTCTTGAAGGTTCTTGGAATTTATTCTTTAAAGATAAGACATGAATAAAAAAGAAAAGTCATGTGAATAAAATTTATAACTCGAAAAATTGTCGGATATATCAGTTGGAATTTGATGATAAGTTAAGAAACATTTATCTCCAGCTACTGAAAAGAAGGGATTTTGGTAACTAGGTAAAAGGATATTACTTCGAAATAATATCGTGGGGTGTAACATACACCCCACGCACGAACTGAAGGGTTAATTTACAGATTTTCAGACAGTTATTTAGAATAGGTAACTGCGCAGATAAATAGAAGGCGTCTAGTCCCCTTTACGGAGTAAAACGGCCCCATTGGTCTCTCCAAACGAGGGGAAACTCCAACGGATTTCAACCCGCCCGAAGCCGCAGAGTGACCTACCAAACAGGTGTTAACTGCACGTGGGAGTGATAGGTGACGCTCGATTATCTACCCTGCTTGGGAACCCAGTGCGAGAATCAAACGTTGCTGCGAACACAGAATACTACCATTACGAACATTCCTCTCATTTTAAACCGGATTAACGTGGAAGTTGTAATAGCCGTTTTCGGGGCTAAATATATAACCTTTAAAGCTCTACAAAGGTCACCGATGACGCAAGCAATATTACGTCATTAAATCAAGCAGGAAATTGATGTTAAGGCGCTCGAGAGGATCGTGCCTTTCAAAAGCTTTATCCTCGCACGAAATGCAAACTGTTTGTAAAGTGGTGTGGCAATTAGTGAAGAAAAGGTAAGCATTAGTATTCCATTCTATAAATGTCGAAAAGAGAGAGAAATTATTTTGAATTATTTCTCCAAGCTATAATATCGATTATATACATACATAAGTGTTCCAATACTCATTGAGCCAGAACATTGCCTTTTCAAAGTAATTTATTTTGTTTCTGGTTAACTTACCCCAACATAATGGTACAAAATACCTCCCTATCATCTGAACAGTTATGAAAATATGAAATACTAAATTTCTATTTCATTTAAATAAAATAACAGCTACCTACGGAAAATATTCAGGATAAGACTGTAACAGACACATTTGTACTGCTATGAATTCATTATTTGCCAAATAAAAATTTTACATGTAGATAACAAAAAACATATATGTCAAGAGAACACACAGTGCGTTAATACTTCATTAAAACATGAAATAAGAATTTCACATCATTTGAGACAAATTTCAATACATATAGGTAACTCTCATTTTTAATAATATCGCAGTTTAATTTTCTTATTTTCACCTAGCTTTAAGTTATATTTCATTCTCCTTTCTATTTCTGTAGCTATTGTTAATTCCATAATAATAATAAAAACTACCTACTTTATATTATGGTGAAATTGAGACTTATAAGTCTCTTGCATCTAATCTATTAAATAATACCAGGAAGAGTGTTTAGGAATAAGATAAAGGAAGGAAAGAAAAGGTAAATATTTTGTATGTTAAAAAATCAAGTCTTAGAAAAAAAGAGAAACAGAACCCGGCAGAAACATACAAGCAAAAGAAGGAACGAGAAAAACCATCGATACCTAGCCATTATAATTTGTCTGTTGTTTTTTTATAAGTACTTCGAAAGCTAAGGTCATTTCACATCTAAGAACTCCCACCGGGAATTAAACCAGGGTCCATCTTCATAAAAACTGAGGGCACTGCCCGCTAAGCTATACAGGAGCACAACAAAATATTTTAATGAAAAATAAAATCTCATTGCACTATATAAGTAAAGAAATTCAGAAGAAGCTTCAGTTTTTCCTTGCATGCAAAATAAGTTTCTTAAGCCATTTTCTAGGAGCTTAATCTATTAAGAACAAAATCCTGGTAAAATCATTCCGCCTCCATAGAGAACCGAATAAAACGTTCCAAACCGATCGTAAATCACTCTCCGTGAAAGTGAAAGAGCTGGATTAACTGCAGCAGAAAACTATCCGGATAGGTTAGGATTATCGATGGAGACGGAGATAAAATTACGAAAACTCTCCCGAGTCTCCTCCGAGGAAGTCGGCCGGAGATGAATAAAGCATCTCGGGCGATCGAGCTGCCTGTCTGGAACGGGAGATAAGGAGTAAGAGAAAGTGTAGAGACGGCAAAGAAGTAAGCAGGAGAGTCTTAATGACCTCCGCCTTTAAATCAAGCGAGACTCCTAACTTTCTTATGAAGGTGGAGAGAATTGAGCGTAAAGTTTTACGGCCAAGCACGCTCGGAATTGCACTTCGAGATAAAAATTAAGATAAGAGTTCACACCGACAAGTTAACCTCCCGCATTAAAGATTTAAAACAACATATCAAGGGCTTTCTAACTCAATTTCGCCCCCATGATGATAAATCCGCGTGTTTCACTTCTTGAAAAGGCGCTTCTAAGGGGTTTTACTAGAGAAATAACTCTGCAGATTAAGTCAGAACTTAGGCGGGTTTCGCTGTACAAGAGGTGAATTAAGATGTAACGACGCTATTTATTTGAGAATAAAGAACGAGTAAGTATTCCACGAAATAAAAACCTAACAAGGAGTAGTGAACACGAAAAAAGATCGATAGGATCAAGAATCGTACCCAGATTTGGTTTCTTTAATCATTATCTTAACTACCTTAAAACATTCAGACAATAGTTCTGGATACAAAAGGAAGAGAAAGTCTTCCGAACGGCATATCTGAATTTTTGGGCAAAACAGTTAAACGACAACTGGAAGATTCCGGACTTTTCTTGTAACTCTTTCATGTTTTTTCTCCTTGGGAATTTTGCTATGCGCAAATTCACATTTAACCATTTTCCTGTGTCTTCACAAATCTTAGAGGAGATTAATTTATCCGATAGATAGGAGTTATTGTTATCACTACAACCCGATAGTAAATCTCAGGTAAGGAGAATAGATATCGCCAACAAATTTAGGAACACATTCAAGGACTTTTCACTGATCTATAAGAATTAAGTATATATCACCGTAACCTATACATTACCCATGCTGACAAATACAACAAACTCATAAAAGTACAAATTTGCGCTACTATAACTAATTAAACCCTCTCTGAAAAATTTGTTTTTCCAAATACCCTTACACTAAGACAGTGATGTCCATAATCCGCATTTTTTCATTCAACCAAAGATCATAGTAAGGTAAATCACGAAATAACATTTAATGACGTATGATATCATACATTGCATTGTTTTCCATAATACTTCTCTATCTTTTGCTTACTTCAATTTATAATAACAATTCTTAGATTTAGTAGGAATGATGAAGTGAATAAATGAAAGAATTCTAAAAATGTATTATTATACTGAAATAAACATATGTTATTTAGGTACGCTAACTGAGGATAGTTCTATTTATTTGTTTGCAATCCGATTGTGTTTTCATAGATTATGACTGTATTCGATAGGGAATCAAATATTTCCATATAGGAGCGGACATGCGCACACCTTGATGCGTGAAAGCGAAAGTTGGATGTGTCGAGAGATGCATCTGGGTGAACTGAACGCAGTTGGCATGAATTACACGAGGAGCTGCGCGGCTAAAACGGGAGCGACCGAGTCGATAATGACCGGGTAACGAACGGATGATGGCATAAGGAGAGGCAGAGAGTGTTCCACGTTGAGTAGGACGTATGGAGAAGATGGATGGGAATGGAAAGACAAAAGCAGATCATGAGAATGGCATAGCATGCGTGATTCATAAGGGGGAGTAATACCGGAGACGTAACTGAATGTAGAGAATGAGTTCCTGATGAAAAGATACGAACTTAGTTTAAAGGGGATACAGAAAAACATATAAAGATAGGTATGAGACTAAGGATTTAATTTAATCTATTTCTCTTACGGAAACAGGAGAGCCCTAATTTTAAAAATTAGTGACGAATACGCATAACCATACCCTAACGGTAAAAACCCAGCTTTACGGGACTCGAACCCGGTACCTTGGAGTTAGAACGTTCGCGCGCTAATCACTTCACCACAGCGGACAGAAAATATTATAGCCGTATTATTTAAATTGCTTCGACTACTCGGGTCATTTCGCACATGGGCTCCCACCGAGAATCGAACCTGGGACCGCCTTCATTAAAGCTGAATGCGCTGCCCACATGGCTATCCGGGAGCTCCCGGACAAAATTAATAAGAAGCAAATTGTTAACCTCGAAAAGGAACAACGATATGGATACGTATAATGTTACTTGAATCTTCATTTCCATTCCTTTCAGTTTTCTATTCGATAAATTAATGACAAATCTCCACCTCACATCATTATTACCAAATTATTACTGAGCAACTAATACGAACGAAATTGGAGGAATAGATAAAAGACAAGATGTTGATAGAAACTCATAAAGATTTAATTACATAAAGAGAGCGTCTGATAAGATGAAAAAGGGGAGTGACTTGGACAGATTTGATGGAACCCTCACCTGACTGTTGTGTCAATCTTTTCCGGCATTCTCTCTTTAGTACTGCTCTGAGTAATGGAAAATAAGGGCCATAAAGGATTTTCCCTGCGGACGAATAAGATGGACGCTGACCGCTTTGTAAACATCCCCTGAGAATTTCTTCCCCGCAACGGGGATCTAGACCATAACGATGGCCCAGCGAATATGGAAATTCAAAGCGATATCCCGTGTATGAAATGGGGAACGGTTCGACGTATAGTAGAGTAATTGGTCCAACTGGATCGAAAGAATACGCCGATGACTATGAGCTGAGATTTTCCGTGGATCATCGCTTGCGCTTATTCCTGTATAGACACCAATACAACGTTACTGGGATATGTCCTACGCCTATTACCAAATTTTTATACCATTTCATTATGATTATATATATATCTATATGATTTCAAGCTTTGATAACCATTTTTTCCTCAATACCTATGAGAACATTATTACATTCTATTAAAGCGATATGCTCAAAAAAATGATTAGAACGTAATAACGAATTCACAGTATATTTGATAAAAATCACTCTGGATGACTGAATTAATCAGATATGAATGAATGTATTTATTTGCTCTAAATATTGTACATAAAAGTAATACAATATAATTTACATAATTTTAACAGAAATTAGAGCTTTAGGTGTCAACTAAGGTTATCCTATATTACTGACACCGATAATACACAATACGTTTTGTGCTCTCAATACATATAAATACATTGGAGCACGCATTTATATTTAAATTGTGACGTGTGTATTAATATTACGATAGCACAATATAAATATAAGAATATATCGATTTTCCTTATCTTTTTTCTATAGATTTCTAATGTATATATTTGGGAAAGATCATTTTATTCGAAGAAATTCATTAATTCAATCAGACATATTTCAATCCTTGCATATTTTTTTAACTTTAATTTACAACCCTTGCCTTAATCTCGGACGTGAATTTAGAAACCTAATGTTTTTAAATGTAACGATAGCGTATCCCAAGCAAAAATCCATGAAAACCTTTGAATTCAGGCAATGGCATGGAGGCTGAAGTGTATATTATACTCTTATTCTATTTGGTCTTATCTTCTATCTCATTATATATCATTATTGATACCCTACAGTAGGGTGTCCCGAAAAAAACTTTTTTTCGAAAAGTGAAGTCCGCTAGTGCGGAAAAGTTGTCATTGGTGGCACTAAACACGTGTGATTTTTCCCAGAATTTTCGGATGACGTACTGAGGTTCCGCATCGACTTTGAAAATTTCATGGTTTTTGGTAGGCAACCCGCACAACAACTCCCGCGTTTTTAGCTGTTTTCGAATGTCTTACGTCCGTTTGCGCGGGTTTTTCGAGCTAAATATCAGTCTACGATGTTCCTAACAGTGTGTGGACGTATGGAACGTGTCATTTCGAATTATTATATATTTATTTTTAGTAGTAGAGGCAAGCAAATTGCGTTTTTCACGGGAAAATGGAAGTCGTTTGCTGATTTTCGAGGTATCACTATTTGATAACCCATAAAGTCCAATGTATTTTTCGGGTGTATATGAATAATGCTTGGAAGTTTCACTTGCTGAATGACTCATACGCCTCGCTCGGCCCGGCCACTGATAACAAGGAGGCCGAGAGGGGGAAGAAACAGCGCCGAGCTATGCGAAGGCAGAAAGATTCTGAACGGAAAAGGGAAACGATGGCTACTACAGTGCTCCGGAAACGCTCTTCTAAGCGTCCTCATTCTTCAGAAGATTCGTCATCGGAAACCCCAAGCGCTAGTGCTTCTGAGTCGGACGTCAATTTTCAGCCATCGACGAGCTCTCAATCAAGATTATCTTTACCAAATGCAACGGAGGCAGTAATGAGAACGGGCGTCTCGAGGAGGGCCGCTGCTCTTATTATATCTTCGACACTGGAAGACGCCGGTCTTGTAACAGCGGAAAATACGGCAAAAGTAGTGGATAAGAATAAACTGATCAGAGAACTCGCCAAAGTGCGAGAGAAAAATCGGCCTGCGACAGAAGAGCCAAGGACAGTAAGAGGTCTTTACTTTGACGGGAGGAAGGACCGCACCCTTGTGAAGAATAGTAGTGGCAAATTTTGCAACACTGTGACAGAAGAGGAGCACATCTGCTTGGTAGAAGAACCTGGGACGGCGTACTTAGGCCATGTTACTCCGCGTTCCGGCGTAGCCCAAGATATTAGTAACAGCGTTATGACATTTTTCCAGGAGGAAAACGTGAACAAGTCGGGGCTTGAAGTCTTAGGATGCGACGGTACACCTGTAAATACCGGACGAAAGAACGGAGCCATGAGGAAGATTGAAGAAAAAATAGGTTCGCCTCTGCAATACGTAGTCTGCCTCCAGCACTTCAACGAGTTCCCTGTAAGGCACCTCATGCGGCATCTCGATGGAGCGACAAAAAGTCCCAAAACAACGTCTGGACCCATAGGACAGGCCATTTTGACCTGCGAAAACCTGCCAGTCACTCAGTTCGAGAGGATTCGCGTCGATTGGATTGACGAATTTAAGGACATAAGTGATCTCAGTACTGACCAGGAGTATCTCCTCAAGCTATGTGAGTGTGTTTCGAATGGAGTGTGTCCCGCCGATTCAGCCAAAAGGAAGCCCGGACCCGTCGTGCAGTCAAGGTGGCTCACAACCGCAAGTAGGATTCTGAGGCTTTATGTCAGCACCAAGAAACCCACTCGGCAGTTGCAACTTTTGGCCCAGTATGTCATGAGGGTGTATGCATTTTCGTGGTTTTCAATCAAGAAGTTTTCCAGCATCAGCGATGGCTCCTGGCATATGTGGAGGGTCATTGAACTGTCGCGGTTCCTGCCGACTGCAGAAAGAACTGTCGTGCAAAACGCAATACAAGTAAATGCGTTTTTTGGGCACCACGAGAATCTTCTCCTTGCCATGGCTACTGACAACGATCCAAACCTGCGAAAACTAGCATGGAGAAGGATTAAAAAAGCCCGAAAAATGCGTACGGAGAAAAAAATTCGTGAGTTCGTCGTGCCTTTCATTGATATGGAGGCGTCGTCCTACGTGGAAATGATTGATTGGGCGTCCTGTACCTTGACGGAGCCTCCCCTCATCAAGGGCATCACAGATGAAGAGGTAGAAGAAAATATCAAAACCGCTGCTATGGCACCTACCCGGATCACCTGCTTCCCTTGCCATACCCAAGGCGTGGAAAGTCTCATCAAAACAGTTACCGAGGCGTCGGCAAAGGTCTACGGTGGGAGGGCCCGCGATGACTACATCCGGGGACAAATCGCATCCCGACAACGCATGCCCTCACTGACCTCTAAACAAGCCTATGTCCCCAAGAAGAAGAAGAAGACCTGAGAAGTACCTCAAGGCAAAGTGAACCTACTTCATTTACGCCATAAGCAGAACGGCGTATAATAGGGTGGGCGGGTGGGTGGAGCTCGATGTCCAACCACCTCCGCGCGGTGAGCTCTGGGTTATTTTCGAAAGTTAGATTCGAAAATAAGCGAAGAGTTGGACTTAATGGGTTATCAAGTAGTGATAACTCGAAAATCATCAAACGACTTCCATTTTCCAGTGAAAAACGCACTTTGCTTGCCTCTACTACTAAAAATAAATATATAATAATTCGAAATGACACGTTCCATACGTCCACACACTGTTAGGAACATCGTAGACTGATATTTAGCTCGAAAAACCCGCGCAAACGGACGTAAGACATTCGAAAACAGCTAAAAACGCGGGAGTTGTTGTGCGGGTTGCCTACCAAAAACCATGAAATTTTCAAAGTCGATGCGGAACCTCAGTACGTCATCCGAAAATTCTGGGAAAAATCACACGTGTTTAGTGCCACCAATGACAACTTTTCCGTACTAGCGGACTTCACTTTTCGAAAAAAAGTTTTTTTCGGGACACCCTACCCTACAGTTAATACGAAAACAATTGGGTTCATCATAGTCTTATTAGTCAACAATTTCCTATAAATGACGGTTCTTTAATCTAATTTCATAGATATACATAAACGTCGTAAAAAAAGTATGAATTTCTAGTTATCTTTGAATGCAGCTTCATTAAGTAAACGGTATACTTAGTATCCTGCAGTGCTAATTATTCCAGAAATAACAAGAAAAAATTAATTAAATTCTTTCATTATACATGATACTTCACTAGTTGTGAAACGGTTCGTCTGAGGGAATTTTGGAGTGCAAGTTTACTCTTCCTGTCCAAATACTGCGTTAGTATGCACTGTGATAGACGGCTTTGGCTATTGACAGAGATTTTTAATTATCTACTAATTCGTTCAACTGCAAGAAAGAGATATATTTTCTAAACTTTAAAGCCTCTCTAAATTCTTTAGCCGTTTCTGATCAACCTACACGACAGGTAGGACTACAATAATCCACATCTTCTGCAGAATGCATTGTGAGAGCATTTAGATAGAACTGTCGATCACTTAAGAGCAAATTTAACGTAGGCTTTTACCCTTTTACTTCTAAAATCCTCGTTATATTTCAGAGAGCATCTCAGTGTTTATCATACCATTTCTTGATTAAACGTATGACCTTACTCAGCACTTGTTTGCATAGTAGCGCATACAGCAAGAGTACTCTAGCTAGAGCCTGTCAAAACATTTTCCCTGCATTTACAAAAGGAAATATGGAAGGAAAAATGAGGTAAATTCTGGACTGGGAAGTTCTATAAAGATACAGTATTTTATCAATTATGCTTAAAGACCAAATGTATTTTACAAATAATCAACTGATAATTTATGTACTCATGTACTTCAACTAAATATTAACCAGGGACTCGAACTATGATTTCATGGCTGTTTTTCACAGAGTACATTTTTCAAAACTATTAAAATCTTACTATAAAAAGTTTTTACCTAACCAGTCACTTACTTGCGTACTGTAGAGAATGTATGAGTCTACTCTTTAACCGACCATGATATTAGTCTCGATTTATAGCGCGTACATCAGAAAAGATCGTAGTTGAAAATGTTATCTTTGAACCTATTTCTTTCAATATAATCAATAGAGTTAGCTGTAACTTTGTGGAACTCCATAAAGGAAGGAGAAGAAATAACTTGGTATCAGTTCCACAGAAATTTTATTATAAACGACCGGTTTCGACTATGGTCTAGTCATCTTCAGGTACAGACGCAGAAAGTGTTCAAGTATTTATACAAAACAGAGTTAAGGGGAGGGGAGGGGTAAGGATGAAGTGGTAGTAGAAGTGGTTTCTGTATCTGTACCTGAAGATGACTAGACCATAGTCGAAACCGGTCGTATATAATAAAATTTCTGTGGAACTGAGAACAAGTTATTTCTTCTCCTTCCCCTATTTCTTTCACTTTACAATCATCGTGAAATCAACCAAAGAAGGAGTGTTAATAATCAAAATATCGTTTATATCTTTTAATTGCCTATAATAATTACATATACCTACGTTATAAAATCATTCTATCCTCCAATATTCTGC
This sequence comes from Sympetrum striolatum, assembly GCA_947579665.1. Lineage (NCBI taxonomy): Eukaryota > Metazoa > Arthropoda > Insecta > Odonata > Libellulidae > Sympetrum > Sympetrum striolatum. The sequence continues at coordinate 58,500,909 of OX388349.1, forward strand.
CTTAAAAGATCCTAAAATTAATGTATGTACTTGAGAGTTAATGTTAACTTCATAAATGCCAGTTCGATCGGGGTCATAGCAAACACTAATAATTTAGACTTCAGCATTAAAAATAAAGTCAACTTTACCGCTGAATTCATTCATCTTCGTTTGAAATCACACAAATATTTTAAGAATAGCGGATACGTACAGTCCTGGCCAAAATTAACGCAGCACCGGCCGTAAGGATCGCTAGGGGAGGTGCTGCGTTAATTTTGGCCAGGAGTGTACATCGTATTTCGTACAAATAATGAGTATCGGAAATATATCTCTATCAGTACAAAGCTTCTATATTATATCCTATTACAAAGAGAAAATAATGGGAAAACTTCTGAGTAATGGACATGACAGCAAAGGTACAAAATTCTATATTAAACTATGAACAGAACTACTATTTACGGAAAGACTACATACACCAAAACCTCTTTTCGCTCCTAAACTTATGCTCTAGCTCTATTCGAAGAACGAATTCCTTTTTATTAAGGCTTGTGTACGAAGCTCTTTAGAAGACTTTTATCGAGCTGTTGAAAGCTAACGTCTATTGTCGAGTGTTTTCTTGACATAAAATACGTCTAATGCAGCTGTTTGTTTCGTATTAAGAAAAGGGGAGGCCTATGGGTAAAACATTAGCAAAGTTTTCATAGTCCCAGCTAGATCTTAGAATTAAAACGTTGAAAACGGAAATTTGAAAAAATAAGATATTTATTACTCCTTAATACCTGGCAAATCCCTTCAAGCTACGACGTTTATTGGTTGGTACCGCAACATCAGATCACATGTATCGAGCGTGTAGGAGTAGAGACTTCGCTACCTCCAATTTTAAACTGATAAAAAATATACGAAATAAACAAGGAAATAAGGTAAAGGTTATTTGCACGAAATGGCGTGCAGCAAGGATAAATTCCAAGGAAGAATAGACTTGAAAGAAGTCCGACGGGACCGGGAATCGAACCCAGGTCTCCCGATTGCCGGTCAGGTGCTCTGACCGTTGAGCTATCCCGCCTCATGCGGACAAAAAGTCCTTTACCCACACAGTCTCCCGAATAGCTTGAGAGAATGTTCGGGCGGGATAACTCAACGGACGGAGCACCTGACCGGCAATTGGGAGACCCGGGTTCGATTCCCGGTTACGTCAGACTTTTTTCAAGTCAATTTGGGATAGTTGTTAACCGATATCTCAGAATTTATTCCAGCGAAGTTTCGATGCATTAATGTCTTCATTCTAAGTGTAACGAGAAGGAATGTGCGCAGAAATTTATTCCTCCTCAACCAAAACATAAAAGTATTCATATTGTTATATTTCTTCCAAATACATGTTAATTAAATCATAAAAGGCAAATAAAATAACTATTTCATTATTAAGGCATGGAATAAATAATAAATGTAGACTTTTAAGGATATTATATTGTACTAAATACGATAATTCTACATTAGATTAAATTCATTTTGCAGACAATATCATGGATACTGAAGATAAATATGTACTCGAAGTTTTCCAAAATCTACTTAAATATTTTGTTATTGAAGCAAGGATACGCATATAACAAATACCGATTCGTTGAACCAAAAATAAGCTTCCTTTATGTATACAGAAAATTTTAAAATAAAATCAAATACAAATGGGTTCTAAGCTTCGCATAAAAATAAATTTAACATAGCATAATATGACGTTGTACGATATAACCTCCTCCATCTCGCGTTGAATACCCAATAATAGCAATAAGAAGAGAGGAAATTGATAATCGAGAAAATTTTGTCTTAGTAAATTTTCCCTTTAAATTTATTTTAATTAAACACAATATATAACTACTGTAATAGCAAAATATCTTAGTGAACTAAATCAATATTAAGAAGATTTAATGAATTATTCGTAAAAGAAGATGAGGGTGTAACAAATGGATTGATAACCTTCTCTAATCGGGAGGCCGCAAGTACCATCCGACTAAATATGAAACCTCAGGTTCATAATTGGAGGCACATATCGGAGGCATATTGAATACATTTAAATTATTCTACATTAAAGCTTTGCGACAGTAAAAGAATTATTTGGCTATGTAAAACTACGAGACTAATCCTTTTTGTAGGCTAAATAAAAGAAACAAAAAGGAGAGAATAAAAAATGTTAAACTCGTGGTTTTGGCCCAAAAGGTAAATAAGGCCATATTTGGCCAAGTCATACTATCAGTTTAGGCATTCAGTGAAAAGACTGAATATTAAAATGAATGTTTCCCTCTTTATTAAGCCTCAATCACATTGAGATTATTGGGATTTAATTAGTAGGCTGTTTACTTAGCTTTAATTTCGTTTTATTCAAATGAATTAAAAAATTGACCTCGAGCATAGAAAATTAAAAAAACGGGTGATCGATTTCAACGATTCTACCTTATCTACAGGACATTGTTTTTCCTTTCTAAATGTTATTCTTTGAAATTTAGGATGAATTAAGTTCCTGCAAATATTCGATAAAAAATCAGGTAAGGTAATTAGGTAATCAAGACGACCGGTTTCATCATCTGGATGATGGCGTTCACTCGCTGAAACCGTTTGTCTTTATATAAAGCTGTGGAAAAAGTACAATCCCGTCTACCTGATTTTTTATTGAAGATGGAGTTCCACAAAACTACGCCTTCCTCCGTGGAATTCATCCTGCAAATATCTCTGGAGTTTAGTATTGTTATCATAAAAATTGTTACAAACGCTTTCAACCACATCTTAAAGCAAAATTAGTAACATTTTTTTAGACATGGGTTTTACATTAGTTTTTATATTACGTTTGTTATCCTATGTACTACAATTTCGATGTCGGAATGGGTAAATATAGGCAAACCGCATCACGAGTACGGCATGATTTCTCCCCGAGTTTAAACAGCCTCTACACTATTCATCTGGCGTTTACTCAATAAACATCTCACTAAATATAGGAATCCCAATTCCGGCATAATAAGGTCCGAAAACGAAAACGCTTCTAAGATTTTCCGCGTCACCTCTTTATTCTTTATCAAAGTATTTTGGCCAAAACCAGATAAAACTCAAGTCATTATCCAGAGCAGCATGATGCTCCTCAATCGAGTGACAAACCATGTTTCTTCAAGACCAAAAGTTTGACATGTCCTAACGCCAAGTTCAAACCCTTCTCCACAGAATCCTTACACGAATTACATTGGCACCGTTCTCTCGCATCTGCATAAGAATCGTTCATCCAGAAACTTCGAGATCAACGAACTTAATAGTATTTCCTCATCTCCGTACAGAACTATAACTTTGGCAAAACAGTACGTGATTTCCTCGGGACAAAAATAATGTCTACATCCACTCGTGTACCCTGCCAACCTCCTTTCGACGTGTGGTAGGGGGATAATTGCAAATATCGGGTTTTATTCCCCTTCCCACCGCGATTAATTAAACTTTATGATCTCACCCACGCTCCAAAAGTCGTTTCGAAAATGATCGCTAGGCCAATTCCGGCTATTTTTGCACCTCGTAGCAAATTCAGTTGCCGCGGTCTTTTTTGAAACCTAGTAGTAAACATGAGATAAAAAGGTAGTAGTTAAAAGCGAGAACAGTGGAGCGATCACAGAAGAGCATCCTTTGATACCGTTATGAAAAAGTAAACAGGAGGCCAACTCCGGAAATAAATTTTACCTTATTTTTCAAAATTTAAGGTATTTAAGCTTTTTAAAGAAAGTTTATGGCAAAGCTTTAAGCTCCATTTTTGAAAGCAGATTTAGTCACAGACTTCAAATTCATCCCCCGCTATGACATGTGGAACAGAAATGTTTCCATGGAGTTCATTTTTTAAACATTTGCATAATGTGAATATCTTTATAATCTGTATTCAACTCCGTTCCTCATCCATTCTGTTCAACTTAATGTTGAGATTACTTGAGGAAGAATTATTAAAGAGAAAAGAAAGGATCATTTTCTGGTTTCTATCGTTTATATTCTATTTTCTCTGTATAACGTTGATGTGGAATAATGGAAAAAATGGGTGGAAGCAGTGTGGCTAAAATGGTTTATAAGTGGAATGTCAGTGTGGATAAACGCAGGTTTAAAAGCACTTTCAATGGGGTGGTTAAGATGCTGAAGTGATAAGATTACTTTATTTAAAAAATAACAGGAAATACACAAAAAGACACTTGGTGATAAAAATGTCTATGTCTATGTAAAAACCCTGCAAGTGTGTGGCAGGGGGTGCAAGCACCTTGACTCTATATTCCTAAACGTTTGCTTTCGAGTATACTTCGCGGAATAAATTTATTTTTGAAAAGATTCGTTCTAGCATCTATTTCCCTAATCTTTCTGGCAGTATCAGAACGACCCATATAACAGGAGGGTCGCATTATATCGGTTACATCACATGAAAACGTAATTTCTCTGAACTTATTTAATAAATTTATCCTTTGAATTTTTCTTCTATCTTTTAATGATTCCCATTCCGCGTCCTGTAACATCTGAGTGACACTCGCTGTTTTATCGTAGCAATTCTTTGCAAATCGTATCGCCTTTCGTTGTACTTTTTCTAAATCCCGAATATGACATTTCTCGGCGGGGTCCCATACACTACATGCATACTCAAGGTGAGGCCAGAGAAGACAGAGAAGAATAGAAGAGTATTGTTATTAGGGAGAGTTTTGTGCTAAACTAACTAAATCTAAACAATTAATGTGTATGATGGATACGTATGTTTCCATATCAAACAAAGCAAAAATATACTCCTTAAGCTTTTTTACGGCGGTGATCCCGAAAAAAATCACCACCACGAGTTAAGGCAACTTATATTCAATACGGATAGCCATTATTGATCACAGAGCCATTATTCGATCTTTGACTTAAGCAGCAGAAACACAAAATCGATAAAAGACCGAATTCTTACAGGAAATTAACCAGCACGTTAAACGCCGAAGGTTTTAAAGCAAATTGATCAGCGTACATTGTATTTATTGTGGAGCAATGAAATGAAAATCGCCAACATATCTTGCACATCACGTCCCGAGTATCGGAGAAACGTTGACTTGGAGAGTCGGTAATAATGCATGAGTGGGCACCTAAGGGAAGCGAGCAATGCGTGGTTCCTAAGCAGAAGGGGGACGATCTATACCGGCATGCACTTCTTCCCGCCCATTCCGCCGCCGCATTTCCCCCGCGGGATCGAAGAGGAGGGGCCTGTTCCGGAAACTGAACCCATAACCTCCAGACTGCAAGGAGACACGCAAGACTCCATTCAACGTCCCCGTAACGTCCGTTAGGGGTAAAAAACCTTTGAAGCTATGCGGTCGAGTCTCGCCCTAAGAGGGAGAGGGAATGAATGAGAATGGAGATAAGGAAGAAAAATTAGGAAAGGAAAGATGGATGGATGGAAGAGAGCGTGGCCGGTAATCGTGTTCTTGTTTATTTCAATTGAATTGGTTCTTTAGCACCTTTACGTCGTATAAATTGTATGTAAATTAGGAATTTAGAACATAAAAAACTCAATGTTGGAACAATTCCCATTTCAAACATACACTAAAATGAAACTACCCCCAAATTAAAATTTGTACTACACGCTAGTACATACAGCTTTTTTCTGTGATCGAAAACAACCTTTTACATTTTTTTTTTTAGGACACAACATTTTATTTCTATGATGAGTAATATGGAATTGATACTACTGCTAACTTTCATTTGATTAAGTACAGCTAGAAATGCAGATCTGCAGTCGTGTTTCCCTCCAACTTTAACTTACCTGATATCAAAAGCATGATTTTTATTTGAAAATGAAACAAATTTATTCCAGCTCTATCAAAGACACGCATTAATTTTTAAATGATTGAATTGGTATGATAAATTCCAGAACCTTATACCTTGAGGTTCGCCGAATACTATTCTATCATAACCTCCAAAATAAAACTCATTTCGTTCCCTTAGCAAGCTTGATATAATTTGCGACGGCAAGTCCAATTACCTGAAAAAACCTTGATTAATCTAATTGATAATGCATTTCGAAATAAAACAAATGTTTATGTGGCAATAATGACACACGCGGCCGGTAATTTATTCGGATTTCAGTACATTTAATTCGAATTGAAATACATTAACAACATGTTTGATGCTGAAAAAATACGCAGTTTCGTTAATGAGGCCAACTTCATTCGATTTTTAACCCTGCTGCTTCTAATTACTGAATTTTTGAAATGGCTTCAATATTTTAATAGAAAAGAGGAGGTATATGGTGTTGTCTGTCAGTATGTATGTCAGTATGTCTGTCAGTATGTCTGTCAGTATGTCTGTCAGTATGTCTATATGCTATCTGAAGGAGACTAAAACCATCAATGACTGAAAGGATTCCCGGATAGCCAAATGGGTGGCACGTTCTGTTTCGGAGAAAGCTGTCCCGGATGCGAAATGACTTATGCTGTCGAAGTACTTTTGAGAAACAACAAGAAGCAATACCAATGGGGGAATGAAACCTACAAGGAATGATGAGGAATGAGGTAGTTTTCCATTGTTTTCCTTATCAAGCCAGAATACTCTACGCGGAACGTATCCACGTAAGCTAAGCACAATTAGTCTAAGAGTAACAATTTTCTTGGAGTTCATAAGGAGAGACCTTAATTAGAGCCATTAATCAGTGCACTCATGCCGCATTAGCTTTCATGTCATAGCCATTACCAAAAGTAGAAAGATATTTTTTTCCTATCCTGTATCAAAACACAAAATTATTCCTTTCATCAGTATATGGTAGCAGAAACTAATGGCTTTGTAACAATGAAAAATCTGTTCTTTATTTATCTACTCATGTCTATTATTTGTAACATCCAATATGTAAATTTAATTATTTATAATAATGTTAGTGATATTTTTGCTTAACTATGAATAATTTTTGATATATATTTCCATATTTGTGATATTTTATACTTATAAAATCCTATTTTTAGTATTTTATACTTTTAAATTCTACTATGTGATATTGGTGCTGTGAAATTTTTTGTAGCACAAGGGTACATTGCGTTGAATAAATAAATAAATAAAATGAATCATCGATATGGTCATGCACCTTGCACCCCCATCTCATTCGCGTAACTTCTTGCGAGCCAATCGCTTCATTCCACAACATTTTCCCACAAATCTACAACGTATGAAACTGCATGCTGAAAATTTACCTTCCTTTACACTGCATGGCAATAAACAACCGCTGGCCTATAAAATAAGGGGAACTGAATCACGGGGAACGAAATTACCGAGCCCCGATCGAAGCTTAAAAAAGGGAAGAAACTGCAAGAGGTTGACAAGGATAGTTCCGAGGGAGAAAATAATGCAAGAATCGACTGGTGCCGCTAAGAATGACTTGAGAGGTAAGGGAAGACTCGAGTGCAGGAGGAGGGAGACACGGGGAAGGGGAGGCGGCACAGGAAGTAGCAAGGGTGCTGTCGTAAAAGGAGGTTGAATGGGGGAGAGGATGGAACGGTCGAATGCGCCCCGAGGGAGGCCGACGGCTCGGGTCGAATGGAGATTCGGACGACAAGAAAGGAAAGGCGGGATTAAAAAAATGGGAAAATGGGCAAAGCGAAGGGTAAGCGGCGAAGTGGTGATGATACTGTTCATGACCGTCGTGTTCCCGGGGAAGAAAAAATAAAGCGGGAAATTGTTTCCCGCGACTGCTATGCTAACGGTGAAGGGAAAAGTAAGGCATAAAAAAAAGAGATAACGACGGCTGAAGTAATGAGAGTTACGCGACTCTGGAGCATGGCTCCTAATCGCACGTGGGAAAGCGGGACGATTTTGCACCACTTTCGACCGTTATGGTTTATGGTAAATATTGATGAATTTTAAATGGGAGAGAAAATGCGAGAAAGTGGCGCAACGCGCACTTTCCACGTTAAGAAAGCCGATCCTTCCACTTCTGATATTCATGGACTCACTGAGAAAACTGCAAATATCATGCGATTCCGAGAAAGAACATACCGTACAAATGACATCATAAGTTCTAAATCATATAGAAATGACAATGAGAGAAAATTAATTAAGATAATAATAATCATCGCACAAAAATAAATAATCACCAGTCTCCACTTCAAGAACTCAATTATTGTATTTTCATTTCTTAATGATTTTTATAGATAATTAAAATTTAGGTGTGTAATCAATCAATCCGGATGGCTTGATAACTGGATAATATCCTACCAAAGAGTTATTCCAAAGACTTGTCCAAGTCATACATTAAAAGTAAAGACTACATAAATTATTTCGCACTTCGGTGATCTAGAAGAATCCTGTAAAAGTTGTAGAAATTTAATCTTTATACAAGTTAAATGCGTTTGAATATTCATTGAGTTTGGATTCACGGCATTTATCCGATTCCATGAGGGAAAAATTCGATATATACTATTTCATTAATATGAAATTGAAGTTGACGCTCATGTACCCTGTGCTGGTAACACGAAGAGGATTCGAAAGTTAATGAAAAGGAATAACATATTGAACCTTTTTAAATCCTCGCAGTCTCACGCCAACCAAAACGATAGTAAAAAAGATAAACAGGTTTGGTACCTGGTGGGAACCTATGTGCGAAATTACCTAAGCTGTCGAAGCATTTTTAACAATAAACTATATTTAACTACTATACTACGATACAGGTGTTTTAGCAAGATCAAAATCATCTGCCAAGACCAGATTACTACACGATTGAACTCAACTTTTTTTATCAAACAAAAACAGGTAATAACAAAAATAAAATAATTAGGAATTAACCATTCAAAAATGTTAGCACATATTTCACCATTTCTGAAACTTCACTTCTTCTAAACGCAAATCAATTAATCCAACCCTAGATACAGCAAAAAATCCTAATTATATTCGCTGCCCGAGTCAGCCGTTATATTTTAAACGGACCTAACTGTTTAAGCGTTTGGATACTATAACATCAAACTCGAATAGTTGATTCATGGACAATACTTGCTGTTTTTTAGCATAACCACTACAAATTAACTAATACCTCCTCGTATTCTTTGGACTTCCTGCGGGTTGGCCTTGGGGATCCCCTTCTCCCTCCGAGGTCTGCCAATGCCTTCCGACCATCTCCGAGAAGCAGAGCCGAGTCCTTCCGACGGCTATCCAAAGTCCAGACTGACAATGAGAAGCCCAAACCAAGTCCCCATGTCTGCTGAAGGGTAAACTTCTATCTCTCCCCTTAGCGCTCCTACTGTTCGAACCTTTTTGCCTGAAAAACCTTATGCGATAGGATGGTTCTCTTAATCACCAATCGCGCAACCGACAGCACAGGGCCGCACAATGCGAATAGAATGAGCAGCACACTTTATGACCAAAAAAATCATAAACTTATAATCTGTCCCTCAGTAAAGTATTCAGCCCAAAGGCCGGTTGGTGCCATACTGCCTCTGACGTAAGCTACGAAGACCTTTCAAAAAGGAATGACGTTTACTAGGCAGGATGAGAAGTGAGGTGGTTTGCCCTTACTTTCCTCACTGATCAAGAATGCTATAAGCGGAACATGACCACGCAAGTGAAACACAATGACTCTACGAGGAACGCTTTTCTTGCCTATCCATAAGGAGAGATCTTGCTCAGTTCAATTATTCACTCATATCTCGGTAGTTTTCATTTCATCACAGCCATGATTAAGACTGGGACAAGAGAAAATAAAAGATACATTTTCTCTAACCTATAGCAAATGACAAATGAATATCTTCCATTCATCAGAATATGGCAACAGGAATATCTTATAATACAAGTGCAAATAGAAGAAATACACGCAAAAGCGGTAAACTGGTAATTGGGAAGAATCGTTACAATATATAAAAATTGCCCAAATTTCTTCAAGGACCAACAAAACTTTTTGACGAACCATTACTGGTCCTCAGACAACGGGTTAGCGATCACTGGTCTAGACAGTTGACTGTCGTAGAGTAAGATAAACATAAATACAATTTTATAGGACATTCCTTGCGCCCAGAACGTAATGATTAGCTAATAAATAATCTTATACCTCCTAATTTCTTCTGAATCCCCTCCAAGGAAGGAGAAATGGTCCTTTATTGAGTACCCTTTTCTTACAACACGCAGGAGACATCCTCCTCTTAACCAAAATATGATTCCTCATTGGTTTATTTCTACATAAGGAGATACTTTCTCTGTCAGTGAAATATCCAGCCCGAAAGCCGGTTGGAACATCATTCCCTTATTCATTCATTATTCCCTCTAGAATTATAAGTTTCTCGCAGAGCAGTTTCTGCCTTAAGCAGAACAAGTTCATGACAGCGAAGCAAAGTGACTCTATGACCAACTCTTTTCTTAGCACTCCATAAGCAGGGACTTCAGTTAGTGCCATTATTAAGCATCACGTACACCTCAACTTTCGTTTCAAGACAGCCATGAAAGGGATTTACCGAAGTAAATCAAAGATGCATTTTTCACTATCTTGCAACAAATGCCATACGAAAACTAATCTATTCATCAAGATATGATACTTCCTCCACATACATCTATATTGACTTGACTTGACTTCGATTTATTTGACCTGGGGGAGATGAAGCTCCTCTCTCCCAGACCTCTCGGAACAGGTACAAATTAAATAAATAAATAAAAATGGCAATAAATTACAATAAACACAAGATAAAAAGGGTAAAAATTCATATTTAAAGAAATAAATAGTGATGAAATAGTTCATAAAAGAACAGTAAAAAGTAATAATAAAAGATAAAATCGGAATAGAAAACGGTTAAAGGCAATAAATAGATACAAACAGGATTGATAAAAGAATGGAGATAAAACGTTCCTGATAAATGTTCCGTTGCACATTAGTACTACCTCAAAAATAAAAGACAACAAGTAACCGAAAGCATGGAGAATTGACACGATGGAGAATCCTCAAAAACTCAAATTCGCCATTCCCATTTCTAATCACCTCTTAATCTAAACTAGAATTGACTTCCCGACCCCAACGCACGCAGTAGCACTTATATTCCATTTCCGCTCGTGTGATTCAAATTCTTATCCTCCTCCCAACTTCCTCCATCCTTCCCGAAGCATGAAAATTTCAACTCTTGTCACAGGATCTAAATCTGTCCCACTGCTCGGAAAAGGAAGAGAAAAAAACTTGAAGACGCCATTATTCGCCCAAATCACTTCACCGTTCCGCCTTGATTTATCAAATCGATAAATATAGCTGTTGCCAAGGTGATGTTTGGTTAGAGTGCGCTGACGAGAGTAGAAAGAAAGTGGGGAGGGAGCGGATTCGATGCTCGAGAAAGGGGATGGGTATCGGGGAAGAAAAAGGGAAGACAGTCTCGAGAAAAGGAGTTAGGGAAGTTAAAGCATTTAGCGAAGAACGGCGTAATTTGGGAGTCTCGGGATGAAGGTTTAAATCAAACGGAGAGAAGTTCGGGGACGTCCCACTAATTATGCACCCGCTTACTCCCTCCGTGATCGATACTTATTTCGGAGCCCGTTATTAGAGCGAAAATATGAACTAAATTCCTGTCTTTTCGAATGAATCCATCTCTTTTGAAATAACATCCTTCGAATCGCATGAGGAGAATGAATTCCTCGGTTGATGACGCGCTGTCCTTTTGAACGGAATATTTCTTCAGACATCTAAGGGAAACTCAATTTCCTAAGGATTATTTCGTTGGAAAAGTCTTTGATTCAGAGAATTACGAAATTGTAATTTCAACAACTGTGCATGCATGAAGTAAACATACGGTATAAATGCGATTTGAGTAAATCACCAGTACCTGACTATGGCATGAAAAGGTGATGCTTGATACTTTATAAATGCTTGAAACTTGCATCAAAATTATGATCAATGTACTTCACTTCATAACTTTAAATTATAGAGATATAATTAAATAACCACATCGAAAAGCACTAAGTATGAATGAACATGATCTTATATTTTGAAAGGGATATGATTGTCTGAAATTCATACATCTATATATCCTCAGATCTGTTTGAGATATAGAGAAAGGATTAGGATATAGCAATATAATAGACATTTATATAGAAGACGAGTAGTAATCAAAGTAGGCTATTCATTAAATTGGATAACCTCAAATTATTCCGAAATTTAAAATGATCCCTTTTGTCAAGTATGGCATTATTTAATAATATATCTGAAAATTATAAAAAGCCGATTTTTTTTCTAAAATATCTCCTCTAAAAAAAAGACACGGAGCACAATCATAAAATGGGCTTGGTATGAACAACTAGAACCAATAAATGATATTTCCCATAGCAATGAGTCACAAACACCTTATTGATATCTCTATTGATATTTACAATAAATAAAAAATATTTATAAATTGTTGTCATTAGGCCATAGGGTCATTTGGAAAACAAATCAATTATTCTTTCTTTCTTTCTTCCCTTTAACTTATCTCTTATTTTCTGGCAATCTTTATTTCCCATCTAATCCATAATCAGCAGAACATGAACTTCGTCTGTTGCTGGCAGCATATCCTATGCGATACACGTGTACCCTTTCAATTTTTCCATTGCGGTATTTTTGTTTAAATACAGATACTGCAGTTTATATGAACGATTCATAACACTATGCATCCAGTAACAGAATTCAATCATTCGTGAATCCATGGGGATATAAAAAATAATAATAATAATAATAAAAATAAATGTAACTTTTATGAACACTACATTCTTTATATTACTTTACGAATCACATTTCAGCACTTAGCAAGATTAATTTTCGTCATATACATTCCTGATAATATAGGAGTAAAAATGCAATCTTATTTTAACTTTACCATAAAATATGAAAAATTGATTAAATCGCTTGGAATAGATTTTCAGTACCAATTGTAAATACTTATACGTCAGTATTAAGATACTGCAGTCAATAAATTGATATTAACTTTGATGAATTTTATCATTTAAGATTTAACTCTCAGTTAAAACTTATCGGAACAACTAAATAACAGGATACATGTTTTGTTAACAGAATAAATTTTTCCATCCGTTTTGATTGCTAGAAAAAGAAAATGATTCTCTCTTGGAAGTTAAAGTGAATTCCTATCACTCAATCGTTTTCGTAAGATAAAATGAACACAGCTACTAATCGGCCTTATTAGTAATTTTTTAATAAAATGTATAAGCATAAATTGACAAATTGATAATGAAGTTAAAACTCATTTTGGCCACAATATTCACGTAGAATACTATGAAAATATAAATTCAGCAGTTCTCAACTGGATTTCAAAAGATTCGAAGAGACCAAGAAGAAGAATAAAGGGCTGATAGAACAGAGGTATAGTCTAGAACTTCAGGAAACATGCTGTGGTACCCTAGTATTCAAGGTAAGCAACATGGCTACGATAAGCTCAGAATTGAGATAATTGGAAAGCACTTGGTGAGAGCTATATCAGATGTCTGTATGAAAATGGTAAATGGCGATGAAAGTAGATAGGTTAGAGAAAAAATTTTGAGTTAATCGATGAGTGAGAAAAAAATGTTAAGCTCAAGATATATTTTTTAAAATGTATACTGGTTTAATGATTTTTATGCCACGTGCGGACAATACCGAAATGAATTTCTAGCCAAATTCGACCAATCAATCTCATTCGCATGACTTCACTATTAGACGCTCTATTGTTTTGGGGCCCCATCACACTCCATCTTCTCCCCTAAGGATGGGCAGGGCCAACGTATGAACCCACTTCCATAATCCATAAGAGTTGAGTGCAGCAATATAGAAATTCCTCCGTTTACGGCCGTTGCGAAAACTAAGAGGCCTAGCACTTCACAGTGCAAGCGAAGCAATACCGAGAGCATAGACCGGGTGTTGCGAGATTCATAAAAACGAATCCAGGGAGAGTTTATAGCACAACATAAAACATGTGCATGGAGGATGCAACTCAGACAGCCCGACGACTGCCCTATCTATCTGATTGCATTAGCGAAGCAATAAATCCAGAAAGAAGTTTCCTCGGTCAAGGAGGTCGCAAGAGGGGGAAATTTTTGGACGAATACACAACACGTGGCAACTCTGGGTGTGTTCTTCATTCCCTCTTCGCAATTTTTCATCTATTCCATCTGGCGCAGAAGCTCTTGTTATTTCTCTACCCTTCCTCCCTGTTAAATCACCTCCTCGTTATATCAGATTCGCCGCACAACAATTTCTTGCTCGTTCGAGATATTCTTTCCTCATGTCTCTGATTATACGTCGACCGTGTGCTTTACTTGGAGAGGAGAGTATCCGTTATAGCAGTGAAGTATTCAGCCCGACGGCCGATTTAAACACGACCATTAGGTACCAAAAGCTCTATAGAGGGAATGATGCTTATTAAGCGAAATGTGGAGTCGGGTATTTCTACTACGCTCACCTAACTGAGCTAGTGTATGACCATGGGAACAAATCCGTGTAAGTATAGCAGTAGGCACAATGACTATGAATTACTCTAATGGGAAGTATGGACGATGCTTAATGCATCGCCCATACTTCGCATAGCTATGAACACGACTGAGAGAAAAGTAAATAACAGGTACATTGTCCTCCATCTCATATCAAAATGTAAACGAAAAATTCCACTCGAGCAATAGGGTAAGAGGAAAATTTTAACTATTTCCGGCAAGATAGCTTAATGGTTAGAACAACCGCACGAAAAGTAGGAGATCTGGGTTCGAACCCAAGCCCATTCAGAATATTTTTATGCCCAATTGCTCTTACTTAGAAATATTCTATTAATCAATATATGGTTGTAGAAAGTATAGAACCTATATATCTATGAACATATCTATATTAATATCTCTACTTCCATCAATTGATGCCTAAAACATAACCACTTCAAGAAATTAACTTATATTCTTATCTTTATGATGTCTCGCAATAAATTACACTCCCCTGGATTTTCCCATATCGTAAATTTTACTTCGGTTAGCGCAGCTAGAGAACCATTATCCCCACGAAAGAAACCATTCATAAATAAACGAGCATTTCCGTATTTTATGCGTGCATGGCCAAAAAGAAAGGCACCAGAAGACTACCTCAATCCTCATCTTTTCCAGTACGCTTGATTCCCTCCCACTTCTTTTATTTCTCACTAAAATATCACCCCTAAATTGCCTTACCTAAATAGATATCTCGCTTATTAAAAAGAATATATTCCACAGAAACAATAACAGCAACTTAAAATTGTAGTCTATTCTGCAGACTTGTTAAAGCGTTGATATATGAGGAATGGTTCATATTAAGGAAAAAAAATTGGAATGCGACTGCTAATGAACAAAGTTTTACTAACTAACATTCTTCTACGAAATTCGGTGATCCGGGTCTACCGGTTGTTTCCAAAAACCGGCTAAAACGCGGTTCAGAGATATTGGAGATTTTTAAAACCACCAATGAATTGTTTATACTTTCCGAAAATTAATAAAATAATTATTCAT
This sequence comes from Sympetrum striolatum, assembly GCA_947579665.1. NCBI lineage: Eukaryota > Metazoa > Arthropoda > Insecta > Odonata > Libellulidae > Sympetrum > Sympetrum striolatum. The sequence continues at coordinate 58,516,338 of OX388349.1, forward strand.
TCTATTATTATTATTATTATTATGACATACATACGTTGCAATTGGACAACTGTCCGGTGGCAACATCTTGCAATTTCATACATAACTGTACCTCATTATATCACATTACATTTCGTCTGACATTTCAACCAGAAATCATTACATTCTAAATAACATTCAACAATCATTCATTGACAAATCATTTCACCCATAAATAATTACATTCAAAATTCCTAAATAAATCAGGATAAGGTAACGTTTTAATGACGAACATACTACTCATTTAACAAAATCTTAACAACAATATCTCAAACCCCTTTTCAATACATTTTTATAATATTCTAAAACATCTAAGTTTAAAATCTAAAAGAATAAAAATAAATGGTTTCGAAATTTATGCTCCTAGAGGAAGAGAGTTACTTCCATATTGCTTCATCTTCCAGCCCAGGAAATAGTCCCTCGATTGAATTAGCCCTGATACTTCAAGCAGAAGACTGCTTAGTCATCAATGCCCATCGTAAATTAACCGAGATTCCATATCGTGTCAGGGTATTCTGCACATATGCATCTGGTGTCTAGCACTATGGGTAGCAACCTGCTGCTCACGCGGCATAAATAGATTTTACATAGGCGTTCCGAAAGGCACTTCATCATCGATGAGCTCTTTTACGAGTAAATGATAATGGAATATCTCCTCAGAGTTTGAGGCTAATTATTGGATAGGGAGAATACATTTACGCGTGCGTTTGAAATAACTCATGGAATGAATGAAATGAAGCAGTCATGCGTGACTGCTATCAATTCCATTCAAGTGTGAATTTTTGCTTCCATTTATTCCTTGGAGTACGTCTGGCTTAATCATAATAATAGACCAGATTTTAAGAGCAAGGATATCGGTCCTTATCCTATATTTTATAAAATAAATTCATCATTTATACTATAAAGCAGCATTTTTGACTTGACCCCATTTGAAACCCATTCAGAGGACCTGATTTCTCCAACAAGTTTCCTCGATTATAAATGCTTCTATGACATGATTTGTGTCAATAATTTTACCACGAATAACAAAATGCTTTAAGATTTGAATTCATAAAATTATCGTGAAAATTATTTGAAATTAGTTTAATTAATTGCGAAAGTTATGCAAAACAGAAAAGACTGTAATTTTTCACAGAAACAGCTTTGTTGAGAAAACACAAATGCATTATTATTTAATAATACGTTTCCACTAATACACGAAATAACCTTTTGGAAGACACTAATAAACATCTCCAAGAATTAAACAGCATGGAAGATGCCACACGAATTAATGGAGCCTCTGACGCACCGGTAAAATGGCAAAAATTCGAGGAAAAATCAAAGAGGAAAACTGATGGTATTGCATAGAAGGAACCAAGAAATAAAACTGTGCATTCACCAAGAAATTAATGGAGGTTAGGAAGCCGAAACTCATCATGGTGGCTAAAGTTTTTATACCTGTTCTCTAAAGAGACTAAGAAATAAGAGCAGAGATGAATGAGGATTGTGCCTTACAGAAACGCATTCAAAAAGCAAAACTGCATATAAGCACACCTTAAGTAACAGAAGATTTGACGTAATCTCCATAAATGTAATTTGACTACATTCAAGAAAATTTTAATCTATCGATCTTTCGCTATATAAAGGGAATCTCCGCTGACACTATGAGTTACCACCACTTGCTGACCTCTTTAGCAATTTCAGACATCGATTACTGTCTACTTTTCTTTGTATTGAAACATCGTGAATTACATATCATTCGTTCAGAAAATATTAACACAAGAATACGTTAATAATGATAGCAAGGAATCCTTAAACCTTTATTGTAAGTTGGGGGCAATTTGCGAACAAGACGATAAGAAGGTGAAGCCTCCTTCAACGAAATATTTCCAAAGGGGTGTAGAAAAGGAAGAGGAAGAAAAACCCTTTCCAGTCCAAATGAAATGTAAAGCCAAGGTTGATAGTGTTGAAGCGTCTAAATAAAGATTTTGAAAAGACGTTCAAATAATGTGTTCAGTGAATAAGAAGACAAAAAAATCTAAAAGATAATATTTAAAACATTGTAGGAAAGGACCCCAGGTCAAAAACGTGACAAAGGGTTAAAAAGTATACAAATATTGTAAAAAATCGATTCCCCAAATACGAATATGTTCATTGGATCGCTTTAACTTTCCATTATAAATTTCTATTGGAATAATCAACACATTTAATGTTGTACAAGAAGTGAAAAATAGCGACATAGCTGGGTCTCGAACCCAGGTCTCCCACTTTCCCTGAAGGTATTCTAAATAATTCTACATTTCTAACATATTTAATTATTGCAATGAAATAACATTACTATTCATCAATTTCTTTCGTTATATCATCATTATACACTATTCCTTACGTGGTCCCTCCCCTTTATTCTCTTCATTTTCCTCTTAAATTTCTTCCCCATTTTTTTATTCCGTCCATTATCTCAACTTTCCTCCTCTTCCCCAGCACCACACTTTCCGCGATACTCAGCTCCACTCTGCCGGAATTTAATACCGCCGTCCTCCCCATTCTGAGATGGTCGGAACTTAAAAAATATCTATAAAAATAAAGCTTTAATGAACGTTCCTTGCAGCTTGCTCCCCGCATTTTTTTCGAGCCATTTCTTTTTGGCATTCCGGCTCTCTTACCCGTGCCTCCCTAAAATATCCTTCCTTTCGTGCACTCCGCGATTGATTTTTCGACACGCGACTTCCCCGTCTTCTTGAAGACTTCCCCGTGCTCTGCGATCGGTAACGGAATTCTTGCAACGGGCGCTTTACCTGGACAGCGAGAGTGCATGTCGGAAACTAAATCGCCGGAATGCACGGGGAGCGTAGGGATGCGGAATCCAGAGCATGTTCAATTAAAACTTGGATGTGACAAAAATTGCGGGGGAATAAAGTGAGCTCCAGTCCTCGTTAATAACTCGAAGTTTCGGGGAAGTTAATGAGGTTTTATCCCTTCGTATTGAAAACAGACGTCCGAGTTGTTTATAGGTAGGTCGATGGAGTCCGGATGACAATATTTTAACAGGAAAATTAAAAGTATTTTGAGAAACGATGAAATAAAGAATGTTTTATACCTGGACTGACGATGCACAAAAAGTTGGATATGTTCCATCAATACGAAGGGAAAATGGAGCAAGATATTTTCTATCGGAAAAGAGTTGAAGGTGTCTTTAGACGTGATGGTGTGAGATAAATTGAAATACCCAAGAGGAAATGGACATGAAAAAAGTATGACAGGATTGGGGCTCAAACCCGGTTTCTCAATTATTTTCTTCCAGTAATACTCCAGAGAGACTGTCAGTTGCTCTATCCATTGCCATATTTTCATCATTCAGCTGTAAAGAGTAGCGTCGATGGTTTCGGCCGTCACTTGGTGGAACATCATTATAAAAATAAAGCTGTATAGATTTTCTATTGGTGTATTTTTTCTCCTATAAAGATATTTTCAGAAGAAAATCAGGACTTTTAATCAATTTTCACGCAAATTAATAAATTTTCTACTCTCTACCTCACTGAACATTTACTGAAAACACCAACCACGGCCGTAACTTTTCTAACCACTGATCACCTAAATTGCCACATGATATTCCAGTTAGATCAATGTATGGTTTAAACTTCCTTCGCCACATTATGGCTTTAATGAATACCTTTAGATTTTAATTGATAAAATATTCTCTATTACATCATCAGAGATAAAGATAACAAACAACCTAAAACATTTCTTATTTTCGGCGAGTTTTATCTAAAAACAATCTGTTTTAGCACAGTTGAGACATCGTCGGTTAGATATGTTATTTACAGGTTAGATGGAAGAGGAGACTTTTTAGTCTCAATATCGCCTAATAAAGACCCCTAATAATAATAATAATAATAATAATAATAATATGTCAACATCAAAAGAGATTGCATTGAGAAAAATGTTACGCAGGGATAAAAATAAGACGCTGCAGAATTCTAGCTTCTTATTTTCCCATACTAGCGAAATAGTTCACACGTCTTTCCCTTCCTTACTTCAATGCACCCTTCCGATAAATGATCACAGATAATCACAAACTTTAACTTTTTATCATGTTTCCTTAAATGCCCTACCTAGACCGTCACTTCTCTTTCAACTTTTCCTCATGCAGACCTGTCTACCCCCTCCTAACCTCCTTTCGTCCTATGAACGATTTTTCGATGCTAACCATCCCATTCGATAACGAATCCGCTCTGCGCCGAAACCAGCAGTGATTTTTACAACCCTTGTGGGAATAACGTAACTGCACTAACTCAACATACCTTGTCATGGATTTCCGCAAAATTAAGCCTTCTTCTATTTATTTTTCTAAAGATACAATATACTTCTAAAGCATTAGTATACACGTTAAGAATGCTTCAAATCCAAATTCACATAACCGATATATGTCGCCCACAGTAAATTTAATAACTGATTGCTGTCGGATGATACAATGAAACCAATTCCCAATCATATGACATGCTTTCTTCCGATCCCTTCCGAAGATAAAACTACTATCCATCATTAGAAAAAGAACATGAAATGGAAAAGAAATTCTAAATCATTATTTATAATAATAACTAAGGAAATATGGAAATTTTCACAAAAATAAGTTCAAAGATTATGGTAAGATTTCTTCCAACATACTCCGCATTATTCAAGTCATAAGAGAACTTCAATTTCTGAGTACATCCCCTTCTTTTCTTTCCTAAAAAAAAGACGTGAATCCATCCATTCACTCTAGCTTAAAAAACATAACTTTTCTAATCTGTCATCTAAAACAGTTGTATCCCACACTCCAGATTGTTGATGTATAAACTAAGACCCACCGACTAAATCCGTCTCGCAGAATACTTTTTTATTCTGCTAGCTAATGAAATGCTAGCGATCACGGCAAGACTAGTAGGCTTAACAACCTTCAATCAAATCCAGTATTTAGAGGATATTTTGATATTATGAAGTTGTTACATCTAAGAAAATTAGAAAAGCAAGTTTCGCCGATGTTTTCTTTTAATAATTTTGCTATATTGCGGCCCACTAATCTTTGAATAATTTTTTATCTGACCCACTGATAAAAATTATAGGTATTGCTAACGTTCAGACTTCTGTATAGATACTCTGTACATATCTACTTCTTTAATTTTGAAAAAAGGGACGCTTTATTAAGTAGTTAAAAATACCAATGGAACAGATAAATCAATTCCTGGGCAGATATGTGCACTTTTTCCGTTGATAAAATTCCTGTTTCAATTTTTTTGCAAAATATAAAAAATATTGATGCTGTGATAGTACTGAGAGCAGCATTCTGGCATCTAAACCATCAAATGTAGCAAAAATCGTTTCGATTGCAAAATGCAACAAATGTATTCACAAAAAACGTTTTGCATTCCTTTCACGCAAATTTTCACCAGACTGGACTGACCGAGAACACAAATTTAAAATTTTTACCCAATGTTTTTTCCTAAGATTTGTGGAATCCAAATTATTTCGTTCATTACGAAATTAAGGTTAACATTAATTATTACATTTTTACATCGAAGACGTGTTTGTAGTCGATGAATTTTTGCAGCCAGTGATTACTATCATACAAATTAAATTCATAAAAATATCGAATTCTTTTAATGGATGAACTTCATTTCCACTCTTTTTAATTAACCGGGAAATTTATTTTTTTTGATTCCATCAAATGAACTCGTTCGAATGGAAGTATGTATCAAGTATGTGAAGAAAATGAATTTTTGGCGTTATTTTTCACCGTTATATATACGCTTCAATACAGAAAGAATTATCCAACTAATTAATAAATCAACATTATTCACAGAACGTCATCAAACCAGCTGCAAACGCATTAGCATTAAAATGTAATTAACTCAATTAAAATCCACAGAAATTCGTATTGAAATACTCTCATTGACGAACAAGAGATATTGAGCGGGAAAAACAGAGAGACAAATTAACATTTTCATAGCAATCGTATCAAATTGACGCCATAAAAGAAGCATAATTCGATTTTAAATTTCTTTTCAAAACACTCCTTAAAAATTTCCCAGACACTGCAAGAACGCCGCTTTCGAAATATAACGTACTTTTCGGAGTAATTTACTTCCTCGACAACTTCGTACTGTGCATGCGGCGTCGACGCAAAAGAACAAAAACCTCTCTCCAGTTCTTCCGGAATCCTCGTTGAAGCCTTCCTCAGCGGAGAAAGGCGAGATTTCTTATCTGAATTTTTGTTTACGAGAGAGAATAACGTTAGTTCGACTTCCTGCTGTTAGAATCCCCTGACGGTGTCCTTCCGGTTGCTGCACTGGCATATCGTACGCTTCTCTTAGAAGAACAATATAACATTTTGGAACAATGTTTTCTTTCCATGCTTCCCATGAATTTACCAAGTAGTACTATCCAATATTTTAGAATGCGCTTTTGGATTGTAGAGGTTCAAACCATCTCTAATTCGATTGAAGTCTTACAGTTTAAGTGGCAAACCTTTTGCTTGCAAGTGTTATTTTTGATAACATTTAAGGACTGACGAAACACTGAAGTCTTAAGTCATAAGGTTACGCAAAATTAGATTACGTGAAAAGATCTATGATATACCTATGATAAATATGAAAATATTACTAACTTTCGATTCTGGATAACAATCATAAAAGATAACCGGATATAACAAAGAAATTTCTACATATCATGTACTTCAATTTCTATATTATTAATACATGAAATCAATACTATAAGTTATGTTAGTATTACAAAATATTGTTACCCTCTAATAGATACACCAGATTTGTTTTTAGGATACTTGAAATGGGACTCACCAATAATAATGTTTAAGGCAAATCGAGCGAGGAGAAGAAGTATAGCTGTGCTTACCTGCAAGGAAAATAAATAGAACAAATTAGATAACTTACATATAATGCAATAACTTTGAAAATGCAATTTCGATATTTTAAGACAGCAATAAATGTGTTACTTTCAATTTTGCAAGAAAAATGCCAAAATGAGCTTGACTAGAGAGTACGGTTATTGGATCAGAACATGCGAGAAGATTTTGCTCAATATTGCGATTAGTTGCTGACAAGCTGCTGTTAATAAGTTGCTGATAAATATGTATACAATCAATAATAAATAAATATCAAATATAAATCAAAATTAAAATAAAGCAATAATGACTATTAAGATAATGCCAAAACGAAAATATCTCACTTCAGTTACGCCGTAAACACATTCTTGGACATCCATATTTCTATTTTATACATACATTAAGAATGGCCATTAACTAACACTGATAAAATATTTAACGGATCAAAATATATTGAACAAACGTCTTTAAGAGATAAAATGGTAAGTATATAGGTCTTACATCTATTAGAAAGATAAAAAGCAGCTCAAATAATATAATAAGATCACCTTCTCAATTTTATGGAAGCGTTATGCTTGAGCTATTGCAACGAGATTTGATTTCGTAGAAGTGAAAAAGATATAAATATTTATTTGAATACGGAAAAAAACTCTTTCCATTCTAACCAAAATTCTACGTATCAGTTCATCTACAAATCCTTCTCCGAGTCATTTCATTTAATTTTTTTCTTAACTTCTGCCAAAATGCCTTCTTTTTCCTATAAAACTTCGTGTTATTCCATTACGTTTTTTCTTCCAGAACAATTTTCCCAGATAGATTTCAAAGTTCTGCGCATCTACAACATCGAAACCTTCCCACGTTGAGAAAAATCCAACCTTTCTTAAATCATATGCCAACTTTCCTTTTGCCTTCCCAAACTCTTAGATTTTCCCATTTCGCATACATCCTGAAATAATGCGTGCAAAATTGTTCCCTCTCTGCCTGTGCTCGGAAGATTTCTTCCTAATCCGATACCTCGCGTCCTTGTGTTCCTTTCCCATTAAATCTCTTCCTCATTATCCCATTCACTCCGTTGTGAGGAAAATCCTTTGAAAGAGAACACCGCCATTTTGTTCGCTTTCTGAGCCTTCTTTCCTCACCTTTGCTATATTTCTGGTTCTTTATCCGTCTTTTATTCGAACCCAATTTTTTACCTCTTTTATCTCCTAATGGTGTCTTTCCCTTAGGACTAGCTGAGAATTTCCCAGTAGGAGTTATAGATTTGGTACCCGAAGTCCTAATAAATCCTCAATATGTTTTAAGAGTTTAAATCGAAAGACATTGTTAGTTCTCGAATAAAATTATGACTTCCAATTTCTAAATATGTATATCTCTTTTGTACTATCCGTACTATGAATTAATATCCTGTGGCGTTTTTAGGGATTACAGAGCTTCAAATTAGACGATATTTTAAGTTATTAGTATTAAGTGTTTTTTACGTATAAAAATGGAAACATTCTGCAGAAAGGGGTGGGTCATTATTGACTCCGCTGTTTATACTTTAATCTATTTTTTATGATTTTTGAAATATTGCGCTCAATATTTTTTACTTCTTACCGATAAGTACTTAGATCCCCTATTGAGATGCTTAATGATGAACATTTTCAATTTCTTCGTGATTTAAAAGCAAGGTCAAAGTAAAACTAAATTTCCTAGCTTAACGACGCACAGTGGGCTAGAATCGAAAAAAGCTGGCCAAAAATACGAAAGTGTTTTTTTTTTATTGTGAACTTCAAAACTTCGCATGGTCATTTTTAAATAAATTCTGTATAGAACAGCGAAATCATTTTTATTGGTTCCAGCGCATTACAATTCTACAGGGGCTCAAAGTTAACCAAATTTTGCGAAAAATGCCGGTTACAGATTTTTCGCGAAATTCTTCAACTTCAAACCAATACTAAACCCAAACTAGGAAAATCAACGGGTAAAATATTATAATATTAAAATATTATAAATATGTTTTTTCCTTCGTAATACTTGGTTTCAACGAGCTCTGTCGAATATTTGTATACTTAACATTACAAAATGACGGACCCTAATTTTGGAACACATTTTTACCTAAAGCGAGGAAAATAGTAGATTGAGACACCGTGTGACACGGGATTACTTACACCATAATAAGCTATGAACCTTCCTTAATTGGAATTTGAAATAAAATCTTGCCCCAACTTGCCCCAATAATATATAAATCGACTTTTCGACAACGTTACAAGGGACAAATCCGCGTGGCGGAGCACCTTCCTCCTGTCTGCCACTACTGTCGCGACGGCTGTGTGTAAAAAATTCTATTCTCACGCCAATTATCTCTTTAACTGAGGATTCCTCATTAGAAACGATTGACTGACAAGAAAAAGTTTTATGATACATGGGGTTTAGCCTAGTTCGTATTCCACCAATGTTCTTATTTTAAGGTTGAACGCACATCAAGAAAGACCAAACCCAGATCTCCCAATTGCAAGTCTCTATACATCAAGTTTTCCGGGTAGAACACTTCAATATGCCGTTCGGAAGACCAAGCAGCAACCGACTGACTAGTGTGCGTTCATCCTTCTTGGTTATCAGTGAGTCTTTCTTTTCTGAATTTTTATATGTCCATTCATTCTTGAGATTTTTCCAAAATGCACGCCTTTAGGTTCGAATTCACTCTTCGTCCTTTACCAAATTAAATTTTACTGTCAAATCTATGCAGCTATTCCTTCCTTAATAATCGAGGGTATTTTAATAACATTTTTTCATTGTTTTTATTGATTATGAGAAAATAAATTGGAGAAAATAGTGGTGAAAATAACCAAATCTCTGCTGTTTACGTAATTCAATTTACCTATGCCTAAATGTTAGAGACACCATAATCATAACCGCTTCTGTTGACTACTCAGAACTCAAAATTCATTCGTCTCCCTCAGGCTGATTTCGTATCTATGAAGCGTTTCCCTCATCATCAATTATTAGGTGGATGAAAACTCACTGGGACAGAATATTCGGTAGAATTTCCACGAATAAAAAAGAGAAGCTAGAAAAGCGCAGCGCAAACGGGACTGAGAGAGACTTGGAAAATTGAAGTCCTCGAAATTTGAATGAGCCCTCATTCAAAGAGTACGCTTTTGCCAAATAAAAAGGCCAAAAACAGGTAACACAGAGGGCTAAAGTAACGCAGTGCTTCCGACACTTTTGAGAGCGTAAAATTTTCAAGAAGCCAGTTTTTGCATATTTTATTCTCGAGTTTCTTTCTCTCTCTTCCTTTTTTAAGACTAACCTAAAAGAGCTTTCTCTTGTTCTGGTGCACAGAGGGAGAAGGAAGAAGAACTTCGAGAAAACCCGAAAACTTCGCCAAAGAAGAATGTTCCTCCTCTAATTTTAAAACACGCAGAAACGAACGAAAAAATTAGAACAAAATCTAATCTTAGAATAAAATTTACTTTAGTGCAGCATCTAGCAGAAATCGAAAAAGAAATATTTCAGATTTGAATCCCCTCACTAAACAATATTCCAAGAAAGAAATTTGAATAAATGTTTTCTACGAAAAGCTGCCAACTAGTTTAATTCCTCTAAGACGCAAAAAAGTCGTGAAATTCACCAGCTTTACGAGAAGATCAGTCTCTCTGTAATACACCAAGATGCCTTCATCTTCTTATTTAATGTTTGATAATACTCACACTTTTTCATTTACCTGTCGCTCATACTTCACTAGTTTATGCAAACTAAAAACTCTTCCGTACTCCTCACACTATATTCTGAATCTAATAACACAGCATTATTGAATACCACATACAATAAGTTGCTTTAGTTAGAGAACAGTTTAGTTAAGTATAGCTATAAAATACAAATGAGTTATATTAATTTATTTGGGCTCCCAGATAACCATTGGTTAGGGCGTTCGGCTTTAATGAAAACGGTCCGGGGTGTAATTCCCATTGTGAATCTATAGGTACCCTCTCATGATATTCTGGCGCTTGGGTAATACTGCTAGTTATATAATTACAGTTTAGTTGTATGCCGCTAACTAATTAGTACAAGTTACACTTGCCTCATTTACTAGTATTTAATTAGCAAATTTTCGAAAAACAATATTTACAAATGTTTACCTTATTAAAAATATTACGATTACCGTAAACAAGAACCGATTGAAAAAATAAACCACACAAGGTTACTATTCACGCTACGTTTACTGATAAATTAAAAAAAATATATTTCCCAACTCCCATAAACATGCATTAATTTTATATAAATAATTGAAATATATTAGTAAAAACTAACTGGGAAAGGGTTAAGGTGACTTTGCACATATGGGCGTGCACCCAAGAAAATTCTAAAGGAAAACCGGACTTGAAAAAAGTCTGACAGGGCCGGGAATCGAACCCGGAATCTGCATCTATCCCTCTCTATGTCAAGTTAAAAATAAACTTTATCGTGAATAAAATCCTCAAGTATCCAGTGATCCAGTATGCTCATTATTTTTTCTTGTAATGAAAATCTAACTGCTTAGAGCTCAGGTTATACAAAATAACACAAATCTTTGCCAGTGAAAGTAAGGAATACAACCGTTTCTCTGTCTTTATCCTCCATCGTATTCCTCGTGCCATCCCTACTCTATGCTATCCATACTTCCGAAGCGAGCATTATTGTCCATTGTGGACAATTTATTAGCCTGGGATCCCGCGCTAAGAGGCTTGACCATGTCCAATGGGAAAATACACCGACCATAAAGTGCGAGTCCCTAAAACTTAAAGTAGCCTCCTTCATGAGATAACGCCATTGTTCCTGGCCTCTTTGGTATAAGCAGAGATATGTGAAGACGGATACATGGAAAAGGGGGCAAAAATAGAGGGAATTTACATGAATATGGGCTTGTATAAGGAGATTGGGGTGTGAAACATGAGATAAAAACAGGTTCGGCTATTCTTCATCACATAAGCACTGTCACGGGCATACTTTACTTACGTTACAATTAGTACCTTTCTCGTTGCACTACAAAAAGCAGGAGTAGTTTGAAATTATTATAATCAGGAAAATGTTGAAATAGGAAAGCAAGTCACACCAATGAACAAAATCATCTCGTTGATTTACATGTAAAAGATTTTCTAATTCAATTCAACGTTGGAATAGCTACGGTTTTACCCATGAATGATAAATTTATATTTATAACCTAGATGCTTCTTCTAAAACAAATTCAGGAATACGTCCAAGCTTAGCGATAAAGTAAACGATGATTTGGAATATTTAATTTAACACCAGAAGGACGGCGGTGGTCATTTTACCACTTTTCAGCGTCTTACTTCAAAATTTTTTGAGTTAAAAGTTTTTCAATTTTTTAAACTCTTTGACTTTGTGTGATACGATCACAAATTTTAATAAACAGATAAAAATTTTCCTAACACTGCTGGGGTATTTTACACATCATGTTATAACAAGAAGGACGGCTGGTGGTCACTTTACCACTATCTGTTTTTAAGCCAGATGTTCACCTTTTACTCCTATTTTAAAATTTTTTCCGTTATATTTGAATTATTTATTACATTAATAACCATGTAAATGATGTTTCATAGGAACTTGAGTAGAGCGTGATTATTATTCAAAGCTCTATAAAGTGAAAATAATGAACTCTTCGCTGTGTCTAGAAATTTGTTTATGAACTATCGATCGATGGAAAAACAGTAATTTAATGTTGCTATAAGTATATATATATGCCTAAAATAAAAATTAAACACCTCCAGCATGAAAAGAAGTAATAAAATAGGAATTGAGAAAGGAAGTGATAAAATGACAACTTCCCGTCCTCCTTGGTAGAGCGAAACTCTCATCCTTCTAGTGTTAACTTACTTTCTGCGATCAAAATATATAATCTCGTTCCATTATCCGATTCTCTTCCATTTTTAATTCTTAATTATTTTAAATAACAATAAAACGTACCATCAGGTATCGTCGTACCCACTGATAACGAAACCAGAGTACACTAGATAATCGCCTCTGCGATGTCGGCAACCAGTGATGATATGCCCCCTGCATTGCCTCAACCCAACGCGCTTGTATTCTACGACCCTATTTCAGCAGCCGCGGGGTTACGGTGTTAACAAGGTTATTTAGACTAAAGGGGAGGAACCTAATGATGTGGTCCTCAGGGCCTTAAGTGAGGCCTATCATTCGCTTCTTTCAGCGATATCAAAGATTTAAATTAATGTTTCTCCTCTAATTCCATAGGTCAAGAAGAAAAATGAGATAAATCCCTATGAAATTACAATGCGTCGAAGTTCCTTTCTCAAAGTATATTTTCAATCCGTTTTTAACATAAAACAATAAATAAAACGTGTTCATCAAATACAGTTAAGTGACTTAGTAAAGCAAACAATTGTATTTTCGTTCTTTCAACTAAAGAAAGGGACTTCAAAGAAGTTTTGAGCGTGTTACTTCAAAGCAATACACTCGAAACTAAGTTTCTTTTTTCCTTCATTGCCGTTAAATATTCTTTCTTTCTCTCTGTGTTAGCATTACTTGTTAAAAAACGTTCTTTAGTAATGAATGTGTTTCAACAATCCTTCGTTACACTATCATTTTAATTTTGTGTTCAGTAACATTCTTACATAAGAACGCACAAATATTTGCATAAGATTCTAATTTACATTTATATAGCCACACTTATACAGTAGTATGTTATGGTACATGAACTGGACATATTTATGGTTAAATGACTAATTTGGATATTTTAGTTTAATCGTTTCGTAAGTCAAATTAAATATACAACTTGGGAAATATCGGCATAAAAATTACCAAAGAAGTCGTCTGCAGTCTCAATGAAGCTATGGAATTCCGTATGCCTTACCATTAAGTTATTTATGCTTAACATTGAGAAGGGCAGAAGACATTTTACCATGGCATAAAGCATGATGCAAGCGCACAGAAGAGAATTAAGTCCCCAAAGCCATAAAGCTTTCATATCCATAAATCTAGCCCTTCACGCAACTCTCATTTTATAGACTTGCACTTAATGAATCTAAAAAACGGTGGTATACAGATCTAGCCTAGTTTCTAGCACAGTAGTATGAGGAAGAATTCAGATTACTTGTAAAAGAAATTTTAAGACGTGCGTCATGAAAGCATCATGCAGCATACATTTCCAGACGATTATCATATGTACTTCGATTTTGAAGAATCGTCCTCGTAAAGTTTTTAGCAAGTGACAAGAGACCATTGCAGTAAATTTCACATTCGTAGGCAGAGAGAAATATCCATCCATGAAAATATCAGCAAACCTCTCGATAAAGTGTGGGAGACTTACAAAAAAAGCTATTCAAAATCCTCGCACGGATAAATCATAGTACACATAAAAGCTAGAGCACAACCCGTTCGACAATAGACAAATCTAGATGAAAACATTCGCAAACATTACAAGGCAGCATCACTCGGATGGAAACTAGGACATCGAACAGAACAAAAATCGAAAATAAAAATATTTTGGCCGGAGTAAAAACTAAACACAAAAAATTTCGACAAGTACCAAAACCAAAAATGGTTTTTGAGTAATATATTTTTATTAGAATAGAAGACACTGTATAGTATTATTAATAACTACCAACTGCTTGTTTAACTAACAGCTCTGCTGACCGACATCTCGAATGAAGTAAATACTACTACTTACGAAAAGTTTCCGAACTTATTTTTTCCCGCAAAAACGCCGAGCAGGAGAAATGTAAAATTCTGGTGGAAGATAGCGCCACATATTTTAACTACAGCTACTTACCTCCTACCTACCTACTACCTACCTACCTACCTACCACCAGAATTTTACGTACCTCCTGCTCGGCGTTTTTACAGAAAAAAATAAGCTTGGGAACTTGATGAACGTAGTAGTAAAAATCTAATTTTGAAGTAGTTAGTAATTTCTCCGTAACGTATATTTGAAATTATTTATTCGTAGATTAAATTGTAGAAATAGTTATTAAAAGAATAATAATCATTTACGAATTAATAACTATTCAAGCGAGCTGTCGATTAACCGAGCAGGCGGTCAAATGAGCGTCGGTCGAGTGGACGTCGGTCGAGTGGACGTTGGTCGAGTGGACGTCGGTTGATTGGGCGTCGATCGAATAAGCGCCGGTCGAGTAAACTCGGTCGAGTGAGCGTCGGTAAAACAAGGTAGACTCATTAAGCATTTCAGAATAATTATAAACGGCTTGATTAGAGAGAAAATTACCGGTATAAACCGGTTCTCCGGAAACTCTGGTAATACCGAATTGAGCCGAATCATAACGTTTTCGTTGAAGCTAAGCGATAAACATGGAAAAACAAAAATTAAGTTCGATGGCCTGGAAACTGGCTATTCAAAACACTTCTTTATTCGTCCGAGATAACTTACGGGCGCTTTTGCTTTCCGGCAATAATGGATCGGGCGGACATAAATTACCCCTCAGAAAAGGGGAATCAACATCTGATCCGGCCCGAAATGGAATGGAAATCCATACCACCGTTTACCTTCGCCGTATATAGTGAATTATTCGAGGATATCGCCACGAATCTGCGTAAATATTTGAGTTCCATCGACTTTTTAAACCATTTATCCCCGGTGTTTTCGGTCAATGGAACACGGATCAAAGTCAACGATCGTATTAAATAAAGCGGTGGGGAGGAGCCGAAAAAGGGAAAAATTGAGGGATAGAAAAGAAAATGCGATGATCTCCTGGAATCCAAAACCAAAATCCAAAACCCTTGCATTCCAAATTTTCTACGAATAGAGAATTGAACCCACCGTCTAAACAACGTACTACTAAACATACGAAAGATAAATGACGAGATTTGAAAAGAGTATCGATGTTATGAATGAAATAATATATAATTTATTTTACTCTTTCAGAGAGTCCGCTACCATATCTCAAGGGATGGAATATTTTTCATTCGTCCATTGTACAGGATATAGAACAATGTACCTCTTATTTTGTTACAGTCTTGTGCATGGCTGTTATGATATGAATGCTATTGACGTACGACTGATAATGAATAATGGCCCTGATTGAATTCTCTCCTTAAGGAATGCTAAGAAAAGTTGTACCCACAGAATCATTGTACTTCCTTTGGATAGCATTCTGTTGATGAAGAAAGCAAGAGTAAATGGCCTCACTCCTCAAATTGCTTAGTAAGCCTCCACCCTCAACTATTACTTGGTTAGAGGGGATGAAGTTCCAACGGGCTTTCAGACCGAACACTTAAAAGACAGAATTCCGGAAAGCTTAGGCTTCCACTATTTCTTTTTACTGAGCTTAAACTTACATAGCCTTTGCAGTCACTACTTACAATAAACAAACCATACTTAAAACAATACCAATTGGATAAAATCAACGAACAAATAGTAATATTTAAACTTAATATTCAAATAAACATGATTAAGAAGCAAGCTGTGAGATATAACTCAACTGAAGGTACACGGTGAAAAACCCACGATGCGGAAAACACTGCGTAGGGAAGGAAATAAAAACAAACCACGAAAACACGGAGTATAAAAATAATAAAACAAAATTAAGACCTTCAAAGATGATAAAATATTTGTTTTGTGGGATGTCAGCACATTTGTTCCTCGTTGGATATTAGAAAAAGAATAATGTGATTTACTTCATTTGTTTGGTTCATTATCATTCAAAACTTAGAAACTTACATGTCGATCATATGATATGTCATACTTTTTTTGATGATTTACGCCTCCAACCCGTCTTATGAACGGAATCTAATTCACCACAATCTGCCATTGTTTCCTCTGAAAAACTCACTTTAATTCCCAGTAATCTGTCCTAACGAAGTTAGATAAACAAAAAGATATTACAGGAACTCGAAGACGTTCGAGGTGTTTTTTAAATTCCCTATATTCCATAGCAAATCGGTCCAACGCATGTTCCGTACCTAGAATGTTGTTTCGTGAAGGATTTGAGCCCAAGATACCTCAAAACGTTCAAAACAGAAACTGCATTGTGATCAAATAAATGTATAACTTATCGAGTACCTTATGCGTTTACATTTAAGGAATGAGGGGGCTTTTATAATCGCTACTTATCATAATTAAGCTATAAAAACTAGTTAACTAATATTTAATCTTGACAGAAACTTTTAAAAATCGGTAATATTGCTTGAGATTGAACGCCATTAAAACACCCAAACATTTGGTCATTTAGACACTAAGCTATAGTAATTCGCCGCACAGGCAGAATACTTAGAACCACAGACGTCTCCCAGACCGCAATTTAGCCGCGCATTATAAACACAAAAACTATTTCTTCCCCGGCAAATCCACAAAGAAAGCGGGCAGATTTGCAGAATGGAGTGGGCAGTTACGACACGGAGAAATCAGATTTTTTGTGACGAAGGAATTGGAAAAGGGACGAGGAGGAAAGAGAAGATGGATGGAACCGAGATGAAGACGGAGCGGCGATAAAAGTGGGGAGAGATGGTATTAAACGGAAAGGGAGAAGGGTCCGAAGAATAAAGGGGAGGATTTTTGGTGGTGAGCCAAAGACCCCACACCTCCCTTCCTCGACCGCTGGCCCAGGCGCCCAACCCGGAAGAGAGAGATGTGCTTTAACTCCGGTCTTGTTATCATCATAAAAAGCCTTTCCACGCACGTACGGACAAACCTTCTCTTTATCTGTCCCCTCTCATAAGGAGTAGAGAGCTGCGTGTTGGGAGAAACGGGTCAGAGGAGGAATTGGAGTCAGAGGGAGGAAACACAGAGATATGACGAAATATGCGATATGGCAGACACATGCCTGTCTCTCGGTGCGTCGTAAAATTGATAAATAATTGAATCCTTATTCTACTTATCAATTCTGTTTCTAGAGCCACTCGTAATGATCGCTCTTCGAAGGTTTATTCTCATCCTTTCTGTTTCATGTAACATGTGCGAGAGTCAAAGTCATTCAAAGTAATAAAACGCTATTCCTATCGCATACTGCTCCTTCATAAGGCAAAATTCATTCGAATCCTTTTTTTTCCTCCTTCAATTATTTTTAGCTTAGATTTCAGAATAGAATTCAATACGACCTGGCGTACTTCAAAGAAGTTCTTTTAAGTCAACAAGTAGAAAACAACGAGAAAATACGAGCTTTCTTGAATTGTTATGTTCCTGAAAATGATTGTATTTGCTAACCAGTCTACAATGAATATAATATGTGGGAAATAAAGCTTCATTCCTAGGCGTGCTCCAAATGTAATAATTTAATTACCGATTTCCATATGTTGAGTATTTTTATATAATAGTTGCAACGTGGAAGAAACAAAATTGAGCGACCATAAAAGTATTACCAAAGCGGCAATAGCACAAAATGAAGAATGCAGTTTTCATGATACGTTCTACAGTATATTCATAACTTTAAATATGTTTATCATGATCATCAGAAAGCGTTGTGTTAATGTTACATCAAGTCAAGTACGTACAAATATATTTCCTAATATGTATATCAAGATTTTATATCGGATCTTGGTATACAATAGTACTTTTTAAAAGGTTAAATATCATTAATCATTCTATTTTCATTGGGAAAAATTACATGCAAGCATACAAGTAGTTATAGTCGAGTGTTTAATCTAACATGTTTACCAAAACGGAAACTTATAATGATACCATTTTACCTAGATTTCCGTTCTTTTAATTAAATTTCCTTTCACTTTATAGACCTCCATAATAATTTAATCTGTGAAGTTTATAACTTGCTTCCATTTTGTATAGTATGCAATAAATGGACACTGCCAAGTTTCCAAAATACATTTTCTCCGAAATTTCCCTTCACTCTCCTGTTTGCGGTATTACGAGCATAACATATTTAACCACATAGATGATCTCTCTCAATAAAATCTATTTCTATCGTAAATTACCATATATTAGAATTAGTACTAATATCGGCATCAATGAAAGCAATTCATGTGTGTGAAATGAGATATCTAACTTCTTCATTTGAAATTAGGCCGTTGATTAAACCAAAATATTTAATTAGGTATATTATATAATACTTAACTCATCAGAAATAAAAATTTCATACTTTCCTCCATAAGATTCGTAATTTAATTTCATAGGAAGTATTAAAAAAGATATCACTTTACTTTAGTCGCCTATTAAAGGAGATTTACTTAAATTACGATTTCTTCCTAGGATGATCCAGAACTACGGACTAACAAAAGTAATTTATTGTCTGTCTGACTGGTGCTGTCACATGTTTTCTAGCATCGTAGATAAAAACGACAATTAATTATAAAAAATTCCAACATTAATCACAAAAACATAATAACATTTGTGATCATAGCTTAAATCGCTATTTCGAATCCGTAAGAAGTAAACTATTTGTATCTAAACATAGATTCTTATGATTACTGCAGCCCGTCTCAACTACCGTTGTGTAGAGAGTAAAATGTAGCTTATACACCTGCTCCATACAGCAGTAGCTCACTATTCAGTTGGATGGGCCATACCACGAGTAATATTGAGCTTGGACTAATATACCATGCCGTATTATCGATCCATTCTTGTCCAAAGACCCATTCATCTGGAATACTCCTGACTAGGGTTGCCAACTCTCCCGGATTTCAATGATTTCTTGGATCTTACGCCTACCCAATATTAGCCGAAGTTAAAGAAAGATACACTTTCCTCTACACAGCTCCAAAAAAGAAAATTAAAATATACCATTCATAAAGGCAGGATATCGGGAACCTTTTTGTTTTAGCTGATTATTTTACTAAAATATACTTTCTTTCTGCTTCACATGCTTTTTCATAAAGAAGTAACTCAATAAATTTTCAATTCCTGGTCAAGACTACAAAGCTTTTATCTTCATTGGGTATTATTTGATCTATTAAGGCAGCTATCTGTTCTTGGAACCTAGCTATTTCATTTGCAGTGAAAACACGCACTAATTATAATGATTTCTGCACGGATTGAATTAACAGAATTGCTTCAACACATTCCCGTCCCGCATACCAATCTTTAGATCGGATTAAAGTCCTTAATACGTAATAATGAAGATTTTGTGAGATCAAAGACTGGAATTTGGATTAAACGAACAATCGAATGGAACATATCGTAAAAGCCTAGCTCCAAAATTGCTTGATTCGTATCTTTAAGAATTTCACGATCTGTGAGTGCATTATTAAAATATAAACATCGATTTTTCCTTGCCTGAATGCCGCAGTGACTGAAAAATTCGCACTCCCATCGTATTATATAAGCACAAATAGCACCGTCAAAGAGGAATAAATACTAGGAAATAAGAGATGTATACTTTAAAATTTCTTAACAAATTATGGGTGCTCTACAAATCTGTCGGGTATCACTTAGAAATTATTAAGCGGCCAGCTTAGAAAGAACACTGGAGGTAGTATAATTCCTAGGGAGAATAGAGTTCATATCAGCATTAGCAGGACAATCGCCCCTGAGGTGCAGGCAACGTGCAACGTCATCTCGTTGAGCTGTTAGTCTCGTTTACATGTATATACGCATCACGTTTAACCACTGAGAAAGCGTCAAGATCCATGGGCTAGCGACGCGAATAACCAAATAGCATCCAAGATGCAACTTCAAGAGGTGATATAGGTCAGTTGCTCCTATACAACCACGACGGCTGAACAAAAGCCGTATGGACAGCGATTTCTATAGTATTCTTACATTTTCCTCCTTGGTTGCAAGTTAGAGGGACATGTGAAGGATGCAGGGCAGTCCCTCCCATAGCGGTACCTCTGGTCATATCAACACCAAACATGTCTTTCGTGTGCTCATTTTTTCTGAATTCCCTTACAGTTTCATAAATGAGTAAAGTCAGAAAATACCAAGTCCGCTACGACTGTAAGCAGCAGATATCTTGTGTAAAAGTTAAACCGCCGATCAAATCCAATAATATGTATTTCTTTCTCGCCAATTGTTTTTCTTTAGATTCTTTTTAAAATAACATTTGCCGAAATCGATTTTCATGCTTCCTAAAATGAACCGACTTATGACAATGAGCATTATTACCTTGCGAAAAATTGTTTGAAAGAACTTACAATGAAAACTACAGAGTAAAAATAAAAGAAAATGCCGATTGGGAGTAAAATTTCTGGCTGCAAATCATGCAGGTATACTAATTTTAACTTCAACATCAGAGAGATTTAATAGCAAAAGTTATGTATTAACCGTTCTGAAAAGATTATATACTCCTTACAATGTAAAACTTTAAGTTGACTTTTTCTATTCTTCCTTCATTCAAATGCGTATTTAGAACGTTCTAAATTTGTATATATAAATGTAATTGGTATGTATGTAACATATAGTATTCCTCCTATGCATAGTTTATTTTTATGATCAAAAGAATAATATTCTCAAGACTAAAGCCTCAAGAATCACAACACTGAAAGTCAAGAATCTCAGAATTTAAAACCTAGAAACCAATATCGTAATGTGTATCATTATAGAGCCCCATTAAAGTAAGAATGTAGAGGTACGGAGAGTAACATTAAAGATGCGAAAAAGTATAAGGAGAGCTGAATAAAGTTTGGGAATAACGAAACCATGAATTAGGAGAAATTATAGGAGGCATCCGTGAAGACAAAAAATCCAACTGGGAGAAGAGACGGGGAAGAAAATGGAAAAGTATTGGGTTGAGAGTAAATGGATCGGTCGTCAAATATATGGGGAGGGTGGAGAAAGTGAAGGCAGACAGGGGGTGAGATGGGACGGTGAGATAAACACTGCAGTTGGTCTGGAAGGAAAGAATTGGGCTCAGACGAAGACATCGACGTGGATGGAACATTTTTCGGATAGCATTATAGGCACCTTCGTAAGTAGAACTCCCACCATGACACAGGGAGGTCACAAATTACGGAACAGTCAATTACAACAATCATGGTCGTGAATTTATTTATAAATATAAATATCCGTTTTCAGTAACTTCCTTAATGATTAAATGTAAAGTTGCAAAAAGTTTTCTCGGGTTTCCAACCAGGAAAAATCAGGAGAAATTGCTGTCGCCAACGTTTCGATGACATACTCTGTCATCTTCCTCAGAGTAGCCCTGAAGAAGATGACAGAGTTTATCATCGAAACGTTGGCGACAGCAATGTCTCCTGATTTATCCTGGTTGGAAACCCGAGAAACCTTTTTGTAAGCCATTCACCACGAAAGGCTGAGATCAAATGTAAATTTGATTTACAAATTCATTGCGCAATATTTGCTTTTGCACAATTTAATTACATTAAAAGTTGAACGAAACAGGGAGAGGAGACATGAAAAAGTCTATCTTCATTCTTTTCTTTATCATTGAATACTGTTTCCGATTGATCGCGAATTTTTAAATAAAATTTCTCAATTTGTCGAGAAACTATAGAACTAAATGTGGTCAAAGTTTGCACTGCTTTCAATGGTTGCTGCTGCTTTTCGGATTATTAATATCATTAGTTCACTGATTCTTAACAGATAATTCCAGTAATTGCTGAGAAGTTTAATAAATTATGGACATCTTCGATCGTAAAATACAAAAACACAGCATGAATAAACACATCACTATTAAAGCCGTTAAATAAACTAAAAACATTGGAAACCCGTCATCATTTAGCTGTTAAATAGAAAAAGAGGCTAAATCATGGAAACAAATGATCAGACAAAACTTATCCTTGGCACCTTGGTTCGAACACCTGCCTCCTTAAAGTTGTCAAACTATTTCCTTTAACTTTCTACAATGAACAAATCTCAAAGTTTCCAGTACTGGAAATTTTGCCGTTATTCTTAATGACACTTGCAGTTTGTAGTGGAATAAAATAACAGCACAACAACAAATTAAAGTACCAAGCCTTTTCTAGATCGGAATGTTTTATAAAATTAGGTTGACAATATATGATTTAAAGAATATCATGTCAGTAAGGCTACAAAACTGACATGCTGCGAAATGATCAAAAGAAAATGAACATCATCAACACATTTTACGAAGAATAAACGGTGCTCATGTTGAAATTTCGGTACTTATGACTTATTATAGGCAGCAAAAACGAAGATATATTATTCTCCCTGCAGGAAATTTTAATTTTTCATTGTTCGGAAAGAGACTCAAATTTAAAACAGTTAAACGTATACCAAACATCCTGATGAATGTTTCTTATGAAAGATACTTTTCTCTTTCACATTCTATGTTTTACTAAAGGTAGCGGAAACGCAATTCATTCCTACTCGACCAATATTATTCGTTTTATTGATCGTAAATTTGATTGAATGAAAGTAGAAAGGGAAGCACAACGATAAAGAAGCCGATAGAATGATATAGGGAGCTATCTAAAGAGAAAGATAAGAATATGAACCTTAAAAAACATGTAATAAAACATAAAAAATATTTTCTTTCGGAATGAACTAAAGATACTTTTTCCTCTCTAACTTTTCTTCCGGACTATCATCAAAAAGTATTCTTTTAAGCTTCATTTAATTGATGACTTCCTTCCAATTTTTCACGTAAAGCAGAAAAAACGTATATTGTCTACGATTTTTCTATGAAGCCCATGCACTAGAAGGTTAAAAGATCTCCAATAGCCGTACTTCTCGGCACTTTGCACATCGTTAACACTGTTTTTTGTAAACAATAAAAGCCAGGATTACCAAATTTCTAAAACGACTTAGAATTTTGATATCTCTATTATTATTATCCCCTTATTATTCAGGACATGGAATGGATCCAAAATTAATATCCGAGATTCAAAGATAATATTCCCTTAACTTAATTTTTAAAGATATTTTAAATTTCATAATAAAAATGAAATGGCTGCTAGCGTTTTAACTTTTGAAGAAAATGTCACTATACGCCACAAGTTGAATTCTCATTCTTACAGAAGTCTACAAGATTCAATATTGTATTTTTATATCACAAACTTAAAAGTTCGATCAATAATTACATTTCTTGATCTTGGAAAATTGACAAAATAAATATTTATTTTCGATTACAGCTATGAAATTTTCTGTACTAATCCCCAAAACCCTCAATCAAAAATTCATTCTAAAGACATAATTTATATATTCATAATTTATTTATTTATTCTCAAAAACTACAAATAGGCACCATACCAGGTGGTAGTCATAAGGTAGGGGGGGTGGAATTATATAATCTTTCTAGTATTCATCCTAAGAGGAAAACCCCCAAAACCTCCCTAAGTCAGTATGTTATACATACAAATACAAAATTTAGAAAAATGTTTCAAAATTTTTCAATAATCGTTAAATATTTCAAAATTTACCACGGTATTACAATATAAAAAACAACAATACTACAACAAAATCACGCGTAAACCTTTTAATTTTATACATGAATACATTGTAGTAATCTAATCTAAACCTCTAATCTCAGAAGGTAATTTATTCCGACTTTGCTTTACTCATACATCTGGAGTATATAAGTTTACTATTTCTTAGATGCTTATTAACCGATTAGCATAGAAGCTAGTTCTTATTTCAAATTTTCAGGACATTTTTTATCCTAAAGTTCGATAAATGAATGTAAGTATGGAAGTGTTCTTTGGATCTCACTCTGTCCACTTTGAAACAATCGCAATTAAAAAATTCAGATCGTGAATTATTTTTATTTAAACATAGAGCAAAACAAATAATCTGCGGCCCGCGAAGCCTTCTTAGGTTTTAGCGCGGCCAATAGGTTTTGTACGTCTATTTACGATAGTTATAAATCTTCGAGACTAGGAATAACATGAAACTATGGAGTTCTAGAACCCATAGAGGAGCTCATGGTTTTTATCTTGAGTGGATACGCCGGAGCATTAACAGAGATAGTAAAGAGCCTTTTTTAACACGGAAAATGGCAGCGAAAGGAGAAAGAGAGACCGCGCACGGGTTTATAAAAACCGCAGATAAGTAGAAGGATAGGAATAAGATAAATGAAAGCGAGGTCGAGGGGAAGAAAGCGTACGAAATAAGCAAAAAATTGCGTGGAAAGGAGATTTGAGACAAAAATGCGGAGGAGAGGAAGGGGACGGATAAAAAAAGCATTTCGGCGACGTTTTATTTTAAATCCTCCCCGTTCGATGATATATTTTCGGGAATGGATGTTTCCATTATGCGACGCAAATGGCGCTGCAAACCAAACTTCTCCCATGAGTGATAACGGAAAGATACGCTCGGAGACGCTTCGGGTGGCGAAAGACGGGTCTAAGGGGGGATAAGTGGAAAGTGACGCGGGAAACGCATCGCGGGGACCATCGCACCTTAATCTAGAGGTACTCGGGGACCTCCTTACGCTTCAATCTCCGAACCAGAAAAACAGGTCGTAGAAAGTGGGATGGCCTCTGTGGAAATACCGTTTACGCTCCAAACAAGCGATAATATTTGATTGGCGTAGCGCGACTCATGCATGGAGTAACTCTCCACGGAGAGATACAGAGACACTTTATTTGGGACGTAAATTTCAGAAACTCAAGGTTACGCTCAAGAACATTGCCTTCTTCAAGCAAAGCTTATTTACGTTACTTACGTTTTATTATAATTTATCCCCCAGCATGTACGTACGTTGTTGACAATATAATAATGGATTATAATTAAAATAGTGAGTTCCAAAGAAAAAACGGATTTGAAAAAAAAAACAGATGGGCCGGGAATCAAACCCGGGATCTTCCTCTATCCCGGAGGATGCTATAACCATCGAAGCTACCCGCTACTTTCCTTATAAAATAATGTGAATATCCATGATATTTAAACACTGCAACCGAATATAAACCAAACTTCATTCAATCAATTAATTTTAATTTTAGATATCAAATTTTAAATCTCTGTTGAATTTATTTTGTGGAGATAGTTCAAGTTTTATGTCAAACATATACGGCATCTAAGGCGTTCGATAAGTTAGCCGTCTCTAAGTTATGACTGAAAACCTATTTTGAAAATTTAATCTTTAGGATATATCTAAGAGCTTATCTTTAAAATAATAAAGTAATTAAGTTAAGTATTTTTCCCTTTGAAATTGTTTAGCATAGCAGTAAATGCTGTAATAGTAGTCTATTGCATTCTATTCAAAATGACTACCATATTCTTTCTATTCATTATGAATGAGCCTGAATTCCAAATTTGTTTTTATCGTACACATTGCATCAGTATCAACATATTAGCTTGGCTTAAACAATCGCTTTGGTGGCTGGATTTGAAACTTCATTGCATTTTCTTTCCTTTTCTTCAATATCGTTGGATTATTATTATATTAATTTATTATTCCTTATTTAATTTGGCAAAATAAATTAAGCCAGCAAATGATTACAGAAGATCTTTAGATGCAATTATTGCATTAGAAGTATTTTTGAGGCATCTGGAGTCTAGCATTTTTTTTAATTTCAACTAGTAAAAGCTTTCTTCTGAATTCTTAAATTTTAGATCTTAGCCTCATTGGGAGGATTCTTAAATTAAGCGTTTTTTAAGTGACTTCAATACATTTCTTGTTATTGACATCAGATGAATAATAATAAAATGTAATATACAGAATGGTGGGATTTTTGATTGTGTATGAACCTACCGGAAGGTAGAACACTTATGAATGACACAATAGTGATCGTTAAATTGAATCAAAATAATCTAGACTCATAAAGAATATATAATGTGTAGTTTACGTTGTTTTACAAAAACTAGCGATGGTTTAATGCATTTCCCTGTACACCTCCCAGTATTACTAATAAGCCTTGATTATAGAAGCTACCTCTAAAGCTCTCTTCTCTAAATTATCATTTGATGATAAACTTGATATTAAATAGTATTTTATTTATAATGTATTTATTTTGTAATAATTGCATATTATAATTAAAAGAAAAATACACTTTTTATAAGTAATTATATTAGGCCACTCACATTCATTAACATAGTAACTACTGAACTTGCTTCAAGGAGCCTACAATTTTTGCCTCTTAAAAATATGAAATGCAATGGTAAGGGGTTTTTCAGAAATTTAGATTCCGAAGATACGTATTTCAGCCTCACAGCAAAATTTCCGTTCTAAAACTAACTTCGTTTCCCTGAAGGAACAACGTGTACTTCAGATTGCAGCAAATAAATTATTTTATTACCACGAAATGTTATACTGGGGGAGAGTCGTATATTTCCAGCGCTCAAATCAGATTCGAATGGTTAAGCAACGCGGGCAGAGAAAGATCTCCTCTCCCAATGAAGAAAGAAGATCTGCTGAGCGTCGATCGTAAATTCTTGTAGTCCCAGACTCCGTGCATCGAGTGTTCCATTTAACGAAGGGATGATCTAAGATTACCGCTCCAAGAATACCACCCTGGCTCTCAGCGAAATGCAAACAAAGTCGCTGTGAAATCGTGTGGAATTGATTAGGCGTCCGGGGACCGCTCCTTTCAAATCGAACTCAACGTCTCCGTATCGCGGAAAAAGACCACCACCGCTTTTAAACCGACCATCCCCGAGGGAGACTAAGGGTGAAATGGGCCATGAAGCCAGTAATTGCAACGGCGACTTTGAAGAAGACAACGGAGAAGACCACAAAGGAACATTTTTCCGAGACCGAAAATTTTTCAAACTTGTCTAACTAAACGGCGTCAAACGTCGAACTGTCGAATACAGTTATTTGGTGAATAAAGTTCGCTAAGATTTTCCTCCATTGGAAATTTTCTTTTGTTACCATCCTGCGACACAGAAGTCAAATTGGAAGTTCCCTGCTAATTTGACTTTTACCCACATTTTAAATTTTATTTCCCAGTCTCAGTTAGCCAATAAGATTTCAAAGTAATGAAAAAGGATTTCAATGAGTCAAATGAAAATTTGCCTGTTTCACCTTGTGACATTGAAGCATTGTTTTCTACTAATTTGACTTTTACTCATTTTTTATTTCCCTGCCTGCAAAAAGTAACGAAAAAAGGATTTAAAATGTCTGACAATTTTTTTATGACTGCAGAGCCAAAAATATTGGTAGAGGTTGAAAATAGAGACTAAAAATTCATTTTCGAACTTTTGAGAGTCCACAAAAACAGATTATATTTGAATAAATATCATTATAAGTTGGAATGTACCACAAAATTAATAGATTACGAAATAGTGTGGTAAGAAGTATAAAATATCCATATTTTCATATTTGCTTGTAAATTTCGTTCTATAAAAATATTTCGCCGATGATATAATTAATAAAGATATCAAACGGCTGAATTATCATCCAAAACTTGGATTAGAATGTCATAGGATCTGTAATATTTAAAATGATAATAGTAGATGTAATTTTCCAACCGAATTATAAGAATTTCTTATGTCAATTTATAAATCATTCTGTAATATAAGGAAAATCAGCTTATACTGCCCGAATGACAACATTCTTTCTTGTCCTGCGTAATTATTTAGATAAAAAAGAGTTTCGAAACAAAGATTATTGATGGATTTGCTAATAAATTAGATTATTTAGATAACGAGTATTACATTATTTACATAAATTCAACGATTTTTGAAATCTTGAGGTATGATATCTAACCTTAGTAACTTTCTGCATTTTTTGTTACAGTATCATGGTTCATTGACAGTAATGGGACTATTTACTGATATCGGATAGATATATATAAAAATTTTGAAAATAATATTAGTAATTTTAACTGCACCTGAAGGTGATATTAAATTGTTCCTCGGCAAAGTAACCTACAGACAGCCAAGGAATTATCTAGGGACATTTCTGACCGGTGTCAGTTGGTCGATTGGACTTTCACACCGCCTTATTGGCTTTTGTAGACTATAATGGGACGGCTAAAAATTAATTCAGTTCGGATATTTTATAATTTTGGGTTAACATAATACCTTCTCTATTGGGAATAGATTCTTGAACCACTTTCATCTGCGGTGAACGTGCTCCGCACATTGCTATCCGGGGACCAACTAAAATTTAGTCAATTCTAGGGTATTATCACTGTAAAAGCATGCGAAGCAAAGATAGATTATAACAGAATTATTAGTTTATTTCTCTCTAATCCTCGTGGATTGTGAAATAATTTTATCTTAACAAAGAAAACGATCAATTTCTTCACACAGCAAATATTCTCGATACTCGAAAAAAATAACTAAAGAAAAGGAGAAATGATGAAATATCTTGTAGTAACTTTCTATAAAATGGGGTAAAGTAACTTCATCATCCATTTAAAATCCATCCGCAAAATCTGTGGATGAGTATTCATGAAACTCGGCTTCGTCAAGAGAATAATTTGAAGGAGCGAAGAAATAGTCTGCGAGCGATGTTAGTTTTCCTTAGTTAGGCCTCACTTAGGGAAAAATTGTATGGAATAGGGTCCTCCTGAAATGTGTTGGTTGTACTCGTGAGTTATAAAAACTGCAACTAAATGCAAAACCTCTTATAAAGCATTGCTGCAGAAAATACGTCAGCGTTACTCGGATACTTCATGAAGCAGGATAGAAGTCTTTATAAGGTTGAATATTTAAATAAATGCTTATATTACTTAATAAATTCAGATAGAACATTCTCAGAGGATGTAGCTGGTATTATGCATCCTCCCACTTATATATACTGTAAGAAAATTAATACTAGAACGAGTTTCTTGGAAAATTATTTTTTCCGCATAAGTAATTGATTACAGAATAGAATTATGGTACATGCACCGTTTCCCACATACCGAAAGTCAGTTTACAGGGTACATGTAATTACTTATGAAACCCGAGCTAATCCATGCGTAAAGTAAAGTAATCCCTCTGAGGACTAAAGGGACGTCGAAAATAGGGAAAGTACTTGTACACGACAAAAAGGAAATGAAAATTTAATCATCTATATTTTACTCATTACCGAAAAGCGAAAGCACCATCCCAACACCTCTTTAATGGACTCTTGCGAAATACACCTCATTCTGTAAGATATTCATGGCTGTAAATCCAGGCTTATGATGATTTTGCCGAAATATATCATCGCCGTAAAATTCGAATGACTCGTTACGCTAATACTCCTCTCGTATCCTCCTTTCATTTCACCGAGAAATCCCCTTTCACTTCTTCTCCTTAATCCTCCTTTCCCCCCTCCGTTTCTCTTTGCCGAATGAACAAAAGCTTCTTTCCCACCTATCTCACCAGCCGATCTCCCAAGCCTCACTCGAATCTTGTTCTATATTCTCCGCTTATACCGGTAGCTTACAATGTAGAAATTTTAATGCAGCAATATATGCCTCGCTGTTATTCTCGCCCAGATGCTAAGTTTCTCAGTTGCTAAAATTTATAGTTAAATCATGTAATTACGCCATTTAGTAAAAGACTTCGTTTAGTAAACTTAATCGCAAAACTGAGAAATAATTAACCAATCCGGCTAAAGAAAAACAATTCTGTATTTAAGACTAGGCTTCAAAAAACGGATCCAACGTACGACAAGTACTAATGCACGATGATACAAAACATTTAAAAATAATCATAATTGAATTAATAATAATGTCCAGCTTTGCTTACCGGTCATTACTCTTTTATACAGCTTTCTCGTAGGATGAAAAGTTGCTATTATCGAGAAGCTATTCATAGCTATTTATTTTGTTTATTTCATATACTCCACAAAAATTATATTCATATACCCCACAAAAATCCATTTTCTGGACTTTTACAGTAGGGTATTTACAACAACAATCACACAAAACCATTCCCTAACCAGAAAAATCCGACTAGCCTGGATTCGAACCTGGGAACGCGGGGTTGGATCGATATCGTGTGAACACGCTAACCACTCGGACACCATGGCCGGTGGATTTAATTTTATTTTGATCTAAGGTCGGCATTAAATTTGGCATGATCTGGCCCTCTCGCAGGAATATTTGTTTGTTTATAAATAATGAAATTCCACACAGAAATCCTTTCTATAGAATTTTTCTGCTTTTATGAATGGAGAAAAATACATTCTGTGGAAAATGCAAAATGATCATGCTTGATCCAAGTTATAATGAACGGAATTAGTATAGAATCATTTTTTTAACTTCAATGGTGACCTGCCGACATTTAAAGTCGCATTTAACTGACCAGTGTTTGAAAAAAAATTGAAGTAATGTTATTCATCTTTTGCGCTCCATACATATTCGAAACTTCTTAATTAAAAAATGAATCAATATTTTTCATATGTCTGAATACTATTTATCCAAAGACAGAACACGGTCAGCAAATATTCATCTCAGTGAATTTAAACTAAGGTAAAGCAAATAAGTAAGTTTTTCAACGAGAGATAAAATATTTGCTTGGTTTATAAATCATTTTAATAACTATAATGAGATGACTGAGATTTTTCAAGCATATTTATAGAAAAAACTCCAAAAGCTATCTTAAAATTGCATAAAACAGAGAAACTTCGATATAAAGTTATTTTTTAATATAAAATACCAATTAAAGTATGTTCAGAATCAGTCCTCAATAAGTTATTTCGCATTCAAAGACAAATTTTGCTGTTCCATTCTGACTGATATACTATAGTGGCGTAACGAGTCATTATCATCATCATCAGAATTTCTAATATACTATTATTAATTCTGAAATACATTATCCTTTCCACTATCCTAAATTTGCGTGAATAATTCGTTTCGTAGCTTTGGTCGAAAGATAATAAAGAATTGGTTCCGCTCTCCGTAGCAAGACACATTTAAGTTCTCCCCTTTCGTTATTTTGTAAACAACTGTCCACTTATAATAAAGTGGAACCAAGCAAGGGATATGCACACACATCCATCAACCCAAAATTAAGGGCGAGACATAATTTACGGCGAAACAAATTTTAATTTAACAAATGTGCAGCTGTCGCCAAACTAACCTTACTCACGAGAAAATGGCGTATTTATTAACTTAACTTTGAACACAAACGTACCATTAAATGCTCACACATATGGTGTAAACAGGCGACACCACGAGTAATTCATAACTTGAAATTCCCAATTTAAGTAGATGTAACCGAGTTTCTGGAACGTATTCAACAAATCCGCAGTATATTAATTCATTTAATAAAAAGTTTCAGAATTAAATAGGCTCGGTTTCCATTGGTTATGAGGTTACTAGAAATATTATAGTGACGAAGGTCAAATTTTTCATCCATCCCGTAAAAACAGTAGCTATTTAGACCGCATAAACATTAAGCATAAAAATCATCACAATTCACTAGCATTAAAAATGTAGAGCCTCAGCAATTCAAGGATGAATCGGATTTAAAATATGGTAATTTGATTTTAATTCAAATCTGGAGTTGTGGCTTCATAAATGTGGCTTTGATTTCAAATTAAATGATAATACAGTGATAATCAACTTAAACATCATTCCCCAAGTAAGTTCATAATTTAATCAACTGCACCTGCTGTTAATTTATAGAACATAATTTAGCATCGTATTGGTTGTCCATTTACGTGGTTTGCAAATGAAGTGCAATACAAAATTAGGAAACAAAGGGTGACAATTATTCACTCATAGTAGTAATAATTATCCTCTGTGAATTAACTCAAAATATCGTGCACCACTTGTCATGATCCGTCCTTTTAAAGGAATGATAATAACATCAGCACTAAGCCGCTCAGACTATGAATAGAGGAATTTCAAATACCAGTTTAAATTGTTCATCATTAAAACTTAGATCAGTTGATACTTTCATTGATGAATAATGTCTATTAGAAAATGTAAGTTATTTAAAGGGATTGAAAATTTGAAACTAGTGATTGTGACTATCCCAGCGAATCTTTCAAATAATTCTGTTTCATTCCTAAAAATCTCTATAAGTTTTCTTTTCAATAAAAACATTTATTTCTTTCGACTCAGAGCAAGCTCAATCTTGCATAAACGGTAAATTTTAAATTGAGTGGCCGATTGTTTCTTCATAACTGTTCGATTGTATGTATAATTCTAAATTTCATGGAAATACATCTATTTTATCAAATAAACGACTCTTAATTAATATTACCAATCAATTTGTCATGTAACCTTGACCTTAACCTACTTCTACCCAATCATAACAGCTCTGCAGTAACCTTCATCCATTTTTAATACATTTATATATCAGCCCTCATCCTATTTCCTTTTTATATGTATGAGGTAACCACGAGGGGCAGACCAGAAGTGCCAGATCATGAAATATTTAGAGGACGGTTCACCTTTAGGAGAAACCAACGGCAGAAAGGGATCTGTCGTCGGGATAACATTTATTTGACCAAAGATAAATTCGCAGATTAATTTTCTCCAGAAACGCATAGAGACACTACTTGGAAGTTGATTTGATAATCCTAAAATTAGTAATACACTAGACTCTCGCTAATCCGGCCATTCCTTGCACAGAGGGGTGCCGGATTACTGAAAGGGCGTAAAAGACCATAGTGTCGTGACCAAGTTTACGGTGCGCAGCCATAAAGAGAAACACTTTTAATGTATTACTTAGGATATATATGATAATGTAGAACTTAGTATATAAGAACGTGTGATAATTCACAGATAAGTGGTGGCAAGTTAATTTAAGATTAAGGTTTGCATCTATAATGTAGTATGTAAACGGAAGATTAGTTATTACTTTCTATAGAAAAGTAACTCGGGTATTGATGATTCAATATATGTTTTCGGTATTATCTATATAGTATATAAATATAGTTAGCTCCTACTGGTCTAAAATTAACCCTTCTCCTCTGTACTTGCACTTTTTCTACTTATTCTTCCACGCTTGTACTCGTTAGGTTACTTCATGGTTCTCTTTTACTTCAGGGAAGGGTGCCGTAGATTACTGAGAGGATGGATTATTGAGGACCAGGTAAGCGAGAGTCTAGTTTATCTCGTAATTTCAAAATGTAAGGGATAAATAAAGTATTCCCTGTCATCTTTGTATGAAATTTCAGAATTAAACGAGCTCGTGAGAAATTGATTGGTCTACCTTTGCGTATCCTATAAAGGAAACGGCGATATTCTCGTATCCTTTGGTCTCGTGACGAAATGCTTTGACACAAAGTTACTGCTGAAAGAACTTTGCAATATTTTAAGAAGAAATCTTTCGCGTGATCTCACCGAAAATACATTCAAAGCAAACTCTAAAAGTATCGCAGGAATGTATGCATACTCCCATTAGTCTTTCAGATATGTGCAATTAAGATAACGTGACTGCAGTGATGCACATAGGGACGGGAAATTTAATAACACCAAAAACACGAGGGACACAAACACATACTCGTATATACACATATACACCAAAAAAAAGTTGAAAGTACATATTACGGGCTAAGACAGGTAGGTAAATTAAAACAAAAGTCCCTGCAATCAGATAATTTTCAGAGATGTTGAATTAAATATTATGTCTGACGGTCATCGAACTATCGAAATCTAAACCGAATAATAATTAATATTAAATTTAACTTAGCGTTTTTCACAGTTATTTCATGATAAGAGTTTTACGGTTTAGTCCTGATAAGAGTTTAGAGGCTTAAATCTCCAAAAACCATCTTTGTCGGCGTTCCTCGTCTTATTCCCCGGTAGTCGGAAAAAAAAGAATACAATGCTTCTTGTTTTCTCTGACTACCGGGGAATAAGACGAGGAATGCCGACAAAGACGGCTTTTGGAGATTTTAAACCTCTGAACCCGGCTTGTTGCCTATCTGCAAGTATATCTTATATGGTAATAATAAATCACTCTAGGAAGTTAAATGACATATTTTGACAACATAGGCAACTAGAAAACAATACCAAATCGACCCAGCCAGTTTTCGTTCTATTAACAAATTAAACCCAAAATTAGTTAATAATAAAACGTGATTCATTCCTGACTCATTCCGCGTATCAATGAAGCCCGGAGAAAAGGCGGAATCTAATCTACTCCACTATCACTGAATTCCTGTTTCTGTCTCCTATTTCCATTCCTCGACATGCTTACTCTCCCCCTTCATGCTACCTATTCACCTCCTTCAAGAACTTCTCTTCCGCCTTCCCTCTCCATCAACGCTCTTCGCCCATTCCACTCTCTAGGACAATGGGACTCCCACCCACTCCACTTCAAAAGAAGGAAGAAAAGCAAAAAGGAAGAGCAGGAAGCGAGAAATGGAGATTACCCAAAAGGGGATTATGACAGAAAACCCCAGCGAGGCTCTTGATTTTGATAAAACAAAACCCCATCTCGCCCTCATGTCTTCTAGATTTTAAAGTAGGATAGTTTTTCCTCATAAAAATGGGATGAACTATAAAAATCGCAATACACATTCTAGTCGCATCGAATTTCTACTACCACGTTCAAAAGGTTCCAATACTTACGTTTTCCAGTAAAAACGCCGAGAAATGTAAAATTCTGGGGTTAGATTTGTAAGTAGGTGGTAGATAGGTAGGTAGGTGGTAGATAGGTAGGTAGGTGGTAGATAGGTAGGTAGGTTGTAGATAGGTAGGTAGGTTGTAGATAGATAGGTAGGTGGTATATAGGTAGGTAGGTGGTAGATGGGTAGTAGGTAGGTAGGTGGTAGATAGGTAGTAGGTTGGTAGGTGGTAGGTAGGTGGTAGATAGCTGTACTCACAATATTGGGCGCTATCTACCACCAGAATTTTACATTTCTCCTGCCCGGCGTTTTCGCGGGATAAAGTAAATCCGGGAGCCTTTTGAACGTAGTAGTATTGTAGGGTTCAAATCCAATTATAATGGCTGTAAAGGCCAGTCAGGGTATCTAAATTGGTTAAATTTTAACGTTTTCTAATACCGGAGAGCGTACGAAATTTT
Organism: Sympetrum striolatum; assembly: GCA_947579665.1. Lineage (NCBI taxonomy): Eukaryota > Metazoa > Arthropoda > Insecta > Odonata > Libellulidae > Sympetrum > Sympetrum striolatum. Next base: position 58,551,884 of record OX388349.1, read on the forward strand.
CAATGACAAAGAAGCGCATGATTCTGAGTAATTTACAATCAATTGCAAAAATCAATCTTTTCAATAGGAAATTTAAAATTGCAAGCTGACCACATTTAACTGTAAACATGCTGCGTGAAAGGTGGAGGGTGGATGTAAATATTTAATATGTTTAATGATTTATTTTAAAGAAGTTGAGGCTGCCGCCTTTCATTTATCATATTGTGATATTTAAAAAAAAACATTAATATAAATTAGATATTTCTTTTCAACGCTCAAGTAGTGCATTATATTTTAATAATAAAAAAGTTCATTCAAATTAACTCTTACTCGAACTTTTAATACCTATACGATCAGCAAAGGAATCTACATAAAAATGCGAAATTTTAAGGGTATTATAGGAAGTTCTACCGGAATTAAATATCTGGGAATACTATATGAGGTAATATAAGTATCCTAAAAAAAGCCAAAAGTAGCAAAATATTCATAGAAGTGATACAATTTAATCATTGATTTTTACGGAAAACTGATATTACCATTACGACATAAAAACTTAAAGAGATAAATTGCGAAAGATGGAAATAATTGAAAATTAAAACAAATGTCTCCAATAATCTACTAAATTTTCTCTTCGAATGAGAAGAGTCAATCTGGATCTAGTATTCAATTTAATAAACCAAATATAACTTTTTACTCTAAGGAAACTGCCGCAAAACCACATAAGAGATATTTTCCCATATTTTCCTTCAAATCAAAACGAAAACGGTTACGACTGTGTAATTCGATTACTTCATCACGGTGGAACATGCTCACAAGGGCTGTCTGCCAGTAAAGTCATCAGCATGGCTGGTTACAACCCCTCCGCCATTAGCTGCCAAAAGGCTTGGAGAGGAATGGAGCATACTTGACAAGATGAGAAGCGAGGTAGCTCGCCACTGCGTATGTCACTAAGACAAAAAGCTATCGGAGGAACAAGAACACGTAAGTGAAGCACCAGGATCCTATGAGTAAAATTTATATAGTATTCAATAAGAAGTGACTAGGCGTAGGGTAAATGCCGCTATACACCGATACACGTAGACAAGAAGAATTAAATTTAATTCAACCACAAATATGACTGAAACAGTAGTAACATACGAAAGACATATTTTCCTCTACTGTATCAAAATACAAATTAAAAATACTATTTGTATTAAGTTATAGCAGTGGAAAAGAAACATTTTGACCTAAGAGATTTTTTTCACGATATAAAATGTGGCTTTCCATTCAATTAGAATGCAAAATAAATAACAAAATTAAAAGAAAAAAGAAAATTCTTTGTAGAAAACCATCGTGGATACCATAATTCCTTATTTTTTATATTTTACTTAATCACATAACCAGGTTTCAATGATTAATAATACTGGAAATGATAATACGTTTTTATTCGTGCAAGATTGAGACTAAAAGTCTTCACTTCCAATTAACCTACCCTCATAATATATAAATAATCAATTCAAAGAGATGGTATGAGAAAATGTCAGTAGAATTGTGGATGTAAAAATCCTAAGAAATTCTAAGAAAAATATGTATCCACTGCAGGAAAATACCCACAAATTAGTTGGGTGTGAAAAACCTGCGCAAATATAGCGATAGTAATAACTAAAAGGTGGTAAGAAACATAAGTAAATTTTATAAATACACGTGGTATTAATAGTACCATTAAGTTATAATTGAAAATAAAAAACTTGTGGAAAAAGTACAAAGTATTTCTCTGATTCTAAAAAAGAAATCATTATTCAATTCTCAAATATCATAATCTCTTTTACGCAGAAGAATTCAATTGATTTAATTTTTAAAGTCAAATGTAAATAGAAGTAAAAAGTTTTGAACTGGTCACTCGCACAAGGTGTAAAAATAAATTAAGATACCTAATGAAAGTTCCAACTGTAATGCTCAACATTTTTCAACCTTCCCTTAAATGTTTACTCTTTTTATTCCCACGATTAATATTGTCTCTTTGTTTAACTGAAAATTATAAGGGCGATCAATGAGTCAGAGTGCTAGTTAGCAGAGTCAGAGTTACAAATTCTGGAATGGAAAAATAATTTTTTTATCATCATTGTGAATTTGTTACTTACATTAAAACCACTAATCAATGAGTAGGTAAAAGAAATTTCGTGCCAATATTTACGACGACAACATTTGCATAAAATCTTCCACCAATATTGCGGATACTGACAAGCTCGCTATAGAGCTATGATCAAGCACAAGTTACCTTTTCTGGTTTCCTTGTCATAGCCATTTAAAATAACAAATAATGTATGTCCCAAACCCAGCTTCAATAAATCCCTGATAAAAAGGAAGATATTTTAAGACTTAAGGATATACGAAGCTATCCCTTTATATGCGATATTGCTTCTTAACACAAAAGAAGCCAGACGCTTCCTTGGGGAGGAAAGAGAGAGGACTCATAAATTTCATCCAGGCTTGCAAACAAAGCAAAATGCATTCACCTACATGCTGTTGGTATGTGACGTTATGTTGTCAAGAATAATCTATGAAACTCCGGAGCCATTCGTCAGAGTCGTAAATCCTTTTGAGAAACGGGGAGAACTTTTGGTAAATGCCGTTAGTAAATCGCTAAACATCCGAAAACAAACCTCAACCCTTCCGTATGTGGTATGAGGCAGGTGACAGAAGTTAATTATTCGATTAAGAATAATATAATATTTGTCTAAAAACCATCTTTTACAATTTTTAAAACTGAAATACATTCCTACAACAAATTTGCTATTCCTAATTAAACATAATCAATACCGATCCAGTTATTAACTTTTCAGGTCAACAACATCATTAGTTAGAATCAGTAAGTTTTTTCGAGATCCGCTTTTTGAGAAAAAAGAGAAATCGAGAATTATATGGCTGAGAAATGTCGAAACGTATCTAAAAGTCATACTAGAATCACTCCAATCCTTATATATTATTTCCGAAGAGTCCGTCTGTCCGTCTGTCCGTCCGTCCCCCCTTTATTTCAGAAACAGTTAGACTTAGAGATTCGAAACAAACTGCATTGTGATTCTACGAGTTAGAAACCCCTAGGAAAACTATTCCCTTTACTAAGAAATCCGGGGTTCAAATCCAGGAGTCCATCATACGGTTCCATAAGGAATACACGTAAACTTCACTTTTATCGGTTGCAGGGCTTATTTCTTTTGTAAAATTAAATTAGATAGAATCGTTATTAAAAGTCGGGAATACCATCAACAGAACATCAAAACGGCCGGAAATACTCAAAACTGGTGGTGGGTCCTTCGCTCGTAATATGCTAAATTATGAAGACGACTTAGAGATATTTTGTTTTAGGTTAAGTATTTAATGTATTTTGGTAGATCCATTTCGGGGTAGAAGGCAATAAGCAGAAATAAAACCAGCGAAGCCTACAATCAACCACAGAAAATCATCTGAAATCTCACAGAATGAAAAATCTATAGTAAGATTTTTAAATTACTATTGTTATTTCTCTTCAAATCATGGCACCTTGGACATTAGATTAACAATTACTGCGTAAAGGATCAACCCCAAAGTTACACTTCATTACTTGGTCAAGTACGACACGGATTTTTCTGATAAAATGTAGTATGATAAGAGTTTTCCAATTACCAGATTATCACGATTAGTTAAATATTTTTAATTAATTAGTTTGGACACGATTTTTTACCGTAATTTACCTTAGCAATGCTAGACAAGAAAACTGTGAAATGCCATTTTTATGCCAGGTATCTTTTATGTCAGTAAAAGAATAAAACGTAATTAAACTTTTACTTATGGCGTAGTGTTACCAAGTATTAGTAAAAGGTAAAGCACGCAATAAGTAGTGAACAATATTGCAAAGATAACTCTTCTACCTACCGATAATTTCATGTGTCCCACAATTTCCTAGTAATTCCTATACTACTTAATAGTTAACCTCACTTTCCGTATCAGCCAACAAATTTGGTATTCGTCTTTCCTGTCTTTATCCTTACATCATTCCTTGATTACCTATATCTAGCAATCAAATCCCTCTCAATCTCTTACCCACCTATTTTCTTGCTTTTATTTAGTTGATTCACTTCCTTCGTACCGTTTCCTATCACTCCGGTTACAGTAAGCAGAAGAGTACTTATGCCCTATTAGTGAGAGCTATTCTAATAATTAGAAAAGTGACAATCTATAACTTTTACACCTCTTATCGGTAGAATATTTATCGAAACATAATAATGATCCAAAATTTCAATCTAACTGACTGGAAATAGTTTGCTTCTATTTCCGACGACAGTAAATGAAGATAAACAGAAAGAGACCAGTTGTCAGAATACATGTGCGGTAAAAAAAAGCCAATTCCTGCAACCGTACCGCACCATGTACCGCTCCTTCTGATGAGGAAATACGAAGACGTCTGAAGAACGTTTGACGTCATCGGTAAACACGTCCGTATTTAATTTCAGGGCATAATACGTCTTAAGTCCTAGATTTTTAAGTGCGTTGCCACGTGAGAGAAGAGCGATCTAAAGATAGATACTGTCGAAGCTCCGCGCGGCGAATGGATGATCTTCGGAAGATTTAGTTCCGACTGAAGAAAGATACTTGGGAATTTTGCGCGTTTCCCCAACCTCTTCCCGATTACATAAATAACGCGTTGGACGTATTTATAAGACATGAGTCCGATATATCGACAAACACTCCTTTTTCCTTCTCAATTTAATATTAGACTTACTAGCTAAACGCTTGATTAAGCAAATAGTAGCATTTGGTAATCTGCATGTTTGTGCACACAACCGAGCTATCGTAGGTTCGATTGGTTCAAATTTTATAAAAAACTTTAGATATTTAAAAAACCTACAATAGTCGTTTTTATCACCGCTCCGCACCACGTTGCTGCCAGTTTTCGGGAACAACGGGAAAGCCCGGATTACTGTCACTCTGCATTATACATTGTAATTTCAGCAATATTCTTTTATACAATATACTACATAATAAACTAGACTGTAGTGATCTCCTGAATAAAATAAGTTTCCATGTTCCTCAAAGACAGACTAGACAAAATTCACTTTTTTTCCCTACCAAAGAAAGAGAGAAACTATACTTATTTCTCACCCATCTTAAGTGCAATGAGAAATTATAATCTTGTTAGTGACAAAATTGTTTTATTTAATTTAAATTTACCCGCATTGAAAAGGAAATCTTTGTCAACAGAATAGTTTATTCCCAAATTCTGTATTTTCTTATTACATATTATACCTGAATTCTTATATACAATCTTAGGTACTTTTATAACTTATCTTATGTAAAAATTATTTAAATCAATACTCAAGACTGATATTTTATATCCTAATTATCAGAAATCTCTTATTTTATTTTTACTGTGATAAATACTACATTACTTAACGTCATTTAACAATATGTATTCTTATATTATATATTTAAATTTAAATTATTTATCTGTAATATTGTAACTTTTATTATTTTTCACACTGTAATGTTTACAAATTTCTTTATTGTTCTTTTACCCATGTAAAAATTTATACGTAATATTGTGTTATGCTATTATTTTCTTTAAAATTCTTCATTGTGTAATGAGAATTATGTTTTTTGTAGTCTTGAATGATATTAGTTTATAATCAGTTTATATATCATTACATACTCTATTACTTTGCAATATTAAGTCGCTATAGATGTATTTATATATGTTATGTAAAAGTTAGAGGGTAATTTTGCCCGTAATAAAGATTATTATTATTCTAAGGAAAGGTGTTTCATTTTTCTGTTTTCTGAAAAAGACGGCTGTTACAGATTTTTTACCTCTAATTATTTAAGTTACAATTTTATTTCCCTCCGAAAAAATTATAAGTAATACTGAAACAAAATCCTATCATAAAAACTCGCCTCTCGAGTAGCATTCACACAATTACAGCCATGAACAAGACCGGGGCAAAGATAAAAGAAATGATTTTGTATAGGTATTCATTGCAAAGATTCTTCTATAATGAAATTACACCAGGTATTGCTAATTTTCATTGTATCAAAAATTGGGATACGGTATCACAAGCGAAACTGGATAGGAAGCTTTTTGAAGAACAAGGACTTGTCTATTTAACTCTTTGCAGCATGTCGTTTTCTTTATAGTGGTGTGATTTGTGCCGAGACCGGTAAACATGTAGAGTTTTCTTGTGGATTTTGTAAAAGTGTTAATAGTAATGAGTTTCCCAAAAAAAGATAAATTATCCTCCATATAGTAACGAAAGACGAATGAAAAAATTTCCATTCATCTCAATCCCTCATCCTTCCAACCAAAAATTCTTCACACCGCAGGATAAGCCATTCCATTACCAGACACTTCCGCATCCCATCTCGACAATGCGTCATCTCCCACTCACCCGATGAATCTTTCCACCCTATTTCTCGCATCGTTTCCCATCCCGAAAAATTCTCCACCCTATCGCCAAACTTCTTCCCGCTTAATGCACAATCGTACGACTTCCTGGGACTCTAATCTTCTTCGGATTCGAATCCATCGAAACTTCCCGCATCGCTGCCTCGAGAGCCATCATTTAAAATCCCCGGTCTCCGATGCGAAATAAAATACAAAAACCTTTTGAGGGGGCATTATGAAAAAAGAAAGTTTCTAGGAGTTGGCACAAGGTCTCCGCAAAGGTGTAAGGGATTTCAGCCGATGTGGTCGGAAAGGCGTCCTCAAAGAGGCGTGGGAGGGCTCGCTCGCATCAACATCTCCATCTGCTCTTTCTCCACAGCCTCCCTTTAAAGAGCGGATGGGACCGCGTCGACCCAATTAAAGCGGCCACGGCTGCAAAGACTTTGAGATTCTTTGAGAAATATAAGGGAAAAGATGATCGGGGGAAAATAGGATGGATAATGCTGAGAGAGGCCGCAAAATAAATGTGTAATAATGTTTCTTTTCGGGAAACCCATCTCGTTAGCGTTTATTTTTTTCCATTGAAAAACCATACGTCGTAGAACGGAATTCTTAGATCTATAATTGCCGCCTCCAATCACAACTCTCCATGATGTGGTGCCCCACTATACGTACTTCTCTAAACCAAGGACCAAAACTCCATTTCATTTCACCTTCGTATTTTCTGTTACCTCGAAATAGACTCTTATTCTGCGCATATAACATAATTATACTTTAAATATGGTTTTGTTATTTTTAATGTTTTATCTCAGCTTTAAGCATATCATATAATGGTTTAGTTTTAGAGATCATAGTTTAGGGTTACTTTAAGTTCTGTTGAGAAACCTTTTTTTAACCGAAAGCCACCTCTAAAATTTGGTCATGTGAGAAAGAATAAGGAGCAAATTTGAGAGCGTATTGTATAAAGTCAAAGAAGTTAAATTATAACGAAATAAAGGAAAACAAATTTAAATGCAAAGTAAAAGAGATAATTTATTTTCTATTCCATTTTAATTTGAAATAATTACGAAATTAGGGAGCATTAAAATTTGACTGCGTGCATTTGTTCTCGAAATTTATGCAAATAGCGAATTGAATAATAGAAAATTATGTGCGATCCCAAATCCTTCTGGTCAAAAGCATAGGTTTAAGATATATATGGTTGAACCAAGAATAAATAAAATGGTTGTCCTACTTAGAACTCTATGTAGCACTTCGAAAAAAATTCTCTAAACATAAACGCAGATTTTTTAGAGCAAGCAAGCTCATTTACATTTTCAACGACGATCTTAACTTACACTAACCCACGGAACAACACATATTTTTGAGTCCGTTTACAAGGAAACAAAAAGTCTCTTCAGTCATAAATTGCGTTCGATATGTTCCAGTTTAATTTGATTAATTTTCGCCGAAGTCAAACGTTTGGCTAAGACGTAAAATCGAATAAAACGTATTGCAAAAGTGAGTAATGCAGAGAGTAGCTGACATGGACTGTTTTCTTGTTGAATGCGTTCCTTTACTTTATTCAACGCAGTCTAGAGAGGACTACAAGTATATGGCTAAAAGTTTCAAGATGAACGAGGATCATAAAGCCTCGAACTGCTGTTCGAAAATCGAGAAAGATACTTCCTGAATTTTTCAGAACCTTATTGGTCGTTTACGTAGAGTAACCAAAACTTCAGTTCTATCCTTTATACGACCACCCAGAATTGTTTATGTAGTAACCTTTCCTCACTGTTTACACAGTTATATTCTTTATACAATTAAATCTTACACTATGTCGAGTTACGTACACCCGTGAAAACCTAAAAAGTATATCATCTACAGAAAACTCTTGTAATATTATACAATTTCCCTGTATTGTTTATACATTTAGTTTTCCTCATTATTTATACAGTTCTATTCCTTTATACAATTTAAACTTACACGTATATCAAGCTACGTAAACCCGTGGAAACTTGAGAAGTAAATCATCAACAGAAAATTCTTGCGATATTAATCACAGTAACAATCTTTAATACTTTTACTCAAAAGTATGTCCCAAAATGAAAGAGGTAATTTCAAAAACACACCGAAAACAGTCAAATTTACGGTAGATTCCTTTAATAATTGAAATTTGATGCAATGAATTGATACACGAAGTAAAATATGTTTTTCGGTTCCTATTACACTTGAAGCGATAGTGACAACTAATGTTTTCTTGAATTGAGCTAATCTTATGGGTATACACGGAAAATCCATAGAGATACTATAAAAATGACAAATATTTTGTTATCGATATATTGCTAAGGAAGAAAGCGAAATGTCTAAGAGCAAACGAATTGAGAAAAAGAAGTCAAAGGAAGAGAATGGAACGCGATTAAGAAAAGGAGCGGAAATGGTATTGTTTGCCGAACAATCGAAGGGATACAGATGAAAGAAATATTGCATCGATGAAAGAGAGACCAGGGCAGCTAAAAGCAGATATTCAGGCTTAGGAATTTCGGGAGGGGTGGAAAATAATAGCCAACGGGATAGACAAATGCTCCAACAAAAACGATAAGAATTCAATTAACAAATCTCACTTTTCCCGATATCAACCTCTCTTATATGTCATAAAAAAGAATTAAAGCCAACATCCCAAAAAGTAATCACAATGAAGAAGCATCTGTTTTGAAGAATGGTTTATGTTGAAGATATAATAAATAATGTTGATGAATCTGTTGTTAGTGTTCCTACACATCACAATTTTAATCTTTCACAAATGGTTTAAATTAAACCGGGTGAAAGCAATAGGTAATAGAGCAAACTTAGATTTAGAACAACTCAAAGCGATTTCAAATTCAACATAACAAAGTTAAATTTAAAAGGTTCCTTTAAAACTTGCCTGAACATAATTATTTTTAAATTAAGCTCGATTAAATTAATCATCATGTTTAAACTAAAACACCCATTTTTATTATAAAATACGTGTTCTGAGAATGGTATCCCATTAAAGTAAATTTCACGGGGAAAATCAACAACTTTCTCGTTGCTGTACTTAAGACGACCTTTTTGATCTAAATTAATCTAAAACATCAATACCCATACATTTGATTCTGAAATTGTGGTAATCGTAGTATTTAAAACCTATAATGCAATATGAAATCGTGTATCTCAAGTAAACACAGATGGATAATGTAAAAAAATAAATTGAGAGATTACCAATCGCTAGATGTACATCGTCACCAATAGTAGAGGAATAAGTTTCCTTGAATAATTTGTACCAAAATTTGAAATTCAATCAAATATTTACATTTTGATGACCCTACTTTCATTTTCCGAATTCCCCAAATAATGATATTATTTAATATAAAATAATTTGTTTAAATTATTTTACGCGTGGAAAGTAATTCAATACAACAACAATTAAACTTCAACAAATGCTTCGAGATAATTCATGAAAGGAAAATCTCATATAAAATATATTGAGTTAATATTGTCAGTATTTAACAGAGCCTCGTTACCTAGCCATAATTCAATTACGTTGCTGAATGCAGTATCTCATTTTAGAAACTCCAGTTATTTGTTAGAAATTCTTTTTTAATTGACCAACCTGCCTTGGAGTGGATGAAATGTGTGCTTGAAAAAGATAGCGACTCCTTTACAAGCTCTCGAAAATGAAGAGAAATGAAATTAGCGCGGCTAAAAGGATCAAAAGCCGGATTTAAAAACGTTCAATTTCAATAAGATTCCACTCCAATGGCAGATTACAAGCTTACTCTATGCCGGCATAATTCCTAGTTCCGCTGAATTGAAAATCAGCGACCAGGCAACAGCCCAAACCGCTTGGAAATTTCGTAGAATTTTCGCCGAAAGGACCAGCCTAAATCTCATCAAAAGTCGCTAATCCGTTTAAGTCTGAAAATTGTCAGCGAAAGGGGAGAGCTCCACGGACGATAAGGAAATAGAACCCGAGACCAAGAAAAAGATGAATGTGGAGAACGGAAAAATTTGGAAAGGGAAGAAGACTGAATGACAGATAAATGGAGAGAGAATGTAAGGATTCTGAAAATAGGGGGCCAAGAAGAAAATTAGTGCTTATCAAAAAGACAAAAGTATGTGCGGAACGCAGAGGAATTTGGGATGGGAACAAGAGAAGAGGATGAGATGAACCTAAGGAGGATTTGAGTGGGTATTTAATGGCATTTAGAGCAGGCATTTCATCGCTGGCCTTTGTGCTTAAGTTAAAAACAACGTGAAATAGAAGATTTAAATGTATATGAACCTGGCAAGTGTACGGTTATATGCAGTGCAAAGCAAAGAGTTATTACATTAGTTCTCCGGGGTGAGTGAAAATAAGGAAGAACGAGTTCTGAACGTTTCGTCAACAGTAGTTACTCCCAAAGATGTATCGCAGGAAGACATTACACCCAACATTCCCCCCAAGGTTCCAAAGAGTAGGTATACTTCACCCATTGGATACATTTCCAAATTATATTTTTAAAACGTATTAAAGTTATTCAATGAATAACAAGGTCCATTTTTCCTTGCTTTTATTCACCCAAGAGCACTTACATATTACCTCATACTTTACAGCGCACAAACCCATACGTATATTAAAGAAGTAAGTAAATTAACGAAACATATCGAGCGATATTTGGTGCAACTTAGTCAATTATTTCACAACTTTTAACTAAAAGAAAATCAGTTGAACTAGGAATTTAATGAATACAATAAAAATATGTAGGTTTAGGTTACTTAGGTCTCTTTGTATGACATCATCATCAGGCGGGGTGGATGATGAAATCAAAACCCAAGTCATGCGTTAGTGTTGTAGTATTGTGTAAATTAAAAAGTTATTTCTACTGATATACTTTATTTCTCTATGGCATATCACCAAGTGACGGCTGCAATCACCGATATTTTGGATAGCATAAATAATACGTATTTCCATTACATAGATCAACTTCAATGCAATTTCAATTATTTCAATCTTCTATTTTTTATAAACTATATGATACGACCATGAGGTTGTATAAACTTACAGAGAATGAGATTTTATTCATATTTTATATATTTTCGAGAAAAAGTATACATCAATTCTTTTCTTCTTCTTCCTTCCAGGATTAGGGTTTAAGCCTGTTCCGACTTCACTTTACCATCTTAAAAGTGGTCTTTCTACACTCCTTTTACCTAATGGCTTACATTCCAAAGCTTGCTTTGGAAATCTCTCTCTCGCAATACATGCTCTTTCATTTGGTTTTTGTATTCTATTAATCGCTCTGACATCGCCTGAACTCCTAGTTTCTCTCTTCTAGATGTACTCCTTATTTTATCTATCCTTTAAGTTATATCACATCCTAAATATTGAAAATGCGTTACCTTTTCAATTACTTTGTTTTCCATAACAATCTTTGTTCTAACTGTATAGCTCCCTAAGTATCCCATCGTTTTTTTTAGTCATCGAAATTTTTAGGTTATATATTTTACTCAGTTGATGTAATTTGTGAACCGCCATTTGCAGTTTATCTTCACTATCTTGTATAATAGCCTGGTCGTCAGCAAATAACAATGTGTTTAAATACTCAGAAGGTCCCAATTCTATGCCTGGCGCAACGATATCTTCCTTCCATTTCCTTAAAAGGTCATCTATATACAAGTTAAATAAAGTTGGTGTCATACGGCAACACTACCGAACACCTTGGTTAATAGCTATTTCTTGGGTCAACTGGTTCCCTGTATTAATACTGGTGCTCCCTGTATTTATACTGGTTTTTCTATATAGGCTCTGAGTAGCTTCTACAAAACTGTATTTCCATTATACGACCGGCTTCAATGATTAATTGCACTTTAAGTCTTATTTTCTTATCTAAATATTTGAAATAAGACATTTTTGGTCCTTTTAAGAGGAAAAATGCTTGTCAGCAGGTTTACAAAAGTATTCAACCACAAAGTTATAAAAGATAACAAAATTTAACCTTTATACTAAGATAGGGCACCAAATAAATTCCTTTAATAATAATTCTTAACTTCTTTTTTCTGCTTTTAATTTGACTCCACCCGGAGAAAGGTCACTCCGGTGAGGCTCCTACGGCAGAACTCTCTCGGAACCAGAATAACCTTCCCAAGGACCGACGAAATGAGTGCTATCCGAAAACTTAGCGGCCGCGCAAGGTCCAGGATATAAGGGTAATTTTCCCAATTTTATTCAGAAGCGAAGGGTGAGGTGGGAACGATTAGCGACAATTAAGAATTCGGCGGAGAAGATAGGGAAGTCCTGGGAGGGGATAAGTAATCAGGAGATTTGCCTGTTAAAAGGGAAAGGAGACCAAAAAAATGGGAGAGAGGCGGTTGAGGGTAGGGGAGGAAGGAAGCGTTCGCCAGGGAAATCCCCTTGGAGGAGAGTTTTTATGCGGGTGGAGGAGGGGGAGTGGATCAGATCGAAAAAGGTTTGCAGCGAGTCGAGAACAGTTGAGTCCAGACTGGTGTTTGGGAGGAGGGAAGTGGGTGCGGGAACAGGGGTGATTGGCCTTCTCCCCATAGAACCCAAATGGAACAGAATTCGAAATCACCCGCTCGAGCCATCAACATCGGCAGAAGAAAGGGAGAATTTCCCGAAAGGGGCGGGAATGAGAAGCGGTTTTCGAACTCGGGAGGGAGAGAAATATTCGTTCGTTTGTCGAGAGATGTCGGCGGGGGGGATCGCATTCTAAGTTCCTCCGATTGTGTTTTGAGGTTTGTTGTAATCGTGCCAAGAAGGAGCTCTCTCGGGGTATTCGCTTTTTGAGAGAGTCTTAATCTTCCCCGCTCCGGGATCTACCGAAGAGATTCGCTGGAGATGAAAATTGAAGAAACATTGTTACTGTATATTGAGTCGCAAATGGACCGAGTTGACTGTGGCAGCAGTTCTTTGCTGTACTCAGGTCGTGGACTAGTTTGAGCTTCGAATCCTGCATCATTACCCTTTAATAGCTGTAGTTAAGGGAATAAGCAAATAGGAAAATGGGGAGTGAGATTCCCTTTCCTTCCCTTACTGAACCAGAATCCTACAAGCAGAAAAACGCCCACATAAGAGCAGCACATGGACTCTACGAATAACACTTTTCATAGAGATGGTTGAGGTCGTTCGTGCCGCAACTTTTTGGTGATGTGACGACATTCATTTCTTAAGATAACAATAAATGTGTTTAATATACTTATAAGTACCAACATATTTTAAGCTGAAAGTTTGAATCTTTATTTCTGTAGCGACGCCTTTTAATCGGAGAAAGAAATATTTTCTGGCGTTAACGACGGGAATGAGAATTCAAAAATAAAATCATAATGGAGAAAACAGGACTATCCTTAACTAATGTTGAAAACTCTAATTATACTTAAAATTATCTCAAATTAATTAAACTTCTCGATTTGGATTAGAATTCAAACGGAATTGGAGAATAAGACAGTGAGGTATTCATATATATATTTTTCCTTTATCAGAAAAGTAGTAAGCCCGAATTAGTACTATCTATTCTACCATTAGCTACGAAATGTTTGAAATAAGGAATGAGATAAGTTAGCTAGATGAAGAGTGATGTAGTTTGATTTTAACGCATCTTCCATTTATTTTCATTTACACTTCACTGTGATGGGAAAGGCTTTTAATTTTAGAGGTTTTGCATAGCAACATTATAACTGGATAAAATTAAATAAAGGGTCGTAAGATTTCGCTATGCTAAGCATGATCCATACTTATAGCCGATTTACAGCTGAATGAATTACACGAGTTTAAATTTGATTTTGTCATTACATTTTCTTGAAATAATCTTTGATTCAGTTCATATAACAATTTTCATGAATTAATTTTTCATCATATTATAAATAGATATTCAACACTTAAAATATCATTAATTCGGATTAAATGTTAACGTATTGATTCCTATATACGAAGATATGCAACTGTCGTTTACTCTAAGAAAATCAAAAGTTGTGCTATATATAGAATGCTACTATAGGAAAACGTACATACATGTAAGTGCTGCATGAAGATCCTGAGAATTTTTTCCACGACTTTTAATTCAAATTTCCAAAGTTAATGCCATTATTTGGCATTATTCACACCCCAATATCTTCCATACCATTTCGGCCATGAACAAGACAGAAACGAGATTAAATGAAAGATACATTTTTCTTACGTCAAGTATCGAGATTACATTTATACTTAGGCGGATGTTTCTCGAGGGGTATTCCTCTAGGGAAAAACCGGGAAGATATTTATCTGTACCCTCCAGATGAGCATATATCTTTATGCGGAAATATGTACATAGATGTATACAAGAGTTGATTAATTGGCATGTGAACAACATATACGTGCAGAGCATTCAGGAAGTGAACAGTTGCAGAATTACGAATAATTAGAACAATATTGCCAAATGTTGAGACATACACAGTTTCACGAAGAAACCTCTAAGAAAGTCTAATACCCAACATGAAAACTTAATTCCACGTAAATACTGTACAAATTACTGATAAAGGGCAACGCCCGCTTAATCGGTATTTTTGCAAAAAAACGTACATATTGAGAAGGATCCAACTGCAATTTGCTTCTAGTACGAAAAGTCCGCTCGCTAGGCGAAAATGATTGATAAGAGCCAAGGGTCATTAATCAGCTCTGTATTCATCTTTTATTTATGCCATATCAATAGAATTTTTTCTCGCGGTCGATGAAATACAGCGAAAAATTGCATTTATTCATTAACTATATTACCTCCGTAACGTCAACAACCAGGCCCATAAATTCAAAAATAATTCTTAACTGTTCCAGCGAATGATGAAAAATGGCATATTTAAATTACGACTTTCGACAATACTATGTGTCTGCATTTGATATCATCACTCAATATTTATGATAATCATAATTAAAATTCGGAGGAGAGGTTCTTCTCTACGTTAATGCGCATAAATGATCGTCAGAATGCGAGTTAAACGGCCTTGATTTATACATTTCAACAAAACCTCATTCGCGTGTTTATTTGAATCATTTAATAAATCGAGTTTTTTTACTGCCGACTCAGGATTAATCATCATTTTTCGCAATTCAAATCATAAATGTCGCCGACTCCGGGTTTAAATATCTTACATTCTTTACAAAATTATTCTTTCGTACATAAAAAATATAAGACAATTTCGTTAAAAATCTAAAAATTCAAAGACTTGGTCTTTGCATCAGAAATACCTAGTCCTTTATTAAAGCGTAATATATCAAGCCAAGACTATGTATTATCCAATATTTGCAAAGTTACTATCCCTATTCTAATCCTTAACAAGTAGATATAAAGGAGGTTTCAGTTTTTCAAGTAAAGTAGAAACAAGAAACTATATTGTTTAACCTTAACTCTTTAAAAAACACAAAAATATATAAATATACATGTGTAGTTTCAACGCATAAACAGAATCTTCAAGCGAGAAAGCATCCAAAATCGCACATGTTTAAACAAAAACAAGAAAAGAAGCGGGGGAATAAAAGGATCAGGTGCACGTTTTTGGAGATTGCCTTACTTGAAGATGAAAAAT
The DNA here is from genome assembly GCA_947579665.1 of Sympetrum striolatum. Lineage (NCBI taxonomy): Eukaryota > Metazoa > Arthropoda > Insecta > Odonata > Libellulidae > Sympetrum > Sympetrum striolatum. Next base: position 58,567,809 of record OX388349.1, read on the forward strand.
TGATGTCTGCTATATTCGTAATACCGCAGAATTATTTCCGATTCCATTGAATTTATCCCAAATAAAGTTTTGAGCCAGAAAAGTCATCTTTTGATACTAAAAAATATTATATTTCTACCTTAATGGATAAGGATAATCTAATACAAAATCAAAATTAAACTAGACCGAACTATTCAGCCAACTGACTAAAAGAGAATAATTATCGGTAGTCCCGCAAAAATTTAGTTTTTTTGTAATGATCATATTGCTTTGATGAAAATAAGTACAAAAGGAGACGAATACAAACATATTCCTCTGATAATTTAAAAGTATTCAATTGATTCAATAATGATATTCATATATAAGTTTTTTGATGCATTTTTACGATAGTTTTATTAAAATATTATTTTCGTTATTTATTACACAAATAAATATGACATTTTAAATACTTCTTGTTGACGATTAAATTAACAATTACATATTGAATAGTACATGAAGTGAGTTTAATAAGTTTATCGATGTTAAACAGAGAAGTTTAGAATTACTATAACTTTAATCTATGATATTTAATTCGATAGAGTGAAATTAATATTAAAAAAAGGTTAAATTTATTTCAGAACCAAATTGATGTAAAAATCCAGGCATTTATGTCCGAAAAGCAAAATCTCTACAAAAGATAATTGAAATAAAATAATTTCACCAATAAAAAAAAACAAATTTACTCAGGTATTACTTGAAGAAAAGCAATGTCAAATATGAAAAAAAAAAACCTTTCAAACTTTTCATTTTTTTCTCTTCTGTAAATGGTTTCATGTACTAATTTTATAATTTCATCTTCCAAAAGCAGGAGACAAAATTTCATGACTTTCCATCCGCTTGAGGAAATTTTTACAGAAAAAACCAAAGAAAAAATAAATCGATATGAAAGGAATGAGAAAGACGAACTAGTTTAGTGTATCCCTTCTGACGCTCCGATCTGTTCATAATTCCCGTCGCACTAACTCGACAGAAGACGCAGCGCCCAAAACATTTATTAATAACATCAACTCTCCAAAAGTTATGCTCCAAACTCCAAACCCACCGCTTTAATATTTAAGGAGAAAGGATGGATCCGTAATCGAACCGAGCTCTAACCAACCATATCTCACTCGCAGCATCTTCCATCTTGAGGCAAAACAAACCGACACGTTGCCGTAGGAAACTGCAGCAATTGTGGGGGAAGGAAGTTCTCTCCGAGACTTGAGGTCGTTAAAGTTTGCAAAGAGACAAAAGACGGTGCATTCGGTCCCTTGGGCCAAAAAAGAGACAGAGATTAGGTAACGAAGATGTAACCTCAGAAACTCCAACAGCACCTAGGGCTTGTCGACTAGCGGATTGCTCTTTTCGGAAGCTTTTTAATTTTTACAAGGACATTCCGGTAGATTTTGAGAAACCTTTTTCCTTTAGCTAAATATGCAACGTGAAATATGCAATATTACTTATTTTTAGCAACACAGTTGACCTTCGTTAATAAACGACAATTTTTATTCTTCGTGAAGGAACCAATACGTTAACAATTTAATCCGAATTGATAATATTTCAAGTGCTTCATATAAGTCAATGAAGTGAACCAAATTTAGGATAACCATCGAGAGATTTATTTATCTGACCCAAAGTAACTTCCAAAAAATGTGATGAAAATCAAAATTAAACTTTTTTCAGTCAATCAGTTATTAGACGGCTAAATACTGCATAGTTTGAAAATGATTTCATAGAGTATATTATTATTGCTAGCATGACGAAATCTTAACGACACAATATATTTAATTTAATTCAATTGAAATGTTTCAAAGTTCTTCCCGGAATCTCTGAATGAACAATCATTGCCAGTTACAGTGAAACATAATAGGAAATAAAGGAAGATGGATTAAACTCTTTAAAAACTTATAGTAATTCAAACTATATACAGAATTCAATGTCTCATTACTGGAGATTTGAACCTTGAGAGAAGGAAGAAGTTTCTCCAAATATACAAAAATCAGGGAGCCTCCCAGCATTCCGGATAGATGGAAATTATGGTGAATGAATTCGTCTCGGAAAATTCAAAAATGTCTAAGAGCTCCAAGCTGTAAATGTCCAAGGTTCAAACGTCTATAGTGTAAAACCAGCAGATAATATCTTTCATACTTTGGGAATAACTGCTGAATTGTTTCTGAAGAATTTACGTTTATTTTTATCGCAGAATGCGATTTTATTTAAAACCCATCTCTTTGTTAGTGCGGTTTAATCAACTGTAACATTTAAACGAGGTGCGGAGCGCCGACATAAACGGCTATTGGAGATCTTTAAAGCTTCTAATATGTTAACTTAGGCAACACGCCACTCAAGTAGGGATAGATGGATTCAGGTGTGGCCCAGTATTTCCTCATGAAACCAAATAGTAAATGTGAATTTTCAATGGTAAAAGTCCCTACCCCTGAGGTAGACACGCCAAAATTCGGGAGCCTCTCAAAATTCCAAAATAAGTGGCGAACAAATACACGCCGCTAAAACGTTGAGGGATGGGTGGAGAGAGAGGGAGGGCAAATTTCAAGGGAGGAGAAGAGGAGGACTTTGAGAGGAAGAGGGCTGAAGAGAGGAAAGATGGATGGATGAGTTGCAGATCGCTCGGCCACGTGGTGGGTTTTATGGCCTCCGCGGTGATGACACTAGACATCAGGAGGGAGGATGCTGGACCGGGAGGGGTGTGGAAAGACGTAAAATAGGAGGAAGGTCAAGGAGCCGATTTATAGGAAAAAGGCAGAGATGGAAGGAAAGGAGGAGGGAAGGAAAGGAGGAGGGAAGGAAGGACAACACAAAAGGGGAGTGAAAGAGATTGAGTGATAACGGGAGAGCTCGTGTGGGAGATAAAATGGACCAATAGGAGGTGTACAAAGATGGGAAAAAATATAAGACTGCTTCTCGAATGTTTTTTCCACTCCGGATAAATTTCCTGGGATGGAACCTTTTGTATTGATTTTCTTAGAATATGATGGGAAAAACTTCACCTTTGCCAAGCATTAAATATTTTTCAATGATGTGTGTATGGAAACCTTTTTAATATTATTCGAACACTTACTCATATTCAGAGGTGATTATTAAGCTGATGGCAGAGTAGAGTATTACCTGTTGGGTATTGCACGTTTCGAATTAGTTTCTTGGACCACTATGATAGCCGTGAAGATCTATGAATAACATTTATAGGTTACATTGTATATTTTCATGGGCTGAAAAGAAATTCGGAAACAATTTTTGTATTATGCATGGTTGATTTATTTACTTTTTTAACAGTCGCATCAAAACGCAGCATATCAACGTAACGCATTTAAAAGGAACATATCTGTGTTTTAACTGTATTAGTTGAACTATATTATTGTTTTAAATTAAAAAAAAATACAATTAGGAACCTAGATACCCCTAAGGTGTCGGTCGCTTGTGTCGGAGTTACAGACTCTTCATTGGCTTCGATAAAAATTAAATGTATGAAAAAAAGATTAATAATATAAAATCAATACAGTCAACCATAAACTTTCGAAAATTAACTTGCTAACAAGCTTCGTCCAACTTTAACGTAGTAAGTAATAAAAACCACTATGCTGCATAACTGTTACGGTTATCAACACTCACAGACGCTGATTTAAAATTATGAATGGTTTTTTATTGTACGGCCTGATAGAATTAGCCTCAGCGGTCATAGAATTCATTTCAGGTATGAAAATATCCTCTCCGAGAAGAAGAGAAAAGAAGTGGAACGCAGGGAATGAAGTAAGAAGTGATAAGATGAGGGAAAATTGAGAATGAAAGACTAAAATGAGATAAAAGCAGAAAGGATAACCTGTTCGGGGGATAATGGGATAAAGATTGGGAGGCGATTAATTGTAGATAGACGAAGACTGAGAAAACGAAAAGAAAGTGGGGAGGAAAATTGGGATAAGTGGGGGATAAGATGCTTTGGAATGGGAAATTGAAGTTGAAAAGGGGAAGGAGTGTATAAAGGTAGGAACCCACAAAATCGAATCTCTCGAAGGTAAACCGTAGAACATAACCTTAAGCCGATTCTACTCCACCAACCATAGATTCGAGAAAATAATCTGCGGGGTCACACAGGCAGTTAAAAGCGGATCGAGGTGAACCACAAACGCATTCGCTCAATTTTTCGTATTTTCATATGAATACCTCAATACAAGATCATTCGAAACTGCGTTATTTCAATGATTCTTCCATTCAAAGTATTTTTGCGACACTTATCAATTATTGAAGCCAAAACGCAATTAAGAATCCTCAAGAAATAATTTAACACTCTTGGTAGATTTAATATCAAAATTATATAGTGGTGGCAAACCAATGGCATGCGTGTCCAAAGTGGCACGCGAGAGAATCTTTTTTGGTACGCAGAAATCTCACAACACTATCTTTATTATGTATGCTCCACTTCAGAAAATGTATCCACGCAGTCAATTAATGCGGAATCTTCCTATTAGTAACAATAATTAACTATTATTTAAGCCAATTAGAAGACCTCAAACCTATAGTAAACATTATTAAATGTATATCACCATCTTCCTGTATGGTCTCGCACCACATTAGCACGCAAGACCTTTACATTCATAAAATATGGCACTCTTTCCATAAAAGGTTCGCCAACCCTGACATAGTTAATCATAGGATAATCACCATGTAGGCTCTCAAATTTTTTGTAGTGTATAACAATCGAACTTTTAAGCTACTGGATTTTTTTCTTTTGGTCGTGGTGGTTTTTCCTGCGTTTTTCGATAGGTTTTGACCTAAAGCGAATTTCGGATTTAGTTACGCAAATTTCTGCATTATATTATACATTAAAGTGTTACCTTCAGAATTAAAATAGCATGAATAACTTGTATCAATTAGTGATGAATGATTATAGCAGGTGTGAGGGTTTAGTGTTGCGTGTACTTTTGTTGGACATGATGGGAGTTGAGGATTTCTCTAAATTAACTGGATGTGTGCCGATGTTTGTTTTGCATATGTGACGTTTCCAACAGACAGTTTTCTACTTATGACATGAATATAATAATAATTCTATGTATTTACTTGCCATTGTGATTTATTCATCGCCAAACTACGTTTAAAATATTTAGTGCATGCATACAAATATAGCAAGAAAGAAACTCAACCGAATATCTTTGAAATTTGTTTAACACCCAGTTTCAAACCCTGTTGTGTATGTATTCGAACACAACATCCTTCAATTTATCTAATATATTCCACATATATACTCAATATCTAAATACATACCAAATATGTCATTCAGTACTTATCCAGTTGGTATAAGAAGCGTATTTCAATCAAATAAATCTTAAAAATTTTAATCGTTGAATTAATATGCTTGTTATAAAGAAAGAAAATTTTAAACATGGTTTATTGGGGATTTAAAATCTCTAATATGCTTACTGTCAAACTCGGTTGATTAATTTTTCATGGTAAGTCATTACTATTTAGAATTTATTAGTATTTGTATTTATACCTTTTACGGTTAAAATCTCTTTAAAAATAACACCAAAGAAGAAGTTAAAAAATTAAAGAATAGCTATTAATAACATCTACCAAAACAAATAGCGCACTTTTCATAAGTCATAAGGAGTATAATAATCTGAACATTAAATTATCAAATTTTGTGAGAAGATACATTTTCACGACCTCTGAACTCAATCACCCAAGTTTAAGGATGGTTATGAGCCCTGAAATGATACGCTATACCATATGAATCAATCATTTGCGAGCGGATACGCAAACTTTCAAACGCCGGCTTAAAAAATAAACATTCGCGGAGTTTTCGTCGGCTTTTTTCGATATCATCCACTTTTCGACGTGAAATACGAAGGACGGGAGTGGGAAGAAAACTCGAGGTACGACGTGGGAGTCGTACCACGGAATGCGGAGGTGGAGGGAAATTGAGGATGAAGAGGAAGATGCGTGGGCCGTGATGAAAGGGGGAGAAGAGCAAATAAGTGAATGAACGAGACGAAGAAAGAGGCGCTCTTCGGAAGAGAGTTATGAGAGAAGCGTGAAAACTCTTCTCGAAGAATCCGACCAAGTTTTGCTGGCATCTCATGCACAAAGACGGAACATTATGGAACGATCATTCACTTCTAACTTAATTAAGAGCCCTGAAGACCCTCTCCGAGATGATGCATGGAAAAATGATAGAGATCTTACGAATGTCGCGAAGTGGGTCCCGCCGAATTAGCCTCCACAGACTCTTTTCTGTGTCTTGGATAGACTGTTTTCCCTACAACCGATAACGGAAAATATTTCTGGAAACCAAGGAAAGGATGGTTAAAATACGTAGGAGGTATTTTTATACGATTCTTCCATATGTATCAACTTAGGTTTTTTCGTTAGATCTAGCGACTTTTTCCTTCTTTAATAAACCTTTATTCTGTTTAAGCGACTTCTCGCACTATAGTCATTTTACGACAACGGTCCTTTTCCAGTCCAGATTTCGTACTTTAAGAAGTGAAAAAGGTTCCTTGTTTGAGTAATCCATATCTGGTAATTATCACCTTTCTGTTAAAATAACCGTATTGAATGAATCTTCGTTGCATCTATACAGATAAGTAACTCGTATTATTCTATCTCCTATTGATATCGACAATACAGATGTATTGAAAGTGGCTGTCATCAATGGTATCAATGTCTGTTGTTTAAGGATGCAATAGATATTTAACTTACAAATTTCATCAACGTCAAATAAATACTAAAACGTTATGCTAGCACAGAATAATTTCAAATTAGATTCTTTTCTTAGGAGCCTCAACGGAAACATCTACCTTTAATATTTCACGATGACACTGGGATAATATACTACGTTATATCTTCAGCTTCGTGAAACTGGAGTCCGAATCGATGGGTGATTCAAAATTGGCTACTTATTCGTAAAAACGTTTAAGCTTACAAAGGTTAGCAAATATGGGTATCATATCAGGAAGAGTAAAGATTACTTTTCTTAGAATCATTATTTTGAAAATATGCCTAACTTAAGTTATTCCGGTAGTAGAAATGATTTACTGAAATCTATTCTCAGAAAGTTATAAATTGGGGTAAATTACGTATGAATCATTCGCGGCTATCCGAGTACGATAAAAATAAAAACTTAGTGATTTTCAAAAAGAATGAGAAGCCGCAAAAGCAACTATTCGATTCTTAAAGGGAGAGAGTTTTATTTTGGCAGAATTTTGGTCCACTTGATTCCCCTTGGATAAATTACAATCCACAACAACGTAGAATAACCTATTTCGCTTGAGGGGAAAATTATTATAAAAACAGAACAGATACGCAAGTTTCGAATGATTTTTAGAACGACGAATCACAGCGATGATTTATCCAAAAAGACCTAAAAGAGGTTTAGCTAATGATGACTATCTAGGAGAATCCCTATTCGATACACAACACGCTTGGATACCTTCCTCGTAAAATGATTATTTGGAAAGAAAAACAGGGCCGAGAAAAATATCCATCGAGGCAAAAGCACGGGAAGGACACACCATCTCGAGATTGAGAGAGGGAAAGTTATTTTTCCTAAGGAGTTCAAATAATCCTCAGATGAGAGGATCCGGAGAAAGGAGAGGCTGAGAAAGAACTGCGATGAAAGAAGGGGGAAGAAAGATATGCTGCGACTGTGCAGCGAAGAAAAGGGAGAGATATAACATTAGCAAGCCCAGGATGAGAGAGGAGGGAAACACAGATTAAAGCTGAGAGGGGACATGCGGATTGGGGAAGAGATAAATGGACGCAAGAAAAAAGTTTTCGGACCAACAGTACAGTGCTTCCCTTCCCCATCTTATTAGAAAAGAAATCTCATAAAGTCTCATAAAATGTACTACAGTGGGAAAATCGCATATAATCAAACTTAAAAGCATAATCAACTACCTCAGCCTTCACTTCATGGAGATATCTGACCGGATTATTTCGGTTTCCTAAATTATTTTTATTTACTAACAAACTAGAGTTTCGACGCAAGAACTGACATAAACTAAAACATAACTAATAATGACGTTCTAGCGTCAAAATTAGTAGTCTCTTTGTTTATAAAAATTGGAAAAACCGAAATACTTTAGTCATTTCTGTAACCGATGAATAGTAAACGTTAAAGTACACTACTCCTGAAAATTGTGTATCACCATAGGGTTAGCAGAACACTATTTTAAGGCACATCGTTTGGAAATAACTGTACAAGGAAGCGTTGAAATCTTGGAAGGAAATTATCTTAATGCTCACTTTAAACTTTAGCTGGAAACTTTGAGAGAATACGTTCTAGGAAAACAGAAATAAAAGGATGATATAAATTACGCGTCATTCCTACAAAAACAGAGAAGATAACTTTAGAATAATTGCAGACATTGTCGTGATCATTTTGAGATTTTAAACTCAATTAGTTGTCGAACAACGCGCCAAAGGAGTTACTAAAAATTGCATGCACCCCTTGCCAAATTCTGTAAGGTGTCTACAAAATCCACTATTTCGGCCTTGACCTAGAGGTAGCTTTCCATAATGGAGCAATATAAGCACAACTTATACCCGTTGTATAGTAGAAATACTTGTGGTAAAAGCCGTATTACTCTATTGTGTGCATAATCTTTCTCCCAGATATAGGTACCATCACGCAATTATAATAATATAGGAATAATGATAACTTAAATTAAAGATTTCATTATTATATGAGAACCCACCGAAATATATAATAATTCTGTCGGCTGGAATAATAATACAGTGGAACCTCGGTTCACTACCACCTCTGTTCACGACCAACTCGGTTTACGACCAGCTTTGGCAACCAAATTTTGACTCGGTTGGCGTACAACTCGGTTCACGACCAAGACTGCCGACCAGTTCAGTAGGCAACTCCGACATAACACAACATCGTTCCAGTTGCAGACAGGTTGATCAGTGAACACAGTTCGGGAGTAATTTGCGGATTACTTTATCAGAGAAACAGGACAAATTCCATGACAAAATAATAAAATTTAGCTATTTTTTATTTAAAATTACTGTATTTTATATTAATTTCGAATTTTCTTTTATTCTTTTATCCCATATAGGTCTTCTTCTGTATGCGTAAGCTATTAACTGATCGCAGTCAATGACGCTCATAAAGACGAATTAAGGAAAAAATGTTTTTTTAAATAATATTCATTTATTTTTCAAATAATATTATAATAATTAAATTAAATTTTTTATTTATTTTTATAACTAATTTTACATGTAATTTACGTGCATTCTAAACAAAAATACCAAGTTTCAGAGTCTGGAACGGATTAATTTTATTTACATTAATTTCAACGGGAGAAATTGTCTCGGTTCACGACCAATTCGCTTCAAGACCAGGATCCAGGAACAGATTAAGTTCGTAAACTGAGGTTTCACTGTATATAATTCGGTCAGTCGTTCTGTCTCTGTAAAAGCGGTCCCGGATTCGAATCCCGGTGAAAGCCCACGTGCGAAATGATCTAAGATGTCAAAGCAATAACAGCACACTCACAAACCATATAAAATTACGTACTTTTCAAAAGCACCTAGATATTTTTAAAAATATACTTGAAACATTTTGATTTGGGATTAGGAACCTTCCGCTCCAGTACCATCGAAGCATAAATATGACACATTTAAGATGAACGCTGGGTGGCCTCTTTTAGAAGCCATCTGTCAATATATAAACCACCCATTTATATAAATATACATCGCCTTAATACCCTAAAATTTGCTCGAAACGATTTCCCTAAGCAAAGAGTGGAAGACGAGAGAAAGTGGTCGATGAGCTCACCATCCATCCTCGCGAATCTACCCCGGAAATACCCGAGACAAAAAGAACCCTCGCTCTTTTCATCTGCAGACGGATTGACCATCATTTCCATCCGGTTTATTATTCTTCCTCATGCGGAATCCACCTAAATAAATGAATCCCCTCGCCGGCGAAGGACGCGGGACGCGAAACCTCTCAGCCATCAACGCGGGCAATCCCTTTGAGCGGCCAACTTCTGCTCACTTACCCTCCGAGTCGACAGAGATCCCAAGCGACGAACATCCCAAGCGGAGGAATCTTCGCCCCGTCCCACCGCCTCTCTGAAACCCACAAGTGTGACTGACATCCCGGTTTATCCTCCTGTCAGATGCCTAGAGGCGATCGGAAGCCTACGGCGAGTGGAGCCCTCCTAGGCCCATGTCCGAGCGACGATTGTCCGCGCGACTGGAGACGAACCGTCCGGAGATGAGCCCACCGGCACTGGTCGAAGTTCTCCGGCCAATTGAAAGCATTCGTCAGGGATGGCGCCTGAGATCCGACTGACTGAGGGAAGAGGGACCCGTTTTACGACCACCCTTGCCTCCTTTAACACCCGGCGGAATGTCCACCATTTCCCCTGTTTAAAAACCTCCCTCCTTGGCTTCTATTTTCGGAGAGGATCACAGAATTCTGAAGGATTCCGCGAACCCGCGCATCCCGCGTGGAGGGGACGCAAGGTGGGAAGGGAAAGTGGATTAAAAACGGGGGAGGATGAGGGGGGCGAGGCGGGGGATGTTTAGGCGCCGCCGGCGGAATGGATGAAAAAGGAAATAATGATACTTGGATGGATTGCGGCGGGAAGGAAACAGTGGATGAGATGAAAACAGAGGCATGGAAGGGAAAAAATGGTAATGGGTTAGAAAATGGGACAACTAGGAAATTGGTATCTCTTCTGTGAATCTTCGGCCAAAGTGTAAACTTCCTATATTATAAGACGAGAAGGTTTCACTTAGCATGAGAAGGCATCCAGTAAGTAGTACCCCGTTTATCCTTTAGGTTATTTGTTTAATAATATTTCACCTAATAAATATTTCTATTCTGACTTTTGGAACTAGCCCATGAATGCTAAGTGGATACCAACGTATGCAGGCAAAACATCCAAAATGACCAAGTAAAATTGAATGCAGCTAAGTTTTCTTCTTTATAAAAATAACATTACATATTTTCTGTATTCAGGTGAGCATCAGGATTAGAGATGGCAAGGAAAATATGATTTCGACAGGCGAAGATATCGGATAACGAAGAAGATACCCGAATGAATTATCTTCGTTATGAGAGGTATCCTTTTTATCCATCCTTATATTTTTCGTGGATTTTTCCTAGAGTGAGATTCTTTCTCTCTTTGAGAGTCTTTTGGAATCGCTTTATTCCATAAATGGTTGGCTATTTCCAGAATTTTCAATACATGACTTTCAATTCATATTATAAGAAAAGTGTTAACACTAGATTTCTTTTGCCAGGATTAGGTAGTTTGATAAATGTACCATCCCAAAAAAGGATGAAAATATTGGAAATTCTCTCTAAATTTAATTCGAAAGACGCGATATACAAGGATTTACTGGCACGTCATACGACGAAATACATGAATTAAAATTTAAAAATTTTAAACGCGTTCAAACTTAAATTTTCATGTACTTATTTTAGAAATTTCTCAATAAGAGCAACTACTCTTAAACTACTAAGTACTTAGCAACTGTTCGAGAATGAAAGTTATTTGATAAATAAAACCAATTTTGACGAATTCCATCGCATGTTTCTGCTAAAAAAACCAAATCTATTCCCCGCCATCGCATGGATAACTGAATTTTTATCTACTTACCGTTACTGGAAAAGATTTTGCGAATTTTTCGGTTTTGCTGTAGAAGCAAGCACTTCACTGGGGCTTGTTCAGATTAACTATTCATGGCCATGAATCGGACATCGCCCGCCTTCATGAGCACTTCTGCTGAACAAAATTGCGAAACGAAATTACAGGACACACTCTTGCAACGCCAAAAAAGGCATCGGCGGGGCGCGCATTTGCTGAGAGGAAAGTTTTATTTATTTCATTCCGCAGTTGCAAACGGGGGACAAGGCCTATGGTTTACTTCCGGATTCAATTTTTCAGCTTTTCGACAAGCGGGAAAAGGTGTGTAATCAATAACTGGATGAACTAGAAGTCTCGTTGCTGCTTTTGCGAGAGAATCATCAAAATGTTCTGAATTTCTATAAACTCCTTCAATGTTGTACCTTTTCATAGCCAATAAGATAATTCATTTCTTAATATCATTTTTAATTATTAGACTTAAAAATTATTATCTTTTACCATATGGAAAAAGTTCTCTTCTAAAGGCGTTTCAAAATAATTTGATCTAGATAAATTGCGAATGTTAAAAAAAATATATAACTTCATAATATAGTCACTGTATACTGCGATTAAAAATATAAATTGTACCTAAGGGCGTATTTTTCTGCCTTCATTGGCAAGGTAAATTTTCTCTGATGTTCTGTATTCATGAAGAATCAAATCGTCAAAAGAAAGAAACTGAGACAAACGGAGGACTTCTTTTTACTAATACCTTATATTATTAGGTATCATATTTTTATTAGCACTTATATGTGTGTCAATTTCAAATCGTCGCGAGTTTATCAAAAGCTATTGTTGAACTCATTTTTCCTTTTATATCTCCAAATCTTCCTATATATCCTTTCAAAGAGTTAATACTTCTAATCGGGAAAATAAATTCATATCTGCCATTGCAATGTCCCGGTGAAAACAGAACATATTTAAAGTTCTGTATTTAAAGGTTTTTCTGGATGCTTTCGGCTCAGGATTACTCTAGACAAGCAAAAATATAAATATTTCGTAAAGCTTGAAATCGGCTTAATTAAATATTTTCTCATTAAAAGGGATTGAGGAGCTAAAATATAACGCGAAAAGAGTAGCACTGCTTACATCGGCGTTGAATAAAACCGGTCGATTTTTATGAATTTAACGCATATTTCCAAAAAATATTATTCATAGCCATAAGTGTATAAGGCAGAAATGAGAATCTAATTTTTTTATTAATAGAAAATCCTAAATCCCTCCATCAAAAGAGAGTAATAACTGTACCGATGAACAGCTGTCAAAAAAAATATGAAATTCATTACAAATTCATCCCTGTTACCCAAATGAAAATCAATCTTTCCTCTCCGTATATAATTACATTTCCGGAGGATTTGGTTTTGAAATTAAACTTCGTCGTAAAATCAAATAATTAAAAATCTATGCTCGCAATCTGATTGAAAATTTATATTAAAATATTGTCAATACGAAATCCAAAATATGGTTGCTTGAGACCATTTCTAAAACACACACAACTATGTCCAAAAACAGACTATTGGAAATAGAAGCTAATCCATCTGGGACCTCATAAAATAGAAATTTTCATACATCAACTCTACATTATTAAAATATAAGTGTTTGCACGACGAAAAAGCTTTTGGATAAGGTACTTTACATCAATAAATTGCTCACTACAAACTTTAAGTTAATGCAGTTAAAAAAGCTTTTACTCAGAAACTGTAGAAATGTTGTAGGGTTTTGGATAGCACACATTTTTTTAAGAGATGGGTTCCTATTTAAAATTTTAATGGCTTAATATGGAAAATAAAATCAAAATTTTGAAAACAAAACTTTGAAGATGGATTTTGTCAAATGATCGACATGGGTCGAAACCAGTCTAAATTAATTCTTTCGCGGAACTTACAAGATTGTTTTCTTAACCATATCTAATATTATGGCGTTTCACGAAGTATAGTAATCTCACATTAATTTAAATAAAATCAAAGTTACGTATTTTATATTACCTAAATGAGAACGACATTTAGGAATAATAGAAAGTAGAGATAAATTACAGATTCTAACGATTTTAAAAATCAAATGTATGGAACTGCTATTAAATATTACCTCTAAGGGTAAAAAATATCAAAAATTGATTTACGGAAACCTTTATCGAAAGAATGAGAGAATGACGTATGTGCTTTATCAGCGAAAGAATTGACCGCTGATGAAATAAAACCTATTTCATTTCGGCTTATTACGAGGGACTTTTTCAATAAATAAAAGGCAGACGTTAATCTCTCCTGACAGCAAGGAAAAATGCGGCGACTCCGTTGGCTTTCCTCTATGAATATTCCTGAGCGGTTTCCATTATCGGTGACAATAAAAAACAAAAATCGTCCATTCGAATTGAGCGAAACGAAATTAAATAAGAAATATTTGGGTAGATCTGAACAAACAGGGCACATCCAACCTGATTTTGGCTGTACTTTCTCTCGTTTCATCTGATAACGGATTAAAAAATTCAAACGTCTCTGTTATCTGGAACTCCGCGGGGGACAAAAGGATATCATATTTTTTATTTATTTTTTTTTTAATTATACGAATAAAACGTTTTCAATAATCTGATAAATCGACACTAATGCATCAAATGGCTGTAATAAATGTGTAAATTATAATCAAATGACAAATAGGAAGATACAGCAACCATGCTAAATTTATGTTATATTTATAGTAATTGTAGATTAATGTGTAAATTATAGCATTTAAAGTTATAAATGAAAATAGATCTATTTATTTCTATCCCTTAGAAATATTAAAAAGTATTTAAATGTATTTTAGTATAGTCATTTATAGTTATTTCGTCAAACTTGTCAAAATAAAAACTATTCGGTGAAAGTCTATTTTTGTAGAGATATTGTATTTTCTGTTTTGTAGCATGTTATTATTCTTTCAAGTGTGTTGCTTGTTGCTAATCTCATTCTTTTTTTGTTGCAGGTAGGTTTATTATTGTATTTTGCAATACACTGTAGTTATTCAGGGGGTGGTTTTGCACCAGTGTTTTATATTTGCGTATAAGGAATTAAAATAATTTTCGAGGTTGTTAGCGCAGTGGAGTGTTGTGTAAATAACGTCACCAGCTAATCCACAGTATTTTCTCTAATAAACAATAGATAAATAAATAACTGAAATGAAATATCTCTAATTAAGTCGGATAGGCAATTAAGAAGGCGCGAATTTTGAAAAATATTATGTTGAGTACATTTATGAGAAAATAGGATTATCAAATTGTTTACCTTTTAAGTTAAATACCACCGTTGATTCTTTATGGGCGTATTTTCTCATGTGCTCTTGTGGTAGCGAAGATAAAGTAAATATGAGTTCTAATTCAACTATGCCAGAAGACGGAAAGAGATCAAAAGGTGGTGAATTTGGATCAAACGTAGTTTCTTGTGATGATTAAACCAATGGAAAAAAATGTTTTCCTTTTATTTATTTCACATTCTATCCTGAGCTCAATATTTCCCCTCTATCACACTTGGGAGCTCAAATTTCCACCGAGTAAACTTATGAACGTTGGATCTCTCGACGAGTTAAACTCATATTCTTCGACGAAAATTGGAGCAGCGGTTTTCTAACTGTTGGGAGAAACCGCACATGCGGACAGCTTGGCTATCCTATTTCGCTTTTTCTGGTAAAGCAGACAAAAACTCTGATGATTTTCTTCCCAAGACGCCCGAATATAACAACGGTGCAAAAACTAGGATAGTACGTTACAATATCCTTACTCCTTAAAAAATGTTTGAATATATTACTGTTACATTGTTATTAGCTAATATTATTTAATAGTAATTTATTTTGAGTTCTACGGTCAAAACTTCTGATTCATTCTTCCGATGAAACAGTTTAAATTCACCGTAATTCATGGTTGAACTATTTTTTTTCCTTCTTGTTGCTTGAAGGTATTCCTAATCAACAGGGGGTATTGGTATACAGAACTATTTATTTATACTACACACAATATGCTTAATCTCTTCCATGTTTCCGCCCAATCTTTTTGCTCCTCACTTCTGCTCATCCAATCTTTTTTGCACATATTTTACTCTTCTTTCCTGGTTCCTTTTCCAGGTTGCCTATTGCCTATACCTAGTTACCCTTATCCAATTGCTTATTTAATTTTTTTACTATATTTTCTCTTGTTTTTTGTGTTTCCCTTCTTGATTATGATGCTACGCGTCGAAACCATAGTTGCGTTAGTTAAACATAAAAAAATCGAAGATGAAATTAGATGTTTACTTTCCACAGAAATTTATTAGAGTGATCATCGTTTCGTTGCAAGTTTACACCATCATAAGGCTTTGTTTCTTCTTCGATTTAAAAAAAATGAAATTCAACCAGATTTCACTTCACACATAAATACATAGTCTTGAGTAACCAGTAATCAGTATAGAGTAGATTCAAAGTGTTTGCACCTCCTTCCACACGCCGAAGGGCAGTTTGTAGGGACCTTACATAGACTTATTTGAGGTGAATATGGAATTCCACCATGTAAAAAGGCTGAAACCATCTATGGAACTTCTAAATACCCTGGAGTCATTATCATAGAGACGTTCGCTTCCTAACGAATAGTAACTATCGTTTATTTTATATCCCAGAATCTTTAAAAACAAATTTATGAATTCACGAAAGATTCATACGTTCCTCTTTTTACCAAACATTTCGCGATTCATCTCCCCTCATCCTTTCTTCGATCCTTCAACTTCCCTTCTTCAATATTTACTTTAATAGAGCTTTCGATTTAGTTAAAGAGTCAATTGAATTATTTAATAATAAACATTTCCGACAAAAACATTCGGTGACTTCAGACTTGATTCTGAACTCTACAGGTCTGTAATGAAGCCTAAAGACACCACACTGTCTTCCAACATTTCCACCAGCACACGCAGATGATTGAATTATTATTTCATAAGTCTCTCGGTACAAGTTAATAAAATCGCACCTTCCTTATACTTTCGCCATTGTCTTGCTCATGGCTGTAATGGTATAAATCCTACGGAGATATGAAAAACGCTGAGTGAATATTAAATGAGAATGCCATGAAAATTTTTATTTATAGAGTCGTTGCGCTGCATTAATATGAGCTTGTTTTACTATTGTAGATTGCTGGCTCCTGAAGTAGATCAAATATACGTAATTCCTAACGAGTTCAAATATCCCCATTACCCATAAGAGATTGATATATTTTCTGTTAATACTCGAACCAGACCTGATCATCTTACTTATACCATTCCTCAAACCAACATATACCTTAATTCCTTAATTACTGCATCTAACTTTCAGAACTCCTTATCCCGCAGGATTAAAAACTTCACATCTTAACAATTAAAAAAATTAACTATTTAATCATCCTCTGTTATTTAATGATTAACCTTTGATATGTTTTCTTTAAGTATTTCTTTAAAGTATTTTGTGATTTTTGTAATATATCACGTCATTTTTGCTATTGTATTGATTTTATATCGAAATTGTTCTGTTTTATAATATTTTGGAAGGAAAAATGTATTTATTTTTCATCTCTTATGAGCATCCCCTCAGAACTAATACGCAATAATCAATCAACCAATCCATATCTCTTTTGTAAGCTATCGATGAGAAGAACCGTTTGAACCTACGTTCAGGCTTTATGCTGTACAGACACGAAACCTTCGAAGAGCGCATGAATCAAACCAATGAATACAACACTTGTAAAAGATGTATTCCATTGGCTTAGTGAGTATATCCGATCCAGGACAATTACTCAACCCAAACTCATGGAGGAATAAAGTTCTTGTCTAGAGCGGAACATAACGAGAAGTTCCACCGCATTAATGAAGAGCATACCATCAGTGTAATCCATTACCAAATTCGTAGCTTATCCGAATAATGGAATTGAACATAAACTTAGCACAGGAAACCGACGACCTAACCCAAGGTCGTACAAGAAGTGAAAAATGGTGACTTGGCAGGGACTCGAGCCCAGGTCTCTCCGAGTGACTATTTTTCACTTCTTGTACAATCATAGCTTTTAGTAGGGACCTAGGGATCTAAGGGCGTGAGAAATAAACCTTGCAGAATTTAATTTCCCGATCTAGAGGAAGACGTGACTCGCAATGGATAACGTACTGCATCGTTGCAAGTCACGAATTGGCCTTTGGAATTCCTAAGCTTAAAAGCTGCACCGAAGGCGAACCTGTCAAGGGGCCCCCATGGCTTCCCCGGAGATTTATCGCGGGGCAACGTTAGTTTATAACAAAATTTAGGTCGTCCATTCCGATCGTAAGGCCAGCCAGATATTTAACGATTTTCCTAAAAACAGAGGCTGTAATGCCTCGGAAAGGAACGCGAACGGCGTAAAAGTGATTGGAAATAATACACAAACGCTCGTCTTTTATCGCCTCTGAGAATGGGAATTCGAGAGGATTCCTAAGGGAAGCTGCGGACGAAGGAATAAATTCCATTCAAAGGCCGGTCTTATCTTCCTCTTAGGTAAAAGAAATACGCGGCCAAGGAGTGTCAAGGTTTCTTTGTGAAATACGAGGGCTTCTGGTGAAGTATCGCCGCCGGCTTCGATAACTGAAAGATGCACGATCTTCTTCCTTTCTAATTGAATACGTGTGAGATCACGATTTTCGGAATAACTTAAGGATGCGCCAGTGACCTAATTAAATTTGACTGAAATAAGTACAAGAAAAGAACCAAATTTCTAATTACGACCAAAAACTAACTGGTCGAAAAGTAAACTTTAATGGACAATGAATCTATATTTATTTACCTTTTTACTTTCTCCCTATACGTAGTATAGAGAAAGTATTGTATTCGCAAAAAAATTCGACCTCCAGATTTCGACGGAAATAGATGTTTTGGGGCCCATAGAGCATGTTTTAGCTATTTTCCCGAACATGTCTGTCTGTGAGTC
Organism: Sympetrum striolatum; assembly: GCA_947579665.1. Lineage (NCBI taxonomy): Eukaryota > Metazoa > Arthropoda > Insecta > Odonata > Libellulidae > Sympetrum > Sympetrum striolatum. The sequence continues at coordinate 58,586,382 of OX388349.1, forward strand.
TGTCTGGCTGTCTGTCTGTCTGTCTGTGGTTAAAAAGTTTGTGGGCGCTCTATCTTAAAAAGTAATTATTCGATCATTTTCAAAATTCATAATTAGAATTTTGCTAACAATGCCGAGAGTTGATTAGTTTTTGGAGAATATCACTTAACCGGAAGTTACGGTTTATCAGGAACAAACTTTTGTTTCTTAAATATCTCTTTAAGAATGCAATATAGGTATATACATTTACACACAAAAGTTGTAGATAATGTACTTTACTACAACTTTTGTTTGAAACATTTTTTCGTAACACTTATTGTTTAGGAGTTATTCTTGAATAATTGTTAACCGGAAGTTGTTTACCCAGAAAAGGATGTTTTTCATACATATCTCTGTCAGAATGCAATTTAGGTATATACATTTACACATAAAAGTTGTAGATAATGTATTTTACTACAACTTTTGTAAAAACAAAATTTTCGTAACACTGATTGTTTAGGAGTTATTCCCCAATAATGGTTAACCGGAAGTTGTTGTTAATCCAGAAATGGAAGTTTTTCATACATATCTCTGTCAAAATGCAATGTAGGTATACACAATTACGAACAAAACTTATTGATAATGTACTTAACTACAACTTTTGTGGAAACATTTTTTCGTAACACTGCAATATCTTTATTTAAATTAAATAATATTAATGGTCTATATTAATACATAACAATTGCCACCAAGAGCAATTGCCACCAAGAGCAATTGAATTAAAGTAAACGAATAAATTCAATCGAAGAATCCTTAACTTGGTGGAGCTCCGTAATCGGTATCATATGAAACAATACTTTCTCTATACTTCGTATATGGAGAAAGTAAAAATGCAAAAACCACAAAAACCGCTCATCGTTAGGCAAAAAACACAAATGCAGTTCATCGCATTTCTATCTTGTGCCTGACGATGAGCGGTTAGCTCGAAACCGGTAGTGCATTAAAAGTTTTTTTGTGGAATTTGCATTTTTTATTTAATATGATCCCTAACGTTAACTACTTAACTGTGAAATTATAAGATTTACGTATGCGCATATTACATAACTATTCGCCTCGGTTGATCAGTTTTAATATTTTATTTTAAAAATTTAATGTAAAGCAAATCTAATCCTTCAGCTAGCTCAAACATTTTTGACACTCTCGTAATATATATTTAATGTTAGAAAGTATCTTAAAATTAAAGAAATATTTCTTATTTCAACATCAATTAATCGATCAATTTCTGGAGTATAAACTTATGTGGCAAATTTTCCAACGACAAAATTATAGCTTCCCTTTTTAGCATCTAAAAAATGTTGCAATATTTTTATCAAACCATTTCGGTAGGTTCCCGTCTTATTTCACGAACAAAATATCTTTCTTTCCACCAATTACTGTAAGTACCCAAATAGTTCTGTTTAGTGAAATTCATTTATTAACTCGAATTTTCCAGCGCTACACACGAAATATGAATTTAACTTCCTAAGTTCGCACACTTTTCTTCGAATGTACTTTCTCATTTATACACTTTCTGTTCAGGCATAATGTTCTGCAAAATATCCCGGAAAAGTTATATTTAAAATATCTGCGAGGATATAAGCTAATTAAATCTATATAATATGTGATTTTAATTAACGAAAACTGTTAACTAAATAATCAAACCCTAAAAAAATACGTTTGACATCTTAAAAGAAAATGAAAATATCACAGATTTAACCTATCGGTTTTTCGATCGTAATCCTAAAAATGAGGAAGATGATTACAGTTTACTAATGTCCATTCTCTTCTTAAGTTCCGAACGTCAATAAAGCTGAAGAGAAGCAAACACATACACTTCGCGAACTGAAGTCACAGAGACCGTCTTGAAAAGAAATAATGGGTATTGTTTCATACTTGTATGCGCGCTCAGAATAGATATCGCTATTTGCGATTCAAAGGAACTTCACTAACGTCTGGTATTTGCAGGATTAAATAGCTAAAAATGCTTGCTATTTTCCATTATGTTTCTTCTTAACCATCTGGGAAAAAGAAAGCCAGTTACTACCCCGAAAATTGGAGGTTACACTACATTTCGTTATAAAAGTAATAATAGAAAGGACTTTATTCAGGGCGAGATGGAGAGGGTTAAGACTTTTCTTAAATTTAACCCTTCGTCATATAAATTAAACAAAGAGATATCTAGAAAAAGTACATGGACTACTTTGTGGATTTAAAAAACCAAATCTAAGAGTTTAGGAAAATATTTCCACTGCTGGAAAACCCCCCCTATGAGGAGGGTGTGAAAAACCTGCGGAACCTACAGGTAGAAATACTAAATTCGGTGATGAAATTAGATTAAATGAAATATAAAGACAAGAAGACAAAGCAATAATATCATACAAAAAATAGTTACACATTTACATGTAAGTAGGTAAAAAATATGCTGATAAATATAATAGTATATAAACAATTTAAAATATAAAAAGAAAAAATAATAAATAATAAATAAACTATTTATTTAAAAAACCTAGTCTAACAGCTTCGGAGAAAATATCCACTGCCCCCCTTTCACACCCTCCTTAAAGAAGGGTGCGAAATACCTGCGAAACCTATAGATCGTAAAAATTAATTTAGTGATGAAATCCGTTTGAATAAGGTGTAAAAGACAGGAAGACAAACTAATAATATCATTAAGAAAAAAATAAAAAAGCAAATAATGGAAAAGAACATAAAATAAATAGCACTCAATACTCATATTCCCAATTAAATGAGGAAAACAAAACAAATAGGATCGTAGTTTGGACACGCAAATCGTTCCTGACAAAATGACCTAATGGATGGACGTGCAGGCTAATTTATATCGCCTGAGAAAAAGCACTTCTCCTGCGTTTCGACCGCCGAATTCTATCCATCCTCATTGCACTCGATCGCGTATCCCATCCACGGAGCTACTGACAGTGGTAGTACAAGAATACCACTTCCACTAAACAAGAAATGCCGCTGTGAAGGAGTAAAGGGCCTCTTCATGGCCAAGAGCTTTCGGCGGCACATTTCCCGGTACTTTTGTACCTCGATTCCTGTTCAACTTTTGCCTCCAGCGAGAAGTGGGCTGCCGTGAGGCTTTGGATTTCAACCGGAAATTTTCAGCTACGTTCCGCTGGATTTTGAAGACAATGAGCCATCACACTCGGCAGAAGCAGTGGTGTATCTCCTTCAAAGGCCAATGTCAAGTGTCGCGTTTACCTTAAGGCGCTGATAAATCGTAAAGCTCCTATTTTTTATGATTCCGATGATTTGGTTACTTGACATAGTTTGAGTTTAATTTTTCACATTAAAATTAAGGCGTTATCAATTTTCCGAAAGAAGTGAAATCTATTTCGGGCACAGTAACAAACGAATACATCATCTCGTGGTGTTTAAAAAATATAATAAATAGAATTAACCATGTTTTACTAATAACTCTCGTTGAGATTTGTAAAGAAATCTGCCGTTTTTACGGTAAACACCAACTCTTATTTCTTTTCGTCTTTAAGGCGTAGAAAAGATGCATTACTTCAAATGATGACGGGAGCGATTAATTGGTGGTTCCACAGTTCATAAACCTTTTCAGTTTGATAATTATCTTTCAATAATTAATTTTACAAAATATAGTTATTTGCATGAAGATATGAAAATAACTGATTACCATCATTTTTATTAATCGTTCGTATCCGATTTTTATCGCACTTTATTTCAGCCATGATTTTTTAAGAATTATTATTGGTAAAAAGTTAAAACAGATCTCTTAAACAATCCGATTTTAAGATCATGTCTGAAGGTGTTACGGTTATGTCAGTTAAGGAGGTCAATGAATTCAAACAAACATTAATGTCAAACATCATCCTTGCATATAACTCATAAGTTCCGTTGCTTTTATATACAGTGAAATGAAAGCATAGCCTAGATAAATCTAAATTATAACTAAGTATTGAAACCTTTTCATACGTTATAAAAGGTTTATAAATATCAATATAATTTTTAAAAAGTACGGCTGCATATAAGACACGCTTTAAATAATGCATCGATTAGAATATTTTGACCTGTCATCAAACCCACATACTCCCATCAAATCGTAGCATCCACGTTAGGGAAAATACCACCTTCCTAAAAGCTGTTTAAAATTTTTTTCAAGGCATACTGAGCTTGTGCGGGATTATTAAAGAGGAAACTAAACTGTAAAATTGATCAAAATGCATCTAAACAATACAGCTCTTTAAGAATTCATTTACTTAAAAATGAATGTATAGAGACTTGATAGTTAAATAGAATCCACGGTTCTGATTCCTTTGCATAATTTTTTTGCTGTTGGTATGAGAATCATGTCATTAAAATTCAATTTCTATAAAACGGCTTTTCACAGAGAGAGTAAAGTGCCATGTTTTTTCAAAATATATACGGCAACACCAAGGAATAGATTAAAATATTCATAGAAGGGCCTCTTACGTAGAAACTACAGTGACAACTTCAATATCGCGATTTTGGCCGATAATATACACGTAATTAATAATTTACAGATGAAAGATGAAAGCTAACGCAACTGCTTCACAATAAAAACTGGAAAAAAAACGACTAGATTGCCCGCGGCTGTGTACTAACGCTGGGCAAGTAATACTGATGGAACTATTTATGCCACGTTCGAACTCCAAACACCTGAAAAATAGGAACTACGATATCCTGTTCTCGAGAAATTAAAAATACTACGAACTTGAAAACTCTAATTTCCTCGTGTGTCCGCCTCACCTCCATAATTGCGCTAGTAGGAAATACGCAATTTCCTATACCTTGGAAAATGAAACGAGCGAGTTTTCACCGAAATTATACCTACATAATGAAGTTCGCATAGCTTATAAAAATTTCAAGGAGATATTAGACACGCGAAAAAAGCCATAACAAATATTATCGCGAGGCACCTCTTGATTATATCCAGTGGTGGAGGGATATAAATAACACCAATTTAGAAATGCATTCGGGTGATGTACAGAGGCTAAGCGACCATTATCTTAGTGCAGTAAAACTGTTCTGCCTTGACTGAGAAACAAAAGCAAAATTGCTGGATATAGAAGGAGAAAAAACAGAGGCAGATTGGGTTTGCAAATAACTGCGAAGGTATAAAAAGGGGAAGTAATGGAAATTAGAAGAAAAGATGCATGTAGAACTAAGAAAGAGACTAGTGAACTGATATATTTGGAGTTTTTTACTATATAATTATGTAACTTCGACGGGGAGAAAAGCAGATGAAAGGCGTTTAGAAGCATGTGGAAGAAGATGGAGGGAATAAATGGTAAGACAAAGTAAGAAATTAAGAGGTTTTAAAGAGGATAAATGAAAAAGTCAATCATGGAGATAATCAGGAAGAGGAAAAGGGAATCGGCTAGAAAATTAGTTAAGAAGGAATGGAATAATAACATCAGCGATAGAAGAATTGGTGGATGGAAGGAAGATGAAAGGAAAGAGAAAAACAAAGATGACAGATGGCCTAAAAGGTAAAGATGGATACGGGAGAATGAAGAGATTAGCTCAAGACAGGGAAGGATGGAGGAGAACATAATTAAAGGATCTGCCCACAGGCAAAAAAGAGGTTAAAAGAAAGAAAAAGGCTTTTAATATAGTAGTATATAATAATATGCGGTCAGTTACCTACAGCTCAAGGAAATGGTGTTACTAAGGAAATGTTAGGTTACACAAACCAATGAAGAAGTAAAACGTTTAAATATGTAAAACAACCATCGTTTATTAGAGGTTAAAGACTTCCAATACTTTCCAATTTCCATTTCTTTGCCGGTAACCCTCTTCTCATCTGCCGGTGTTCGGAGAAAACAAGGGAGGATACCGCACTTTAATGACACTCCATAGAAAATTAATACCCAACACCATACTGTTTTTCCATTGTACCTATTCACTCCTGAAGAAGAAAGCATCGCTTTCGAAATACACATTTTCTGAGTGTCATTGCACGGCTGTTGTGGATTTTTAACCTCTAATTCTTAAACAGCCGTATTCCAAATTTTCCTTTCTTTACAACCATAGATTACGTTTTCAAGCCGAAAGAATCCACAAATCTTTTCCAAATCGTCTTATAAATTAACCATTAACTTGCATGATGGGTGTACGATTCCTAAGAGAAGTCTTTCATTGAATTTCTCTCTATTTTTAGATCTCAAACTGCTTACCTGGAGAAATGTAACGATACGTCCAATTACACTAGAGGCTGAGCCCTGAATTTTAACATTACTATATTCAACGTCTGCGCTCAATAGTGGTGTTTACTACCCCCAACTTCCGAAAGGACCATATTCCCAGGGAAACTCGTTCATCTCCCGGCGAGCACGTGCTGAGCATATCCCAAGTACAAACGGCCCGGCGGGGCATCAATTGGAAGCAAGGCCATCATGAGTAGGAAGCCAAGCCTCCCCGGCGATGCTCCAAAGTTTTTGTTTTTCTCCCTTGGCGATGATGCATTTCCCCCAAATTTCTTATTTTCTTGGAAGTAGATTACTAAACAACTGCAATTTCACCATTAGGCCTACTCCTTTACGAGGTGGAAAGCTTATGAAAAGACAGTTTTGTCAGTAAATGCAACTAAAACTGACTTTTTTGACGATACCAGAAGTAAAGAAGAAACAAATCTATATTAGATAAACTATAATATATTAGAAATTATATAAGAAGACTGTATGAAATATCACTAGTTCTTTGTTCCTCAGATTTAAATAAATGGTTAGTTTTGACGCATTCACGTAATTTCCGATGGATTAATTAATCACAATGAATGATTGCGCCGAAGCTGGCAGAGTAACTAGCTAAATCTGTGGAAACAATTAAGTTTGTTTGTAAATAAATAATCCAAATTTTCCACCAAGTTAAGATCAAAACTATACATTAAACGATTTTTCTTTGCATTATTCATGAATAACTAGATTTATGCTTGAAAATTTCATTGGTGTCGTTTTGATTTTGAAATTTAAGCTGCGTCACAAAATTGAAAAAATTACATCTACCGTAAATTTCATTTATTAGAATTTTTCACTAATTTCACGTTTCGTGAGGGATATTATTGAATTTTGATCCGGAAAAAATCTCGATATCTCCACTTCCATAACACTGAACATATAGCACACTTTCCTAACGAGTAAATGTACATGACATTAGCTATATATAATTAATTACGTTTTCGATGGTTAAATCGGGTATTTTTATACGATGTGATAATTTTTTAAAAGGATAGGCGGTAGACAAACTAAAATTTGTCTTTCTACTACAAAATCTGCTTATCAACCAAGTACACTAAATTTTTTTCTCTAAATTTTAAATGTTTTTTTCATAGATTTTAATGAACTTCTCCTTCTTCTAATCGATTAAATAATCATATTTTTAGAAACGTTTAGAAGATCTCTAACTTAAATTTCATTGGCATGCCAAATGTAATGGAACAAGGACAGAATTAGGAATGTTTAAAGTTATAAATAATACTACCTATTTAAGATACAGCGAGTATTTCTGAAGAATGCTAAAGAAAATACCACAGAATAGTTCAATTTATACAACTTTCGAACGATCTCCAAATACCCCAAAGTCAATTAGTATTCCAACAAGATAAAGCGATGCCTGTATATAAGACCAGTAAATGTTAACGCTTCAACCGTAACGAGAATTGGCTTGACCCCAGAAACGAGAAAAGCAGTATTTTCAGAAACAGTCAGATGTGATTTGCGAAACACCTTCCTGGACATAGGGACTTGAAAAACACCTGCCTATCGGCCACCGCAGAATAAAATGAGAATAATCCTTTATGGTCTTGTTGTCCACCAGATGTGTAGCACTTCCGCGGGTTTAATGAAGAATGACACAGCGTAAAATTCGATACATATGGAACGGGCATAGATATATTCCCATATACCCAGCTTTACTTCCCCGACATAACTAACTCAAAAAGAGAAGTAATTTGCAAAAAAATATATATATATCTAATATGAACGTCAAAAGTGTGTCTACCAGCAACCTAACGTGAGGAACTAGGTGACCTACGAGCTGAGACGGCTTCCTTTGCACATTTCCAAATCCAGACGATTACAAAACAAAGAAAAACCTCCTCAATAGCATAAACAAGTTCTGTAAGTACGTTATTCCCTCAACAAACATTTTTTCGTACTCTTTTTGTCGATACGATCAGTTTAGCGAACATGCTTACTCGAAAACGAATCAAATCAAAAAATATATGGGAATTGCATCAAAATAAATAAAGCTTTATAGCAAATTTAAACACAAATTCATCAGTTTTTTGTAAATTCCACCAATTATTATTGTACGACCAGTTTCGGCAAAAGTACGGCCATTCTTAGGTACCTTCGACAAGAAAATCAGCGTATTTCTGCTCTAGTTTGGCCAAATTTGCCTTCCTGGAATTACGAATATAATCAATATGGCTTTACCGGATATCTAGTGTAAGGTACTTGAGAATGGCTGTATTTCAGCCGAAACCGTACAATAAACATCGGTGGAAATTCCGAAGAATTGTTGATTTATTTCTAACTTTGTCATAATGGCTTTCTACGATATTCGGCCAACTCATATAAATTATAAAAGCTTTATAGTATTACTACTCCGTAGGTATACTTATGAATACTTTAGTTAATAGCTGCTGTATATACAGGTATATTGTTTGAATTCTTGTTAGGTTACATTTCTTGTATTTCACATATTTTCCAGAATTCGCCATCTTCTATGATACGTGAACTAAAGCTGACCCCGAATGCATCGAGCTCTTTCACCTTCGGAGACAAACGCAGATATATTTCCAGTAATTACAGACGAGATCGTGGGATTTTCCGTATGTGGTTCACTCCTATCTTGAATTCCAAGATGACACATAATCACCACAAATACACACAACTTATAGCTGAAAGATGTGGACATATCCAATTTCTTGAGAAACAAACTTCCTTTCCCAAATACCAGTCTGCATTCGTAATAAACATTTTAGAGGGTATGTTCCTTTAAATATGGCCACAAAGTGGATCCAAAGAAACAAACATTTCCGGATGAAGAAACGGGTAATCCTGTGAACAGTACCAGATGAATGCATTCCATAGCGGCACAACACTTCCTTACATCTCGCCTACAAAGAATTGTTATCATTTATTTCCTCTTTCTGATTCTTCATGCGATGTAGCCCCATAAAAGTTTCCGGGAAAGAACTTCCTTGCCTTTAATCTCAATCATCCGCAAAAGTTCGATTTCTAAAGAGCCATCTTTATGAATCCTATGAATAGAATTCTCTTTGATACGCGCTAGCCTGGAATGCGGTGGTTGTGTGAGATTTGGTGTCTATAACGCAGGGAAATAGCTTTCGTTGAAATCCGTAGAGCATGTTTATTTCTCGGGCCTCGTTCGGTCCTACGAAATGGATCTCGAAGAAAAATAAACCTATTACTCACAAAGAGAGAGAAGAATAATTAAAGCATTATGAATGACTTTTGAGGAAGGAAGGCCATAAAATGGTAGCGAGAGAAGGTCGTAAAGAAACTAGCGAATGTTTTGGGGATAATTAATCGTAAATATATAGATGCTTTGATGCCTTAAGCAGAGCATCTATTGCGATAAATACCCTTTTCCGTAAAAATCTCGGGACTATTTTCTGGAGACTATAAATGGCTTCCTTGAAAGTGTTAAAACACTGCTAATCCATAAATATTTGTGTGAAAGTTTGAATTTTATTTTATTGAGAAAGAAGCCGATTTATAATAAAATGTGTAACTGATAATTTAATTAATTTTTATTGTATTCTAATAAGAAAATCATTTCATAGAATCTACCAAAAATTTCAACTTACGATCAATATTTTGCAGTACTGTAACATCAAAGAGATCTTTGAATTATATGTCATTTATTTAAGGTAAAATTTAGCTTAATTAAACAAATTCCTATGAGCTGATATTGTGCAGAAACGGAGCAGTTTACCTTTATTAAAAACCTCAATACAAATATGTTTTTCTGGTAAATAATGCTGCATTTCCACGAACCCTCACACCAACGATAACTCGAAAGTACTCAACTAAAATTTTCGGCCGGCGTTTTTGTCGACGTGATAATTAAAGGCAAATAATCCTAGATAAACGGATTTGACGCAAAAAAACTCTCCTGGCACGTATTTGCACAGCTGTGTAATGCTCCTCTGTGAGCAATTAGCAACGATTAAAAGCGTGGACCGGCTGAAACAAATTGAATACCATTTATGGAGGATCCTTGTTGGTGCAGGAAAAACATCCAACAAATATAACTGAGCCTCAAAATTAATTCCAGCTAGTTTTTCCACCCATCCAAACTCGACCACGCGATCCGATTCTGTAGAATCTTCCAGTTGTTTTTACGGGCACGAATACTCGACAAAATCCCGCGCCACGGGAAGATTCGCCGGTCCGGGGAGAAAATTGGCTCCGTATTTAGGGTGAGGAGGCAATGAAAAAAATCCTCGGGCGATCTATCACCGCGCTGAGGGAGAAGTAAGGATCAAACAGACCGGAAGGGAAAGTAAACAATCCGGGGGGCTGCGAAAAATTGCGTCGAAAAATAGCGCGCTTCCCGCCTGGAGCTTATGCAACCGTCGTCATGGGGAAAACTTGGCGTGGTCGCCGACACCCCGGAGTCCCACGGGTAAGGACGAGGCCTGCTCTCCGCCTACCTTGACCCTCCTGCATTTCTTGGCCGCTATGAGCCTCGACTTCTTTCTGAGTGACTCCAGAGGAGCGTCTGCAGGTACCACTGTCAGCAGTCGCCCCCAGGCGGCCGGTGGATGAAATGCGGGGCGCCGTAGCTTATCCCGGAGAAGCGCCGGGAGTAGAGAAGTAAGGGAAGGAGGAAGAAGACGTAAGAGGAGGAGTCAACTCACTCGTGCTAGGGTCTCACGCTAACTATCGGGCCAGCAGCATCAGCCGGAGGAGGGGAGGGATGGAGAGCGGGGGGGGCAGGGAGGGGGGGAGGCGCCGGGCGCAGCCGCCTCGTGGCAGCACCGTTGTGGGAGGGAGAATTTTGGAGACGAAGGTTTCACATCCCTGGCTCCTTGTATCCCTACATCTCTCCCCTGCTCCCCCCGCGTCCGGTTTCCTTCGGCTTCCCATTATGTTATTTCGTTAGCGTTCTAACAAGTTATTGTTCGGTCGAGTTTGAAATTCTCGCTTCCGCCTTGGGTGATTAATTACGTTATTACGTATTATTTTCGTATTTGAAAGAAGTGAGGCTGCTAAGGATTCTGTTCTGAAATTTTCCACGGAGTCTATCTCAGAAAAAATTATATTTTATAAAGAATAACGAAAAAATCACTCATACCTATCCCAAATGGTAAAGCTCTAAGGCTTTTTCCGTTATTTCTTAAAATGGAAGCCTATCACGAAGTCGAGCCAGGATTAGTAGAATCAACTTAGTATTTTTCTTATCCACAGCTAATTTTTCCTGTTCACTATTAATCTAAACTAGCTTTTACTATTGTTTACTAATTAGATATACTTTGAAACTGACGATAGCTTAAATGAAGAGGCTTAAAGAAGAAACTTTAAAGTCTCAATTTTACACTAAATGAAGGTGTTATTTAATTTAATTTTGAAATTAGTACGTGCAAACTAACAACTGGAATTGCAACGAAAAAATTAAAAGCTTCGTTAATGTTTAACTGCTTAACCTTACTTTGATTTTCATTTACATGATTAAAAGATACGGTCGTCTGAAATAGCCGATGTGGAATGATTGCAACCCTTGATTCACTTCTTAGGGCACCTAGCCTAGGATAAGACGAGGAGCCTAAACTAAAATTTGAAAGAGACATATCTCCACAATAAATATGTCTATAGCGTTTCTTTACACAAAAATTATTTTTAATGGTTGGTAATACAAACTAAATTTAATAAAATTAAGATACAAAATTTGAATATTCCACAATTTGAAGAAAACACTTGCGACCGGTTTCCAGGTGAGCCTTCATAATGCCTGATGCTGGACTTAAGGTAAAATTAATAAGGATATTTTCCGGAAGCAGCCCCCCTATGGCAAGTTTATTAATCTGCACGTATTCACATACGTATCATTATTACTAGATTCTAATTAATATATTGAAACCTAACTTCGAATCGTACTGCACATGTTTACTGTAGAAGTTAATTTTTACTCCGAGTATGCAATTTTGCTTTACGCCCCCTTAATTACAGGTATACCTGGCTGTTTAGCTATTGTGTCTATTTGTCTTATTTATCCTATGATATTTTGTAGCTATTCTAGATATTATTTAACTTTCTAAAAATTGATTGAAAAAATTTAAAGTATTTTTTTAATTAGATCCACAAATTTACTGATTCTTCGTTTAAGTATTTTACAAAGATAAATCTCACGATTAAAGACATCACTTCTTATTATTTTTTCCGGTGGAAAACTATTTGCGGGCAAAAAAAGACTGAAATTGCTATTTGGAATACATTAGAAAGTTATTAATGATCTAGTATCGAACTATCGAATGAGAAATAAAATGTAGCCTAGAAATTGCTGCATCGGTAAATAGTAATGAACTGAATTAGTTATCGTTAAGTACAAAATAGAAAGCCAGCTTATTAGTAGAGATACAAGTCGTGTCTAAGTAAAATACGCAGCATCTCGGTATACGTAATAATCCTATGGTGCAATGACTATACAGGACATAATAGCATGACTGCTTTGTAATACGAGGTAATACACGAAATAAAGTTTGAAAGGAATAATTCATTAAACAAAAGAGTTACTCCCTTTAATAGTAATGTATTTTATATTAAACAGATCAACATATTTTTCAAGTTTTTTCGTTTTGATTTTTAAGACCTTAAGTATCTTTTCCATGTCTGAACTGCTGCTTAGTTAGGGCTTACTAACAAGGGGAACACAAGGATTGTGGGAAACGTATTCATACTAAACTTTCAGGTCAAATTCTCTGCTTAAAAATAATGGACATTTGTCCAACCGTTCAAATCAATGGGCCTTTGTTTATGAAGAAGTAGTCACTGAAAATAAGATATAGGCAACACCTCCATACACATTCATTACCATGCAGATCTCGAGATTTTCCAATTGTAGATTGTAAGAAGGAATACTTAAATAAATGGCTAATGGCTTACATTATGAACCAAAATGGCATCATTAAAGTTCTACTTAGGCTATCCATTTAACATAATAACTCCTAAATCTTTCATAACAATGACTAATAAATACAAATGATTCCAACCTCTCCGCTTATTTTTATTGGTTAACAAAATATCATTTGCTAGAGAAATTGAGAGAATTGGGTTATCAAGGCATTTAAAGAACAGCTTTATTTTATACGTAGAAACTTTTCTTTATCTTATGTAATAAGATTTGTCTTAGGGCACATTCTTTTCGGTTCGAGGAAAAACGACTGCATTGTGTACTGCGTAAATGTATGCGTTCCCTCTCCTTGAATTTCAATTGCGAATCCTCTTGTCTGCTACACCACATTCTCTTGATTTCAATAACAAATGAAGACGCCTGTATAACTCTCTTTTGTCTGCGGTCTTTCCTATCATTGCTCTCCTAAAGTTCCTTTCTTCTTTCCATCACAATCCCCACCTTTAAATTCAACGTGAATGCTGCCGATGTATTCCTAGCTCCTTTCAATCTAGCGAATCCAATTTTAGCATGCAAAGGGACTGAGGCAATACGCCTTAGCAACACCTTAACTTATCCTTTCTTCTCGATATCTGAGAAAAAGCGATACTTTGTTGAATTCAAACTAGACCCTCACCAGATTGTTTGGAAGATACATCTATTTTTATCCGCGAAATTTTTGGATTACGTCCATTCCACATAAATTCACTTTCAAAACTTTATTTAATATAATTAATTTGAAATGCAAATAATAACTTAGTGAAGCTGTAAAAGTGCTCAGAGAGCGCACTTTCAGAGTTTATCGTGACGTAACATTATCTCGAACGTATTGTATGTCTGTATTTTCATTCGGAGTTATGACTCAGTAACCTATTATAGCTATAACTATACTGACCCGTAAAGAAAAAGAAAGGTGTTTAAATCAGTATTACGGATTTATATCATATGATTCCTTGTTTGCTACTGTTAGAGAGTTACTTCCAGCGACTTGAACCGGATTAGGTACACAAAGAATCGGATCGGAAAATTGAATTATTTCATCTCTCTTTAATTTTCATGTCTGCATCGTTACAAATTGAAAATTTTGATTGAATGAATACAACCACCCTGTAAAACGTTAATACCATGTGTAATGCAAATTATCAATGTTGTGGCCTAAACATTTACAGCAAATTTTATTTTACTGAATATTTTTAGAGATCTGATACTGCAGCAAATATAAAAATGGTTGCTCCGAGTTTCCGTCGACATTGTGAGCTTGTAATCGTGCAAACACGCTTTATGGGCCATATGAAGTTGTAATTATCAACGAAAACGATAATTATCCCCTAATATAATTTTTATTTCGACTTATAATAATTATAATTAAAGATGCGAATAAACGAAGAACCAAACCGAGTTTGAACTTTTTAGACTCATCTAACGAATTTTGATTCCGCTTGGGCTAACGCACATATTCACGAAACAAGATGGTGAAATAAAGTTTACTAAACACGAGAAATAGTAAAACTTAAACCCTTAGCCTTAAAATTCATGAAATATCAACTATAAGGTGATTCCGGGTGAGATGCCCCACAGGGAGAGATGCCCCACAGGGAGAGATGCCCCACAGGGAGAGATGCCCCACAGGGAGAGATGCCCCACAGGGAGAGATGCCCCACAGGGAGAGATGCCCCACAGGGAGAGATGCCCCACAGGGAGAGATGCCCCACAGGGAGAGATGCCCCAGCCACAATATTTTTAAGAAAAACCACAAGATTGCTCTTCTGACGGTGTGTGTCTGTCATTTGGAAGGCACCCGTCTATCAGCAAGAGTTTGTCGGCGATTAATTCTTTTTACGCAGTTTTATAACATCATTTCAAGTAGGCACTCTTTTTTCCGCCCTGTTATAAGAAAGGGTATAATGTTTCTGGTTGGCATCTGTTTAAATGTTTGAATATTTTTAATTAAAGGGCGAAAACTTGTAGCTATAGGTTCATCTATTATCCACGTGCAGTAACTGGCCATCTTGGACAAAGTGTAGCCCCACCGGCTCTAAGGGCATCTCTCCCGTACTGAAAGGATAGACGACCCACCTCTTCTCGGGATAGATGCCCCAGTGCCATCTTTAGGTATATGTGCCCAATTAGTATCAATTTAACTTTAAGGTGATACTGATTAAGGCTTTTTTTCAAGTAAACGTTTTTAATCTACATTTAAACTTAAATTCAATATTAAATCCACGGTCGAATGCATTTTATATACGATCAAAAGATGATGAAGTGTTAAGTAAGCACTAGGGTGGTGCCTTTTGCCACTTTTTTCTGATCGAAACGTAATACCCGGAGAAGGTGGCACACTCACATTAAAATTACAAATAAAATTTTTTTCGAAATTAAAAAACATCTGTGAGAATTTTTGCCTCGAAGTTTCGACAAAAACATCAAAATTTTCATGATTTTTTTTCAGTTGAATCGACAATATTTTGCGTGAGAAGATGTCGCTTGCAAAAACACTGATGACCGAGCCTCAATATGCTATTTATATGCTTCTAGAGAGGGGCTGAGATGCCTCCAAAAATTTTTGCAAAAGAAACTATTCAATAGATTTTAAAGTTAACTTAAACGTATTCTTAGATCCTGAATTTAAGTTATATTTAACAATTATATATATAACAAGCGCTTTCCAGATTAAGTTCAGTTTAAGTTAATGGGTTACCTCTCCCACAGAAGTAGGGCGTCTCAGCCGGACACTCGAGAGGGATGGCCAAATGCATGGATGTAGAAAAACTTTAATATTTAGTAATAAAATGTTTTTAAACAATGTTTTTTTATATCCTGTTAATAATCAATAAATTTTCTATTATATCACGCAGTTTCACATTCTTGTTATCACTGAGGTCATTGTTATGAAGTCATTTCCTTAGGTAGGGCATCTCTTCCGGAATTACCTTAGGTCAAATATATTTTATGTTGCCTATTTTTCCTTACTATTAAATTTGGTAGTTAAAGAAATTCGGAGGCGTTTGACTTAAAGGAATGAGTTCCAGGAAATCATGTTTCGTCTTTCGAAGATATCGGCGTGCGAATATGGTTTTGAAAAGATTAATCTTCGTTGGTTGAGATATATCATAGCAAGTACTGCAATTCTAATTTCCACTGGGAAAAATGCTTTCAAAAAATCCTCAGATGGAGCGATGGTAAAAAGAGAAAAGTCCCTGATATACACATCACGAGATTGGGGCAGACTAAATGATAAGGTTGAACGCAATTTCCCCCTAAACCACACACCGCAAGGCGGCTAGCACGGTATCTAGGAGTAAAAATAAAATATAACACAGGTTGTACGGTTCTCTGAGACCCTGAAAGTATAAACTCTGTTGGAATGGTTAAATTTCAATTGAGAGCAAACACGAAAATCTTCAGAGATCGCAGTCGATATAAGGCATCGATGAGCTAAACGAAAATGATCTAACAACGTTCCAAGTACTTAAGAGTTCGATACTCTGGGAAAATGACTGTAATTCAATCGTATCAGCGATTATCCAAGCAGAAGCGTTTTTCTTTCGTAAAAATGGGTTCGATGTTCGGCGGAGGTCAAGTTGTCCACCCTGCATCGGTTTACGTTCGGAGAAGATTTATAAATTAACAGGTAGCAGGTGCACCACGGTCTAGTAAAACTTAATATAATAGCTTGGTGAGAGTCAAAACATAGATCATATGCCTATTTCAAAAGTTGCATGGCTGGGCCCTGGAAATCAATACGCTATTGATGATTGTTTATTATCCGTGGTTTTTGGGTTCTCTTCCACGTTTTTTGTCTTAGTCGGACGACGTTTCGACCGCATTCCAGCAGTCATCTTCAGGTCGAATGCAGACCTGAAGACGACTGCTGGAATGCGGTCGAAACGTCGTCCGACTAAGACAAAAAACGTGGAAGAGAACCCAAAAACAATGAATAATATACCTGAACGCCACGGAAATCTACGAAGTTCTATTTATGATGATTGTTTTATTACTTTAAATTATTTTCTGTCGAAATTTTAGTGTGCTGTTCAGTTTTCAGCAGCCTTAAGATCTGGATCAGTACCCTCACATGGATTTGACAATCCTCCGGTTGAAAAAGACAGCAACATAAAGTATGCATCCCACATCGGTGCATCAACGGTTATAGTAGATTCTAAAATTTGAAACAACCACACCTTCCGAGTAGAGCTGGTAAACGTTTAAATAAGTAGGACATAGGCAAAGATATTCTGGTAAGTAGGCATAGATATTCTGGTAAAAAAAAATAAGTAAATACAATGGCTGAGTTCGGAATTTCAATATTCTAACGGAAGAGATTACGGGATCATTCCAAGAAGTTCTGAAAAAAGTCGTTATCAGGACGGAAAATTAATCCAGGTTGTTTTTACTTTGGGGTGCAACTAAGTCTCCAAGTGAAACTGATGTGATTACAAACCGTCACAGGCGAGTGGTGCCTCGTAAACAGTTAATGCAAATATAAACTTTCTACTCACCAACCAAACAATAAAATATATTCAAAGCCCGCACCGACTATTTTCTTCATCTCTTTCCTTATCGAACTAATATTGCGTTCATTAGTTCATCTTGTTTGTCACGTAAAGTTCATAAGTTCAGAAGGACTGCATTTACTCAAAAGAAAGATAGATGGCCAGATAGGAAAAAATTGCCCTTACTAAGTGACTGTTTATATAGTAATTGTAGAAATCCTTTCCAATGTATAACTCTATTCTGATGGATATGTTATTAAATATCGGAAAAATACCTTGACGAAGACCAACGGCGGCCATCCGTAGTCCTCTGTCTTCTTGCAAATTCCAGTTCCAGTGTAGAATGTGTCTTCCATTCCTCTTCATCCCGAAAGGATCCTGATGATGAATCCATTATCTCTTGAATGTCAATCTGGAAATTTATTAATAATAAAAATCTTTATTGAGGGTAAAATTTCCCTCTTACTTCTACAACAAGTAAATGGAATAATTTTTCATTGAAATTTTTACAATTAGGTACATAAGTAAAAGGATATATAAAATGATAAGGATATTAACATAATTTAAATTTAAATATATGTATAACGACTAATATTGTAAGGTAAATAGATAATGTAACGAAGTATAAACTGATTATAAACTAATAGAATCTAAGAATACAAAAAATACCATTCTTATTCAACAGTTAAGTATTTTCGAGAACAGAAAAATTGTAACAACATTTAGAATAAAAATAATAATAAAACACAATATTGTAAATGTTGACAATAGTAAAATAATAATAAAAAGTTGTAAGCATTACAAAAGAAAAAAATTATATAATGTACAATAATACAGATACATAATTTAAATTGAAATATATGATATGAATAAACATAATCATTGCGACACTGACGATGAGGAACTTCAGTTTGAAAGAGTCTGCTTATTAATTGATATCTACAATGGATAAAAGTAACCATCCTATTGATATGTATTTCAACTCCTTAAACCTGTCACCATCGATTACATTTGTAACCATTCCACTTTAGATTCACCACATTGAATAAGGAAGGAATATTGATTTGTACAAGGCAATTGAAAACGAAATTTCAGCATGAGCATGAGAAAGGAATTTCCAAAATGTTTGTCCTTACAAGATAGTTATTAGGGCAGCGGCCACGTAATTACGATACAAAAGGGAAAATTTAATTATAATCTGATTTTCAAAGCGTTTTATTGAGTAAATTATCCGATAATCGGGTTAACATCGATGGATCTAACTACTCGGAATTTGACGTAATTGTACAGTATAACACGCAACGTAAATCAAATACGTTATCCCCTCCCACAAGGATTTATCTTTTCTGTGTTTAAGACAAGTCTGAAATTTTTCGTGTTTTATTCTCATATCAATTAAAATAATGATTTAAAGGTGATTGTAATTACGACAGACGGAAGATACATCGAATTAAATTCAATTAAATTCAATACGTTTTCAAATTAAGCTAATTTTTACTCTAATCTTTTAACTACCTCCGAGATAAAGAAAGGTTATCACTAGCTGCTTGACACATTGCATCGTAGATACCTTTTACTGAGCTAAAATTGAAACTTCAGTTAGTTTTATGTGTCTGCATAATATGTGCTTCGAGGTATAAAAAATATTTCCAGAAGATGCGAAGCTGCACTGCTTGCAAAATTACATTTACTATTTCAATGCAAAAAATCACAGTAGTTCTCAGCAAGGGTTCAATGAAAAATAAAAGTACACTTTTCGACAGCTGCGCCAAATAGATAACTTTTCCAAAACGTTCACATATAAATTTACGTCGAAGTCTAAGTAACCTCCCAGTGAGAGCCAATGTTAGAAATTACCTAAGCTGTCGAAGCACTTTTAATAAAAAACAACAAAAAAACATCTAAGTAACCATGTAATTTAATCAAGTTGACCATCAA
Organism: Sympetrum striolatum; assembly: GCA_947579665.1. Taxonomy (NCBI): domain Eukaryota; kingdom Metazoa; phylum Arthropoda; class Insecta; order Odonata; family Libellulidae; genus Sympetrum; species Sympetrum striolatum. Next base: position 58,605,962 of record OX388349.1, read on the forward strand.
TTTTCTTGGATTTGCTGACTACTAATTTTGAAGGACTTAGAATATTTAATCACCACTATCAACTAGACATGGCGTTCTTGGTACGACTCCTAAAACAGCAGCCTTACTCTTAAGTAACTCAGTATTGAAACAGTACGTGGGCTTTGGACACCAAAAATAGATTTCTATTCCCCCAAGCAGTCCTTCAAGAAGTTGCTTGATACTCAAAGTTATTTCGAATACCAACGATGAGAGAAGACTCTAGTAATTCCCACTGAGTTAGGCATTTTAAAAGAGTGAGCAATCATAATCCAAGAAGGCAACTTAGAAGCTCACAAACAAGATTAGAGATTGTGTTAGAATAAACAAAATGTGACGTAGGTGGACATGAATTGCCCATCTACTCGTTTTCAGCAGAGAAATTAAGGGAATTCTCTAGGAGGTGAATGTGTTAAGCTATCTCTTTGAAGATTTTATTCTTGAAAGCTCTCATATTTACAAACTTGGCAGTGATATCCAAGTACTGGAAAAATGTTTGAGAAAGATATTTTAATCTGAACATACAAAAATCTAAATCTACGTAGCTGTGTACTATTTACCGCAAATTTACTTTCTTGATCTTCCCCTCCATGAGTACTACCAAATGCACAAATTAGGGGTTCTCTAACTGTATAAAAAGTAAAGGAAATTTAATCGCGCATACAATCTTTCAAAGAAGGCTTGGAATGTCGGAAAGAGTTATCACCAAGGAAGTCCAAGAAAGATATATAGGGGATAAGTAATGTTAAAGTTGGGAATCACAAGAGAACGAAGCGATATTCAAGGTATAACAAGGTTTAAACCCTGCAATAAACCATCGAATAGATAGCTCTTGAGTGGAGATATATTAAAAATAGAGATATCCAAAGCTAAAGCTGTATAATTTCCAAGTACAAATCCAGCCATGATTAATCACTTCAAATGCAACAATTTGGCCACGGTTAAGAGCATGTTTAATAAAATAGCGCGAATTATTTATTATTCACGCAAATATTTACGAGTTTACTTACGAAAATACGATAACAATTTTTCTCAAAACTCGGTTGAGTCATCGTTGAGGGTAGTTTCTGCAAAAGTATTTGTTCGGATTTGCTTGCACTCATAACTCATTCACTTCTAGAAACCTAATAAACCGAAATATATTCAATTTGACCCTCACTTCGCGCCTTCATGGACATTTTCTTATTACAAGAAATCGCCCACTTAACGGACGGCGCCGTTAGCTAAATTTATTTCACTTGAGATTCTGCGCGAATTTCAGATTATTAATCTTCGGGAGGCTTCACTTCAAGCCGGCGTTTCCAATGTTTATGAAGTGGATACAAGTTTTTGCGACTGGTCTGCTTCTTATTTGGCTAATGAAGGCGGGTCGAGTTGTAGATTCCTCTTCCGGACACGCATTATCTCTAAGTTTCGGCACAGGATGCTTGAATTTCAGAGGAAGCCACCCATTTCCACCCATTAGAACGTGTTTTAATTAAGCATCGGTTAATTACCGCACATTTCTCTACAATTAGTTTGCAAAAGCTGAGAAAGAAAATTTCCGAAAGTCAATTTAATTGATAAAGTTAGTTAATAACTTGTCTTACGTCCTCTGACATGCAACGGAAATTTATAAAATGAAGCTACTCAATTTTTATTAACTTGTGTATATATATTCACTAACGTGCATGATTCCACAAATATCGTGTCACCATCCATTAAAAAGGATATAAATGGTAAATTTCTCTATTTCGAGCTTAATAACTATATTTATTTATATGCTGAACAAAAAATGTAAAATAAGGCAACTCAAAATTTGAAGTAAGCAAGATTTTGTAGATCGTAAATCCAGAAAACTTGATTCTGACACATTATATTTTGGGTCCTTGAGCTGAAAAGAGTTTATTCTTTTATATTTTGATGAAAGCTACTTTTTTAGCTTATCTTTAGGAACGAAGAAAACTTTACTTTCCTTTCCTTAACCACTGCTACAACAGAAATTATGTTTATAAAATTAATTAAGGAGTATTTATTTAAATATGATGATATTGAATTTATGTTTTAAAAAATTGTATGAAATCTATTATGTTGAATTTTATGATTTCATTATTATAATTTATTTTGTAAATTTTTTAATACGCATGGTCTACATTTTATTTTATGTTATGTAACAAATTAAATGGCTTGTGTATTATTTGCCAAGTAAATGAAGAGTCGGTAACCCCGAAACAGGTGGCTGTCACCTTAGGGGTACCTATATTCCTGACAATTGTTGTATAAAATGTAATTTATCCAGGGCTGAGGAATAAAAAGATTTCATTATTATTATTATTATACCCCAAAAACATCTAAGAAAATTTAGTGCCCTATACTGCCCCACCTTCCCCTATCAAGTGGAATGATCACAAATTACTTTTTCTCCAAGAACTACGTTTCCAAACCTTCAATCACGCAGTAATCGTCAAAACGTGCATCTTTCCCCTTGTTAATGCCCTTACCGCTGAAATCTGCGTTGAAACATTCCTAGTTTAGTAAAAATAAATCGATGATAAAATATGTTTTTATCGAGTACATTCTTAGGTCTGGAAACCTAATAAATGTTGACAGCTCACTATAAAGAAGTATGGTGGAACTGAAATAACTTCGGATATTTAGGCTGATGGAAACATATTTGTTTCATTTTAAACAGAGAAATGTTATCGCAAAATGTACATCCACCCAATACATTGTAAACATTGCACATTTCTCTCCAATTTAGATATGATTTATCATAAACAAAATGGCTCCTATATTTCAAATGATTTTTATGGGGGCAAAAAAGCGATACAAGCAGATTTCAAAATCGTACCGAGGCAGTTTTCCGCCCTGGGGAATGCTCTTACAGGTTCCATGTAGAAAATGGAAAAGAAGTGCCTTAGCAGTTATTAAAGTAAAATTGACACGAAATGGTAAATTAGTGATTAGAATATCTGCCCGAAAAGAAAAAAATCTGGGTTCGAGTCCCGGCCATGTCACTATTTTTCACTTGGGTCATCCTTGGGTTTTGAGGTGCAAGAGCTAAGATACGTAACGTACTTTCCCTTCCTCATTCTTGTGCATTTCTTTCAAGGGGAATCCCTTACTTGAAGAGTTCACGTTATTTTCTGTGATATATAGCAATGTAATAATTTCAAGAATGTTGTACAATAACCCTTATTGCATAGTATATTGATGTAATTGTATAAATATTATTTCAATGATGATGTCACCACCTGAGCAGTTCATCTGAAACATATATACAAGTAATAAATAATAACTGTCTCCAAATATTCCGTTCATAGTTTGAAATTGGCGCAGGATGGTAGAAATTAAAATACCTGCCCGTAAAGAGGGAGACCTGGGTTCTATTCCCAGCTATTTCTTTATTTTTCAATTCTATTTATGCTTAAATATTTGATCAACGAATGTATCAATGGTTTTTCGGATCCAACTTTGATTAAATTTTCGTGTTTGGGAACACAATCGTATTAAATACTTTTTAAGTTTATTGGTGTATTTTACTTTCTTAAGCTACATGTGACATGAAAGTACACAGATCTGATAAAGTAGTAATCGCTAGAACGAGATTTTCTTTAGAAAAACCCGCGAAGATAAAGTAATCTTTCCCCGAAAAGACCCGAATCTCGCAGTTTAAAAAAGCCCGAAAAGAAGCCAGAATATGCCCTATCGCGATCCACATGAAATTCAACGGGGGAGAGATTTTCTCACCCGAATCCACACTCCGGTTTTTATTCCCACCTCTGTAGCCTTCCGTGGCGAAGATTAGAGATAGGTATCGGATCGCGCTACAGTATCATACGTCATTTTTCATCTGCTCAACGCTCTTTCCTTTTTTACGTGTCCTTTGTTCCCGTACTACAATAGTGTCTTGGCATGCGATTCCTCCGACCGCTGACACCGCCGCAAAATAGAAAATATGCAGAATCTGCTCTGGCTTTTCCTCGCGAGTTATAAATAGAGGACTTCGAATGCAAAAAAGTTCGCCCTGAGAGAGGATATTCGATCCGAATGCAAACCGTGCAGTTGTGAATGCGCTCCGACCGACGAGAAGGCTGTGGGAAATGATATATCACTTGAATGAGTGAGAAAGATCTCAAGAAGTCTGACTAAAATGTAATTTATTCGGCGAAGGAACTCATTATGGAATCAAACTATTGGGTGTTATATATTAATAACATAAATTAAAGTATAGATTAGAAGGAGAGAAGAATATCAAGGGTGCTGAAAGTGGCACGCGAAAGATTTTTCAGTGTGTGAATCTCCTACGGCATTATTCTTGTTATGTCTGTCTGTAAAAGCCGGCTGGTACCTCAAGTCCTCTATCATTTCCTAACATGCCGTATTGTGGCGGATAGAGGCTTACTAGGAAGGATGAGGAGTGGGGTAGTTTTCCATAGCTCTCCTCGCCTACTACTAAAAGGCTCCCGGATAGCCATGTGGACAGTGAATTCAGCTTTGATGAAAGAAGTCCCGGGTTCGATTTCCACTGGAAGCCCACGTGCGAAATGAACTAAGCTTTCGCAGACCTTTTAACAATACTATTAATCCAACTAAAAGGAATATGTCCACATATGTGAACCACAATGATTCTACGACTAACACATTTCTAGGAATTTCACAAGGAGAAACTTAAATTAGGGTCACTATTCTATGTTACTCAAACCTCAGTAGCTTTAATGTAATCACTGCCACGAACTGTGACAGAAGTAAATTAAAAGATATGTTTTTTTCCTATCCTGTAGCAAATGACATGAAAAATACAAAGAGTACATATACACATCAGGATCAGGACAAGAAGTGATGAATTCCATCATTTAGTATCACTCAAACCTCAGATTCCTTACTTTTTTCATCTCATAAGCGAACCAAAAAGACAAATATAAATGAAAGATGATTTTTCTCTATCTGATTCCAAACAAATGAAAAATAATCCTTTCATTAAGGTATGGTAGCAGACAAATGCAATGAATTAAGTTAGTATTTATCATCAGCTTCAAAGAAATCATTCAGATGGCTTTTCAATTGGAAAAATCTGATGTGGCCAGCACATGACTTTTTCCATATATATAAGATGTAAATATTTATCTACGACAGTATTTTCGAACTCTATATTATTATTAGATAAGTGATTAATTTCTTTCATATTATCTTTTACGTCACAAACATTACAGATAATTTTTCGGGACATGTTCGATGAAAAACGATGAAGTGGCCTTTAGCCCCAGCGCCCAGAGCGCCCACAACGAACATAATCAACAACTTCCGGTTTATCAGTATTTCACAAATAACTCCTTTGCAATCAGTGATACAAAAATATGTTTCGTACAAAAGTTATAGTAAATTTTATTTTCTAAAAACTTCATAAATAATAGTTTGTACCTAAATATCATATTTATGGAGATATTTTGAAAACTGGAAATGAGTTTTGAAGAATGAAGCTCGACTTTCGGTTAATCAATTTACTTCAAAAACTAATCAACTCTAATGACATCAACCAAAATACTATATATGAAATTTGGTGTTGATCCAACAAATAGTTTTTATGATAGAGCGCCCACAAAGCACATAATCAGCTACTTCCGGTTTATCAGTATTTCACGAATAACTCCCAATCAACCGGTGATACAATAATATGTTAAATACAAACGTTATAGTAAAACACATTATCTAAAACTTTTATATGGCATACAATATACCTATGTATCATATTTATGGAGATATTTTGAAAACCGGAAATGAGCTTTGATGAATAAAGCTCGATTTTCGGTAAACCGATTTACTCCAAAAACTAATCAACTCTGACAGCACACACCACAGTACTATATATGAAGTTTGGTATTGATACGACCAATAGTTTTTACGTTAGAGCGCCCACTATCACACACACACATACACACACACAAACACAAATACATCATTCCGAAAATGGTCAAAATGTGTTCTAGGGACCCCAAAACATGTATTTCCGTTGAAATCTCGAAGTCGATGTTTTTCATGAAAACAATACTTTCTCATTACTTCGTATATGGAGAAAGTAAAAATGGACTAACAGACGTCACGTATACCACAGGGCAGTCCTCTATTTCATAATTTTGTCCCGTTGGAACGTCCATTGGAACATGGCGCCCGCCCAAGAATTCCCCGCGTACGAATCCCCCCGGGATCAATTCACCGGCCACGTTGGAACATAGTGCTCATCCCGTATTTATATGAAGGTAAACAGTAATGATGAACGTGCTTTCCTATGGTGTTAAGTTTCGCGATTTAATTCTTTAAAACTTTGAAAATATGGTTCAAATTTATATTCGAAATCTAAACTTATGGAACGGCAATTGACATTTTTCTCCTAGGTACACATAGAATCAAATTAATCCGTGGAACCCTACGGGCACGTTTTCAAAATTCATCGATAGATCCATCTATGGAATCATACATCCATCGATCCGTTTTCAAATTTATCGACGGATCCATCAAACTATTTTTATTCACCGATAGATCTACGATGCTTTCTGCCTTCGCTTCCATAGTGATTAATACCCGTTGAAGAGAAGATCGTCCTTATGATGGTAGCGAGTCAATTGTTAATTTCCATAACCTCATAAAAAAACCAGTAAAAGGCAACTTACAATATGGGATATACAATATTCATAATGCAATAATAAACGAATACAAGCATCCATGCTCTATTTGTGTTTCAACAGAGTTTAAGGATTATGAAGATGGAACAAGTTTAATATGCAACAGTAGCCATCTTGTCAAACAGCAGACAACCCAACGGACTGCTCTTAAATTCATCAACAATCGATAATCCATCGAAGTAATCAGAAAAACATCGATGCAATCCATCGCTCATTAGATTGATGAAATTAAAAATTTGCCCTATTCGTGGAGCCAGGGCCGTTTTTAGGTTACCTACGCAGCATACGCGGTCGCGTAGGGCCCCGCAAGCCAAGCCACAAAAAGGACATAGAACATTTCAATTAAATAAATAAAATTAAAAGCATAATAAATTCAATTTCCGTAGCATATTATGATATTTTAACGTTATATTTCGATAGCCTCACATGTAACGAATTTAAAACGAAAAGGTCATTCAACTCTCATTGGAATCGTTGCAATCATAGCATTGCAATGTTACCAGTTTTAATTTAGAAACGTGCTTTCTATAGCACGTAGAGCTATAAAATTAATTATTTTAATGGGATTTGGAAATCAACTTTTACAATGAATGTAATATGTATTCTATTAAATTATTATAGGGGGCAGCCTGGCACTGGGGTCTATAGGGTCCCATACAATAATTTTGCGTAGGGCCCCCAAAAATTATAAGAACGGTCCAGCGTGGAGGTCCAATGGGAATGGGATACCGGCTTAGAAACAACGATGTGACCCAACAAGAAGAAACCAAACTACACTTTCTCGAGTCTCAGACTATATTTATCCCTCAAAAACGGTCAATCTATAGGTTCCATTTAGAACCTGCGTATCTCATTTTTTTTTAATTGAATCTGCAGTCGTAATTTTGATTCGAATCTAATCTGAGGAACATCTGATATGTTTAGATACTAACGGCAAATCGTACACAGATATTCCTGCTATTCGTAGCATTTTTTGCCATGGATCATTCGACCGACCTACCGACCGACCGACTGCAATTTTATATTCCCTTTATCCTGATACGAATAGCCCTTCAATGTCATCCTTCAAATTACCCATTCTAAGAATGGACTTGGGTAGATTGACCAACAAATGCTCAAACAGATACAACGATGTAATTTCTGGTAATTAGTAGTAAGAAGAGAACACGAAAATAAAATATTGTAAGATGAGATACTTTAATCAACTATTATAGAGTTGAAACCTATTTTAACTCCTTTTCACTTTTTTTGACCGATTACGCTTCTTTAAAATTTTCAACGGTTCCATAGCTTCTCATCATGGGGAAGAATAAAAACAGCATATTTAACTTACTATATGAGATGATTCGCGAAATACTTAAGAATAAATCTACCGTAAGGGGTAGAATTTATTGTATTTAAATTTAAAGATGCCTTTTAAGCCTAAACTCTCAATTAAATCCCGGAAATATAAGAGAACAGATCACTTCGCTTAAATTTCGAATAAAAACGGTTTTTCCTTAAGCATTCCTGAGGGCATAGATAAAATACTGGTTTCTTCTTACAGGTTATAACCAAATGACATTTGAAAGAAATTATAGAAATTCATAAAGAGACAAGAATTCGATAACGAAAGATATTTTGTACTTCGTTTTATTAAAGAAGGGTGAATTCGAATTTAAGTAACAATTATTTTCAATAAAAACCAGTGGGTTAAAACATTAACTGTAAGCAAGGCTGAAGGATAGGCTTAATTTGTTAACATTACGTAAAACCCCTTAATAGAGACTCGTGAAGGAGATATCTTGATCCTAAATTTTATTCAACTGTTACTTAAATTACTATAGTAAAAGTTATAAACTCATTTCATGGCAGACTTGGAGAGGTAAGGTTATTATATCTCTTCTACCGGTTGATTTCTCCTTTGGAAAAGCAGAGAAATTTTCTAGGCAAAGAAAACACCTATCAGATTTTCTGGGAACAACTTCAAATGGCACTCAGTGAAAACAGCAGAGATGAAAAGTTAATCATCAAGTAAAAAAAAAGCTAATTACAAGTACCCGGATTTCAATAGAAAATGCCCGCTTTCCCCAGGCAAGCCCGCATGCGCCCGCACCACATCACGATACCGTGCGAAACATCTCAAAATACCACGTGTGCTACCATCTAGCGACAACTTCTTAAACTGCAAGGGCAAGCTAGCGGCTATTTTCAAATAGATCAAAACACTTATGAAGATGTTTCCTAACTACGATTGATGAACCGTCTTACGCCGTCTAGAATAATATTTTAAAAGCTCATCATTTTTGGTACTTTAAAAATATAGCAAACCTAGGTAATGGAGTCTAAATTTCCTGTTTTTGTAACGATGGGCTTCACTATGGAAAAGTCACTAATTTTGACTTCAAAATGTTTGCTTAAAAATTCATCTTTGATAATTGGTGATCCTCTTTCTACAGTAGAGATTTTCTGCGAGTAAAACTGCCTAAAAGATGCCAAAAAAATATTCATTACTAAACCAGATAAAATTTAATTATCCTTTTGTAGCAGTTATAATTTTCCTAATAATATAAATGACTATAAATCTTTTGCGAAAATAGCTCCAGGTATTTTGCCTTAAAAATAAAAAGTTTAAAATTTCTAAGTATAGAAGCTTTTAGGTGACATCAACAAATTTTCAAAACCCAAACAAAACATATACAAGTAAATGAGAAGATACAAATGATGGAAATTAATTTTAACATTGTGCAAGAAAATGTGCATCTTAGTCTCTCATTTATGGAGAATCAATGCCAAACATTCAATTCTTAACTAATCTGAAAATTTCTCACTTGCAGAACAGCAGTATACCCTAATCCTGTGCATACCAAAATTCTTGCACAAAAGGAAATTTGCTATGATGTCATTATTGACTTAGTTTGTATAAAAAAATTAATTTGATAATGGAAATCCACTCAAATTAATGATATGTAATGGATACTTTTCTAAGAATAATTTGATCTGATTTCATAACATATAACAAGTAATTCTAAAATTCATGAAAAATCATCAATATTCACAATTGTGACTGTATTTCAGAACAAATGATCAGGAACAACGAAAAATCAAAGATGAAATTGAAAAACTCTTATTTTGCAAATATAAATTCTTAAATTAGTTTCCTTATTGTTTCACTGGAGTTTTCTATGAAAGAGTAAAATAGTTGCAAATAATTAAGATTATATAAGTGTTTTAAGTAAAATACAGATACTTTGCAACATAACACATATATAGCAGAAGATAAAAATTTAGAACAATGAAAAAATTACAAGGACTTTGGTAAGTATGGATACATAACCTCAGTATGGGCAACATTTGAGATTAAGAAGATTGTAGAAAGGCTCGATAGTTTCCTATATCATAGTGAATGTCACATAATGTAACAAAATGAATATTTTCATTTATATTAAAATACAGATTAAAAAATTCTAAATGCCTTGCTTGTGGAAAATTGATTTCATTATAATTGGATAAGCCCTTAGGCACATAGCTCTGTTTTTTGTGTTTTTCTTGGCTTGACATTATCTTCAACAAAATAATATCTTACATCGACAAATTAAATTTCTAAATCAAATATAATTACAAACCACATTCAAATCTAAAATCCTCTGAATATTAATGCTTTAATATACAATGATTAGAAAGCAATAATATGCCTAGGAGACTTGTTACAATTCTGAAGCACCTAAATTGTAAACAAATCACCCATTTACAAATGAAATCTAAACAATGGCCATTTTTTTGTCAGTCAACTTATTTTAATTTTATTAACTTACTTAATTACAACATTAACAAACATTGAAGTATAAATATTATCCTTACTTAACTTTCCTTTCTAAACAAATTTTTGAATTAATAACAAAATCATTACCACAGCAAAAAAACCTTCTCATAAGAGTGGAATTAGCTTGACTTGTGACCGAGTATATGCTAATTAATGCCGAGCTCTTTCTCAATTCCTGAGCATTCTTGATTGAAGGGATGCCATTCGTAAAACAAGCATAATATTTTATATCTTGCAAAGCATTGGATAAGCTTCCAGATATCTTGGTCAGCATTTCTGCAAAAGGAGTATTCAGCAAAATATGATTTTCTACTCTTCAGTCTCCAAAAGAATTTACCGTTAAGGGATAAAAGATGCTTCCTTCTTCCAAATTTGGGATTTTGGACTCCATGTTCACTCCTTTTTGTACAGCAACAAGCATCTTGATATTTTAAAATTTTCAAGTCAAATATTTCATTAATCAATACCTGAAAGGTAGACATAGTTTGTTTGTAGATACATAGTCACCCTAAATGATAACAATGATCTACAAGGCAAATCCATCAACGGATCCCTTACTTAATTATGTAGGCACATATTACAAGCACTCTACAAACCTAAATAGCATTCCTCCTCAACATTCACAGCCAAGGACTGATTATACAGCAAATCAGGATGCTGATGGTGTGACTCTTCTTTGAAACCATGCCCATTTCGTAAATAATCTATGAACAGTCTATACATATAGTATATAAACAGCATATACATGAAATACAACAGTAAGTGAATTTTTTAAGCATGACATTCCAGCAGATTTCTAGATGTGATCAAATTTTCTCCAAGAAACACATTTGGACCCTTTCCTAAGTCTCTCAGGAAGGACTGCAGGTAAAGATGAGATCAAACCATCAACAATTCACAGAATAAATGGTCATATAAGCTCTTAACTTTTTTTGGCTCAGATAGTAATAAACAATCTATGTTGTATATGGAGTCACAGTAGAGTTACCAGAGTTTCAGATAAGCTTTCTGAAATGTCAAAGTATTTATAGTGACATTGACATGAGCATAAATGGATTTACTTAAATTCTAAATAGAAGTTATACTTGGAATATTAGTTAATTTAAAACATTTTTTAACTTGATATTTAAAAATGCATAATGAATTTCTGTCAAAATACATTAAGTTAAATCTTCAAACTAATAAAACACAGGTTTCTTCTCGATATAACTATGCTTTTCTTCTACTTGTTTCTAAATTCACCAGGAAAAAGGATTTAAATTGAATAAGCAGAAATTGTAGAAATACAAATAATATAAATGCAGTCATAGAATATTTAAGCATGACACTTTGGACCAAAATCAGCAGAAACTTTCATTAAAACATTTGCAGCAAAATGAGTGCCTAATATCATAGAGTAACTAATATTAGAGTAGCTAATACCTAAATATCACTCCAAATATAACTAAAAAAAATTGCAAATTACACATAAAAAATATGTAATGTATTTATATATACAGGAATAAAACCAAAAAATAAGTCCTTCTTAAGAATTTTTAGATGAGTGCAAGGAAAGTTGTTTGCAAGGAATTGCAAGAGCAATGAAGGTATATTTACAATTTACAGATGATATATCTATCATTGTATATATCTGTTAATTGTATCATGTATATATATATATATATATATACGAGTAAAATGTTGCTTGCATACTGCAAGCAGATCGGCAACACTATTTTCATGTCGGCATCATATCCGGACGGCCATCAAAAGAAAAAAAAAGATTGAAATTTTTCTTAAAATTTGCCTAAATTCCATCGTCTGACATCGAACCCGGGTCTTTACTGTGAACTTACTATGCAGCACAATAGAACATCACCATCTCTAACGATGTGTGAAAATTCAAGCAGAAATATGGGTTACAACTGCCTCAAAAGACGTTCTAATTTTCACGAATTTAAATGGCTATCTGGATTCGAACCAAGGACGATCTTGGAAATCTAAAAAATGTTTCTGAAAGATATTTATGATCTTTATCTATATGCCGAATTTCAATTTTCTATATAATTGGGAAATGGTTCCAAAAAATTCTTAAAAATCGGATCAATTACTGATTGTAGAGACGCCTGGTGGTAAAACCAGGAAACATTGGTAGCTGTGAATTCACGGTTTGATTAGTAATGACTTGATCTTATTTTATGCAAAGTTTCAAGAAGATATAATATCGGGAAGCACCTAAAATGTGTTTCCGTAATCACCATAAGAAATGCATTGAGGAATGTAAATGGCTCTCTGGGATCGAACCAAAGACCATCAGCGAATATGTAAAATTTGATTATTAAATATATTTATGATATCTAAACCCATGCCGAATTTCAAGTTTCCATGCTATCGGGAAAGGGTCCAAAAAAAATCTTAAAAATCGCCACAATGCATTTTAAACGGCCGATTTTTGCCTCGACCTAGCATCGAACTCAGGATATTTTCAGTAAAACTCATTCATGTTTTCGATAGATCTTGACCATATATATCGGCTCCTTGAGTTTTAAGTCCCTACCTATCCGGCAAGTATTTTTTAAAAATTCTCGAAAATCAATGCAATGCATTTAAACGGGAAAAATCGGGACTTTGGGGCCCTCTGGAATCGAACCGATGACACTGAAGTTCAAAATCGCAATTTTTCTGGCGGTTACACGTTATGGCCAATACGCCGAAAAAATTTCAGCTCAATCACTCTTGTGGTTTAGGCTGTGAGTTTGTATCCTCTCTATATATATATATATATGATATATGAATGAATCCGGAGAAGCATCTATATATAATAGATATATATATATATATATATATATATATATATATATATATATATATATATATATAAAATTGTATAATGTCAATATATTGACATGAATAAAACATAAAATAAAATGAGAACCAGCAAGTTCTAAACAAATTTATACTTAAATTGCAACTATGAATTGAGCTTCACTGAAAATACTCAATTTCAACGTAGGTACAGCTAGCTTGTAGATTTTTAATTTAACTACAGTTACATATATTTATGTATAAATGAATTCATTTTCTCGCCTACAATTAAAGAAATCAAAAAAGGGAATTAAATATAATTCGATATTTGACATTTTCTGAAACCTTCCTTGATCTGAGAGAAGTGCATTTCCATGCCTAAAATTTACAAAGAAAAACTTTTAATGATAGACTGAATAGCTTGATAACATATGTATCATTAACACACTATGACAGCAGCTTAAATCTTATGTACTTAATCCAAAAGGGAAGCTTTTCTTTCACTCTTCTTCGCTTATTTTAAACTTCACTCAAACGCAAGTAATAATGTAGAAATATTATTCTATATAGATTAAATATTATTAATAAGATGAAATTCCAGTTCATTGTTACTTAATGAAGAAAAAGGGGTATTCCATGCTATTGAACTATGCCTTGAACATTCTGACCAATTCTGACACTGGAGAGTTGTGAAGCGGAGAAAGAAATTTGAAGAGCAGAGGCAAATTATCCGTAAGGGTCTTCACTATAATCACCAAGCCACGAGTTTGAGTTAAATATTTTTATTGAGCAATTTAAGAATGCTTAATTTTTACCTATTAGAAAAATTACTTTCTCAGCAAACTTAATAACAATAAAGAATCCAGAGCAGTAGCCAGTCGACATACACGTTAAGCTATGTCCACACTTGTGCAACTTTCTATTCAACACAGGCATGCGTCATAGCACGCGGTATGATGAAGGAGAGACATGCAATAGCGCATGCCTCTTGCAAGTTGACCGGACCTCTTTTTCATGACGCATGCCTCAGCGCACGTAAATCCAACCTGTTGGATTTTCGTTCAACATTCAGTGCATCTTTCCAGAGATTTCGATATCAGTTTATTTAGTTTTTAAATAAAATCGACCGAGGCCGTATTGATATTGCGTAAATTCATTACGAACGAAATAAAATGGTATTTTCTTCTCCACAAGTTTCATTGGAATAAAACTACGATCATTTTCAGGTCCACAAAAACAAACACATATGTTATAAAATAAATAAAACAAATACATAATTTTGTTTATAAATACATAATGTTAAATATCAATAAATGACATTTCCGCCATAAAGTGTGACCCCACCAAAGCAGATCATTGCTGTGTTAAATTCATTTTAAATCGAATACCATAAGAGCGATAAACTTACATCGCGTAAAAACGTATTTAGTGCCTTATTGTTATATATCCATGTAACTAAATTTAACAGTGGATACAATTATATACTCATGCAAAAGCCGAGTTTTTCTGCACATTTTTTTATGCTGAGTACAAGGCCCCTCTTCTTAAACTCGAGGGAGGGCTCCCCTTATCAGTTCTCCCGTGGCAAAGAAGCGTCTTTGTCGTAAATTGACTGGGAAATTCCTCACTTGCTCATTCAACAATTCCTTGTCAATTTTCTCTTACTAAACTACCGATGCCTCAATTACTGTAATTTCATAGCTACTTCTTTTTACTGTGTACCAGTACCTGCTGCATTTCCCACCCTAGGCTTTTATTCAACTCGGTTACTTTTCCCAGTTTTTTGGAATAAAATTAGGTAACTCGGCTTATAATGAGTTCGGCTTGTATTCGAGTATGAAAAGTATACTCTTTCACAAATACTGCTAGGAAGACTATTGAAATATCGGCTATTCTGTTCCACATTTAAGTGGAAATATTATATCTAGAGGGGAAAACTCTACATTGTGATTTGTGTTTCGGTTGCCTCAGTGAGGATTCTCGTTCGAGCCCCAGCCAAGACAATATTTTTAAATTCTTGTACAACCTCAATATTATATCTTCATATTCATCTCTGTGTAGAATTGATTGAAAGAAATGTATTTTCACTTGAACAGTTTTTATTGCAAAAGGAAGCATCAATCTTAATTTTCAATATTTTTAAGTGAGAGTTAATGTCCGTTTTTCTTCTCCCAGAAAATAAACATTTTGGTTATGATCTTTCTAAACTCATAGAGCAAAAGTATAATGTAATTTTCATGCAAGTGAACTATAGTGCAACTTATGTGGCTCAAATATTATATTTATTCCATCATAACTCAGGATAATCCACTCTCTGCTGAGACAGAAAATTAAATGCGTAACTTCCCATTGCTACATAAAACGCAAAGGCATAATTTCACTCTAAAGACGGTGTAAACCGCATCACGCTTCAGTGTAATTTAATTAGTGAAACCGAAAGACTTCTGTAACGATTAATATCTCCAAGAATTTTAAGCGCAATCGATATAAAGATTTTTCCATCTTAATTATACATTATTAAATAGTTTTGTCTCGAAAAGGGATGAGTCGTTTGAGCTCTCATTTCCCTTCATTAGTTTGAGGGACCTGGCCACCGATAAGAATATTCCATTGCGCAATTAGACCGAATGTTTCAGCCTGCTTTTCTGGTGGCTATTCTATCCCTATGGGTAGTAGATAAGGGGTGACTTGGAAGGTGGATTTCGTAAACAAGAAATATAGAAATGCTTTGCGTGTAATCATGTTTTTGCCCTTCATTTTCAGTTCTTCACGTGCAATCGAGTTGCTCACATCGAAAACGTATCTTTCAGAGGACTTACCTATATTGGCAAAGTGCAAGTGTGTTTCGTGCTCTATCACCAATAAATTGTACTTCCAGTTTTTCTTGCTGAACATACAAGGATTTTAGTCGGTTCACGAAGTGCTGCGGAAAATAATTTGAGTGTTGCGCAATCGCCCTAAGAAATATTGTGGAATTGTGACTGCAGTGCTTATTTATTAAATATCATTACTTTTCTGTCTTTAATTTTCAAAGTAAACTTAATCCACTCAGTTAACGGAGAATGTTAGGCGAAAGAATATACGTGTTAAGAGGTGTTGCTTTTGTGAGCGAAAATGGATACAGTGAGGTTGAGCAATTACTCGGCAAATTGTTTTTTTCGTCACCAGTGGTCATCAGATATGTTGTAATGTTTTCGCTCAAAATAAAGTTTTGTAAGGAGTGCTGTGATTTGTTATTTAAAAGCATTATTTGAGGAAATCTAAAGAGGTAAGAAAATACTATCAATTGCTTCTATGCGAGGTACTTCATGCCGGAATTTTTAAAACGAATCGCTATTTTTTTAATGTAAATATATCAAATGACTGATCATATATCTCACCGCAAAATACGGAAGTTCTCACGTTCCAGTAATTCGCTTTTTATTGAATCACAATGTTATTAAAACAAAATACCTTAAATGAAGTAATGCATTAGCTGATATAATGACGATATGCAGATTTAATCTAATCACATGACGGCTTCTGTAAAAAAGTAATTCTTTAGAATCGAAGAGTATTTTCTGCTGAAACATCCGAACTTAAATTACTCATACCTGTTGTATAGTTTTATCTAGAGAAACGACTGTAAGCTATTAATTTTAATTTCAGCATAGTAGTTGTTTAAATAAATGTGGCTTCGATGGAGTCAAACTGCTATTCTTTTGATTATATATATCCACACTATGTAACTAAAACATTGCGGCCAGAAAGAATTATTATTAAAAATAAGATTTTTAAATACATCCGTTTATTTGTTTTAATTGAAGTTGATTATAATGAAAGTAGACTTAAATTGACAGCACTACAAAAGTCGTTTTTCGGCTATTTTCTTGATATTTAATTAGGAAGCTTTGATTTAAACCATAAACTCTGGTGAGCGATATAATTTAAAACAAGATTTTCAAATATATCTTTTTGTTCTTTTAAATTAAATATGGTTATAATAAAATAGGTTTTATTTTGAATACTATCACGACTACTTAAATCGTTTTCTTGCTATTTTCTTGATTATAAAAAAATTTGAAATAAACTTTTGATTTTATAAAATTTTGATGTAAACTATTATTTCCGATAAGCAGTATTATTTAAAAAACGATTTTAAAATACATTTAATTTTCATTGATATGAAAGTGTACTATAATGTAAGTAGATTTTATTTTGACATGAAACACTAAATTCAAAATGTTATTTTTGGTACAATATCTTATTTAACTATCTTACTCTTAATACAAGGTATAGTTATTGTACAAAGAATCTTAAATAAAACGTGAATTGGTAAAAAAAGAGTTATTGGCAAATAAAGTAATATGAAAAATAAAGAATAAATTAATATTTACAAGAAAAGTCCCATTTTGCTTGCTTCTTTCTATTTATTTGTTAAATATTGTCCCTCTTTGATCAATTTTTTCTTCAGATTTGTGGAATCCTAGAATATCCTTGCTTTATTCCAGTGCTGAATTCAAATTCAGTTTATTACGTATGTTTACTTTAGCCATGCTCTTCTTCAATGCCTTTTGAATCAATAGAATTATTTTGGATGGAATTTCCATGTCCTCCATTGCTTCTCAGAGTTTGATCCTGTTTATAGAATCAAATGCAATAGCATATGCAGTTAAACATTATGATCATAGCATTTATCTAAAATTTGTCTGATTACAAACAGTTGGTCTATTGTACTTCTATTGGATCTACTCCCACACAGAGAATCTCCAATTATTCTCCCAGTTACTACTTTCAACCTTTCTTTTATGATGATTTCATATACTATATTTAACAGTATTTTCCATCTATATTTCTCAAGAACCAGTTTATTTCCCTTTCTATATATGGGGCTTAGGATTCCCATGCTCTATCCTTCTGGCATTTTTCTGCTTCCTATATTATACAACTAAGTTTATGTATAGCATCACTCATTATATCTCCTCCATATTTTACTAGCTCTGCTGCAATATTTTCTTCCCTGGGTCTCTATTATTTTTTAACTTTTGTATGAATTGTGCAGTTTCCAGCCTAGTTAGTTTAATTCTGAGCAAGTTTGATATATTTGATTTGATTGATTCTATATTTGATTCTTTCTTAAGGTCATTTTCCTCAGTTGTTACACTCTCCTTATCTTCTGTACAGAGAAGTTCTTTGAAATGTTCTACCAATCTTTCCAGAACTTTATTCTCTTCTTGGACTACATTTCCCTCCGTATTTTTAAACCTTCCATTCTTGGTCGGTATCCTCTTTTCACCTTTTCTAAAACTTAGTTGAACTATCTCTGTTTATTCTGTTTGCTGTATTCTTCTATATTCTCTATCTGTTCTCCATTTTCTCCTTTTACTTGCATATCCTATTTGCTTCCTTCCTCATTTCTTGGTATCTTTCAGTGTTCGTTCTGGTTTCTTTCCTTATCATGCTTTCTCTAGCTTTATTCTTCTCCTGTATAATTTGGGCACACTCGTTGTTAAACCAATCAGCATGTATTATTCTCTTGTTTCTTCCAATAGTTTCTTCCAGCTAGCTAGCTGGCAGCTAGCAGCTTTCTAGCTTCTTAATTGCTTTCCCTATTTTTCCCATTCTTTTTCTATGGTTATTTTATAAGTTTTTTCATCGGCTGTTGGTTTGCATTTTACTAGCTAATCCTTTTCGGTTTTGCTTCGTGACCTCCTAGTCTTCATTTAACTAATCTGTGTCCCATATTCTCTTAACTATATCTGGACCTTTTTCTGTTTTAATTATTCTCTCCCTTACTCTTGCTTTAAATAGTTAATGATCCGAGTCACAGTTTGGCCCTTTGTAGCTTCTTATGTCTATATCTGATTATTATCCATTATTCCTCATCTTTCACAGCTTTTTCTCGGCTGAGATTTCGATTGAAATTGCGTCACTCCCTGCAACGTCTAACTAATTATTCTTCCAACACTTTTTCTATTAATAACATTTTGTAAAAATAATTGTATGATATTTTTACCATTCCAGCAGTTTTTCGCCCGACATTTTCCATTTTGAAGATAATGATAAACGCATTCGAACAATTAGAGATTGTTCAATACTTTGTATCACCTAATTGCTCTCTCACAGAGATTATTCGATACTTTGTTTAAACCTAATTGCTCTCTCAGTAATTAATATCTTTTTCAAACCCCTCTCCTCAACCTCAACATTGTCAATAGCTTCATTTCAGCTGGAATAGCTTCTCGGAAACTAATATTTTTCTTTGAAATAACTGGTTCTATTATTCGCAACAACTTGTAAAAATTTTCCTTTGAGATGCGTGTAAAATTCTGGAATACGTTTACATCATGCTGAAGTTCTCTGAGTAGTCCAATATTTCGATTTTTGTTAAACTGCTTTGTCCGCGGGACCCGTTGCTTTTTTCTTTTACGTGCATTTATTAAGAACACACCTGCACAAATGGCTATCACACTTGCCAATTATGTATCCACCATGACGCACAGTAGATAATGCAGTGTGGACAACAAATTGAATGCCTCATGAGGCATGCCCGAAAGGCATGCGCAACGCATGTTGAAAGGGAAAGGGAAGAGGAAAGCGCACAAGTGTAGACATACCATTAAAGGCTACTTCTACAAAGGTGCTAGTCAAATTTGTATTCTCCTCCGTTGCCTCCGTTTCACTGTATTATCGAACGTTCTTTGTTTTGGAACTTGTTCAGACTTGAGCAGACATGTGGACTTCATCGTGGTGCTTCTGCTTGTTCTGCTTCTACCGGCGATGTAAACTTCTCGCATAGATTGGTCTCGGTTAAACATTAATTTAAAGCAATGGGTGGCAACTCTGATGCTGGAGAAGGCTCTTGTGATGAAGCGAAATCTAAGAGCGGTGTATTACATTTAACGTCAGGTCCATATAAATGCGAGTATGAAGGATGCCAAGCATCTTTCAAAAAGCCTTCGAGACTGAAGCAACACATATGTAGTCACACAGGAGAGGTCTGCTGTACTTATTATTATTTTCTGTACTTACGTTAATTTTGTTTTGTTAGTTATTTACTCTTTCTGTGGATTTGTTCTCTCTAGAGACCCTTCAAATGTGATAAACCTAATTGCGGGAAAGCGTACACACATTCCTTCCATTTGAAGAGACATATAGCCAAGAGCCATACACCGCAGCTTTATAAAGTAACTTACAAGTAAGTGATCTGTAATTTACATTGCCTAAAACTGTGATTGTAAAATAAATTAACATTACAATAAAGAGTCCTGTATTTCTACTGCTGCTAGCATTTTTCCTTTTAAACTTATATACTCTATTACTATTTATATCTTTTACCTTTTCCGATTAGAGTAAACTAGCGGCGTTCTTAAAAAAGTTTATTAAATCAAAGTAATGATCGTAAATGGTTGATTTAGCACATCCAAGTCATAGAAATCCTTGGAATGCCTTATTTTCATTATAAAATTTCACCAGTTTATTAAAAAAAATTTTAGGTGCCCACACCCTGGATGTGAACTTCAATTAAGTGACGAATATAATCTCAAGCGCCATTTCCGAAGAAAGCATGAAAAGGTGATCAGCTGTAATGAATGTGGGAAAACTTTCTTGAAGAATCATCATCTGCGGACCCATATGTCACATGCACATAACGGAGAGTCTCCTTTCAGGCAAGTTTTTGTCCTTTTTTCCGGAAAATGAATTTTTCAAAATGATAAATGGTGAACCCTAATGGTTTAAAATCATGGGCATTCTCATAAGTCATTGATACAGACATTCTTATAGTCTTTGAACATTACATACATAAGTAAATTTTTAGTTTCAATATTTTACTGTGAATTTGATACCATTCATCTGATGTAGAAATGCTTATAGCTGTTTATAAATAACGAGTATAGTAGTAAAACTCAGGGCATTTAGATATTGTTGAATATCCATCATTTTTCATAGATCTTATGCACACTGTTGTATTCAGGTGTGAAGAATGTAAAGCAAACTTTGATACAGCCAGCAACTTGAAAAGGCATCTACGTTGCCACAGAACTCATACTTGTAACATTCATGGGTGCGAGGAAAAATTCTCAAAATGGACTGAGTTGTTGAAACATATGAAAGCTGTTCATCCTGTAGGTAAGAATTTCTATTATTTTGAATTAACAGTAAAATATACTCTTGTAATTTAGTTATTATTTTGTAAAAGTTAGGATTATGATATTAATGACAGATATTACCATATTCTATGTTTAGCTCTGAGAAAATAAAGATTTGAGATAGAGAACAAAGTAGATTTTCAAATTATATTTATGATCTCAGATGTCCATTATCATTTATTGATGCCCTTGAGGTATTTTGATCAAATTTTCAACTGGGAGATTCCTTAATTTTTATTTAATAATAACTTATTTGTTGAATTTTATGTTTCATTCTGTACACACAGATAAGATATTTTGGATAAAGTTTTCTAAATTTCTCAAAACTATCCTGCCTAAGAATCCATCATGAATTGATATTGATTGATATCCATTTCATGAATGTGATTTTGAAGATCCCACCTTCATATTTATGGTAGTAGTATATCATTGCATTGTCCATTTATTCATGCACCAATTGTTTGCCAGATTCAGTGAAAATTATTCTTTCATAAGGGGCTGTACACAAATTACATAAAGCAATTTGGGGGGAGGGTCAAAAATTGGAGAATTTTGCGTTACGTTATTTGTGTACAACCCCTTTCTCAAAATAGATTTATGCCACTGTATTTGACCACATATTATAAAGTGGAACATATTAAATGTATGAAATCATTCATTGATTTAAGATAGGTTTCAAACCTTTTGATACACAAAGGCTGCTAGACTAACTTATCTGAATCCCTGGGACCATCATTATGTTTTTTCATTGGGTGCAAAAATACTTAAATATATAGTAATCATGCTCTCATGATTTTAATTTGATTTATGTTGCACGTCTACCCTTTGTTGGTGTTATGGAGAAGTTAGATTATGATTGATGAAAATAAAAATTGCAAATAAATCTCAACTTTGTACACAGATTGGCAAAATTTTCTGGCAGATCCCCTGTAGGCAACTGCTGGTTTAGAAGTTTGTCAATTGCCAATGGCAACTAACCTAATAAATTTTAGTGTTTGATATATTGATTGGTTTGGTCTTGACTAATTGCTAAGTGTTAATGTCATTGAAGGTTGCTAGAAATCATTTATTGCTAATTCCTTTTCCAGAGTACACTTGTGATGTTTGTCAGCATAAGTTTAAAGTCAAAGGAAATCTTAGACAACATGTGAGAACTCACATGAAAGATAGGCCCACATATGTATGTCCATACCCAGAGTGCTCTAGGTATGTTATCCAACTACAAAATTAACCCCTTTTAAAATTTATAGGAAAATAGAAGTTTTCAGAATTATTACCTCTCTTACCAGGTCCTATTCCAGAACCATTTACCTCAAAAACCACATCAAATGGAAGCACCAAGGAATCGGTGGTCATAAGTGTACATCTGAAGGCTGTGATAGGGTTCTGTCCACCAAGGTAAAATGTTTCACAATTGTAAATTAAGTTGGATTTTAAACAATTCTGCTTTAATTTATTTACTTGCCTATCTCTTTGGCAAGTGATTCCTACCAAGGTGATCATTAAACCCTTATTTAAGAAATTGTTTATTATATGGTGGTTTAAATCAACAAGTAAAGGTTATCATTTGTAATAATTTAAAGCATGTTTGTTATGAAAGTTAAAATACTTTTGCATTCACCTGAGATTAATTAAAGCAAAGATTTCTGTGATTGGCAACTAAGCTTATGCTTGATTAAATTTATTACGTTATTATCATGAAAGTATTTAATTAATCTGGAAATTTTATTGATTTTTTTATATATGAGGAGCTTTGTGATTGTGTCAATTCTGGCTTCAACCTGATTTATAAAATAATCAATCCCTCCCAAATTTGGTTTCCTATCAGGAATAGCTGTATATGTTACCAAATTATCTGATTTAATTTGTTATTTTTAATACAAATGGTCAAATTTTAAATCTTCTGTCATGAGGCTTCAAGAAACTGGAAAAATTTATTTTCAGAGTATATTTAAGAATGGCTTTTTCTGTTTATTTTACTTGAAATTGAATTTCTAGATCTTTGAAATGGTTTATCATGTTGTTTGACTGCTGTATTGTTCATACTTTATTTTTATTAGGCAAAGCTATTGAAGCATCTTAATTGGCATGAAAGAGGTAGAAGGCATATTAAGAAAAAGGAAGGAAGCAAACGCAAACCTAGAAGTGACAAAGGTACTATAAAAAGGAGTATGGCTACCTTACTTTCTGGTCTCCCCCTGTTGCCTCCTCCTATTGAGAAGAAAATTATATATGGAGAATCATTGGGAAGTGATGAAGATATCCCATTGCTTGTTATAGATGAATTACATAAGGTTTGCTCAGGTAAGAAGATAATATTAGTCTCATTGGCGTATTCCTTCACAAAGACTTGTATATACCATAGTATGTCTTTTTTTCTACTGATGACTTCTCAAAGTCCAAGTTTTGTTAATTATATGCTAGTCGCATTCAAGGAATCTTTCAATAAATCTCAATTGTTATCCATGAGTAATTGTAAGAGCAAACTTGTGAATTTCCTGTGAAATACTAGGGTGGCAAACACATTGCTTCCAATCAACAATTAAAATAGTATGGCTTGTATAGAAAATAAATGGTATTCATTAGGATGGCTGTGATTTATTCTTTGGATTTAGCTGTCATGAAAATTACTTTAACCTCCATGGTACACTCCTGGCCAAAATTAACGCAGCACCGGCCGTAAGGATCGCTAGGGAGGTGCTGCGTTAATTTTGGCCAGGAGTGTACATTAAATAATGATTTTTTTATGATGATCTTTTTGGCTTTTTAAAAATTTGTGTCTCTTGGAGCATAGAAAACTAAATATCTTTCTTGGAGTAATATTTCCCAATGTAAACACTTACTTTTAGAATTCTTGATAAGGACTTAATTTTTTTTTTTTAATGCTTTTGTTTGCAATAATTACATTTTAGTGCTGCTTCAGAATTTCTCCTATCTCATGATGTCTTTGCTTAGAATGAATAAAATTCATTGATTATTGTAATTGGCAACTATAGCATTTCTAGTCTTTGATAGCATATTAACCCTTAAAGGACTGACGTTCCCATATGGGAACGGACTGCAGCTACGTTCTCTAGGTAGCTAAACAATATCTTGAGTGTCGTAAAATGGTCAGTAAACGCTATTTTGTGAGCTAAGAGGGCCCAAAGCTTAGTTTCATTTGAGTTTTGGTGCACTTAAGTCAAGGGAAATATTTCTTGTGATTTTTCGAAAAACAGGGAAATTTTGAGATGGATCCTTCTGGCAACTAATTTTTATAAGTTTTACTGTTTTTAATTTAAAGTAGTCTTTTGCTTGTATATCTTTAGTATGATGTTCTAATCATCGAAAGAAATTAAATAGAGCAGAGTTTGAGGTTATTTGTTGTTGTTATAACGTTGTTTATTGCTGCGTTCCCATATGGGCACGTCAGGCCTTCCCACTACTACGCGACTTCCTTGCCGATGGCTGTCAAGGAAAGCTATATATAGTATATAAAAGAATATTTTGCGACATTATACATTATTTTTGGTGCAATTATGTTAAGAGTTATTTTAGTTTTAAGTTGTGACAAGAAGACTATGGCAATTATTATGTATATTTATGAACTAAATCTCGGAAAACCTAAAATTATATAGTAGAAGCGGCAACAACAAATATTAGCAAATGATTATTGTACTAGATATTCAAATCCTTTCAAATTTTATTAGCTTCACATAAAAATGATATCATTTGAGGTGTTATAGTTTCTATTCAGGAAAAACGTAAGTTTTCATGAGTCGACTTCACTGAAGGAGGCTCTCCGAATCCTTGCCGAGGATGAAGAGAGTGAGGTAGATGTTACCGATTTCTTCATTTCTCCAAAAGAAGAAAATGAGCTAACTGATGAAGCATCGGCTGATGAAGATGAGGAAAGATTGGTTGACAATTTCACTGGCAAGCAAATGAGGGCACAAGCCGAAATTCGGTTGGCAACCAACGAAAGTATCGGTGCTGGAGAAGACGATGGGGCAAAAAAATCTGTGCGGAGAAAATGGATAAAGGGCAGCATTGAGTGTACGGGAAGTTTTTCTGAAGCAGATTACTTTTCATACTCTAAACTTAGCTGCATCTAATTGCTAGAGCTCTTCATCGATGACGAGCTCGTCGCATTCATAGTGTAACAAAGTGAGAATTACGCCCGATTTTTTTTTTGCCCCAGTCCACAAATTACAGCAGAGGAGATGCGAGCCGTCATTGGCATTTTGATTTTATCCGGGTATAACGTTCTCCTGGAAAAAAATATTACTGGGACGCGAAAAAGGATGTAAATATTGAATTGGTTAGTAGAGCGATGAGGAGGGACTGATTCATCCAAATAATGAAATGTTTACACTTAGCGGATAATACTAAGTTAGAATGTCAAGCGATGGGTTCTACAAAGTCTGGCCTACGATGAAAAGGATTACACAGAGATGTTTGCAGCATTTGGTGCCTTCCCAGTTCTCAGATTGTGAAGAAGAGATTATAAGATACTACGGAAGGCACAGCTGCAAGCGATGTAGTAGTGGTAAATCGATAAGATTCGGTTATTTTCATTTGAAGTGGTATGTGAAATAATATAATAGCATTAATTTATTTGGCTCAATATATAATTTATACGAAAGGATTTATTGCCACATTTGAAAAGATGTGGCTACAATGGAACTGGGCGAATCAGAAAGAACCTGATTCCGAAAGATTGTCCGCTACCACCAAAAAATGATCTAAAAAAGGAGGAGAGTGGAAAGAGCATCACAGCTATTTCTACATGCGAAGGAATAGGAATTACTAAATGGCTGGACAATTTGGTAATTGTGGTAGCTTCAACAGCGTATGGAGTTACGCCGTTGATGAAAGCTAAAAGATTTTGTTGGAAACGAAAGAAAATTATTCAGCTTCCATAACCCTACGTCATATCCAAGTATAATAAGCATATGGGTGGAACTGACCAAATTCATGTAAATTCACTGCATATTGGTAAGATATGATTTATATAAATTATTTTCAACTCAGACAATCGAATAATAATAATAATAAAAGAAAATCCTCAGATCCAAGGACAAAATTAGAGTTTAGACGGGAGATTGCTCAGGTGTACTTTATTCGGTACAAGACGGAATAAAAACCACCCGGTGGACGACTCAGCAAGGCTTCCACGTCAAAAACTGGCTCCACGCAAGAGTTGTGGAATGATCAATTAATCGGTGACATAGCGCAGAACAAGGGAAAACGCTGCGCATATGAAGAGTGCGAGAGTCGTGGGAGAACAATGCGTAATAAGTGCGATGTTGGGCTCTGTGTTAAATGTTTTACAAAGTACTTAACAAAATAATTATAAAATAAATACTTATATCTTCCAAGAAAAACCATTTCATACAATATTTTTTTGAAATAAATATGATTTTTTCAATAAAATGCTTTTTTTAAATTTCATCATGGCGCGCGTAATAGTAGTAGTGGGAAGGACTGACGTGCCCATATGGGAACGGGCATTTGCAACGAACCTATTATTGTTAACTTTTTTTAAACAATTTTCTGCTGTTAATTTAGGTCATCTGAATACCAATATACTAAAATTAGGGTAATTTTTAAGAAAAAATAATTCTCGTCCTTGGAGGGTTAATGAAATATACTATGTAAATCATTGTTAAAGTATTCCATTTTTTGCTTAAGTATTCAAAAATAATACCTTTTTCAATAGTATTATGTCTAGTTGTATTTTGCTTAAGATCTAGCTATAAAAAGGGGCATTGCTGTAAATAAAATTGTAAATGTGATGTGCAAAAGATTTTTGTATAATGCACTGTAAATGGCTTTTTTTAATCATCTTTCCTCTTTCTTGTACAGAGATTGCTGCAGTAGAGCAAGTAAATGACAAATTGTCAGAAGAGAATGGTCTGGGAAGCAACTCTATAGAAGATCTGAACGTAACTGTAAAACTTCCAGGTTCCTGTTAATTTTTTTTATGTTTGACTGCTAAATTTATACATTTGTTAATTATCTTGAAATAATTATTTACTTTATGTAGATATATTAGTGAAATATATCATTATAGAAATTCTTTCTATTAAATTTGATCTTATTTGTTATCCTTTTCTTCTGCCATCCTTATTTAAAGAACTGTCTGCAATTAAAAATTATTAAAAAACTGAGTAACCAGCTTCACTGAATGCAATTCGTTGCATCGAAAAAGAGATTAAAGGGTAGGGACCAGATATAGAATGAAACTTCACTTGGATATATATCTCATTTAAACAAGGCCTTCACAAAAAAATAACAATATGTCAAAGACTCAGATTTTGGATCTCTACAGAAACAGTTACATTTGTTTTGGGGTGTAAAGCAGTAAAAGCCATAAATGGAGGCAAATAAATTGAAAACTCCCTAAAAAAAATTCTGAATGACTAACTTTTATGAATTTAGTATTGCACTTGTAATAAATTTCTGACTATACATGTGATTGCAGGGATGATGTGTGTTTTATTTTATGGGAATAAAGGTTGATAATTGTAAATTTATAATACTTTTTGATTCCTCTTAACTGTAAATATTTTGACCTAGGGACATACAAAAAATCAGCCAAACCCATTTAGGCTGAATTTAAAATAAGAAGTAAGCTCTATGTTTCAAATATTAAATTTATTCTTATGTTCAAAATCATACTTACTTTAAACTTACTTGATTCTCTCCAAAGTATGACATCTTTATATTCTTAAGAATTAATAAATGAAGATAGAACTTCTGTAAAAATGAGTCCATATTGAGAGTGAGAAAATTCTTTTATATACAAATACGTAAGTCAATAAAAGCAAAGAAATTACATACAGACAATGAATATCATAAGTTTTCTTTGCCAAGGTGCAACTTGCAGAGGGTTAGATTTTAGTGTTTGAGAGTGACTATTGGCTTTATTACTTTTCTAACTCTGCACATTAAGTTTGTAAATAATTTTTGACATTATTTGATTTATTGTTTTCAGAAACTTGAACAAAAATATAATTTCATTTTGTAACAATTCCATTTTCTTAAATTATCAATGAACGAAATAGTAAAATATTCAAATTAAAAACCAACCATCTACAAAGAAAAATCCCTAGGAAAAACGGAGTTGATAAAATTGTCTGTTCCTTTGGGTCCATTTTTCCTGGGTGCACGCCCTTACGTTCAAAGTACTTTGGGACGCTCTGTTATGAAGAACTCAACCCCACCCACCTACTCTCTCCCTCCTCTTCCCCTCCAGAAAAAAACAACTGGAATTCTACTAAGTTGAGGTTAATAGCAATTAAAAATCAGATTTTCACAGAAAAATTAAATTTTATACCAGAGAAAAGAATAGGACAAACAATTTCAGTAACTTCACAGCCAGAAAAACTGGGCTATCATTGACTACCAAGGGGATAGAGAAATAAAACTCACTTAGTACACTACGTTTTTAACAAAAACGACATAGGTTTCGTTACAACATAACATCTTCATGTAAAATATATAATATAGCATAATATCAGCAGAACTTGCATTGCGACACCAGATCACACCATTAAATTCGTTCAATGAGCAATATCGCTCTCACCTAGATAAAATCCTTATTAAAAAGCAAAAATTCTTCACCATCATCATGTGGTGTTCTGCACAGAAGCAGGTCCCGCACACTTCCATCTCCATTCCCCTGACCATAGCCTTCTCCTTAGTCTCTCTATAATTCTTTATTTTCACCTCATGCACCATCTTCATTCTTCCTCTCTTATTCTTTCCTTCCACTGAGCCTTCTAATGCTACTTGCAGTATGCAATTTCCTCTAATTACGTGGCCTACCCAGTTAGCTTTCCTTTTTCTTATTTCCTTCATCATCCTTCTTTCGCTTTATTTAGGATCCCCTCGTTTCTCACCATACCTACTCATCTCAACTTCTCCACACCCATATTTTAAAGGCAATAGAATTGAGATTCTATTCCTTTCCCACTTCCTTAACGTCCATGCCTCACATCCATACTTTGCTATGCTCCATACATAGCGCTTTGCTAATCTTTTTCTCATCTAGGTTCTTACAGCATCACAAGTTTCTCTTTTGGCTGAAGGCCTCTTTTGCAATTGCTATTCTTGCTTTCATTTCTGCAACAATTCTCCTATCATCTGTTATCATAGTTCCTAGGTACCTATAGCTTTTAACTTTTTCTATTATGCCTTCCTTTATTTCCTCATAACAGAGAATTGAGCCATCTAAACAGTGAGATAGAAACATTGAAACTCTTTAAAATATTCCAAAAATCATACTGTAAATTGTCTGTAATCACACCGGCCCTTAATCTATCCAAATGTTTCTTGACAAAATGGACATAGCCGCTGTTTTCATCCAGAAGGCTGCCAATGGAGCCCCAAATTGCAGTTGGAGTGATTACATTTATCCCTAAGGTCTTTTGAAATCTTAATTAATTTTAATTAACAAGGAGTCATGGCCTGCCTTCTCACATGTGTCAACTCCCTACTAAATGTTTCCTCGAGTTGACCAATCCTACAACTTTGGAAGTGGTTCACCAAGGGAAGGGGAGGGTGGCATATCATTAGGACCTTATCAGGCACCAGCCAACTGATATCATCCTTGCTTTTACAATTCATTCATGAGTGTTCTACATTTCGGTAGGTTCATGCACAATCAAAATTTCCTATTAAGCACCATCTCTTTCATTTCCTTATAGTTAACCCCACCTCTTATGTCATCCAACATCTTGTCTCTGTCTTCCCCTGTTTTTTTCCCCTGAATCTTACCCTCAATTAAAACTTATACCAATCCCTCTCCCCTTAATATTTGACCCACCCATTTCTTCTGACGATGCTTAATCACATCAATTAAAGCCCCCTTCTTCACAACCATCTCTAACAACTCCGTGTTTGTTTTCCTATCAACCCAACTACCTTTTCCCATTCTACTACATACCCACATTTCAAAGGCCTCCAAACGTTCCATTTCTTCCTTTCTTAAAATCCACTTTTCGCACCCATAGAGTCACACACTCCAGATCAGGGATTTCACCATTGCTTTTCCAATAATACATAAAATTGGCATTAGGGTTTCTGCTCTGGCACCAGCCAACGTGCCACCAGTAGAACACTGTTACGTCAGAGAAATATCCTAAAAAGGGAAATAAAGTTTCAATGAGAGTAATTTTGCATGAATGTGATTTATTTATTTATTCATTTCCACGGGATAAACCCTTTTTAAAAAAAAGTACATATTTTTATTCGTTGATAAAAAGAAAGTAAAGAGAATAATAGAAAAACATAATAATTATCATTATTACATCATAAAAGAACATATAAATATTTAAATTGTCAATATTAACCTTAAGACTAAATATCAGTTGACTAAATTTTGATATTTGAATCATATGAACCATAATATATTAATAATTACAATGGCATGTTTAAAATAAATGAACTTACCTTAGCATTAATTAAGTACAAAAGTAGATAATCTGATAATGATTTCAGACTAAGTTACACACACAAAGAATTTTTAAAATTGAGGAGAAAGATAATTTTACTGAAAGTCGAAATTAACTTAAATTGAATCATCAATGGTAATCACAAAATTCCTGACGTTTTATAAAGATCAAGTACCAGCAAACTCTAATAGACAGCTAAATAAATCGACCCCTGTGATGTAAAATTTCTGCTGAATTTGACACTTATCATTAATGAATTTAAAATTCTTCATAATCATTAATAGAATTTCCTACTCAAGTATCACAATTTGTAAACAAAAACTACTAACCTTGTCAGGATGCACGCAATCAGAGTCTGAAGTGTATAGAGCTGAGGCCGCAGTGTTGAAAACAATCTGCAGAAGAAGTAAAAAGATCAGGAAAACAGGAAACACCTTAAACTTAAATAGAACATAATGGTTAGAGCTTTGCGTAAAGTGAAAGATAGACTGACGCTTAATTGGAGAGGTTTGGCCCATGTGTTCTATTGTCCTTATGTGGCCCCTTTTCAATGGGAGAGTGATTAATGGGTAATGCTCTTTGGAAATAGAAGGAAAAACGAGGGGGGTTAAGTTATTATCTTAACTGAAAATAATGAACGAGATGGAAATGTTGACAGTGGTAATATTACCGGCGAATCGCTTTTCATTCCACAAGAAAATTGAATCTCATCTGAAAGTGATACCATTAAAAAAAATGAATTAAGATCATACATGCAAAGAAGGTAATTAACGCAAGTAACACACCGTGTTACGTTTGAGAGTGAATTATTAAAAGCAAAAACATTATTCCTATTACGTAATAAAATTTCTACACCACAGTATCATTTTTATTAAGTCAAGAAAGGGTTGTTGGAAAACGCAGATTAAAATTGAAGTACATCAGCGAAAAGAGACAATACTTCTTACAAAAATTAGTTCTACTTTTTCTACCCTCTTCGTAATGATATTATGAGTTAAAAAAACACTAAAATCTCATTATTTCCAATCGAGGTGATTTCTCACGGTAAAACAAGATAACACACGAAACTAGCCATAAGATGAATACTTAGACGGGTTCAGATAGTTTTCATCTATCCATGTAGCGTTTCATCTGTGAGATAAACTAACCATGACAACCCGATCCCCATCTTTCCCCATCCCGCGTTTTGACACAAGCGTAGACAAGTGAAGCGCAAAAATTTTGAATGCGAAGGAGAGGGCACACATTCTTATTACAACTGTGCCTCAGAATTTTTGTGTACAATATTTTGCACCAATCTCGATATTTCGTTGCAAAAGTTTCTCGAAAATGGCTGGATTCTCGTTCGGTGGGACCGCGACTTCATTAGCCCCTGCAGCCACCGGTTCGTCTTTTTCTTTCGGGGCAAATAAGTAAGTAAAATTTAAGTCGCAACGGATCAACCACGCTCTGAAAAGTCATTTGTTAAGTATGCGATGTGTACTATTTAGAATG
This sequence comes from Sympetrum striolatum, assembly GCA_947579665.1. Taxonomy (NCBI): domain Eukaryota; kingdom Metazoa; phylum Arthropoda; class Insecta; order Odonata; family Libellulidae; genus Sympetrum; species Sympetrum striolatum. The sequence continues at coordinate 58,638,288 of OX388349.1, forward strand.
ATTCGTTTATTTTGTTAAAACATTTGGCACCATTTATCTAAATGATTATCACGCAATAAGGATTCCATTTCTAGTGAATTTTTGTGTTTATGCATATTTCTCTGTATATATAGATCCTCTACTAATATTTGTAATTATTGTTAAAAATAGGCCAGCAACCACAACAACTGGATTTTCCTTTGGAAGTAATCCGCAGTCCACTCCATTTGGAACACCCTCAGCGGGTTTTGGGAATATAAGTACTCCCGCTACCAGTACTGCCCCCAATACATTTGGGGCCATTTCTTTCGGCACCCCAGCTTCTGCAGCACCAACTGGTACAACCGGATTTGGCCTTTCCACAATGACCCCAACTTCTACACCAAATTTTGGTCTGTCTGCTCCGGGAACAGCAGTATCAACGCAACCTGCGACAAATTTTAGTATAGGTAATAACAAATAAAGTAATGGTTCTTTGTCTCCAGCCCTACAATTATATCTTATTGTCTTATTATTTTTTATTACTCTTATCATGTGTAGATTTCGTGGATACTGTCATTTTGCTTTCTTATTTAAGAATCATACGAATGAAGATATGTTTAGACTTATATGGGACCACCATTTACTATCCCTGAACTATAGATTGTGTTTCAAAACTCCAAATTTTTTAATGCCTCATTTCCGTAATGGAAGAGAATCTGTGTTATGCAAAAGTTATCCAAAGATAAGCATTTCTCTTGTTATTATGAATCACATTCTAAATCCTTAAATTTTGATTTTGAAATTTGTGAGTGTGTTGATTGAAAAATATGATACTCTTGTTTCATGGTCAATTGATTATTTTGCAAGAGTATAGCCATTATTTATTACACATGCTTAAATAGTCTGCGTTCACTTACTCTTGGTCAGGACAGTAGTTATAATATTCTTAAACTAAAAAGTGCTCCAATGTAATTTCTGTCACGTGTATCTATTGATAGTTTGTCTTATCCTTTGATGAAATGGTCGGAGTTGTTTCTATTTATTGGATTAAGGTACTAAAGGTACTATTCCTCCCTGAAGTGATAAAAATTTCCAATTTGAAAAATCTGTGGATTGATGCATTTAAATAATTTATTGTGAAATACCTGTTTTATTCAGCATTTCTCAGATATTCATAAATAACTCATCTTAAAGTGAGGCACTCATTATAAGTTTCATCTTATCTCTTTTAGGCTCTTTTGGAGCTCCAACTACTGCTCAGTCTACACTGTCCACAGGATTAGGAACATTTTCTTCCTTTACTCAACCTGGACTTGGAGCTGGTAAGTGTTTTTTTGTGAAGTGTTATATATCGCTTAAAATTAGGTTAAATAAATGTTGCAAATCTTCACAAAATACAGTATTTGAAACTGTATGGTGCCCTGGAGTTGTTAGGCCTTAGTGTAACTGGGCCATGGGAAACCAGGTAAAGGTGTAAGAATTTTTAAGATCCTTTCGTTGGTTTTTGTTTCTTTATTATTACAATTAGTATTCGTAATCATAATATATACAGTTTGATTTACTTTATTCTCTGGGTTTGAAATTCCACAAACTGATAATTGTGATTAAAGTTGCACAATACAGAACAGGCTATCAATGCTATATCTCTTTGACTTATTTACTCTCATTACTTGATATGAAAACCTGAATTGGTTTTGAGCTCCAAGCATGATTTTTCTAGGAATGTATGCCGTGACAATATTGGAAATATAATTTTAAAGATTTTTTGTAAATATATTACTTACTTGGGTTTCCAGATATGTACTTGTTCATACTCTTGAGCGCATATGAATTTTAGATTCTTTCATCTATCAATTAATACGTATTTTCTTATCATTGAGCTATTTAGATGAATTTTTAAGATCAGTCCTCACTAATTAACTTGTAATTACGACTTAGCCATTCATGTATATTTTTTTCTGATATTAATGTTTGATATTTTTGTTGGTGATATTTATTATGTTAAGCTATATATTACCTAAAATTTTTATTTTTCCAAAACCATCATAATTTCAAATCAATTACCTATGAAAAAAATTCAGCCTCTGGCAATGTCTTGTGGAAATACGTCATGATGAAAAAATACAAATTGATATTTTTTTTCATAACAATTACCTATGGTCATTTAATTCGTTTATGTAAATTTGTATTTCGAACTATTCTACCTATCACTATAATACTACCTTTGGTTATAAAACATCCATTTTAATATCTTTCCTGAAAAAGATATGCGCTTTAATTTGTTTTCAGCTATTACTGATGTTTCTTTAGCTTTGGAAATCATTTTCAAATGTTATCTAATAAGTATAATACTGACAATTACTATAAAAATAAGGTTGCCATGTAAATTAAGAAGTTCAATCATTCTTTAGGTACATAATATTTTAAAATCAACAGTCACAGGCGACGTCTTGTGGAAATACGTCATGATGAAAAATAACAAAATTTGTACTTTTTCAACATAATATTTTGGTTGTGTTAAAATTACATGTTAGGATTAATTAGCTATTGAAGATATATTATGATGTATTTCAGCCAAGGTTCGCGAATTATTTTTGCAAAAATGTTTACATAAAAACTTGGCCAATATTTCTTGCGAAACTTAGTCTGTAGATCATGGTGAGAGAAACTTAATCCCCTTGTACTTTTATGTCCATCTTTTTGGTGAAGAGTATATTTTTAATTTTTACTTTATGATTAAGTAGACATGTTCCTATTGGGGTTTTCTGGCTTCAAATCTTCTTATACAATGAGCAAATGCCATGTTATCAGCTGCAAGGTTGAGTATTAGACTCATGTCTATTGGATGTTATCATATCTGTATTATGCAGAATAGCACCCTAAGTGGAAACATTTAACTGATCAAATTCTATCGTAGACATTTTCATGGCATGGTAGTAAATTATTTGTAATTAAAAGTTATTTTGTCTACTTATACAAATGTATAACCTAGATGGTATGCTTACTTTGTAATGACCATTTCGATTTAACATTCTTAAATATAATAGGGCAAATAAATTAATTCCTCTTTTCAATGATGAATTTGCTAGGAACGTCAACTCCCAACTTCCTTGGATTGCAGACCTCAACAGCTGCAAAGCCATTGCTTGGCTCTGCACCTTTAGCTTTACCAACTGCTACAACCGCTGTACCCACTTCTACATTTCAAGGCCTTGGAGGGATAGATGTTTCTCAGATTAAAACTGGACCCACTGGTATGTGTTTCAATCTTTCGTTTGCATAAGTTTTTTCTTTTAATCCCTCCTAAGCATTGTCTGAATATTTTTAAAACTTTTTGTAATTTTTATCATCAATGGTTGGATTCTAATTACCTCATTGACTAACAGTACTGTCTTAACCATCTTTCAAATTAGAAAATCTGACTGTTGTATTTAATAATTTTACAAGAGGCAGGCTTGCAGAATGATTTATAAGATCTTGCTTCAATAAAAGGCCTAACCTTTGTCTTAATTTTTTTATGGAAGCAATTCTACTGGTATGAGAATTTTTCCCCTTCCGAATTCTCATTCCTGCAAATAATTCACTACTATTAGCCTTTTTGCAAAGACTTCTAGAAGCTTTTTTGGTAGTAAGAGTATGTCTGTATGTCGTTTCAGAAGATCATTTTATACATGGTCCCTCTTGGCTAGTTTCTTAGGTGGTTGCCAAACACTTTCTTAAATACTACGTAACATTTTTGAGCACCTAATGTATATAAAGAAATTTAACAGCCCTCTAATTGTAATTTTTTGTGAATGCTGCATTGCAATTACATATTTTATATTGCAATTTAAAAAATGGAATTCCATCACTTGTTATGTTAGATCATCATTAGCAATCATGGAACGGCTCTTAATCAAAGTACCCTAAGTAAATATCTTTCTTCTGAAAAATTAAAAGAATAGAAGACAACTATACCTTTATGCCAATGTAATGATTTCAATGTTACATTATTATAGTTCCTCCAATTTTCTCCGACCCAGGTTCAACAACAACTCAGATGGATAATAAAGCTGCCAAGGAAACTCCATTGCCAAATGAAATGTTGCAAACAGTTCATAATTTCGAGTAAGCATTTCTACTTTTTCCCTCCCCAAAATTGTTATTTGTCATTTTCAAGTGCAATTTATAAAGTAGTGATCTAATTTTTTTCTTTCAAGATCATTCATGAAACAACAAAAACAGATGAGTTCAGAGATTGGTCGTGGTTCAGTAAAGCCTCTCCACAGAGTTCAAGAAGAGACAGAAGCTCTGAAACAAGCCTTAGCTTCTATTGATAATGCTCTTAATAGAAATGCAGCTTTAGTAGAGAAGCTCAAAACAGAAGGAGCTAAGGTAAAGAAGACACATATTTGTATTCTATAAGCCTCCTTGGCTCACAATTCTCCTCTAAACATTATTTTCTTTTTCATTTTCACTACTGGCATATGCATGTATGCTTGCATGGATTCATTATTAGTTTTCAGTCTTTGTATATTTCATCTCTTGTGAATTTTATCTCCTGGATTCAACCAATTTTATCCTAGTTTCTTTTTTTACTTTTGAAACTTCACTTTCTCCTAGTGCAGTGTTTGCAGATCTATTATTAAACATCATATTCTTTAGTCCAAATCAATTTAATGTTTTCTATCCAAATTCTTTCATTTCTCACCTATGTTGGACTTGGTTCCAATGTGTGTGCATTATGTATGAGAATTTATTGTTATTTTTCTTTCTTTCAAGAAAGAATTAGAGCAATTTATATTTAAATTACAATATTTTAATGTTTGAAAATAGACACTATTTAAAGTAAAATATCTTTCTTTAAGTTTTATTGTTGAGGGAATCAATGATCCAGAATCCAATCATTCATAATAACCAAATGATTTACAGTATATGCCAGCGTAAAAGTTGTTCTTTAAAGCCTAAAAAAATCTCTCCAAAACCAGGGATCGACTTATACGCCGAACATAAAATTTAACCCTTTACTACCGAGGGGTAAATAAGTGAAACTTCCTGCTTAACACTTGTTGTACACAAACTCTTGCAACTCACCACAAGTATTTCTTACTGAAACTAATTTTTGGCAAGTGTAATTAACGTTAAATATGCAAATTTTATTCATTTTTTCTTATGTAATTTTATTTTAGAAAAATTTAATATATATATTGATATTTTTTTACTAATGAAGATCAATAAGCGCATCATGGTTTGTTTTTGTTTATATAATCATTATGATTCAACTGAGTGTTAGGAGTTAATGGAAGTTGTTTTAGAGGTGTCGTGATTTGATATTACTACACTATATTACCGTTATTCCTGTGGTAAATTTTTAATACCATTGTGTTTATGTTTTGTAATGCATTTTTATTTGTGTAGCCTGAGTTATACCAATGAAAGAAACTTTTGTAATAGTTGAGCAGATGCGAGAAGTTGACATGGCAGCTGAAAGAAATAATTCTAGTGTCTTAATGTTATGCGGTAAATATTCCTTAAGCTATCGTATATTTATGGATACCGTACTTTTTCTTCCCATAAAATAGAGCTGAGGAAGTGGTGTTGCCTTAGTTTTAGGGTCGATTTATACGCTGAACATATGCTAAAACCTGAAATTCACCTCGAAATTTTAGGGGTAGACTTATACCTCGGATTGACTTATACGCCAGTATATAGTATATCAAGTTCAGCAAGGTTGTCATTTGATAGCTATATTGTCCAATCAACTACAATTTTTCTTCATCTTGAAAATCCAGTTAATTTTCAAGTCTTACAAAATAAATTGAACTGATTTTGTTGCCTGTAGAAATACTCTATATTGTAATATATAAAAAAATAATAATATAATAAAATTCACATGATATTATCAAGTGTTTTCGGCCTTTGAGGTGTGGATATGGCATAAAGTGAAAAAAGTAGGTTGGGTTGATAGGAAAACAAACAGGAGCTATATATGGTTGGGGAGGAGAGGACTTGAATTGAAGTGATTAAGCATCAATAGAGGAAATGGTTGGGTCAAATATTGAGAGGAGAAGGGATGGTGAAGAAAGTATTTGAGGATAGAATTCAAAGGATAAAGCAGAGGGAAGACAAAGACAAAAGATATTGGAAAACTTAAAGGATAAGCTACCTGGAAGTTAATAAAATGGTGCTGAATTTAGTGATAAAAATAGTTTTGAATTTAATTTGATGCACATGAACCTACAAAAGGTATAACACTCAGGATTGTATGTATTTTAATTCTTTATTGGTAGAGACTGATATAATCTACATTTTCCTTCTGGACAGGAATTACAAAATGCAGAAATGGCTCAGCGAACTCACGAGACCCCAGCTGGTCTTCAGCTTGAAAATTCAACTCCAGTAGAATATTTCACAGGTCTAGTGTCTGGGTTTGAGAGAGACATGCAAACTTTAAGGCAAGAGATAGAGAATGCTGAAAGACATTTGCATAATCAAATGCAACCAATTGCTCTTACCCCTCAAGGTAAGTGATACTGTTATGGAATCAAAGTTGTTTTTCATCTAAAAGTAGCATTTCATGTTTATTTTCATCATATTTGTGACTCATCATAATCATTATGAAAGTTTGAACCTGTCTTTATAGTTCTTCCAAAATTTTATAATGAAATCAAATGATATAACCATAGAGTAACTGGTATAATTACCCAATGATATAATCAATTTTGCTCAAAACGTTCAGTATACCCACTGGTCAGTAACCACAACTACTTTGCGATCTTCAATATCAAACATGATACTTTAACATATATGGCCCACGTAGCTCATTTCTAAATTAAATTATTTCCTTATTTATAGCAATATTAGTTGTAAGATGGTAATGGAAACTTTTAAAAAAATTAGTAGAAATGTAAATTTCACATTAAAATTATTTTGAATATCTTTTGTGGATATTACTCTGTTTGAGGGAGGTGGTTTAAGTTGTTTTGAAATTTTTAATGATTGCTTAGTGATACATATTTTTTTGGAAAGAAAGCAAATTATGTAAATTTCCTCAGTATTTCTTCTTTTTTCTCTTTGACTCACAACCTATTCAAAACATCATTCCTAACATTTATATAATAAGTTAATGAAAAATATTTGTTTGATTTCTAATAGAACTATTGCTTATAATCGTAGTATTTTATCTTGACATGTGACTGAAGAACCTCATGTATCTCAATTCGAATTAATTGCCTATTTTATGAAATTGAAATTATAATCATCATTAAATGATTGTTTTTTTCCTAAATCAGAGCTGACCACATCTTTGAGGAGGCTGCATGAAAGTTTTGTTGGACTTGCTGGTCATCTGCAAGATGTTCACAAAACTGTTGAAGAACACTGGGAACAGTACCTTGCTCTACGTAGACGTTTCTATAGGCATTTGCCTATTCCAAGCACGTTAGCCGCAAAAACAGCTTCGGACAGTGTTAATGACATGTCAAGTATGGACTCAATAACAGCCAGACCTGGGCCAACCCCCTTTTCTAGTAAGTATTCAGCAGTCAAAATTATGGTTCATATTGTTATCTTTCTGATTGCTTACATCTTTAATTTATCAGTTCCTCAAGAAGTGATCGATATGATTTTACCTTACTTTGTGAAATGTCATTACATAAGTAATAGAGACGTTCATATTTTTCCCACTATTTTCTAATTACTTCCTTCCATAGTCTCATCTGTAGATTACCGCATATACCTCTGTCCCCAGTAACTATTCCCGTAGAAATAGCCATGTATTTCCACAACATCATAGCTGCCTCCATAGATTTTTGATTGTACGCATTGTTGCAAACTCTGTAATTATAAGAGAACATTACTTGTTGTGCCACAACGATAAACTAATTGAATACATACCTTGTTACTTAGTCTTGTTGGAAAACCACAGAAATAAAAAACTAATAAAGCCTGAAAACATTGAATGAATTAAAATTAGTAATTATTAATTATATTCAATTAGGTTATTTATTCTGCAATGAAACGTAGGTAATTTTTTATTAAAATTGAATGAAAAATTATTTTTTTGGCTCTACAAAGTGAGTTATTTTTTTTCCGTGATTATTAAGGAGTTCCACCAAGTCTCTCTTCAGTCCATCATATTGAAAAAGGTTTACTTGATGCTCTGATATTTTTCCATAAAATAACTCCACCCCTCAAATTTTATAAAATTTGAGAGAAATCTATAACAGCTCTGATTCAACAGAAACTATTGTATTTTGAACTGAAAATGATGTTGAAAGTAGAGATCTATCTGTTGGTTGTTGTGCTGATTACTTTGCATTTCAGTTCTTTTCACATAATTTTCATCTAACAGTGATTTTTTTTTTCAAGGAATAGGGGCTAGCCTAACCACACCGGTTACTTCTTTGTCTACTGCACCGGTGGGGAGATCGCCTTTCGGCCCATTTAATCCATTAGGTAAATAGTAACATAGATCAATTTTATCCTCTCTGCTTCCTGTTGCTATTGTCGTTAAAAATTTTGAATATTTGTTTTGATTAATGCTGCATGAAAAATTTTTGTAAAAGGATACAACTGTTTATAATTGTTTTGATATTTACTGTTGGCATGAAAGTTGATTTGATTTACAGGTTAATGCATTACTTTTCCGAAACTCGGGTATCTATTACATTTAAATTGTGTCACACATGTAATACTTTTAGAAAGTCATTGTTTTGATAAATAGATCATAGATATTTGTTTCATAACATGGATTTAAAAACTATTTAGAATCTTGAAATTAGTAATTTCCAATGTAGTTTTGGTGACTTATGTAATGAATCGACTAACACATTAGAAAAATTTGAGCTGTGATACACAATTCAGTGCTACATTTGCCTATGTCTTGCTATGTGCTTGTGCTTGACAAAGAAGTAGAACATTAATAAATGTTGATGGAGCTCTTTGATAAATAAAGTAAGCATTTTATAAGAACATTCTTTTATGAAATATTTTGTGTACAGAGTTGGTTCGAAAACTTTTTGCAAGTTTTATCCATTGTGGTTCTTACTCAACTGAAATTCCAGTGCTAGTTAACATTGTTAATATGATTTGACATTTAGAGAATCACTCAGAAAAACTATTTCCTGTGAGAAACCTTGACTTTGAAGACATTTCATGGTGCTAGTGTTGGTATAAGTATAACCATCAAACATATGTTTTAGTGCCTATTATTTGTGAAGATTGTCTCAGTGAATGAGATGAGATTGTGATGTTGAAAGACGATCAGTGAGAGAGTGGAGTGTGTGTGAGAGTGACTGTTAATTATGTTACTGTTTCTGAAAGTTCTGGGTCCATAGTTAGAGAGGACATTAATTCAGTGAATGATTATTGCATTAGCAGCTCATTTGGTAAGCTCAGGTCAAGGAGTGGCTCCCACTACTCGCAAAGAAATGTGCTCATAATGATACTCAATTTCTCAGCAAAAAGAGCTCAGTAAATAAGAAAATATAACCTACAAATATACTGCCATTCCTTTTGAATTCTCTGTAATGAGGTACATTATCAAATAGTAATCACCACCATAAATTGAACAAAATGTCCATGTGATACATAATGGTAGAAATGAAAAAATTGTAGAGTAATAAAACTGTAAAAGTTTTCAAAATTTTACTTTATACATATTACAATGCATTTGCACTTGATCATGCTGTTTTATTTGCAAATTCAATTTATGAGCTCTGAACTTTATTCACTTTCACTGGTGAATAAAGCACTGAAATGAATTTAATGGAAATTTTAGAATATTCCTGATTGTTTTCTATTATTTAAAACTTTCCTGGTTTTACATGCTGTCAGTAAATTTTGTTGGTTGAGTGAGCAAATGTGAATTCCTTATCTAAGATTACTCTTTTTATGGAACAAGTTAAAATTTGTTCCATTGCTCACAGATTAATTTTAGGAAATCTCTGTTGTTTATCACGATGTAAAATTTGTGTGAATTGTTTATGCTGAAATTTTTATTTTGCTAGTATATTTGTATGCTAACTCAAAAGAATAAGTAATGCTAATAAATTCCTATGGTTATTTTGTAGCCTTACTTTTTTGTCCTATGAAATTTATCTTCTGTCACTCACTCAGATTTTGTCTCCTTCATACTTGATAATACATATTAAGTATTTTAACTCAAATATTAGAAAGCTTCTATGTATTTAATTCGTCATATTTATTTATCTCTATTACATAGTACTTGACACAACTAAAATGCTTAACTTGAATGGGTTGCAATTTTGACTAATATTGTCAATATTAAAACAAACCTGTTTTTTATTATTATTTTACATCTTCCAATAATAGAGTAATCTGTGGATCTTTGTAATCATGCATTTTTATCTTAATTACAAAGTGTTCAACCTATTAGGTAATATAGTTTGTTGTAAGTAATAAGCTGTAGGTGATGTTGTTTCTTAACTCTAATACCCTAGCTTAGGTATTTAGTAAGTGATTTTTCTCTTGTTTTATCTATCAAGCATTTCTAAAGTGATGTTAAAATTTTATCCAGTTAATTAAATAGAGAAATTATCAATACAAGTTATTAAAATTTCAATCAATTCAACTGATTGAAACTGATAGAAAGTAAAACATAGATCTTCCTGTCTGAAGGATGATAAAGGTAATGCTTTATGTTTTCTGGTGGGATCTACCATGTTTCATTAATACCTTTATCAGCTTTGTTTCACTGTATATCTTGAAATTTGTTGTTGATAAATCCTCTTTGACGGTAAGGAATAGATAGCTACAATCTGGTAATTTTGCTTTTCCATCTGTCTATGGATTTGCTACAGTTGCCTTATCTTGGTGTGTATGAAAAAATAATATCTGATCATATTTCAATGCTTAGAATGAAAACTGGGTGAATTTTTGTGGAAAGATTGATTCTTGGTGGGATACTTCATTAATGTTGTACCTCTTAATATAGAATTTATGTTGTTATTTTTAATAAAAATTACCAAAAGGAAGGGACATTTATTTAAATAAATGTAATTTAACACAATCAAAGCATTTATTGAGATTTTAGAAAGTTTTAAATTAATGTAGGGATATTATATGATTATATTTGATGGTGAATATTTAAAGAAGTACATATTTACCATCTAAATTTAAGATAAATATTAAATTTTTGAGATGAGTGAATATTTTAAGCTTATAGATAAGGTTTACTTGTGTTTTAATCAAAGTGGAGTTTTTTTTATTTCATTTATTTTAAAGAGCAGTGCACCATGCACATCTAATTACACATTTAGTAAATATGTTTGTTCATCATTCAGGTTTCCAAAATGTAATTAAAAATTCACATATTTAATTATATGCTAATGTGTCATTCAATATATTCTTCATATATATCCTTCCTTGATTTAAAAAATATTTGTTTTAGTCCTTAAGACCAATTAGCTTTTCTCTGGCTATGAGGAAGGGTGCTATCTAAAATTCGTCATAGTATTTTAAAAAATATGGGACTATATTATGAGACTAGAAATTAATATCATGATCACCTCCTTATGTTTCTCTGCATATCTAGTAATAATTGTGTTGAAATACACGAATTCATGTGTGGCTAGTTTTTAGTAAAATATACATACAGTATTTATTAAGGGAACTATTTTTTAATTCTTGATAAAAAAATAGAAGAATATTAGCATTCCTAATAGTTCATGGCGATCTCTTTTGAGCGAAGCTCTTTTGTTCATGAGTGTTCTACCTTTCTATTGGTTCATGTGCATTCAAAAATCCCATTTCAATAACATCTCCTTCACTTCCTTGTAGCTTACCTCACTCTTTAAATATTAATCTTGGACATCTTTATTTCTAACTTTATATTTTCCAACTATCCTTTTCTGAACATTGTCCTAACATTCCATGTCCCTGCCCTCGTCTCCCTGTCCATTTTCTCTCCTCTTTTTCTTGTCGTTGTTTTGTGGAATGACAACTGAGATGGCCTTACTCCCATCACTGCTGGGCACAACACTCATCCTAGAAGGCTGAGTCCCTTTGCTGGTTCCAATATTATTATTTTTGCTAAGGGATAAGTAGTCAAGGTGGTCTCCCCTTGCCTTCCTCAAAAGTTTTTTTTATACCGTGACACCAACACTCATTATGGCCACCCCAATGGGGTTTCAAATAATTACCAAACTTTATTTGCTGATAATTTTTAATGTTTCTTGAATATAGCACTAAATTGAAATTATCTTTTCCTGAACTAAATTATCTTGTTTTCATGAATGCTTCCAATTGCTGAAATTTTTTTCATTGCAGCAAAGGCTAAATTATAACATTTCCACAGTGTCTTAGGATGAGGTAAGCAACAATTAATCTTCAGTTATGTTTCTTTTAAATTTGTAGAAAAACTGAGTAATTATTATGCACAAATCATAGCATCTATTATCATGAGGGAGGCCATAAAGGATTTTTATAGCTTCAATAATTGTATCAAAAACACATGATCTATATTACTTCTATTTTAATTTAATTGTCAAGTACATTTATTTGTTATCAACAAAAATATTTTTAACCCTCTGTATCTTAGGTAAAGATGTTAATATCATAATTTCAAGAAATGTTATCAACACAATGAATGAATGTAAGGAATAAATTTAGTGAGTAAATACTACTCTTTAGTGAAATCTGTATGTACATAGTGCTGGTGCATTTATTTTGAATCATTCTATAAAGCATCTCTGCCTTCATGTAGCTTAATATGTATTGGAACCAGCTGTAAGTAGGGTTTAAATTATAAAAGAGAAGGGGTAAATTTGGTTATGTATTTAATATTAAACAACCAAGCTCTGAATGTAATGGAACAAATCTTTATGAAGCTACTCAAAGATACATTTGATTGGTGTTTTCATTTTTGTAGCTTCTCCTTAGAAGTAACAGAGCTTATAAACTCCAATCTTGGTATGACAGTAGTGCTTTTGACAAAATATCTGTCATAGCTAAGAAACATAATGATAAATACTTTTCAAGGTCAAGTATGAAACGTAAAGAAAAGAAAAAATATAATCTAACAGCAATATGTAAGAGGCAGAACCTTATGCTCATGTATTTCTAGAGAGCTCTCTTTCTAGCCTTCAAAATGCTGTGATGGATGCATGCTAGTAGTTTGGTTGTTTCGATCTGTAAATTAAAGATTCTGAATCTAATTACAAAAAGAGAATTTATATTACTAAATAGTGTTTAGTAATACTTAAATTAGGATAAAAAATCACTGACTCTTGTGCAATGTTGTTTATTAGATTGATTCTATGTTGATTTATAAAGAATTAATCCTGTTACATTTCAAAGTATTATTTTGGAAAACAATGTTAAGGCTAGATTCGGACTAGATGTTCTATTCCTTATTTCGCTTGTCCTTAGATTTTAAAAGCAATCTCTTAAAATTCATCGGGTTATGTTAAATCTTGAGTAATTCATTGAGTTGGTTGCATATCTATCACTAACAGGTTTAAATCACATTCAAAGCTTTGGTTTTTTTGCCAGATATTGATTGTATCTCTCATTTTTCGCTATTCTTATGATTTAATTTAATAATTTGTTGTCTACCTATTCTTAGTTTTTTGTTGTCTAAAGTTCTCTTTTAAAATTCTGCTGCTAAATGTTTATGCTAGTTATTACAATCAAGCGTTAAATTAATTTATTAGACTTTTTTTTCTTAATTAGTGTTTGTGCTCATATCTATCAAACTGATGTTTATATATCTGTTTTATTGTCATCTAATGCTTTGTATTTTATTTAAGGTTTACTTCAAATTTGAATTCTATGTACTGCATTACAGTCTATTACATCAAACTGTTTATGTGTATTTATAATGCACTAAGTTACAATAGCCCATGATCATTGTCTGTTTACCTGTTTCTATGAAGTTGTAGTAGTTTTGCAAAGGCTGTGTGCATTTTGGTCGATTCTGTAAGCATTTTTGATTCTCTTATCAAGGCTTGTTTTGAATAGCTTAGTTTTCTGTTAGGATTTTGTTCTGCATGATGTATTTTCAGCTAATTGAATGACTTTGATAGCTTCTAAATGTATAGGTATTTATGCATGATAGTCATTGTGAAATTATTAGCAAAATTGAACTTTATAGCTAAATTGTGTTTTCACAGATTTAATATTTAATGCCCACCCATTTTTATGCCACCTAGTAGAATTCTCGTAATATTTTAGAAATATCATGATTTTTTAATTCTTAAAATGTGACAGTATGTTATATGAATAATTTTTGTAGTGCATAGTTTTCTTTGTATATGTTAGTTCATTAATACATTTATGTATCTTTGAAATACTTAAACTTGAAAAGGATTGAAAATTCCTAATTTTTTTACTGATTTCTTAAAAGTAGATCTTGACCTCAGTATATGACATTTTTGTGAGGCAAAAGTTTTCGATATTTTTGTCATTTTCAGTAATTTTCCATAGAGAAAAGAATGTATTCATAATATATGGCAACATTGTGATATTTTCTTTCTATTGAATATTAATGGATCTTATTTAGTATATCTTATTTAGCATATTGGTTAATATTGCTGGTTTTATCACTCTTTTATGATTTCGTTACCTTTTCCTATTGAGCCTACAGATTCTTGCAAATTGAACATCATCAATAGTAGTTGGGATTGCTTGCAATTTTAACATTTTTAAGTAGGTATTCTTTAAGTCCCCAGCAGAATTATCCATGGAAAGTGAAAGGCAATTATCAGCAAGTTGTTAATAAATTAAAATCATTAAATTGTTGAAGACCTGTTTAGTTCTTTAACAAAGAGTAAAGAAACTAGGAAAACAAGTGCGTGCTATGAGCATACTTTGAGAATTTAGGATGGTTATCAGTGTCTCTTTTTAATTTTAAAAAGCTTTTGAGAGATCACAGTGGTTGATATTAATAGAAATAGGGATACCGAATGGGATAGCAAAGTTCAGAAATTTTGTACCGAATGCATAAACTAGGATATATGGTGTGAAAACATAGAATGGTAAGAGTTAAGCAGGCAATGAGACAGCTAACGTAAATTCTAAAAAATGGTTCAAATTATAAAGCAAGAGAGTTTGGGTTTGAAATAAATATCATAAAAGCTTAAGTTATGAGATTTACCTTTTGGAAGAAAGCTAAGTTATACGTAAGAGTAGATAGGGAAATTAAACTCAGTGAATCAATTCCCTTACAAGGGTGCTGTATGTTTTTCGAGATGGAATTGGTTGAAATGAGACCAGAAGCAGAAAAGCAATAGCCAAGGAAGCATTCTGAAAAGGAAAATGCTGACTAAAAGGCTTGATCAGGTAAAGTTAGGTAAAAGCCTTTGCATGGAGTGTTTTGCTGACTGGATATGTATTGTGGACCCTAAGAAAAGAGAACTTCAAAATATTGGAAGCTTTTGAGATTTGGTTTGGTTTATATAATACAAAAGTATGTTTGATTAGTAAAATAAACAATAGTTCAGTAGATGGTGAGTGAAGAAAAGGTTTTGATTGAAGAAATATGAAGGGTCTTATGGATAAATATTGATAAGGCATTGGTTGCTATATAAAGCAATTAAGGAGTAGGACGAAAATGAAAATTCAGAAGAGAAGTTGAAGACAAAAGAAAACTGGTGAAGAAGTAAACAAAGTTGCAATTAGTATGGAATGTTTGAAATGAAATTAAATAAATCATAAAGAATATAATAGTTGTAGTTAATCCCACAAGTTTTTTTATCACACCCATCTGTTCTTGGATTAAATTGTTGTGGCTTTATTCTATATTTTATTTTAAGATCAATTTATTAAAATTCTTCAGTTAAGGGCTTATAGACTTCAGAAATTAGACTAAGTATTATTTTTTCTATCAAAGATTAAATCATCATTTTGATTTTTTTACAAATAAGATGCCAATTAAAAATTAGATATCACACATTGGTCAAGTAAGAATCTACTACATTGAATGCTTAGAACTAATTCTGTATCTCAAGTGATGTTTCATTGTTTTTATTTGATACTCCTTTGTTTGAAGGTACATGTTTTCTTGTATAATTTCATAGGAATTTTGTAAATTGTGAAAGTCTAAGTAATTTTATTTGTAATGCTTTGTTACTGTTTTATAGAGTTTGATTGGATGTTTATTTTTATTCTTAATCCATCTTTTATGCTATTTATCCTTCAGTTATGTTGGAAATTTATGATTATGACTAGAGGTTAATTTATGGCAATGAAATTGTAAAATTTTTCTATTTCATTGAGATTAATTTTGTTTAATTTCCTTTTTGACAATACTGAGTAAATTGAATTTTTGTTTAACAATTACAATTAATAAGGTGCTTGTAAGATTTGGTTATATTTATAGCATGAATGGCTGCAACCATTAATTTGTCTGGAGAAAATGGTTGGTATGAAATAATTTTGTTCATATTTTCTTCTCTTGAGTAACCCTCACTTAGGGATTAAATAATTTATGTCTGAGTTTATACATCCTGAGAGATTCATTTAATATCCATGCATGATTATTCAAAATACTTTTTGAATTTTTAATCTTTGTATGTGCTAATTTTGGTTCTGATTTTCTGAATTACTTTTCACTAACTTTTTTCTGTATGATTTCTTAGACCAGGAGTTCCTATGCTTTTTGGTCTAGTTGACTATGCATTTTCTCTTAAAATGTTGATATTTGGCAGAGTTTTACCATTCAGACAGCACCAACTTGGAATAACTTGAGAATATTTTCTAACACATCTGATTTTGAAATAGTAGCATAACATAATGTACTAACTCTTTCCATGATCCTTGTACAAACTTTCTTTACCCCTTGGGAATGATGATAACCCCAGGCTAGGAACCAACCTCTTTGAAGTAGTAAAAAAAAAGAAAACTATCTTTAAAGCTATATTAGCATAAGGTCCATGCCTTCTACAAATCTCCTCATAGTTATGTATATGATTTAAATCATGTCATTTTATAATTTTTGCAATTAAATTCACATAAGTTAAATTAAGGCATCTAAAATACAGAGAGTGATGTTTTTGTACTTGTGTGGTTGATAAAAAAATTAAATAAGTAATATTATTAGAATTATAGACTACCGGCTTTGGTGGCTGAGTGGTTACTGAGCTAAGCGCCATTGCTCCAACCCCAAGGCCCTGGGTTCGAATCCCGGCTGATCGGGATTTTTCTGATTAGGGAATGGTTGTGTTTGTTTTTCTGACTTTCCCATTCAGGGTTGGCGGCAGAAAGGGCATCCGGCCATAAAAGTCAACATCATTGCCAAAACTAACCTCATCCTCATCATCACCCAAATCATCATTCATCAGCCGACCCCATCACAATATGGGAATAAGGCTCAGAGAAGAAAATTAGAATTGTAGACTAAGAGGATGCACTTCAAGTTTGTCCTATTAGTACTCATAGTGATTTATTGCAATTCTAGAAATTATTCATCAATTATTCTGGAATTATTTTGTGATTCATTATTCATCATTTTTGAAATATTCCATAGAAAAATTGGTGAATAGTTTCATATTTTTTTGCTGTACATTCTTTTCCATTATGAACTCCTAGCCTCCTCTCTTCTCATCACTTATTATTTTTTCTAAATTATTGAGTGATTTTTTTCAATCTTGCTTTATTTGATTTGTCAATTCTTTAAAGTTTTCCTTATTAATTATTAATTTTCTAGTCTTATTGGGAAATTAATATAGTAGTTCTGTAAAAATATGAATGTTAAGAATTTTTTCGTAAAGGCTACTGATTCTTACTTTCTTTTATGATAGAAACATGTTTCCTTCACATTCATTATGAAAACATTGAAATTGCCACATGCAATTCTGTATATAATTCTTATGAAAGAACATAATCAAGACATCCAGTCAACCTCTTCTGCTAAGCTGTACATACTGATATTTATATTGTTGTGTAATCGAAGTGAACCACCTTATCTCCCAAAATTAGTGGCTAATACACCAAAATTATACCATTAATACCGTATGTGAGGATGACTTCATTTTGAAATGCATGGCTGTGCAATGTTAAAATTGAATGAAAGGTTAATAGCATGCTGCATGATAGCTTTATGCATTTAACAATATTGCAAATGTCATAACTTTATTTTCCAGAGGTCTCTGCCTTTCTTTTTCTTCATCTCATGTTTTTTTCAGGTACAACACCATCTTCTGGAATTCAGCAGCCTCTGATGCAGCAGCAAATGTCCCTCTTACCTGCAGCAACATCTTTTGGTTTAGGTGCTCTACCTTCTCTGCAAGGTCAAAAGCCACTCCTCTCTGCCCCTCCTTACTCTTCGACTCCGACATCATTCTTTAGCGGAGCCAATCCGACGCAAGGCAGCAAGAGGGGGAAACGGTGAGGAAGAGATTTTGCCAACGGAGGTCAGCGTCGATAGAAGAGTTACCGGATGACTGGATGCTGAACCGTTGGCAACTTTTTGTCTCTCTACTTTTTTACTGATTTAGTATTTATTTGAAACGTGAGAGTGATGAAAATTTGCTTTTTGTAAAATTGTGGCATTTTAATCTTCAGAATGTTTGTGTTTTTAATGATATAGCGATTGAGTGATGTGGTATATCCACGCTGAAATGCTAACATCGCAATGATTTGGCTATTTTTATAGAATTTTGTGAATTGCAGTTTTATTTTCTGCAGAGGAAAAATGAGTATTACAGCAATTGCTTTTGGTACATATAATAATGAAGAGACAGTATGCGGGTTGGTTATTAAAATGTTTTGTATTATCTTTTTATAAAGTGGAAAGCTAATTTTTTCAATGGAATCCAAAGGGTATTCATCACTGCTGTGGCATGTATCTAAATTCTACTTATCTATGATTTCCTAGTATGATTACATTCATTAGGTTTTGCACCCACAAGTCAATAGATACAAATGAAACAAGGAGGGATTAAAGCTTAGCTCTCTTGGAATATTTCTTTAATAAACATGACATTTTAGATAACAGATAGTTAATTATATATATTATTTATATGTAAACACAGTGCATACAATTTAAGCAACAGCTCCGCATTGCAGAATGGGGACCATAAG
This sequence comes from Sympetrum striolatum, assembly GCA_947579665.1. Classification (NCBI taxonomy): domain Eukaryota; kingdom Metazoa; phylum Arthropoda; class Insecta; order Odonata; family Libellulidae; genus Sympetrum; species Sympetrum striolatum. The sequence goes on from OX388349.1 coordinate 58,657,272, forward strand.
TTGGAAGGCATCCTGGATGTATGTACTGCTGTTAGATGCCTAAGAAGAGATAGAAACGTGAGCATAGAAACAATCAATGTTATTTGATATTATATTGATAAGCAGAGCAATCAAAAGATTTCCATCAAAACAGGGTGATACATATTTTAAGATTTTCAGTATATTTCATGATAAACATATATTAGGAGTCCTTACCTCCAGGAATATGCTAGTGATAGATGATTCAATCTTCTCTTTGTCCTCGGCAGATAGAGAATCATTACTTAACTTAGTTGAAAGGAAGTCTGAATAAGCTGCAGCTATTTTGTTGACTTCAGATGTGAGTACAGCAGTAATCCTAATGAAGAGATAGAGAAATTCAATGTTAAATGTTCCACTGTGAAATAAATTACAAAAGAAAGCATACAAAAGCAGGTGAATTTAAGCAATGTTTCGAGAGTTTAATTTCTCTCGTGAGTTTGTATTAAGATAGTTTGTCATAAATGTACCTATAATGCAATTTTATGTTGCTTCTTACAACCTACAGGCAAATCTGATGTTGACTACAGAAATATCAGCATTATTACTTAAGTCATTCTACAGTACAATATATTGTTAAGCATGAAGCAGTCAATATAAAAATTTGTGATAGTGATATTTAGAAAATAAATTATTTGAAATAAATTGTAATTGAATCTCTTTATTTGTATAAAGTATTTAATGTAGGATTATGATAAATATGATTTAGTGAATAGTGAAAATCAATGAAGCCTTATAACTGAGGAACGGATTTGCTGAATTATAGATTTTCTAGGTTAAAAGACAATTTCAAATTTAGAATTCTACTAACTAAGATTCACCTGAAAAAGCATAATAAAAGCAAAAGGGACTGAATTTGTGTCAACGAATTTAAAATCAACTCAGAAAAGACTAACGTAAAATATTCTCTTTTCTTTATTTATGGGACGATATATCCATTAATCACCTCAATTGCTAATTCAATGATTTGTAATGGAATACTTAAAAAAATATATATAAAACCAAATCTCTAAAAAAATTTGATATGTACTGCATCTGAAACATCTCATTTAAAACTACTATTTATGAATTATTGATCTTCAAAATCAGAATAGAAAATCAAAATCTTTCAAAAAAACTATTTGTCCTGATTCACATGGATTTCTTTTTTAATTATCTACCATACATATGGAGGGTTAAGTGTATTGGAAATGAAGTTAGAACCAAGATGCTACTTCATAATATTCCATGGAGATTAAAGATGATGCATATATACCAGAAAAAAGACCAATGAAGATGTAGAAATAATAATTTTAAAAAATCCTTTGTCACTTACTCGGCCATTCTTTTAGCTTCCTCTTTGACCTCTCTACCTTTTCCTTCTTTCACTAATAGAAGTTCTGTCACCTTGTGGAACAGCTCTATTGAATTGGCAGTCAGAGTGGCTAGGGCAGTAATGGCTTCTTGGTGGATGAGTCTCGGTGTCACCTTTGATTCATTGTTACCTTCAGATTCCTTCTTCATATCCTCTAGCTTCTCAATTGATTGTTTGCAACTCTGTTAGGAAGAGAAATATTTTATGATACAGGATATACATGAACATCATGGAACAACAAAAACAAATGTATCCTGTTTCTGATGTTACAAACAAAATTGTCTTTGTTAATACATAAACTCACTTAGCTCAAAGCATAGAGTTATTATAGGAAGACCATGCCAACAAGTAGTTTGAGCTAAAGCAGACTGGAAGCAGTGCAATGCAGTGAAAGCTTGTTATTGCCTACAGAACTATGTTACAAGGTATAACACTTGGATGCATGTACGCAAGTCGTCTAGCGCAGTTACTCTATGCTTCAATGCAGCAAAAGAGAAATTAGCAGAATGAAACTAATATGTATGGAAAATCACATTAATAAATGAAAAGATCTAATTCATGTTAAAAACAGTCAAGAATTTTTATAAATGTAACAAACTCTTAATCTGAAAAAATTCTGGATATTTTACACAAAACTAATTATATATAATGGTAAAATTAATAGTTCTGGTGTTATCATGTGGAAGATCTTCGTGATCAGAGAATAATAAATTAATTAACAACCTTAATCACTTTGTCAGCAGAAATGTCAATCTTTAGGGTTTTGAGAGCTTCAGGAAGACTTTCTGATAAGTTGATAGAAGATTCTTCTTCATCATCGTTCTCTGGAATTTCACACATTTCCTGCACTGCGGCAAGACGAATCTGCAAGGCCCTTAAAGTTGGGCCTGTTTCTTTCAGTAGCAAACTCTTGACTCGAAGATCTGACTGTCGAGACAGCATTTCAAGAGCTTCCAAATGAACCAAACCTATTGAAAAAAATTCCATTTAGGAAAAACCATTGAACTATACCATGAATGCCTAGAGCCCTAATTCTATCATTAGAAATAAATTCATCTTACAATGAGTAATAAATCATAATATTCTTCAACTTGCTGTAATCTTAGATTAGTTTTTATCACTAAATGTTGTTAATAAGTAACACAACACAACTTCCTCAGCATAAATTATATTTTTGCAGAAAAATCTCACTTATTCTACTGTAAAATAACAATTGATGGTGATGATTATTCAAATGAGTTTTCTACCTGCCAGCATGTTTTTATGATTTAAAATTATCTACTTAGAACCATTTACAGTTTGATTGATAATTAACCTCTCCCTTGACATTATCCAAAAAATCCTTACTAATTCTTCCCTTGACTGTTTATTTCTTATTCTACCCTAAATTATTTTATTCTATAGCTTTACTGTTCTTGTGTACTTTTTAATCCCTTCCATTTATAGTTATAATGTGATTATAAAAGAATTGACGGGAAATCGATCACAAAGAAAATAAAAGAATCGTTTTTATTAGGCAAGCAAATTAAAAACACCCCAAAAGTCTATCATTATAGAGATATACTCAATATAAAAACTGTGAGAAACCTTTACACAAAAACTATTTCTGAGGTCTTATTCATATTTCAAAATATAAAAAATTATAAAAAAACTCCAGCTAGTATCAAATTTCACTTAGAACTATGACAGCCACATCTAATCATACCTTGGAAATCATCAAAAAGTGTTTCAAAATGGGCCTTTCTCATAGCCTCTTTCTCCTCGGCGAGTAAAGCTTCGGCTTCTGCTTTCTCCTTCGCTTCCCTCAACACCTACAGAAATAGGAAGAAAAAGAATTAAGTCAAGGAGTCTCTCCCTACAAACCACATAAATATATGAAGAAATAATCTAACACAATAGTTCATCCGCCTGAATAGGGCTGTGCCTATGGTTTACCAGTTGAAATAAGTTACCTGCCTATTCATTGCACATTAACCTGAATCCCACATATAAATAAAAATGGCAGTTGCTCTCTTAACTCGAAATCGCACTTGATGTAACCTCTAAATATACAACTCACAGCAATTAACTTAGAATATTTCCTAGCAACTGTGACAGAAAGCTACCAGGTGAGTAATTCTTGAGAATCATTTTCTTATAATCAATTAGTCATCTTGTACATCATTTTCAGATTAAATTCAAACATGAGAGAACCCTTATGGAAATGATACAGTTCATTAACGACAAAACACCCAGCTTTAAGCTCTTAATGAGGCACATTGTATGAGCATAAAATTATGTATAAGCTTCTAACTCAGCTTAGCATACACTATTTTCAAGTGATTATCAGCCTCTTTGAAACACTGTACACCCTGAAACTTTGTCCACCCTTAAAATTTGGTGTAAATTAATATTTACTATGGAAATATCTTAATATACAATCCATGGAAAATTAGGAAAATATGTTTTATTCCAAATAATTCTCGCAAAATGAATTCTCTTTTTTTGTTTCCTGAAAGTCTCATAATGCCAAGAATTAGGACACTCAAGTTTTAACTAAGGCAAGAATCCAAAATCCATTTCAAAAGGTAATTTATAGGAGAAAAAAATCAAATAGAAGAAAAGAATAAAATGAGGTGAAAATACACTATCCCTACATGAGATAAAATCACAGTGTCTTCATCTCCAAGCCAAGCTCTCTTCTTCTTAAGACCAGGATCGCCTTCCTGTAGCACCTCCATCGTCTTCTTCCCAATCGTTTCAAGAGTATCCAAACCAGTAGATAGCACCTTCCCAGTCACTTGAGTCACACCAGTCACCAAACTAAACAGCCCCGTTCCAGCCTGACCACTTTCCCCTTGTCCTAGATCATCATCCTTCCAGTCTCCCCATGGTTCATCCATTTCCAATTCCCCTTCTGGTACACCTAAAAACAAATTATAAATCAATTATGGGGATAACGACAAAACCACAAATATCCATAAGAAGGCACTAAAATAATCTCTTTAATCCTCTAATTATGTCAAGCTAAATCAAGACAAAATACAATGAAATGCAGTGTATGAGGTCTCTTCTTAGACAGAGGATTAGCTATGCCCAATCATCAGTTTATATTTATTTCTATCAGCAATGGTAATTTATTCGTAAGATGTTATTTGTCAGTTAAGTAATATTTAGAATTTAGATGACTATCATTGAAACAGATATGAATTTATCACATTAAGCCTGAAGAATCCCATCAGTATTACCTTCATAACAAATTAAGCCATTAATCAACAAAATTAGTTTCATGTTGCATTGAAGAAATGAAAAGAAAATTGCAATATTTTCATGGAGTATGCATAGTCCATGGAATTATTTCTAAGTGTTTTTATTATGAAATTCAGCATAGTGATGGCTAGCACCATTCAAGATATTTCAAGTTGCATTTCTTATGATCTACATAACTATTAAATAGACATTTTGGTTTCACAATGTTTCCCAAAAACTTCAGGCCACTAGTTGAAGCCTCTCTAATTAAATTTTGGGACAATGTCATACCGTTTCAAACGGCAATCTTCAAGCTATTTACTCCACTATGCTTATTTCTAATTTAATCATTTCTATAACTTGTACATATCTGCAAAACTTGTTTGAAAAAATTAATTTGATGTTATTTTCCTAGAGGTAACGAGCATCACTTTTCAAACGAATTTACTAGTAACTTTGAATCATTGTTTATCAGAGAGGGTTATAGAATGATGCATGCAACAATGAAAGAGAATAAATTGTCACTAAATACCATAACCATCAATGAATGAATCTGCCTGATGCGCATTTTGCTGCCAAAGGAAGCATCATGAGTTACCACTTGTCTCTGAATATGCTTCCTTCGAAAGCGAAATGTGCATCAGGCAGATTCATTAATTGATGGTTATGTTATTTAGTGACAATTTATTCTATTACTTTGGCATCAGCAGTATACCTTTATTATTAACAATGAGAGAGCATATATAACCTTGATCTCCTTCGCTGGATGGAACCTCATCCTTTCCCTCAAGTTTCTTCTTTGCCTCTTCCTCTTTCAGTTTTATTGCAAGTTCCTCAGGACTAGGGGCCCCAATGCCAGCTTCGACAGTCTCCAAAACAGTGCTGAATCCTTGGGTTACATGACTACCAAGTGTGGACACGCTCAGAGATGCAGTGTTGAACAAAGAGGATCCCCATCCTCCCACGCTGCTCCAAGCACTTGATCCCATCAGACTCTTGCCAAATCCCCAACCAGATGATTGTTCTGCAGGCTGTTGCTGTTGTTGCTCCATTTTGTTTGTCATGTTGTCCTGAAACACGACAGATAATTAAAGCAAAAAAATAATTCATTGCAATTTTTTTACTAATTGTATACTCTACCAGTGGTCAACTCAAGACAATTAAATGTTTCCACAATCAATTAATTCAATATTAATATGCTATTCTTTTAAAATAAACTTCCGATTCACCAAATTTCTGCTAACATACAACCTGGTGGGTTTAAGCACATCTCCATCCTGTAGTCAGTAATTGTGATCATAAATAATACATTCTAACCATCAAATGCCATTCATCTTCCATGAAAAAATGCTCTGAAAAAAATAGTATTAACATAATTTCTTTAAAAACAATCTTAGAGGTATTCTCTGAACATAGAAACAGTTTCAATAAATCAGCAATATCTTTTATGATTATGTTATCAATTTATGTTATTTTTTTATAAATAATGAATTGTATATGATGGCTAGAATGCATCTTAACTATTCCTGATGATACTTATTACAGGATATAGAACAGTGTTCACAACCATTTTTTTGTATGTTAGCAAAAACTGGATGTCAGAATAAGAATGAGTTGACTGAATGAAGTTGGCATTGCCAGCATGAGAGACAAAAGGTAGAAACATGGAATACAGAGTCAGTAATGACTTGCAAATCAATAAAAGTGGACTAAAAGAAAGTCAATTCAATCCTTGTGAAAGTAGTTTTTATATGGGCTTAGAAAAATGGAAGGAATAACCGAAAAAATGTAAGAGAAAGACCAAGCAAAAGCTGAATGGAAGTGGTAATCAGACCCTGAAGATATGAGAAAATAATTTTAGAGAGATCTGGTGAAATTAGATTTATTGATTAATCTAATAATTCATTTTAATGATATTCACAACAGAACGTAGTATAAAATTATGAGTGAAATTATACTGTTGGTAATTCAACTATCGACAAATGTTTTTGAATTACCTGAGAAAATTACACTAGTCGATGATTATATGAGAAATACCTATTACGAGGTAGAACGTTATCTCTAACGGAAGAACAACACGAATAACAGATAATCATGCAATTTGAGGAATACAAAGAATATGAACTAATGATTAGAGGAAAACGACACCAGATTAAGGAAAAAACTAACCGTCTCGATTTTCTTGGGAGGAGCTTCTGGAATTTTGTCTGGGAGGTGCTCAAGTACTTTAGTATCAGGACTACTTTTCTCGGTCCCCTTAGTTGCAAGTGTTGATGGTTTTTCTGCAATGTCAACAGTTTGATTCTCTATAGATATATCACGACTAGGAGTTACCCTAACACCTAGTTTCATTGGTCCCGCTTTATTTTCTTTGCTTCTTTGAGGCCTTTTGTTCCTCTGGCTTCTAGTTGAGCTTTGATTAGTAGATTCTAATGACACTTTGTCATCTGATTCTTTAATAGGCGAGCTAGTGGATTCGCTATCTTCTGGATCTTCCTTTTCTATTTTGTGTGTTTCATCGCTGTCATGAAGAGTTGCCTTTCTTTTTTCCTGGATCGTCTCCGGAATTGACTCACCCAACTTGCTTGAAATAGCATTGCCTAATTTTATTTGATCCTTTTCAATTAGTGATACAGTTGAGACACCACGCACAGCAACAGTTAAATCGGCAGTTTTACTTTCATTGGTTTTCTTTTCTTTGGGAATCTCACTTTTTGATGCACACGCAGTAGGGTCATGTTTAATCTTGTCGTCGGAAGTGACATTTTGCTCTTGAGTATTTATACTTTTAGATAAACAAACTGGAGGATCAGACTCGATCTCCTCATCTGCGCTTTCAAAATCTTCACTGTCCGATGTTGTCATTGTAACTCCTAGTATGAACCAACTCCAACTTTAGAAGACTTTAATACGACTTACAGTCCTGATACAGAGATAACACATCACTAGTAGAGTCTTAAATGTTGATGATGTTTGAGGTCAAGAAACTAGTAAATTTTTTAAAATTTATGTACACTGTTTAACACGACGCACACATCACAGACTGCCTCATACATGAATACGTCAACACCAGATGAATACTTCCAGATGATTTTCTAAATTCGATAGTATCGAGGATATCGAATACGATAAGGAGAAATGAACGACGTGAACTACTTTTTGAACTCGATTATCATATATTGAATGCATTTCGGAAATTTTGATTTTTATTCGTATTAATGATCTCAATTTTTAAATTTAATGCTATTTATTTTCATAGGTAAAACTATTTAAAAAATACCATCTTCTCTTTATGACTTACCTTTCGGATTTATTTTCTTCCAATATTTGCGTTTCAATTCATTTTAATTTTTAAAATAACAGTTTGTTCTTCGCAAAAAATGTTGATCATCATAAGTTGAAAGAGCTGAAACTATTTTGTATGCTTTTATTTCTGAAATTAGCTAAATCCTCGGAGAAATCAAGTTCTTCCCTGTAGTGCGTATCTCTTGTAGATTCATTGATTACTGTAATTTTCATAGGTCATGGTTTAATAAATGCTGATTAATCGAATATACCTAACTTTGACTTTCACTCATAATTTTTCTCCTCTGTTCGATTGCGTATATCATTAAAATCCATCTTGGATAACTTATGTAGAATTTAATGAATAAAAAAGGCTGTAACATTATGGGTTAAAATTTAAAATCTATAGTAAGGGCAAACCGGGAAAACATTTTTGCAAAAACATCAATAGTAACCATAGTAACATAGTAACGTCTCATTCAGGACTTCCGAACAAATCAAAGCTATAAGATAGGTTCAATTTTTCATTATCCTAGTTTTTTTATTTATGATATGGTAGGAGAAAAAGAAAAAATGAAGAATTAACTAAAAGCTGATTTCTCAATAAATATTTTTACGAAAAAACTGCTTTCGGTAAAACAGTTTCCTTTTCCTCGGAAACTACCTCTGGTTGTTTACTTTGTTAACCTTCCATATCCATCAAGGCATCGTATTTTATTTTGCTTGATGCGAAAAATTACTAATTTAAACCCACGTACCTTGAAATCTTGGGGGAGTTGGCTCTTGAAATCTTTATAATATGATTAACGTACTTTTATTTATGTAAAACTATCCAAATAATAAATATATAATTGATTTTCATCACGTTTCAAATATGTCCTAATATTTTCTAAGACATTACTGATTAACATTAAATGACGGTTAAACTGAATTATTTAATTTTATATATATAGAATTTCACTGAACTATTTTAGTGGTATAGGTATATCTAATTAGTTTCAGCAAATCCAGTTACAGTAAATTTTCATCTATGGATAACCTAATTACACCATTTAATTAGATAAAGAATTCATATGACAATAGGTGTGACATATTTAGATGTGAAATTAGCATTTTATGTGAAAATAATATTAATTCATAGAAACGCAGACGAATATATTGGTAACGCCTCGTATCATGTAAATGAAATGAAGAATATCTCTTAAATTATCCGCCAAACAGGTTCACAGCGTCAAAGGTGGAATTTTTCTTACTAGATGGCGTAAAGTGATCCTGGAGCGATACTGTTTAAACATACTCTCAATAGAGGGCAGGTGCCCGCGTAATATTGAAAATGTTATTCTGTTGGCTTATAGAGGGAAATGGGCCCGCCATAAATAAACAATTGTGATATTTTTTCTGAGATTAGTGGACATGAAATTCGTAAATTTTATGAATTAGTCATGTTGTTTTTTCATCAGAATGAAAATTTTATTATAGAAAAGTAATAATCCAAAAAGAGAGGACGTATTTTCAAAAATATTTTTTTAAAAATCTTTAATGCTTCCTTCCCACGAATTATTTTGATTACAATAACACTCGAGAGTATGTTTGCGATACCTGACGAACAGATTTATTATTTATGGTTTCGTATTATTTCGAACCGCCAAGCCATTCTGTTACTTCAACTTGGTTGTTATGTTAATACTCGCATTCCTTTCCAGAGGAATCTACTCTGTGATTGGTCAGCCAACGCAAGCCATAGGTGACGTCACTCGTTCATTGTAATGAGGTATTCAACATGGCGGAATAGCTGTGCGAGTGTGTTCCAGTTGCTATCGTTTTGGATGGATTTAAGTGGTGAAATATGCCAAGGAGAAGAAATGGAGAGATACCTCTGCCTGCAGGTTGGGATATTGGACATGACTACGATGGAAAAATATACTTCATTGATCACAACAGCAAGAAAACAACGTGGATTGACCCGCGGGACAGGTAGGAAGAACGCGACTTAGCAGACTTTACCTTACGGAACCCCACGTCAAAGCGCTGAATTCCTGAGATGTTTCCGCATTTTTCTGTGTGTGTTGTACTGCAAGTCTTTCAGAATCTTAGAAATGAGTTTGTTTCGGACGTTTGTTGCGAGTGTTAACGCCATTTGCTTGTGTTTAAAGTAAATAAATCATAATTTACGAAAACTTTAAAACGATTTTGGTTCGGGATGTTGAGCGGGCGTGCTGCCATCTTCAGCAAAATATGTCATATAAACCCTAAGATTTTTGTAGCAGTAACACACACATTTCTCTTGGATGTTGAATTTTAAACAAATAAGAGTATTTTGCAAAAATTGAATTATTCCGGAGTACATGTGTTACCCTGATATGCTTTTGTTGACAATTCCGTGATGTCTTTTAAGGGCTGTCATGGGCATAATTCCAAATATTTAAGTGGATCTCAGCTTGTTTTATTTCATTAGGGTTGGTTGCGGAAATCTTACCCGTTGTGTGATTTCTCTAATTTAATGTGACGATGATGTTTTGATATCTTTGAGTTAGAAGTTGTGACGATATTCGGTGTTTATTGGAAGTATGTTCTTGTTGGGAATCGAATATGTTGTGATGAAAGGACGGGATGGATATAAAGAGTGATTTTAAATTGATTTACATTTATGTTTGTCATATATTGATGGATATCGTCAGTAGAACGTCATTAACTTATAGTTGGAGTAACGTAGTAATGTTTAAGTAATTGATAGGTTGTACTTTCTTGAGACGAAGAGATGTCCTGTATAACATGTCTGTCCTTGATCGGGCGATGAAGCTAGTGGCGAATCGGTCTTACGAAGCATTCGGCATGGATGCCGGCCGGGATCAGTCCACAGTGAAGGAATATATTTCTTGCAGTACCTTACAGAAGTGAAATTGTAGTGAATCTCTCTCGCTAAAGTGGAAATTTCTTAGCTCGCCGGTGATTTCCACATTTCAGCGAGTATCTCGCTCGGTAAGCCGTTTTGAGTCTTCGGCCTCTACTTCTTGTAATTAAGACTTAAAACAGTATATTTACTGCTTCTCATACACCGTTAATTAGTTTGAACAGATGTAAATAGTTTTCAAATCGATCAAGTGACTGTATTACCATTACCTCTTCGAAATTCCTCTCAAAGTTCAATTGTTGTGGATGCAAAAGAAATGTCATTAGCTTTTGGAAAGAGCTCAGCGACCCTTACACATTCCAAGGTATTTGTTGCGTTGGGTTAATAATTGGTATTAAACGGGCATCCAGCCTTGGGAGGTCTGCTGCTCAGCATTCCTAAGGCATCTTGTAGATATGCAACGAGTTATTGGTAGGTCGGCAATATTCCACGGAAGTGCGGAAGGTTTCTTGGAATTTTGATGCTATTCTCCTCGTTACGCCTGATGAAGGTGGAATTTGAAGTTTTGTCGTTCGTAAATGAACTTTTTATTCGGTGTTATTTCCTCGCGGTGTTTATGAATGCATTTATACGACTGTGGAAACCCTCGTTCATGATGCTACATGTTGGAAATTTGTAAGACTTAGTTTTGATTGCAGTTTTATTCAAGTTGACATGTAGTTAGATTTTAGTTAGCCAGCTGCATGTTTTTATTTGTTGTTCTTTGGGCTTTGTTGTCGCGAAAATTGTCATGCTCAGGACTTGTATGCTGCTTTCCTATGATTATTTCTGCTGTTTTATACGATTGGTTTGGATGTTTCAATTCAAAACTATGAATCAGAAATGAGCGAACGAACGTTTTCTAATCGAGGGCTTCTGCCTAGCATGATCGTTCTCCGTTTACTACGGCAACAACCTAAAGCATCAGTGATTGTTCATGCCGGCTCTTTTTAATGGTAGTAGTTGCAGTTGTCTTTTTTCTAGCTTCACGAATTTGCACTTTCTGCAAGGTAGCACCCATCTGCCGCTTCGACACGCGGAAGATGCCCTACAGTCTCGCGGATTTCGTAAGGCCAAGCGTCGCACCACCACTCCATCAATCCGCATTAATGGAACATCTCCTACGCTTTTAATCGGATTCCAAGCCGGAGAGACGCTCCCTCGGTTCTCCAGCAAGGTATCTCCACCAATTTCGCCCGAGCGCCGTCCATTTTGAGCACTTTTGAATAAGAGACCGAAATCTGCTAGGCGACCCTCTCCAGGAGCTTTTCTCTTCACGTTCCTCGAGGTATTTACCTCCCACCCCAATGCCACAATTACTCTCCGCTTTGCCGGTCGGTAGATGGGGGCAGAGGAAAGGGGAGAGTGTATTTTCGCCTACATATCGCATACCAATGCTCTTCCCTTCCCCAAGTATTTGGCAGCCGAGCAGAAGGCTCCCTCCCCTCCAGACTGGCACGCACAAGGTCCGTGATGATGCAGGCATGGGGTTGATGTGGGTTGGGGTGCCGTGGCAGGATGAGGTGTAAGGGGGAGGGGGTTTTGCCTGGTGTTTCGGATATCTGGCTCTTTTCCACCCTGGAATTCTTTCACGGTGACGTATAAACCACTTGCAACTATTGCGGAATATTTCTTTGTTTTGCCTCGGATTATTGGAGTAGTCATTAGATTTCAATGGGGTGATTCCCTTCCGGTGATGATTCTTCTGAGCTCCAACGGGGGACGATTAGGATTTGTTGGGAATCGCGGTGTTTGCAAACACGGGCTTTCGGAAGTTAACGAAGAGGATTTGGCGTTTATTGGTATTTGAGCGTGGTGGACCGATTGGAGAAATTTGGAACATGTGTGAATGAACGCTCATGCAATTTTATAGCATAAATTTATGTATGGAAGGGGTCGTTTTGGTTAAATTGCATTCGGAAGTACGTTTTAAGGTAATATCTCATAGGTAAGCAAAGAAAGTACTGTATATTATGGAAATTATTAAGGCCTGTCCTTTCTTAGGCTTATAGCTCCCCAATATAGAGCAAATATTTATTGATATTAGTTTTATTTAGGAATTACAGCTATCATTTAAAACTTCAGAACGTGTTACCTAAAGGAATCTACATATATTGTGACTACGGCTTATGTTGTTTCGAGTTTTCCATTGGATTTTTTTTAAGGGTTCAGTAGTATTGTATGATTAAATTAATCCAGAAATTATTAAAGAAAGGCATCTACTTGCTTAAAGTGGTAAGAGGATTAATGTTAGGCATTTAATTGGCAAGTTTAGCTAATGATTCCATGTATACTTCGATGGTTTCAGAACCGAAGCTCTTCAAAATTTTTGAGAATTTCGGGGTAATATCTAAATCATTATTGGGAGTACATCAGCAATCTCACGCTTTGCTTTTCTTCTCAGCAACCAATACCGGCTAAAATTGTAGAAATATTGAATAGCGTGGAGTTTTTGTCATATCCTACTGGCAGAAAAATGCTCCATTGAAGTATGATAATTCATGCCAAAATGTAGATTCGCCTTAGGCAAATACAATAGGGCTTTTTGCTTACGTCTAAGAAATGTGGGCGCGGTGCTTTGAATTGTTTCACGACTAGAGTTGCTCAAATTAGAGTGCCATTATTTCATGGTGCTTGACTGTTTTGAAAGAAATATCCCCTAAAAGGCTGGGTGGAGTTGCAATTTGCTTTCAGCTTCCTTAATGTATTTCGAGGTTGGAATGCGGAGAGTGAATTTGTGAGAGATCTCAGTGACTCGGGCATTCCCTCCTTTATCCATTCATTGTATTTGTTTCCGGGACATGAAGAAGAAATTATTTCGCCTCCGACTAGTTTAGCGTCGACCTTTTTCCCCCTCGATATTCTTTGCCCCTTCATCTGGTCTCGATGTTGTTCAAATAGCCGGATTGCTTTATTGTGATGATTTTCTGTTTACTTATTTTGAAATACTCATTCCGGCGTCTAGGTTCAACGATTGGCGAAGATGACCATGACACATTCGGATTTTTTTCAGTTTAATTTGCCTGTTTGTGTTATTTTCCCATTCAATTACGATAGGAAAGTATCTCTATAGTTATCGGTTAGAGAAATGATCGAGAACAGTGTTTAAAAATGAATTTGAAATGAATTTCTCTGCAGAGGAGTTGTCTCAGGCAGGAACATCATCAATAAATGTTGATGATTGTTAATCAACAGTTTGTTCAAATGTTTGAATCTCGGATATTATTTCTCGATAGCTTCTGAAAAATTATTGGCAAGTTATAGATAAATCATCGCTGTTTTTGTGCGTGTTGGATGCATAGCATCCTTTTTCGGGTTGGATGCTTGATCAACTTGTCTTGGAATTTGGTATTTTTTTGCTAACATGTGGGCATTGCAACCAGTGATCACGCGATATGCGAGTTTATGATCCGAATGCCGGTAAAACTCGCAGTATTCCCTCCCTCCCCGATTTCAACTCGTTTGCACGGAGAGTGGAAATTTTCCTGCAGAAATTCCACTTCATTAACAGGTCGGAACATTCATGCTTTTCGTTTCTTAGTTGAATTCAATTCATGCCGAGGACGTTGATCTGTACCCAGATCTCCGTTGCTGGAGTAATTATCCATGGAAACATTTCAACTCATGGAAAAGAAACAATGTGCGGTTCTCAGAGCACAGAAGAAATTATCGGAGTGGATTTTTGAAAAGAGGTGTACTAGGTTTATTGTATAGTCTTTTACTGTTTGTTACTATTGGAGGATATTATCGCTCAGTATATTTGCAATGTCAATGCGGTGGATTATGTAAGTTCTACGTGTCCTTTACTGGCACTTTTTTACCATTTTAGCTGTTTCGCAATCAGAGCAGGAAGTCGATGTTAGATAGAAATTAGAATCTTATAATTGGGCCTCGACTTTGGTGGTAGTTTCCCATTCCAAAGAATATGAAAAGAACTCTTTCTACCTTAACCACAGTATAGTATTGTGAATTTTATTCTGTGGTAAAAGTAGAAACGTTTTTTCATTTTCTTTATACTTTGAATCGCATAGTCTGATAATGTTTAAGGAGTCAAGTAAATATGCATACCCCAAGCTGCTAAAACTCGTAATTTTGTAAAATACAAGCAGTTTTATGGATGATTATTCATTTTCAAGCTAAGTGGAGCAGAATTTGTTTCTTTCAATCTATGTTTACTCGTTTGTTTATGGTTTAGAATAACATAATGTGAGACGTTTTGTAAGATGCCGTCGATTCCCTCGATTTTTTTTCGATTTCACATAATTCGTTTTTATATTCTCATGGAAGGTAAAATATCTTTATATCGAGTAAATTAGATTAGAACCGTGTATATAGTTGAGTTACGGCCTAAATCAGTTGGTATTTAGTGTAGTCTGTGTTTATATTTAGTGTGTCACCAGTTGGTGTATATCAGGCCGATGCGTTGTTTCATATTTTCGTATTCTATTGGACTTAATTGATCTAAATAAGTTAAATTTTCTGTATCGGGGAGAGGATGGTTTTAGCTGTAGGTTGGCATTTAAATATAATATATTGAATTTTTAGTGCATGAGGGAATGACGCTAATTCCTGGTCAGGTCGTTATTGTAAAAATCTCTTTATCTTACTCTCCTTGCATACATCTATCACTTGATGCTCCTCAACAAATCCTGTAATGCATTCCCTTTTATTTTTTAAGACACGTGTGTTCTTTCTCGACATGATCTGTTTTACCAATTCTGGTTGCATCCTTCTCTACCTTGAGTACCATTCTTATTCTTCTTACACAATTCATTCGTTATGTTTACATTTATTCTTCCCGAACTCCCAAACATTGTTTTTATTAAATCAATCCTCTACGTGGAAACGGGTTTGATGCATTTCCCATCTTCCCGCCGTCGGTATTTCAATTCCGAAAATGCAGACTTTACCCTTCTCGATATTCGTGGATATCACCTTCACCCTAATCGCGATAAGCCCAGCACTCTTTTTTCGGAATAAAACTACTTTTTCTGGGGTGTCAAACAGATCTCCTAGCCTTGTACTTTCTCGACCCGCTGCCTCGCTTCCTTCTCTTCATTGCCTCCCTCTCCTACTCTGCCCCCCCCCCATTTTCTCCCCCTCCCCCCAGTTGTGTGCGGGGCAGGCGGTTCCGCTCAGGAATGCCAGTGGAATGCTGCCGCTGTCGGGGTCTCCGGGGGGAGGAGGTAGGAAAGGCAGGAGGGGAGGTCGGAGGAGAAATTGAAAATGAAAATATCTGAGGTTTTTAAGCGGAGTTTTTCGAGGGTGTACGGGTAGCTTATGGAGCGAAAGCTTCGCTTCGTACTTCCGCTGCGTCTGCACAGAAAGGTGTCCAAGGGGAGGTTTTTTAAAAAGTCGACGACTTTTTTCTCTCGCTTTCGGTCGGACGGGAGTTGTGGTTTCCTCGGTAACGGGTATTCAACCCTATAACTCGGGATAACCTTTTGTAGAATTAAGAAAGGTCCGATTTTTCATGGCAGCATACGTGAAATCAAGCGCTGCAGACATGGCTGTGGAGGTGCGCCGCGGCGTGGTCGCTTTAATGGCGTGTTTTCGATGTGTAGTAAATATAACGTCGGGAGAGATGTTGTCGAGGTGGATATCGCGCTTTAGATGCGTTGGAATGAAGGATGTGGAGGTTCCGTGGGTTGATGTTGTTCTGAGGGTTGGATTATCCGGGGTTTCTGGTAGTTTTGTATTAGAAAAGGTGTTGCTTTATCTTGTAAAGTTAGGGATGACATTGCAAGTGTAAGATATGTTAGAATGAAGGATTTAGAGGTTATAAAGGTTTATGTAGTACCGATTACTCGACCTTTCTGGAAGTTATTAATGGAAAAGGTGTCATTTTATTGCTCCTCCACAGTGTTTAGTTACTGCAGAGTTGTCAACAATAACCTTTCGACACTATAAACATATAAGTTCATGCATCTAGCTTAGTTGTCAGTATATAAGTATGTTAGTATATTATTCATTTATTTATTAGTGTGTAGCTTTTTTCTAGTTATGCAGTAGTTAAAGCTTGCAGATGAAAACGCGGATTTTCGGGCCACAGCGTCGCAAGCGCCATCAGCAGAACGCTCCGTCGGCGCAAATTTCGCAATTCATCCTTTCGGTGGAAGGAAAGGAATTCCATCCATTCGAGAGCGCCGTAAACGGTAGAAATTCGGTCCGTCCTGACGGATGTTGCGGCCGAGGGAGTAGGGAGAGATAGGGGAAGCTTTTTGACTATCTTATAGCACCGCATTCCACGTTCGGTGGGTCCTGTTTGCATGGTCTTAACAAAGCCCCTCACTTAGGTTTTTCAGAGCTCGTGGGAGGAGGAGGTAGGGGCAGTCGTCTTGGGTAGGGGAAGTTAAAGGATTCTCAGATATGTCGCGCCCTGTTGCCAAATGTGCCCGAGTCATCTCCCCACGCAATCTGACTCCTATTCATTCGCGAAGACTCTTCCCGTAGAGTAGGGGCCATTCCCTCTCCTCTCGGAGCGTAGGGCGCTCTCCTGCTTTGACCCTTCGGGGCCCCTCTCGGGAGGTGTACGCGTTCGCCACTAGGCTACCGATAGGCGGCTGTTTCGAAGGTCGAGGAGGAGGCAGAAATTCCTGGCATCGTCCATGGGATAAAGAAGCCGGAGGCGGCATGGTTGAACCTCTCTGGGAGTGTTTTGTTCCAAGGACGGAGGAGAGAGGGCGATGTTGGTGCCGGGGAGCCGGTGGGGGTCTCGGGGTTCGGGGATAAACATCCCTCGGGAGCTGTGCACGAAATGTTTCGATGTGGGATTTCGTTAGGGTCCATAAAGCATGGGGGAAGGGGAATTGTTGAACTTGGCAAGGAATGTTTGCTAATCAAGTTTCTGGTCTGGGAGAGATTTCTCCCGAAAAATGTTCGGGCCATTTAAAATAGATTATGGGGAGCGTTTTCTAGAGTGGGTGTAGTTTACTGGAGGGATTTATATCTGCCGGTTGTATGTTTGGTCTCTTAGGAAATTGGTATATAATGAAAATTTTGCACTAAGAATGCACCTGAATTATATTAGTATAAATATGCACCTCGATAAGCTCTGATATCAGAATTATCGTGATTTATATGTATTACAGAATGATTAAACATGATGTTGGTTCTCTGTAGTTATTTAGTAACAATTTTTTAACGATATGTACCTCGCTCGACTTTTAATGGAGGAACAATAAAGTGCATGTGCATTGAACAGTAAATGATACGGTTCATAACAACATTAGTAGTCCTTGATACTAAAATATTAAAAGTTTTGCTGAAACCATCTTGTATCTCATGGTTTTGATATAAATATTTCTAATGTTTTGTGAACGTGTTATCCATTTCCTAATTTTTGCAGTACTCACTTAGAATATCATCGCTTCGGATGACTAATGTAGGGAATTCAATTGAAAGAACAACTGAAAATCAAGTATGTGCCCTTAGTAGATTAGTGTGAAGCCCTACCGGTGATGCTGTAACAGAACTTTCACAACAAACATATTCCAGCTAATATCGTTCATTCGGCGATCATTTTGGTGCTCATAAGTAAGATTTTACTTAAGTTTCCGAGTCTTGAATTATAACGAAAAACCTCCACTATATTGTTCATTAGAATGGGCAAAATCCATTAGTATATGTGATTAAATTTATACTCTTATAAATGATATTCACCTAAAAAACTCCTGGTAAAACAATATACTTCATAGAGGGTTACTCATTGGCCAATATGCTGCTTAGAATCATTTCAAAGGCTTTAATAGAAGGATAACCGCAGAATACCTCGAACATTTTGTCAAATCAAGATTCGAACCCTGGCACTGTCAGGTGTACTGAACACTTTCTTAAACAGTTTTAGGCACGAGCCTCAATTTGCGTTTCGAATTATTCTTTTATGTTTGAGTCTGATTTACATATACTAATCATTTATCATAACGCCAGTAGTTTTTCCAGTAGTTTGAATCCCTGTAGGGGTTTTATCAGAGGAGCAGCCACTCCGTGATTTTTCAGATCTCATTATCAGAAAGTCTTTGGAGGAAAAGTCCGAGTGTTGTATACTTTCCGCTTCGCATGCCGAAAAATTAAATGTCTATACGAACAGGTTTTTCGATATGTTGCCTTCCTTCACGTTAGGCGGAGGGGAAAAAATAAGAAACTGGTTTAGGGCTCGCGGAGTCGATTCAGTTGAGATCGCGTAGTGTCCCGCCCACACGCATTCCTCCAAAAGCTATCCTATCCGCCCGTGTTGTTATTTTCGGGACTGGAAAAGTCGTACCGAATCGGTTTTGAGTTACCTTTCCGACAATGTTATTATTTCCGTGGAATAGTTCTCTGTCGGAGCAGGTAAGGCGTCGGATGTGTATGAGCATTTCTCTTGTGCCCGTCAGAGTTTTCACGAAGTGTATTGCAAAGTAAACTGATTTCCCCGATAAGTAACGTTATACTTTTCTTTTATTATTTGTAGATATCTCGGCATTTCTTTTATTTGTACCCTTTATCCGGGTAAGCTGAACTGATTCAATTCTAAGAAAGATTTTTTCTTCCTTTATTGATTATACAATTCCGCCGCTGTAAGACGCTTAAATCCAGCAGATTTCAACCGCTCCTAAATGTCAAGCCATTTGAAAAATTTCTCATGAAAGTTAGGAAATATTAGCGCATAAACTCGTCCTAGAAATAACTACATATTTTTCACGAATCTTACTCCATATACATTTTTATTAAGTTAAATTATTATTAATTATAAATCTTGGAAATTCGAATGTTTGTTTGAAGTAAACCGCCTTATCCGTGAATAGCCGGAAAATGTTTAAATCAATAATTTTACAGTTACCATGGTCATCACGCTCTGCTATTTCAAAATGCCATATTTCAGGAAGGGTGAAATTTCAATTAAGTTGGATAGTATAACTCAACGTTACGTCAAAATGTACAATTTTGTATATTTTTCTACTATGTATTAGCTACCTCCAGCTTCTAGTGCCACTTATAAAGAAAGAAAGTACTATTTTGTATATTTTCTACTATGTATTAGCCACGTCCTGATTCTAGTAAGCTATTTCACTGCTGTTACTTTTTAAGAAAGAATTCCGCAAGGGCTCGTATTAGGTCCGCTTGTAAGTGGGAAAAGACACGTTTTGCATTATCCTTCATCCTTAATGAACGACTCCCGAAGGAAAGTGTAAGTCAAGCTTTTTTCAAGAATGCAGGCACGGCGCTAATGTATTTTTTCCTCGGAAGGTTGCTCGGGCATATATTAAAAAGAGTGGGCGTAGCATGGGCTAGAGCAGAAAAAAACCTCTCCGAAAGGGAGTGGACAGAGGACACGCGTGAATGAGGCGGTGTTAGTGTAGGCCGAGGCGGGGATCGTGGAAATGTGCTTCGTGGTTCAGTAACGTGTTTGTTTAGAAAGGACGAATGGATTTGCCTCTTAGCGTGTATCCAAAAGTGCAGACGTTTTCGTTTTTCATCCTGCTTCCGCATGAATGCGAGTCTCTAGTCGTAAAGTTAAGAGTTTTCGACGCAACGTTGTAGCAATCGTCGTTCTCGCTGTTTATAAGTCGCTTTTTCTGCTGAGTGATTTAAATTACACGTATATTATGTAGCTGTTTGACCATCATGTCCGCACTAAATAGTGGTGCTTGAACTAAGTGTATGTTTTTTCTGCTAGAATGTGGACATAATTTATAGCGTGTTGAGACGTGTTAAGTTCTACGTTTAAAAATTAACTCTCTTGTATGGCCCCGGGAAAATGTTATTAGGCCCACGTACATCACGTAAAACCAATTATGGAGTGATGTCATTGATAATATCTCTTTCAATTCTACTATTTTCTGCGAAGGAAGGTAACTTCCAATTATATAATTCTTATGATATTTATATCAAAACGTTTCCTTTGGTAACATCGTGGTTTCTTATGTATGTGTATATTTCAAGGAAGTTTCATTTTTTTCTGTTTTTGCAAGCTTTTCTAAAATATTAATCGTATCAAATCTGTAATCTTTATTTTTTGTTTTTTTTAGTAAACAAGTGTCTATTATATCGTCTCGGGTACTAATTAAGCACTTCATGTGACGCTATATATTTGAAATAGTATAGCATATGTTTTGTTGAAGTTAATTTGTAAATATATCGCATAAATTTCTATATTTGTATTATATTAGGGAAATCTGAAGATCGTTTTCCTGTTGCAGACATATCTTTCATGAAGCTCCATCATCATTGTAAGTTTAGTTCACGTCCGTAAATATGCACGTATGCTCACGTTTTAATTCATACTAAAACGAGCTAATTCGTTCTCAACAGCTCTCTTCAATCATGAAGTTTATCTCAAATGTCTCGCGTGTCGAATCTATTTATATTGTGCTATTTTCGAACACATTTGACCTTTTCCGCTTAATAAGAGCGCGGAATAAAATTCCTTTAAAAAATGCACCGTCCGAGTTACCTTAAAGATGTAGGTGGTTTTACAAATAAAAACTAACTCAAGCTGCTCGGAGTTTATTTAATCGAGGAGAGACTCGTCGTCCTTGGTCATTGATAAACTTCCTGTAGAATGAACTCTAAAGCTTGTCAAGTAAAGCGGCACCCATTGGATTAGCATAAGTCTCCATATGGAAGCGTTAAAAAGTCTGTTCTAACGACAGCTAATTGTCCTCTTGGTCCCCGGAATAATCAGTGGTTTTTGTTCGAGCGCACTTATAAAGAATCCATACCTGTTAGTGCTTGAAAGATTCGATTCATTTTTTCGAGACCTTCGTGAGATCGGCATTCGCTCGCTTGCTAGGTTATGAAAATGACGCATTCTCCGGTGCTTCCTAATTAGGAAAACCTCTTATTCCTTGTGGTTGACTAACGAGTATATATTCAGTTACATGTACCATCTGCTGTGTTATAATCGTAAAAAGGAATTGTTTTCCATACTCTTGGCCTAATTCATCGTTTGCTCTCAAACTAGATCGTCCTTGTGTTTTCCTAATTATTCGTGTGAATGTTTCAAATGGTGTGGAATAATGAGGGTCTCACCCAGGTTAAGAAGCGCACAAAAGAAATTACATTTTGAGCTAAACTAGAAATATGGTTACTTTGCGCTATTTATTTCTCTTTTAAAATTTTGGCAGGGAAAGTTCGGATGTGTATTTTTATTCTTAGTAATTATATTACATCGAATATTTTTCTCTTTGTTAAGTCTAAGTTATTTTTCGTCAATCGCCTTTCTCATTGGTGTTCAAAAATAACTTTGGCATAAATGGTTGTCTTATATGTTATCAGGTATAATGTTGAAAACATGCTTCTGTCAGGGTTCTTGGTAAAAATTATTTGTCATAGGGGTCGGAAATATTTTAGTTGCAAGACCTTTCCCCCAGGACTTAAAATTATCTTGGAGTCAAATTTGTTTACGAAAAAGGAAAAATGAAAGTGATGTAACAAGTTTCTGTAGTTAATTTACTTCTGAGGATTTGTTTGTCAAAAGATTTGCATATATTGTTCTAGTTTCAAACTGAGTGAGTTACGAGTTTTCAACCCTTATTATATCAATGCTTGGCTTGTAAGCAGTCGTTATTAATTCACGACTCGATGCCAAGTTGTTATAAATTACTAAGATACTCTATTTACATTATGTCGTAGAAATAATGGCTTCCAAGCATTTTCATTTTTATCTGCAAATTAACATGAACTTGCCCAAAGATATGGCTCGCGTCCAGGTTAGCTTACCCCTGTTCTAATCTAATTATTGAACGAGATAAATACATCTGTTCGGAAATACATGTCACGGATAATTACTAGACGTACGAGTCTCTCTTTAGAGTGCCCATGTTGTTGGGTAGAAATATCGTATTCCGGCGTGTTGTGCTATCCGAACTAACGAAGATCCTGAATGGCCTGGAAAGAATTCTTTTGTCAACCCTCGTCTTGACAAATGGCTTACTTGGGTCTCCTTCTATCGACCAGCCCTTGGGCTCGCCACTCCCCTGCCCGTTATGGAAGAGCGCGCATTCCTCCGTAATTTACGTGGGTTTGCGAAGTGGCGAGATGGGTTAGCGATGACTGCAACACGTGTGAATAGTCGGGGATATGCCGAAGTCGTGATGCTAGTGACACCGCAAATATTCCTATCTTCTATCTAGCGGGGGATTAACTTCAAGAGGGATTGCAGTTGAATCGAGTAGCGTTCGTAATTGCATCGATTAATTGATTTTTGTCTTGGGTTTTCTAAGTGATTTTCGTTGTACAGCGGAATATTTAGTACGTATTTTTCACAAGAGGTTTCATTTAAAGCTTTTATATAGTTACTCTCAGATTGATCGATTGATTATTGTTTATTAGCCCGTAAGGGAAGAAGAGTTTCAAAATAAGATGAATACAATGACAAAAAACTTATATGTTCAAAAATTTACCAAAAACTTATACAAGTACATGAAGAAACCATAGCAAAGTTAAATAATAAAATTACAGGATGATTAAATAGTTCATTTTTAAAATATCGTAAAGAGGTGAAGTTTTTAATCCGGATAAAGAGTTCCAAAATTTAGTGGGAGTAATTAAAAAGGTAATTAGGTATGTCTTCGTATGATAAATTGGATGAATAAAATTATCGGGGCTTGTTCGAGTATTAACCTCTTGCGAGTAAGGAGATTCAAGATGCTAGATGTTATATTTTTCCGTTGTATCAGACTGATTAATGGTCGACGCGAATTTTCTCATGAAACGGTCCTAATAAAGGGAATGAAATGACTCGAATTTTTGTATAATTTTGCAGTTTAAATTCCCCGTCGATCGCTAATTTATGCGAAGGGAACTCTTAAGGGTCCATTTGAATAAAGGTTTTCGGTTAAGTATAGTTTCATGTTAAATTACTCGGCATTTTCCCTTTTTAATTCACTTCGAACTAAAAGGCTATCCAAAATTTGCATTATTACAGTCTTAGTTCATGTGCTTGGTAATCTCCCGGCGCCGAATTGTTTTTAATTTTCGTTCGTCTCTAGAAGTCGCTATTGAGCGAGACGAAAATGATTTCTCTCCCAAATTTCCTCGATAAATCGCGCCAGTTTCCCCGGTCATAGTTCACCTCGATAACGTTTATCTCCAGAATTCCTTGAATATTTAACTCGCGTATCTGAAGAGGCGAGGAAGATAAAAACGAAAGGAATTTCTCCTTGTTTTGGTTTCAGAGCTTTCAAGCTGCTTGAAATTTCCCGGAGAGATGGTATTTTACCACACGCTGAAATCTGCTACTTTCCCTAATCTGCCTTTTACCATCTTCAGACGTTCAGTTTAGTAAAGATTTGTAGCAATTTTGACTATTTGCTGTTTTGTCTGTGCTCTCAGCCTGCGATGACAAAAGTGAATGAATGTAAGATACATTTTTCTGTATCCACCACGTGCCAAATAACAAGAAAAATCATGGTCTTTAATAGCAATGTTTGTAGAAAATTTCACGGAATAAGTTTATTGTAATACATCCACGACTTGTTTCAGCTTGCATTAAGTGAAGAATATTTCAGAAAGTGGCAGATCCGAGTTCAAGTCCCTGTCATTGCACAATTTTTCACGTATCTATATCATTATAGCATTTATAAGCACCTAAATATCAATATTACATTTGAATACTATGAATATTAGTAAAAATAAATCTGTAATACTTTATTTATCGAAGAAGTTTTGCTCTGTGGTCACCTCGGTGACCTAAAGATGCTTACTATATGGTCCCATAATATAAAGTAAATTTACATGAAGTATTTCCCTTAAAAATGTAATTCATTTTCTCAAGGAACGCGGCAATAGATTTTCTTTTTCGGTTCGCCTACTTTTACCCATTTCCGTGGTCAAATTCCTTGGTCAAAACTGTTCGCTATTCTATTCTGAAAAAATCGGAAACGATTTTCTCTATCCGATTGATTCGTTCTGCTTGGTTTCACGTTGTCGAGGTATCACTATAAATGTTATGTCAGTAGCTAATTCTGACGCATTGGCGCATTTTTGTTTGTGCGATCGTCATCGAATACTGCATGCTGCATCGTCCGCAATTTGAGGCTTCAATGTATTAAATTTGCTTTTTGGAATTAAAAACAGTATTTGAAATTTGCTGGCAAGTGGTAAAGTAATCTGTTTACCCTATTCTCGTAATTTGTCGGTGGATTAGAGTTGCCAAAGTTTGCCACTGAATGTAACTTACCTGTACCTAGTTTCTTCCAATTCGGCTAAAGCCTGTAAATGAATATTGTATTTCCAAGGTTGATCCCCTGAAAATAATGAACTTTAATTTTCCAAAATCGACCTTAATTTTAGTATCACTTTTTTATTAGGATGATAAAGTAGATGTTTTGTTGAAATTGAATGATGACAATTCAATATCTTACAACTGGGATTATTAATTTATTTAACTTAGATAACTAAGGTAATACCTTGTTTTCATCTAAAGTGAACGAACGTGATCTAGGATATTCGGAGTACCTATTTCTTTTTCAATAAAGGTGAAGAATTATAATAACAGCAGGGAATATGCGATGACTAATGATTGAGGCATTTGTTTTTAGGGATATGTTTTAAAACTCACAAAAATATTTCAATGAACTTATCCACGTATTAGGTTCATGCTCGAAATTGCTGACTATAATTGAATTATTTACAGTTCGAGGTTAAATTAATTTGAATGAATAGAAATTGTATTTCTTCTTAGGATTTCAGGTAATGTATTTATTCTCATCCTTCGGTTAAGTATAATTTCTGCGTAGATTCTGTAATAACTTAGTGTCACAAGCATATTTGTCTTTCGATTTCCAATCCACGAAATACCTTCGTCGGGTCGTTAATTTTTTACGGAATCGCATCGGCAACAGTCAACTCTTCGGAAATTTCCGTCTATTTTCATTTTCGCGTTTCTCGTAGGCACACATTACACACGAGCCAATGTTTGAAGCGTAAACGTGTTACGTGTTGCCAAATTCTCCACGGCCGTCCTTAGAAAGAGTTCGGAGGAGAAAAAAGTGTTTCCTAAGGTACTCCCCTGGTGGCGTGTTTCATTACGACATTCCGTGCCAAACTCGTGAAAAGTTATTTGGCTAACAATTTCAGGCCGCGAAAGCAAGTCTTTCGACTAGGCGTTGTTACACCTACAGTGTTGCTTTCCAAGTGGCGCTCCTAAGCCCATGGTGATCGGAGGTTATAATAATACGTATTTATTTGGGGGAGATTGAGACTAAAAGTTTCCTCTTCCATTAAACCCATCGTCATACAGTATACAATGACCAATTTAAAAAGATAATACGAGAAGAATCGTGGATGTAAAAACCGAAGAAAATCTTAGGAAAAATGTATCAGCTAAAGGAAAACACCCACTAAAAAGGGAGGTGTGAAAAACCTGCGCAAAACTAACGATAGTCGTAACTAAAAGATGGTATGAAACATGATTATATTTTATAAATACACTATCAACAGGTACATGTATAACATACACTAATAAACATAGTCACGTTGACATTTAAATAAATGTTATCCAATTACATAAGAACATAAAACAATACAATAAAAATATCTTAATAAATTCACAACTGAACAAAACAATAATTCACAGATGTAAACATATTTTTGAACATTAATATCATGCATACAATATATAGTCAATATTATGTAAAATGTTGACATTATCACTCGGTAAAAGTTCCATTTAACTGGAAAGCGGGCAAAGAAAAAATGTCTGTTAGTACGAATATCTTGGAGTTACCATAAGTGAAGATTGGGAGGACAATAAAGACGTAATAAAGAAAATAGGAAAAGGGAAAAAAATGATTAAGATGCTGCATCCTATACCGTGGAACAATAAACTAACGAATATAACTAAAAGAAATGTTTTAAAACCTTAAATAAAACCTGTATCACGTATGGTTCAGAGTTATGGATTACGTATAATAATAATTTTATTATACTCTGGGTATTTCCCATATAAAACACAATAAATGCTCTGAGTACAAAAATGTATGGAAATAGAGACATACAAACAAAAATTAAAAAAAAAATCTCGACAGAAATACACAAATGTATGGATAGTCAAATGAATGCTCCCGAGAATAACAAAAATATGTGGAGATACAAAATACAAAAAATGATCGTCAAAAATGAATACCATTTTATACGAACGACGATGTGTCTCAAAGACTACTTTCAGTAGAAATGAAACATTGGAGAAAATTCTGTAATCTAACTTATTAGACCATGTTAGAAATGATTGGATTAGGGAAAAATTTGGCAAGAAAATCTGTTTTAGAGACAATAAATTGCGAACAACTCCAATGGTATGGATATCTGAGACGTTTTAAAGAGGAAAGGATACCTTTAGAGGTTTAGAAATGTACTCTAGCTGAAAGAAATAAACGAGCAAGACAATATAGTTAGGGAAATGAAAATATGAGGCTTAAAACCAGGAGATTGGGACGATGTGGAACGATTGCGTTAAGGATGCGAGAAGTAGCAATAAGCTGCAAAAACTCGCTGTGTACATGTACCCCTAAGCCCGGCTCATTTGCACTCTCCGCAGGAAAAACCATGCGATAAACACTCGTCTAGGAAAAAGTCTGGTTTCGCTTTTCCCTAATGCGAGAACGACACTATTGCATGTATAAAGTGGCGCTGATCCGGCGAATTCTTGGAGTCACTCGGCTAGAAAAATGTAATAGCTGTGCGATCACGTCGGGACGGAAAAAATGCGTTTTCCTGCAGAAAATTGGCGCGAGAGTAGGAAGCGGGAAATTTTGTAGATGCGGAGGAATGCTAGAGGAATGTCTCGGTTTCTAGCTTTCATCCACGCAAGGAAATCGAGCGAATACTTCCATGGCAGGAATTATTTAGTTGCTAACTTCCCTAACGATGGTATACTCAGATCTGCAGAATTAAGACTTTGACAATCGTCTTAAATTATTCGGAAATTAGGCAAAATGAAGTTGGTGGATATGCATATTAATTAATGGTAGCTGGAAATGAAATTTTAGTCTAATTTGGCGGAATACAGGCTTAGACAATCGTCGTAAATTAATTGAAAATGAAACGAAATGATCTGGAAGTGAATCTGAATATCAATTAATGATTGCTGGAAGTGATATTTTGTTCTCGTCTTATTTTATAATATTTTCCTTTTCCCTAAAGGTGCTTTAAATTCCGATAAGCTTATATTATAACTTATATTTATAGTTCACTGTTTGCAGGATTGCCAAAATACTTTCTCGCAATTTAAGTCTATCAAATCCTCTTACAGTCCACTGATAAATTTTGGTGTCGCATTTTCTGAAGTTTCGTTATTGTCGCAGTAAATTTCCCCTTGCGGAATTTCCCGCAAAAATGACGCAATCCTCGTATGATAATATTTCCGCTTAGTGACGTTTAATTATGCCAGTTTTTTCGGAGAAAAGTCTATTTAGTAGCTGCGGGCGTGTTAGACGAGAATATTCTCCTTTAAAATTTAAAATTGGTATTTAGAAATATCCGTGCTACGTTCGCAATACTCGAGATCGTAGCTCGAGATCCACTCTTGGCTCTCAATTATAATGCTAATATATAACACTGACTTTGTATGATATAATTCGTACTTTATGCATTATTCATTGGTTGTTATTGTTTTATATCAGAGATGATGAACTCAGATTCTAACTAACTATAACTTTCAAAGAGTTATTACATTTAATTATTGTTAAAACTCATTGTAATGTGACTATGACATTTTCAACGATTGTAAAAATTCATTCATGTCTTTCGGTATTAACTTGTTTATGAGATAGTTTTATCTCTTCCATCTTCAAAGTTGTCGAACATCGTACTAGTGAAGGGACATTGTCATGCGTGTAAATCTCAGGCCCCACCCGCAGAAAGTTGATATGGGGGTCTTCTATCAATTACAAATGAAGCTAATACATCTCGAGGGGCTCCCCGCATTGTAGGAGCTGCTGGGCCTATCGTTACACCTCTGGGTAGGAATTCATCTATTTTATAAGCACATAGTTTAGTTTTACAACATCCTCTTCTTCTTTGTTCAAACACCAGGTTTTATTCCCCTCTTGGTTGAGATTTTTTGAGAAAGGTTTCTAAGAGCTTCCACATCCGGGATAGCCGTATTAGCGAATTTCACACGTTCGCATATCTCTTGAAACACCTCCATCTTCCCTTTTCTCCATGTCGTAAATAAAGGCATGCCTGGCATATCGTGCGGGGATGTCACTCGTATGGAAGATCGCTTCCAAATCACGGGTGTTGCGTGCAAAATCAAAAGAGAACGTCAGATTCGATTGCGAAGCGTGATCGGCGACGGAATGCAAACGACAATGTGTGCAATAGCTAATATTCTCTATATTCTACAGTGATTACGTAGGATTGGTATCACAATCAATAAATTTGATTCCGAGCCAACCACTAATCTTACGATCGCACTTACTTGATAGCAATGTTTGTCGTTAGGAATTGCGGATGAGATGGGACTAATTTAAACTTTACACTTCCTTGGAATTTCGGATTTTCTGAGATACCGAATAAAGTGAGATGTTTGAAGGATACTCTTTCGTTAAGGATTAACTCTATTCGTTAATTGGAAAGATATTTCACTTAAGTTCGCACTTCTCAAGGTTCCGCTGCTTTCTTTTATTAGCGGTTGTAGGTAGTAAACATTTCTGTAATTTTTTGGTGAACCTCCCTAAATATTCAATGGTCGTAAAATGTATTTGTAGGGTCACTCGTCGGTCAATGTAACACTGTCAGTTACATTGAAGTTTACCCCAAAAGTCCGTAAAGGCATTTTAGTAGCATTTATGTTATCGGAGAGGTGTGAACTTATCACAACTGGCGACAAAAGACAAGACTAATTGAAGTCTGGATTCAATAATTTAAATATTTCAAGTTTTATCTATGTGAATTTTATTGAAAAGCTTTCTAAAATAGGCCAAAATACACTTTTCGGTTCTTAATGAAAAGATGACAGGTTTGAAAACATTTATACGTACTCAAACGTTTAAATTGGGCGAAATTGAGACTGGGAAGTCCCTTATTCCCTTTAACCCTTGCCTAATACAAAATAAATAATCTGTACACAGCTTTCAATCATGAATATAAACAATAATATGTATATTCTGATCTTTTTACGAATGGCAATTGAAAGGAAACAAAAAAGGATGAGTGGTTTTGTGGAGCAAATAAAAAACGGATTATTTTTGTCGCGGAAAGTAATAGCTAGGCTGCGTACACACAATTTAAACACCTATAAATAGAAAAGGGATATGAAAAATCTGCGAAAGGTCTAGCAAGCAATTAAGGGTAGGGCGATACAGATGGAAAAGGTACACCTAAGGGAGGCTCCCAAAATTCTTTCTGTGATAGACTTCAACTCGAGCAATCGTTCTCACTTTTGGCAGATATATTACGGCCCCTCCAACGCATCTAGCGTTCCCGTTAACGATGTTTCCATTGCCGAAATAATTTGAGTAAAACCGCGAGCGAAGGCGGCTCCCCCCACGGTTTCTCCGGCGCCAGAAAAGCAGAGGCCGTCCGGTGTCTCCCTCTGGTGTGTGCGAAGAAGATGGGACCGATCTGGGTCATTGGATGTTGAAGGAACGTCCCCTGGAAACTAGGTCGGGAGGAGATAAAGAGGAAGGGGGCCTCTGTGAATGTATTTCTTCGCCTCGGGTCCCTCACTCCTCCCTTCGGCTGTTGTGGCGTCGCCGAGTGCCGCTCGACGCCCCCACGCTTCCTCCAAGTCCTTTGTTTTCCGCGCGAATTTTGGGTCTTTTTCGCCTATGGAGGATGGTGACATTCTGTTGGTTGAGCGTTGTGGGCGTCTGCAGAATCGTGAAGTTCCAATTCAGGGTTTTCCAGTGCTCCATTTTAATCCTTATGGTAGTAACGATAGTACTTACCTGGAAGGTCCTCTATGGTGGTGCCTCAATTTATTTCCTCTCTGGTATACTTAACTGTTCTATTATAGCGATACATAAAGCCGAAGTAAGGATATTAGAGGCACATATGCTTAGGGGTCAAGCCCTCAAGGTTTACCTATTGCGAGCTGTGTAAGACACTGAAAAGTCTTTGCAAGCCATAGACAATGCACTTCTCTGTATTAATTTTCATCGGAATTCGCTGGTTAGATTTTTCAAAAATGTGACGTATAAAGAGTCCTATTTTTCATATTTGAGGGTGTTCCTACAAAAATTTATTTACATTAAAAATTCATAAAAATACCTTTTCGGTAATAGATCAGAACGGCTTGCAACGCTATCTGTCCATTTCTTTTGCTGCAATTTGGGTTTGTGTTTTCTGGTCTCTTTCCAGTTGGTGAATGCCCAAAGATGAACTCTTACTGGATTAAAATTGCAAGTTTGCGATGCAATTTGTAATTATAATTGTCGTTTAGTTGCAGAAATCGTCGTAAAATTCGTATAAAACATGCCATATTGAATAAAAATTTCTTTTATCTCCATCAATATAGAGAAAATTGACTTCAGGATACTGTTTTTAGGATTCAATTGGTTAAATAATTAAGTAGCCTTTTTTAGATCTATGGCTTACATTATTAGCTCAAAACAGCTTACAGAATGTAACGTGTTCGTGATTTGATTCATTTGACGAAACTTATTGTGATTTCGTTCGAAAGTTACTTCGAATTTCATTCAAGTTTTGCTGTTTAACTTTAGAAGAAAAGTAGTACGAGTAGTTAGAAATAGTATTAACCTGAAAGATACTATCTCTTCCTAACTTTCGATGAGTCTTCTCTCTTTCTCTCCTAGTTATGATTTCATTCTAATGGTATTTAGTGCGGGCTATTTTTCGGCGTTGCTAATTGTGTGAGGGTGGGTTGGAATCCGGCTCATGGTGATTTTACCCTGTACTCTAATAGTTTCCATTAAGAGATAGGTTCAAATTTTAATATCGGAATGCAAAACGGAAGAGATATTACTTGGTAGATAATGCTAGTTAATGAACTCGCATAGCATTTGTCTTTTAGCATATTGTCGAAAATTCTGTTATTAACGTCTTCAGAAATGCATCAATTGAGTTCTTTGCTCTGAATTAATTAGCTTTTCTATGGGATCACAATTACTAGATAATTCATTATTTAAATGATGTTTAGGGAAGTTTATATGTATATACGACTGTCTTTCATATGTACGGTATTTATTATTATTTAAGTATGCTCTGGAATAACCCAATTGTATCTACTGCAAGCGTATGGTGCTAAATTAAGAAAGGTTGATAACTTGGTGCTTTTTAATACTTCTTGCTGCTATTGTTTATTGAAACTCGAGTAGCACAGCTTTAGTTTACCTGTCTGTACTTAAAAATTCTTTCAGTATCACTCATATTTGTGTTTTTTAGTATCAATTAAAGATCAGCAACAGAAAATGAAGCTCTTTATTAAATATCGTCTTAATGTTATGCGAAATTTCTTTTTCGAGATTTCGAATTTGTATGTACCGGTGTGTTGCCGAACGACCTCAGAGGAAGGCCGTGCATTTAGTGGGAGATAAGCTTCGTCGACGGCATTTACTCAAGCAGCCGTGGAAAGGGGGAACCATGTGACATTCCCAAGATTTGAGTCATTTCGGCGAAGGCGAGGTTGATCATCCATGTTTGCGTCAATATAAGCTTGGAGGTCACCAAACGAGGGTGTTAACCGAGGAGGTTTCATTTAATTAGCCTCCATATTATTTTTAGTGACTATCCGACAAAACATGCATCCTTACGTCATGGGCTTTCGGTGCCTTTGGCGCCGCTTTAGAGCTGGTTTTTGGCGTGGGTGAGGTAGACATTTTATATCACTTTTTCTCACTTATCTACTCAGTAGAGTGATGAATATTTCCTCAGGTTTAGTAGATTTAGGCGGTAACGGAGATACTATCGTGCCAAATTTAGATCTCTTATTCGTGTCTATGAGGAAAAATTGTAATTTTCCCATCCCCTCACTTGAATTGCCAGATTAATATTCTTAACTTCAACTATTTAAGAGTTTCTGATACGTAGACCTTATAAAAAATCGCTTTCGATCTTAGTATCGATGTCTCAAATCGAGCTATCGGTATCTTACATCGATCTGTCGATCGTGATATATATAGATATACAATCAACTACTATCGATCATTTAGATGTTTAGAAGAAACACCTAAATGATTTTTACCTATAATAAGGCTTTATCGCAATTACTGATAATGTTAATCTTTCAACAAATATGCATTGATTCTATTATTCACGATGGTATATTGCATTTAAGTGAAGAGAGTTTATTTTATTATTATGGAAATGATTGGAGAAGACATACGAATTGCGGTAAAGTATTATCATTCATTATGGTCTTACTTGTTCTGCTTGTTGATGGAGGTTAGTCACCTCTACCCATTCGTATTCATTTTTGTCTTATACTGCTTATTTATAGAGGTCAATCTCCTCTACCAATGGATATCCAAGGCAGCTGTAGTCAAAATATTTATCGATGTTTATTTTAAAGTTTGCTCGCCACCTTGTTTTCCGCGATATGACAACCGATAACATTTGTCCTCGTTCATTCAACTCGTTTTCTATTCATTCGTACTCAATTACGAAAACCTATCGGAAATCGAAGTGAATAAAATTGAGCGAAATTTGCTTCCGATCAACGTCTGCAAGGAAGACCGAAATATGTGTGCATTGAGTCGCTAAGGGGAGATCTTGCATCTTCAGCACGTTAATTTTCGCCTCGGTAGTTTTGCGCAGGCCCGGATCGCCTCTATTTCCAGTAGCCACGCGATGGTACTCTCCCATGCAGTCATTGGTCTTAATTAAATCTAACGCGACTTGTCCGAATTAGAGTCCTCTTGAAACTTATAAATGGGCATTGTGCTGACGTCTGAGCTAACGGTGACAACAGCTTCCAAAAGTTCCTCCAAGGTTGCGCACGCTTTTGAAATTCGCAACGTTCGCCTCCGGGGCTGCCTGCCCCAAGTCCTCAATATCCCGCCGATTTTTATAGCCTCGCTAATCGGGCGTTTTTGTTTATTCTCAAATAGAAGTTGTTTTGAATCCAACCTGGATGTTTTCTCGTTTTACCTTCGGGTGTGCCATAGAATGAAGTGATTTACGTGGTATAAGTGTCGATTGATAGCCAAATCGTGCTATTATTTCAGACTTGGATATTTCTGTCGGTATCAAATTGTAGGTGTATGAATAATTTTACGACTTATTCTCATCATAAAGGAGCGTTCAATGGAATGAGGTACGCTTTTAGTTTTCCTTAACTTTTTCCAATTAAAGACTCTTATTTATGAGTTTTAATTTCGTATATTTTAGTTTAGTTTCTGAGGTATTTTGAAAGCAATCGGACCAGTAAAATTATTTCAAATTAGCTTTGAAATTGAATAAGATCGGTGAAGAAATAGAGAAGATACTGGTCAATACATTTTGATTTGGTTTGTTGAATTTTCCAGAATATTGATCTGTAAAAACTGAGTTTCTACAATTCTAAATTGAGAATTTTTAGAGGTATTACTTCTGATAATTTGGAGGAATTCGTCTGTTTCGAGGTTAATATCATTGCCCCCAAAATATATCAATGTTAGAAAGTGGTTATCGAGAATAAATTTCTATCGGTCAGACAAGTTTAATGCCCTGCCAGTCAGCTACACCGAAGTTACATAACGTGATATTTACGACCTTTGGTTTCTAATAGTTTTTCCGTATTGCCAAATGTCAGAGGTGGAAAGACCCGGTGTTTCCAAGGTGTCTTAAAATCTTTTATTAAAGTTTATTAATATTAGAGTACAAAAATGCAAAGAAGTTGGAATTTGGAAATTCGAAAAAATGAAACAATGAAATATGATGAGATCGGAGAGTCGAAATAATTACTATGAAATTATAATACTCTCATTATTATACTCTTATTTGTGCTACGTTGTGACTAATAAGTCTCATTTTACATCCAACTCTTCTTTGATTGAAATTTAAAAGAAATATATGATATAATGATATGATAAAAATCACTCAGAAGATGGATACGTTATGGGTTCAAAAACCTACAAAGTAAGTTAGTCTGGAATAAATATATACCAGAGCAGGGGAACACCCTTAAGAAGGGGTGATAAACCTCCAAAACCTTCAGGTTGTTGTTAAGGAGAAATTAATGAATACACCAGCAGTTTCAATGGTGAATAAGTAACAATGGACTGAGTATTACCCTTAGGAACCTTAGTGAGCTCCGAAGCGCATCAATGAATTCATTATCATCTCAATCCCCCATTTCCTCGACAATTACAAACGGAAGTCATGTCTCTGCGACGGCCAGCATTTGCAATTGCAAGTTTCGCAGCCCCGCCTTCGATCGGTCCCTATACACAGCGTCCGCTTCTTATTTGGGCCGGGGCCCTTCGGTAGGAATGTCCCCCAAACGTCACCTTTATTTCCCGCACCCCTTAGTCCCACCCTATTCACATCCTCCATCACAGGTGTCGCCTCCTCCCTTCGCCACCAGACTGCATGGCGTCCTCCCGCCTCGCTATTTTAGGAGTTGGCGGCTCTTCGGGTGTCCCTCCCCCTCTTCTCTACCCCCGTCTTTTTCTTCGGGGGCGGCTCTCTCCACATCTCCATCCGAGTCCCGCTGCGTCTTTCCCTCTCGGACGGAGATATTTTTGCGAACGTCTTCTACTTCGTTTCTACTCGCGAGTTATCGAATGAAGTCGGAATTATTTCATATAACATTGTTCAACATGTTTACCACCGCGAGGGTCATATTTGACCCTCTCCCCATCGTGCCATGAGGGTCATTTTAAACACTCACGAACTTTGTTTAACGTGAAGTTCATAGTTGACCCTCAACCTTGCGACCCCCGAAGGCCCCGAGGGTCATTTTAATCACTCTTAAACTTTTTTTAACATATAAATTACCGTAAGGGTCACAATTGACTCCTACCCTACCCTACTACTCCTACCGTTCCCCGAGGTTCAGTTTGAACGAGTTCGAAATATTCTAACTTTTAACGTAAGGTATCCTAAGTTGACGTGTTAATTCTCAGGTATTGTTTGTTTACGAGATGGTTTTCATCAGGCGAATTTGCATGAAAAAGTAAGCTTTTTTGTATTCAAATAAGGAGTTTTATTGGCAGGCTTACAGGAAAATAACATTTTGGATTTCTGTTGTAATTATATTTTCCTTGTCATTGTCTATCAATATCGTTTCCATTCATGCTTTCGCTCAGATTAAATTACCTCGATCTTCGAAGTAGTTTTATCGTTAATATTTATTAAATTTGCAGTTTCGCCTCAGGTCACGTGGCACGTATGGTATTACAGACAGATAATATGTTTGCCATTCTCATATTAAAATTACCAATTCAGTATTACTCATCCTATCCTAAGAGCTTCATAGAGTGGCAGGTTACCTCTTGTATAGAAAGAATGTTTTCCGAAGCCTTTTTATTTGTCTCACCTTATTTATTCTCAATACTATCATATATCTTTTATTGTTGTGGTAGATTATTTTCTTCCACTGCGATCGACTTCGATATTGATTTTCCTATGATTCATATAGGTCGATTCACAGTCAGGGTATTTTCGTTTTACTTGGGGTTCCCAACTCCGCGGATAGTTTCATCATGAAGGACTGTATTATAAATGTAAAAATTTCAATTTAAATGTTTGTTCGTTTATAAATATCCACAATAATCGAAATATCGCATGTAGGTCGATAGATTGGGATATATATCGGTGCATAATTTTAGATCGATTATATCATCCAGATGGAATGAACGAATTCGATGCGACCCATTTGACAGGCGTGATGGACACTTTTCTCATTCGAATCAAGATTATCCTAGTATTATTTCAAGGAGGAGGAATCCTCGGAAGTCAAAGTTGAAGGCTCATCCGGTCTGATGATTAATCTGCCAGATTCCGCGATGAGGGCGTATCAAGTTCAGGAGACACAATCGACAGATGATCAGCTTCCTCTCTCCCTGACCTTACCGCCCGTCGGCATTTTTTCGGAAGAGTGCGATGTTTAATTTAGCGCGAGGGGTCGCCACGGATGGGGAGGAGAGCGGATCCGCGGAAGCGGAATTAATTCGCCAGGAATGTTATCTCGTCCGCAATCCTTTCGTTTTCTCTCGGAATATGGACAGCTAAGGCGGGAAGCATCCGGAAGTGAGCGGACGGCGGAAGGAGCGGTCGGAATCCGCAGCATAATTCGCGACGTTTCCGAAGCACTCTCGCGAATTGGAAATAATGCCGTCAGGTGTATTAATAGACGCCCCAAGGGTATGTCATGATGGAATGGCTGGCGTAAATCCATCCTGTGCCAGCCAGGGCCGGCTTCATGCAAGATGTGTAGCTTACACCTCGTGGCGAGGCACTTAAAGAATATTACTTGATTTTAAGAGCGCGGTATAACTGCTTGAAATAAAAAATATATGAAATATGTGATTGTTTTAAAAAATTGAAATCATACTACTGTAATTATAATTACAACTGACTTGATGGTTGGCTGTATGCCTGGTGGCAGTCTTATACCTAAATGCAATATATTTACTCAGTAAATGCATAATACGTACATAAATATACACAATATCCACATGATTAAATATTTATAAAATAATGTACGCCTGACACTTATGTAGCATGTCATGAATTATGCCACATTATGAATTGTACCCGTTTGTGATTTTAGTATACCATTTAGGATTTTTAGTTAGGATGTCTTTTTGGGACTACGGTGTATTCCCGAACATCCGTGGGCGTATAAACTGCGTTGTGGTTAACCATTGTTTATATTCGATCTTTTACTCGATTGTCTATTTTTACCTTTTAAATGTCGTACAGCTATCGGACGAGCTAGGAATCCTATTTGAAGAAGTTAAAATAAAATTACTTTTACTTTTTTAATAGTTGTCAACAAGTATGATTTTATTTACTGTAAATAATTCTATGTCCTGGGAGACATAGGAATGTCTCTAAGCAGAATTTCATGACATATTTCTTGCGTCAAGGAATATGAATTTCATCCCCACATTATTTAATAAATCTCCGATTAAGTTCCTAACAAATCTGTAAATTGACCTCTTTAAGTTTATCCTGGTGAGTTTTTCTGTCTCAGTCTCTTTAATATTTCAGATTTGTATTTGATATTTCTGCCTACTAAAAAATTAAAGAGAGAAAGTAACAAATCACAAAATTTTTGTTTTTCCTTATTTCTATCTTCTGGAATTGCGTTAATGAGTTATCTCAGTTCATTTTATGTACAAGGTTGAAGAATTACATGAATACCTCGTTAAGCTCCGATATTTGATTGATTGATTTGATAATTTCTCATTACGACTTCAGATTCCTTTGTTTAGCAGTGAAAGGCTCATTACTAAAATTCTTTGTTATGACGTTTAAGGAGATGGCCAGCGTTGGAAGGGTTTGTTAATTCATGTTTCGTTCACTTAGAGTATTTACAGAGGAATCGGGTGAAGTCTTTTTATCCTCTCATAGTAGGTCAATCGCTCTACCCGTATGCAATAAAATCGCTGGAATTCGTGAATCCGTGGATAGAAGCGTCTGCTTTTTGGCTCGAATCGAAATTGGGTTGTGTATCAAAGGACGAGAATAAGTTAAGATGGAAGACCTTGGTTCAGTTTGATGGGCATCTAAGGAATGGAAGAATTTGCCGTAACTGTGTTGATGGCAGTCGAGGATTGGTGTTAAAGCCTCGAAATAACGCGGCATTTTCGTTCATACGAAGGACGCGAAAATATCTTTAGTTCGTGACAAACGTGAAAAATGTTTCTCCAAGCGGCTTACGAAACGATATTCCATGTCTTTAATTGAAATATTCATTCATTTTCATGGAATCAGCTAAGTCATGCGTCACCTGGGTTATTTTGGACCTCAGATGTGATAAGAGTTAAAAGTAGATTAATGGCTGACTTTATGAAGACTGGATTGGAGATTATTTTAAAATTCTGTAAGAATGATTAAGAGGTATTAAGTTCGAAAATTTTATCTATCACGAACAATAATTGGATGGGGTTTTTCTCGGTGAATTACTTGTGGGAATTGTTCTTGGGTTTCCTACCGGGTAGGCTCTCTCCCATGCCGCCGACGTTTCGGCCGCTAACTCTGCACCCATCTTCGGGACAGTGAACTTTTAAGAAGATTTTTGAATTTCTTTAGATTAATCACACAAGAAAGCAAAAGCCGAAATTCGGTTTCTCTAGCTATGACCACACATTGAATCATTCACGTGACAAATCGTTTCATAAGTCCATAGGTGGGATCCATCGCTTTATGTCGATAAAGTAAATATTTCCTCTTCCAAGAAGCTTACTGATAGGAAGAATCGGACCTCTGACCCCGATAGGATGTCCATCTGTATTTAGCGTTGTGTTTATCTAAGGATATATATCTACGCACGTCGCGGCATAGGTCGTGTTTGCCCCGTCATATCTGCGTCCGCAAGATCTTCCAAAGGCACGAGAGGGAAATACTATTGGCGCTTTAATCTCGATTAGGAATGACGTCTGTTGATGCATATTTCGACGATGTTTATAATTCCTACTTGCGACATAGATTAGAGGAGATTAGAAAGGTCTTCGCGCTTTTAAATATCTGCAGATCTTCGCAGTTGTGGTATTCACCCTCTGCATGTTTCTATGTGAATTTTCTTTTTTGTGCGGGATCAGTTGTGGGTAGGATGGATTGGAAGGTTGCACGGGGTTGCTCGGATTACGAGTTACCCCAAATTCGAATTGTTCTGTTTACGGAGATTTTCACTTAAATTTTAATCAGTTTACGAATGGCCTAGAAATTGTCATGCATGTTCTGAAAAAGTCACACGTTAATCATGGACAATTTTGGCTTGTTGGTGAAATAAAGTAGGGGTATTTTTGGCAGGTTTATTTTAAGATTTGGTGACCTTTGAGGAATCATTTTGCATGAAGTATTATGCTAGAATATTTTATCATCTTAAGTCGAGAAATTTTCGAAATCGTATTTTCCTTTAATAGTCAAAAGTTGGTAGTCATTAATTCTTCAGTGTCCTCGTGTTCAAATTGAATCGTTTTTTTCCAAGATCATTTTTTTTGTCTTTTTTTTGTAATAGCATACCATGCCGTTGATCTTTCATTTGTAGGATATTATTTTTACCATCACCAGCTACAATACATCCCCTAGCCTACTCTATTGAACTTTATTACCGATGAATGCAAGATAGAATTTGAGACTGAAAACTAATAAAATTTCAGCTCATCTTATGTAGTAATCTAAGCTTTTTATTTCATGTAGAGGATCTGAATCTACACAGTCCCCTTTAAGTGTATGTGAATGATCGGGAAATTATGATCTCGAAGTAATCGTTTACTTAATTAAGCAAGGAAAGAGCATGTGACGCAAACTTAAAATTCCCAGAGTTGAAAAGGTTGATTCTCAAGAAATACTGATCCAAATGATAAAACCCCTTGTATTAAATTTGATAATTTTTAATCTACCGTTTCTTTGTTTCTGTGTTCTCTTTTTTTGGCATTTGTGAAATGAAGCTCTAATTTAGAGCTACTCGAATGAGTTTCCGTGACTGATCGGCCCAAACTGAACTTCTACTTCCACTTTTGTTAAAGCCAGGAAATATCGATTTTTCACGTCGTAATCTTCGTACGTTTGAAGTCTCTCGTCATTGTTTGTCGTCTATAATTCTTAATAACTTTTTTCCTTCATCCTTGCGTTTGGTAACACTTTAAGTTTCCAGCACTGTTCCGCATGGCACGTACGAGTTTTTTCGCTAACCCGCACGGCAGTTTCGTTCACGGTGTGAAGTAACTTTGGTCGTTTGGTGAGGGTGCGGAGCATGAGAGGAGTTATGCGATGAATTTCACGGGTGCAAGCACGGTCACAGTCTTCCCTTGGCGCAGAGGGAGCATGACTGCTGACCTTGCCGTGACCTTGCCTTGACCCAGAATGCATAGTAAGCAATTGTCTAAGTGCGTGCTGTCAGCATTCCTTCACGGAAGGGCTGCGCGTATTCAACTTGGTGGCCACGACTTAAAAGAGCTTCGTGGAAGGTTTATAGGAGAGCCAGTGGGAAACGCCGGGGTGCCTGAATGAGCGGGGAATATGGAAGTTTTTCCTTAAGGGGAGCTTTGTCCCGCGGAGGTTTAATCCCCGCGGAATATGCGAGGGGATTGCGTAATTTCCTGCCCTGCGATTCCAAAGAGAGGCTGAACTCATGGCGTCGCCTTGTGGTCGCGCGTTAGCAGAGGGGTGCTGATTTATGGGGAAATATTGAAATAGAGCGGAAGTCGAACTAGGTTCTTCCGTTCCGTGTGCCTATTTTCCCTGTGTAAATTTCTGAGTTTCGTGTTTTTGTCGTCGTGATCCATCTGGGTGTTCCATAAGTTTCATTCCTTCTTTAAACGTTTTATACGTCGTTTTTCAACATTTTCCTATGTTATTGTCATCGAAAATTATATTAATCGGGCAACTGCGTGCACTTACACGTTTGTCTACTGTCGAATTAAGTAAAATTCGATTTATTGTTAAGGCACGACTTTTCATTTCTCCATATTTGTTATCTTTCGGAAAACCTATTGTTAGTTTTTATCTGCGATTCGATAAAAAATTAATTTGTATTATGATGATTTTCTGAAAAATGAGTTTACTGTGAATATTGGTTATTATAATAAAAATATTTTTAAATATATTATTAACTAGGTGGAACTCCATAATAATGAATCACTTATTTTATTCTGAGATAAATAAAATATAGTTTTACACTTGACAAATTCCTCAGCAAAGTGTATATTATTGTGGTAATAAGTGTAATTTACTGTGGAAATTGTAAAGCGAATTCAAAAAAAGTAAATATTTTATTTTACCTCAAAATAAAGTAGTTTTTGCAATATGTTTATATCTTACGGGATAGGTGCAGGTACCAGGTTAATATTAATAATTTAACTCTAGGGAGTGAGAAAACAAATATAAATATACTTACGCCTGAGCGATACCAATTCAACTATCTGCATGACTGTAAAATTATTTTTCGTCGAATTCGATTTTCTTTCAGTTGTGGTTTTGTCGCGGAAGTTTTGCTGAGGAGA
This sequence comes from Sympetrum striolatum, assembly GCA_947579665.1. Lineage (NCBI taxonomy): Eukaryota > Metazoa > Arthropoda > Insecta > Odonata > Libellulidae > Sympetrum > Sympetrum striolatum. The sequence goes on from OX388349.1 coordinate 58,699,093, forward strand.
AATTCCGATTCTATTTGCAATATTTCGTTTCGTGGTTGATTTCACAGCGGAAGTGTTTCGGATTTTTTGTGGATTCTGTAGAAATGAATAAGTGTAATTATACTGGGAGCTATTTCGCGGTTCGCGTCATTTCCTTGGTTATCTGTTACCAAGAATATCTTTTCATGGAAGACTAGTCACCATATCGAAGTTTTCGTTAGGATTATATCATGAAACAACTATAATATTGTCGAGATTAATTCAAGGCAAGTGGAAGATGCTCGGTTTATTCTGTTGATTTATTTACATTTATCCCAAGGACCAATTTTCGAATTATTCTTTGTGCTCATTTGTTTGCAAAACGTTACGTTTGCCGTTCCCTTTTGTATTCTCGAATATGTTTGCAAGTATTAAAATTGTATTTTTTTTGTAAATGTTTATCGAATGAATTCATATGATAATCAGAGGTTATTGCATTGGAGTGTGTGTAATGAGGTCCGTCATGGAATTGTTTGAATTTCCATCCAAGTGATGATTTGTTCAAGAATTTGTGGTATTCGATAGTTTAATGTTAAAGTCGGGAGCAAATTTAAAACCAGTTGTTTTGGACGTTTTGACTATCTTTGTACAGCATAGCTTCTGTCCTCGGAGGTATTTTATTTTCTAATTTCATGTTTGCAAGTCTTGAGTATGAATCACCACGATTAATAAATTTTTACAATTTTAGCGTACTATTTTTTTAAAGTCTGTATAATTTTAAAGGCAAATCGGACAGTGCGGACTTGCTTTACTTTTAAGTTTCTTGAAAACGGTACGCAAGTTTGTAATTTATGTCGTCAGATCAATTTATCATTTGTCGTGATTTCTGAAATATTTACCCTCTGGTGAGAGAATATCTTAGTGGTATCTTTCTTTTCTTTAATTCGTTATCGGTGGGAAATTTTTGAAATGTGGCTGATGTCATCGTCCAGCTCTCCCGAATAGTTAAACAGCAGCTCGAAACGAAAGAGAATTTCAGTCCATCTCGAATCATCGTCACGTGTCTTCTGGGAAGAATTCAGGAAGGAAAATTCCAGATTTCGCAGTACACTGCCCTTTCTTTGAATGATGGGTATCTGCCAAGGATCATAGTGGTCGGTTTGAAGAGGCGGAATGAATTCTAGGAAATTCCCAAGTTAATGGTAACTCGCTGGATCTGGAATCTTCCTCCCCTGCCGAGCCCCAATTTAGTCGCTCCTCCATGGCCGATAATGATGGGCTTCAGGGTCGATCATGTTGTTTGCAGCCGAGGATTCGGGCATTTGCTACTGATGAGCGTAGCTTCCAAGTTTTCGCGGAAGGGAAGGCGAATTTCGGAGGTTCTGCGTGACCGTTAAGTCGGTTAAATCGTAGATCTTCTAACGCAATCTTAAGGTTGATCACGGAAAGTTGTTTGGTCGTCTTTGTGTCGATTCTTTTGGGAACTGTTTTAGCCTTACATATTCGACCTTTGTCCGTGCTTTTGTAGATTATTTGTTGAAGTTTGCAGCTATCTCTCGCTCCCAGTTAGCGTTTTGATCGTGTCGGTATTTGCAATAATTTTTATTTAATTCGCATTCGAGCTAGATAATATCCAACTATACTTTGCCTTTTTGCAGAGAGAACATTTACCCTCTTATCAGTCTCCACCGATTTATTGTTCTCTATTTGTTATGCGAAATGTCGATTGTAGTCTAAAACAAATAGTGTATTTATTTATGACAGTTGCATCGAATTTAATGTTCTTGTTCAGAGATTATGTATGGAACGAAGTATAATTAATCTTGAATAACGTATTCATTGATTTTGGGTAAAATAGCCTTGAAAGGTGAAAGTTAAATGCATTATTGAAGATGCAGATATAGCTTCTACAGAAGGAGCAATACTGGAGTAATCACGGTTTTGGTTATTTTTTAAAAGTTAGTTGCCTTGTTTAGAAGTTCAGCCAAATCTCCTCTTTGATATGTCATATTTTTCGAACAAATTGGCGCATTAATTTGAATTCAAAATATTTTTACCAGAGATTTTAAATTATTGCGAAAAACTTAAATACGGTTTCTCTTTTATCAATATTTTCTCATCGATGCAGTTTTCCAGAATGAAGTTGTTTCAACCACTCAACTTTAAATATCTTCTGTGACTTTCTCACTTTTCCATCGACATTCATAAAGTAGATATTTTTTAACAAGGTTAAACGTAAGTAATAAAGGCAACGTGTCTGGGGCTCAAGCCCATATCTTCTACTCACTGGATGTTTTGTCGATTCCCATCCTCACAGTGCTTCTGAAAGTATTGTCTGCTCGCGACTTATTCAATTTAGCATTACTTAACTTACAGGCGAAACCATAGGAGTGGTGTTACGTGGATAATTTTCGAGTTCTTAGGCTAATTCTTTTGTTTCGCGGAAGACTTCCCTCCATTGCCTCAGCCCGTTTATAGTACGTTGCTCTGAAGGTAACGACATGGGCTTAATGTAATTTTACTCGTAATGAAATGTGTTTTTTAGTTCATGAAGCTTAAGGTATTTCTTTTGGAAAGAGATGTATTGGTATAGAAATATTTATAACATCATCAGGATTTGCTTTGCAAGTAGCTTAAATGTATCATGGAACACGAATTCAAGTATTTGAGATCTTTGGTACGTACCTCGAATTTTACTAAAGCAGTTTATCTATATTTGTTGATCTGGAATTCAGATCGCACTTTAATGGTTTAATATCGGCTAAGCTTTAGGCATTAGGTGGAGATATTTGAAACAGATATAATGTTGTATTAATGTATAAAAATATCTTATTTTTCTTTAAGTCGGAAATTTTTAAAACTTAATCCATACGTCTTTACCTAAGCTGTGCATGCCGTTGCGTTGCTAAAAGATTTGCGAAAAGATTCGTATCGAGCATTTCTCTCTGCGTATTTTTAGTGTACATCAAATGAGCGTGGGAAACTATTTCCCCGGTATTTTTATATCCTTACCAACTTTCGAATTTCATGGATAGAAAGTGAAATTGGAATGAAGTGATACGAGCTCCAAGTAACATTGAAAGATTTTCTAAAACAAACTAGCAGCTTTCGCTTCATCTAACGTTTTACATCGAGCCTTGCACCGACCTTTTAAATAGCCAATCGTTGTCTGTCTCGAATGACGGTTTTTTCGTAAAATTCTGTGTGTGAGTTGTGCATGAAAAGGTTCAGTTTAAGTTAGCATTGATTTTTGATTATTTTTCATTACCTCATCTTGTTATGTTTTACTTATCTCCTGAAGAGTGCTTTAGTCCCGTCCATCATAAGACTTAATTATTCAGATGGATAATTGAAATGTGATAGGATATGTTTCTCTGAATTTTGTCACAGCTATCAGTATTTTATTTGATCGTGATTTAGGGGATGTATATATACATTAAATTCAATACTTATTGTTTGAATGAAGATGCTACTTATTTTACATTTCATTCCATTTAATTGCCGTAGTGCTTTCTTTTTTATCTAGTGCTCCACTGGCAAGGGTCTGGTACTCCGAAAATTTTTGAAAATTAATTTGAAAGGTTCATTAGTTTAATATTTTTTTTTAGTTTCGTTCAATGATAGGTTATCGCGAATCTTAACCCTCCATACGTAACAAAGTATAATCGTATTTACTGCAGTAATTTTTTTTATCGCCAATGTTTTAGTAAATATTTCTCTAGATGCTCCACACATAGTAGTCGATTCCTTTTGATGCTCAGCAGATTGAGGAAAACTGAGTTAGTGGCTGCAGTCAAAGGATGATTGCTTTTTAAAACTGAATTGACTTACTGTGTTTGAGTTTTGTTTTATAGGTTACCTCTAGATTGGTAGGCCTTCAAATTTATTTGCGTCTCTTACGACCAGGAATACTTTGAAATGTATATACCAAATAACCGTAGACTGATTCAAATTTAGGGCCTCAAAAGAAAAAAGAATCTCACTATCCTAAATTGTGAGTGGAATAGTTTAAGTTGAGTGAGTTGGACCCATGGTATTCCTTTTATCGTTCGAAGGAATTTTCGAGTCGCTGCTTTCAGGATCGACGTTTATTCTCTTAATACCATCTTAATGAGACCTTAGATGCTGTGTATCGCTTCCCCGAGTGCACTCTCCACGAGGATGATTCCCGTATCTCGCATTCCTTTCTTCGCATTAGTCACCGCGATTAAAGCGACCTTGTCAAAGTCGCCGTTAGATTAGAGGTGGCACCGAATCCTACTAGTGGGTGAGAGATAAAACAGTTTGTATCTCATAGGAATGTGTCGTGTTAGAGATTAAGAGGCGGCTTTCGTAACCCATTGATTTCCTGGGCGCCTGTTCCTGGGAAAAGCGACAGGAAATTCCTCAGTATTTTAATCGAATGACGGGTTGGGGATGGAAATTCGGATTATCGAGTCAAGAAACTGTTAATTTTGGTGTCAAGTACTGTTAACTCGTAGTATATTACCGAAAGCAGTGTGTTTAAATATTTCTGAGCAATCCTATTTATTTTTTATTACGTTACTCGAATATCTGTGTGATATATAACAGACTCTACTTCTGGTCTATTATCAATCTTACCTTAATCTAGTTCTCGGGACATTTGCATGAAAGTTGATAATTTTTTGGGGCAGTAATTTATGGAAAAGTCTCTCTAGTCTCGATTAAGGTTTTCGCCTTTTTATCCACCAAACAACTACAACTATAAAGTTTGATATAAATTTAACAATTTTCAACGACGTGTTGCGTTAGAGTGATCATAAACTATGAATTTCCATTTTTAGTTCAAATCATTACTCGCTGTTAAAGAAAGATTATAGATTCCTAATCAAAAGTGGATACTTGAAATTTAAATTATTTCGTTATAACTACTTCGTTCTTGCGATGTTTTCAAAATTTTTGTGCGTGTACAGTAATATACTCATGCCTTATCATTTACCAATTTATACCTTATCAGTTGCTATACCTATTTTGTAGGGTTTAAGTTAGTCGATTTTCTCTTTCCTATGTGATGAATTGACGATAATGTACAGTGAGGAGATATTTATTTTGTATGAAAATTACAACAACCCTATTATTGCTATAGCTTCAGAAGTTCTGTTGTCGCATTGAGTCGTTTTAAGGTAATGCGTCATCGTTTAAGTCAATTATTTATTTTTATAATATTCTCCGGTGATCAATCATAAAATTAAGTCCTTCTTTTCACTCTTGGTAGCTACAATAAATCTACCAGTTCTTCATTTCCCCTTGAAAATCTTCGTGGTTTCCTACGGAAGATAATTTTCGTGACAATAACCTCTCCGAGGTCTTATTTTTAATTTCAAGGTAATTGCTCTATTTGCTGTGTCGTGATGGAATATTCAGTGCTCGCTCCACTTCTGTTTCACTCTACGCTGGCGATAGCGTCGCGGTCGATTATAACTCTCCTCTTTCATCCACGAGTTTCTACGAATCGAACATTTTCCTGCACGCGAGGGGCTGAAGGAATTCCTGGGCATTTTTTACGTTCAGATTCGGCCCATCTGTCTCGGCTGCTATTTTCCCTTTTCCTCACTCCCACGACTACCGCTTCCCCATCTACCGTGCGTGGTGGGCACGTCTTCTCCGAGCTTTCCCTTCCTGTCCGCTGCAAACGGACGCATGTTGTTGCTTTCTGTTAGCAGAACACCGTCTGCCGGAGATGAAACCATTGAGTTATCTAACCTACTAGATCGAAAGGCCCCTAACTAATTGATCCAGAACTATGTTTAGCTGGAATAGAATGCTTTCAATAAGTTGGAATTGTTAGAATTAGTCTAATCTATTTAGATGAAAGTTACAGAAATATTTTGTTACGTCTTCGTTCGGTGGGGATTGAAGCCAACAAGTTTCTTGTTCTCTCTAACTCAGGAGTGGGGAACCTTTCTTCATCGAAAGCCCGTATTTCGAGCTGCATAAGATGTTTTTCTGCATGTGAAAGCATCAAGCCATTCTTAAGTTGTGCACTGCCTACATTCAAATAATTTAATATCAAAATTGTATACAAGAGAATGAATTCATCTGTTCAGTGAACTAAAAGAGATTATTTTCCTTTAGTTTTTTACCCAGCGGTATTGGCAATACTAGCAGATGAAATTATTTAAATACGGGAATGGTTAGTTACAACTAGGAGTAAAGTACTGCAAATAACGGCCAAAAAGGCTGCAGGTTACTCACCCCTGGTCTAACTCATCGTCAATGTTAGTAAACTCCCAAATAAAAAGTTATTTAAATGCGGACAATGTGAGGAAGACTATACTTAAAGCTATTTTTGGAATAAAATTGAATGTGCAATGCCCTGGATGTGCAAATGTTTGGAGTATTCAGTGTAGATTATTTTTTTTATTCTTGCTTAAAAATATCTCTTTATCCCTCCTAAATAGAATCCAGTTGTGCTATTCGTGAATAGAAATTTACGCCTGAGACAAGCAGGTCTGCTGCAACTTTTTCAACACCTATGTCACAGACTAAATTAAATTAAAGGCTAAATTAATCGTAGATTCATCCCGAAAAATATATTCGTGAAATGAAAAAGGTTCAGTTTATTGGTGACAAGTACATTCTAGTTTCAGCCAAATCAAGAGAAAATTTTCAGCGTTAGAATTTTCCCAATCATAAGAAGTAATCTCGTTGCACTAGTTGTACGCTGTATAATTAACGCCAACTCTCTTCCACTCTGCATATTATGTTTTTTGCTGTATCCTAAAGATAGATGTAATGTAGTTTCGTTTTTAATCCTCCAACAAAGGAAATGATTTCGCAGATATCTTCGATTAGACATTCTTGAGTTAGTTGAGCTTTAAAATCCTTGATAGTTTGTAGATTCAATTTGTCATGGTGCTTCGTCATCCCGTCCCTCAACACTTGGGTGTGTATCGCTGTTAAATCCCATTCATCTCGTAATTTAAATGTCTGGAATGTACGCTCTGCCAATCTTACGAAACAACCGATCTGTTAGCAGACCATCACGCGATATATGGAGGATGAACCTCCCATAAGTCAAAGTCTTCCCAATCCTCTATTTGTATTTGTTACACAAAGACGCCTGTATCTATTGAGAAAGTCGGAACGTTTTACTGTGAATGTAAATTTTTTCGGAGGGTATGTTGGTTTTTCATGGAAGTCGGAGGTTGTTGGTGAAGTTCAGATGTTGTGGTAGTTATGTGTTTACAATTGAGTTAAGGAAAAAGTTTTTGGATTTCAAAAAATGATGTCCTAACTAGCAAGGGACTCAGCTTAACAATTTTTATCTCTGTTTTCGAACATGTTTACACGTTTTCGGATTACTCGGTACAAATTAAGGTAGTGAGTGTTTTCGCAGATGTGTGTTCATGCACGGATGCACTGGAAAGTTATGAAATGGGCAAAACAAAACGGATGTTACCAATTCTTGCCTGCAAGCTTAAGGGCTCTTTATTGACGTTTTGTGTTTATTTCGTATTTGAACCCTCGCCTCGGGAAATTGTTTTGCTAAGAAAAGTGGTTAATAAACTTTAGTTTAGATAGCAAAAGTATAGCTAGGCTGAAAATTCCAGTTTACCGTCAAAGTTTTTGGTTTGTAAAAGTTAGATCTCGGAATTCAGAAAGTGCAAAACTAGACAGATTTCTTCCATGTTTTTGTATATATATTCTTATTCGCCTGTTACGTATACTTTGGTAAATTACTTGGCTAAGTGTTTTATGAACTAATTTATCTAGCCCACATATAGCTACGTTGAAAACATTTCCACGAGTGTTGGCCTCGGATTGGAAAAGTTAGACCCCGGCATTCGGAAAGTGCATAAGTAGACCGATTTCTTCCTCGTTTTCGTATGCAGATATTCCTCCCGTACTCGTTTTGTTATTCATAATAGAGGATCCCACCAGAGAACAGCGGTCCGTGGAGATCCATCGGCGATTTCATGCGGGAAGTCATTTCGATATCTCGGCCATCGAACGCTTTGTGTATCGAAACTCGGCCGCTGGAATTGTTAAAAGCTTTCACTCGGCGCCATCCACCCTTTTCCCGCCGAAAATTCCGATCCACCTCCCCTTTCGTCATCAAATGCCTCAGATGAAAGTACGTTCCTTTTTCGGACGCCGTCCCCTCCCGGCACCCTTTCTCCTCCCACGTCTCGCATTCCGATCCTCCCCCGCTTTCCTTCTTATCAAGCCTCTCGTTTTTTACGCGTCGGAAGTGCTTTTTGTTTCCCAGAGCTCTGCACGTTCTCTCACGCTGGGTGCACACCATTGCCGGTCGTACTTTTCGACGGATTGTTTAAGGGTAGAGCTAATATGCAGCGGGATTGTTACTGTACACGTATGTTTTACGGGTTGGGTTATTGTTGAGAGGGAGGTGGGCCCCATGCTATAACCATCACCGGGAATTTTATTCTTAACTCATTCTTTACTCCCTCAGGATGACTTTAATATGATGACGACTCAGTTATGATGATATCCCGTTCGTGTTTTTCAGTTTTGTTTGATATTTGTGTACTCACGAAGCGGCGGATGTAAGCTGGGTTGTTTTATTATGGAATGCCATCCTCTAAATGCCATAGTTGTGTATTTTATGGCATTAATCCTTCGTGGATTTGTATTCAAGGCAGAAAAGTCCTGTGGTTAGATATGCCGCAAAGTTTTAGTTAATATGGTTATTTAGAGGAAGATATACGTATGAGAAAGAATGGAGTCTATAAAGTTATTGTGGTAGTTTGGGAACGAAATAGGTTAGTAAATGAAATGTTTTCATACTAATCATACGCATTTTATGAATCAAACTGTCCGAGAAATCGGTATTAGCGTTAGCAAGGTTTTATGAAACACGATATCAGTTGGAGTAACGCTAATTTCTCTAATTATGATTGTCTTTTTTTTCATAATTTCATTAGTTACTTCAAAAGTTGTTGGCGTGTAAAGTAGGGGATTAAATTTAATTACCATAAAGCAAGTCTTTTGGGCAGCGCTTTTGGTATTCCTTAAAGTCATGTAATGTGTTTATTGATACAATGTTTATCAAAACAGTTGCAATCTTTTTCGTCGAAAGTTGAACATAAAGAAGTCTCTGGTACGAACATTATATTCATCGTTGGATAGGAAGGTGTAAATATGAATGCCGAGCATCTAATAAATATAACCTGTTGAAACCGTCTGTGTGTTTAGCATAGCATGGAATGGAATTTTTCTCCCCCCCGTCATGTCTTCCGTTTCCTTTTCGAGTTCTTGCCGAGCGACTAGACGCTGTTCACTTTCCACCCACAGCCTCCCTCTTCCTGGTCGCGTAATTCCAACGCCACACCCTTTTCCGTCCTTCCCTCGTTCCGTAGATCCAACCACTTGATTACACCACGTAAATCGCCGTCGTACGTCGAATAAATTGTCCTTTATATTCGTAGTCCGCCCGCTTGATTTAAATGCAAGCCCGTGCGGATATTGGTCTGAGGAAACGGAGATCATTAACCCAGGGATGCCGTCTTGTTTCGGACGCTGGGAGAGGGGAAGCCCGCTTTAATAAGCCACGCTAATACGTGGGCCTTTTTAAGATCTTTTTTACGATTCTCGTCGAGCATATCTAAATGTCACGAGTGGTGTTGCGTTCGTTAGTAACGTGCTTTAAAGCACTTCCGTTCGGGTCGGGCCGTGATTGCTGCAGGGACGCGGATGCTTTCGCTCGTATCTTAAATCTCGCGGCGTCCGGGGGCGTAGCCGCGAAGGATGTATTCTCGGCGATTTTTTCTCGATTCAACAGTCGATTGCGTGGTGTTTGAATTGAAAGGAAGGGTTGCTATGTATACACGAGTAACCCGGTGTTTTAACCGATTTTCCGTGTAATACGATATCTATGTTCGATTTGCATCCGATTACCGGTTTCTGGATTAGAATTCCGGTTTCTTCTATAGGAATTCCGATTATCGAATGTAATTGTATTATGATTAATCTATTGGCGTACTTAAGGTCTTACACATACTAAATGTGAACCTTAATCCGTCCGTTTCCGGTTCTTAAATGTCTCAGGTTTCTTAGAGAGGTTTCAGAAATCGAACAACTTTCGGTTTTCTTGTTTTAGCAGATTATAAAGTGCAACGATTTGGCGGTTAATAATATTTGTTTGGCCAAACGAATGAAGTCATATCTCGGAGGCCATTTTTAATCTTGAAATTCATGTTAAATTCCTGATTTAGAGCATATAAACATTCCCTATCATGAATTCCGTGTCTGAATTTCCAACTTAAGGTAATTATCCTCTTCCAGAAACGTTTACAATAATATAAATCGGTTCGTATACGAGTTGTAGTGATAAAAAATGTGCTCCATTCTATACCTGAGTTTGTAAGATATACATATCTGATCTTAGGGAAAAAATTGTTATGAAAAAGAAAAGTTATTATCTTCTAGAGAAGAATGCTAGGGAATACTAAAGGAACATCTCAGTATTTGAAACCATATCAAACCACATATTTCTGCTAATCCTGGACTGAAATTTGTTCTTTGGAAGGTAATAAAATCCCTTTAAAACTCCATGGACTGTACCTAACTTTTCGAATGTTACAAAGTTTTCTTTCGCCTCCAAATCCGATTTTCTTTTCGGTTGTGGCAGACCTTATCAGCTTCCCGTATCTTTTGTTGTTTTACCGCATACCTGTAACTTAACGTGTACACTGGTAGGATAATCTCAACCGTATCTGCGGGTATCTACACCGAGGCTCAAGTACTCAAGTGATTAACTCGTGGAATGACAGCTTTATCAAAGCACTCGAGGGGAATAGTGGTCCGCGGTTATAGTGATTGATGGAGAAAGAAATTATTTTGTCAACTTAGCATTTCTCTAGGCTTAATTTGGGGGTCGTCAATATTGAATCCATTCTTGATTAATTTAATGGAATAATGTCAGCGTTGACTCCATAATAAAAGGAGATCTCAAAGTGTTTGGGTGAAGTGTATTCCCAGTACCAAACGGTACCTGTAGGACTATGGGATTGACAAGTAGCGTTAAGTGTTTACTCTTACAGAAAACTAATGTTGTATTAGAATTTACGTAATGATTTTAGTAGGGATTTGTGCTGTTATTTAAAGTAGTAGGCACCCTTTACCGGGAAGATTTTTAGTGCAATTATTGATGTTTAGAGCTAGGAGAGAGTAGAGCAAAGTGTATATTTTTGTCAAGGCGTCATTGATATTTTTAGTGATATTTAAATGAATTTTCACGGATAAAATTATTTTTTGAATCGTAAAGTACAGCTAAGATCTGGATGAGTTAATTAGTTGCATTTATATGACCCATTACATTCCGGAATTATTTTTGATTAATTCATTATGTAATCTAAGCATAGCTGTCTGCGATCAGAAATGTCGAGGAGATAAGAATTTAAAAAATGATTGTATTTTAGGCTCTTTTGCTTCTTTTATGCGATGTATGTTGATGATGTTGAAGATTTTCGTACACTAAATTCGCTAGTATGAAAAATTGCCGTTACTCCAATTTGAATGGATATTTTAAAGTTAATTCGTCTCTTAATTATTATTAAGTTATTCTCATGAAATACGCTCATCCTGTAAACGTAACTAAAAACTTACTTAAGAAAGAAAAATAGCTTCCTTGTTATAAAGTGTATATAACGCGATAATTCCATTCGTTCCAACATACCACGATATGTTCTTCTTAAAGAAGACTTCTATGAAGCTTATTTTGGGTAGAAAGTGCTGAAAATATCATTATTCATGCTGCATCATTACTGACGTCAGTAGTCGAGGTATTCTAGAAGAGAGTGGCCGCATCATTAGTATCATCCGATGTCTTCACTTAGAAGCATGCGGAAGCGATGGTCGTATATAAAGTATTTCTAGCGTCTTATATTCGCGGATTCTTCAGTTGCATTTCTTAATCGCAGTACTCTGAAAATAACATGAAACCTCTGGCGCAGAAACACTCGCGTTTCCACGTCCGGAAACTATTTAATCTTTCACCCGAATGACAAGCGGAGAGAGAGATATTTCCGTTGATATTTCTCATCAAGTAAGGCATGACCTGAATCGGCACAGTGAGTGAAAGGCAAACGAAGAGAACGGTTTTCGGAATGAATCGGTATTCAAATTAAACCTTCTCCTATGTGAACGAGTTCGAGGAAAACCACGCAGGAATCGTCTGTCCTTATTCCACCGCACAATGCAATGTAGCGATGCGGTATTTAGTATTACTCATAGTCGTTGGCGTTCCTTCCGCGGAGAGGCGCTGCCTTCGTCTACGTGTATTAAAGGGTGGATAATTTGAGATGTTTTTCCAGGGATGGAGATGAGGAAAGTGAAACGACTGTCTCTCATCGTCTCCATTGTTCGATTATTTAGGCTAAGAGGAAAATTGGGGGCTCGTAAACGGTAGATAATCGCTCGAAAACGGTGGAATTATTTGGTTTGCTTTCATGTGTATTCATCACTGCAGAATTGGACTTAATTGGAGGGTATTCATCGTGCTAATATGTTACACGTGCTTTAAGGCTGGTGATACTAAATAGTACTGGTAGTGCATATTTTGGAGTTGCTTTGTCAGTTCAGTATTCTTTGTGCCTCAGTAGTTAGATGAGTGTTCTAAATAGCGAAAATTTTACTCTTTTACTAGTTTTGAATGATGATAAATCTATTGTGACATTCGGGGTTACGTTGGTTTTGTTATCTTACCCATCATCAAAGAGCTGTAAATCAATGATTGAATAACTTCGGTGGAAGAATCTGCGATTTTCTTGTCATTTATGTCATTGATTATTTCCACGAGTTAACTACTGGTGAGATAAGTTTTGCCTTAATACTCACCATTTTCTTATATTCCTGTCTCAATTATAATGAAAAACTGTTGTTATATTTCGCGATTTAAGATCTATAATAGCGAAGCCGCGAGAGTTGAATTAAAGTTGATAATAATGTTATACAAGAAGTCAATTTTCCTTGATATCTGACAAAACGTGATAGAAGCGCTCTTTATTTTTATACCATTCGAATAAACCAGTGTTATTTCAGTTATCATTTTTAAGTGGTACAGCTGAGTAATGTAATTTGAGAGATTAAGATTTAGAGGAAACGTAGTCTATAATGGGGCTAATGCAGTCCATCGTAGGTGAGAACTAGGAAATATCAGGTGTGAGGACTCATTCAAGCCAGGGTTCTTCTACTAGATAATATCTTAGTCAGGGAGAGTTGTGAATATTCTTTCCCTTTTTATTTGGTTCTCCTCCATGATATTTTGTTAGTTGCTTCGTCACGGTCGGTTCACCATCGGCATTCCCGGAAAAATAGGTAAATGTTGACATAGTTTTCGAGTTGCGTCAGCCCGAATATCCTGCCGAACGACGCATGTCCAAAACGAATTGCTTCCTTCTCAATCACGGACGTTCGTGACTAAAGCTACATTCCACCGCAGCAAAAAAGGCCCTACTAGGTCCACTTTTCGTGCACTGATCTTGTAGTTTTGAGATCATTGTATCAGGAACTTTCTCGGAACGGGAATGAAGCATGGAAGTACGCCAAGGCGTGGACGCTTGTCTTTATAAAGAGTTTTTACTCGAGTAAAGATAAGTTTTAATCTCATGATATATGACCATACGTATTCAGTTTGGTTTTGACCTACTGTGTATTCTAGCTCGCAGTTCACCTTGAATGTAAAGTAATTTCAGATTTAGTAGCAATTACTTGAAGTTGTAATGGGTATATATCAGTTGTTTGCTCGCTTGAATGGAAATAATCCATGTAAATTGTCATGTGGAGTAGGGTTATGATATTTTTGTGGTGCCAAACCGGGACAAAATCAGAATAAAACCACGACTTTTCATTTTAGCTTTTGTTGATTTCTTATATTAGTTAGCTTATCTTCGTTTGCAAAGACACAAACTTTTGCATTTGAATTCGTGTGATGATCTCTGAATTTTTGGTATTTGTCTTTTTTATTAGTATTTAACCGGGACTGACTGAGAAGCTGATCAGAACTATACGTCCGACACGGGACAGCCTAGGTCAAAACAGTTTTAGATTCATTGAAGATGATTGCTGAGCCTAATCAGGAGTAGTGTCTTGAAAGAAGATCCTAAGTCCTTATATTGGAATTAATATATTTCTCTGTGGAATTGCTAGTTTATGACTGAAAAAGTTGCAAATATGTCCCGGTTTTTAGAGATGTCCTCACCTAAATAGTGTGTAAAGCTAATGGTCTTTTCGCAATACTATTTTTTCCACATGACATGTGCTTTTCAATACTTATATTTAGATGAACACCCTTCTTTGACAGATTTTGATTTAGATTTATAGCCTACCAGCAATTTATACTGTAATAATACACCCCGCCAGGGTCGTTTGGCAGGGGGTATAACACCAACATCCCTGCCTAATTCACCGTATTAGCTTCTTTATTTGACAGTGGAAAGAACGACCAAAAGTAATTATCTATTTTTGCGATTACTTCCTTGTAACGTTTTGTCAATGGTGCTGCCAATACTTGAAACTATTTCTCGATTGCTCTAATAATGGTTGGAATTTACCGTGTTCAGCAGTAGAAGAAATTCCTTCGCAAATTTATCGTGGTTTTTAGTAATTGATCAAAATAGTATTTCGAGTAATTGATCGTTTTGTATCGTAAATGAGTCCACGTGATACGTGTTTTTACAGCTAAGGCTTTGATTCTGACATTGCTTTAATCCATTTCTCGATAATTCACATCTCCCTGGAATTTCTCGTGTACAGCCAATAAATCAATTCCTTTGCAAATACATATATCGTGGTTTTTTTAAATGAATTAGAATAGGATATCGAATAAAAAGATCGGCAAGGCTTTGATTCCGACATTGCTTTCAGCTACTTCTCGATCGCGAAGTAAAATCCTCAACGATGGCGTCGAACAAGTGCTTTCCGCCTGAAGAGTGTTTTATCGAAAGGCGCACAGTAGAGAAAGCTCATTATTTCCTCCCGGCGATTTCTATGGAGCGCGCGATGCTCCGCCGTATTGCACATAATGCGAGCGGACACACGTTTTCGCCGCCATGATGCTTCCCTTTACAGGAGCGAGCCTTGCTGTTTACATTCCTCGCTAGCCGTGGTGACAACGTGGTGGGGAGAGCGGGTGACTCGACCATCGAGGAATGCAAGGGGAGAGAAGGGACTGAGCGTGGAATTTCCTGATATGGGGAGGGGTGTGGGCGGGTGGCCTGCTTACCGGAGTAAAGGAAGCGCGCTTTCAATCCGACGGGTTTTATGTTCTGCCGGCTATAGGGAACGCGTTTCCGCGCGGCTTTTTTATAATTTTGTGTTTAGTACCTCACTCCTCACCTTGCTCGGTAAGCCTCATTACCTGTAAGTCGATGTGGGGTTTGAGTTTCCGTTGCCGGGCTTTAAAATATGGGCAGTAAATATTAGAGGTCTATTGTAAAAATGTTTAGTTAACATAATACGTAATAAGTATTACCCCTGCCATACGCCTGTGGTGGGTCGCAGGATATATCCATTATATATAGATATCTAAATAAGTTTCATTCCCTCGTGGAGCTTTTTGTCGTTAGTGATAAAGAGTTATAAGATCTAGGTTTTCCTCTGCTTTATACTGTACAGTATAGATTGTAAGGACATTAATATAATGTTGTTATTATTATAATACGTTATAGGTCATAAACGATTTAATATTCGTTATTGTTTTCGAAGAAATGTATGAAGTATGTATAATATGTCGCTCTTTTTATTGCCCTGTTAGCCCCACAAAACTTAGATGGTAGGGTTTGATACTGTGTTGATTTACTATTGTGTAGGTTAGAAATATTGTCGAGGAATTATTATACCGTTATATCGTTAATTTTTGCGAAATCAAACCGAGGTTTGTCCTGACACAGGTCGAACTGATACTGATGGCAACCCTATATCTATTGATTTGTACTTATTTACTTGAAAATGATCTTCGGCTAAAATCTTATACGCTATGGCATCCAAAGGAACTAATTTAACCCCCCGTAATAGTAATGATTTACTTTCGAGTATTTTGTTGGAATCGTGTCGATAGTGAAGTATTGCCGCACGCTCTTTCCTGCGATTTAAGCCTCAATGGAATTTAAACTTGAAAAAGCGACCAAGAGATCGCCGTAAGTCACCGCGCTCTGTTGGGCTGCATTTTTTTCGCCAGGGCGTCGTTCGTCGACCTATTTCCTCTCTGATATCAGAGAGGGGTTCGCGCGCTGCAAAATAAGTCATTTCGAAATGTTTGCTTGTGTGCTTTCCAACCCCTTTTATTCCGCGACACACTTACGTATCAACTCATACGCCGCGGCTCACTAAATCATACGATAATGTCAGTCGTAATTCAAACATCATAAACGAAATTAAGCATGGAATGCAAAGTTTTAATTTAATCGGAGCAATATAATTCGATGTATTGATTATATATCAGGTGCAGATTTTATACGAATATACATGCGTACGAAGAAACCTTTTCAGTTACTTTATGTATGGATCAAAGATTGATTAATCGGTGTTGAAATAACTGCGATACTTTAAATAATTAATAGTAATAAAGCGATTTAGTTTCAGGGTGAGATTGAGTGTCATACACTTATTTTCTCATACATTTATTATCTTTCTACATTTAAACCTACCTAATTAAATATTGAATTAAAGAGCTATTGTGAGTTAGAGAAAATAAATAGGGAATTATTAAAAAAACAAAAGACTGCATTGACCAATAAAGTAAAAACCCTATCGAAAAACACCCGGTAAGGATTTCCTCTTAATAATTAATATTCCATGGTAAAAATTTGAGATTCCGGAGGCTAACCAAAATAAGAATAATAATATAAAAATTGCTTCAAATATTACATGATTTTAGAATTGAGTATTATTTTTTTATTTTTTTGCGAAATCTATATTTTAATTAGAGCAGTTTATGACTGGAAATGTTTAGAAAAGTTAAGTTGATTGGAAATGGAACTCAGGAATTCTGTGCTTTGAAATTTGCTTTAATTTTTATGTTATATATTGGCAGGTATACAATATTATTTCACCCACTATATCATTCGTTGATGTTAGGTCATTCTTGAATTTATTTCCTTGTTGAAGTTATTCCTGTTTTAGACAATTCCGTCATTTTTTTCACCTTCCAAACAAACAGGCACTCAAACCACTTCTTTCCCTCTTTTCAGGTTCACAAAGCCGCAGACATTTGCGGACTGCATCGGCAATGAACTGCCCCTGGGTTGGGAGGAGGTTTTCGACCCACAGATCGGAGTGTACTACATCGACCATGTCAATCGTAAGTGTATTTACTTGAATTAAACGCTCTCTTACGTTTTTAGTAAGCAGAAGTTGCCGTTTAAGCGGCGGAAAGTAATTTGAAAGTATTGAATCGCTCGAATCATTTCATGTTAACCTGGTTTTGATTCGTTGATGATTTTCCTTTTATTCGTTTTGTCATTATTGTTTTTGTATTCGGATATTTTATTATTTAGTATGTTGATTGTTTTATTCCTATTAATTTTTCTGATTTGAAATTAATAATTACTCAGTCCCTCTTCCTTTTGAATATTTTTTATCACCAATAAACGAACGTGGTGGCTTGTGTCATAGCCGCTCTAGTTTCTTGACAATGGCATAATCAATGAATACCGTAGTACTTTATCCTATTTAAAGGGAGTTCGGAAATATCTGAATGGTTAGGGTTAACTACTTTATCAGTATTTGCGATATATGTTTTATGCGAGCTCTGCGCTATGTTGTCCCATACTTCCTGTGATATCAATGCTCGGATAATGTACTTTAAACCGGTTCGATTTATACATGCTTTCTTTTTTACCACTCATAGTAATTGTTTTTGTTATCAAAAATTTATCCGGAAAGCTATTTAACTGGATCTTAATTCTGCAATTTTTTTACCCATTATTTTTCTTTAAATATTCTTGTCTTATATACTGCATAATATTTAAGATCCGTTTGCTATAATCATGTGTTATGTGTGTTCGGCGGAACTTCCGGATACTGACAGGGCCACTGTCACTCGAACCTAGAAAAGCTGCGTGATAAAATCTTGGTGTTTTTCATTTAATAACATTTGGACCTAAAAGTGTTTCTTTTCCAGTCAAAATTAGGCCCAAAATCGGAAGAGGTGGACGTTATCAGATATTCTAAATTCCCACGGTTTTGAAGTGTTCAGAGCGTCTGCAATATTAACGTCGGCATTCCTCTCTCTTGCAGCCGACAATTTTTCGGCAATTAACGAAGACAAAACAAAATGTCATGCCCCCCACCAAGATCCTGAGTCCTTTCGCTCTCCTTCCACCTGTCTGCATCGTAGTTAGTACTGCTAAGCAAGTACGGACGATCAATTTTAACTCGCATTTTCAGAATCCACTCAGCTGGAGGATCCCAGGCAGGAATGGAGGGCAATCCAAGAGGCTATGCTCCGGGAGTATTTGCAGACGGCACAGGACGCTCTTGAGGTGAGTCTTTACTTCCTTTTTTATCCGGAATTTTTTCATTGTAAAAAAACGCATTCGGTCTTTTAACGAGGATAACTACTTAAGGTTGCACCGGTGATTTTGATTATCGACATTTATTTAGTACCTGCATATATTAAACTTGGGAATACCTCAGTCTAATGTAATGCATCCTACTTGATCCCCAATAAGCAAATGTAAAATCTACCGGCAATTTTGATTATCAAAACTTATTTAGTGTCAGCATTTAAACGTGATAATTTCGCGGTCGAATATAATTGTTTACTATAGGGCTTTATTTTTGAAAACTTGACACTCAATGCAGAATGCCATAGGCATCTTTTATATTTAAAATGATATATATTGGGACCCAAAGTGGAGACCAACCATCCTTAGTCGTTTCGGTGCTTATTCATTTCCAAGAAAATAATTAATTCTCTTTAACTTTAATAAGGGTCAATGATTAGGAATGAAGTGCAGTATCTGTAACCAAGAGATTGATCGAAAAGGTGCAGATGCATTTTATTATTCCATAATCGTGCACTCTAATTTGAAACTCTCGTGAACCTTTGAACTCCCAATAGTAGTCTCCTTTATCAAACCCTAGGAAAGATTTCATCATTACATATTCGAGCAATTTTATTCATCATTCAGTTAACTACAAAATTTAAATAATTTTTCCAGGGCCATGCACGTGCCGATAAATATCTCAGATTTATTTTCCACTGTTTGGATGACGATTTTTTTATGTCGGTATTTTATGTAACAGGGAATGATAATCGTTTACATCTTATGGGCAATATAATTCTTTGCAAAACAGATAAACATTTTTGATTTCGTTATCACTATTTGGATTACGATAATTTATTATCTCGGTTTGTTATGTCACAGTGGTGATCATTTCTGTCGTTTGGGAAATATAATCACATCAGCTATGCTAACATTGGCCCGAAACTTTTACAACTCCAGTTATAATAATTCGTAATATCTCAAAGAATAAGGGTAGTCTTCATAGTAGATACTCTGTCTACTTTTATCCATTCTTACGAGTTTTCAAAGCCGTTGCAAATTCGTTGCTCTGTAATTGGCAATTTTTTTATGGAGAGCGAATTCGTGGTTATCGAATTTTCAGGATTTCTCTAAGTTTCTTTGTATATTTTATAATTTTGATTAAATAATCTAATTGTCTG
Source organism: Sympetrum striolatum (assembly GCA_947579665.1). Taxonomy (NCBI): domain Eukaryota; kingdom Metazoa; phylum Arthropoda; class Insecta; order Odonata; family Libellulidae; genus Sympetrum; species Sympetrum striolatum. The sequence goes on from OX388349.1 coordinate 58,718,705, forward strand.
TATATTCCATCGTCCGCGAACATTGTTTCAAATGTCGAAAATCCGCCAGCATTCGATCGCACCGATGACAGGATTCTTCGCGCAAAGCTTCGAAAGACTTTTTGAGCGAATCGGGGTCAGTTAATGGAGTGACCAGAGAGTGTGATTCACGGCGAAACCAGTTTATCCACGGCGCTTTTTTAGGCGTCTTGTTTATCTTGCGGACGGCGTAGTTGCTCGAGATGTCATTCCTAAGAGAACGCTTCCTCGTCGCGTTGGAAAGTTGTTTTTGTCTCGACTAGGAGAAAAAAATTGTATGTAAACTGTGATCTCCGAGCGCGAGAAAAATGTTGCGAATATTAAACAGATTCATAATCGGCTGCAATAGTGGTTGTTGCCCCGTCATCGCCTCCTTTGAAAGTTGCATTCGTTTATATATGCAGACATTTCTATTATTGCTGGCGTATTATTGGCGTTGGCGTGTTAAAATAGTAACGTTGGAGTATATTGTTGTCGGTAGGGGTGTTTCGTTTGTCTTTCAGTTTCAGTGATCCCTAGTTGATATTTGGTCATGCCCTTTAATGTGATTTATAAGTGATTTGGTAGAAGTATTGTTTAATAGATAGAATAGTGTCGTATGTCACTGCACAATATGATCAGTATGTTACTTGTAAATACGGACTAATATTTTGGCTGAAATAGTTTTCTTTTAGCCCCTCTTTCTAACTCAGTTGATCAGTGTTTAGATGGACATACATGCCCAAAAAATTAAAAATCAATAAAACCCATTGTCACTTCATGAAAGAATATTTTATTACACGAATAAAAATTTAGTTGTTATTTCCAGGTTAAATAGAGTAAAAGAAATTTTCAGTTTATTGACAATTCACTATTTAAGTTGCCGAGGAAAATTTCATTTCGGTCATCTAAGGAGACTTCGGAATAGGATTCCGTAAATTATCTTCGTTAGCAGAGAAATATTTGTTTATTGCTATTATTAGTATGAGCAATCAGATAGGAATATTAGAGCAGCAGTTTCTTACATGGCAGTTGTAGTATACAAATTAGAATCATTCGCTCTCAATCGTAGCTAAATTTTGATTCTTCGATAAATTCCGAACGAAGTTCATGAAAACATCAAAAGTTTTTTGTCATTCTATATTGTCACTAGTAGAAATGTGAGCTTCCATGACTAAAAATAGCAAGAAGGAAAATGTACTCTAAATTCTTAGAATTCTTCGCATTCAACCGAACGTCTCAATCAAAACCTCTATTAAAGAACTTTCTCCGTAGGAACGCACGAGAAAAAGAAAAATCTTCGTCGATGTACCACCGACGAGTCCAAGAAAATGATTTCAAATGTAGGAATTCGGGATTCTCTCTCTGAAATATTTGGTTCGGCAATCGAGGTCTTAAATTCCGTAATGGTTCGTAGCAAACGAGACTCTTTAAGTATCTGTATTTTTGGTTCTGATGATATCAGTAGTTCATAGGTGCCTTTTCTTCTCAGCAATAATTGAAATGGTTAGCGAAAAATAATTTTCGTTGTTTGTAAACATAGTGATAATCAACAGCATATCAGTTTTATGAGACGAATTTGAAGTTAAATAATTTCCGATTTTCCTCCGCTAATATGTATTATGATTCTCGGGTTTGAATGGCTGTAATGAAATTTTTATTGGTCCAATTAGTAGACCTTGTGTAGAATGATTAAATATTTGTATGTATCCCCGTGCATGTCTCCCACTCATCCGTTCATTAGGCGGAACATTAAAGAAATCGTTTTGAGTTGTTTTTAATTCGTATTTATAATATTAATTCGCTTCAGAAAGTCATCGTAGACATTTTTAAGCCATTTTATTGTGATATTATCAGGAATTTTGATATTTTTCCTTATTTTACCTTCGTGATGAAGCAATTCGTATAATTGTTTGGGGAATAAGAAATAAAAATTAAATATTTATCTGCAGATACGATGTGATTGAGCATTTCAGTTAATTTCGTACTTTTTTGTTATTAACTTCGAGGTTAAGGTTGAGCAGTTGGTAATCATTGATTGTAGTTGCCAAAGCCAATGAAGTAGCTAGTTTTTGTTTAAATATATTTCGAAGGTTGTATTTATTTTATACCAGCATTCCTCATCGGATTAAGATGTCGAAATAATTTAATATTTATCAGCTACATCAATCAAAATTCTCATTCGCTCTTAACTCGAAGGGTAAGTGTTGATCCGCGATCTTAAAGATAATTGTGTAGTAATCGCAACCTTGCCGTAAACCTTTGGCCGTAATCTCACCATCAGTTACCCTGGAATCCCTCTCGACAACATTAAGAATCACGCTTTCTCCAAGAATGTAACCTTGTTCGTATACATTCTTTGAATTTGTTCTTGTCAAGCTCTAGAATTATATCGTGTATATTCCCTATACTTTAGGAATAGATGTGTATCCTCTTACGTAAAATTCCGCTGCGTTGTGCTCAAGATGTGGCATGACTATACGTAAATAATAGGATTTCTCGTGTTAGAATTATGCCGCATGGGTGACTTTCATGTAGCTATGGGACTCCCTCATCTGTATGCAGTATTCCCCGTTGCGTTGCTTAACACGGAGATATTTTGACAGGAGACATTCCTTACGCAACTGAAATCGTGTCTCATTGGATGCATGGGGCATAATGACTCGACGCACATGGGCCGTAGATTGTACAGGCATTCGGTTATGTGTCCTTAACCGCATCTCCTGTTTTCCCGTAAGAATGTTCACCACGCAGTGCCCTCAACGTTCGAAAAAAGGTGGAACTTTAAGGGGCCAAGGTCTCGCATAATATTTTAAGCGGTGACATTGTGTAGTCGATTCTATATTTGGAAGGCTGTGCTATTTTTAGCGGAGGCCTAGAGATGCCGTTTACAGTTCAGTGGTCGTTGGTTCGAATCTCCCAGAAATATTAAACTGGAGTGTTCGTGTGGGAGTTGTCGATATCAGTGGGTGTTTTGGATGGTTTTGATATGTGAAGCTCGGGAAGTGAAGTCTTCGGGAATCCATTCCGTATTTTTTTTTTTAAGAATGATATACATTAATACTCAGGCTGACGAAGCTAGATTGTTACGAATTAATTCATAGCAGGAATGCGGTTTAAATAATTTATAAACTTTTCGTAAAACTATCAAGGTATGCATATATAAGTGCGATTTACATTCATATTGGCAATAATGAGATGTAAACTTTTCTGGTAGTATTTAGCTTAATAATTCTCCCAAATAATAATACTATAATACTGTGTTATCTATAACGCCGAAAATAGCTTGTTTAAAGTAAAACTGTGTTCACTGGATTACATGTTCACCTTGTTGTTAGTTCATAACACAAAACACAGGAAATTATGAATTTACCTAGAAGTAACGAAGAAAATCTTAGGAATATATTTTTCTGTCTTCATTTACAGTTTTTTTTTATATTCCTAGAGTAATGAATTATGCTCGAAGTTTATCAATTCAGGTCCGATATTATGATAAATCGTCTAAAAGAAAAGTCGTAATTTTTCAACAGGATTTATTTATGTAAAAGTACGTCTTTTATCTTTTAAACACGGAGTATGTCCACAAAAAATCGCCAATGTCTGTGATTTTTTATGATGATTGTTATTAATTACGCTTTAATTGGGGAACCGAACTGCCGAAACAGTTTTGCAGAATTACATTTTATCCTTAAAATAGTCATCAAGGAGCTATATTTGTATTTTGTTCCAAATTACGGTTCCTCCAAGTCTCAACAGACATGTAAAGAAATATAGCTTAATCTGTTCTTTGGTACACCATACGGACGTATTACTCAAACATAGCTCATTTGATTAATAGTGATGATAAAATATGTTTCGAGTTTTGTCCCATTTGCAATTTAAGAATCATCAAGAATGGGGTATATAAATATTCAATTAACGAAAATATTTTTGATACATATAATAATAACACCGATAATGTATGTATGTAAACATTGAAACAAAGGCAGAAACAGATAAAACTAAAAGTAAAAAAGTACATTAATTGTGTATCCAATAATTTTGCAAAATGATAATATGAATTATATTAATCATCTTAGTTGACAAAGAAAACTGAAAATAACCGCGAAGCAGAGTAAATCTCATAATGGACCATTCCGAGTTGGCCGCAGATATTCCGGGAAGTCCGCTCATCTCCTCAGCATTTTTTCGGAGTGATATACGCGACCCCGCTCCCGAAAAAGAAGAAATAAAAAAAATCGATTTTTTTTTCGATGTGAATCACCCGGTCCGCCTAAAACCCTCGGCGGAAAAAATCCGCGCAGTCTTGTGGTCTGGGCAGCGAGGGTGCCCCGTCACGGCAGCTGCGCACTCCAATTATTTTTCCGGGCGTCGACAATATCATTTTTCGCTAAATTTCGGCCCTCTGACGCAAAGAGGCAAAATGCCGCGTCGGCTGCAGTGCGTGAGCCAATTACGCGAATTAAGAGGGTGTGCGCGGTCCGCATCTGAAATGTTGGACGTGCAATACCACGGTCCCAGGGATAATTGCGATTTTTTTCTCGGTCGGTCGTTTGGTGAAGCGGGACGATTTTGCACGAAGTTTTCTTCAAAGGAAGACTGCGTTGCAGTTATTCGTGGAGGAGAAATTCCGGAATTAATATTAATAATGGAAATTTAGCTTTAATTCCCGTGAGCTGTTTCTCTACGAGAAGTTTCTTTTTCATCGTTAGCGTTATCATTAGCATTGATGGTTCTTAGGGGAAAATGCAGTGATTCCTTAACTAATGAAGCTGATTATTTCTTAACCAAATTGCCTTTCCCGTTGTTTTCTGAATACTATATGAAACTGTGAAACTGCCAGCCTTCTGTAGTCAACAAGAATAGGCATTATTACTAACTTTTTGTTCAGATTTAATGTTTTGTGCTCGTGTATCTACGAAAACTTAAGTCGAGGTATCAATGGATTTAATTTGAGTCTTTATAAATCGTTAAAAATTCATAGCCAAATTACTTGTTAAACTTCTTTGGGGTTAAATTTAAAGGGTTTGAACTTCATAAAAGAATAAATGTTTCTTCATGATCTTTTTGGCAATTGTATTTACCAATTTTAATTGAGTTTCTGCCTGAGAAGAAATATTACTCATAGAACGAATTATTTTAGGTTTGGTAATTTCGTTTCCCTCCACATCGCTGTTTATTTTGATCACGGAAGCTTTGAATTAACTTTTGAGAATCACTATAATGAAGACTATTAAGCCAAGGCAGTGTTTGTGACGTTCAGTATCGGTTAAATATTTAATTGTAAAATGTAAAATATCTCCAATACCATTTATAATACCTAGGTTATTCATTTCTCCTTTAGTCTATTGGCCTGTCGTAAATCTGCTTGTTTATAACACCTCTGCCGTTGCTTATAGCGACCTGCTCAGACTAGGCTCTAAGAGCATTATCAGAAAAGGACGTAAATAGCTTTTGTTTGCTCTTGTTTTATGCGTAAATCAATCAATAGCGTTAGTCGGTATAGGTAGTTGTTCAGTCAAGCCAGTATAATTTCCCTAAAGATTGGTTTCATGTAAACAAATCCTAACCCTTATATCGAGTGTTGATTGATTTTTAGCTACTTTTTAAAATCCAATCAAGAAAGAAATTCTGCATCTTTCTAAAGAGCATGTTTACGCATTATTAAACGGAACGGAATTTTCCGCAGGGTTCGACTCGAATGTTAGTTCTTTATTACCATCAGTGGATGAAGTAATGGTGCTCACCTTGACGATAGCTGTTTATATATTTGCTTCAGGATTGTTGATGATAATCTGTAAACCTGTCAGGACTACATCTCTTATTTACCCGGATTGGCTGAAACATTTTAAGCATCGAATAGTTTATGATCATTGCAATGGCCATTCGCCACTATATACCCTTCAGCGGTCGTCCCATCCACTTGTGCAGGCACGCGTATTGTTTAGACCCACCGAATGTTTTCCACGCACTCAGGAGTCGCGAAGACCCCCGCACCAAAAGACGTAGGAAGATCGTACGTGGCACCTGGAGGGGTGACTTAGGAACCGCGACCTAAGAACGCGGGAGATTGATGAGGAAAGGAAGAGTGATGGGGTGGGAGCAATGGGGGAGAAGGGATTGAATGGCTCCGGACAAGTATTCCAAGTACACGAGATCTGCGAGCGTAGAGACGCGCGGAGTGACCGAGGAGAGGTTCTCTCCGTTCCTCGCGCCCATTTGACAACGCCGCCTCCTTCCCCTCGGGGCGGAATAGCTTTACCCTCCGCGCCCCCTCGGCGGCCGCCCCCCTTTCCCCTCCCCTACAACCTTATGAAACGGCCCCACGGTAGCGTAGCGTCGCGGCTACCCCCCCGCCTCCTCCCCCTCCCCACGACCCGTCGTGGAATTTCGGGATCAACTCTAGGGCGCGAATGCTTTCTCGTGAGCCAACTCTCTCTAGGGATACCAAGGAAAAGAGTCGGCGAGTATTCGCCGCGCTCTTTCTCTCTCCCGTGGACAGAGAATTGTGGCGACGATTTAACACTAGAAGGACGGCGGTGGTCATTTGCTACTTTTCAGCGTTTTACTTCAATTTTATTTAGTTGAATATCCTTCAATTTTTTGAAACTCATTGACATCATCCTTAATTGAATAAGAACGAATTAATATTTTCTTAACACTTCTTCAGTATTCAACCATCAGCGGCATTATAGTAATGGAAGGCCGCTGATGGTTGTGACATAGAATAAACGAAGCACCAAAAACCATCTAAGAAGGTAAATGCTATGGCGATATTCATATTTCGCTCCCAATGGAAGCATCTTCAAAGCTCGGAGGTCGGCAAGGAACTGCGAAATATGCATATCGGCAAAGCATGGTTTTTGGTGCTTCGTTTATTCTATAAACTATTGGTTGGTTTGCAGCAGCTTGCCAGCTTTGCCGCAGTTGCTTTTTCTTTAATTTATTTATACGTCTTACATCCCACATCTTCCGTAAGTTCGATTTATGATAGCAGGGGCCCTCCTCTATATCTCTTTTCTTCAATATATCCTTCTATAACTAGTTTTACTATGCTTTCATGCCTCAATACAACACCATAAAGCGCATCTCTTCTTTTCGTTAGGCTTTTCTTTAACTTCCTACTTTCCTTAAAACTTCCTCATTGTAATTCTATCATACCATCTTATTTTCGTCATTCCACAGAAGAAAAGTTATATCATTCCAAATTTAATATGAACGACTTAACATTTTGCTAGCTCTAATGTGGTCAGTTTTACATATTGTTATACATAGAAGGATGGCTGGTGGTTACCGCTAACTCTTTTCAAGCCATATACCTTTGTCTCCGATTTTTTTATATTTTCCCGCGGATATTTTTTTGAATAATTTATTACATTAATAACCTTGTAAATGATATTTCAAAGGAACTTGAATGTGTTTAATATTCAAAGCCCTGTATAGTGAAAATAATAATCTCTTCACTGTATTAAGAGATTTTTTATAAACTATCGATCGATGGAAAAGCAGTGATTTAATGTTATTATAAGTATATTGATATGCCTAAAATAAACAGTTAAACGCCTCCACGATGGAAAGAAGCAATAAAATACGTATTGAGAAGCGGAGTGGTCAAAGAACCTCTTCCTGTCGTTCTAGGTAGATCGAAACTCCTGTACTTTAGTGTTAAAACGCACGCGGATCGAGGCGTGCCAAAAAGCGGATGGGAGGCTTCGGATGGCGATTCGGAGGTTGCAATTATTTTTACGGCGCGTCTTCGAATGGATCGGCCGGGTCGTTTTTCGGGTCTATCCCCTTTATAAGCGTCTGGAGAAAAGTTCGCGAGTGTTCTAATTTTGGTGCACCGGGTGTAACTCGGTGGTGGGTTCAATTAGGAAGCGGGGGCTTTTTTAATTTATTGGGCTGTTTAGGTGTATTGAGGTTCGTTACGATGCTGCTTGGTTTACCGGCGTTTATGCTACTTCATTGTATTTTATCGTTTAGCTTACCTATAAGACTATGAGACATATACACATATAAGACATTATATGTATACCATTACCATGGGTGCTCGCTAGTAAATGTAGAATATCCTAGCGTTAATTAAATCCGTGTCGAAAAACTTTTAATTACTCCTTGCTTTAAGATTCATGACTATTACGGCTTGTAGTAATCCTTCGAACACTTCGGTATAGTATGCTTTATGATTCATTACGTAGTATTTTTAATGTTTCCCACCTTTCATGCATATTTACTGCAAAAATATATTAAAATATGTTTTCTAGCGCCCCAAAACGATCCATTATTGTCCCTTTTTTCGCTAAGTTATCAGTTTTCCATCATCCTTGATCATGTCGTTCATCTAGTCAATCGATATTTTCATAAAACTGTTTAATCCTCAATATTAGTGAGCATCAGAAGTAATTATCCTAGTCTCGATTCAGTTGTTGATGCTACCCAGGTCATGTTTATGCATGAAAGGATATTTGAATTTTTCCTAAACCTACTGGGGTGTTAAGCGAGTTTTGATTACTACATGATCTCACCTCACGGATAAGTAGCTTTTGTTAATGAAGATTATTTAACGGTCTCCAAGTTTTCAATCATAATCTATAAATGGAGAACTGCATAAATGAAATTTTCACATTTTTTTTATTTGACTTATCTATAATAGACATCACCGGGAGTGGTGAGTGTTTAATTCCAGAGTAAACCTCCCGTGGATGTTCCAAAAGGCGAAATTCAGTAGCTTCTTTGGGAGACGTTATTCTGGTTCATTGCAAGGGCATCGTCCCAGGAGAGCACGTTGGGAAATACGCTAAACTTAAAACCGACGCTTCATTTCCAGTTATATTTCTCGTGAAGTCGCGACTTCTGATGGGAATCCAAGGTAGGTCGGGCGTATATGATCATCGCCTCCGCTTCCCTTTATCCGTGGCATGCTCGACGACGTTGTAAAATTAAGTATCCGAGATTATCGCCAACATAGGAGGTTGGCTCCCTTATTTTTGGAAGCGTGAGGGTTTTAATGGGTGTCCGAAGGCGCATTTCTTTATTCCAAATGTTCAGCAACTAGGATGGGAAAGTCTATTACTCGCGTGCAGTTCGCGGGGGGCAGATTCCCGCCACGAATCTATGCCTCAACGTGGTCGCCCTTATACAGATGCGCATACGTGCGAGTGCTACCGAATCCAGCAACCCGAAGACCTCTTCCGTCCCGGATTATTAAGCATGCCGGATCGAGGGAATTTTCCTAAATAATAGACAAAGCGGTGCTGGAAAGCGATGTAACGGAGTTGCTATTGGTCTCTCTCACCTCATTGCCCAATGGAGCGAGGGGATTTTTTTGTCTCTAGGAGCTGGGAGATGTTACCGGTTATTAGGGGCTGCAGATTTGGTCGGGTTTTGGTTTTTTGCGCAAAATGATGTCTTGATGGAAAATTTGTCAAAGATGGAAGTAGCTTTAGTGGTCCCTAATGTTTTCCGGTTCTAGATTTTTAATCTGGAGTAATTTATGTGGTAAATTATGCCGGTTTATTGATAATGTCGTATCTGTTGTAATGCCGGATTATTGATGATGTCGAGTATATGGTTTTCTGGTTAAAGGAATGTGAGAGCTTTGACCGCACTTGGTCTCTTGACCATCCCAGAAGGTCCTTAGGTACCATTCTTCAGGCCAGGAGGGCTCAAATACCGAAGGATATGCGGTGCCGGGTAAATCTTTCCCCGGTTATGAGTTCCGACCGCACTTCGTTCCTTTAAATCTCCTTGCAGCCCGCGCTACCATCTGCCACACTTCTCTTCGCCCCATCCTCCTCCCCGTACCTTTTACACCTCGATCCAACTTCTAAACTCATCCCCAAAGCCACGAGGAATTCTTTCCCCATCCTCCGAAATCCCCTTCTTCATCTCCGGGAATGTCTAACTGCCCCCCTCACCCCACGGACATCCTCAGGAATGGGTTCCTCCCCCTTCATCCAATCTTTCTCTCTCTCCTGTTCTTAAACGCTCCTCCATTCGCCTCTCGGGGGAAGGGGAGTCAAAGAATGCCTCCGTTTTCCATCCTCTCCTCTCACACCATTCCTCCTCCAAGAATCTCTAAGGTCGGGCACAAGGACCACCAAGGTCGGCTACGTGGAAGGCGAATTATGACTGATTCCAATAGACGCGGGATTTTTCTCCTTCCCTAAGATGACGTAGGATGTAGATTCCATCCTAGGCGGGTTTAAGGACGGGGTTTAGTATGTAGCGAGGTTGCATCATCCGCCGGTCGGCCGTTATCTCGGTCGCATTGTGCGTGCTGGCTGTTTACCACTCGTTAGTTGCGTTTTCTCGTTTTTTTTTTTCGGTGAGGAATATGTAAACACTGGCGAGGTGTTCCGATTGTGTCGCTCGTAGTGGCGGTTTGGATTTTTTTTCCGTTCTCGGAACTTTCCATTGTTCGGAAATTGTTTACTACGCGTGTACCGGGGTGGGGAAGCGGTTTATTTTCATTGGGTTCGATTCATGTGCGTGGGAAGGGTTAAGGTGGTCTTTTCTGCCCTGTCGTACTGGCTTCCGTGATCATATTTACCTACCGAGATCGGCATGCATTAGCGTGCTAAAAGATGACCAATTTTCGTGTCCACTCGGACAAATTAACGAAATATTCGACGATGATACTGCTTCGAGGTTTACATATTTCTTTCCAATACGCTAATTTATAAGCATTAAATATAATCCACTGAATTCTTATAAGTGGCAGGGATTGATTTTAAAATCCTCCTGCATCATGAAGCCGGAAGTCTCTCACAGTTTACCTATCTATAGATAATTGTTCCATTAAGTGTGGAAATAATTTCTAACCCTATAATTTTTATCCTTGCAGGCCAAAAAAGAAATGTACGACATAAAGCAGCAGAGGCTGTGTCTCGCCCAGGACGAATATAATCATCTTAACAATGCTCTAAGTACCCTCAACACATCTCGGACCAGTTGTGAGTTTCTCTATTTTTCTTCCTACTAACTTAATTGAATTACTCTCTCTTTTAATACTATTTCATGAGGATGCCAAAAATGCCTCAATTTAGAAAATAATTTTCCTCATCCTTTTCTAAATTAATTCCTCAAGTAAAAATCATAAAACTTGGTCATCCATGGTTTTGGGTGATCAAGCTATCCCTGTAACTATCATTTATATTCAAGTTTTATTTGCTTTACTTTTCCAAAAATTTTCTTTTGATTCTAAAATATTTCTTCAAAAATCATGGATATTAATGAATGATGTTTTGTTTCCAGTGTGCTCTAGTTCGTCGAGTAATGTGAGCACCAAGTACGACCCTGATCTCCTAAGGTCAGATGTTGCTCACGCACGAAGTCGGGTATCTCGACTTAAAAGAGAATTGGAACAAATACGCACCGAGATGTCATACACCCAGAAGGGAGTGGAAACTCTGGCATTGTAAGTTTTTGTTATTTTTTTGTGTTTAATTTTCATATGAATTACCATACTATATTCTTCTAAAGTATTCTAAGAATCAATATCCCTAACTTTGTAAACTCTAGAAATTCTTATACAAATTTTATGAATATTTAAAAATTTCTTGAATATTGGTGATTTCTTTCATATGGATCCGTTATTTTACAAAGTTCATTCTCTCGTTTTACGAAGAAAACTTTCTCTTCTTGAAAAATTGTATTATTTTTATCATGTTAGGTTAATAATCTGATTGCCTTCTATTAGTCTAAAATCCTCATTGAATTTACATTTCTCCAATCCTTCTTTTCCGCGATTATCTTTGAAAACAAAATTTAATTTTAACCTTCATAAGTTAATATCATGTTGATCAAATGCATAATTACATTCTTATTTGGCATAAGGATTATTTTAAGATTTATGGAATGTTTACGGTTGCCGATTGTTCTTCCCTACTTTACTGTAATTGCTTTGTGCTGCACTAGATAGGGTTGCATTCTACATTTCTTGGTTTAGTTCAAAGCCTGTATTATTTGTTTATTTCAACATATTTACTAAAAAATGAATCTAGGAAGAGGATGGACATATTCTGCCCTGGAGTATGTCAATGGTTTTTTATATCAATCCTCTTATTATTATCTGTAGGGTTGAAGCCAAGCTTAGCCGACAAGAAGGAGGTGGAGGTGGTGGCGTTTACAATGTGAACGAAGCGCAGGCGATAATGACAGAGTTGAGGAACATCCAGAAGTCTCTGTCATCCGGAGAAAGAGAAAAGGCAGAATTGATGCAGTCTTTGGCCAAGTTGAAGGACGATTTGACGAGGTTGCAACTCACTACTGCAACTCCAACGTCTGCCGCTGCTGCCTTAGCTTCCGATAACTCCTCACCAGATGTCTCCACCCTTTCTCTTCCTCACGAAAAGCTATCGACCGCTTCACAAACAGACCTTTCTGGAGAAGTAAGTCGAAGAAATCCAAGTGAAGATTTTGGATGGTTAATGGTATCTGAGCTACTGTCCCCTTTTAAACAATTTGCATTCCTACTTGTAAAGAAACAATGTCAAATAATGGCGACAGTTTTCCTTATAATAGTTATGTTTTTTAATGCCTTATGAATTTTGGAAGCTTAATTATCATCTAATCAGCGTTGCCCTATGTGTCAAAACTCTTCTGTACCATTTTAATAAGTAACTTGAAGTACTTTTGCATTGAAAGATAAATAGATAATGCTCACTTTTTTGATAAATTAGTGGAGTTGATGGTAGTTTAATTACTTTTGTCTTCATTTCTCTTGGACTATTTTCATAGTGGAAAAATCTGCTAGTGAAAACTCCTGAAATAATTAATCAATTGAAGAAATGTTGCTCTGTATTTCTGAATATTTTTGCTCATAAATACTCTTTCTGTTACTAATAAGTTAAAAATATCCAATGTTACTTAAGTACATGATACAGTTTTAAAACTGAAAAAGTTTCTAGCAAGTAATACATTCATTTCTTCTATTTAGCTTGTGCCTATTGGAACAAGACTCGCAGAAATGGCTCGCATGCGACTACAATACGATGAAGCGAGAAAGAGCGTACAACAGATTCAAAGTCAGCTTGCAGATCTGGAGGAGAAGATGACTCCTGGACAGGCTGAGTCTGACAAGGACAGGTAATTGGAATCTTTTTTTGTATCGTCTATACTATCTATGTTTGTATTATTTTGGATGTCTGTCCATGACTTTGGGCATCTGTCACTATATGTTTTGTATATCTTTATTTTAAATAATAAGGGATATTTCAGTATATTTATTGGTCCCTTTCTTCTTTCAGGCTTCTTCTCTTCCAAGAAAAAGAACAACTTTTGCGAGAACTCAGGAGTATTACACCAAGATCGCGTTCTCAGAGGGAGATGGAAAGTGTTCAAGCTGAAATTCGAAGGTTGGAGCAAGATCTTAATGTTGCCATGGAATTGTCTAACCGAGCAATTGCTGACAGGTAAATAACCATTTATTTCACCACTGGAAATTAGTTTCTTAACTGCTATCAAACATGTGCATTAAATCTCAAAGCTTTTGGAAACTGTTCTGTTAAACAAATATTTAATTATTCCAATAATGCATATCCTCTGACGATACCAAACATAAAGATTGCTTTAATAAATTATAAAAATTGCTGAAGTTAAAAAATGTTGAGTTGTTTCTATATTGATTTCCAGCACTTGCAACTTGATTAAGAGGGTATTTAAGTTATATTATGGTAAAGTAACTCATATTAATTTGTGTGAAAGCCTTAAATTTGTTTGCATTTTGATAATGTGTTCTCGAAGTGCTACTTGTGTTGCAGTGAATTTTGTGTTAACTGAGTGCTTGTTAACCAGAGGTTACTTTCATATGGTTAAAATAGTATAATGTTGACCTCACAATTTGTTGTTGAGAATTATAAATGAGCGTTATTGATTGCATAGTTGTAATGGACGTGTCTGCATTGTGTACTTATTGCTAAATTCAATCTCTTAGGCTGCGTCTCCATGAAGAGAAGCAAGCACTGCTCCAGCAGTTGAAGGGAGCCCTGCGTTCAATGTCAATACTTGAGTCCCGGCTGCGAACTCTCTCTGCCAGCACTTTAAGCACTGCGTCTAGCAGTTGTTCCAGCCTCGGCTCAAGTTCCTCTCCAGGCAGCAGCAGGGCATCAAGTAGCCAGGCAAGCAGCAAAGGCTCACTAAGTGGTGCTTCCTCTAACACTTGCCTCTCATTCACGGACATTTACGGAGGCCCTCAGTGGTTTTGCTGCCCAAGCACCCCCCTAACCCATGCCCCCTCACGCCTCCCCCTTCTCAGCACAACCTCTGCCCTCCCCACATCCCCGTGTTCCGCATCTTCGGCTTACTCTTCCTCTTCGTCTTCAACCGCTCTTGCCCAACCTCAACCCACGCCCACGACCCCAACATTAGGGAACTCAATGCCGACTTTAGACCCTTCTGAAGGTGATATGCCCCCCGCAGTTGACATGGCAGATCTGCACAGGAGGGTCGAAAGGCTCCTCCGAGGTTCCACGGATGCCATATCAGTTTCTCTCACCACTACTAAAGAGACCACTATCTTTACCACTCCCCGAACAGTGATACCAGCCCCAATGCCTGTAAATGCTTTCCCAAGGACTGCCTCCCTCCCATCTGACACTGGTCTCCCACCCCCGTACGAGCAAGCGTACTTGTCTTCTGCCGAGAGGCAGAGGCGCACACTTGCGGACTCGACCCAAAGTTTGGGGTTATGCAGGCCTGCGTCGGCAGCTTCGCAGGTTGAGGTTGGTGTGGCCCAGTCAGTCAGTTCCACTCCTCCGTCACCCCCTTCTGTTGCCCCCCCACTTTCCCCCATCTCGGAGAGTGTGTCTGCAGCAGTGAGTGACGAATCAGTGGCGGGTGACAGTGGGGTGTTTGAGGCTGGTGGTGCAAAGGGAAGGTGTGGAAGGGGGAATAGTGCGGAAGCTCTCAGCCAGATGAGTTTGGAGACTGCCCAGGTCCAGATTAAGCTCAGGTATGTTGTTATGATCAAAGCCACAATCATAAAAATATGGAGCGTTGTTTTACTAAGATACGAAGACCAACAGAGCATAATTTCTGCAGAATTTTCTGTGTCGGGTAACTTTGTATCTATTTGAAAGCCGCAGCTCTCTTTTTGTCATTTATGTTTCAGCTGAATGATTTTGTATTGTAGACAAAATCAAGTTGTTTTACAATTAATGTTTTGGAAGTTAACAGAATTACTTTTTGCAGCTTATTTTATTTATTTTCCTAGAACAAGTAGCTTTTCATTTGAATCAGTTACATGTCTCAGCATACTATAACTATCACTTACTTGCCATGTTATGTCAACATCTGTACTTCCTCCTGATTGTCTGTCTGTTGTCTTATTCAATTACTCCATTCCTTATCAGTAAATGATTATAGTAATCGTCATTTTTGCTTTCAACTCTTAGTTCAATTTAACATCTTTTCTAAAATAGATTGTTTAGGTCTGGATAAAACTTCTGTGACTGATCCTGTAGATCAATTTCTCAAGTTTCAATCTATATTTTGTTTGCTTGAAATTTGAAGTTTTTCTTTCCTTTTAATATGAAACATCCCATTATATTTACTACCAATGATGTATCATTAGAATGAGAAGCCTTATTTGCAAATTTTTCTTCAAGTTTCAGTGACTTACATTGTTTTCAAATCTGACATATTTATTCCTTTTTTCAGGTATGCTGTGAGTGAAAGTCTGCTTCATGTTGGAATCGAGAGAGCACGGAATTTAACAGCCTTATTTATTCCCTCAAACTGCCAAGTGTAAGTAAAAATCTTCCTATTTTTAATACCAATCTATTGATTTTGTCTTTGCATTTTACATTCTTAACAATTATAAATTAGTTTCTCATTCTACGGTACTTCCTAAGAGGCGTTTTTGTAATCTCTTATTTTTCTCTCCAGAAATTGCATATTTTGTTTGTCGATTTAAAGAATGGTTCATTATCATAATATTTTGTTGTGTCACTCTTCAAGACCTTTCTATTTAAAATCCTGGTTTAAATAATTGAGCATTTAATCAATAACAAAAAATGGAATCATGGAAAATGCTTGGAATTCTATCTTAAATTTAGGTATTAATGTTGATATTTTCCATGATATTAGACTTAAAATTGAACTTCATTTACAGAGAAAACATTGTAAATCTATTACTTTGAATAATGTAGCTACAACATTTTTTAGAAGTCTACAAAAACTTGTGCAGAATAATAGAATGACTGATGTTTTTCTCTTTATATGTAGTAGAAAACTTGGTATTTCTGTTGGTGCTTATTAGTTTTGGTTCTGTTTGTAGATGTATAAGGGCAGCCCTTCTTCCTGGTTCAGCGTGTGGAGCTGGTGGAGAAGCATTGATCTGTTGCACAAAAGCTGTGAATGATCTTAACAGGCCGACTTTTGGAGAGACGTTCCCAATGCCTGTCGCTGTTCCCCAGCTTTATACTAAGACTCTACAGGTTGGTATCTTTACAATGTTTTCCTTTCATAAATTGGGCTCATGTTAAAAACAGAATTTCAAGGAGCATCTTTTGTGAAAGTTGCATCTTTTAAATTTCTCTTTGTGGTATCCTACGACTATGATAATACAATGCTACTGATGTTCAAATTTTTTCAAATTCTGATGTTCATTTTTTGTGAAAAATAAATCAAAATAGCTCAAAATAATATTTTTTTTGGCTCACTACATTAAAGATGAGTTTTATGCATTTCAGTTATCGAAGTAAATAAGAATGAAAGGTGACTTGGCACCTAGAAAATTTGATTTCAAATGCTTAATTATTCATTGTTATTGATTGATGTGAAAATTTAGTACTTGAAAATACGTTTGACAACTTACTCAGTCTCATAAAAATGTTGCTATAGACTCAAGTTTACCGTAGTTGTTAAATTGATTTATAATGTCTCATCACAGGTGAACGTTTGGAGTATAAAGGCTGTGTCAACTCAAGAAGGAGGGTCTATGAGTGAAGGCAAGGAATTCATCTCTGAGGATGAGGAGGATTGCTTGGTGAGTTGAAATAATAGAGAATCTAAGCAGTTTGAAGTATAAGGATTTCATTCTTTTATTTGGTAATTCTTCATTACAAAAGATTGATCATATCCAAACAAGTTGCCCGTGATACATATAGATTCATTCTTAGTTGACCTAACGATACCTAGTGATGTAATCATTAAAGTATAATTTTCTTGTTTCTACGACGTGAATAATTCCCTTCCAAATGTCCATATTTCTCTCTCTCTTTGCCTAATTGTTCGTTTTTTCTCCTTCCCTCTCCCTCACAAAGTTCAGGAACTTGGTGCAAGCTGGCAAGTAAATCTAATTGACGTTCTCAGTTTCCTCTGTTACTTGTGATACTTCTGCATTTGTAGGTCTTGAAAAAAAAGATTTGCATTGAAATTAAGTAGATATGCAAATCTATTCTTGTGTATATATATTGTTTATGGCTTCTCTTTAAATGTCATGAAAT
The DNA here is from genome assembly GCA_947579665.1 of Sympetrum striolatum. NCBI lineage: Eukaryota > Metazoa > Arthropoda > Insecta > Odonata > Libellulidae > Sympetrum > Sympetrum striolatum. The sequence goes on from OX388349.1 coordinate 58,736,152, forward strand.
TGTTAGCATTTTTATAATGCAAATGAATGTTTATATTTAATATCAAGAATATTGTGAAACATCTTTATGTTGGTAGGATATTTCTCTGAATGCAGTTAAAAAATTTAGAGTATAATTTAGAATAATTTGTGGTCAGATGTTGTGAGCTGTTATGATTCATGATATTTTATTGTTATCTCTCAAGACTTTTTATCATTTCAGAAGAGTTTAAATGATTTGACTGAAGTGCATGTCGTTGTTCAGTTTTTTATATAGCTGCCTTAATTACAGTAATTTTGTAGGCATGGTTGCATACAAATTTCCCTTTTTTCATGACATGTTGCATCTGAAAGTAGCCTTTCGTCATTCAAGAGAACATATGATTGCTTTTTTAAGTCATTAGGTATCTATTATAATATATTTTTAATCTGAATCTTTTAAATTTACCTCAACCATATCAAAATATTCCGTTGGTAATTGGCTATTAATCTACAATTTTGAGTCCAAACTGGATGAAATATTCTAGACATCTGCATGGAATTGAAATTTTTACCAAAGCAATTTTGTATTTACCATATTTAAAGAGTTTAAATATATTGTAGCTGCATAGTTGTTGAGCATGTATGAAAATTTTCAATATTATGATAGGAAGAATTCTCATTGAGCATCTTTTGTTGCAGGGATGTGCTCAGGTCAGCCTAGCAGACTTTAATCCAGAAGCTCCTCCAACCACAAAGTGGTACAACATCCTCAGCTTTCGATTCATGCATGTGGAGAAGGGGATGGCTGCTGCGGTCACGTCTCCAGTTTCTACTGCACAGACTCACATGGTGACTACGCCATGTGTAGGACAGGCAGGAGAAAGCGGTGCTGGAAGCGGTGGCGGTGCTTCAGGAACTGCTATTCACGGAGGACTCATCACCAAGGAAGAGAGCAGTGATGAGTCCACTATCATTTCCTCCCAAACATCAACTTTAACCAGGAATCAAGGTAAGGACACTTTTTTTATGAATTAGTTACACAATGCACTAATAACGTACTATATTAGTTTAATTAGTATTTTTCCTCAAATTCTTTTATTCCGAAACAATTTCCCTGTAAGAAAACTCACTGATGTTTTCCACTCTCTAAAAAGATCCCCGATTTATGCTTTTCTCAGTTAATTAACTTTTTGATGTACAATATATTGTGGGTGTAAGTGGAATTCCATCAAACAAACACTTGATCTGTTTTTTTTAAATGCTTCAATTACAATTAATTGGTATTGGTAGTTACTGTATATAATTTTGCATACAAGCTCATATATTTTGAAATGTCTCTCTTTATGTGATCAGTAGTACTTGTGCTATTGCCAGAGATACTTTACGATTTTGCAGAACCATTAACATTATTCCTTCCTTAAAAAATGTTTATTGCTTTGACTAGATTGGTCTTACAGTTTTCCATGATATCTATAATCCATTTTGTGATATCTATAACATTGCTGTTTCTTTGGCTGATGCGAATTTAATTTAAAGTTACAAAGTTTACTCTTTAAACTTGATGGAAATTGATGTTATAGCTGTTGAACAAATATAATGTGTATACATTTTGTGTTTCATGGTTATGAATTATTCCTTGCTTATTTCCAGGTGCTGAAGGATTGCAGTCGGCTGTCAATGCACAGACAAACACGACTGGTAGTGGTGATGAGGAGGATGATGATGAGGAAGATGACGATGATGATGAGGATGTAATAGAGGAAGAAGACGAAGAAGAAGATGATTTGAGCCAGGAAGAGGACGATGACGATGTTATTGTGGAAGAAGTGCTCGAAACAGTGGTAAGTCAATCATCCTTACATGATATCTAATACAGCAAATCCCTAAGTGCCCTATTCCTTTAATGTACTAAAAATAAACTGGTGAACATGTTTCTCAGTAGAATCAGCTACAAGATTCAGTAACTTCTTCACTTATTGGAATAATCAATGTAAAGCTGGAACAACTTGGATGCCTAGATGAAAATTTTCCAAACCTTCCATTGAAGCTGTATTCCTCATAAGCAACTTTTAAAGTGTATTTTGAGAGGGATGATTGTAAAGTATTTAACCCTGGTTAAATTTCTTTTATCATCCTAAACTTAATGTTAATAATCAAATATGCCACCCCTTCATTACACTTAGGGATTATTTTAATAATGGCTATCTTTGCTTCAACCGATCTGTATTATTTGACCCATCATTATATTTGTTATTTTTCTTATCTTTTAAGTCCTTTACTTCCTCTGTTGTGGATTTTATTTTATTACACTTTATTTAGAGTCATCTAATTCAAAACAGATTGAGGCATTTAAAAAATTGTAATAAGTATCTAAAACATGAAGTTTTCTGTGAAGAGTAAATCATTAAATTAATATTAATTGGTTATGTCTTAAGCAAATTAGTGTTTTCAATACTTAGGTTAACAGCTCTGATGTATCAATGAAAAACTTCTGGGTGAAGCTACCATATTCTTTATCCTTTCTATTCTTCATTTGTTACTTTTCACAAGTTTTGTAAAAGTTACTAACCTTAGGAACTAATCATCTCCCTATCTTGTTTCCTGGCTATGAACATCTTGGAAAAGCATTTATTCATTTTTTTACAGTTGTACTCAGTGCTCATATCTTTTTGCAGTTTGAACTTGTCCATTTCTTATTTTACTTTAGCATTCTACGCTATTAAAATTCATTTGGTTCAATGGAGTTGTTTTAATTTTTCTTAGGAGGAATCTGAGCAGTGCATTGAAGAGGAAGAGGAAGTGGAAGAGGAGGAGATAATTTCAATGGCTGATAAGGAAACCAACACAGAGTGTGTTTTCATCCCAGAGAAGGGTCGTGCACGGAGGAAAGGCGAAAGTGCAAGAGTAGGAGACAGCAGTCGGGGAGGTTCTGCAATTGTTATCAAACGATCTCAGACATTCTCTCCAAGTGCTGCTGTTAGCAAGAGTCAATACATTTGTCGGGTAAGAGTCAGTCTAATCCTTAGCTTTCAACTTTAGCTCAATCTTAAAAATTAATATGAACACGAATTTGTTTGTAAAAGACAAAAGATTTGCTACAGAAAAGCCTAGTATTGGAAATCCATGAAGTTCACGTTCAATGTGTTCATTCCCTGTTATATTACTGTATTAGTCAAATTTATGTCAAAAATAACTTAATTACAGTTGAAACTATAGTTTCCTCAATTTTTATTCAATATTTTGATAGAAAGAAAATTATTGCAGACATTTTGTGTATGTAGCTGCACCTCTATCGCCAAATAAGAGTTTGAAGTTACAATCCTTCAGATTTTTTCTGTTTAATACGAATTGAATTGCCGTAGTGTACTGTCAAATTCACAGTATTCAAAATCATTTTTGTATTTGTGGAAACCAAAGATAAAAGCTCTCCAACTTTTCAACCTTCATTGTATCTAAATGAAAGCGAAAGCTTAATATCACCTTAAATGCATACTCAAATCAAAACATTAGTACAAAAAGCTGTAATCACAATATTTCATGTCACATACAATCAGAATTACCTTTTACAATTTTACATTTTAAAATTGCTTTTGTAATTCTTCTGCTGAAGTTATAAGCTGTAATTGTACATTGTCACTGCACTTATTACGTTATAAATATTAGTATAAAGCTCTGGTGGTACAAGATAAAATAAAATGGTTAAAATATGAAACACCAAAGCTTCATACTATTTATACCATTTTATGGAGATTATTTATGAATAGAAGAAAAAACTATTGATATTTTGTATACAGTTGTTATAAACTCTGTTTTCATTATACCTGGTGGAAGGATTTTGAAGAATATTGAATTTCATGTTGACCAATGTAACTGACTGTGTAATTAACATTTTTACAGCTAAACCGAAGTGATAGTGACAGCTCAATGCCTCTGTACCACCGACGGCCTGCTGCTTGGGGTGGAGAAAGTGGATTAAGCTGTGGGACAATTGGACCTGGGGGCCCATTCCAGCGAAATTCAGTTGAGAGGAGGTCTCTCCGTTGGAAGAGGCAGTGGCCAGGCAGCGGAGGGTCAACTCGCCATTCTCGAAGCCAATCCTTCAACGGATCATACAGTTCATCTTCTGGAATGATCGGAGTGGGAACTGCAAGAACGTCATTGGATCTGGAGCTAGATCTTCAGGTATATAAATTATTCAATTAGGTTGCTGCCTAAATGTTTAGGATAGCTTCTTATGTCATCCCCATCGTAACACAGTTTCCTTACTTTCTTGTCTTTTAATGCTTCCTTTTGTTCTCTACATTTACTTCTTTGTCTTCATTTTCATATTTTTCCCAGAATTTCAAAACGATTACCAAAGCATCTGAAAAATCAGCATTACTGTATTAGTATTCTTGTCATTGCAAATTTTTAATATTTCAAAGTTTAAAAGTTAATTAATGTTTTTTATTGTTGAGTTTATATTCTGCAAAAACGTTTTTAATCTCGGTTTCATTTCTTCAAGTTATCCCATTTTCTCTCTCACATTCTATGTATTATCTATATTTTCTTTCTATGTTTAATTTGTTGGATGACATGAACTTTATTACTTGTTTCTATTAGTTGATTTTATGGATACATTTTGTATCTTACATAACTGAGCATGAGTCAGTTTATTATGTATCAATTTATCAAATATCTTTCATATCATCACTCTAATTGTTGTCTTAACTTAAATCCTTGGAGTCTCATTTTAGCAAACAGGTTTTCTTGAAAGGATGCTTGGTGGAATGAAGCTACCATTAATCTAAGTCTCCACTTTACTCAAAAGCATTATTTTAAAATTTTCATTTCAACACATCACTGAACATCATAATTGAGCTATGCTTAAAAAAACCAAGTCCAAATTTGTCTATCTTTTATTTTACTGTCTACCCTCTAATTTAAATGAGAATACTCTATAAGTAATCCCTTTATTTTTACAGGCTCAGCAAGTCAAGCTCCACCAGCAACAAGAAGATTTGCGACGTTTGAGGGAGTTGAAGAAACGGCTTGAGGAGGCAAGGGCAAAGGGTGGTGACCCTGATCTTGCTGCTTGGGTGCTGGAGGACCAACTCTTCCATAATCTAATGCTACAGGTTAGTTATCTCTCTATTTTCTTGATTTATATGTTTGAAAAATGGTGTACTTAGAGTACATAGTACTTAGGATATAACCATCTTCACTTATCTATGAAATAATCCAGCTGAATAGATTTTTGTGTGAGAGTCAGTGGATCAAATATACAATACACAATAGAAATTAGTCACTCTTTGACTTCTATCTTGTTGATAATATTATTCACAATTAAGTAATGAAAGGATTTTACTCGTAAATTCTTGTTTAGGAGCTGCTGATTGTGGTAAATTCTATTCTATGTGTCGTTTTTAAATATTTTCATTTTATATAAATGTTTATGTACTAATTTACTCATATAGCTATATTGAGAATTGGATGGTATTTGAGATGTTTTTATCAGGTTTTTCTATTATGTAATTTTTACAATTCTTCTTATTTTAGGCTGAAAGCAAAAAGAAGGGGAAGAATCACGATGAGCAGAGAGTGGAGAAGATGCTGAAGAAGACTTCTAAGGAGATGTACAAACTGCGCAAGAGCAAAGCTGGAAAAGGGAAACCAGATGTCATTACATTCAAGTGAGTGGCTTTCTTTTGATTTATTCATAAGGGGCCATACACAAATTATATAATGCAATTTGGGGGGAAGGGGGGTCCAGCCAGGCGTTACAGTCCTTGTATGTGGGGAGAGTGTGGGTGCAGCCAGGTGTTACATGGGGGGAGGCGGGGTAAAAAAATTGGAGAATTTTGCGTTACGTAATTTGTGTACGACCCCTAATGTGAGAACTTTCTTTTCGATTTAAGTTGCTGTAAGGTAACTGAATTTTTTGCTCTATATATATTTGCTTCTATGGAGATACTTGATGTTTTTGTTACAAAAGAATTTTTTAAATGGTAACTCTTATAGTAGAATTATTCTTAAAAGTGCTCTGGCAACAAAGGTCAAGACATAGATATAACTGTCCTCCAGTAATCAAACCCTGGACTACTTTCACTAAAGACAAACATGCCTACCACTTGTATCTTGGAGCCTGGCAATTCTTACAATCATTCTATTTAAGATAAGGCCTACTCTGAAATAATACCCTGTAAAAGTTGCGTGTTGCATAATTTTCTGTTGAAAACCTTTGAGTTACTTATCTAAAATCTTTTGGATTAAACCAACATTTCAATGTTTCATAACCTGTGAAACGTGGGTTTAACTCAAAAGATTTTAGATTAGTAACATCTAATGGACCACAAAACTTTAAGCCTTATAAAAAATTCACTTCACTTCAATTCAATTCAAATTTGAGTTATATCTGAAATGCATAATAGTTTTTTTGTTGGGTTAATTTTAGTAGCATTTTGAAAATTGATACAAAATTCTGGGACACTAATATTATCCAGGGTTGGAGTGATATATCTAATTTTATGAAATTTATTTATTCATTTTTAATATTACGTGTATGATTCCATGTCAGAAGGAGCCAAAGTTATTTATCAAAATTTTATTTTTCTACCTCAGGGAGAAGATGGCATTCTTTACTCGAGTAAACCTCAATGTCCCAGTGCCACCAGAGTGTTTGAGTGGCGGAGAAGAAGAGGAAGATTGTGGCCGCTCACAGTCAAGCACTCTGAAGCGTAGTTGCACTCCTAGGACTTCTTGTGAGGGTGAGGTGTACAGGGAGGGTAGTGATGATGAGGAAGAAGGGGAAGAAAGGGTCTACTCAACTTACATTGGCACCAAAATATGGAGTGGACAGCAAAATGTGGACGTACCTGACTCACAAAGCGGTGATGGTAATACCGTGGACAAGCAGAGTGTGAAATTGGGCGGTGATATTTTGGTTGTGGGAAAAGACTCGAATACCTCTGGCAAAGATGGCAGCAGGGAAGATGTGCAGAGGTTTGACTATGTGGTAGACAGAGCGTTGGGAGTGGAGGTGTGAAGACATGCTAGAGTGCGTTGAAACGATGGTGTTCGGCTTTTCTTCTCTCCTTGGGGGAAGCTCAAGCGTTCTCGGTCTCCCTCGAAGGACGATGAGCTTGCAAGCAGCGGAAGCTGGCTCTGTCCAGTGGCTACCCATATCCCCACCTACCTCGATGTCACATTTTGAATATCACGCACCTCGGGTCTTTAGCTAGATTGCGGAGGTGTCGAAAGCCAATGAAGGCTTTATCTCGAAGGAGTGGGGTGTTCGAAGCTTAGCAGCATGAAAAAGAGCATCATGCTGACAAGGTGATGTGTAACACTCTGCCCAGATGCTGGGTCTCAGGGTTTCTCATTGTCAGCGCGACCCACTTTTTGCTGCTCTGGAGGGTGGTTACAAGGAGCTAATCTTGGCACATTCCTCCCTCAAAGCATGCCTGCCTTCTTTCGAGCAAGATGTATTTTTTGTGCAGTGAGACAACTGCTTTTTTTAAAAAAATAAGTAAACTAAAAGTTCAATGCTATGTGCTAGTTAATAATCGAGGAATTTGGTAATGGAGTCCTTCATAAATGTGTACGTAAGCAATGTTATTTTTTGATGAAAACTCAAGCAGCTGGTCTGCACTTGTCACAATGGTGAAATGGCAGAGGCAATAGCGGTGATGGTCTTAGGAAAAGAATAAGTTTCCTTGAAATAATCGTTTGAAGCACCATATTTTATTGAAGGTGTATGTGGTCATACTTGAGTATTAACATAGGGAAGCGATTGAGGGAAATGTAAAGCGTAGTCCTCTATTGTGGAGGATGGGATTAATTTCCTTTGGATGATGTTTAAACGGAGACATAGATTGGCTTTTTATATAAAAAATGAGAAACTAGTGAGAAACCTTGTTTATTTTGTAAATAACAAACAGAGGAATATTTTAATATGTTTGAGTGCTCCTGAAGGAAGAAAAATTTAGGTGTGATCTGTATAAATATTGGAAATGGAAGGTTCTACGTTCTGTTCATAGTTTGGTGCATGAAGATCTGATAATCAAACCATGTGATATAATGAAATCCAGATCTTATTAAGGGGAGATGAGGTGGTATTGATAGTTTGTATGTCTACCAATCTCCTCTCCAAAGTATTTATAAACCTCGTTAATTTGGAGGGAGGCTATGTTGCTCAATCTATATTGATATCTGTTATATACTTATACTTCTATAAATATCTATATATTATAATTATTTGAAGCCCAGTCTGCCTTATGAGAAACCAAATCTCTGTTATTTTTTAATACCTTAGATACTCATGAGGACATTGTGAGGGAAGCCATGCTGTTTTAATACTAAATAGTTAACTTGTTCATATAGAGTACAAGATTTATTTCAGCTACTAAACTTGTTACCATAGCGCTGTCTTTTTAATTCATTTAATCAATTATTCTGGACATTTTATTCATGCATCTTTCTTGTATCAGTGTAGCTATCATCTTTCATCGTTTTTTGCCTTCATCATCACCATTAAGTTCCACTCAAATTCTATATTTATTTAAACAAACTAACAGAGCTGATCAAAATCTCTTCTTTTTTTGTCCTTCTGTGACTTTTTATGAAACGCTTAATGCAAGAGTTTTCTTTCATAAAAATTTACTCATTAAACCTTTTAACTATTTTCTCACTCAAGTTTCTGTTTTGTGTGCAAAATAAATGGGAAATTGTACGATGACCCATTGTACAACAATGATCATGAAATTGTGTTGAAGACTTCTGTTTTCAGTTGTAATATATGTACAGTTTATGTGTGTAGAACTTGTATCCTTTTGTACTTGTATATTAATACTCTAGCATCAAAAACTTACATTTTTGTATGAACTACAAGTGTATTTGAAGCTTCCCAAGTTCAAACTCAGTTGTAATTATTGGTAAATAGCTGCTAAAATAAATGTTATTTATGGAGAATTTGCTACTTTTTCATTTGTAAAGGTAAAACCTCTTTATTTCACTTATTCTAAACTAGAAAACTACAACATGGCGAAGTAAGCATGAGATTAGGCTTGCTAATTTTGGACATTCAATTTTCTAGGGAAGGGAATTCTCTTCGGAGCATTTTGAAATCTGGTTGAGAAAAGGATTCTTGTTACGACAGTTAACACTATGTTTTTCAATCATTTTTCAGATAAGTTACCTCATTGTACTCATGCACTGGATGAATGTTACATTGTATGGAATTATTTTCAAATTCTAAGACTATTTTTACTCCTTTAACTGATTTCCTTTCACACATTAAAAAATTGATGCTGCTTACTATTTAAATGTTTAACTTGATCATTGATTTTGAAATAATATCTCGAATAAAATAACCAACTTTAATTGGAAATTCAGAAAACCGGGTGAAATTAAATGGATAGATTTTAGAAACACTGAAGTTGAAATTTTCACTCATTCTATGTATATTTGCCTGATTGGAATTTGTAGAATCCTCAATAGCAGACCCCTGAGGTTATTTGTGCTGCACTTTGGGTATCTGTTAGCTAGCTAGAGATTATATATATACAAAACTCAATTTTAGTTGAACTAGTTTTAGTTAAACTTTAGATGTCCTTTTTTGTTGACCATTCAAAATAGCTCTGGGATGGAATGTTCTATTCAGTTTCCCCCTTTAGATGTACATACAAACAAACATTACTGCTTAAGGTATGTGCATTAAGCAAAGGAAATACCAAAAAGAATGAAAATAAACTTAAGACTACTAGTTACGAACAAACTGCGACTGAGGCTTAGGTCATTTTGAGGTCATCTAAACCTTATGTATCAAGAAGGTAGGGAATATTGAGAATAGACTTCTTATAAACTTATTGGATGAGAGTATTCTACCATAACTTTGCCATAAAAAACAAACTGTTGGTAGACAGTAAAATGCAGACTATAAAATGTTTATCCCCTTGAGTAGAGCTACAAAAACTTATACAATATTAAACCAAGTCTGATTGAGGGAGCCATTAATCTAAATTTAAAGCACTACTTTCATGAACATTAGCATCTGCAACTTGGGAATTTCAGCCCCTCTGCATGGTTTGAACATGTTGGCTGCAGAAAAAGTTAGCTAAGGCCAAGAGTCATCCATCTATTTATCATTAGTTCCCTTAAGATAAAAGAGAATGATATACTTGCCTGGATTTCTCTCTAACTTTTTAACCTTGATAATAATATCAGGAGTATTCTCTCTCAAATGTCATTAATCATAAAAATTATACTGTAAGCAATGATTCCATAGTATTTTTAAAATCTTTTCTACTCCAGTTGCATGTAAGTTCATTTGATTTGATTATCTGATACCCACAAAATTACTGATGTCTCTAGTAGCAATGAGGAAGACATATGTTTGGATGCATTTAAAATATATGATCAAAGGGTTTCAGTTTTAAAGTCATCAGGAGTGACTAGAGAATAATCTACAACCTCTGTTCCTCTGACATTGATTGAAAATTGTGAATAAAAATTTTTTCCAAAATTCTCAACTAAGGACAATGTATCAGAAAGAGGAATGGCTGAAGAAAGCCCTCTGTATATGTAATCTCAATATAAGAATTAACCCCCTCATAATCTGGTGGATAGAATTGAGAATCCAAAATAAAGAAAATGTAATGGTGAAGAATAGCCAAGTAGTAAATATACGCAATTTGGAAAAATATTTACAGTTTTATTCATTTCATAATTTTTCATTAAAATCAGATCACATTCCAAATATTTCAATAAAATTAAATAAAGTGAACAAAAAGAATGACTAAAAATATAGGTGGATGAGGAGATGAGAATAGAAGGTTATCAGTTTCTCATGAATTCTGGTCTTCTTTTTCTCAACGTTTCTTCTGAGTTTTGATTTACTCCTATGATTTTATAATCAAACCTTCCTGTTTGATCTCTCTGGACATCAAAGGGGCCAAATCTTTCTGTTACTCTTCGCCTTGTGATTGGAACTGGGGCACAGCTGAAAATTGAAAAACAAAACACTTACATCATTCTCCATTACAGGAAGAAAAATAATCTACTTATAAGAGAAGATTGTTTTTGAGTACCAACTTTCTAATATAACAATGAAAGGGTAGGTTCATATAGTCAAAGTGATGATATTTTCTTCCCAAAAAGGAAGGAAAAATAAAATAAATTCATTTGGATGTACCAAAAATTGGTTTCATAAGAAAATTTTTTAGTTGTTCATGGATTTTAATTTTGAGAGAAATACATTTTTAATGCATCATTTTATTATTTATATATAATATCTGAAGTAAATGTAAATATTAGCATTAAAATAGTAAACTTTTACATGAATTACTTATTGTTCCCAATAAATTCTTAAGGGATAAAGACCCTCTCAATCATTTATTACTATTGGATCATCAAAATAAAATATCATTAAAGAATACCCAAAATATAAGGTAATTTTTAAAATGATAAATGAATCTAAATGAGGGAACTTTGAAGTATTGGACTATCCCCTAAAATGAAAGAAGCATGTTCTTTATGCTCATGAGAAAGATAATATTTTAAAGAGGATATACTCAAGATATTTTAATGATGTTGATAATCTTTATAATTTCAAATAATTTTACAGACCATAATATACTGAGAAAGATTTTATGCCTAAATTTATTTAATGGGTGAGTTCATAATGTCCTCACTCTATATTAAAAATGGAATGAATGTTACCTGCAGGATTTTTCATCAAAATAATACCCTGTGGTGCATTCCTTAACATCCCTGCATCCACAAGTGCATGTTTTTGGGTCCCACAATTTGGTATCCCTCTCTGCATTACACTTTTCCTCATCATCCACATTTAGGCAAAGACAACGACATTCTTTGGCACGGTATTCCTGGAACTCATTGCAATCCTGTTCAATGAAATGAACGATAAAGAATTAAATGAATGAAAAGGAAAGGCATTCAAACTGTCAATCTTAGCTATCCATTTATGAAAAAAAATTTCTTCTTAAAAGAAGTAACAACTTTTAGACACTGACAGGTTGTACCTAGAGAAATTATATGACTGTCTTATAAGCCCTTAATAAAAAAGTTAAAAATGCAAGTAGAATAAGAATGGCCAACCAAGATGGAAAGTATTGCTTTAATCAATGTCATAGTCAAAGGTAGATGTGTATGGTGGATCCCCCTCCAGAAGCTCATACAAAAGGTCTTTTTCATCTTTAAAACTCCTCAAAAGCTACGCATGAAGCTCCAATTATGAGTAACTACTCAATGGACAAGCTCATGCCTTTATGCATGAAGCCATTCAAGTTACTGCCTGATAAATTTCCTTCAGCTCTTACTGATTAGACAGGAAAATTTAATGTTTGGTAGTAAAATAAAACAAAAAATCCTGGTTCTAGATATGTTATATTTTTATCTAAACCAGTCCTTATCATATATTTCTGTTTTGGAAAATTAGTGTCACATAAATTGCTCTGATCTTGATAGCAAAAATTTTTGCAATCTAGTTAATGAAAACTTTCATCAGATACATTTTCTGGCAAACCCAGTGAAGGAGGGAATAACAAAATGATAATGAATTTATGTACAACATGCCAATCTTTGTTGTTTTGTGAATAACTTTAAAGCATAACAGATTAAGGGAAAATTTGTAGAAATTTTATAGGATGAAATAATTTTCATTTACTTTATTTATAAGAAAGCAACAAAGGTAAAGAATTTGATTAACTGTTAAAAATAGCATTCAGCATTTAAATATTTTATGGCAAGAAAGTGTTATTAAACATGATTATAGAATCACTGTCAAAAAATTGGTAAATAAGTATCAAAAGTTATTTATCCTATGTAAACAACTAATGCTACAGCTGATTAAATCCTTCCCCAATAACAGGAAAATCAGTGATGTACTAGCAACTAGGATGATACAAAAGAAAATCTTACCTTTTCTTTCATGATACAGTCACATTTGCACTTCAAATGTTGCTCAATGGGTACAAGTTCTTTTCCCACATATTTCAGATTGTTTGCTCCATTATATTGTGTTACAACAACCTGAACAGAAAAGAATGACATAATTTATAATTTTACAATATTATTCAATTTATGATTTATCAACAGTAGATAAGCAACATAATTGAGATAAATGAATTTTGGCAATGACCTGACTGAAATATACATTTAAATTTTATTTGAACTCTTAAAATAACATTTTAGATATTTCAGAATTGATGAAAAGGAGATATTTTATTAAGTATATTTTAGTATCAAGCAGTAAAATTTAAGGTTTGAAAATCATCTATTAGTTGATTTCTAACTGCATAGTTTCTTGTCCATAATTGTTACGTATTTTCAACAAAGCTCAAATAAATTCAAAGATGTGACAGAATGACAATTTAGCAGGTATAGAATTAATTAAGTTAATGAGACTTCAATTTACCTGAAAATTTACGATTTCTGTCAATGTTGGTTGACAACTAAGTAAGCTGTGAGTGCAGCAGCCACCACATCTTTCTACTCTGGTGCAAGTAGGGTAATAAAAATAGGTTGGGTCAGAAAGTAGATCCATAGTTAATGAAACTGTTTGCTTTTCTGGCATACATGCAGCTGGCTTGGGCATTGATACAGCTTCTAGAATTGTAAAAATTATTCACTCTAGCTAACAATACAAAAACACACATAGTCATAGTAAAAATAATAACTATTAAATTATTTTGATATATTAGCATTGAAAAGACATTTACTGATACTGACTAACGTTTGCTCTCAAAAATTATATTCCCAACAAGAACTGAGGAAGAGTATGATTTTATAACATGTCTCTCAGACAAGACACAATTCTTACTCAAAATAAAAATGCTAAAATTGCTTAGTATTAATAAATTTCATAAAATGATAATGAATTTTTATACATTGAAGTAAATAATTTTATCATTAATGCAAAATAAGAAAACTATGAAGGACTTACTCCGTTCAACTGGTTCAACCTCTCCAAAACGATCTGAAAAATTAAACAAAATACTAATTAGAATTGATAAAAGGCTTTAGAAATTTACCAGAATATCTTTAATACTTCATGCCAAGTGAGCTAACAACATTAGAAAATCAAGATCCTTACCAGAACACATCTAATGCAAAATTTTCCAAATAAATATGGTATGAAATATTTAATAGAGAATAGCATTTGCTCATGTAAATGCTCTTAATGTTACTTTAACTTTCAATTCTATTGGTAAATTCTATCATAATGTGTTAATTTTTTTAACATTCAGAATGTGATACCTTTACAGAATATTTGTTGAAACATGAAAAAGTTTTAATTACAGTAGAATTTTTTGGTTTTATATCAAGTTAAGTTTTAAAATGTTCTTAACTTAAGTAAAGGGTGTATTAATTACTCGTGGCTATACATTTTGTTTAAGGGATCAAAGATTAGAATTATCTATAATTAAATTTTAATAACAGAATCTGGCGATGGTCAATGATAATCCAAAAATTTGTTGTAAAAAATTTTCATATAAATTTTAAAGTGTTATTAATTAAATATTTTATCATCACTGATGAAAACTAGGCAGCAACATTGAATGCTGCTGAGGCATGGAAAGATGATGAATTTAAAATTTCCGCGGCAACGCGATCTATATCGCCTTATCGCAAGTCTCGCAAGTAATCGTAAACGATTTTCTTCAATCGAAGTTTGGGCGCGTATTTAGTTGATATCATCATTACTGACAAGTTTGTTAGGCCTACCGGACCAAACCTGGTTCCACGTATCAGTTTTATAACGGTAAGTAAATTGATATTATGGGTTAGATTATTTTCCTCAAACTTTTGGTTATAGCTTGACGTTTGAAATAGAGTAAGATTGTTCTGTACTCGCTTCAACTTTTCAATTGCCAAATGGCCGCGAGTAATTTTCTATTAAATTAGTGGTTTGATATTTAACTGAATGCTATTCCGCTAAAGGTATGTCTGAAAAAAGTTTTACTGGGTAATGTTCTTAGGCTGAACTCAACCTTTTTGTGAATTAGTTAATTCATAAAAATGTAGAAAAAGTTCAAAACTATAATTGACATTGGTGATTCTGACAAAAGCTATACAATGTGCATAAGAACTTGCCTTTATCAAAGGATCGTGTTGATTTGGGATACCATGTTTGGGACTGATAATGCAACACACTAAAATACTGCATAAAAACATCTATCTAAATTATATAATTAGGAATTATTCATTAAAACGAACACAGAGCTCATTCAGCAGATTCATTCCCTGTTTTATGTAATTGAGACGCCTCCTATCATCAAAACTCATTACGATGGTAGGTACAACTATCCTTATAAAGCCGCCAATAGATAGTTAAAGCGGCACTTTTCAATTTTCTTTCTAGATAGCTATTTTCACTAACAGCTTTCATTAGAGTTGAAAGGATCTCAGAATGTTTTCTCATACATATATTTGAAAATTCAACTGACAGTTTTTCTTCAAGTGTCTGTATATTCAGACAGTGCTGTACTATAATTATATTATTTGCTTTGATTTAGATTAATTCTCTAACGTTCTAGTGTCAGATGAAAAATGTGCTCAGATATTATCATTAAAGAAGATTTAAGCAATGAGTAGGCAATTATTGATAAAAAGCTAAAAATGAAGTACTCGAAATTAATTTTAATGATTATTGCTACTCAAACTCACTAGTTAAGGTATCCCCAGCATTCAGTCCAAATGTTGATGGTGCTGTTTCAATAAAATCACGAAATAGATCAGTAAGGTTCCCAACTTCATTCAGCTTCATAATCAGGTCCAGAGGTATCTAAAAAATATAATTAGGGTTTATTCAACTTATAGGAATAATGTGGCATGTCAAGCAGCAACAAACCATTAATCTAATTGATAACCCTTGTAGACGATGGTATATAGAACTGATCATCTACCTTTTTTACCTGCTGTCTACCTTTTTACTGTTGTTAACAGATTAACTTCCTAACTACCCATAAGCACCCCTTCAAGTAAATTTTGTGTTCATGAAAATAGTAATGCAAAGAAGTATTCATAATTAGAATAGTAATTATATTAATTGACTCATTGAATTTAAATAATAATGCTTAATATTGTCACATTGTAATATTAAGCTCAATATAAAATATGAATGAAATTTAAAAAAATAGTATTTCAGTTTAATTCACAGCAAAACTAAATACAAATAATGGGAGGAATATGCTTAAGAATTTAAAAAATCCTTACATTAATGTCGAATCTCTATCTCTTAAAATTGTTATAACCTATTTCTAAGGACCACTTTTTGTCATCCTATGGATGTGCATTAAAAATCCTTAATTTACTAATTTTTGACCTTGAATATTTATCTTATCGTCATTCACTGTTACATGAATATCTGTAAAAGCCCTCTGGTGATGGCAGTGAAAAGGTTGTTAATAACGGGAAATTAATTACAGAATAAAGAATATAATAATTGCTGTCAAATGATAAACCTTTTTGTTCTTAAATATCAAGTGGGACTTTGTGGTTTTAATCATTTCTGAAAAATTATTGGTTTGTCTGAAACAGCTATCCAAAGTACCATATAGAATTACTTCAAGTCCTCTAGAGGTGTGTGTTCCCAACCTTTGAAGCCATTTTAATTATTTGTTTTATCAATTCATTTTCCAAATGTTTTACTTAATTGCTAATAAATATGTTGCTAATAAATATGGAAAGAGTTTCCTGCCATTCAACAGTAGTCTTAGAAAGAATAAAAACATCAATCAACTGAGTAAAAAATTCACTTCTTGGTGAGACTAGGCTGTTTTGAGGAGGTGGAAAGTGGGGCAATACTGCTCAAAATAATTGCATGAAAATATGGAATAAGTGCAGTATAGAGATATATTGGATCATCTTTAAAATAACTTGAAAGATGTTTGGAAAATTGTGAATAGAAATCAGGTGTGTAAGAATGATTGATTGATATTTTAACAGTTTTGTGTGACTATTAGGTGTATGGAATTGAAATCCTTATACGCATCCTTAGGATCATTTAACTTTTATAGCATTGAAATAATTGATCCAGGTCCTTCAATTTAATTATAATTGCATAATTATGGAGTGAAGGTTGATACATACTATTCACAATTGTTGTGAATTCCTTTTAAGCAAACTTATTGCAGAAATTAGAGATTAGTCATTATTTTTTATGCATTCTCAAAGGCTACAAACAGTATTATAAGTTAGACTTAAGCACAATTTTAAAGCCAGTTTTAGTGGTTATAAACATGAAATTTATATCCATAGAAAATTGAAAGATATTTCCAATTAATTCTTAACATGACTTATGAAATCATGTTTTGTTTGTGATTTAGTTACCAATTTACTCTATAATTAAAGGAATGTAAGAAGAGTATTTTAATCATAGATGGAATGCAGAGATAGACAGTTAGAGCAGAAGTTGGCTAATCCTCACTTTTGGTTGCTTTCGACAGAAATGCCACCTGTAGCAGAAAGTCTCATGATGTCTAAATCTGATAGTAGTAGGAGTAACTGATAATAACTTACTGATGTTTGTGCAATCATAGACTTTCTTTTAAGGAAAAAGAGATAGAGTGAGTTTCATAGACGTATAGAGTAAGGTTTTAAGTACAACCTGTACCATATGTTAGACTGATATTAGAGTGAAAATACTTAATGTAAGGAGTCATCCATATTGGTATTAAGAAATATGAAATATGTAGTCTATGGAAGAGGATAGCCCAAAGTAATTATATGAAAAAAATTTAAAGAAAAGTTAAGAAATATTTATGATGATGTGAAAAGAAACCAAATATGTTAATAAAAAAATGTAGGAGCAGCTGAACCGAAAGTAGATGGTATTAACGATATATTTAATAACCAAAATAGAAAGACTATTCATGGGTTCAATAATGAAATGAAACAACTAACTCGAGAAGCAAAAAAGCCTATAAAAACAAAATGTAGTACTGAAGATCAAAACAATGATATAACTGCATCAAATAAGTTCAATTTCAAACTTTTTTGAATGTTCAAAAGGTTTTTAAAATACTGTTGCTATTTCACAATGAAATGTGATCATTAAAATGAGCCTTTGTGAGCAAAGAGTTTTGAGACTAAAATTTTCAACAATACTCCATTTTATGCCAATTTGATTCTTTTTTCACTGATTTTGATGGATTCAGTTACCTTTGAATGACTTACTTGTATTAAAATTAAATTTTTACTCAAATTAGTATTGGAAAAACATATTATTAAGACTGTCAGATATTTTATGGAAACAATCTATCAAAGAAAATCATTCTCCAAGATTAATGTTCAAAAAAACTATAGCAGTTGGATATTTTTGACGTGGGTGTAAAACAAAGCCAAGCCATAGAAGCTCTAGTGCAATGAAGTGAAAGAGAAGATGCAATTTCAGAGTGTAGACTTTTCTGTGGGAACAGTAGAAAGCATTTTAAAAGATTTAAAATGTTTATAAGATTTAGAATTTTCTATCTTAGTAAGTTTCTAATCAGTAAAATAACAAGAATAGCTCCTACCAAACTTATCAGCCTAGCAAGGAAGGTACTTTGAGAATGGGATTACCATGCAAAATTATGGCAAGGTGGCCCTCCCTATAGCAGTTAGTGAAGTAAGATTGTCAGGGTTCTAGTTAGATAAGTTAATTGAGGGGAAATGAAAATGAGTTATGATTAAGTTGTATGCATATCTGCTTGCAATACTTTGGCTTTATATGACTTATACAGAATCATTTCTATTGCCATCTAGCGTTTATTTATAAAAGAAATGTCCAGTATATTGAAATAAATTATCTTTCTGGTAATTGTGATTTAGAGGTAGATTTATTTAGAATATTTTCTCAGCTTATAGACAGTATATGAGATAAATAATGAAAATTCATTCTATGACTAGATTTTTGAAAAGATTTCTAAGAACAGCTACCTGCTTTGGATGGTGAATGTTAAGTGTCTAAATCAACCTAACTAAAAATTATTTTATAACCAATCTGCGATTTTCTTACATGATATTTAATATGCATCTCAGAAATTTCCTTAGCAAAACTAACTCACCATGCAATTTTGTTTTAAACAAGGATTAATGCATTTCTTTAAGAATTAATAAGGAATTTTAAACACTGAAATTTGGAGATTAAATTTCTGAAAATTTTGCTTGTTGTTTTAAAACGTCTTTCAAGCAATTATTAAAATTATATGAATATTAAAATCATAAGAATACCTGCCTGGAAAGTGGGAGACCTGGGTTCGAGTCCCAGTCATGTCGCTATTTTTCACCTCTGTTTATCATTGGGTTTCAGTCGCATGACTTCAAGTTATTTCCTATCCTTATTCCTTAAAATTATATGTTTATTTTATTATCTTTTCATCATAAGATGAGGGTTGAGGCATTTAAAGGTACGAAATTTGTATCAAGTGTGCTATACACTACTTCTCCAGATAGAATACTAAATACTTCACCTTAAAAATTAATTAATTATGTGTCACAAGTTTTTCTATGTATTCTCCATACTTGGTTGCTAGCAGCCTATTGAATCAATCAATTTTAAAATTCAGCTGCATGAATACAAAATGTCATTGAATATTTCCGGTGGCAAGTTATTATTTCCAGCCTAGTCTTAACATGGCAAATTATCTTATGTTTTCCATCCCTTTTGAAAGCTGAAAATATTCAGATATTTTTCTGCATGGATTTTCTATGATGATCAGGGGTAATATGAGAAAAAATTTAAAATAAGACATCAACAATTATATTATTGCACTAATACATAATATTATTTTATGATACTTAGGCATTCAAGCGAAGATAAAGGAGGCACAATTTTGGGCAAAATTTGTTTCCTTTCCTTGTTGTTTCGAATTCAGGTTTAGGTAACCACCAACACACTCCAGGGGGACATTCTGTACCTTTAGGGTTCCGGAACCCTACGTTCCGAGACCTTCTGGTAGTGGATGTAATGGTCTATTTTTTAGGCCCTTTGGGAGTTATCGATAATCTAGGGTGATGTCGTACATGCTCCATAGTCTTCCTGACACTCTTAGGCAAGAGCTGAAGAGGCTAATGTTTTGGGGGACAACTAATGGAAATAAACTTCCTATGCTGTGGCCCAAATTCCGGCTATAGGGCCTTTGGCGGGCCCTAGAATGCATGAAAGGACAACTAAAGCTCTTCTGACCAAAGCAGGCTTCAATTTTCCCATTACGTGAATGCTTTGACGCTTTGCACTTCACTGTTTCCTGTCCCATGTTTCCTCTGTTTTACAAATGGGAGATCATTCAATGCAGACTGGTGTCGAATTCAGGACCATTTGGGAATCACTAATGCTGCTTACATTACTGATTTACATCATTCGACTATACCTGGGTGGCATATATGTTACACCCCAAACGTGTAATTGCCCATTTCATGAATTGGGCAATTACACGTTTGGGGTGACAGAAACCCTACCTACCCTACTCAACCCATCGGCGCCGCGCATATTTAATTAATTAATTAATCTCCGCTACAAATCGTGAAATATGCCCGGCGCCGATGGGTTGAGTGTGGTGGATAGGGTTCCTTTCACCCCAAACGTCTAATGGCCCATTTCATGAATCGGGGAACGCGCCTGCCCATTTCATGAAATGGGCAATTATACGTATGGGGTGTAACATATATAAAACAATTTCTTTAGGGATAAAATATTCTAAAACCCCCTACGATATCTTTCTTATGAGAGTTATTCTTAGCGGTCTGGGCTCGAATCAATGATAGCTGGGTCAGAAATCTATTTTTCTGCTGTTTAAAATTCAGTCTCTGGCGATGTCTTGTGGAAATACGTCATGATGAAAAATAACAATTTGTACTTTTTCCAAAAAGTGCAAATTGTTACAAATTGTTATTTTTTCCAAAAAGTACAAATTGTCATTTTTCATTCTGCTGTTTATATACTCGAAAGAATCGGAAGATTCCAGTGGCTTAGGTGGTGAATTCGCACTGGCAGCTCTAAATTTACAATTGAAAAAAAAGGTTATTGTAAAACTTTGATGCCTTTTCTACAAAAGGTATGAATCATAAAACCCGACCTTGGAGATAATTTGTTATTTATTATTGTTATTCTTGTTTCGAATTCTATGGAACTACCAAGTTTTGTCGAAAGTTGCACTACTGACAATTAGCACTTCTTGTTACAGTTTTAAAATAGTCGGATGGATGTAAAAAATTAAGTGCTCCTAATATTTACAATGTTCACTTTTTATTTGTTGATTATGAGTACAGTGAAGTATCTCTGTGAGGAAGGTGCAAATATACTAAATACTAGGATTAAATTACAGAAGTGATTGTAACTCATTCACTCATTGTCACTAAAAAAATAAAAGTTTTAAATGATTCAAGGGTCTATTCTGAAAATAATTGCCAGTTTTATTATCAGTGCAGCTTCCTATGAATAAATTAATTTTCAACTAACAGGGAGTTACTTCGAGTTAAAAACAAAAGTTCTGTCAATGAATGATCGCTCCACACCCGTAGACGAGTTTTCTTATCCAAGTGAGAGCAAGAGTTCTCTAATTTCTGGTATGTCTGTTTGATTTTCAGTGGAAGATAATAGTGTAAGAATGCACAAGTCCGTTAAACCAACAAGAGCCCAACACTGAATGACTTGGAACTTGGCATAGGACTTTAGCTCGCTCTCCAGCGCTCTAACTCACTCTTACGCGAACGCGAGAATATAAATGGTAAGAAATTATGTTTTTCAGGATCACTTTTTAATTACACAATCTAAAATAGAGTATATTTTATTTCTAGATTATCCCAGTTCATTTTTGGTGTTGCAAGAATTTACATAGTTTGGGGTATCGCTCAAGTCATTCAAATATCATAGACTTTTTTGCACGGAAATGAGTTTCGCTATTACTTATTTTTTTCCATAAGTACGAGAGCGATAACATTCCTTTGAATTTGAATCATTGAGCTTCAAAATAATAAAATGCTTAGTCTTCAAAACAATTAATATATAAAAAAATAGTATTTTCAATCAGTCAATTGAAATACGACATCTCTATAAGTTCGTCAGGTTTTGTGGAATATTTTTTCGTAAATACAGTAAACCTTTTTGTGTCTACTTGACATGTCATTCCCATAAAATAGGTGACTGGGCTACCGAAGAAAATTCGTTCCAGATTAGCTTCCGTCAAAACATTAGTTAGCCTGGTCCAGCGTAAGCTTTCTTCATCGGAAGGCCACCTTTATCATTCGGCTTGAGAAAGACCCCATGAGGAACAGTCTGAACGCTATTGAGTAGCATTTCGCCTACGTTCAAATAGTTTAACATAGAAATTGTCCGTAAGAGAACGAATTTATTTGATCACTAAATTCTAATAAGCAATTTTTTCTGTTTTTCATCATGAGCAGGATTGGGAAACAACATTATTTCAATACGGGCACATATTTCAGGAAGAGCCAAAAAGTCCAAAAATGCCACATGTGGGCTAAAGGCTGCGGGTACCATCTCAGGCGTATCTTTGAATTCCTTCATTTTCTTATAAATAATAATCCGGTTGCAAATCCTCCATCAAAATATCGTTTAGGAGGTTAAACCTTATCTCAATGTGGGATTTACTTCTGGTTTTATTATTCATATCAAATTAAGGCTGTAGGTTCCCCGCCTCCGGCATGGTCCGAAAAACAATGAAATATCTTCATTAGCCGTAAAATTGACATGTTTATCAGTCGAGCGAGCTATCGCTGTAGTCGAATTGATCCGATCTTTCGATAGAGTAATTGTCTCAGAGAAAATTAGTCATGCATCCATTAGTAGGGCGAATGATTGATGTAGAATAACATGTCGAGCAGAACTCCACCCAAAATGCATCGGCGATGTTAACATGACAGGTAAGAGTCATCCAGAGGTAGTCATTCGAAATCTCGTATATCAGCGAGACATATATTAGGGATTGAAGTCGCGTACCCACGCCTGGCGGCAATTGTTGGCCGCACGCCTGGAATTGTTAAGTGCTTTCAAAGGAAAGACACTGCTATTTTCACCCTTCTATAGAACAGTCTGCTATCACGGTGCCATGACGTATCGAATAGGTGACGTCGCAAAACAAACATCGCTTTTGTGAGCTACAAAAGGAGTCGATGAATCAAACTGATCAAACGATGGTAGTCTTTCGGAGCTATGCGGCTGTCTGAAGTCTTCGAGAATTCGCGTTGTATGTGGTCGACAGCCAAAACAAATATCAGAATACAACTCAATGGTTTGGTATTATAAAGTATAGTTTTACTATAATCTTCACTTAACTCTAACAAATCATATTACAACTATACTTGTATAATCGGCATTTATACCTTCGTTGGTGTTTAAGATGATAATAAACGTATGTATCTGATCAAGTGAACTTAAAATCATAAAATTGTGTTTAATTATATCTTAATCCGTAGCAGTTTTGCTTAATCTTCAGATTATTTGATAGAATGATTTGATTGAAAATTTTTATTGCGAGCACCAATCTCGTTATCACGTTGATCCTCATTTGAAAAAACAGTGAAAATTTTGCAAGCGATTATAGTACGGTTAGATTGGGAAGATTAACTCTGAACCCTATGTTAATAGTATAATAATAATAATACATCATGATATCAACCTATAGAATTTTTTTTATTTTTAAGAAAGTGTTTTCGTTGAGTCACGCTGTTAAAAATGTCTGAATTATGTCGTCTTTTTTCTTTAAGCAAAATAAATAGCTCACCCATATCTTTTGCTTTGATTGAGAAAATCCATTATTTGACTGGAGTCGAAGTGAAAAAACTGTTGCCTTATTTAAAAGAAACATGGGATAGGCTTATTTTTCATAGTTTTTGATGTGCGACAGATAAGAAAACGTTTATTTACTTTAAAATAAATCATTTCTCTGGAAACTGGGTATATAAAGTCTGGTATCGATTGGCGTGTCGAAGAAATTAGTGTTTTTGGAAGTTTTATGAGAATATGTATTCGATAAGAGCTTTAAAAACTGCAATCATAGTGTTCAAATTATTGAAAAAATTAAAAGCCTGTTGAATGTTTGATAATAAGAGAAGAATGGATTGCTATGCAAACGATGCGAGAAAGATTTTATGATAGTCAAATTATTTGAGACGTAGTTTGAGAGAATAATAATTATTTTTTGTTCACAAGAGATTCTGAAAATAGAAACTGAAGATAGAAACAGTGTATTATGCGTATTCGAGAATCGTACTATACTTATTTGCTGATATATTTTTAAGTTCTTCAAGTGATGTTAGCAAGGGTTGAGATTATCTTTTATGACGAGGTTATGTTTTTGGATTGAATGACATATTTGTGGAATCGTTGCTAAAATTAAATTTAAGGAAGAGAAAACTAATTAAATTTGTCAAAATCATTGTCACCCAAAGTTATTGGTCGAGGTAACATGCCAAACAACTGGTTTCCTTGGAATTAAACAAAAGATATTGATTCTGCCGTCGATTATTATCAGTATTTTTCTAATTTTCGTAATTTATTTATACTCAAAAACATAACTTTAAGAACTTAGTTTCTATCTCTTACAATATAAACAAAGTTCACAATAAAAATGATTAAGGAAGGGAAGTACTACTTCGAAAAGCTTATCAAATAAACGAAGACATTTAGATAGACTTTTAATAAATTTTATGATAAATCATTTATTAACAAATTTTGATAGTTTTTAGACCCTTCTGTAGAGTAGATGCGCAATATACTGCGTAAAGAAAAAATATTGACTAGACATTCTGTTCTTGTTTACCGTTATTGTTTCTTCGAGACAACGTCAGTTTTCCATTGAGAATATTAATTATTTCTTAGTAAGCGGTGACTCATGCAGAGCTTCTCCTTACAGTCTCCTTTGATTACAAACGGAAGTTATGCAATGGAATAGCTAGGGCTTAATCTTTTGTTTGGTTACCCCATGGAAGAAAAATTCTGCTGATTACATGCGGTAAGATATGAGTATTCAAGAAAATTGAGAAGTATTTCTCCATCACTAATATTTCATTAAACCCAGGAAATATACATCTTATCTTGGAAAAATGATTACAAATCCTAGGAAATGTTTTAAGTGTAATCGTATTTATAGTTATAAATATATTCTGCTACCATATCCTGATGAATTAAATATTTTTCATTTGACTTTTGATGCATTTGCTTTCTTATCACATTAGTCATGTTCATGGTTGTTATGATATTGATATGTTACGTTTTTGAGGTATGAGTGAGGCTTAATAACGGCATTGATTTAGATCTGTCCTATTGGAATGTTACGAAAAGTGTCACTCGTTTCAACATGCTCTGCTTATAGCATTCTATCTTGGTAAGGAAAGCAAGCAAGCTGCCTCAGTCCCCATTCTGCCTCATCCCCCTATCTAAAGCTTTGTGTATCTAATAATGGAAGGGATGATGTTCAAACTGAAGAATGTACATACAGACAATAAAATACAGCAATCATAACTAAAGGCAGATAAAACTATTGTCTCCCTCGAATGGTTAATTTAAATTATTTTAATATCTTTGAATTATGCATATGTATCGACGCTAAAAACCAAAATATATTACGGATATTATACTTTTAATTAAGTTACAATTTTGGAGATCCTCAATCTTAATTCTTTTTCAGGTTAGACTTGTTTGTCAGGTTGGATTAAAATTGTGAACTATTATGGAGTTAAGATTTCAACTAGCAGAAATACCACTTTAGATACCGCATTTAATTGGAATACGTCCTGGCCAAATATTCGTCACTGCCCTATTTTTCTCGTGTCACGATCCTACGAGTATTAATGTATTTCCTCAAAAGGAATGACGAACGATGATCACAGCAAAAACCGGAATAGAGTCAAAAGAAATTGACTTAATATTGGGTTTTTTTATTACTCTAGCAAAACTTTAAGACTTACCCAAGAGCTGAAATAGGGCGGATTTACCTCAATTCTGCACTGAAACACACCCATGGGAAAGATTATTTTGCAGTATTTCATCGTCCCAAATCCAAAAATAAAAATGCCGCGATAGATCCTAATTCGAGTATGAAAGCATATAGGTACTCTCTTAAACGAAATAAGCGAGATTTCCAAAAATCCTCACCTCGTCTTAAACTTCCACTCGATTCTAATGGAAGATCAACTCGGCATGAACAGATAGACTTTCAATTAGTGATCCCAGGCAAGGAAGGAAGGAATACATCATATAATGTGGTGCATAATGCAACGCAGTCTTTAATAATTGAAAATCACGCATTTTAAACGTTGAAAAATTATACAAAAGGTAGGGTTAAGCTTCAGGCTCATTAGCTAATAAAATATGTTTCATATGTCCCATGGAAGATTTGGCAAGAAAGTATTAATGTTGATGAATCATATTACTTAGTTGTAATTTATAAAAAATGGAATTTTCTTGGAAATTGAGGAATATACATTGAGAATACGTCTGAATAAATGAACTTTAATGGAATGGCAGATGTATTTTGACGAAACACCGATATTTTATCACCAGAATTTACTTTACTTGAACACGAATTCTATAATGGCCAATAAGAAACTAATTATTGTTGAGTATCCTTACCTACGATTCTTGTGTATACATCATATGATGAATAAAGTAATTTAGTTTTGTACAAATAAAGGCTGCAAGCGATTGATTTTTTATGCCAAAATTTTTACTCTGGGATTGAACGAAATACCAAAAAGTAGATGCAAATATTAGCAACATCATTATCAGATGAGAAACAGATAAAGGCTATCTGATAAAGTGCCAAGCTTAAAAACTCTTCATCGTTTAGCTCTCGCATTTTTTGGGGAATGTAAATCGTACATACATGAACTCAATTTTACGAAAATTAAGAAGAAAATGCCGTTCCCTAATGCCGCGCGGAATACCAAGTTGAATTTAGGTGAGACCCGGATGTTTTCAATTTGGCGTTGACCCCGTACCAGAGATTTTATTTTTTTAATTTCTCTTTCGCGCTTTCTCTGCAATACGGTAGCGATTCCGGGAATCCCCGTGCCCGTACTCGTTCATCAGAAGCGATTCCCACAGGTTGGATTTAAAAATACTGGCCATTCCTCCCTGTCGTCACTTCCTTCCGTTCAACGCGCCCACTTCCTCTCCGTTACATCCCTTCCTTTCTCGTCAAGATCGAACCAGAGAGAAAAATACTTATCGTATCCCCGGGTGAGTCAATGCAAACCTGTTCCCCACGGTGGAGCTTTCGTAACGTTGTTGTTAGAGACGTAACTTCCCTTGGTAGAGGTGCTTTGGTAAACGGAAAGGCAAGGTCAAGAGCCTTACTCCCGCGCATCCGTTAGCGCGTAACTCTTTGACTGTCTTCGGAGACCTCGGACTTCCTCGCGCCACACCCCTCCGAGTCATCGCCGGTGCTGTCGCATTTTTCCGCGGATCAGAGAATTGAGAGATTCCTACGAGAAAGGAAGTTTGGGCTTCCAGTTTCCAAGTTTACTCCCAGATATAGCCCATTTCTGATATAGGTCTGCCGAAATTTGCATGGCTGAGGTTTTTTGGTTATTCCGTCTGCTCGATTCCTCAGCTGTCATTCTCGTTGAAGTTTAGAGAGTTATTGGATTCAAATGTATGGACAAATAATCCGATGTTAAAATTGTTTCAATGGTGTTTTACTTTATCAAATATCCATTCTATTCAGTGATACAATTCTACACACAATACTAATTGTTCATATCTAATCTTTTTCACTTTTCATAAATCTATGTTTGTATATTATTGTGTTTATTTCTATCACTGTGTTTTCGCGGGTTTTTTTCACCCCCCTTCTTTGTGGGTGTTTTCCGCAACGTGGGTTTTTTCTTAGTCAACCTTCAGTTGCAAAGATTTTTTCCCACACCCTACTCTTTTTTGTTTGTATTTTTTAATAAGTTTAAATGTAATCGACATACGAGGTTAGGTGGAAGAGAGGCCCACCTGGGCCTAACCTCGCCAATAAAGGGTCAAACTAACTAACTAACTAATTACAGTAAATTCAACGTCAATGACTATTATAGAACATATATCAACTAGCTACGACAATACAGTTATTACGATACATGTATCTCCTAGCTACAATATTTCAATATAAAATTACAGTTACCCCATGCTTTAAGTATAAATTATTACGAAAAAGCTGTTGTCTATATAGCTACGTCAGCACTAATTTTGTAATTTTAAAATGGTTTTGATACTAGTCAATTCTTTTTGCTGCCAATATTAAAGTTTAACTTTTGGAGTTGAATGTAGATTCAACCAGTGTTGTTTCGATAAAATATAAAGATGTGAGGGATCATATAATATATGTTAAATACGGAGTTCGAACAAGTGAAGGCTTCTTCGATTGAATTTACTTGAGATTTTAATTATCCATTATTTAATTGCAGTTTTTAGTTGAACATTTCCTTCTCGTATTATTTTATTCAAAATAAATTATCAGTATCTACATAAAAGCAGAATTACCGTATAAAATAAAAATATAGAAACTTTGGAGACAGCAAATACTAAGTAGATACAATCCGTTTCATCTTTTTTAACAAAGATAATTTTAAACTTTCAATATTTCTTTCCATCAAGTATTAAAATCACCCTTGATGACGAACATAATATTCTTCAATTTAAACAAACTTTGAAACGTATTTTAAAAGTCTTAAGCGTGAAAATGGAGAATGTATGATGTTACTCGTTTTATATCAGATTTGATACCGATTTATTAGGGCTTGCATATTATACTACATAATAAGAGATTGAACTGGGCTGTTAAAATACAACAGCAATTAATGTCGTCTTCGATTAACCTCAGTTAGTTTTGTTAAAAGGAATTTCCCGGGATTTTTGATTTAACAAGGTTGCTCAACATTACTTGACCGACATGACGTATGTCCAGAGGGAGTACGTCATTTCAAACTGCGAAAATCAAAGTACGTCAACCCAGACGGTGAGAGTTGCGGTTATTGGGAGAGCGAACATTATTCGTTTTATCCTTCCTTATTCGGCATTTGGAAAGGAAGAAATTGCTGAGCAAATAGATGACTCAGAGGTTATTTACTTAACCACCTATGCTTAATCAGGTTTATTTGACGAACAAATCAACCGCTCTATTTCCTATTCGTGCGATAAGCGATTTTGTAAACAGCTCGTAGCGACGGTATTCTTTTGTGTTCTCTCAAGTAAATGGATATCACATTGGATGCGTTTGCCCGTGCTAGTTTGTTATTTCTCCTTTTTGTTGGTCGAGTTCATATATGGTCTGATATTTAAGATAACTGAGTGCAGGAACTACCTATATTAGATAATGTCGGGTTTAAAAGGATGTGTTCCTGAACTTGATGAGCTTACTTCATAAATTGAATAGCAATTTAGCTGAAATTCGGAACTTTAAATTTCTCATTACATTGAATAGGTTTGCGTAAAACTAGTGACAGAATTGTGGTGCGATTATTCCCGCTTTTACTTTGAAATTTAATTATTAGACCATTCTTAATGAGAGTCGGTTCTTATATTGTGATATTTAAACACTTCTCTGTAAATAAAAATCTCAATTTTATCCAGCAAAAGGGATAATAATTACTATTTATGTATGTATATAAGATGATGTGTTTTTACAGTTGCTACATAAATTTGCGAGTAATTATCAAAGTACATTGTCAACGTGAAATTCTTTCATCTTTATTTTTCTGTTTGTTTTTTTCCTCTTTATCTCGACTCAAATGTACATTTATCTTAACGTAGGGGAAGACCCTTCTCTCTTCATCAAAAAAAAGATTCCAAGTTTTGCGACTTTTTCCGCTCTCCGTTGTCTTTCATGCAAACAAATAAATATTTAACTTTACGTTTTATCTAATCTTCGTGAACATCTGGTTACTCTAGCATGCCATGTATGTTTGGAAAGACTAGGTGAAGTTGACGTTTGATCGATCATGAAGTCATCGACAGAGAAGGGTTATTGGCAAATGAGAAAAAATCCCGACTTGCTTCATTGTGTACAAAAAGATTTTCTTCCAGTGCTCACTGAATAGAAGACTGAATGAGGATCGATCACATCCTTATAAACTCTCGTTTTGATGAAATGTTTAATAAATTAAGCACTTCACTATATTCAGGATAATGCAGAATTTTCAGTAGTTTAAATCATGATAGATGGAAGGTAACTTTTTAACTTTGTACAACTTTAAATCGTCACATTTTCAGAGTCAAGCTTTTAAGAGGATTTATTCTTTAAAGTTAGGATTGCAAAATATGGATTCTTATTGGATAGAAAGGAAATGAGGAGAAACCACTGTCTTTTTCTTGAATTAGGTGAATTTTCTTGAATTCTTAATTGAATAGGTCAATTGGTAATATTCCCTGATAGCTCTTCTTAGGATATACGTTGTCTACAAATTTCCCGATTGGTACTTAAAATGTTCGAACAATTAAAAAAATTATCATAGGGTTTATCTTAGTACTGCAATCGATAGATTCCCATTCTTATTTTAGAATATAAATATGCTTGTCATTGAAAATAGTTTTACTTTTAGTTCTTTTCAGAGATGTACTCTGCTATCTTCGATTATAGACACTTGGAAATTTTTGTCTCGATATCCAATTATTGTTCTTAGAATCTTGTGCGAGCCATCAGATTTAGATCTAGAATCGTTCAAAGTATTTTTCTCCGAGTTTTTACGAATAGCTACGCCTGATTCAAGTGAGGGAAAATTCACTATGTCCTGCTACTTGCCAACATTTTTTTAGGTACTCAGAGGGTTAGTAATTTTGGGAGAATCATAGTAGCTGAGTCTTGAGATAAAAGTACTTGAGAAACATAGACACAGACAAATAAACTATAAGGGTGTCATAAATCGAACTATAAACCGGGAAAATTATTAATATAATCATAATTATTTAAGAACACTTTATTATTGAATGATGACCATGTTGTAAGTGCACAATTACTTCCCATTTGAAAGCATCACAATGGTTTACGGTGGTTAAATACATAGTAATTTCCACTGGTTAGAAAAGAGATAGGCACTATGCAATGATAAGTATACAGAATCACTAAGATTTGGCTGAAGGGAATGCGTCACTATTTGTGGATCAATGGAAATTGAACTCCTTCACGTACGTCCGATAATTAGTTTAACGGTAGTGAGTCATGAGAACGTTTATGTGGGAGTAATGAAATAGGCCAACGCACGACCTTATGCCAGTTATGACCGCAGCGAAAATTTTCGACTTTAAGTCTTCATCGAACGCTAAAAATCTTTAGTATTAGTTAAGTTAGTTTGGACCTACCTTTAAAATCAAACATAAATATTCGTTTCACTCTTTAAAAGTAAATAGTATGCCATAACAAACATTCAAGTTTCTTTTTTTCAAATTCTGAAATTGAACGGAAGAGTAAGTTGAAATGATTATTTTCTTCAGCTTTGATTCCTAAGGTGACGGTATGTGTCTGTCTCAATCCTATTTTCTGTGAACAAAATTTAATTTTTTCTGGAGAGAATCGACACAAAAATGGAAAATGGTTTTATGGAAAAAGTAGATATGGTTTCAGTACATATCTTATTCTTACTGGGATGGGAAAAAAGTTTCAACCAAAACTGAAATAACTTAATTGGATCATTTGAAGTATATGAAATGCATTATGAACTATTATTGATAGGGGATGATTGTATAAGAACATGAAAAGAGGATATAAGTAGGGATTCCGAATTTTTTATTATTATTATAATTTATTTCCGAAGATTTTCATATGAGTTACAGAAGCCTGCCAAACATTAAAAAATACCATCACGTACTCAACCATCTTCGTCATTAAAGAAGCGAAGAGGCCGAAACTTCGGAAATTTTAAGTTAACGAATTTAGTACATATTTTTATTTAATTTAAATCATTCCTTTATCTCCGAAATTAGGAAGCTAATAATTACTACACAGTAAACCTAAATGAAAGCGGAAACTAGCAATAGTGAGCAGGAAGTAATGAAGTAAGCAATTCGACTCCACACGTAAAATGCATGTTATCTCAATTTGAATTTCATTTAAGTTAAAATTTGTCTCTGAATTTTAAACGAAATTTTTGAAAACGCAGCCGGCGATTTGCCAAATCTGCGGATTGAAGTAGATAATGGATTCTGTCACTAACAAAGTTTATGCTGGTTATTTGTACTAAGATTTGATCTCAAAAGGTCAAATTCTGAATTATGGAATTCTTTTACACCTATTTGGAAAGAGATATTTTGATTTTTCCTCGCATCCATTCATAATGGAATAAATTTTCACACAACAACACTGATATCCCTTACCAATTTAATTAACTGTAATTTTAAGATGATATCATTGTTAATTTACTTTAAAATACTACAATTCATTATTCAGGCCTGAAAATGTCTTGCTGAATACCAAACTATTCGTGGTAAATTCATTCCTCTGGAAGTAAATAGGTTCTTTTATATCTTAAGTATGGCAACAAACCACAAAGTCAAGTTTGAAAACATTAAATTTATCACTGAGAACCGTCTGCAGGGTACGTGATCAAATACAAAGCCAAGCCAGAACTTACTTACTCCTTGATGGATATTTCGAAACACTCTGACAAAATTTGGTCGATGATGCACGTGGACAGATAATTTGATAAACATATTCGAAGTGAGTTAGTTTTAGCTAATATAAGTACCCCACGTCAAGCTATCCAATTTTAAGTTGAATCGTCAAATTAGCTTATTTTGTTAAAACATTCACCTCTTTCGGCTCTTCCTTCGCTGGGGCCGGATCTTTCCTTCTGGTCGAAAGGTCCGCGAAGGTGCCGGGGAAGGTGATTCTGTCCGTCGACGGTCTTCGAGGATATCGTCTTAATTCGGCGCTGAGATGAGGCGTCGTCGCCGATACAATGGAAAGGAATACTAAGGCAGCAACTGTTGGGATAACCATTGTGGAGACACCTTTGCCAACAGGTTTGGCTTCTTTTCAACGATTCCTGCGGAAAAAGGTAAGTGTATTTAAGAAGTCGGTTTAGTTTAGAGTTGGAGTCGATTGGGATGACTTTACGGAGTGCTATACAATTAGGCTCTGCGACCTCTCGGATTAAGACTTATATTTTTCAACGTGGTTTTGAAATTGCTTAGATTTCCTCGT
Organism: Sympetrum striolatum; assembly: GCA_947579665.1. Classification (NCBI taxonomy): domain Eukaryota; kingdom Metazoa; phylum Arthropoda; class Insecta; order Odonata; family Libellulidae; genus Sympetrum; species Sympetrum striolatum. The sequence continues at coordinate 58,769,234 of OX388349.1, forward strand.
ACCCTCGTTGACGAATGCCTGCTTCTGAAAGCGTTTTTGTGTTATCCGTTGTTAGTTCTCCGAAAAACCGTACCCTTTCCTCGTCCGCAGAGTGCTTTTTTTGCGGAAACTTTATTGACATTGTTTATCGCTATTCTAAGCCCGACCTCACCTGTGTAAACAAATAGCTAAAGGGTCTTCTATGGAACGATCCTAGTGAATATAATCGACGAAAAGTTTTGAACGTATAAAAGCATGGTCTTTAGCTATACATTTTCGTAATTTTTGGATTTCATGATCTACTCTTTTGAGTCGTAAATAGTATATTATTCACATATGGTACTTGTACCTTTTTCATCTTTGTGGACTGAAGAATCCGTAAAAAATGGATATGAGCCAATGAGGAAAATCCTTGTATCAATATGTACCCATTCGGAAGTGTTGCCAACATCAGAAATCATAGGACTCCTTTGAAAAATATTTCGTATGATAAAGCAGGTCGGGCGTTACTTTTAATTAGAAATTATATTACATTGTTATAAATAAATATAAACACTAAATATGTGATTAACTTTAGTATAAACACTTTTTATTTACCTATGAAATATAAATAATGATTTTAATATTTTTATAATAAATAATCAAAATGGTAACGATTTGGAATAAAGGATTGGCATTTTATAGCTAACACTATAATTTAAAGTGAAATCAACAACTTTCGCTCCCTTGTAAGAGAAGGAAATATTCTTCATTCATTGCGCAGTACTTTTACTCATCATGTGAACTTGGTAGAAATTGAACAGTCTTATTTATACTCATAATAAATGGTATAGCAATTAACATAGGCAATATTAATTAGGTCTTATACCCATATTTTTCAGAATCTCTTTCAACCCTTCTGTTACATCATGTCGGCAGGAGCAAATTCTGTTCATTTAGCTTTAAATACGTCTATATTATTCTAATATTCAAGGCGTAGATATGAGATTAATGCCCAAGTCTTTGTAGTTGGATGGGATTAGTATTTTAATTTTCAAACTACGTTATGATCCACAGGTGCTTTAGTTGGCACATAGAGATCAACTCATTCTATCTGGCTTTTTACGTATGTTACTTGAGTTATTTACACCAGCAGTTTTGAAATACATACACACACATGCTTTATAAATGGAGAAATAATTTGTTTTACCATGAAGCTGAAGTACTAAGAATGATGGAGAGTGGCCTGGAAGATTATGAAAATGAAAGAAAATATAAAGGAAGAAGATTGAAATTTGAAGATTAAAGTTTCTAATTTAATCTTGTACGGACTAATAACCATGAAACTAAAATAGACTTGATTCCTTACAATAAAAGTGTTTTTCGCTCAATTTCTCAAAGTAAGCACTTAATTACGAATTCGTCAATTTAATATTTTAATTAAATTCGTTGAATTTGTAATATTCGTCAATTTTCTTAACCTTGAAGACTAGTGCTAGTTGTACTTATCTTGAGTAAATAATATAATTAAGTGATATAATGTAATGATAAAGTGCCTTAAGTACTTCCTCTTGAAAAAATCTTCCCATTCCTCTCCAAAACAAGCAATTACGAAGATAATAGCGACGTAGGCTATGAAGCTGGCTGAACCGAAGATAACGCTCCTGTGATTGTTATTTTTTCCTTCATTAGTCACTGAGCAAACACTTAGGCGTATGACTCACTCGCGTGCAAGTTGGCGACAGGTAAAAAGAAATGCCTTCCCTCTTACTATATCGATTGATAAATGTTAATATACGATAGAAAATAATGGTGATAATACGGAGATTTAAAAATTTTTCTCATTGGAAGTTAGCTACTTACTCATAGATCAACAGAAAATTGCTAAATAGAATAAAAAATGAAAATTACCTAAAGTTTGGATCATTTATCAGTCTTAGACATGATTATCCCATCACTCATCCAGTGCTTGAATTTAGGTTTTTTGTCTTAGAATGTCTAGAACGTAATGAAAAAATCTGATGTGGCCAGCACATGACTTTCTCCATATCTAAGATGTAAATATTTATCTACGACAGTAATTTCGAACTCTATATTCCATCTAAACTTGGAAGATGAGTGATTTATTTATATATTATTATCTTTTACGTCACAAACATTATAAATAATGTTTTTCTGGACGTGCTCGATAAAAAACGATGAATTTGGACTTTCGCCCATAGAGCCCAGAGCACCTACTAAGTACATATTCAGCAACTTCCGGTTTATCAGTATTTCATGAATAACTCCTAAACAATCAGTGATACAAAAATATTTTTCATACAAAAGTTATAGTAATTTACATTTTCTAAAATATTTATTAATAATAGTATATACCTAAATATCATATTTATGGAGATATATTGAAAACCGGAAATGAGCTTTGAAGAATGAAGCTCGACTTCCGGTTGACCGATTTACTCCAAAAACTAATCAACTCTGACGACTGTAATAAAAGGACTATATATGAAATTTGGTGTTGATCCGACAAATAGTTTTATGTTAGAGAGCCCACAAAGTACATAATCATCTTCTTCCGGTTTATCGGTATTTCACAAATAACTCCTAATCAACCGGTGATACAAAAATATGTTAAATACAAAAGTTATAGTAAATTACATTATCTAAAACTTTTATATGGTATACAATATATCTATATATCATATTTATGGAGATATATTGAAAACCGGAAATGAGCTTTGATGAATGAAGCTCGACTTCCGGTTAACCGATTTACTCCAAAAACTAATCAACTCTGACAGCACACACCACAGTACTATATATGAAGTTTGGTATTGATACAACTAATAGTTTTTACGTTAGAGCGCCCACAAGCACACACACACATACAGACACACACACACACACACACACACACACACATACATCATTCCGAAAATGGTAAAAACGTGTTCTAGGGACCCCAAAACATGTATTTCCGTTAAAATCTCGAAGTCGAATTTTTTCATGAAAACAATACTTTCTCTATACTTCGTATATGGAGAAAGTAAAAATCTACCTTGTCAAATTAAATTGGTATATACTAGTTGTGATGCATCAAAATTTCGAAACACGTAGAAGATCAACAGATTACTGTATAATGTCGTTAACTCAACCATTATTTTCCTCTCCAACCCAATTGCCAAATTGTAATTCAAAATGACAATTTTTATAGATAATTAAGGGATTACGAATACAATAGAGCATAATCCATCGTGTTAATAAGATAATTAACAAATAATATATGCGTTAATAAGACGGTGTTTCTTCCATCGAACAGATTATATTACATATCAACAATCTGCCTAAATGTTTAAGGAATTTCAAGGTTAGCGGTGTAAAAGAGCTGTTGGCGTGTTTACCAGTCTTTCGCCTAATTATGCATCAGTCATCAGCGGAAAATTCGTATTTATCGTTAGCTATGCATCATACTGATTTTATGAAAGTATGAGCGCTTAGAAATTTCCTTCCCCACAATTATTACATTTATCGCAACTCATTTCCTTTGAATATGCAGAGCAAGTGGTTAAGTGTTAAGAAGATTTATGGTCGACATTGCCGCCACTGTAAACTTAAGATGATTCAGTCAAATGTTTCTTCGTCCTTGCTTGACCTTAACAATCCGAAGGAGGTAGTCCCTTCCGTAACGGAAAGGAATCATACCTTCAACTTCGTTCCTTGTACACAAGAATGAGGTGAATCAGAGAAAACGACCCTCAATGGTATGCAAGGCTTTCCGCAGAAAATCTTCCTTCAAAATACCTCACGAGTTATGGCTACTAAATGGTATGGGCGAAAAAAACAGAAACATTTTAAAATGAAATTCGGATTAAATGGTCTAAGAAATTATTACCTAGGACGAAAACTCTAGGACGTGATCAATTTTAAACTTTTACGAAAATTAAAACAATATACCGACTGTGTTGGCCTAAAACCGTGTGGCCAAATCCAAGGTCTTAGATTTGAATCCCATATAATCGGATTCTTCTCTTAAGGAATGGTCACGTGTCTTTGAAAATGGTGATATTTATTGAAGTGGATGTAATTAGGATCTTCCTGTTTCTATTAGAGAACATATAATTCTAATTAAATGAATATCCGGAAATTTTAAAACGTTCATGTCGTTAAAGCAATATACATTCAACTCGGAATGAAATAGCATCACCATAAGCTTCTCAGTTTATTTGTTATTATCTTTTAAATATCGCGAAAAAGTAATCTTTCCCATAAAAGCCGATTCTTGGGTATCTTGGTTTAAATAAATATGTGGATGTTTACAATCGAGAAAATCGTTATGAAGTGAAGAATAAATTATCTTTTTTTCTAAAATTAAAATATAAAGAACCGTGATTCAAGCTTGAGCCAAGTTTTATAACAAATGAATTCCGCAAAATTTCATATACCGTCGATCGCCGATTATTGATTTCGACTCCAAAATATGTAAATTCTTTTCAGTGGAAGTATCCCAATAACCTGTCCTTTGGAAGTCAAGTGGACAGCGCTTTTGCATTTGGTGAAAGAGGTCTCGGGTTCGATTCCCGGTGGAAGCCAATGTGCGAAATTAACTTAGCTGTCGAAGCACATAAATACTACTAGATATGTTAGATTATTCTCTGTACAAAAATGGGCTAATGTATTCTACCGTACCTTTGAGTATCCAACGTTGAGATTTAACGGATAGTTAGTCTCAGCTAGTCCTTAATACGATGGAAGGATAATAGTAATACGGTTCACTGGGAGCTTGCAGTAAATTCGCGAAGTCCAGTGGCACATCCACTTAATTCTGCCTGTAGTGTGGGCAGAAGGCGAAGATGACCGCCGAGGGCATCAAGAGACGGGGAAATCCGCGCGTTCAGTTCTTCCGAACCTTCACAACAGTTAGCTGGGAAGTGGTAGGAGATGATTAAGGCTCCTTCTACCTGTGTTTTTTGCGTCTCGCGCCGGTATTTCTTCTGGAAAGAGTAGGAAGAAGTCTCAGACCTCTGCGATTTCAAGTGTTTCCAGGAATCAAGATGAGTTCAACGATAATGGTTTTCTTCTCAACTTTCTCGATGGGTATTTCTCCGAACGTATCATAGGCCTCGTGTTTCCATATTACAGCCAAATCATCTGATGAAGACTAAATCACGGGAAAAATGACTTCTAGAAAAGTGTTATTTTTAGATTCGCGCTAAAGATGATCTTAAACGACGTGACTCGTACCTAAAGTGAAGCATTATATAGTTGGTTAAGCAATACAGGCCAATATCAAGTCATGATGGGTGGATGCGATTGATGTGACTTAGCCTTACTTGGTGGAACGGCTTAAAAAAAATACTTATTAGTTTCCATAAAACAGTTTTTACTTCGACCGGTTTTGACGATAACTATGCCATCAGGCCTGTAAAATATTTGTTGTGGCAACTACTAAGTATTTTTACTTCTTTCTCTTGTTATGGTGTTAATAGTGATCCCATCGCGAACACGAAACTTCAGGGAATGAAATAAAATGTAATAAAATATGCTTACATTATCTCTGGGGAAATTAATTCGGTGGTTGAATGCTGGAAGATAAGAAAGAGAAATATTCTAAAGTGACTAAATTGAGAGAAAGTGTTAAAGACCGAAAAATTTCCAAGTGGAACTGAAGATTTAGGAAAATATTGTCTGAAGAAGAGTAATAGATATAGTGAAGTTTTGGTCGAATAATGGGGAAAAGAAAGATAAAAAATTAAAATTGGCTTAAGTTCCTCATATGAGCCGAAAGAATTTTTTTATTTGGGTATTAAATCATTTATACCGTTGGGAAATTATAGCCTCGAGATTGGGAATATTTGTATTGAATGTTTAATAAATCTATGCCGAAAGACTTTTCCTCTTGTTAATACTCTTATAAAGAGTGAAAATTTAGCTGCAAGGAAAGGAAATAAATCTCTGCAATTTCAATTGGAAACTATTTGCTACGAAAGCCATGTTTTACGAATAACTTTTTGATTTTCCAGCGCTCATGAATGACCGCTCTCGTCATCTCTCTTCACCTTTCTGTTACAGCTTCATTTTATTTAAGAACAAGAAGTTTTACATTCTGTATATTTATTTAGTAACCACCCACTTCCAATAAAATATAAAAAGCAAAAATGTATAGACAGCAAATGAGAATCAGTTCCTTGATCGCTTGGAGTGCGTTAATTAATATTAAATCAATTACGAATTTTATTAATTGGGTTTTTATTCAGTTTGGGATCATTGATCTCTTAGATATTAGCAGCTTATTATATCAATTTTTCAATTGAATTGTGCGTGTAAAATTGCTTTGTAGAAGATCGCTCATGGGTATGTAATTGATTTTTTGATTGCATAACTATATGTTAAGGAAAAGAATGGGTTGAAAAATAAATTTAACGCTTATGATAAGTGTCATGAAGGAAAAGTGATCTTTAAGGAAAGCTAAACGAGCTTCTGGGTTACTCGTCGATCAAAGAGATTGTTACAAAGGACGTGTGAACTGAGAGTCGACCTTCAGTTCCTCGGAAATGGACACTTTTCCCTTACTCATCGTCTTACGTGTCCTCTCTCCTGCATATTTTACCTGAAAATCTATTTATATATCTATCTTTCTCTTCTTCTTTTTGCTGAATTTCTTATCCATCATATCTCTTAGGATATAAAATCAAGCTTCAACTCTTAAATTATAGTTCTATGTGTTTCATAAAGAATGGGCAATGCCCATTGGGCATAATGAAAGAAGAACCCGATTTTAAATTACTATACTCAAGAATCATCCTCGTTTGTCTGTCAGGCTGATGGTGGACTCACATGATATTTGTATTACCATCTTTAAAACTTTCCGATTTTGTGAATATAATGCAATTTTTTCAAGTTTTATTGAATTTTGATCAATAAATGATAATTATATTTATTTATTTAATGTTAATTATATCTATAATTAATATGAAGTTTTAATCACATAATTGTTTCAGAAACACCTTGTAATTTATCACGATTAAGTACAACCATTAAGAAAATGGTGGAATCACTAAGAAAATAAAATAAGTTTACGATCTACGAATTGATCAAATTTACATAAAAAGTGTTTCCAAATATTTTAGTGAGCTCAAGATGTGTCATTTAAATACACATTCTAAAAATTACTGTGTAATACAGTATTTCCAGTATTACTAAATATTTATCATAATTTCGTTGTTTCAGTGATATGAGAAATCACATACCTTCTGAAATATCACCCATTACAATTCATCTTTATATTCCGCCTGTATCCCATCAACCGGCGTCTGAATGGGGACAGACGCAGGTTGTTTACGCAGAACGTTTCTTCGTGACTAATCCATCGAAACATTCCAGCTGCATTGGAGATCCGGGTTAAGGGATACCCAGAATACTTGTGCGATGAAACGAAGAAACGTTACCGATCACGTTGATCACGACAAGGTAATACCGAGCGAAAATACCCAAAGCGAATCTGCAAATCTCTCAATGCTGAAGTAGAATAATTATTTTTCACGCCTCTGCGTGGGACCAATTTTCCTCGAAATTCATACCACAGTCAATCATCCCTTTCAGTAATGATTTAAATAGCGATCTTTATCAAAGGAAAATTAATACAGCAAAATTGAATGGAAATCCAGGTCTCTCGTATTCCCCTTCAAAGAGATATTTTCGGTCACGGCGAACTTCTTGGAAAATAAGGTGAAATCAATTTATAACGATAAATCCAGCAAGGATATGTTGGACCATTGAACAATATCGACGCTTATCGAGAGAATACAAAAAATAACTCCGATAAATATAATAAAGAATACAAAAAATAACGACTGATATTTGCTCGGAAATGTGTATCAGCTTTCATATATAGCTTATTCTGTTGCCCGATTCAATATTACCTTGCTTTCAGTATGAGAAATATTTAAATTAAAAATCTAAATATTTAATCGTTCGGTGTTTACAGGATTTGAGTATATCACATTAATCATTACTTACATACGTATTCATCTTTTTTATGATAATCGAAAGAATTGTCACTCTTTTACATGTACTTCTCATTCCTAAAGTAATTGAACTGCGGATATTGTTTTCTATTATTTGTATTTAATTAGATGAATAAGTCTTTTAGCTTTACAAGGGCATCGTTCTACTTATATTTAATGGTGCTTATCAGTGATTGATCGTTGATGATTTAATAATAAAAAAATTAATTTTTCGTCGATGTTACTGACATCACAGGTCTTGATCTATCTTTTGGATGTATTAACTGGAGAATTCTCTTATGTCGACCTGCTGATATAAGTTAGTTTCATCATGTTTTCCTCAAATTGTGAATTTCACGATTTTCAGTCTGTTTCCCAATGTCTTAAATAATAAGATGTGCTCGTATGTGCTTTGTGATCTTCTTTAAGTGGGAATTACACTTGTATGAGTTAAAAAATTAGTAGAAACATTAAAGGGAATACGAAAAACGAGTGACGGACAGTAACGTGACTGAGGTGAGCTAAACCATAATTATCGATAATTCAAGAGTAATTATGACGGACATGAGAGAGATCATTAAGCCAGAGTTGATAGTTTTGTATAATCTTAGTTGACATGACAAGTACCTTGACGAAGAAAGTTCATAGCAATGATAATCGCTCAATAGGGAAATGGATAGAAGGAATGGTAAATTACTTCTCCTCTTTCAAGCATATGAGTTGCTCTTCAATTTTACATAAGAGTAAGTTATCTCAATTGCGTTTGTTTACACGAAATACGTAGTTAAATACATTAGATAGTTCATAGCAACAATGAGGCAGTGTTAAAAATACTAAAACTGCAGAGATTCATCTTAATTCGTAAGCCGAGCCGATAGGAAAACACTAAATGAATTAAATAAAATTTTACAATTACATTTTCATTACTACTCTGACGTCTGTATTTAAAGATATCTCTATTTTGCTTGCTCTATTGTAATCATGGAAAAATTCAGTAATAATCTCTGATATCTTTGATTTTCTCCGAATCAAATGCCTTATTACAGATAATAGTTAAGAAAAGTAGTCCATTTGTATTTTATTAATTAGATATCAAATGTTAATTTTGAGGAAGCTTTATTTTAATTCGCAATTGCTAGAATTAATTTCACGAATTGATAAAACACTCATGTGTCAAAGAATCCATCCTGGTTATGTGTGCGTGGAAGAAATAACGAAACTATTATTGCAAGTGTTCATAGATAGAATAGTAAATATCCAGATAATGAGATAAAATATTCTGGCTAAGGAACTTTATAACCTCTCTTCTCGTGAAATAAATTTTATCTCATAATTTTTAGGCCTTAACTCATATGGAGCGTAGATAAAATTTTACTTCTCTATCCCAGAAATAGTGCAATGGACATCAGTACGAATCTCTGGAAAGAACTAGTGGAAATATGAAGAACTTCATAGAACGCAAGTTTCAATTTGATTGAGAGATAAAAATAGGATCATTAAAAAAAACTCATCGGTATGAGGAAAGAAGGGGTTGAAGTCAATTGAATTTATTTATATCTTTCCTTATTCACGACTTCGAGGAATAAAACAGTGAAAGTGGCTCGTACGTAGGTTTCAGACTCTTGACACTTTCCTCGTTTAGGATTTTCTACGAACCACGCAAGGTGGAATGACACGTGAGGAATCGAGATGCATGAGGTACGAGGAAGATGCTGACCAGACGGATCTCATGAATACGAAGGCGTCGGATTAGTCCTGTCATAGCTTTGGAATTTATTTTTCCACCTTTACTTGCCTGTATCCGAGTCATATGTGAGGTTCAAGGAGAAGTTTCATACCTTGGAAATTTTGCATTTCAACTGAATATGAGTTTCACGGGAGCCTAATCATTCTGGATTTCTTTATAGGAAAGCAGGCAGAGCTTATGGAAAAGCTGACGATGAATTCTATACAGGGCCGGATTAACCAATAGGCAGAATAGGCAGTTGTATGGGGCCCCCGAAAAATGAAAAAATCTTTGAAAATTTTCTTACAAACATAAAATTCCAAAGAATTGAATGAAAATCTAATCACAACTGACATTTTTTATGAAAGGTATAAGTTTTTATTTTAATCGAAAAAAGAAGGGAACGGACGTGAAAAAGGGCCCCCAAATTGATGGTTGCCTAGGGCCCCGTTGAGGGTCAATCCGGCCCTGATTGTATATTCCAACTCGTGATCATTTTAATAAAAGAAATTGTCCTTTTATGAATTTATTTTTCGATTTCTTTCGAAATACTCTTCAAGTGTCTGTCACCAAAAGCAAATTGCTCTTAACATTATATATGTTTAAATATTATCATTCTAATACTATTTAACAACAAATTTAAGTTTTCATTATTTTCCTGTAGAATTAGAAATTATTCCCACAGTGATTTCACGTTCCCTACTACGAAGTCTAGGCCAAATACTTATATTGCGTTATTCAATGATACGTATTGTTAATAAGTCTCAGATTAAATTATTTTTATTTTAGTATGTAATAATTATAAGAATTTAGAGATGAATTCTCAACCTCTCTGTATGCATAGTACATACATAATACAACGAATCGTAGAGTGAGCAACGTTGCAACTCAATTACGAATGTTAGGTGAAGTTAGTTTTTAATTATCTCTCATTCATCATATGGAAATAAATGGCATATAATGTTCACATTAAGCTACTTTCTTAGTAGATTAATTTCTTTCAACCTTGCATGAACTTACTTTCGTCGATGCCATTAGTTATTCTCCTCGTTTAGGCAGCACGGGTGCATTTGATGGGCCGGAAGGGCCATTTCCTGAAAGCCCGCATCCGACTTATTATTAAAATGACGTAACGCCTCTCTCTTTTAAGAGGTTGTCCCACTCAGAATAATGTAGTCGTTTTCTTACTGGAAAACCCAACTCGTTAAATAAAAAGACGACCGCGGTCGTCGAAGTCTCCAGCTGCAATGTTACAGCTGAGGGTAGTCAGTTCTTGAGAATGTTTTCCTTGTTCTGCAAATATTTGTAAATGCTTTCCCCTTGGTGTTATTTCGTCGCCTTTCAAGAATAATTTATTCGGTTATGTTTATTAATGAATTGCGTTATAAATTTTTGGTCTCTTGAAAATTTGCTTCGCTAGAAGAAAACTCTAAGAAATTTTGATTTTTCCTCTTCTCCTACCAAAAACCACGTCATTTTCATAATATAGAAAAAATAGAGAGTTATGGTAACAAAATTTCAACTCCTGAAAATCTGCTCAAATCTTCTTTAATTTGACAAAAGAAAATGTATACAAAACCTCCAATTTCAATTTATCCACATAGCATACCTACGGTAAAAACTACGCTTAACATGGTTCAAGCTAGAAGTTATGCCAATTTTTTATATATACCTCTATACTTCTCCTCTTTTAAACCTATAAATTGCTCTTTAATTTAAGACAAGAGTGAGTGTTATAAAATGTTTGTCTTTTAAACTAATAATAATAATACTTATTTAATGAAATGATTTTATGGAGTAAAATAAAACAGATTTTTATCAGAAGTGCAAATTGAAATTTCCGATAATTTTGAATAATGCTTTATTGTTATATCATACGAATGAAGATACTTCGTGAAGTCATATTGGTAGCTGCTTTAGACAGCTTTTTTCAAGATATTTTTTCCGATGGAAACTCATAAAGCTTAAAGTTATAGCTTATTTTTAAGAAACGGATCCGCTCTATTGAAGCCCTCGGTTGGCTTCAATGCAAATATTTAATATAAGAGCGTTCATAATGACAGGTAGGGAGTCTTTAGTCACACCTATTTCCGAAGACTCCTTTATAACGTCCTTCAATTTTTTGCTGGCATGGCTTTGACGAAGCGTTTACATTTCCAGAAGGTAAAAGGAAATGGAAAGAACTTGATGCGTTTTTTCTCTCTCTATTCAAGCGGTGCAATTAGCGTAAACACCCATTCGATGGCATCAATTCTCTTCGTGGAAGATCTCCTCAATTCATTAGAAAACGATCGTGATTCCTGGAGAAATATTCATTATGTAGAGTCATTCAACGTCTGCATTTATCATAAAAGTGTTGAAAATGTTTGCATCATGTTAGGTCAGACCTATATCACACTATTAAATTTTATCTCGAAATTGTTTATCATGCCAATTCATTTGATAATTATGAACTTTATTTCATCACAGTATTTAGCGAATTAAAAATACTTTTGTGTCATTTGACAAGAATCACACGATCGATCTTTAAAATTAGGAAGTAGTCGCCATTTATTTTTTAAGTGTGTTAGACGGAAAATTAAACTTTCTAGTCTTGATCTCACCAGGATAAATGCGCTATTTATTATATAATATATTTCAATTTAATGTTTTATTCGCATTTAAGTTTAAATATTCGAAAATTATTTCTAGCTCTACGAATACCATTAGTTCACTATTCACTTGCAGGATTTAATTTCCCATTGTGAAAGATGGATGGCGCATTACGTATGATGTGGCTCTTTTAGAATGTTAGAGTGACCAACAAAAGATATTGTTATCTTCCAAGCTTAAAGTACAACTCATGTTATTGCTAATGCGAAAGCAAAACGTCATCGGTATTATTTGCATATTTTTTGCTTATCCTTGGGAAGATTTAAAAGGTCACCTTCTGCATTTAGCTGCCTCTCGAGAAGTTCTTAAATTGAAATAGTTTTCTTTATTTCTGAAGGCTAGCTGTAGAAGTGTTTTGCAAAACATGGCACTTCCGAGTTCAACAATTTTCATAAAATATCATAAAAAGACTTTATTCGGTGATTCCACCGGCTACCTCCAGAGTTGTGAAATTTTCTGTTAACACTTATGCCTGCGTCGTTGGTTACAGTCGGGATTCAAAAGAAGATATTTGGACCTGTTATATTGTACTAACATCATAAATACAGATCAACTAGTTAAAACTTAGGAGTTACTGAATGTTAATCAACAGGTGAATAGAAGAAAATTTAGGCATTTATTATCTCTCTCTTCCATTATTCGTTGAATTTCTACATTCTTATATTTTATAATTGGTTCTTAGGGTCTTAAATTTCCCTGCGGATTATAAATTAGCTTAATATGTATTCAGAAAACAAAGCATATTTCTATATATTGTTATCGAAGAATATTATTGGTAACTTCATAGTTGGAGGAGTTACTGATATGCCTTTCCGAAAGATTTCGATGACGGATTAATTAATGATGAGGATTACTTGAGGTGTGTCATATCTTATTCCATGTCTTAAAGTACTACGAGAAACACTAGCCCGTATATTGTTATTATGAAGAGTTTTATTAGCAGTTTTGAGTCTTTGTAGAGTAATATACTATAATAATAGAAAGTAATTGGAAATGCTTAATATATAAAGGTTATAGGTTGAAGGATATTTCATCTATGAGCCAAAGAGTAATTTTCGGTTTACAGGCTAGCGTGCGATTACAAAGCTCGGTTTTTATAGTTTCATTTTCTCTCTGTACTTAATATAAAGTATAAAATGTAGCCAACAGCCCTTCTTATCACTTTCTTTTCTATTCACTTTCTCAACTAACATTTCTCCTAGCAGAAGGATGATAACTTTCTGGTCAGTATAATCCTCGGTGGCTGTGATGGTTTCACTCTCTCTACCTTCTCATTGCTGTCTCACTATTGACCATGACACTGATTGTTTTTGGGTCACCGATGTGAAATACGCCCTCTGAATTAATTCGGCATTCGTCTGGAAGAGATTGAATAGCTTTGGTACCTATCTAAAGCTTTTATCTTGTTAATTGAGTTATAGGGGGAACGTAACATGACTGCAGTTGTTCGAACATTTTCCTCAAGGGAAACGGTTTCTACAGTGTGACTTTTGAGCGGAAAAGCATGGTATGTAAATTATATAAGATAATCACACTTAAGACAGTTCTATAACAATGTTATACCTATGGAAATGTGCATACGTATTATTGAAGCCGTTTCATTTCAGAGTAATCACGTTAATCTCGTAATTTATTCTAAACAGTCATTAATAATGTATTAACCAGTCATCACTGACTCGATCTCTTCTGTTTTTCTTGTTGTTATACTTGCTCGTCGAAGACAGTCGAGGTGGTGGTGTAATTCTCTGTGATTATTCTGAAAATTTTGTCTGCTTGCGGCAATAGCATTATCAATGAAAGCGTTACTATGTCACCTCATGTTTTTTCGTTATTAATTTGTACAACGCATAAATGTTCGATTCAGCATATTCCTTTTAACTAATACTTATCTTTCAATTTGCATCATCTTTACCACTGAGTTTTTCTAATCAAAATGAAGCTAGCAGTATTTGGGTGAGAGGTTTTGAAATTATTTTTACTTATTTCTGTAGATTATAATATAAAAGATATTTTATAGTGCAATAACTTACTGAAAACGTCCCATTCTGATTGGTTTCCTTTCTTCAAGATAAATAAGCGATTTTTTTTAGTTATAACTCTCTTAATCTTTGAATTTCCGATATATTTTATATAGGTCAATGACTTGTGACGCAACACTCACGACAATCCGTTAGAGTGCTTAAATCTTCCATTCATAACAGTGAAAGCAGTATCTCGTTTCCTGGGAAGTATCTGATTTTTAATTTTGTTTACTGAAAGTTATGAATAGCGAGATACGTATGTTGCAAGCATTCTGAATATTAAGCCCCCTGAGTTAATAAATCGAGAGAAATTCTTGGGATACCTACTCGCCATCTTTCCTCATGGATACGAGGATATTTTAATCAGCTGTAATATAAGGAGATGGGTGTGGTCCGTGGTGTGACTCAATTCTTCAAACCGGACTGCGATCCTCAAATTATAATCTCTCAGCCCACACGTTTAGTGTCGCCCATGATTTCTTGTCAAAGGCCTTCAACCATTCACTGAATGGTTGATAAATTGTATTTGTTCTCCGTCATTTTTGTAAGATTAATTTTTGTAACACTTCTGCAGTATCGGAAGGATTTGGAGTATACTATAGAGGATAAAATGTTGTTTGAATCTAAGACGTATACCGATGTATAAAATATGGAATCGAAGAGATTTTTTGGGCGGAGAGTTTTTTTTTAATTATAAGTTATTTAGGATGTTCAACGCATATTTACTTTGTTTATTTGAGAAAAACTAGGCATCAAGGAGTTGCGATATTTTTCCAGATAATTAGTCAGTTACAATTAATTCCTTGGGAGTAAATGATAATTAAAGTAACGAGAGAAATAGTAAATACCTAGGGAAATTTGAACCTCCCGTTTAAAAATTATATCGGCCTTCAAGAAATCAATTTTTTGGCTCACAAGTTTATAATTTCTATAACCCTCATATCCTTATCCATAATCACAAATCATATTGATTCTATTATCGATTAATTTAGTTCCAAATATGCAACATCAATTTACGATAGTAGCTTATAAATTTATCTTTTAGAGAATTCGATTTTTGACTTTGCGAGTTTTTGAAATTTTCGGGCTTATACTTTTGACTAACTAACTCGTTCCCTCCGCAACATCTTGATGAATGGAATATTTTTCATTTCTCATTTCGCGCAGGATAGAGAAAAATTATCTTTCTTTACTTTTGTCTAAGTCTTGTTCACGGCTAAATATAAGCCACTGGAATGCCGAATAATGATTAAGGTCTACATTTATAGAATACTGAGAAAAGTGTTACTCGTAGAGTCATTATGCATCGCTTTTGTGGATATGTTTTGCTTACCACATTGTCTCGGTGAGGAAAGCAAGGACAAAATACCCCACTACCCAGCTAACCTAGTAATCTCTATTCCCTTTAACTAGGTCTTCATAGCTGATAGTAGACGGGAAGAGATTCCAACTGCTAATTGGACAGAATTCTTCACAGAAAATGACTGTCAATAATTTGAATTTCATTAAAAAGACAAACAGGCGAAAAAGTGAATGTCAACTCTTTGAGCGTCAAAAATGCTTGTTTATTTGGTGTTGAGAATATTATCACACGAACGTTCGTTAATGCATTCGCCGAACAGTTTGTTTTGTTTGTAGACGCTTCCATGCTTGAAAGTGTCGCAATGTTGCGGAACAGAAATAGACAAAATAAAAGGATAATCGTTTTAAAAAATCTTCTGCGGTTAAGCAGCAGTGAATCTCCGGTATCTTCTCTCGGCCGTATCAAACGTAAACACCGCGAACAGTTTCCGCGAGAATCCAAAGCGCGTTGCAGCGTAGAATGAATGTCAAAGGAAGGTAGGTAGAATGAAGGCAGCCTCGAAGGACTTGGGATTGCCGCGCACCTGTAACCAATGCCTCTGGCCAATAAGAGGGATAGAAAAGGGAAAGCGAATGTATTAATGCTGTATATTTAGTCTGGAATGTTTTTAAATCTTTTACTTTCACTTCGGATGTTTGGATGTACAAAAGTCTATCCACACATACCTCTAAAGTAACATGCTGTGTGCATGAAAATATGTTATGATTGAAACTCGTTGGAATGTCTCAGGAACGCTAATTATAGCCAGTAAATTTAAGCATCGTCGTTGAACGTAATCTGAATTTCCAAAATAATCCAGGTAATCTCTGCAAAATATCTCCTTGGAAAGTGCTGAATACATATCAAGCATAATTATCTAATTTTTAAATAAGCTGTCCTATATAACAAGAAAGTTGTCCATAAAAAAACTATGTAAATCTAAGGAACGAATTCTCGTCAAATCTAGAGTTAGTTAATTCAGTAATATAGAATAACTATAGAAAATACTTCATCAAATGAGGTTAGTTTTATGTTAAATGTATTATCATGTTTTTTAGCATCATTATAGTGACTCAGTTTTTATGGAAGATTCTAACCATTTTCTGTTTTTTTCAATACAATCATCAACGGTTAAATTAGAACATTTTGTGGAAGCCTCAGGAAGGAATAATAAAATGGGGCGGATGGAACTTATTAAATTCCGCGACCTGCCCGCGGGTTAGGCACATATGTGCCAATTTATTTTTGAAATTTCGCTAGAGGTATACTGAAAATTTGCTAAAAAGTCGCCAAACTTAAAAACTGTATCATCAAAAAAAAAAGGCTAAAATGAAATTGGCGTGAATTCGCTAATATAAATATCACATAAGTACAGATATTAAATATGTAATATGAATTATTAATATTTTCTTTGTCATTTATGAACTAAATTTAGAATGGTAGATTATGGATGAATGATAGAAATTTAAATGCTGTTTATCTTTTTTCAGTCAACCATCTAACGTTATTTGAAGGAGGGACTATGTTCCTCAATTTGCTAGATAAAGGGCAAGCTATTGATAAAACAAAAAAATAAGACGCTAAAGAAGGGGGGGGCTAAATGTCGTTAATTCTAATGACAGAATAGCTAAATTAGCAACTGTGATTATGCTCCGTTACATTTCAAGTAATAGCACCTGTATAATTGACAGTCCTGCATAACCTTAATGCTTCCAGGAGCTGTATCCATAGTTTCCTCTAATTCTTACAATTAGATGAAACTTGGATGCAGATATTGGACACGGATCTGCGGCATAATTGTTAAGTAATGATACGAATGGCGAACTTGTTGTTTTGTTTAGATTGTTTTGTTTAGATAAACGGTAAAAATGAATGTCCTCTTT
Source organism: Sympetrum striolatum (assembly GCA_947579665.1). Classification (NCBI taxonomy): domain Eukaryota; kingdom Metazoa; phylum Arthropoda; class Insecta; order Odonata; family Libellulidae; genus Sympetrum; species Sympetrum striolatum. The sequence goes on from OX388349.1 coordinate 58,786,819, forward strand.
TTGGAATCGCAGTAGGCAGGGAAAAATAATGACGGATAATTTATGCCAAAAGCTTCCAGATTTCACAGCACAACAAATCGGCTGTGAAGCATTTCGTTTAGACATACATGCACCTTGTTTAAAGAGAACATGTTTCATATTCCTTTCTCAACTATATTTGATATCAGGATTTACTAGTGTTCGCGACACCGAAAATTGGTATATCCTGGATGCCCTTATCGGTGTCGGCTGTAGTGTCTAATTTATGCTAATGAATCAGTTTATATTTTCATTTCCTCTACAATGGTGTAGGTTCCAGGAATTACGCTTTCCATCCGGTAGTGAAGTCAATCTTGACGCTCAGAGCTTCTGCTCACGTATTCCATCTCAATTGGAGGCTAACCATTATGCACGAGGATCGTAAAGTCAGGAGAAACATTCTAAAATCGGTGGGAATGATGAATCATTGATATTTTTTTTCCTTCGATTCCCCCCAGAATTTTATTCTTTAGGCGTCGTATTATTTCACCTAGAATGAGGTTTTGGGGTATAAACTTTCCGGTATTCGATGTCTAAGAAATTGCTTTAATTCAGATGATATATTAAGTATCTATTTCGATCGACTCTGTTGCCTGACGCCAAACTAGACTACTTTTTTACCGAACCTTCTTTCAGTTGATATCTCTGTCTTTTGTTTTAGTCTTATCACGCACTTTTAAAAGTTAATAAAAATTGAAAGTTGATTGACGCTGAGTATCACGAGTCGACGAAATGGATAGAATTCTTTAAATTAAAGGAACTGACAATAATCTAAGATGGAACTTGTCAAATTCTTCTCCGAATGTATTTAACAGTTGTTACTAAACTCTTCCCTTTTGAAATCAGTGATTACTTTTTCTCACATAAATGAAATATTAGATTACTATTAGTTTAGCATTGATTTTTTTAATAATTATCAGTAAATTGAAGGATATAATTTGTATTTAATGGAAATTTAGTTATACCTACTAAAGACGATGCCTCCGAAGAATAGGCATTGCTTTTAATAATTTTAATGACTAATATTTGAAATTAAGACAATTTAAAAATAGACACCACGGAAGATATTATTATTAAAAATGCTATAAGTGGACTAATCGTCCGGTGGTGACACAAATTACATGTATTACACATATTATTATAAATCCCATCTACATTTTTTAATTACAAAAATTTATATATTCACAAATTTATCCTTCTCTTCCCACATAATACAAGTTTTTTCAGGGTTCCAAGTAGGCCTTCACGGCTACCGTAGCGGTCCCGGGGACAAGTCCCCACCGTACATCACCCTACCAAGGAATCCCCTACTCCGCCTGTACTCGTCAAAGTCAAGCTCACTCGTCCTTGATATTTTTACCCAATCTTTTTACAAACTCCCTATGATGTTTTGGGAAGGGTTCCAAGACTCCTGCAGGCAATTCATTCCAATCCGTAACAGCACGATTTAGAAAAGAGAATTTACTAATGTTTGTTCTCTGTTTTAATAATTTAACTTTATGTCTATGGTCTTTTCTGCCATGAAATTTTGCCATAATGACTTTTTTTGATATGTTGATATTGTTTGTTGTATGTTTGATATGTTGGTCAAAAATAATTTTAAATCGAATCTCTCAATTAAATAGTTTATCAAATGAGGGGCTCGTATTGATTGATTGTACTCCGTAATATGGGAGTTCATTATGGTGGTACTATAATGACAGTTATGAATAGTTATGATAGTTTTTCAAGGAGTCTGTTATTGCACCGTACCGAGAAGTGCACGACCTGCTTTGATTACCAGATCACGATCATGAAGATAAAGGCCACAAGATTATGGCTCTTACGCTCTGACTACTAATCATCGCCCGATGCAAATTAAGTAGCCTTCATATCTAAGCGGAAAGAGGAATTAGCGAATGGCAATTAATGTAGCGGAGAAATCGATTGTTTAGTAGAACTATAATCAAATTTGGATAACATATTATGTATTGATACTTTTCTTTGCAATTATTCTTAATTTATCTATTTGAAAATATTTCTCCAATATTTAATTTAATTCTGCATCAATTCGAAGCATAAAATTGGACATTCAAGACAGCATGATTCTATCAGATTGTAGTTTATTTTTCAACACCATTTTAGGTGGTGATTTTCACCCGTTTTCTCGCAATTTTAATGCGTAACATAGAAGCTTATAAATGAACTAGTAAATGGGTGCTTGCATAATGCAAGCAAAGAAAATTATCAAGGGATACTACCCTGTGTTATCGGTCTTAATGTTATATTTACGTTTCTTTTTAATTATGCCATTCTCTTTAGCATACATAGTTTTAAATCTAAGATCGAGATTCATTAAATAATATAATAATAGAATAACTGCTTCACGTTGATTTGATACGGGAGTTTTGGAGTTGAGTCCTTAATGAATAATTAAGGGAATAAGCCAAAGTAAAATTAGAATAAAAATCTGCATAAAATAAAAATGCTAGAAATTGATCGACGATTCGTTACCTGTGGTATGTGCTCGGTTTAGTGCAAGACATACTCCAATTGAATCCTATGGCAACGGTGCCTGCTTCTAGGCAGATCTTCATATGATGATGAGGACAATATTGATGGAGTGCGGAATATTATCAAATATCATTTCCGGTGACACTAACACCCTGATATTTTCTGAGGAACGTACTCTTCCTAGCACGACATACAGCTGGCAATGTGAAAACACGTCGCTTCTCAAATCAATTCCTACCTTTCTTAGTTTTGGATTTCAGTCCTCAATGAAAATGTACGGTAAAAGGTTTCCGCGGCGATCGGCTGATTCCGTGGTATCTCTTTCGGGATCCCACCGCGATGAATGTTGCAGCGGCGACGACGACGATTTAATGTGAATTCGTAAAATTAAATTAAAGAAATATGCTTAAGAATTTTAAGTTAGAATAAAAATCTGCATAAGATAAAAATTCGGAAAATAAATTGTTGATTACCTGTGTAGTATTCGGTTCATTGAAAGACATACTGCAAAATAATCCTGTATTCATTAAATGGCGTCTACCACGACAATGAGCTCCGTTTCTAATTAAATAAACAAATATACAATAGGCAACGTAAGTATGTAAATAGTTTCAAAGAACGTAGAAAAAGAACTTTATTCTAAAGCCCGTTTGGAGAAGATGTGAAAATAATATTCATACAATGATACATGCAGAAATTGTTTTTTCTAACCAAGAATTATCCAGCGTAGAACAACGTAATCAGAATGTCGTTGAAGGAAATCAGTGAATTTTATGTGTAGATTTCTGTTTTTCATTTTGATGAAAGTTGAATTACGTAATATACTACGTACTAATTGTGTACTACGTATTAATTAAAAAAAACGTAGAAAAAGAACTTAATTTTAAATTCTCTTTAGAGAGTATGCTACAATAATTATATGTAATTAAAATAGAAAAGAAGAAATATAATAGGCATATAATAAAAAGCACAGAAACTCACACACGAAAAGCAATCCACCATATACGTAGAACAACGATATCGTAACATCGTTCAATGATACCAAGTAATTCCTGAGTAGATATTTGTTGTTCAATTAGATGAAAGTTACAATGTCTTGATATTCAATGACAACATGTTCCTTCAAAAAAGACGGGAAGCAATGGGTTTGGTTGCCGGTATGAGTTTTTCGGTGGCAATATATAACAATGTATGTAGTATGAAAGTGAAGCATACATGAGATGTTTTAGTCTGAGTTCAGAATATGATAAATGTATTTGGTTAAGTGAGCTATGAAATAAAATATTGCTAAACTATAATTTTCGTGAAACTAATGATTCGTAATGCTTGTAGTTATGTTATTTCTAAAGATTGTCGTTAAACCTTTTAATTTACATTAATATCCCTATTTATTAATTTATATTAACATCTATGTACTTCATTCTCAAATAATCTCACTACTTACATGACTTTTCCGATTATCTTCGTTGATAAATGTTCTCGTATCCTCTACATAAACTTATGTTATCACAGTATATATTCCCGAATAATTCATTGACCGTGCAGATATTCACTGTCTACTTTAACGAAATTTACATTTTTCAGCATTCAGTAATAACATGTATCGAAAGAAAGATTTAAAATAATTAAAAATGCATCAAACCTTTATCATGGCGTATGGAATTAGTATTGTAAACAAATTTGTTTTCGATTTAAACAATGGTCGTTGTCATAGCTTTAATATTCGAAATGAGAAAAAAATTACGCAATAAATTGGCGTTCAAACTAAAATTTTGCGAATTTCGTGTCGGAATGTTAAAATCGGTCGCAAGAATAGAAAACTTTAATCTTTTAGACGTAATATAGACCAAGTCCAACTGCCGTACGCCTACTTTTACATATTTTAATTAACGAAATAAATTTGCTCTGCATGACCATTTTTCGTTTTTCCCGTTTAAATACATTGAAAAATATAATCCTTTCTGGTCTCAAACCTAGGACAAAATCTGTAGATTTTCGATTTTTTCCCAACTCGACTGTCAATTATAAATCTCTCTTGAAAATTTCAGCCTTCCAGCTCGATTAGAAATGCCCAGGAATTTGTATGAATGAGTCGGATTTGCAGCTTTATATATAGTAATGGAATTTCAGAAAAAGTTTCACAATTTTATTTTCTGTTGAATTTAGATTTTTAACTTAAATTTTAGAGGTAGACAGCATGCTGTTATTTTATTACAGAGTCGAAATTAATAATATTTTTTGGCGATATTTTGATGGAAAGTGCGAACTTCCCGATGTATACTAATTTTAAGCGAACTTGCCGATGTGGATAAGAATTGCAAGAAATAAAAGTTTCGAAGAAAATTGTTATCAGCAATTCGGCCGGGTAAGAAATTCCACTATTGAGAAATTTTTAATCACACAGGAACTATGATAGCAGAAAAAAAATGTCATTTAAATAATTGCTACTTCGGAGGCATTTAATGCTCTGGAAATTCTATGCGAAGATAAGCGTCGTAGAAAACTGCTGACTACCGTTACTGATCGCAGATTATTATATTATCTACAGCATTTTCTTATAATACTTGGGGAAATTACGTTTTTCGGTTCCAGCATGTCTTTGGGTTAACATGTATTTGCCAAACAGAGATGTATACAGGTTATATCCCACCATATATCATCCGATCTGTATATTTTTGAAAAAAGTTGTGTGTATAAAAATTGAAGCCAGACACATCCTCTATAAAACTGAAAAAGGAAACGTTCCTAGAGTAAACTTTACAATTTCATAGCGGCTAACCCCTGATTTTTTGTGAAAAATAGCTATTTTTGATACTTTAGGGCTGATTTGGTTGGTCTTAACTTTATCTGATAGAGCTAAAACTTGGACAATCTCATGTTTATTCCAATTTTGAACTTCAAGAAGGTTTCCTTTTTTTGCAACCACCCTAATGTATATGCATACTTTTAAGCAGTGTCGGTCTCTGTGGCATACAGACCTTGCTATGCCGAAGTCCCCGATCCGAATACTGGTTAGCGAATGGTTGTTTGGTTCTGTCTCTGAAAACGCTACTTATAAAGTTGATCTTACATTGATCACCTTCGTCTAAAATTCGCCCGACAAATGCGTTATAATTATCATTATTTACTTAAACCATCATGTTCATTTCTTACCGCATAATTACAGCAATAGCTTCCTTATATCCAGAATATTCTCCATGATCTCCCATCTATCACAAATGACTTCCGCCTCAGAGATCCATATTTTTTCCACTTCATTCTTAAAACGAGTGAGGTAAAATAACTATCTATAAGTGCTCAACCCTGTTTATACTTAAAATTTAATTATGACGTATACATGCTTATTCGTACCGAAATAGGATTTTATAGCACTAGGAAAACCGAAGTTGTTGGGAAAAGCACGCAATTATCACAAAAGAAATCTTGGCGCCGAGATAAAGCAAAATGCGTTCCAATCAAGGAAAGATGCAGGTTGTAAATCCCCGTCAAGGACGATGAAAGATTTCAAAAACGTAACCCCAAAACATTCTCGCCGGAAATTCCGCTCAAGGTTATTAAAAGCATCGTCATGATTCGATAATACGTGCCTCTTCTGCTAATAGCACCCATCTTTTCCTCGATTCAATCCTTCTCGACCTTTCCTCGCCCTTACTCCATAAGCGTGACCACAACCGAACTGGAGGATGCCCCTCTCATAAATGCGTACCACGTGCAAGTGCTGCCGTAACAGTGAGAGACGCTTCTGCAGGTGGTACACTCATATATTTGTCGATGGTCGCAGCATCGAAGCACCTTCATTGAATATTATAGTGTAACTTAGCGGACGAGGCTCATGGCGGTTTCTCACAAACATTTAGAATATTTGATAGAAAACTTCACTATTAAAACAATGAGATACACACGAAAAGATCCCATGCTTTATCGGTGTATCTCATTGCAGGAATTCTCTACGAGTTTCCAACCGGGTCGGCTGAACGGATAAAGCCGACGTTTCGGCCGTTGTCTTTTGTGAAGTTACCCTGAAGATGGCTGCGGAGACAGCGATCAAAAAGTCGGTTTTATCAGTTTAGACATCCCGGTTGGAAACCTGCGAATAATTCCTGTAGTGAGATACGTATTAAATGAGTTTCATATCCAATCTCTTTTACTACGATTATTTAGTGAAAAAAAAACTGTATACTCTGCAGCATCCAAGGAGAAGATTCATTGTATCCTTAAATCTTTGATATAAATAACAGACAATATTTCTGTTTTATCGGTGAATACTAAAATCATCTCTAAGATATATAACTACATGGCAATGTCATCTCTCATGATACACCTACTGCATCACTGCACCAATTGGTGGTGTATATCCAAAATTCAAGGTTTTACGATTCAAACTCTGTTCCCGCTGTACCATTTCCTTATTATTTATATCCACAGCAGTTGGAATGACCACCAGATATTCCAATCTTTTACAAGAGTTAAAGACAACGTTTCCAAATAAATAAATATTGAATATATTTAATTGAACATCGCTGATCAGCATCTCGAATTGAAATAATTTCATCCGAGGAACTACGCGATAAAGATTTTTGTAAGAAATTTAGCATATGAGCATATATTCCTGAAAAACTCCATATAAATCAAAATTGATTTAAATATTCCGTAATAATCAATCAACGGTGCTAACCTCTTCATTAATCGCTATGAAAGAATTTGATGTTTGACATATTAGTTTTAAAAGCTTATTTTAATATACAAAATGGCTATCCAGATGCATCGGTCTCTTCTTCAGAAATTTTCTTCTTCCTCGGTATGAACGAACCAAAGTCGTCATCAATTCGATGGCATCCAGCCTTCCTGAAACGTGAGTTGGCTGCCGTACAAATAAATTATATCATTACGGAAGAAGTGTGTTGCTGGTTTCTCGGTAGATTGATGCATCGATATCATATCCTAAAGATCTTAGCGGGAACTTACATATTTCAGATTGATTAACTCGTAAATGTTTCCGTAATTAAGCTTCGTTTTGGGCGTCATAGTGTAATTAACGAAGCGGTCAATCGGATTGCGTGCTCACTATTTTTCTTGTCACCCTTCCAAAGCCTTTTCCCTAAGAAGTTTCTCTCGATTGCGACGCGGTATTTCCCGAACGTGAGACCGCATATGAAAACGGTGACATCAGAAGCCCAAGTTTTATTGCAAAATATGGAATCGAATCAGGAAAAATCTTCCAATTTCCGTCTTTCTTTTAGCAATTCATCCATCCTAATGATATGCTTGTTTGCCGAAATATGCTATATTTTTTTAACTTTTGGAATAATTTCAACATCATAATATATCAGAGGACAATGTAAAGCAATTAGAACTTCATAAATAGTTAAAAATTTAGAAATGTCCTCTTTCTCAAGTTTCAGTCTTGGCCAAATAAACTCATATTATGGTTATTTGAAGTCATGAGTGGTCTCCGATCAACATTAAATAGAGGGGAAGACAAAGAGAAAAGATGTTGATGACTTTCAGAATGGGGTAAACTATCAGAAAAGTGAAGGGTATGGCGTAGTATAGGGATTTTTGAATTTGGATGCACGTGAACCTACGGAAAGGTAGAACACTGATGTATGTTAATAAAGGATTAAATCAATGGTTTTTAGTATTTCCTGGGTCCGAAAATCCGAAATAAATGTTGTTAATAACAAATGGTGAGGAGGTATGATTGGGAGAGTTGAAGTTCTTCACCCTCCACTACCCTTATCCAACCCGCCAAGATCCTCAAGTATTCATAAAAATGGCTCATTTTTAGTAACGTAGATAATATATAAAATATAATCTAAATAAAATTGATGATAAACATTAATAGAAGATGGCCTCTTTATAGACCGAAACTGGAAATATTTGTGGAAGGTATGAAGTATTCAGATTAATAATTTTCTCATGGTGCCAACAAGGTACGGCCAAGACAAAATAATGATCGATTAATCAAATTTTAGTTGGTAAAATTTTGAAAGATGACGTTTATCAAAAGAGAAACTCATGGCAGCCCGGAAAATCATCAATATTATGTAATAATATTATTATATAATATTGTAATAATCACAAAATATTGATTACTAAGATCTTTCACTATAGCCTAGAACTCTATGGAAATTAATTCTTTTATTTCGATTTAAAACTAGGGAAAAAGGGAAATCACGCAGAGGTTTTAGTTACGCAGTCGTTTTCTTACAGGTTGAAAGTAGAATTTAATAATGACGCAGTGGGGAAAGCCTGCGAGAGAAATGCGTCCGAGGTAGGGGAAATACCGAATCTTTTTTTACTTGTATAAAATTGACCGTTACCAAAGGAATCGGCCATAAATGGGATTCTTGGAAATAATTGAGTCAGAGGTGAAGAGGAATGGCTAGACGGTGTAGAGATTAGCGTATAACGTGATTGGAAATGCAAGAGATTGCCTTGGGAGTTCAAGGACTCGTTATAAAGATATGCGAGGTATTTAAAAAGGCAACGTGGATACAACTGATGATGTTGATGAATGAGAAAGTTTATCTCACGGTCAGGGGTACCATTTCAAATTGATTACTTGCAGTGATTGATCTGGAATAAACTCATGTTACCTAAACTAAAATGCTTTTTAATTATTGCAGCCCGCACTTGATCAACGTTTAATTAAATGTGGAAAGAATTGATGAGTTAATCCTTTAAATACTCTCAAATATGTATATATACAAAAGTTTTTCTATCTATTTATATTCACATATATGCAAGTTTTTATGCATATAAAACCATTGACGAAAGGTTAGATGGAAGAAGAGACTTTTTAGTCTCAATCTCGCCTTTAATAAAGACCTTAAAGACCAAAATATACTATTCTCAGTAATCCTTTTGGGGGTAAGTTAGTGAATAACCTCTTTTATTTTAATCGCGATTAAATTCCAACATACACGCAATTTAAAAAAAATCAAGAATCCTATTCTAAGTTTTGGTTGGTTGAAGGATGTTAATAAGGCTGAGGTATTCCATAACTAGAGTAAAAATAATGATTTATTTAAATGTTTACACCCAAAAGGAGAGAACTTTATGTTTCGTAAAAATTAAAGAGCTAGTAATACTTTTATTTACATGAAACTTACGCCTTTTCAGGACGATTTGAGAGAAGCGAATTTTGGAGTTGGATTCTGAACCTTAAAAATTTCTCTGATGAGAGAATAATTTGCAGATAAAATTTTAGGAATAATTTTAATGAAGCATTCCTTTAAAATGTTGATCACAAGGATAGGCTAGTGACTGGGATTTGATTTCGGGTTTATTCATTATATAAAAAAACATGGAGGCTATCGAGCTCGGTTATGCCTTTCGGTTTGTCACTACCGTTTGGAAGTATTTTTGAATGAAATTAGACGGATCTTAACTTAGGAGCACTCATTCACATGCGTTTAAACTGATAAAGAAATGTATTTAATTTGATAAAAATGATTATGATTTGCTCAAAGAATAGTCGGGATTTTTTACAGTAATATTTAAATACAACCGGTTTCGTTTAAAGAATTGGCGCAAAGAGCAAACGCAATTCACGCAAAGAGATGCCAGTATCTAATTGATGCGACATAGCGTAACCATGGAACGAAGCAGAATATGTTTAAATTGTCTTCGTATAATATAGTATTCTGGTAGTACTCAAATTACTCAAAATTCTCAGTTTTTATTGAGGAAAATACTGTTGAGTTTTTCCAATATGGAGATACCATGGATTTATCATAAAAACAGTTGAGTATTAATCATCATCCTAATTATAGTGTTGTAATTTTTTTCCCTTTTGCGTTCGCTAATTAATCTAGCGAAGCCGTTTGATGTCTTTCATGGCAGAAGTCCTAATCGCTTCGACTGGATACAGCACAAAGAGCTTCCTTTGGATGCAATGATACGTTACTGACTGATCTTCCCTTTTAGGAGCACAAGCACCTCGCACGCACTCTCTTAGAAGCGGTTACGCCATTATCAAAGAAAATAAATTTCTGCGATAGCTTTCTTACTATGGAAGGGGGATTAAATATCCCTATAATTTATTTTTACATCCCATGGCAAGGGTGTCCAATCTGTAGTTCAAGGGCTGTATGGGCCCCTTTTTAATCTGTTTCGTTCAGCCAAGTAACCAATTATTTTCTAATAGTTTCATGTATACAATTGTCTACCATAGTTTAAAATGTGGAGCTGATATAAGTAAATTTAAATATTAAATATTTAATACTATTCGTATCTTGACTTCAGCAGAAAACAAAAAGCCTATCAGAAAGTTAATACTATTTAAATATTCAAAACCATTTGTGTCTTGATAAGAGATTACCCATAAAGTACGATAAGGTCAAGTGAGAAGACATGTACGCTATGTACATGTGACATGTATCTAATATAGAGAGCTAAAGAACTAAACTCAATCAATTTCAGGCTTGACTAAGTGAAAGCAAACAGTGGACACAAGTAAAAATAAAATAAAAGAAACTGATACACATCCACAAGTTAACTAACTTGTGGATGCGTTTCAGGACAAGACTTGTAAAAATAAATTAATTTTATCAAGCTAAAGGACTAACTAAAATAAATATTTGAAGGGCTTTGGCAAAAATTCAATTAGACGGAGATTCTTCAGATATCAGAGAGATTAATAGACTATTTATTCGATGATCAACATTAATATACTATTAGAGAATTAAAAATGTCCCTATAATTCTGGCTCGGGAAGGAAAATAAAAATATACAATCTTTGTAAAGGAAGAGCCACAGGGTTCTTTGAAACAGAAAGGAAAGAAACAGGAGACATTATGGGGCCAAGATCACCAGATAGTGAGATTTGAAGGACCGTGAATGATATATGAGGCCATAGGCATTGGTAGTATTGCGATAGATTTCCGTCCGACTGCCTTATTCACTGAAACTAGATCTGCTAGCTATGAGGACTGCTCTAAATGTTCCTACATTAAGGGAAACAGCCTTTATATCCTCTTCAAAGATTGCAATGAAGTTATGCGGAATGAAAATGTATTCATTATATTGTTAATATTCTCTGTCCTAGGTTCAATTTCTGTCATCGCGTTTAGATCTATTTGCATCAAAGATCTCCATCGCTCAGGTCCCGGCCTTTTACAGTCGGCACAAAATTTTCTATAATTGAATGAAAACTTTTTAAATTTTCCAGAAAAATTTTTAAAATTACTATCCGAAATATTTTTGTTTTTAATATGTAAGAAATAGGACAAAAGATTATTTATTTGGTAATAGATATATAAGATTATTTTTAAGTCACACAGAATCCTCCAGATGGATTTCATATGAATTAATTAATTTAATATAGGCCCCCCAACCTGGTGTACCCGTACTCCCAGCGAAGGGAATTCGGTGAATAATAATTAAATAACTATACCATGCTATTAAATAATAGGGATACTATAGTACACAGCTATAATTTTAAAATATTTTATGTTGGTTCTCCCAAGCATAATTCAACATGCTATTCCATGGCGGTGTTGTGATTAAATTTTAAAATTTAATCCTAATTATGGTAAATAAGGGTAAAGGTACGAAATAACTCAATCAAAATTCACTGTGGATACGAGAACAATATAGGTTTGGAGCCCCTGTATTAATAGCTCATTTACGCTTTACCTGATCCCACATATTTTTCAAAGACTTTATCTAAGGTCAGTTCCGTAATTTAATATCGCTATAATGACAACGGTATATCTTACATTTTTGTATTATAATGTAGTGACCCTTAAAATATTTTATCTCATTCTACCGAAATTGATCTGGGAATCTTTATTGACAAATATTCCAAAATCACTTTCTCGAAAAATCAAAAGGATTATGACGTAGAATTAAAATTTGAGGAATTTAAACAGATTCATAATAAAATCTTTCATCACACATCAAGAAGTAATACAGATACGACCAAGGTTTCGAAGCGATGCTACATCATCAGGTCAACCTGATGTAGACCTGATGATGTAGCTTACGAAACCTTGATCGTATCTGTATTATTTCTTGTGGAGTAGTAAAAGTGTTTATCGTGAATCTGTTTATTGTTAGATGCTACCAGGAAGTGAAACCTATGTCTGCCTTATTTATTGAGGAATTTAATTAGAAGATGTAAGTTTCGCAGTTTTTATAGATGAGGGCTTGGTTGACATCAAAGAGATGTTTATTCAATTTTTCCGGGGATTCGAGGTTAGGTAAATTTTTGACGCGTTCAGCTTTTCCGAAAGGGGTCGCAGATTCGATTCCCGGTGGGGGGTCATATTTACATAATGACCCCAACTGACGAAGCACTTAAAACAATACCACTATAACTCAGAGCATCCGTAGAAGCTATTTCGGTATTAAGCTAAGTTCGGTAATCCTAGCTCTGCCTTCTTTACAGTATTCTTTTTAGAGGTTATGAGAACATCTCCGAATATTCGGGAAGGAATTGACGTTTCGGAAAGTTCCTATTATCTCGTAAGGGCATGAAGGAACCCAAGTTTTAGTCCTATGACGAAGTAGAGTAATGATTGGCAGAAATTGAAAAATCATCGAGGTTCGAACACGGTGTACTCTCCCATTCATTTTGCATCGAGTAACATCGACCTTTCTCGTTTAGCCTTCGAAGTGAGAAAATTGAGTACTCAGGGCCGGCTTCGGAGAGTAGGCAATTGAGACGTCAGTGTCTAAACATCGGAGTAAATTATGAACCTCTGCTTTCACATAATTGGAAAACTTGGAGTTGAATATTGCCTTGAACAACGAGGACTTTGACAGCTATCGGGTCCTAGATTGTTTCTTTGCTAATCAAAGCGATTATGTTAAAAGCTCTGTAGCTCTTATGTTTATTTTTCATCAAAGCGGCTAGACTTAATTCGTACACGATTTTTGTTTTCCTTGCGTTTATTCCAACCAGACACAGCTAGATTTCTTCCCATTAGCCTTAAAACATGCGTTCCTTAACAATGCTTTGCTCCCTATCTCGAAATGAGTATGCCTTAACGATCTCTGAAAGATTAACCATCCGAAATCTGAATGCCCGGGTATTGTCTGAAGGTCAGCTGTTCTTCATCGCGTGCACCGAGATATTAGTTGTACGTAAACAAGTTACTTACCAGAAGAGAGTGGTCTCCCGGTGAACATGCAGAGTGGCGCGCTGCAACGTCTTTCACAACCTCAGGTCCGCGGTCGAAAGCGTTCTCAGCCTCGAAGCATTTTGACGTCCCCTTTAGTTGTGTTGAAGTAGGCGGGGCTCAGGTGAGGTTTCCGGGGCTAGTTGGATTTCTCTCGGTAGATGGCAGCAAATCTGCCTCTCTTTCCTGTCATCTCTTGAGTATGTCCAGAACCTCAAGGGAGACATGAAGATGTTAAAAATACGAGCGCATTTTGAACTGGTATTTTCTAACTTCCAGGTAGTATCGCTTTTATCCGAAGCTATTGGGATTTTTCACTTATCTTTTGTAATATGGAGATACCACGACTAACAAGGAATTCTGTCGACTAATTTTTCGACCGGGGGATGACTTTTTTATTATTAATATACAATTCTTTATTAGGCGAAGTTAGGTCCATGTGGGCCTCTCTTGCACCTAACCTCTGGAGTCACATTAGTTAGGACAATAATACAGTAGAAAGATATATAAAATACATAAAAATGTATTATTTTTATTATTAATTTACAAATTAATACATGTTTTTTTACATGATAAAAGTAGTACAAAAAGATTATGAACGTAACATAGCCAAAAGATACAAGATCTTGTCTGTCTATAAAGTGAAATTTAAATGTATTAAAGAAATTACATAGAAAGTAATTAGGAAAAGGAGACAAATAAGTATATGGAACATAAGAATAATACAGTAAATACAACTTTTTGAAGACAAAATATATAGCACAATATGGTCACCATGTATATGTATAATATAATGTATACCATGTATGTGTAAAATATAATATAATATATTATAATGTATACATGATTCATCTTTGGAGAAAGTTATACGATCCAATAAACATAAAAATACAATACAATAAAATAGTTGTACAATCAGGTTTTGAATTTATATTTGAAATACATATTTAAAAGTAAACACAGGAAATAAAAGTATGGGGGCGTCTAGAAAAACTACTCTGCTGAAAGCATTCAGAGAAAAGACCACTGTGCGGGAATGTACTCACACAAGAATGGGAATAAAAATCGCGAAAACACAGATATGAAAAATTAAAAACGGGTATATCACGAGTCGGAGTCTTTGGTTTTAATGTATCAGTCCTGTCCACTGACGAACTGGCATGAGATTTACTTAATGGTCAAATACGGATGCCATATACCCGAAAAGATGTCATGTATGTACCTTTACGTACTCGAAATATCAATACGGATTCGGCTAATGATTTTTTTTTATTAGTCGATGCGTTCGCTTTTATAGTCCATTACTCTTATTGAGGCCGAAACTCCGCTGAAGTTGAATATTGGATAACTGAATAATACATAATAAAATATGTGAGACAGCGCTTACTAAGGTGGAGCCATGAGCAAATAGCTTTCCCTCGGTGAAATTAGTCGACCGCATCGGACTCGAGATCGCAAATGAACTATACACGTGAACAAAAACAAAAAACAGACATAAAAACATCATATTACCGGCTTATCGTCTATGTTTTATGCAATCTTGAATACTATATACTGTATGTAATGTATCCATAATGGTTTTTCATAATATATATTTATATGTCTATCATTGTACCGTATGGATGTAAATCCATGTAATTTTTTATTTTTCCTTGTTTTATGTTATTATTTATATGGATATCATTTTTAAAAATGTTAATCCACTATCCTTATTGATGTATCGGATATTTGTACTAACTGGTAGTGTATTAGTATATTTTTTCATGTTCTTTTTTTCTCATCTTTTAGTTATTACTATCGGTAGGTTTGCGTAGATTTTTCACACCCCCCTTCTTTGTGGGTGTTTTCCTGTAGTGGATAATTTTTCCTACGAATATCTTAGGTTTATTACATCCACGATTCTTCTAATATTTTCTCGTTATATGCTTTTCTCTATAATTTAATTATTCTATAATTTTTGCCGATGGGTTTCATGGAGGAAAAGACTTTTAGTCTCAATCTCGCCCTAATAAAGATGATTATTAATATCATCTTATTTGCTGTCAAAATAAGCATTGTGGCGATTTTATGGTCCTATTTTAGTGGAGGCAGAATAGGTTCAACTTATCCTTTTTGGTTTATCAAGCTGAAAATTGGTGGAGATGTTCTTTGAACAGCCAAAAGCAAAATCTCAAAAATCCCAAAAAATCCCAATTGGGCAACATGCCTAAATATTTAAACAAAAGTCGCCATCTTGGATTTTCGACCTTGCATCATATTGAACGGTATATCTCCGTATCTAATGGTGATAAAGACACACGGTTTAATTTAAACTACTTACTAAAGTGTAAACTAGACCCATGGTATTTTATATTGAAAGAAAAATGAGTAAATCTAAAGCTACACACGAAAAACAACTCGTCTTAGGGTAGCTTTAACGGGAAAATCAGCGTTAAATGTCGATTTTCGACCTTTTATTATCATTAAATCAAAAAATATATCGAAATAAAAGTTGTAGAACACATCAAAAGGCTTCAGAATGTTTTACTATTATCTCCGTAGTCCAAAAATTGTAGCTTCTACGAAGCGCCAAACACGTTCGCACACTCAGCAGATGACCTCTAACGCGGAGCGCCTATGTGCGAGTATCCATCAAAACACCGATTATAATGCCGGAAAGTATATTCTTATTCCTATATTCCTTATATCCTTATGTTATATTATATGCTATTGAATTGCTATGACTATGATATAACTATTCAAAGAATTAACCAAATATTTTCCCAAATGGAAAACTAACGAAAATGATTTATAAAAATAAGGCGATAATATAAAAGGATAAAAAATTACAAGCTAACGACTATAAAGTGGAAATATAACCGGAAGAATTAATACTATCGAAGGAAAATTATATAAAACCTTTCTAAACACTAACAACAATAAACCAACATAAGAATAGAAATAAAAAACACTATGTCGAAAATTCTACTTGAGTTTTAATACACGATCGGTTTCAGAAAATTCTGTCCATCATCAGGTAAAGAGACCACAACTCCAGTGAATATATACAAAACAATGGCCAATGAGCAAGCAAGGTCTGAGATGGGAGGAAGGGTTAAGGATATTAGGTCAGGGAAGCAGCTGGAGGAGGCAAATAGTTGATAAAAGTAGGGAGTGGTTAGGAAAGAGGTGAATGTTAGTTAGCGTATAATTATGATGTAAAATTTCTAATTCCTCCAGGTAGTTTAGCTTATTTCCTTGAGAATGGCTATGGAGGAGGGTGTTGGTAAAGTCTGAATGGTGTTTATTGTCGAGTAAATGTTTAGCGAAATGTGATCACTGGAACCATTGAGGAAAGACTGTTTATGTTCTTTTGTTCGAATGTGTAAATTTCTACTGGTTTGGCCTATGTATATTGTATTACAGTCTTTACAATTTAATTTATATATACCAGATTTGCGTGTTTTATCGAATTTATCTTTATTGTTTAAAATAGTTTTTCATATGTTCTGCGTTGTATAGAAAGCGGGTCTGATGTTAGAGCATTTAAGAAATTGGCAAGATGATAACTGATGTGGCCGAGGAAAGATAATTTCCCCCAACGTTGTACTTCCGTGAAAATGGAGCAATCGGAATATATCCTAAAAATGTTTTGTTTTATTTGTCCATGTGAAAGTATGATATCTATAAGTTTTTCGGAATAACCATCGGAGAGAGCCATGCATTTTATGGTTTTTAGTTCCCGAGAAACGTTTGATGGAGAGAGGGGGATATTTAAGAGGCGATGAATAAAACTATGAAAAGCTGCGTGTTTATGTGTGACTGGATGATTAGAGGTTGCATGAATTGTGTGGTTCGTATAAGTCGGTTTTCGATAGATAGAATATTCAATTGAATCTGCATTCTTTAAGAGAGTTAAGTCTAGGAAGTTCAAATTGTTGTTATTCTCTATTTCTAAAGAAAATCTGATTTTACTGTGTTGTTGGTTTAGGTGTGACAGCTATTCAACTGTCTGTGGGATCCATTCCAAATACAAAGGACATCGTCAACATATCTCATTAATCTCAACCACAAGAAAACGGGTTTTCGTCATTCTGGGAATTTGTAAATAAATTATTCTCAAAATTATCTAAAGATATTTCGGCTAAAATTGGCGAGAGGGGAGATCCCATTGCTAGACCATCGGGTTGATTAAAAAAAGATTTTTCAAACAAAACTAATTTTGCGAAATACATAAATCTGTCAACAGTAAAATATCGTGAACAACATTTCTGTCCAAGTTTTTGTCGTACAATAATTTTTCCAACAGCAACGACACCTCTTTCCTAGCGATTTTTGTAAATATGTTATTAACATCAAAAAAACAATTTTTTAGTTTGTATATAATTTCAAATTTTTTAGTCTATTAGCAAGGTCGATGGAGTTTCGGATACCATATCTAGGTGAAAATAGGGTTAAGTTTTAAATAAGTTCATTCACTATAGAGGCCAGTTTGTGGGTTGGGGAGGAAACACATGAAATAACTGGGCGGATGGGGATATTAAGTTTATGTAACTTTAAGAGAGCGTATAATCGTGGAGGAAGAGGATTTGGATTAATTATTTTATAATAATCCTTGGGTTTTAGCACAGTTGTACACTTTTTCACTATTTCTTTCAATTTTTTATTTAGTTCGTTGGTAGGGTCGTTGATTTTCAATATATGGTTGTCTTCTATGAAGGTTTGTACTTTTTGAGTGTAATAACTTTTGTCTATTATGACAATGCACTTTCCTTTGTCGGCTTTGGAAATAACGAGATTTTCATGTTCCACAGTATTCATGATGATAAGTAAGGTTTTCTGGGAAGTAAGTTTACGGGGAAGTAAGAAGGCAACACTAGATTTTTCAGATTTTAACTGATGGTATGGGTGAAGTTATGTTTTAAGGAACGATTATTCCCTTGATGGTTGAAAATATATTCACAATCAGCTATCAGATTCTTAAAATCGTTACCGTTATAATGGCTAGAATTAAAATTCAGGCCTTTTGATAGGAAGTTGACTTCGTTATCAGAAAAGTTAACGTAGGATAGGTTTTTCACTCACTGGTAAAATACATGCTCTGTGGGAGATAGTTTTGAGGAAAATCGGCGGCAGGTGGAATCATCCTACGTAATTACTTCTGGGATAATCTGGTGAGTTTATCGCGGAGGGTATTTAACTTCTTAAAACAGATCTCACTGGCAAATGTTCTCACCTTATCATCGAAGCAAGCCCATTCAATGGGATAAAGGGATTCCAAAGGAATTTTACGCAGGATGATTCCATTTTTGGAATCTAGAACTCGTTCAGACCGGAAAATGACTGCTGCGCAGCTTTTGGTTTCATTATTTGGCATTTATTCGTTTTTTTAAGTTCCTAGAGTGAGTTTGTGCGTAGTTCTTAGCGTTCCTTTAAGTTTTGAATGCCTAGTGTAGGCTTGGGTTTGTGACTTGTAAGTGCTGTGTTACTGTATGTTTCTTTGTGGTGTGGGTGCCATTCACGTATAAGCATGGCTACTTCAGTGGAGGTTGTGTGCTCTATTTGCAAAAGCGTGGTTTTGGACAATGAAGAAACGGCTGTGGTAACGATCCGGTCTTTGATTTTGGTATGGTTCGGATCCGAACGATTTAGATGAAATGAACGAGGAAGAAGAAGACGACATTACTCCGCATTTCGATATCTTACCTCATTCTCGCCAAATTGAAAACTCGCCCGAGGATGCAAACATCAAGAAAAACATTCATCCAAATTAATGGGGTATCTTTCCTTTTATTAAATTTTATCTCACAAAGTTATAATTATTAAAAGCTTAAATATTTTATTAGTAAAATTATTTACTTGTAGGAATAAGAATATACTTTCCGGCATTATAATCGGTGTTTTGATGGATACTCGCACATAGGCGCTCCGCGTTAGAGGTCATCTGCTGAGTGTGCGAACGTGTTTGGCGCTTCGTAGAAGCTACAATTTTTGGACTACGGAGATAATAGTAAAACATTCTGAAGCCTTTTGATGTGTTCTACAACTTTTATTTCGATATATTTTTTGATTTAATGATAATAAAAGGTCGAAAATCGACATTTAACGCTGATTTTCCCGTTAAAGCTACCCTAAGACGAGTTGTTTTTCGTGTGTAGCTTTAGATTTACTCATTTTTCTTTCAATATAAAATACCATGGGTCTAGTTTACACTTTAGTAAGTAGTTTAAATTAAACCGTGTGTCTTTATCACCATTAGATACGGAGATATACCGTTCAATATGATGCAAGGTCGAAAATCCAAGATGGCGACTTTTGTTTAAATATTTAGGCATGTTGCCCAATTGGGATTTTTTGGGATTTTTGAGATTTTGCTTTTGGCTGTTCAAAGAACATCTCCACCAATTTTCAGCTTGATAAATCAAAAAGGATAAGTTGAGCCTTTTCTTGCTTAAAATGCCTCCACTATTTGTGTATTTTAAGAATGGGCCTTAGATTTCATTTTGGATGATGAATATTTTCAATGATGTCTCCGGAAGCATGTTTTTCTTCAAACGAAGGAAGCACGAGCAGTCAAGCTCTCAAAAATTATAATAGTTAGTCATTTTTTGTCATTCGTATATTTATATAAATACGTTATGCTAAAGTAAAAGTGATCATTGAAAACTGAAAAATACTTTGCAAACCAGCCGAAAAACTTTGGAATCACCGAATATATATTTGATTGCTATTAAAAAATATTACGTGGAGAGTAAGTGATATATAACTCGTGATATTACTACTGCTATTATTCTGTTTAAGTTTCTAATTTCAATTTTTTAGACAAATGGGAAGAATCTGTGGCTATTTCAGGTTGTAAATTAAGAAAACAATCGTTGAGGCTATATGCCATCTTGTAGTGGAATTCTGAACCACGTTCATCGCCGCCTCCGGAATTGATTGGTCAAAGCGCCAATTTGAATGAATCGTCTTTTGAGACTGAGATTCAAATGAGAAAAATTCTTTTTTTTTGATAAATAATAAATAAATTTTGAATTTTTCTCATTTAAATCTCAGTTCTGTTATTAATTTATCTAGAACTTAACTATAAATGTTGTTCTTCATTTTCTAGAGATCTTTTAATTCTTCAAGTACCAAACGTATTAAAATAAATTTGGAAAAATATTAATTTTATCCAAATTTATTTTCATATTCATATCCATACTGAAGTCTACGTTTTGTCTGCATCATAATTTTCATTCATGCAGCTCTTTTCGTCGTACTACATGTTTTGTTGGTGTTTCTATTTTATCTTTCTTCTCGGCCATTCTCTCTCTTTTCCACCAAAACGTTATACATTTTATTATAAAGAAGTGAAAATATTTTGTCTAACCTTGAATTCTATACGCCATGCCACTCTTTAAGACTTCCTTGATAGTTTTAGCAATACCGATCATAATAACTCTGATGTGCTCATTCGTCATCATGGTGCCTAAATTTTAGACGAAACTAGTTGCTATATATATTTATTCTACATATATTGTAAGATTGGTTTTATTCGTCTAACAATTCTGACCACCATGGAAAATTCTTCCATAAATCATTCAGAATTCTATTATATGCCGCATCTATGTACTACGAAAGCGCAAGTTTTGTTACATTTGATTGACTAACAACAAATTATGCTAGAAGTAGACAATCGTTATTTTGTCTTGATGCTAGTATGTGGGAATGGGTGCTGTTTATCTTATATTTGTTTTACGTCAGAAAGCTTGTGCAGTACATCTGTTTGACACTTATCGCCTTGAAGTATCCTAGTGCAACGTCTAGCAAAACATTTTCAAATCACTCTTTCATAAAATGATGCAGGAATCGTTTATAAAATTTCTTTTAGACAATCATGGGGTCCCATGTAATGAAATGTCTAAGAATACAATATTTCTATCAAAACTATAACCCTCATAAATGTACACAGCATAATAATACAATGCATACATCGTATCAGAGGCGTTAGAGAGCTCAAGATATCTTAGGAATCTTGAAATTCACTGACCAAGTATGGTGGAAATAAACGCAGAAATTATATTTTCCACAAAGGTTAATTTTATTTAAAACTCTGCTATATAAAGAAAACCTTTGTGGAAAAAGGACAATACAGTGGTACCTCGAGATACGAGCAGCCTAACATACGAGTTTTTTGAGATACGAGCCGGAGCTCGGGCCATATTTTCGTTCAAGATACG
The DNA here is from genome assembly GCA_947579665.1 of Sympetrum striolatum. Lineage (NCBI taxonomy): Eukaryota > Metazoa > Arthropoda > Insecta > Odonata > Libellulidae > Sympetrum > Sympetrum striolatum. The sequence continues at coordinate 58,808,660 of OX388349.1, forward strand.
AGCTCAAATCCGAGATACGAGCCGTGTTTCCAAGCCAAGTGCAGCCAAGAAGGCAAAAACAAGTGATAATTAAATTTACGTAAATGCTAAGCTTAGTTTAAGTTTAAAGTTAAGTGCATTGTTTAAAGTTTTTTCTTTCATTTGAAATAAGGAAAGTGTAGTTTTAAAGTTACGAAAATAGTTTAAAGTTCTGAAAAAGCGCCGTTTACGTACGTGTCTAGAGTGCCTGCATCCCTTCCCCCCTCCCTCCTCCTCGCCGTTCACCTTCGTTAGCCTCACTCGCCTGTCTCCAAAGTAAGACTATTATGCTAAATAACTCTTTTATTTCATATTTTGTTATGTATTTGTTAATTATACATGTTTATTTGATATTTAAAAACATATATTTATTCATAATTTACAATGGTTTGGGGATTTTTCATATGTCCGGAACGGATTAAATCGAATTAAGTTATTTTAAATGGGAGAAATTCGTTTGAGATACGAGCTGATTGACTTACGAGCTCGATTCTGGAACGAATTAAACTCGTAACTCGAGGTACCACTGTATCTGAGTTTATTTCCACTTAGGAATCGTGCGATGCTAAGTACTCTAGAAAATAGCAACTTTAAATTTACGTATATAAGTTATACTATGAAAAACGGTTTAATGACCGTAAAATTATAAGTATTGTCTGAATTTTGGTAAATTTCATTTTAAAACAATTTTCTGCTCAATCAGCGACATCGCGCCGCGAGCCTCGTTATGCAACCTCGCAAACGTCAATAATTCTACTTCATAAGGGTCACTGAATGATCAATGGAATAGTGAGATTTTAATGAGTGAAGAAGGATTGACTTACGTTTCCCGACCAACTTACGTTCTGTGACCCACTCTACATTGACACCCACCGCAGACACCGCAGTGTCTGCTATATCCGCTTTTCGTTCTCGCCCTTTTGCTATGGCGGTATTTCCTTATCAAAGTTAATGAGTGATTCCAACGGGATGAACGGGCTTCAGAATGCTGCGTGAAACAGAAACTGCTGTGAAGTATGACCTCATGACTTTTAAGGATGATTGACGCACATAAGGCGAATCAATTAGAAGCATGTTATAGACTTAAGTTAGAAGAAGAAATGCAGTTCATCAAACGGTTATATCCACTGAGAAATTGTTTTTTTCTCTTTTTTCTTACTTAAAGTTACCTAAATGTCTATTTTATATACAATTTTGACTAGTAAATACTGTATGCATTATTTTGATACTGTTTTTTAATAATATTCTTTTATTTTTCCCTTTTCTCTTTTCTTATCTTTTAGCTTATACTATCGGTAGGTTTGCGCAGGTTTTTCACACCCCCCTTCCTTGTGGGTGTTTTCCTGCAGTGGATTTTTTTCCTAAGAATCTCTTAGGTGTTTTACATCCACAATTCTGTTAATTATTTCTACTTCTCATTTTATAATTAATGACGATGGGTTAGATGGGAGAAGAGACTTTTAAATCTCAATCTCGCCCAAATAAAGACGATTTATTATTATTATTATTATTTTTATTACTCGAGTTCTTGCACTTCTTCTGCTTTTACGCTGGAAAATTCACCTGTCCAGTAAACAGATAGTTCGGTCTAAGCTCAGACAACACGGAGAGAGAATTCACCCTAGCCTATGCGATCTAATTATCATTAGCTGATGAACTTGAGGAAAATGTAACTGGTTTGCAGTAATACTGCTATCTGTGGTGCGTCTATGGTGTATTCCTCTAATCCATGTTTCTCCATACTTGGACTTAAGTTGTTAGATACCAATCTTTCCACATATATTACGAATAGTATGGCCTAGATCCCGACTAATTTCCAGATATCTCTTAATTGCTACCCAATCTCTTTGTATTTGTCTTTTTTCCATCTCCGGTGTTCGTGGTTGTGAGACAGTGTAGTGAATACTGATGGAATTAAAATGCTAACATCTGACTGTTAATCAAACGTTTTCGCTATTTCAATTTCATTTTATTTAAAAATAAAAATGTAAAAATTACTATAAGAAGAAGTAGCCATTAGAGAAACCATAAAAAAACTTGCTTCGCAGTCATACAAACATTGTCTATATTAATATAAAAAGATTGAGTACTTGGAAGTTAAAATAATCGCGACATAACTGTTCTTGTCTGCACCAATCAGATAGGCGAAATGGGGATTTTTCAAACATTGAAAATATGAGGTTCAAATTCACCTCCGTTTTAAGGGATGAGGTATTTTTTGGTGAAGTCAGATCCTGTTAACAGCAGGTACATTACAGCCAGTATTTCTCTTTTGCGTAATACGTGACTTCTTTAAATGAACTGAAATTTCGTTGTATCACGAGCGTACCATTAATGAAACATTCCTCGTCAAAAATTCCGCACTCAAATAATTTTCTTAGTGGTCCAAAAGTTTTCGGAAATTTTGCTATCCTAACCATAGGCGACGCAAAGAATTAACTTCATTTATAAACCCAAAGGAAAAGCAAACATACGATTAAGTTAATTTGTAGGTGCGAAAATTTGAAAAATAGTCCTCACGAATGATATGTTAATATCTGTTACGTAAAATACTTCTGCTCGATCGTTAAAAATTTACACTCGTAGTTTTGGAATTTGCGGAATGTAATCATTGAATAGAAACGTGGAGTAAAAGATTTTATGTTTCGGATTTCAGTTTCTCGAGCCGTACCTTGAAAACCAGATATTCCTCGACTGTTTAAAACTTGTGGATAAAGTCTTATCGTTGCTCTGCAAGATGGAATGTCGGCAGAAGAAATAGTTAAGTCTGATACTGATGGAAATTGAATTGCTAAAGAGTAGCTCAAGGTATATTGCTAAGGAAATGAAATTGAGGAAACCGAGACATAATTTGTAAACTAAATAAAAATGTAAAGGAAAAGGTTTTACAGTGGATATGCATTTAGTTTTTTTTATGGGATATGAACCTCAATGTTACACGAGATGAAAACTCATGTATATCTGCTCTTAGACTCCGTTTTATAAAATAACTAGCTGAAGCACCCGTTGATTCTCAACGGGGAATATAGAAGTAGTTTAAATTCAAGTTGCCGGTCGTGCAATGCATAAAATCCCTTTAGAATACAGTCTAAAATCCCAAGCTATTCTTACTGTACAGGAAAATTTATTAGCTTGGCTCAATAATGGCATTGATCGTGAGGAGGATTGGCTGTTTACAACTTCAACAATTTATGATAATTCACGCACATTTTATCAAAAATCTCAAAATTTCGATGCGGAAACAATATTCCACAATATAAATTAGAATATTCATTTAATTACCGTTATTTTGCTTCTTGTTTCGACTCCGAACGACTATTTTTCTATTTTAATTCTTCAAAAGAAATATAGCCTGCTACCGATTAAAGTGAAGATTAGATTTATTCTTTATTGAATCCCATCTGAGCGATCTTGGTTCGAACCTAGCAAAATTATCGAATAAAATTGAGACAGTACGTCCTTCCTGGTCCCAGAAAACACGTACGAAAAATTTGACGCGAATCTGGCAAACGGTTTGTACTAAAATCGAAGACACACAATCTCCTGACTGTAATTACGTTCCTGCAATTGCTGGTTAACTTCTTACAGAAAATTTCTCGTTATCCATGTAATATATCGTACTCTTCAATCATCAGCTTTATGGGCCAAAGTCCACGAGTATTTTTACGGGATAAAGCATGAGCTCGGATTCAACAATGGGATCGGTCGTCAGGGGGATGAGTTGTTTACAGCCTCGAATTTTCACGAAAGTTTTGTATATTTTACCAATATTCTCGCAAATTCTAATCGAAAGAAAGATTCCACGACTAAAATAAGAATCTTTATTCAATTTTCTTTCTTTCGGTGTTTGTCTCGACTCTGTACGACTATTTCTTCTAATTTAATTCTTCAGGAGAAATAAAGCCTGCAACCGATTAAATTGAAGCTTACGTGTATTCCTTATGAAAATTTATCTGAGCGATCTTGGTTCGAATCCGGCAAAATTCTTGAATAAAAATGCGACAGTACTTCCTTCCTGATGTCAGAGGACACGTATGCAAAGTTTGAGACAAATCGGGCAAACGGTGTGGACTCCAATCCAAGACAAACAAACAAACCCACAAACACACAAACCCACAAACACACAAACCCACAAACACACAAACCCACAGAATTTCTGCTTTATATATATAGATTACTCTTTGCTAGCAAGTTTTTTTGGGCACCGTGAAGAGTTATCGACGATGCCAAACCCCATATGAAATTAAGCTAATTAGATTGCTTGACTCCTTAAATGTTAGTTTTCTTCTATAAATAAATATAAATGTTTCATATCAGTAATGGAGAAGCCATTCTTTAATATTTCTGTAACTGCCATCTTTGCTAAGATCTCAGGGATGAAATTATCCCTGAGGGTAATAAGCTTATTTCATTAAAAGAGTCGATTGGTGTATAACAGAGAAGATAATAGTCAAAAAAGGTTGTCCTATAAAGTAATAACGGAAATTGAGAACTAACAAGATGAACAATGAGAACAGTAATACACGTTCGTTCACCAACTTTTTTACTGTATCTCCATTTTCAGAGAAGAGACATGGATAGACAAGACTGAATTCTAAACGAAATGGAAAGGTGAAAACTTCTGAAGGAAAAGTCCGATGATGTTCCATCGACTGCATTTTACCTCATGTACCCAAGTAGTAATCGATCTTGGTTGAAAGCAGACCCCTACGGCCTAATAAATCTAGAATTTTCACGTACCTCCAATAAAAGTCTTAAACGCGAGCTTTCTATGTGTCTTAACGTATGTACACCCAGGTATAGCATATTATTACTTGCACAACTTGACCTACACTTTCTGGCAGCCATAGAGTAGACACACCTTTCTATTGACGAATCCAGAGAAAGCTGGAAGAACTAAATAAAAATTTTATTTACCCAGACCCGTATTTCCGCACGATATCATTAGGGGAATTGTCTTTGCAATAGCGCGTCTTGTCTTTCTGAATCACACATATATTAATCATAGCATTTTTGTTCGGCGATGATTCATAAAATAATTAAGCTTATGCTAATTGAAAGTTCAACCTACGCTAGACATGATTACGTGCCTGAGAAATTAGAAACTACATAAGGTTGTCAGTTTGAATTCAGTTTTATCTTTGACATTTAAATTTTACATGTACCCTGCGAGCTAGTGGCGTATGCCAGGGGGTTTAAAAACACCAACATCCCTACCTAATCTACCCTATTAGATTCTCTAATAAACCGGAAAAAACGACCAGAAATAACTACCCGTCTTTGCGATCTCTTCCGTTTAACGTTTCGTCGATGTTTCTTGGAGATCGCGTTCGTTCTTTAATGGAATTAAAATCTCATTTACTTCGCCTATAAACTATTGACTGATAAATGTTTTCGAAATGCTTCCGTCGGTAAGTATATCGTCTCACCTGGAGCGAATTCTACCCGAAGGATTCTATCAAAGCTGTGACGTTGATGTCGAACCTGAAATATGCTGTAACGGAACAAGCTGCTATACGTCGGACCGTCTCTATAATTAAAATAAATCTAATTCTATCTAATTACAATTTTAATGTTACCTTAATTATAGATTTTATTTATTTGTTTTCAGTAGTGAAGATTTATTCTAACAAAACAATAGTTTGTGTATATCATTATTTTTTATTTCTTTCATATCACCGCACAATGTAAGATTAGGAAATGAGGTAATGTGGTAGCAAGATCTAATGTAACCAATTGGAATAGCTATGTTAATAAAGTTAAGAATAATAATATACACAATATAATAAATAAACAGTCAAAAATAATTCGCTCATTCAATATGGAATGTTTAAAATAATTAGTACTAAACAACTGACGAACGCTAAGGTTTTTGCTATTACAAAACTGAAAAATAGATTGAAAGCAAAGAAACTCTCCGGAAGTCTGTATCTGTTATTACCAATCACGTCCAAATAATAGTAGAGTTTCTCAGTACATTATCCAGATTTTGTAAGGTGAACGATATCCTTTTGATTTCCCTGTAAGGAGTTTCAACGCAGAGCATCCCTTGAACCAAAGCTAGGTTGCCAAAAAACGTCGAAGATAAGCAATTGGGACAGCATCTTCGGATGCCTCTGGGCGGTCTTCCACCCTCTACCAACCCACCTAGTGAGTGTGTAAATATCTGTGGGACGATAAATCTCTGGGATCTCGGTAAACCTTATCCGCGGCGGGATTCCTAGACTCGGACACATAATATTGCCGACGTAACCGAGCAAACTGAAAAAATAGGGCTAGAAATTCTTGGGAAATGGACGTCAGATCCATGGCGTCTCCCCCGCGGAGGACAAAGAATATCAAATCTCCGTTTCTTTCGTGACCGCAAGTCTCCGGAGGAGTGGCATGCCGTAGGATTGACCGCAGAGGGAATTTTCGCGACAACGGTAGAGGAACCTGCGCTGCGCTGATTTAAAACGACACAAGCATTCGACGAAGGGATCATTTGGCTCGTATCAAGTGATGTTGGGTGGATCTTAGAAAACCCATGTGCTCATCCCAACTCTCCCAGTAGCTTTGTTCTCTTTCGTGAGAAGATGAATGTAGAAGTGATGCTGTTGCGGTTTAGGTCTTACTGATATTTTCCAAAAAAAATATATTTTCTGGGTTGTACGTGACTATCCGCACGTACGAGATGGAAACAAGTTGTTGACCCTCCGATCGTCTACCAACGACATTGGACTTTTTTTGCGATTCCCACAACGTGATTTTCTCATTAATTAAGCATCATGCAATAGTGCATGTTTATGTGTTTTTTTATTGAGTACATAAAGATCCATTATGACGACTCTCTTCGTCATAGGCATACGTTTTGGCATTCTTTTACGATTTAATTATGTACAAGCGTTTTGTTCTACCATAAATAAAAATATCGAATCAGTTTAATATAATTTATTTAAATATTACTTTATCCGTCTATATTTGCTGTAAGCTACCATATATTGAAATGAAATTATTTTAATTTTTTGTTCAGGATAGAGAAAAATCTATCTTTAATTTTTTTAATGTCTTGTTCATGTTTTTGATGACATGAATGCTAATGAGGTATGCTGAATAATGGCACTGAATAAGGTCTCTCCTTACAGAATGCTAAGAAAAGTGTTGTTACAGTATTTGATGAGGAAAGCAAGGGCAAGCAAACTACCTCACTCCTCATATTGCCTATGAAGATTTCTCTCTACAAGCTCTTGGTAGATGATAGTTGAAGGGGTGGGGTTCCAAATATCCTTCGGGCTGAACACTTTACAGATAGCGATATGAACTCAGGAAATTTCAACTCCGTAGTTATTATGAGATTTCTTTATGGGCGAACTGGTCACTTACGTTAAATCTTCCATTTAGGAACCCTCTGAACTCCGAGTATTTACGAAGTATAAGGTAATTCCGGGAGAGATGCCCCACCTAAGGAAATGACTTCATAACAATGACTTCAGTGATAACAAGAATATGAAACTTCGTGATATAATAGAACATTTATTGATCGTTATCAGGATACAAACAAATTTTGTTTAAAAACATTTTCACACAAAATGTTAAAGTTTTTCTGTACACATGCATTTGGCCATCTCTCCCGAGTGCCCAGGTGAGACGCCCCATCTCTGTGGGAGAGGTACCCCATTAGCTTAAACTGAAATTAATATGGAAAGCGCCTTTCGTATACATAATTGTTAAATATAACTTAATTCAGGATCTATGAATACGTTTAAGTTATTTTAAAACCTATTTAAAAGTTTAACTTGCCAAAATTTTTGGAGGCATCTCAGCCCCCTCTAGAGTCTTACAAATAGTATATTGAGGCTTGGTCATCAGTTTTTTTGCAAGTGACATCTTCTCACGCAAAAATATTGACGATTCAAGCGAAAAAAATTATGTCAATTTAAATGTTTTTGTCGAAATTTCGAGGCAAAATTTCTCACTGAAGTTGTTTTTTGATTTCGAAAAAAATTTATATTTGTAATTTCAATGTGGGTGGGCCACCTTTTCCGGGTATTAAATTTCGATCAGAAAAAAGTGGCAAAACGCTCCACCCTAGTGCTTAATAAACACTATATCATCTTTTGATCGTGCATAAAATGCATTCGACCGTGGATTTAAATTTGAATTGAAATTTAAATGTAGATTACGAACGTTTTCTTGAAAAAAGTCTTAATCAGTATCACCTTAAAGTTAAATTGATACTAATACCTAACATATACCTAAATATAGCACTGGGGCATCTATCCCGAGAAGAGGTGGGGCGTCTATCCTTTCAGTACGGGAGAGATGCCCTTACAGCCAGTGGGGCTACAATTTGTCCAAGATGGCTAGTCACTGCACGTGGATAATAGATGAACATGTAGCTACAAGTTTTCGCCCTTTAATTCAAAATATTCAAACATTTAAACTGATGCCAACCAGAAAAATTATACCCTATCTTATAACAGGGTGGAGAAAACATTGCCTACTTGAAATTATGTTATAAAACTGCGTAAAAAGAATTAATCGCCCTGAAACTCTTGCAGATAGACGGGTGCCTTCAAACTAACTGACGCACTCCGTCGGCAGAGCAATCTTGTGGTTTTCCTTAAAAATACTGCGACTGGGGCATCTCTCCCGGTGGGGCATCTCACCCGGAATTACCTTATGTTGGTATACTAACTCTGCCAACTGGAATATACCTTTCTGCATATTTAATGTAGTCATAATAAACGTAGAATAACTTACTAATACATAGTATTAGAATAGGAACGGGATTAAGCATCTTAAAGACGTACAGCTAACAGCAAAAAAAAGTTACCACCCCTGACCCACCAAGAAATTCTAAGTCCAAATTTCGGGCCGGCGAGCCTTTCTCTCGAAAAGGGAGGGAGAGAAAAGAAAGATGGAGAACATGGTACGTTACGCTAGCTCGGCTCTCGCGTTTGGATGGAGAATTTTCGTTATTTATATAATGATCATTTACTACTATCCATTATCTGCCGCAACATTTGATGTGTTAACGCGTACTATTTAATTTGACGACGATCAACTGGAAGATAACTAAAGAAATGAATCGAATTGAATGCAGCATTCAAAGTCACTCTCACTTTATTTTTCGATAACAGATTATTAAATCATTTCCAAAACAATACAAATGAATTTAACTGAATACAACATTCGGTATCAAATTAACTCACATTTCGTTTTTCGAAAATCGATCGTATAAATCACTTCCAACGATTGATTATGCTCATCAATGTGAACGAAACCAGCAACTTTTCTCTTCTTCCTAATTTCAAATAGGCCAAAAAGCAGGATCTCGGATTCAAAAATGGCATTTGTCGTCAGGGGGACCGGCTGTTTATACTCACAAAACTTTTCGTATATTCCGTAAAATATCTCAAAAATTCAATTCGGAAACAACAATAAACGACCAAAATAAGGTTTTCTATTCATTTACTCTGCTATTGGTTCTTGTCTCAATCTCGTATGACTATTATTTTTAATTTAATTTTGCAAAAGAAATGAAGCATGCAGAGACAAAAATGAACTTTACGTGCATTTCTCACGGAAATGCTTTGACTCGTCTGGGATCGAAGCAAGGACGAAGTGTCACCATTTTTTACAATATAAACACTTTCGTATATATATATATATTTGAATGCAATGTTCTGTAAAAAATTCAAGTCAATCGACCGAGTGGTTTTCGAGTTTTGCGGGCACAAACATACGCAGGCTGAATTTTAATATATAAGATATGTGCACGATTCGGTAGATCACTGTAATTTGATTGCTTTTAGACACCTTTCGTTTAACTTTCCCAATTGAAAATCGTTCTATTATCAAGAGAAATAAGTAAGGAATAAACACAAGGAAATAAAAGTGCCAAAACTTCCACACAGAAAGTCGTATAACTTTGACAAAATTATTTATTTCTTTGTGTTTAGTTACCTATGGAGTTCCTCAAAGTTAAAGCTCATTCGATTGATTTAAATAACGAATATTCTTTTCTAGATTACCATTTCCCCTTACTCTCGTGACTACTATAGATTGTATAATCCATTAATTTGTAAAATTAAATTATCCTGATAACAACACAGTTGAAAAATTCACACAATTAGCTTCGACGCTTACTATCACTATCTTCAACATTTACATAAATACGCGATCCTCCATATGGCATGTGCCTGGAGAAAAGAAGGGAACAAAAATGTTACCTGCCCTTGAAAGGGTAGAATACCGGGAAAACTGTTAAACAGGACAAAACGAAATAGGTGGGGGAGAAGGGCAAGATAATCCTTTTGTTGCCAAACGGGAATGGAAAGGAAAAACTTTCTCGTTGGGAGAAGAGTATTTGGGTTGCAATTTGCTTGATTCATTTTGATGTTATCTAAAATAATGTGTTCGCTAGCCTTCTCTGATATATGTTTAATTTTTAGCTCGCAATTAGAAGAATGACTCGAAGAAATAAATCTCTCATAAAGTGGGACTGCAGAGCAACAGATTAGAAATATTGTATGTTCTTCGGCCTAAAACTTACGAGATCTCACTGTTTATCTGATGTGGATTAAATGAAAATAATAATAAATAGCTTGATGAAACCACTGTCCTAAAAATTGGATCCATGGATTCCTTATCGTTTCAAAGTAATGGCTTCCAGTAAATACTGTAGTAAATGGCCAGCGGTAGACGTCCTTTTGGTAAAATTCTCGAAATTTTATTTCTCAAAAGTTACTCCTCTCGTATTTTTAGCTATTTATTGATCAACGAATCACCTCCGAAGAGTATTACAATTTGTTTATTTCAAAGTTCTCAGTATTTTAAGAAAACCATCTTTTAATTATCAGTTATGGAAAATGATAAGACCGCTATCCGTAGATCTGTTACTTTTGCATGACAATGGGTTAATCGAGGTCTAACCAAACCTAAGACTTGGCTAGAGGTATGAGTTTTTAGTACTCGACACAGAATGGGCAAGTTATTGCGTGTGTGTTACAGTAATGACAATTATAATTGAGTTTAAATACGTATTTAAATGACATCCTTATTTTTTATTTTATAAACCAGGTGAGATATACTAGCAAATTTTATAAGTGAATCAAGATGAGTTTAACGTTTTGGCTATCATCAACACTGAGAGAAAAAATATATTCACTTGCTTTTGGTGTTTTTTATATTAATTTTAAAGGTTCTTAAAATCTACGAAACTAATAACTGTGTCTATCTTTTAATGGAATAAAAGAATTGAAAACCCTATACATCCAATGATAGTAATAAAAAAGAACCAAAGGAACGCTAGTTTACGCAAATATCTCTTAAATTTTCCCGTTTTGTTGTTGATTGATTTGTAAGGATGTCCCAAAGGTTTATGAAAAACATTAGTTAGAAGAAATAGCGAAAAAGGCCTGAAAAGTTGAATGTAAATATTGAGAACGTAATATTGGAATTGGCATTTTACGAAGCTTAAGTTTCTACGGGAGTGATCTTTCTATGGTTAATATATGTTTAATTCTACTGCTGAAAGCAGAGACGGTCCGAGACATGGGCAGTCTGGGAGACCGTTCCCAGTGTTTGTGTGCTCTTCTCAGATCCCTTGAAGATTCTCAATGATAAAATTATACGCGTAGCTTACGGAATTTTAACGATTACACCCGGTCACAATATTTAGTTAAACTTTCTTTTATCCATTAAGGGGAACTAGTTCTAAACGTCTGCCTGCCCAGAATATCAATAATCTTCAGATTACCCCTTCCCGATGATTGTAATCAATTTCCTTCGCAATGGATGCAGCTTTCTTTGGTACAAGTTCTCTGAATAATTTCCTTATAGTCAAATTGATTGAAGAAGCCGTTACTTTGTGAAATAGCGTTATATATTTCCGCCATTTCTTATAGTCGTTGAGCAATGACTATATTTTTACGGAAATTACATTTAGTAAAACTACTAAATCAGGCCTAATCAATTTGAGTTGCCCTTACATCGGTAACAGCCGTTTAATAATTAGAATTTAGGCTTCGTATTTTCCCTTTCCTTTTTTTAATGAGAGGCCAGTTAAGTCCATCAGCCATTATCAGATACAGCACTAGAAATACTGACATCTCATACTTATTACCCATAATTACTCTTAAATAAGATGGGTAAAGCTTCCCTTCTGGGGAAATATTTCTTATTGTCAGGAGAATCTATTACTGCTGAATATTAATGCTGGTTTCATGGGCCTCGCCTATTCTTCCTTAAAACTTTTTGGTTTAAAGATAAGGAAGACATTTACGATATCTTGAAGGTGCAGAAATTTAAATGTGTGAATTCCTCGGCATTTATGATTAACTGGCGGAAGCTCTAATTATATGCATGAATGTATGCAAATTGTATGCATATTTTTATATGCCTACGTGATTATATCCTACTAATTTTCGAAGCAAAATAAATTTACAGTGATAATAAATAATTTCGACTATGATAGGTCTATTGTTAATGGTTTATGAATTTTGGATGTAAATGAACGATTTAGAAGTAAGTTCACATAACACCAAATGCAGTAGGTAAGGAAAATGAAACTTGAACACTGCCACAAAAATCGGAACTTTTTCGAATGGTTGATCTCATTTACATTCTCTCTGGCTGAACCATTGAAAAAATATTTTTCCGGTCACTTTCTAACCTGCATTATTTTCTCTTATAATGGCTTACATCGTTTTCTCAATCATGTAATTGAACCATTTTCTCAATCTTATAAACAGCCTACATCCCAGGATCTGTGCACATCACTTCTGAGCCTGTTTACCAAATTATCTTTACATTTTTAGATGTATTGCCTTAGTGTTGAAGAGAATCAGCATTCTCTTCTTAGTAAGCATAAAATTTTCCATATCCCCATTGTTTATTTCCCTATCATCGTCTCCATGCTTTATGTAAAAAATATATAAGTAATTAACTGTAACACCATTCATATTCCTTCATTGACGAACTTTTCATTATATTTCCGTCCACATCTAAGAATGGCATTTTCAAGCAATTTTCTATCTCACACAAATACCCTAAAAGATGCGTCGAATTTTAGTCGGACTGAAAACGTATCCTGTCACCACTGCATGGAAGACCCTTTTTCTTTCCTCTCTCACCCCCACGGAGAAGCTTTTGTTTCGTCGAGAAGGCCGGTATGAATGGCACTCATATACCGTTATGTAGACGAAAACAAGGAGAGCAGAAATAGCACCAAAGGGGACTGACCGCTGAAATCCGTAGTAGCAGATTTAAATTTATTATTCATGCATGAGTGCATTACGTGTATATTTTAAAAATGGAGTTGTTATGTCTAAAATTGTTGGCTCATACCTTTTTCCAATGTTGAAATTATTAATCGTTTTAGCATTCAAACATTTATTACGGAGAAGGTGTAAATGAAAGGAATTAAATAATTAGAAGTATATTATTCAATTCTTTTGGTGCTTGACTCGACTCTGCGCGACTATTCCTTCTGATTTAATTATTCAAAAGAAATGTTCGCACATACAATATAAAGCGGTTTGTTAAAAGACTACAGGTTCGATAGTAGTAAGTCCTAAACGACCGGAGCCCTCGGCTGAGTATCCTTCAAGAATATAACTCTGTATAGACAATAATTATTTGATATATTCCTTAGCTGTGATTTACATGACGAAATACGCGACAACATGACCCTATTCTCAACGATAATGATTTTCGCAGCCCGATGGCGAAAAGATTATTGCGAGATTATAGCGAGGACAGATGGCCTATACTGATATCATCTCACATAAAGTATAAAGTGTGCTACTATTTAAATTATTTAAATCAAAATTCCCTGCAAATGTAAATGGCGTCCAAACAACGTGGCGACTTTCACAAATTCGTTTTCAATGAAAACTAGCAACTTATTTTCTATTTGAATTCCACTATCACATATCATTATTTGTAATATCAGGTATTGTTTAATTATTACTCCATTTTATTCTTATTACATTTTTTTAATTTCCCCTTCTTCCGTCGACCTAATTTACAGTAGTTCATATTCTCTTAATTATCGTATCATAATCTTTACGAAAACATTCATCCTGCGGGCATGTGGAGCATTAACTGAAATAACCAATTCCATTCTAAATCTGCATTGATGGAATATTTTATGTTAGGAGGAGATATGAGCAGTCAAAGTAATTCATGTCCAATATTTGATGAAGAAGAGCGAATTACGCTTGAGATTCGAGCCGATTTAACGAAATACGAATTTAATTCTTTCATAATACAATACTGCTTCTACCGCAGCAAAAGCAATGACTTTCAGCAATTATTTATAAAATGTATATCGTCACAAAAGCCTTCAAAACGTGCCAGGCATAAAGAGGAAGACGAAAAGCGCGCTCAAAACAGAGAATCTGAAAGACTCGCCCTTCTCGAGTTATGCTGGTTGCATCGAAGGTGGTAACTTTTTTATGCTGCTAGCTGTACATTGATAATAGTTAAACCCTATCTAGGTGTAGAATATAACGACTGAGAATCGAGAAATAATAATATGATAAATATTGCATTCGAGATAAAAATTTTATAATGATCGCTCAGCGGAAAAAAAACGTAAAATGGCTTTTACGTTCTTATTTAATTATTATTAATTTTTCTCACATTTTGTTTAATTCATATCTATCTAAAATCCCCTTGTTTCTTTGTTGTTGTTGATATAATTATCTTTAGTGACTTTATTTGTGCTCTCTGACAATTCAGTATCATTCAGCTACTGGAACGTAGTCTCACATAAATTGTGAGACTACGTTCACTAGTATTTAAGCTTTAGGATGAGATTAACCGATCCGATCGACCGTTAACCTCTAAAAATAATGTTTAAGTGATTGCGGAAGACATACTTATGAAATATACGATAGTTTCGAGTTTTCGTGATATGGCAATAGTAATAAGTATGTTTTTCCAAATTGTGCTACGCCTAAAACCTGAAAAAATGAATCCCTTGAGAACTGCTCATGCTATAGGGCTAGTCCCTACCATTCATAGATAAAATGAAAGCTAGAAGAGACCTATTAGTCTCAATCTCTCTGGTAATGAAAAAATATTTATTATTATAAAATGACAGCCAGGATCTCTTCTTTTCCAAATTTTCTCAGATTTTTCATTGAAGGAAACTCTTTCAATGCCATAGAAAGATCCTCCATTCAAATTCAGCTATATTCATTATTCACTTGCATTTCCTTACAATATATCTTGAAATACCCTGTTATTGGTTAAATAATAAGTCATCGAGTCTCTGGGTATTACATTCGCTTTGTTACCTCGGCTAACAAAGGTAATTTGTTCTGGAATCACATCCGTTAGCCGGAAACTTCGCTAGCTGAAATGCGATGCGATAAACTAGAAGGAAAAGATCACTACTTTTACGTAACAAGCAAGCAAGAATCTCTTTGTTATTTATTGATTTTTCATGCTCTTATGTATCATACGTACTAATCCAGAGAATTCGAAATATCGTAACTCCAATCCGTTTTCGTAATAATAGACAAGAAGTAGTAGGAAAAGTTCTTCGTCGACAGTAGTTCTTCGTTTTAGTTAACACTATATACTTCAATATCGCATTGTGATTGTATATGTCGGACTGGCATGCACGTTTTTCCTACCATATGTTTGTTTATAGGTATTCAGTAATACTTAAATAACATTAAATTTAACATTTAAATAACATTAGGTTTAAAATTTACAAATTTGCTTCGTATATTGTATATAAATATGATTGAACGTTTCTTGTATGTGAAATATTCTATATTTGCTCATGTTTTCTCGTGATTTATTTTTGTTTTCTGAAATTTGTTGTATTCTGTTTTGCTGTACAGTTTAATAATTTTATATCGTAAATATTAATGATTAATTATTGATTCATGGCCTTTCAGGCAAAACAGCATAAATAAAATATCGAATTTCCACAAAATATTTGGCGAACGTAAAGACATTACTATTATAAAACTTGAGAAAAAGAAGAACAACACTTATACCTTTACCGCAGCAATTTTATTAACTCACGAAATGAGTTAACTGTGGTAAATGTATAAGTGTTGTTCTTCTTTTTCTCAAGTTTTATTATGGAGAACTACCACAAAGTCGAGGCCGAATTAGCAGACTTTATTATAGGAAAGAGATATCTAATTTTCGATCTTAAACTGAAAATAATAGCTTTGGCTCCACAAAAATATGCTAAAGTGATTGAAATTACTTCCTCAGTACTCGATGCTCTTAAACGCTTATCCACGTATCTACTTCAAATTACTGATTAGTATGCAAGCCGTCAAACACTCAATTATTCTACTTAATCATTGGCATTCATCTCTTGCGCGGACAGAGTTATTTTAAGCTACAGGAAAAGGTTGGATACTGTATTCCGTGAAAATTTCGCAATTGGCATGCCTTCAATGTTAACTAACTCGGTCTTGATGAAATTTGAATAACCTAATCTGATAAAAGTTAAAAATAGCGACACTAAGCCAGAATGCTGGTGTGTGACTAATTAGATGATGAAGTGATTAGGTTCGTACATAATTAGGAGCAGTTCAGATTCTTTCCATGATTATGCCTGCAATATTGTCCTCCAACAATTTCGATCTTGAAAAGAATCGAATACAGAGAAGCGATGGATATATGTAACTAATGAGACTCCATAAACAAGAAACCGATTCAGTTCTCGTTGGTGTAAAATTCGAATTGTCAAGAATTGGGATGTTTTTACATTACCATAGTAATGGGTGTGCAGTTTTATTTGCAATGATTTTCTAATGATCACTTAAAAAAAGCTGCGGCACATTTTATGTACACACCTGGCCAAAATTAACGCACCACCGGTCGTTAGGATCGTTAGGGAGGTGCTGCGTTAATTTTTGCCAGGACTGTACATACAACCTCTAAGAAAGCCTTGTAGGAGCGAGTTAAGTCGTAAATATTACTAGACGAACTTGACGAAAACAGCCTTGATTAAAATTAACGGTAACTTAAGTGCAGTGATTCTTTGGCTCGAGATAAACTCCACGGAGATTTTACGTAATCCCGTAATTGAATAATTACGGGATTACGGAGTCGGCTTGCACATGTTTCGGTGGTTCGCTTTTGTAAGGGGAACATGTTTGTTTGTATTGTTAAAATTACTTCGACAGCTTATAGGTCATTTCGCATGTGGGTCGCGAGCATGAGAAATTTGTAAACAAAAAAGAAAGGAATTTTGCTCAATCTTGCTTGCATATGAATGAATGTGCCGGTTTTTTGTAAGCAGTTACGAGTATAATGTGAAATTCCGTTTTGGCTGACGTATAAGATATTGGCACGAATTAATATCGTTAGTCAATATATCACAATTGATAGTTGCATTGTTAAACGTACTTCGATAGCTTAGGCCATTTGGCAGACAGGCTTCAAACGGGAATCGAACCCCGTACTGCTTTCACCATAGCCGAACACGCTGTCCACTTGGCTCTCTGGGAGGCTCATATCTCAATTTATATACCGTATATTTCCACGGATAAGACGAGGTATGAATTTTCGTATAACTTTAATCATATTAGCCGTATTAAGGTGGTATTATTTTTAATCGTATTTAGGTGGTATTATTTAGATTTTAGATTTAGATTTATGCCATGCGAGCCGTCAGAGGCGTTTGGCAGGAGGTGTAATACACCACCATTATTCAGTCCACCCTATTAGCATCTCTGATAGCCTGGGGAAAAAAACGACCAAAGGTAATAATTATCCGTCCTTGCGATCACTTCCCTATAAAGCTTCCTCGATGCCTCTCGAAGATCGCGTTCGCTTCTTACTGGAAATTATTATCTGTCCTAAAACACGACCCCAAAACTATCAACGACCTAAGAATTTAGTTTAGATCAGCGAACATAATCTAAATAGTAAAACTGTGTAGTGTATATGAAATCATGTCCTATTTCTAATTTTTCGAATGAACAAATTTTATTTCCTTGCTTTCCTTGCACTGCCTTGCGATAGCTGAAAATATTTGCACTTATAATTTCTGTATCTGTCCTATAGGACGACCCCGGATTTTGGAGCCTTTTTTACGATCCAACTATCGTCTATACGGTATTAGTTATATGTGGTGACGAATTACAGCAATTAGAGGCACTAGGCACAAGGACTACTTAGAGGACCCACTAAGTCTTTTTTGGGCCCCGGTGGTACACTCAACTAGCTCCTGGGAGTCTAATGGTAAATCCGTGCCTGGTTATACGCTACTTTTCCACGCAGCGATGACTCGCTTATACAATGGCAAGTTAATTCCTTCCCAACTTTCGGCACCGAAACACATCTCGGAAATTTTCGATTCGATTAAGTCGAACTTTTAGGGTATTTCCTTCGTCAGAAACATGCTGAGGTCTCCAGAAACTTCGCAGAGGACGACTTCACCGCGGACTGAAAGCATTTGTCTCCATTAATCTTTCCAATCACCTTGAACGTCGAGGTCGATTTCCATAACGTTTCGGACACTCGCTTGCGGTCGCTGTCAACAAGATGGTGCGGTAGTTGCTCGCTTAGTGTTATACCACTCACGATTAACAAAAGTTACTTGTTCTCAGCGTCTCTTTTCACTTTGCACGGTCTGCTTCCACAGTTACACATAGAGATGGGAAATTCGAGCCCGTACTCCTCCCTCGAGGGCTTTCAGAAGCACTGCCAGAAGCGCGATGATTGGCAATTGCGGTTTTCTTAGCACGTGCTCCCTCCTCCGGGCTTTGTTTTATCTTCGCAACGGCGGTCGTTGATGATTTATCGCAACAATGGTGAGTCCACGTCCAGTAGATGCCTGCGCAGTTGCGAACTTGGCATAACGAAGAATTTCAACCTTCACCGATTACCGCATCAATCAATGATGTAACAGAAAATTTAACCTTCCCGCTGTAGTATTTCTCGATAGTAAAACGTGACCCCCTAGAAACGTGTTCTGTTATGTATGTTGATCTTGCTCTTCTTTATAATTGTCTATAAAAGACCCGTTGGTCATTTCCAGCCAAATTAATTGCATTCGTATGTTACAGATGGACTTTAAGTCCGATGGTAACAATGGTAGTGCTATTGACACGAATGCATAAATACACTGCCCATTGACTCAGCTGTTCATTCAACTCTAAATGCATTAATACAGCATCTATGAATTATATTGTCGTCATTGATAACCTGCTCTTGACAGGTCTTAGGTGTCAACTTTCCCACCTTTTATATCCTCTGTCCCTCCATACACACATCTAACTTAGGTATTTTTGTAAACCCATAAAAGATTTTCCTCTTTTTCCTTTCTCTTTTGACCTATCTCTAAAATCTCTTTATTAAAATATTCAATCATGTATGTTAGATGTTAAACTCGTTATTCTCAATTTGTCCTTTAATTAAATCCTTTATTATTGTTATTATATAATATCATGGATCAAAAACGACACTGACGCAATTAAATTACCGCCACGTTACTACCATATTGATCAATTATTATTACCCCTCAACATACAACAATCACATTAATTATAAGTTACCTTCAAATGGCACATTATAACTTATATAACATTATACACACCCCAACACAATTGTACTAATTTCAAAACAAGACAATACAATTATATCCCAGTCGAAAAAAGCACATTAAAAGTACCTACATTACATCTAAAATATTTTTTCATATGATCTAAAAATATTAATTACTAAATTACATCTGAATACTTCCCTTATCTATTATATATAAACGCTTCTCCGGATTCATTCATATAGATAGATAGAAAGGATACTAATTCACAGGCTAAACCACCTGCGTCATTGACTGAAATTTTTACAGCGTATAGGCCCTAACGTGAAACCCCCAGGAAACAGACGGCTTTGTACCTCAGTGTCATGGGTTCGATGCCAGAAGGCCACAAAGTCCCGATTTTTCCCATTTAAATGTATTGCTTTGATTTCCGGGAATCTCTAAAAAATACTTCCCGAATAGGTAGAAAATCAAAATTCAAGGAGCCTACAGATATAATCATGATCTCTCAAGAACATTAATGACTTTTACAGAAAATGTCTTGAGTTCGATGCTAGGACGATGAAAAATCTCCCATTTAAAATACATAGGGGTAGTTTTTCATTATATTTTGATGCACTTATCGAAATAATAGGAAGTTCTTGCTTAGATAGAAGATGTATATCAAGACTCGGTTTAAGAAAAAAATTAAGATAAGACATGCTATCCTGGCATCCATGACATCCTGGGTTCGATGCCTGAGCAATTAAAATTTCTCACATAAGGAATATATGTGAAATGTTGGAAGTCGTTTGAGGCAGTTGCAGCCAATATCTCTGCTTGAGTTTTCACACATAGTTAGAGATCTTCTTCATAGTTAGAGATCTTCTGTTGTGATACATAGTAAGTATCACCAGGAAGACACGGGTTCGATGCCGGACGGATAAATTGCAGCGAATTTTAAGAATATTTTCAATCCTTTTTTTTTAGGACCCTCTCGATATGATGCCGACTTTAAATTTGTATTATTTTAATTTTATTAATTAATTTTACTCGTATATTATGCAAGCTTCTTTCAGATTTCCTGGATTCTTGGAAATCAAGACGAATCAAGAAAAATCAATAGTAGAACATCTTACAGAGAGTAAGACATCTAAAACATTTTTTATAAAATCTAAAAACATAATTTACTAAATTACATCTGCAATCTTACCTTATTTATTATACACTTTTCTTTCAGATTACCTGGATTATTGGAAATCAAGACAATAGTAGAGCATATTGGATTGCAAAATATTGACATACATATACCATTACATATATACTAAAAGCTATAACACTATCTTTATTTTCCCTTTCGGTCAAACATAACCATTCAATTTCCATGGATACTTCCCATATCAAAAAGCTAACATTATTCCCATTATCAACCTACATTACCAAGCTAAGCAATTATGTATTTAGCGCCTCATTATCCTTCTTCATTACTTTACATTATCTATAATGCAATTACATTCATACTTTTTCTATTATTTAATTACATGCATTCACATTTTAATAGAAACTTAATACATCCTTCTCCTGACTCCTTATTTGTTTTTAAAGATCTTTTATGTTAACATATTCCCCGCCTTTAACCTTCTGTAAAGAAACAAGTATCTAACCATATCGTGCTTTGTAAACGTTATTTTAACTTTTTTGTGATCGCTACATACAACATAATTTGGCTTTTCCGATCTGTAACTTAACACCATGCATGCTTTGCGTTCTGGTCTCGAATAATTCATTCAAAAAATTTTTCTTTTAAAATCAAGGTATTTCTTATAAAAAATTACGTTACTTTGGATGGATTTTATTAGAGAGGATACCGTATTGCCTCCATTACTATCTATTATCCATTACTAACCTCAGTATATCAAAGATTACGCCTAGAAAATATATAATGCATTGTAATTGTTTTTTTTTTCAGATAGTAGGCATATATATGTTATTTCCTACTATCTGAAACTACGTGCTTCTTTCAGCCTGATAAGACTTCATCTTTTACATAAATTTTAATTGATGATTTTGCTTTCGCGATCAAAATCATGATATTTTAGATTTTAGGTACGTTTGAGATAGTAAGCAGCAATTGTCATTCTGCTATGAACCTATATGTTTATCAACTCACTCAGAAGCTTTCTAATTGATAAAACACCTGCCTCGGACTAAAAGAATTTTAATTCTTCCTCAGTACAACTTTTGCATTCATGTGAGAATGACAGTGAGGCCAGCGCTTCCACGTGGCTTACTGGTTACATCAAGGCATTCGATAATCACTGTTGGACCCCCACTACGCATGCCAAGAATAACTTTCATAATGGAATTGTAATGAACTATTCTTTACTTATATAATACGAGTAAAATGTAGCTTGCATACTTCAAGCAGATCGGCAATACTAATTTCATATCGGCATCATTTCGGGACGGTCCTCAAAAGAAAAAAAAAGGATTTTCTTAAAATTCGCTGCAATTTCATCGTGTGGCATCGAACCCGGGTCAAACTGGTGAACTTACTATGCAGCACTATAGAAGATCACCATCTCTAACTATGTGTGAAAATTCAAGCAGAAATGTTGGCTACAACTGCCTCAAAAGACGTTCTACTTTTCACGAATTTAAATGGCTCTCTGGATTTGAACCAAGGACGATCATTGAAATCTAAAACTACTTTTCGAAATGTATCTATTATTTCTATCTATGTACCGAATTTAGTGTTTTAAAATTAAAGGGAAGGGGTTCAAAATAATTCCTAAAAATCGGATCAGTTACTGATTGTAGAGACGCCTGGTGTCGAACCCAGGACACATTGGTAGCTGTAAATGCACAGTATGACTGGATGAGACATGATCTTATTTTATGCAAAGTTTGAAGTCGATATCATGCCGGGAAGTACATACCTACAATTTGTTTCCGTTATCTCCTTAAGAAATGCTTTGAGGAATGTAAATGGCCCTCTGGGATCGAACCAAGGACCATCACCGAATATGTAAAATTTGATTATGAAATATATTTATGATATCCAACCCCATGCCGATTTTCAAGTTTCCATGCCATCGGTAAGGGGTCCAAAAAAATCATAAAAATCGCCACAATGCATTTTAAACGGCCGTTTTTTGCCCCGACCTAGCATCGAACCATGGACGATTTTCGAAGATTTCTTTTTCATTTTCGTTGGATATGCACGCCTTCTAGCGATCCCTCGAATTTCAACTTTCTACTTTACCGGGAAGTGCCACAAAATTTTTTCGAAAAACCCGACCATGTGTTCTTACGGAGAAAATCGCGACTTTGGGGCCTTCTGGAATTGAACCCATGACACCGAGGTTCAAAGTCGGCTTTTTCCTGGACGTTACACGTTATGGCCAATACGTCGTAAAAATTCAAGTCAGTGGCACTTGTGGAACATGGTTAGAATTTTGATGCCCTATGAATGAATGAATGAGTGTGTATATAGGTACGAGTAAAATGTAGCTTGCATACTGCAAGCAGATCGACAACACTAATTTCATGTCCGCATTATATCGAGACGGTCCTCATTAGAAAAAAAAATGGAAATATTCTTAAAATTCGCTACAATTTAATCGTCTGGCATCGAACCCGGGTCTTCCTGGTAAAATTGCTATGCAGCACAACATAAAATCACCATCACTAACTATGTGTGAAAATTCAAGCAGAAATATTGGCTGTAACTGCCTGAAACGACGTCCTACTTTTCACGAATGTAAATGGCTCTCTATATTCGAACCAAGTACTATCTAGGAAATCTAAAACATGTTTTGAAATGTATCTATGATCTCTATCTATACACCAAATTTGAAGGTTTAATATTATTGGGAAGAGGTTCAAAATAATTCTTAAATATCGGACCAGCTACTGATCGTAGAGACTCCTGGTGTCGAACCCAGGAAATATTGGTAGCTGTGAATGCACAATATGACTTGTTAGGACTTGATCTTATTCCAAAGAAAGTTTGAAGTCGATATCGCGGCGGGAAGTACCTAAATTTTTTTCCATTATTTCCATAAGAAATGCATTGAGGAGTGCAAATGGCCCTCTGGGATCGAACCAAGGACCATCACCGAATATGTAAAATTTGATTATGAAATATATTTATGATATCCAACCCCATGCCGATTTTCAAGTTTCCATGCCATCGGTAAGGGGTCCAAAAAAATCATAAAAATCGCCACAATGCATTTTAAACGGCCGTTTTTTGCCCCGACCTAGCATCGAACCATGGACGATTTTCGAAGATGTCTTTTTGATTTTCGTTGGATATGCACGCCTTCTAGCGATCCCTTGAATTTCAACTCTCTACTTTACCGGGAAGTGCCACAAAAATTTTTCGAAAAACCCGACCATGTGTTCTTACGGAGAAAATCGCGACTTTGGGGCCTTCTGGAATTGAACCCATGACACCGAGGTTCAATGTCGGCTTTTTCCTGGACGTTACACGTTATGGCCAATACGTCGTAAAAATTTCAAGTCAGTGGCACTTGTGGAACATGGTTAGAATTTTGATCCCCTATAGATATATAGGTATATCCGGAGAAGCGTCTATATATAATAGATATCCGAAGAAGCGTCTATATATGATAGATATTGTAAATAGCACTCAGATGGGCTATACCGTAAGGACTGGTTAGCAGTTACTACTACCTAATAATATGTCTTTGGGTTTGAAACCTCAAGAGATACACTTTCTTCAATGGTAATTCAGTTATTACTGAAGAGCCACAAATTTATTATGTCACAAAATTTCGGATTGATGTCCAAAATAACTGCGGGATACTAAAATGTGAATGAGTTCAGGCTCGATCGTGCGATATATCATAAAGATGAATACAATTTTATTTTTATAAAGGAAAAACGTCTGCTCAAAAAATAATTTTAAATTGATTTAATTTTTTACTAGGTGAAAATATGAATAATCTTCATTTTTTCTGCTTGGTATTACTCTTCGAGATAGCTTCACGGTAAAAGCAGTGTTTCCCAAACTTTTTCCCTCTATCTCTCCCTTGTTTTTACACCTCCAGCTCCAAATATTCATCAATTAAAATCATTGCCTCCATGAGCAAATCTCGTGATTTAAGACAAATAAAATTTCAGTTTCCTTGCTCCATCTTCTCAGTCTCGAAAATAAGTTTAATAGACTGTAATGATTTTAAAGAGAGAAAGACATATTTTTCTTGAATGACAATGGATTGACATTGATGAACAGTGATTAAAAAAAAATTATAGCTCTAGAATCATTCATTGAATATCTGATTTAGAATTATTTCATATTTATATATTCCAATTTTCCATTTTTTGTTTTAAAATTTGATCTTTTTCGTATAACTTCATACCATACTTTACTTAGTGAAAAATTGTCTAGCGATGCATTCCTCAGGTTTTTAATTGTCCTTTATTTTTCACATTACTCTTTCACGGATCCCAAAGTTCTTGTAAGCTACTCTTGATCAAGTTAATGCCTCATTGGACCTTCTTTCAGACAAATAGGAACTCATCTTAAGAAGTTGTAAGTTAAATATCACAGATATGGATAGGGAGGGATGGAATATTTAAATGTGCTAAAGTGAGGGGAGACTCTCACTTTTGTCCGGGGATTTTGAAAAATTTTTTTGTAGTGATGCAGGTAGTAGAGTGATGAAAAATTGTATTGCCGTTCCTCTAAATGGGCTTTAGTTTTGTTGCAATAATTAATTGAAAATTTACAATCTGAGTATAGGCAACCCAGCAGTACACACCCGCGCTGGACCAAATCTGTAAGGAATAGCCCGCTGTTTTCGAGTAGTTCTCAAGTCTTATTTTTATTTCTTTTGATGTGTATTTTCCTTGTTACTCACTGATAGGCATAAGGGCAATATTTCCATTATTTCACCCGATAAACCGATAGAATAACCTTATTTCAACCAAATGAACTTCGATGACGGAGAGCCTCGCTGAAAGTATGATGAATGATGGTTCGTAAAAATACTTTCTCAAATTATTCGATGTTAGTTGGTACTAATTACATTAGCTGTCTTCTTGTATTTGACACTAGCATTTGCAATCGCTAGTTTACATTTTACGACTACCGTAAGAATGTAAAAGGAACTTGCGTTTGACTGATTAAGAATTTCATAACTATAGGAAGCGGAATACTTCAGGAATTTAAAAATCCGGAACTCACCACAAAAATTTTCATCAAAATCCCTGGACAAAAGTGAAAGTCTCCCCGTAAGTCAAAACTTTTTCACGCATAACTACTCTCTGTTCACTCCTAATTATCGTTCGATAGTATTAAACATAGCTTCCATTCGTTCCTATTACACAAGCATGTCAGATTTTTAATTTCCTCCTACTAGACAAGCTGGGAAATAAAATATGGGAAAAAAACATAAGGAACCGCGTCTACCATCACATAATGGACATTCCGCCGGTATTTTTTCAGGTCTCGAATGTCGTTGGTTTGATTCTAACTGCGCATATATATTTTATTCTAAAATTGTATTACTGCGGCCTCTGTGAGCTACGTTCCGATACGCATCGTCCGTTGAATTCAGTTGCATCAGCCATTCCTGGATTAATTTCCGAAGACCGCAGACGACCAGGATATGCCACCGATGCGATTGTTAGCAAGAATATAACGCTTTTAATGGGGTCTGGTCACTCGGAAAAATATTTTTCAACCGTTGATTAGGTAACGACATTATGGAATATGAGTACTTGGTTAGCAAAATACGTCGGAATATTTATTCCTCTTTATTTAATATCGTTTTTTTTATTCTACTACATATGGAGACATGCTTATTTAGAAAAGAAAACAGAACACAACCTTCTAGTTTGGCGGAGTGTAACAAAACGTTTTGATGATTTAGTTGATGTTATTTTCTTTGTATATGTTATTATCTTTGTTATAATTGTTGTATTTAAATATTAGGAGATTCAAATATTAAGTTGAAATTCCTATCTCAAAGTTGAGATTTTATTTATTTCAAAATCAGCCTTTTGAATATTTTATGACGACTTCTTCTTGGAACTGAATTAAAGTCATATTAAATACGCAAAAAATAAATTTTTCTCTTCAATATATGTTTTAATAATGTACGCAACAAAAACAATTTCTGCTAATATACTATTCTGAAAGCATCAATAGGAATAGTTTTCTTTGTATCCATAAAAATTTAATGTTACTCTATGTATAAAAGTAAACATTACTCGGGGTCATAGATTATAAATTGAAAGTTCAACTTACAGTGATGTTAGGACAACTTGCTTATATTGTTTGCGGAGTGAGAATCCTTCATTTTCGTAGAATACATCCGGATATTGTACAACAAAGATGAAATTTTATAGATTGAAATCGCTACTAGAAGCAGATTTTAGTGACTGAAACCTGCTAGCTGAAATTGACAGTTTTAAGGCGTTACGTACTGAAGACTGCCTATTTCCTTATGTCTCAAAAGATAGTAGATTAAAAAATTAGAAATGAAGAATATATATGCATCGCAAAGTCAAAACTCTAACAAGGGTCATCTCTAAGTCATTAATTCAAGTATCAGACAAATTCTCTCTCTAAGCAGTAATGGAAAAGTCAGAGTCATGTGGTTTCGTAGCAAATATCAAAAGATGTGATCAGATTTACGGCCACTTACAAAAAGATTTCCATCTATTTTTTGACGCTAACCCGAACGCGGTTAATAAAACTAACAATGTTAATTTTTCATAATTGAATAATACTTTTCTTCAAGAAGTACAGAATTCTCGAGATATATCTAAGCGGTCTTGTATCGATGGGAAGTCTTTTCTGAGCGAAATTAATTGTTTTCTGAGTCCCTGAACATTTTCACTTATAATTTTGGATTTTATTTTAGGATATCATAACTTCGATCGATTTCAGAAGATGGACCTAAGCTGAATTGCAAATTTTTCAAGAAGGTACTGTAAATTTACGTAGATTGAGTTGCTAATTTATCTATTATATTTAGATGCTTCTCCGGATTCATTCATGTATATACCCAGATAGGATACTAACTCACAGGCTAAACTACTAGCGTCATTGACTCGAAATTTTTACCACGTATTGGCCATAACGTGCAACTGCCAGAAAAATTGCGATTTTGAACCTCAGTGTCATGGGTTCGATTCCAGAGGGTCCCAAGATCCCGAGTTTTCCCGTTGAAATGCATTGCTTTGATTTTCGGGAATTAAAAAAGAAATACTTTCCGTATAGGTAGAGAATCAAAACTCAAGAAGCCTATATATATGGTCATGATCTATCGAAAACATAAATGACTTTAACGGAAAATAACCTGGGTTCGATGCTAGGACGATGCAAAAATCGGCCGCTTAAAATACATTGAGGTAAATTTTCATTATTTTTTTTCATGCACTTATCGAAATGATAGGAAGTTCGTGCTCTGCTAAAAGATCTATTAAGAATTAGTTTAAAAAAAAAATTAGATAAGACCGTACTGCTCCTGGGTTCGATGCCGGGGCACATTAAAATTTCTCTCATAAGGAATATATGGGAAAAGTAGGACGTCGTTTGAGACAGTTGAAGCCACCATTTCTGCCTGAATTTTCACACATAGTTAGAGGTGGTGATTTTCTGTTGTGCTGCATAGGAAATATCACCAGAAAGACCCGGGTTCGATGCCAGACGATTAAATTGCAGCGAATTTTAAGAATATTTTCAATCTTTTTTTTCTTTTGAGGACCGTCCCGAAATGATGCCGATATGAAATTAGTGTTGTTGATCTGCTTGCAGTATGCAAGCTACATTTTACTCGTAACTTTGATATGTATATCACGAACTTAGCATGCTTTCCAGAATATTATCACCCCTCTGATTGAAAGATGCATTTAAGTTTGCCATACTTTTCTTGTTTACACATATTTTTTTCTTCTTCGGGAACTGCTGAACCTGTGGAGCTTGTGGAAATTATTTTAAGAGCTTCTTATTCTCACTGTTCTAAACTCACTTAAAATAATTTTTGTTTGTTTTTAAAGACTGCAGCTCAAAGGTAGGATTGAATCCTTGTCGTCTGTAGTAATTTCCAACTCTCCTGAAGTTGGAATGAGGACTATGCAGATGGAGACGTAAGGTAGTCTTCACAGAGCCAGAATGACAATAACTGAGAAAGATAAGGGTCATTGTGCTAAGATGGGTGCAGAACCTGAAAAATAACGTGTTTCGTATAATTCAACAGGTAGAACCAGTATGAACTCGTTCTTTTGCTTTACTCACATCTCCATAGCTTTCAAATGTTCACAGCTACTAACAAGACATGCCAAAGTAAATTGAAGATGCATTTTCATGACTCGTCTACTAAAGATTGAAATATTCCATACGCTAATATACATTATAGCAAGAATAATTTGGACAATGATGCTAACCAAAAAAATAAGAGCATTCTCCAATTTTGTTGGATTATTATATTTTGTAGCCAAGAATTATGTGAAAGTATTTATGATAGAAACTTCCAAATTTACTCTTTGTTATTAGATAGGGAATCAATGAGCAAAATTTTTTGGCTTTTAGGACGTGTAGAGATTCACGAATTCGACAATTTTGTTACGCTTGACCAATTTTTTAAAGTTTCTACCTGCCTTGACACGTGCTCCTGACACGTGTCACGCTGTCCTCGGCACCACGTCAAAATGTCACGCAAAGTTTTGCCAGAATTGGGACACCTTTTTTGTGTGAGATGTGGTGATACACTTCCTTATCATCATCACACTTGGTATCCGAAAGAAGGAAGTCAGAGGTTCAACCACGTTGGTTGGAAAATATTAATAGTTAATGATAGAAGGTAACTTAAATTTTGCGCAAGAAATTGTGCGGCTTAACCCAAGTTGTACGAGAAGTGAAAAATTTTCGAGGTTTTTTCTGGGTTCGGTCCCAGCCAAATCACTATTTTTCACTTCTCGTACAACTTAGTAACATTTAATGGTGTTTAAACTTAATGTAACATTATAATCATGTCAATTTAGACTAATGATTCCTTTATAGTTATGTACATACTTCCTTCATGACATTTCGTCATTAGCCCTTATGCACTGCTATCTAGTACTGCACAGCTGAGTTGTTCGGTATTATTTTAGCTTAAATGTATTTCAGATGCCATAGAGGTTGGTTTGAAAAAGTTTAGGAGCCTCCTTTTTATTTTATTTGCTATCAATTACTAAAAGTTAATGCATGGGGAAGTGAACATCTCGGTATTTTAAGTAAGGCTGCTACGAGTATTTGGGCTCCCCGAAGCGGACCCTGGGTTCGATTCCCGGTTGGGTCCTTGATCTCCTGTACGGTAAAAATTTTGGAAAGCTAGCTGAGTTAAACTAATCGAAAAAAGTGGGTATTAAATTCGGTTTCAGTGAATATGATCCCGGGTTCGATTCCCGATTTAGTGCCACTCAAAAATTATCTTTACTAATTATTATTATCTATAATCTATACCATTATCTAAGCACATTCATAAGAAATAAAAGTATTTTTGTTTTACAGCATTATTTTGATTAGTAGATAAGTGGACTTTCTTCGTAGAGCTCTCTTTTGTTTGTAACAATAAAAGAACCATACCAATAATGCTATCATAATAATTGCATCTAATGAAATGTGACTTGCTGGAAATGGGTATATATGTACTCAATCATAGAGAGGAACACCTTTGCATTTTCCAATATGTCTTCGATTGGTTAGGTTCGTTGGATTCGTTTGGACAGTAAACAATTCTTAGTGCAGGAAAAATTCTGTTAATATTCTGACCTTCCAAGATGTACATACCTATGCCTTTCTCTTGATAATTTACATAATAAAATTGAAAGTGTTATAAGTTAAACAATGATTGAGTTAATGCTTATTTCCAGTCATTCATCAGAGGCATGCTTACTTGCGCAAGGAGGTGCAGGTAACCGATCCTTGATCTAGCCCAAGGTTTTCTATTATTATGCCTACATGACTTATGCATGACGACCCCTTTTGGGGTTTGTTTGACCGTCTTACACCCCATATAGCAATCCTTATCTATTATAAGTAGACGCTTCTAAATAGGATACAAATTCATAACGTAAGCTGGAGCCATTGACTGTATTTTTATGTTATTTAGACCCCATCCGGAAACAATCGGAAAAAATAAGATTCCGATCCTACCTATCATGAGTTCGATCCCAGAAGGTTCCAAAATCTTGAGTTGAGAATCTTAAGGAAAATGTACTCTCTTCTCTCATTTCGCCTAAAGCGCAGATTTTATTATCTCGCCCTCTATTTTTCGTCCTCAAAAGATTCACCGTTACAATATATTACGTCCTATTATTTTAATAGAATCAAAAAAATTATATACTCACAGGTTCCTAGATTTAAAGAAAAACGAATTAGATTTAAGCACGATAAAAAAATTAACCTAACGAGGAAGCAGTCTGTGGTAGAAACTAGATTATTATTATAACGGTAGTAATAATTAAGTTAAAATTTCACAAAATTTCTTCATTGTGGCTGGTTTCAACTACCATATATACTCGAGTACAAGCCTACCCGAATATAAGCCGAGAAACCTAATTTTTTCCCAAAAGCTCATTGAAACTAATTGAACTGAGTGGAAGGCTATGGCGGAAAATGCAGAACCTACTAATAAATTTCAAAATAAAAATATATAACAATAGAATTTTAGTAATTGAGGTATCAATACGTTAAATTATTTTTAATATTTATTTAAATGTGCAATTTTTGTATTAACTTAATAAGATTCCACTTACCCAAGTATAAGCCGATGGGGCTTTTTCAGCGCAAAAAATGTGCTGGAAAACTCGGCTTATACACGAGTATACTTATAAATGGCATAAGTGTCAGCACTTTTGTCTTTCTACCGTTATCATAAAAATAACACAAGAATCGCAGTAAAAATAATAAATAAAAACTTAATGGTTTTCTACTAACATAAAAAAGGAAAGATTATGTACAATGACGAGAAAGTATCCGTAAATTTAAAGGAAAATCATAAACAAAATGACTAAAGTATTTATAGTACCGAGGAGATTTTCATATGTACGTTTACGCTACGTATGACAAGATTTTGATAAGAAAGATTTGATCCTGGATAGAGGAACCAATTTAATATCCTCAGAGATGTCTTGGAAATTTAATGCAATTCAGCAAAGGAGGAAAGATTTTTACTTTTCGACGCAATTCTTATTCCAGACACTACCTGCTCCTACGATACATTGCTATCATATGGAAAAATTAGCAAAATTCTGCGCGGTAGAGAAAAAACCTTTGTTACTTCCTATTACCTTATTTGTTTGTTAAAGACTTCTTTTTCTCATTCCTCGATGTAATTAGAAGTCGGAGATCTCGAAAATGGTTTAATTATTCATGGGAGGATCGTTTATGTAACCTGTCTCTTTCCTCTTAGTCATTGTAGAGATCTTCCTCATCTCTACAGTTGGAGTTACTATCCGACGTTTATATAACTATTGTGTCACCAGTGTATGTCGTTCTACAGCCTTCTTCGCGTGTTGTCCCCATGGTTCAAGGATCTATAAGCTGAAAATGAAAGTAAGGCGTCTTTAAATATCCTGCACCGTGGTTATAGGAAGAAAATTCTATTTATAATCCTCCGTTTTATTTCAACGAGTCTATTGTTTACGATTCTCTATCGGCTATTAAGTTAGGTGATCAAATCAAGGTAATAAAGGTTATGAGGAGAAGAAGTAAAGTGTGAAGTAAACTGTTTTGCAGAGCAACTTCAAGACAAGGCGAGGAAAAATTTTAAAGGACGAAATCTACGTCATAGACTTCAGCTGATTTGAGTATTTCATTGAAGCCTCTTACCGGAATTCATTGACTCTTATTTCATTCATGAATACATTTGCTTCGAGTATGTGTTTATAGAATTTATTTATGAAGCATTCCGCAGCCCAACCGAGATGGTGAGCTTGAATGACAATCATTGCAGTAGGAAGACTCGACCAGGGGCTTTGGTTGTAAATTTATGAGCAACATATTTGTGCCTTCAAGTTTTTCATGCTTTCAGTTAAAAGATTTTAAGGAGTATTTGCGTTCAGTCTTTGATTCTTAAGTAATTTTACATTTTTTATTAAAAAAGTATTTTTATAATGTGTACATGCGTAAACTTTGCTTGTTCCCCCGCGGTGATATACGAATTCTCTCGGTTCCTTAAACCTGCATTTTCGAAATTTAAACTTGACGTAAAGATAATCCGTGGTAAAAATCACTAATATAACTAGCAGTATCAGCAATAGGATACTTCATTTCAATAATACATACATATAAACAATTCTTATTAGACTATGTAGTCCCATTTTCCATTTAACAATAGTCTAATACAAGCACATAAAAACAATAATATAACCAATAATTTAAACAAATGCTTAACAAATAACCTGGAAATAGAAAGGAATTATGGTAAGAAATGATGGTTTTCTGGAGAAAATGCAAACAGTGTAAATTTGAATGAATAACGATCAGTGATACGTGGTGGAATTAGAGCGATACTTCTGGATTTTGTACAAGTTTTGATAATAAAGATTCTTGTGTAAATTTTGATAACAGAATTTCCACAACAGGAAAAACTAAGAGAAGATGGGTATGAAAAACCTGTGAAATGAGTAGGAAAGATTGAAATTAAGAAAGAGGTGGCTGTAACGGAGGAATTTAATTCTCTGAATTGGAAAATATCTCGAAGAAAACTATTGGTAATAGCTATTGATTACTGTTTTATATACTATCCATTTAATTTTCTATTTGAAATGAGTTGTGAAATTATATTTTCCCATTACCGTATGCTTTAAAACCAGATTTTTTGTTGATACATAAGGATAGAAATTCGTTCGAAACAACCAATTTCAGTTGAAATCTTCGCTAGCCTAATTATCTCAGATAATGCCAAATCGTAAAATTAAATTATACACTGCCGAACTTATCGCACCAAACCAGTAAACGAGAATGGGCTGCACCCAATTAGCTCCGGTCATCCTTGAATTTTTTGGGCTCGCGATCATGAGTAGATATCCACCAAAACATTCGAAACATCACATTCCTATTTAACCGAGACAGTAACAGCGAAATAATGTCCAGTAGGCGAAATATTCGGAGTGTAAAGTAAATATTACCACTATTACTGTAGTTAACACATTTGTAACTACTAAATTAATCTTGATGGCTTTGAATCTCTAACGGTTTTTTCGATTTTTATCTGAAGACACGATTTATTTTCTTACTCTTAAAATGTATACATCAAAAGGACTTAGAACCTTAAACAGAAT
Source organism: Sympetrum striolatum (assembly GCA_947579665.1). Classification (NCBI taxonomy): domain Eukaryota; kingdom Metazoa; phylum Arthropoda; class Insecta; order Odonata; family Libellulidae; genus Sympetrum; species Sympetrum striolatum. The sequence continues at coordinate 58,842,483 of OX388349.1, forward strand.
GGCGTAAGGTACATACCAAATCCTACTTTAAGCTGAGCTGAACATTTTTTCCAGCTTGGCAGCATCTACGTAATTTCATACCGAAATAACAAACTGATTTACATTTACTCAAGCATTAACCCTTTGCTCTCCCACTCTCGTCTTTTGACGTAATTTTATTATTGGTATCCTCGTTTCTATATACATGTATGAGCAAGAGTTATGTTATAGAAAGATTTAAACTGTGTTGTAGGAAAAGTGATGGTTTTCACGCTCATCATTTGACATGAAAAGCCTTGTAATTGGAAAAGAAACTTTCAGCAGTTATAGGGCTAAAGATTATAAAGATATTTAGCAGCTATTACTAGAGGATATCACGCGAGATTACACGTAAGAGATTTTAAAACCTAAATTATATTGCGGTCCCAAAATATTCCCATCGCTATCAATATGCTGTCTGGTAGATCATTACATAAGTTGAGGGACGTCTTTCAGCTTTACTTATTTGGATGTAATTTTAATGGTAACGTAGTCTCATACAATTAAATAACTATGTTTTGTGCAATTTGATAAGCTTTTGCCACAGCAGATTTGACGTAGTTCTCATAGTTCACAATAATGTTTTTTTAACGAGTGAACCTATACATAGAAGGAAATCTTATCCTTTGGTCAATATAAACAAAAATAATATTTGGTGCGGGTTTTTTGTTGCTATCTAGATGTTTACTTTTGTACTCAAGCGTCTGCAAAGACGCGTGGAACTAACTTTTCGCTCCAGAGGCCTGCCATTCAGACAAAGGGGAAAGAAAAGTGTCCACGTGTTTACGGAATACGAGTTATACAACATCCGCTCGCTTATTGAGAACCAATCCATGGGTAGGCAACGGCGTCCGAAGCAAGACGAGGATGTTGAAGGAAAGTCAGAGAAGAAAGGAGGAGACTGAGGTGTTTTTATCTCTTCCGCCGATTTAATGAAGCATCCTCGTTTTAAAATTTAGGAGACGATAGGTGAGAAACAAATTATATCTATTTATGTGTGTGTAATATGTACAGCATAACTACCCTTCGATTTCCAACTGATAGGATGGAAAAAATAATACAGTTGCCGAGCTAACGGGGTGAATAATCGATTCTCTTCTGAAATAACGAATTTTTACAGCTTCCGAATGCTTTTTCACACTATACGTTTGGAATATAATTTAGAATTTCATCGACTTTACTATCAAACGATGATTTTTTCTAATCTTAATTTGCAAAAAAGGAACTTGTATATTCTACAAACATGTTTGATTATACTCCGCTAAGAAAATTTATTCCTGTGTGGAGGTTCTGTCGATCTTCTTTTCTTTAGCTGAATCCATGGATGTTATAGTAAAAGTATTGATATTTATTACATTTTTTGCGATGAAAACCTGACACGTGATGTCTTAAACATATGGTACCGTAAATCCCCATGTGCCCCATCATAGGGCTATTATTTTTGATAGATTGAATTAACCAAGATTAATTTTTTACCAACATCTCGCGTATCTCAAATAGTATCCCGGGTAGTTCTCATATAATCGCAGCCACGGCAGAATAGAAAGACAAATGAATATAATTTTTGATTCCATACCGGAAGAAAAATAGAAATTACTTTGTTTGTCTGGGTATAGTAGCATAAATATATCAATATAATTTACAAGGAGTAATTTAAGAGTTTTCTTTCTGTGTTCACTTATCTTTTTAATTTTGGGTTACTCTCTACTAAACCTATATCTTGGTTGAAGGTGGAATTTCACGTTTTCTTTCGAAATTTAAGAACAATGGATGGAATCAGTATACTCAGAAAAATATATTGTAGTCCATTTAGTTCATGGCGCGGAAACCAATTTGTCTTGTTTGAGTTTTATTTTGATCTGCCTGATTAAAATGCTAATTCAAGCACTTTGAACTCGAGTTCTACTACCTTCAACTTGTTCTAAGATTGCTTTGAAAAAGCTTTTCATCCAGCCATTTCTTAGAAATTTTGTTAATACAGAGTCACAAATAAAAGCAAGGATCGGTGATCAGCAAAAACGAAAGATCTTCATTCACGTATCGCAGTAACAGTTACGTGCCGGAGAAAGTGATGGAACGAAAGTATGTACCATCGGATCTCCTCATCATCTTTCTTCTCTCTAGATAAACCATCCCGTTATTTACGATCTACGTAATCATAATCCGATGCGACGTTTTAACTGCTTTGTAGTAAGAACACGAACGCCAATTGCCAGACTGCGGGAGGTCAGAGAAGCAGAGGGGGAGGGCAGGGGAGGGGGGATGGCAGTAGAAAAGGAGAGGTAGTTCGCACCCTATCCGTAGTTGTCCTTTAGCTGTGGTGTGGAGAAGTGCTGTCCAGAGTCTCTGGGAACACTTGTCTTACGGATCCCCGAACCCGGTGTCCATATTACGTAATCTTGTCTTTTTTCTAATCCCCGCCCAAGAATAATGAGCGGTTGCACTTTTAAGAATGGGTGAGTGTGTTTTTCCTTCATACATTATTTGCTCCATTTTTTAATTGTTTTAATTTCGGATTCGTTAGGTTCGGATATTACGAAACAGTTCGAAGATAATTCCAATGATAGCTTCTGTTATTAAGGCACGAATAATAAATATAACCTCGCCAATAAAGGGTTAAACTGGCTAACTATATAGGATCCGAAGTTTTTTTTCTTTTTCACTTATTTTTCAAAATAGTTTTATTTTCGGATTCGATGCGTTTGGAGGTATAATGAAGCAGTTAGGAAATATTTCGGATTGATCCTTCTATTTGTGATACCTGCATAATGATTCAGAATATTTGTTAAATTTTTCTAAATTCATGTTTCTAAATTATTTTAATTTAATTCTCAATACGTTTGAAGATATTACCAAACAGTTCAGAAGTAATTCGGATTATTTATTTTTTCTAATGCCTGCATAATGACTCAGAATATTTGTTAAAAATTTTAAAATTTATATTTCGTAATTATTTGGAATAAAATTTATATTTTCTCATTATTCGATTTTGATATTAGTGAAGAAATATCGGTACCCTCCATAAGGATATGAAATATAATTTGAATTGTCACATTTTGTGGCATCTCTAAATTTATGTAACGTCCACCCTCCATTTCATAATAGGATATATTTCCCCATCCTAGTGTTTGTATGGAAATTAAAAAAGTTACTCAATCTACAGCTATCATCCGGCTCTAGATCGAAAGCAAAACATATTTATCACATATTTTTCTTCGAAAAATGACCGCTCACGAAGCAGATTAGACTTTCTCCAATACATCTCGCGCTTGTTTATTCGATGTTTTTTCGGATGCGATGGTCCGTCTCGGTTTACATTTTCATCGGATCAATTCACTCATTCATGAAATCCGTTTCTTTTTACGATTCAGTAGAGTAACTGGTTTACGTAACTCGTATATCATCGTAATTTGTTCATTGTTAATTCATCGAAGGACCGTGGAAATATGAAATTCGTTCTCGCAATTTTAAGAGTGAAGATTTATGTGTAATAATTGATTCTTAAGTTCAAGTACCCAGATTTATATTAAAAGTAATCGTATCGATCAAATTTGTTTTCGAATATAAATGGAAGCAGCCCAGTAGAGTGGTTGACGAGACTAAGTAAAAAATCGCCACATTTAATTATCATAGTTTCTGGAGCTTATGCCTCCATAACGGTGGTATATAATCGTAGTAGTATTGTTAAAAGTGCTTCGACAGCTTAGGTCATTTCGCACATTGGATCCCACCGGGAATCGAACCCGGGACCGCTGGTATATAATCTATGTTAAGATAAATGTAAAATACAGAGTTTTGAACTTGTGGATTGAAATATTTAGAAAAGTTACCACGTCTTCCATGTATTATACATATTTTAAGAACTACATTTCAACCATGCAATACCTTCTTTGGCAGAGCTTAATTTATGTTAAATTGACTTTAGCAGCTTGATATTAATGACTCGTATATCTATATCGGATTATCTGTGGCAATTAGCTCTATAGGAAATATTAGACATTTCTTTCCATAAACTGCCTTTGAAGTTTATTTGCTATAAGATATTCTGTGAATTTCAGCCTAATAAGGCTGGCGTCAAGGCAGACTCTGAAGCTACAATTCCATATTTTTGAATTTATTCTCAATAGGAGAACTTGCTGACCATTGGTTATTGAATCTTGAGATAGAGGTGAGGTTAGGGTGAACAAGAGTTGTGTTGAAGAGGCTCCCGGATAGTCATGTGGACAGCGCGTTTGCCTTTGGTGAAAGCGGTTCCGGGTTCGATTCCCGGTGGGAGCCAATGTGCGAAATGACCTAAGCTGTCGAAGCACTTTTAACAATATTACTACTAGTTGTGTTGAAGTGACAGTAATTGCTGAGCAGCTAGTCCATGTGTACTACGCTACCTGAATCTCTTGTAGGAATGCTATAACGCTCTTTCAATTACTCCGGGATGGGTTAAAAAAAAATCACCATGTGTGTAGCTGGTAAATGATGAATTTTCCTAATTGCATTGGCAAGTACCGAGTGGATTACGACCAAAATTTAATTATCAGTGTATGAACATAGTAGTTACATCTTACAAGGGGAACAACAGGTTTGTGGGAAACAAATTCGAACGATCTTTCAGGGCACATTCTTCGCTTAAAAATAGTGGACACATGTCCGACCGTTCAACTCAATGGGCCTTTGTTTATGAAAAATTAGCAACAGAAAATCGAAGTTAGTCAACCCCGCTAAACACCCGCACATTGGGCTGGAATCGGAAAAAGCAATACAAAAATGGAAGTGTTTTTTTGAGTGCGGACTTTGAAACTTGTTAGTCGCTCCAAACAGATACTAGTAGTAGTAGTACTTTATTTTGGTACCTTAGCAATTTTTCATATGCACCAGTCACTAATTGTCTATATAAAATAAATAAAATAATTTATTTATTTCATTTCAGTACATAGAGTCAGTTTGAAGATTAGCTTCACATATTGCCATGTTGTAAAATGTAAATATTAAAATGTGATATTAAATGGCGAGGAAATAAATGTAAATGAATAAGATAAAAATCTACGGAGGCGGCCATGATGTTGTGGAAATACATAATATAAAGATGATGTACACTTTTCCACAAATTTATTTTAGAACAACCGGTTTCGGTTATCGCTATCTTCAGGTTCATAGAATACTAAGTTGGATGAATTTCCGTTCCTGAAATGTGTTCTATGAACTTAAAGATGGCGATGTAACCGAAACCGTTCTAAAATAAAATTGTTAAAAGGATAGGATAGATAGATAGAATAAAGCAGTAGGATAACTTACCTAGTCAAATCATTTGAGATATAAATAATTCGAAAAATCTCCTATCGATGAAAGTCATCATTCAGTTTTTAGTATTTAAAGTTTGTGGAAGAGTTCACCTTTTCAGGAAATCGCCTCTAACAATTCCTAAAGGGGCAATGTCATTCAGCGTGGCCGGTGAATTGATTCGGGGGGAATTCGTACGCGGAGAATTCGTACGCGGGGAATTCGGCCCCTTCAGCGTGGCCGGTTAATTGATCCGGGGGGAACTCGTATGCGGAGAATTCGTTCGCGGGGAATTGATCCCCCGCGTACCGTACTACTGTTATTCAGCCTTATGTTAATCTACACGCCCTGAATATTGGTTAATGTTATAAATAAATTAACCGCGGGTTGGGTTGGGTTGGTAATACAACATTAGTGCGTGGGATCAATTCCCCGCAAACCAATCTGTCGGGAGATTAATTCCCCGCGTACGAATTCCCCCCGGACCAATCACCGGGCGCCGTCATTCAGAACTATCGCCCTTCCTTGTGCCCGGTTATAACTTACCGGTCGATTACATAACCAGATATAAAACCGAATTTTGCGCTACACCTCCACGTCTTTCACCGGAAACCTTCAATTGACTTGATCAAAATATGATCTTTCCTAAATTCCCTCAGTGCTCGGAGTCACGTAGACGTGTTACTTTGGTCTTTCGGATCACCAGCTGAGGCTATTTCAACGACGAATTTCAGCAACGATAAAATTCAGCCATCAACGTGCTATCAAGAGTCGTAAAATTCCGACTGCTCGAGGGACAAGGCATTGAGACGAAATCGTTAATGCTGTCGCTACTGAATGGTCGTTACGTAACACTGTTAAGGTTTTTGTGCTACCTTCCACTTCCGACGATGTGCATGGAAAAGACTTCCTCGGAGACACTTCTGGTTTGGAGAGAGATGGATTGAGAATTTGTTTTTTCTGTGGTATCGCCGATGTATCTTAAATCGTAATGGTCACACTTATGCATTCGATTCTCGACTCACGGGAAAATTAATTGAATGAGCATAAATATTTTTTATTACTTTTACAACTAAGGCTGACAAGAAAAACTTTCATTCGATATTGAAGTTTACATTTTTTTCTCATTCATGATGAAATATTTCTGCCTGCGCTTATTTTGACCAGAATTTTTAAATTCCATTTTTCGAGTGTTTCTTATAATATTTTATAGTTGCTCCAATTAAAACAAAAGGTCAATAATAAAAAAATCTGTACTGTTTTTCTGATAGGTGATATTTTATGGAATTCCATGATAGGAATAGTACGGAAATACTTTGGAAAGAAGGAGTCCTAATTTTTCTACTAAACCAATTGCGAGCACACGACTGGTTTCAGTTAATCATAGCTGATAGATAATTAGTAGAATACAGGTATCTATTATATTTTGTGAGAAAAGTAAAGGCGCTTTCTTTTTTTTGTGTTTCCTTTTTTAACTAACCCTCGACGGACTACGGATGCCATTTGGCATCATCCGACTCCTACTATTATTTCATTTTGTATCACAGAATAGGAGAGTTCGATGACAATGTTGCAATGTTGCAATTTTGTATTTGTTTGATTGGTTTTATAAATATGTTTGGCATAATATTTTATGGGTATAGTTTTCAGACAATCACAAAGCGAAATACGTAAGAAATTTAAAATAATTACAAAAAAATAATTCCGGCCTTGGAGGGTTAATGACGAACAGAATTGTACACAACACAGTAATAATAGTATAGTATTGTCTATTGTCACCTACAAAGGGACAAGTTATTGTAGTAATTATTCCAAATTACATTTTTTCTCCACCAGAATGATACGAATCTACTATGCTCTTCGTCTTTGTCCAGAGCAACTTTTGCGTGTATAATCTATTGAAATTGTATACGTAATTCTTTTCTTCTCGTTTGTATGTCTTCCTTAGTCGACTAATGTGTGTACCATGATGAACTGACATCTGCGTCCGACAAATTCATCCCACGGATAAGGTTTGGTTTGGTTAGATTGGGTGGGTCTGGTCGATTAAAAGAATATAAAAAAGAGCAAAAATATAACATTCATATTTACATAGATATCTGGGACTCTAATGTCCAAGGTGTAATTGGCATAGGACCACCATACTACATACCAGTGGCCCAGCCTTCATTTAACACCATGTTTACGTCAAATCATCTTCTTCCCTGAAACGTGACTTGGACCTTCCCTTGGAAATATCCCTTCCAAAAAGCATTCCATCCTCTAATTTAATCCTCTATTTACTTATTTCATTATCACATTCCAAAAAACACCACGTAGCTTCTCCTGCTACCGATTTATTTATTCCTATTCCTTTGGGAATTCGAAGAATGAAAGAGGATACTCCGTGCTTTGCTTATACTGATCCTCCAACCATTTACCCTTGCCACTATTTCTAGGTCTTCGATGTGCTCTACCGAAGGATTGTTAACAAATCGATTTGGGTTGTCAGGGAAGCGAAGAATCCATCCGTTCACACCCTTCGTTTGTAATCCTTAAACATCCACGTAAAAAGATTTAAATTTCACTAACGTATACCGAATAAGTTAGGAAGACGTAGCTCTTATCTCTCCATCTGAGATTCTAATTTTAGAACAACTTCCTGTGGTGTTTTGGTATTACATTCGTGTATACGAGTCTATATCGATTAATATGTATTTATGCATTGTTTACATACCTCTTGATCTTCCAAGGTCTTTGTCATGGTGACAGGTCGACCGAGTCGATATATTTTACGTAATCCATTAGAAACGTGCGGAAAGTAAATTATCATCCATTTATCCAATCAATCCATACAAATAACCTTTGTGATATTACGCATTTTTCTTATTCCTTCCGAAATTTTTATTACAAGCTCTATTCTAGTTTTTCAATACTATGTATTTTTAGGAATTACTTTTTTGCTTAAAATTTTTAAGACGAACATTTTCATATGGAAATTCATATTTTAGTTATTCTTTCCTCGATAAATATTATACTTAATTATTTTATAGTGTTCACTGCTGTGTCCCATCGATCATGAAGTTAGATTTATGAATTTTGAAAATTTTAAACTTTTCCTAAATGCGCAAGCTTGTAAAGTATTCAGCTCACCAACTTTACTATTGGCTAACAAAAGCCATGGAAAAGGGAGCTCAATTGATAAAATAGGGAGTGAGGTAGATTTTCCATGAATTTTCCATGAATGATTTCCCTTGATTTCTTCCATGAACTAGAATGCTACGGCCAGAAATAAAGCCGCGTAGATTCAGCAAATTAACCCTACGAGTGAAAAATTCGAAAGCATTCAACATAAGGAGACTAGAATGTATAACATTATTTATCATTCACACCTGAGTAAGCTTTTATGTGGAGACATACCAAAATATGGATTATAAATTTTCATCCATTTTATGAAAAGGTAACGAAAAAATCCATTCACCAAGACATGATTCCAGGAAGAAGTGTCAGTACTGTAATGTTGGAGTTTATCTTTCTTGAGCAGTCGCTATTTAATATTTCCTGGATAGCCAAGTGGGTAGTGCTCTCGTCGTTTGTGATAGCGGTCCCGGACCCCCAATCCCTGTAAGGGCCATAGGTGCTAAAATAACTCAGCTATCGAACTACTTTTAATTAACGAGCAGGTTATATTTCTGATTTTTCACCGTTTGATGCTTCTGTCATAAGATGAGATCTTTTGTTCGACAACCCTCATAATTCTTTCCAAGCTCCAACATTAGCATTAAACTTCTCCTACTCATTACTTCCCTAACCTTTCCCACTTTGATCATGCAATCTCTCTTCTCAGAAGGTGACCTATCCCGTTAGCTTTTCCCGTTTCTTTTTCCATAAATTTCCTACTCTTCAATTATTAGCAGTACCACCACATTCCTCTATCGTACTGTTTACTATTCTGCCTCCTTCCGTTGCACTATTTAGCGCGATCCTTTTCTCAGAAACTCACTTCCAATGAATGACGATTCCAACTCATTAGTTATTTTTATTCTGCTCTCTCTCTATTTCCATTATCCTGCACATCTGAGGGAATTTAAAAAGAGGAAGCGACCATAGTTTTGAGTATACGACAGCTAAAAAAAAACAAAATTTATTTTACCGCTGTATTTGTGAGTTTTTAAATGAGCAACGTATCGTACAGGAAATATCGAATGTGACATTTAAGTATATTTTAACTTATTGAGGGCTGTATAGGGGCTGTCTCTTCTTAATTAACCCTTTCTCAATGTGTAGGATGGTAAGGATAGAGGAAAATAATTCAGTAAATTAGAGGAAATAAGAAATGAACTACTGTCTCTATTGATAAACCAAGGCATGTACTTAGGAAAAAGGATTTCTTCACTGAATAATTTCTGTGTAAAAACCTACAAAACCTACTTACTGTATATAGCTGTATTTTTTAAGATCAAGGAAATTAATTTCTGGAGCATGGCAAGGGAACATTAATTAACTTAAAAAACACTAACAATAAAAATAAAATGTATTGAAAAAATACACAAGTAAGATAATTAAAAACAGAGATTAAATACAAGATACAAAGTTCAGATAAAAAGTTCATTTGCGTGTGTATTCTGTTTCTCCTTAACCGTATAAAAGTACCGTAGTCTCACCTCTTATTCTAATTCAAAGCAAAGTTCAAGATAAAACTACTAACATGAGATTAACCAATACGAATCGTTAATTTCATTCAGTAAAAAACAACATAATGCAATTCAATGTTGCTCATATAGTGAATAAAAATAATCATAGAGGATAGAGCACGATTGTAGGATGGTACTAATTAAAGCTGGAACACAAAAATCCGTAACGTATGTGAAGAGGCAGTTACGGCACTTTGTCAAATGAATCGTGAGTTGGAAATGAGATATTTGCTGACGTGCTAGGTTCAGAGAGTGTATAAGAGAATAAATAAAGGTCCCATGAAAGGAGTACATTGCGTTAGGAATTGTTTCGATGATTGGAAAGGGTTTTTCGATATATATAATGGCGTAGGATGGGAATCGTTAGAAAAGTGTTAGGAACTATTTATCATCCTATTTGTTGCTTTCAGCGTTTCATTTCCCGAATTTAGTTTTACTTGTGATCATAACCTATATTTTGCCTAGTTAGTTCGGAGATTCCATTGAGTAGATCACTTTTATATTATTTAATGCAGATACTTGTGGGAGTGGGTAAACATTATCCCGTTGTTAGCAAAATTGAACTTTCAGTTCTGGAATTGAGCCACGCTCTTTCTGCGTTAGTCATGCCCGTATCATTGCAAGTGGCACAATTCTGCCGTAATATGTAAAATGTATACACTGATTTTTGATTTTTTTCCGGAAACTATAAATTCTTTCTTTGTAAAAGTAGTTTCTCTCACGCTTGGTTTTCTTCTGAGATTTATTTATTTCCTTCTATTCAGTCGTGATCTAAAAAATTGGGAATCTTTCCTATAGATTTTGGAAATATTCGAGGTCAAAATTTTTCGCCCTCGATAATATGAAATACAAAACCATCAAACTGCTTCCACACTATCTTATCTTTTTGAAGTTCATTCTATTAAGAAAACTGCGTTTCATTTTAACCATAGGTTATCACTAAATGAAAGCGCTCTAAGCGATTCAACTACGCAAAATAAATGTTTTTCTAATTATAGACTGTTTCCATCTTCCTATTAATGATGGTTTAAAATTATTTTCTCATTTGAAATGAATCATTAAAGATTGATATTAAAATATTGGGAATAAAAATCCGCGTTAGTTTCAATTAAAAGACATTTTCCATGATGCTATGGAATCGTTAATGGTCATTCTGAAATAATTGATTCAAGTCACAAATCCATAGAATTTCGGAGCAATTTACTTAAGTTCATTTAAATTTATGTGCTTTATAATTATTTTTCAATTACTATTTTTATTCACTGAGCCAAACCCTTGAATTCGAAAATTACGAGAAATATCAAATTTCCCAATTGAATGTCTATGTCTATGTCTATGTAAGAACCCTGCAAGCCGCCTTTCGGCGTGTGGCAGGGGGTGCAGGCACCTTGACTCTATTTTCCTAAACGGTTGCTTTCGCGTATACTTCGCGGAAAAAATGAGTTTTTGAAACGATTCGTTTTAGCATCTATTTCCCTAATCTTTCGGGCAGTATAAAAATAGATATATCTCATTCTTAGGAAGATTCTCGTCATCACATGAGTGGACGTAGTGTTTTTATCGCCGAAAAATTTCCTTGATGCTTGAGGAAGAATTTCCTTATCTATCCGCTTATCTGCCTTAGCCATGTCCTCGCTTCACTCCAGTCACGTTGAAGTTTTTCGGCAATCAAACGTCTAAATTTCAGCGATAGCCAATATGGTGTTGCCGTGACAGAAATGCTTAAAAATTCCAGATTTAAGAAGAGGTAATTTCAATTTCTGAAGGGAGCTTTGTATGTATGCTGTATTTTACGCGGAACTTACTGTAACTGACTTACAAAATTCGATTGTGAATATAATTTTCGGCAGCTTTAAACCTTTCCAGCTTTTATGGAAAGTTGTTATGTATGAGCTCTGCGCAAAATTTTTGAGATTTGTTGCGGTAATTTATAGTAATCTTTAAATATAGTTTCGTAGAGAATTCATCAGGGATTCTAAGGGATATTTTGTGTATTAAGAATTACCTCTTTACCAACTAAACAAAAGACCCTTCTATTTTGAAAAAAGTCCAATTTCACGGTATCTTCGGGAATCAATTTTCTTCTAAATAAACGGTTTTGTTGAGATTCTATAAACGTTATGTAACTGATGAAACAAATATTAGCCATTCTAAAGTATGAGTGGTATTTTAATTTCTAAAAAAATCGTGTAGGTGATACATCCATTTTCCATATGAGCTTACCAAATAGTGGAATGCTTATTTAAATACGATATTGAATATGCGAGTATTAAATTGAATGGAATTTTTTAAAAGTGCTATTTCATAGAGAGGATCGACGTTAGTTTTGCATTACACTTTGGGAGCGAAATTTTTGATGATATTGTTGTAGGTTATCCGAAACTTTTAATACCTTCCGTACCATTTTATTTAGTTTTATAGCAGAATTATTACAAGTGCTTCGACAGCTTAGATCATTTCGCACATTGGCTCCCACCGGGAATCGAACCCGGGACCGCTTTCGCCAAAGGCAAATGCGCTGTCCACAAGACAATCCGAGAGCTTATTTAGTTTTATCTAACTTTAATGCCGATGTTTACAAGTCACGTATAATTAGATCTGATATCGCCTGGAGAGCCAAGAAGTACCTGTTATCTCTATGTTTACACATTTTTCTCACTCCCCTACTTGAGCTGGTGTTTTCAACAACGTGAGTTTTTTCTCAATCAACCTCCAGATGAAGAGGCTATTTTCCATCTTATCAAGTGTATCTTGATTTCTTATGCTACTCTTGTCATCCATATCAAAATCACATTTGAAACATTACGTAGATTTAATGGAAGGCAGTCCAGATCCGGCCGAACCTCATCAATAAAGGGTCAAACAAAATTAACGATGAATTATAAGTACGTAAAAATCTGCCGTAGATTTAAGTAGAGAGCTTATTGAAATTTATTTGAGTATAGAGAGATTACGGTTAACTTAAATGTCCATAGCAGTAGTCTATTTCTGATAACTGTCACGTTTTTTGTTATTTCCTTCTAAAGTTATCGACGACATTTTTTTAGCAATCTTGTCCTATTACTACCGCATTTCAAACCATTTACTTGGCTTCGAAAAAGCACTTCTATAAAGTTAGCGTAATGATGTCAAGGTACTAAAAATGTATTGAAAAACAATGATATCGTGTCGAAAATCAAAGTAATAAATGTAGTAAATGTTGAGATGTTGAGTTGAGCACATGTTAGAGCAGCTTTGATTTTCTATAGTACATGGAACATTGTATTCTAGATACCTGTGTACGTGCATAAGGTTTGCAGTAGCTGGTTGAAACTTTTCATCCCCTTATATTTAAAAATCGATCATGACAGATATTGCGTTTGTAAAATTTTCATGACTGTTCGTGTTTCAACGATCTGACATTAGGTCTCGCGAAGTTCAAGATCTCTTGGTGATGGCCCAGTTGCTCAGCTTTGATTTTTTCTCGTTTATTGCGGTTTCGAATACATTACCTCAATTCGTTTTCCTTTTCACTTGCGTCTTTCGCTCCCTTCTACGATTGAGCACAACAAGAAGAGATTGAGGAGGTATTTTCAGTGTTGATGGTAACTGAGGTCAAGGGACATTCCTCATTACCCAACGTATTGCGCGCTATCTACTTATTACGACTAAACAGTGGAAATTGAGGGTAAACTCATCTTAGAAAATCTCCTATCAAAACATCATCCGACAAACAACTTAAATGTTAAATGCAATAGATTGATAGACAACACCGTATGTGAAAGTTCGTTCATTTATAATCGATACTAAATGTTTTGATCATTTTTATTTTAATCATTTTTATTTTAATAATTTTATTTATCATTTTTGTCGTTCACTAATTATACAATATCAGAAGAAAGAATAATTTATTAAATATTAATTTATGATTTTATTATTAAATTGTTAAATTCATTGTTAATTCATAAGAAATATCGTCAAAGTATATAGTATAATAATTTTCAAGATATTGTTTAAATATCTAAGTATTTGATTTTTTTCAAGTGTATTAATTAACTGAATACTTTATTAGTGAAATTTGTGAAATTAATTTCGATAACGGTGTTCCTGCAATAATTAACGTAGCCTAGAATTCAGTATCCTTCACTTTCTATGCTATCATGTTCTTATTGATATAAATATGTATTTTCCATTTCACCATGACGATTTATTTCCTTCGCTTGAGGTAAATCGAGTCTATAACATCAAAAAATTAGTAAATAATTATATTTTCACAATGTATAAATTCACTTGATTTGAGAGGTGATTATTTACGTGATGATATTCTGACTTAATTTAATTCTATTGTCTTTTAGTAAAATCCTTAGAATTTAAATTACAAATTGGTAATAAAAATTACCAATAAAAATTTATTAAAAGTAAAAATTGAAAAATCAATTTCTGATGTTTGCGAAACTCCTTCACGTTCAATAACTTCATCTCATCACTATTTCTTGTTATGTTATGTTATTTATATTACTACTTGTTATTTCATCTCATTTTTATTGCATTTTGTATCGGCTGAATTGAAGATGGGACAATCCAGTCTCAATTTCGCCAACTATATTACTTTGTTTCTCTCTGTCTTTGTCTGTCTGTATTCTCAGAATCAAACGACACATTACATTTACGGCGTGTTAGACGTTTACATAGCATCTTGATGCCGATCGCGAACCAGTTTCATCGTAAAAAAGCGATATCCTTGTAGACAGCACTCACATCATTTCACTTGTGTTTCCCGACATTTTTTTCCGAAAATCAACGATTTCTATCCACGCTCCATTTTTATGCATAATATAGCTATTTCATTCCTTACCCTTGTTTTTATCTGGGATGTTTCAATAAGAACTTCGTGTTTTGTCATCCTTCAAATTCCTCAGCAAAATCGAAAAAACAAAATATTAACAAAAGATTGACTAGTGGAATTTTGAGAGAATGCCCATCTTGAGTCAGAGAAAAAGCTTATTTTTCTTTTATTAGACCTAATATAGTTACTAGGCCTAATAGAATAACTATAGAACATAGTTACTTATTGGTGAGAAGATCTGATCACAGACGGAAGCTTTTTGAAAAATTCATTGGTTAAGAACTGATAGACGAAGTGAATGAAATTTTAGTGCCAGTAAGGAACGAACGTACCTATTTCCGAGAAGCATCGACAAAACATTACAAATAGTTAATAGCAAGAACAGATTTTCACCTCTGATCGTTCTTTCTTCATTCTATTAGAAAAGCTAATTGAGTATATTAGGTATGGATGTTGGTGTTACTACACCCCCTGCCACACGCCGCTGACGGAATTAATCGAAATTGAATTGTTTATAATTTTAGAAATCCTTATTTACCGGCGGCGTTAATTAGTGCATCATCGTCATAATGTTTTATTTTCTGTAGAAATTCAGCAGAATATAATCAAATTAATGTTTCTTGATCTGTAAAAAGATGTAATATAATTTTTACATTTTGCGATGATAGTTTAAGTAATGCCCCTGTATTAGACCCTCCTAAGTGATCTTGGCGTTTGTTACATTTTCCGATCAATAAGAGAAATTAATGAAATATTAGTTAATGGAAATTGCCTCAAAATTAAGATGGTTGCTTTTACCAGTATATTGCAATGCAATAAATGATTATCATTTCAAACCGTACCATCAAAGTAAATATTTCCATTGCATAAGAACTCATTACTAACGCTTTTATTTCTCCTGTCATATCTGATTTTATTCATCGGACATATTGTCAAGATTGCCTTGCTTATTTGTAACTTATTAAGTCGTAAGAATAAAAAATAAAATCAAGAGCTCAAATATAGAATAATACCAGCAATTTTGAGAGCAAAATGAGGAATGCGGCGCACGATTGAATTTGATCGATTAATCAAGTTCGATCCTGGGTTAATTCAAGGATTAATTAATCGATAAATCACTGTCGCATTTTTAGTGTACCTTCGTTACATTACAGATAAAGATGTCATTGCTTAAAAAAAATCAGAGTGAATTCCGGAATCGAGAGCATCCGGACGTACAGATGATGTACTGGCTGTGTGATGATGATGACAGTTGTCTTATTACTTTCCGCAGATGGCTGTAATCGCTCGGAAAATTAGTCTCGTAGGTTCTTTGATTTTTTTCTGGAAAAGAGATGTTTGGAGAGTATAATTCTATAGCTCAACTTGCGTCCTCAGCTGTAAGATTGAAACCAGTTTTCCCAAGTCCAGTACCGCCAAGGGCCCAATTATGGGAGAATGTCGCTCCATATGATGCTCGTCTCAGAAAAGAAGACAGTCTAAGGAAATTAAGCACACTAAAGCAAGTCATTTTTTTCATCCTCACCGTGATAATTTCGATTAAGATCTTCTACATAACTTTGTGCAGTTATATGAGTCACCATGTGTAGTTATAATAATAATAATTGATTAATGATTTCATCAACCGAGATTTCAACAGGCATATAAAGGACATTTCATGCAATACAGACTTGATATAGAAATTTAGCTAGTTAATAAAATGAATTTTGGTATCTATAGATCATCAATTTTGTAATTATTGAAAGGATAATAAAATTTACAGTATATCGTCAACAGTTATACATAGGTTTATAAAACGTAACTTTTTGTAAGTAGACTAAGATATAGATGTGATGCGGAAATTTAAATAAATTAGTAATGACACAATCAAATAACATAATTCAAAATAATTAATATTAAAATTTATGTTTCCCCCCAGAACAATTGTTCTCGTCTTTAATCAATTCTTTTACTGTGTTTAGCAATTCATTTATTGTACGATAATATTTATTATTTATAATATTTATTATACTTATGTTTATTATATACCTGAGAATTCTTTGAAATCGATGTCTACTTATCCATACTTTACACCATGCTGGGGAACTTGGGTATTTCTAAGATGTGCTTATCATAGAATTATTATGTCTGTGCCAGCGAAGCGAGCCATACAACTATTGTTATGATGCGAAACCTCTGAACTCTGTAATCTATATAAAGACCTCGATTTCAGACCTTTGTCATAGCCAAGCAATATGTAAAAGAATAAAGCTACATTTGTAACGAGGGTATGTTGTGACTGCTGATAAGCAGTTCCTAAACGAAGAAAAACCTGGCTGCTGCCTTCGAAGTCTTCACTTGCGATAAAGATCATCTTTATCATTATTAATAATAAGCATTGACTTATTATTTTTTTAGTGACAATTTACTTTTATTCGAAATATATTTTATTTATTATTCATTATTTTATTTCATATTAGTTGTCATTTAAAAGACTAAATATATGATATTCTTACAATAAAAACTTGTCGAACGTTCAATGAAAATCAAAACATAGAAACTTAAATATCTTGTACACCCTCCCGTAATAATAATGATAAGTGCTTATTCAACAGTCGCACAATAATCTTTCACGTTAGATACTTAAAATCACATTCTTATTCCTAAATGTTTCAGGCTGACCCACCAACAAGATTTATTTTCTTTTATTTATCAGAGGTTTGCTTCGTAATCTAGTCTAATTTCAACATTTCTGATTTCCTAAATCTTTCAGACACATTCTTAGGAGGATGCGACGTGTTTCTCTGGCAAGCTGTCTACGATTTCTTTCCCTCGTCTATATTTCATCATATTTTAGACTTACCTTTGACAAAGAGCTTATTTGAATTTCATTTAGTCCTTTAAAAGTCATCTCTCTTTTTTATTTTTATTTAGTTACGTTATTTCAATTTTAATGTAGCCATACCCCCTTAGATCTAGTTAATAACAAATTAAATCACTCTTTTCTTATTGAAACATTATAATGATTATTTTCACTCTCTTATGGCGTTACTTCACTGTAGTTTATCATAGATTACCGTAGAAAGATTTTCATTTCGATATTCTTCATGGTTCACTTTAGCTTTTTATTTTACCGTAGAAAGATTTTCATTCCGATATTCTTCATGGTTCACTTTAGCTTTTCATTTTACGTTTAATTAAACTAATGAATGCTTAAACGGTGAAACCTAACGGACGTATTCAATAGTTATCAATCAACGTTAACGTAATCAATCCCAATAATTCCTCTGATTGCTTACATTGATTTCTTAAACGTGACTGAAGATGAAACAGATATTGCTGTCTGGCAAAATTAACAGCATGTGACAGAAAACGTGATGAGTGCATATTTCAAAAGATGAGCAGTGATTAATGACGCTGACAACCTCTTGCTGGAGTCGCGTCTATGAGTTGTTTGGTAACGCGTGAAATCGAGATTATCGACTTGGTTCGCTCAATTACAAATTCGCTAGCCCTTGTTTTTCATTCTCATTTCAATCAGCTCGTACATCGTAGTCAGGGTAATTTTTAGTAAGGAAATAATTGACAATAGATAAACTGACCCGTTTATCTATTATATCGCCGTATAGCGTTTATCCGGAAGGATAGTATAAACTAGTAGAGAGATATAGTCATTTTTTATTTATTTTGTTTTATATTATAATTTAATTTTCATCCATGGCTCTTGCGAATATTATAATGCCAAGTTCACGCTTAAATAATTATATTGAGCTCTTAGATTTTATGCAAAGTAATGGACAAAAATATGTTATTCATAAAACGAAATCTCGCCTCATAAGCTAGCACGCATCGTGTATTTAGCCTTCACATTCCATCCGTGGTTTTAATCTCTTCTCGCTAACCTTTATGATTAAGTAACAGTATAATGAGTCTGTAATATTTTCAATCTTCGACGAGAGTATGTGACGTGATTTTCTGCTAATATAAAATAATTGCACTCAAAACATTGTTTGTAATGTTTATATAAAGAGAAAAATATTTTCGCTCCCTACTAATCAGCATCACACAATCACAATCAAATCAGTTGATAATCAAAATTTATTCCTGTAAAGCACTCAGCAAGAAGGCCGATTTCAGTCTCAAACCCTCCACCATTGGTAACAAAAAAATCGAGATGACATTCCATATGGAATGAATAATATTAGTATATATGAATAGCATTATTCGGCATCATACTTATACCTGTACAGTTTTATACTTTTAGAGCCATTAAAAACACTAAACCAAAGCAAATAAAAGATACGCTTTTCTCTTTCCACAACTGAAAGACAGATGAAAAATTTCGTTCACCCAGATATTATAGAAGGAACTATCGGCTTGCGTTAGTCCTTAAGGTCGATTAAAGAATAATGGTAAGAGTGGTCTCATTACACCAGCCTTCGCAAGACATGAATCTTATCAACACATGATGATTATACATGGGATAGCGTTAAAGGTGTCTTTGCACGTAAATGAGAGCGTCTAGGAAAAATCCTAAAGAAAAACGGACATAAAAGTCTGATGGGACCGGGGCTCGAACCCGGATCTCCAGCAACCAACCGACAGTTTTGAATTACATTTTGTCTTGGTCTTTTCATCTTAGAATGATGTTTATAATCATAAACAATCTTTGCTCCTCTTCTCACTTGCATAATTTTCACGTTTTCTGCCAAAAAACTTCACACTTTTCATACAGTCCTTCTTTTACTCCACGTTTTTTATTACCAAGTGATTACTTTTCTCTCTCTTATTTTTGTAATATCATCAAACAATCTATCCCAACCGCATTTACTTGCTCAAATGCATCTCGTGATACGCTCTCAGTTCGACACTATGTGACAAGATGACCGATAGCACACTTCTATCCTCAGCAATTTGTCTCTTTGATAATCCCTCACATATAAACATCCACTAACAGTCACACTTTATCATTTAACGTTCATTATATCGACTTTGCTTTGATATATTTGTGATTCTCTATCGATTCATACCAAATGAAGCAAATCAAATGCTTTCCGACTCGCGCCAGTTTCAGTCTATTATTTATCAAAGCATTTATAATCGATAATCGGTCAATAATGGGCAATCGATGTAGTTTAGATAATGTTGTCGGAGAAAGAGATGCTGAGGTCAGCACCCCCAGGGAGGCTTCCTCGGAAAATCCATTCGTGAGAATAAAGCGGTAAGAGATTGCGGAGAAGAGATCCGTTCTGTGTCAGGTCCATAGCTTCCAATACAAGGTTCTGGGAAATCCTCAACCGCAAACGTGGTTCGTTTGGTTGATTACCCTGCAGCATAAAGCAGATGAGCGATACTTAATAAACATGAACACTGTACCATATCTTGAACAGAGCCGTCTGAATGGAGGGCCCCTTGTCGGAGCTTTGAAGAATCTGCAGTGGATACTGCCCTCGAAATAAATTTTAAAGAATTGTGACGAAAGGCAAATACCCTGTAAAATAATTCTTGCAATGCTAGTAACAGTGTAATTGGCAGAAAAATTCTTTTTAAAGTCATTATTAGCAAAGAGTGACTTCAGACTTAACATTTTCCAAGAGAAGGGGAAGGGTTTGTGTAATTCGTCTTTCGAAACTAAGCCAGTTGATAAGATAAATTAATTATAAATTATCTTCAATTTGCATGTGCCAAAGCTGGAAAAACAAGTCTTCAAATTCTAATGGTATTGTTATTTTCTATAAGCCTGTCTAAATTTTAGGAAATAAGGAAAGGGTTAAGTCTTTAGGAAAAAGTTTGAAAATATTTTTCCTGCACTTTAATTATAATTCTAATAAAAACCAGGGAAAAGTGCAATTTACTGGATTTTTTTCCAATGGGGTCCCGCAGCAGACCTCTTTCTTTATCTCTGTCTATTAAATTGAAATCTCTTAAAATGAGTTATGAATTTCATTAAATTTAAACGAGCAGTAATAAAGGAGAGGAAAATTACCCACCATCGTGAGTCATATATTTCAGTTCAATTGTATTTCAGAAATTCTGTTTGAAGAATTGATAAACTATGTATTCAGTATCTTTATGTATACGTTTGTACAAACACATTAACCTCTCTTTTCTTTTTTTGTGCTAGCTCACTAAAACTATCGTCTTTTTATGATTTTCCCCCATCATTCCATATTATTTCAACCATTTTATTGTTGGTCGTATCCATAAATCTTGACATTCATTCGCTTTTATTCTCTTAATTTCGAAAGCCTCTTCATTTAGAATATCATTCACCCTAATTATCTTTTTCTTTGCTTTCCTCTCCTTTCGTTCTTGATATACTCCATTTCTTCCTTCCTACCAGTTTCAACAATGGAGATGATGAAAAGGATAGCAAAATTAGAAAAAATGTCAATTACTATAAACTAGTTGACCTATTTGATAGAGACATTTAGATCCAATTCCAAACAAGTACAACCGCACTACATAACAATGTTTCAGATTAGTTTGGCTATACTCCAATCTAGTCAACATCGTCATCTTTCTTTGTATGTATTTCTTTGATTATTGTTGTATTTTTTTAGGATAAATTAATGATGACCATTTTCTTATGAAAATAAAAGTTCATTTGTTAAAGATAAATTTATTTATGGACAATATCACGCTGAAAGTACAATATATAATCTTTTATTCAATTTGTGAATACGTTGATATGATTATGTATTTTTTTATAAATTATATGCATTTAATATCGCATTTTGCTTACCGTTGCTAACTGTTGAAACGGAACGGCAAGAAATAACCATATTAAGCATGCAAGTTTCGCCCTATAAATATCCCCTTTGAATGGTATTCCCTTATCCTTATTTTATAACTCTATATATGTGTCGGCTTATACGATTTGAAGCCATGATAGCTGCTCAGCAATGATGTCGTGGTCTGACCCATAGATACTGGACGTTGTAATTCAGCACGCATATTCGAGCTAAGATAAGGGGAGATACAGATTGAAGTGTGGGAACAGAGGAAGGGAAGGCCAATAGGTCAGCAGAGGAATATCGCCTTATATATCCTACGTCACTCACTCAATGACGATCCCTGATCGCAGAGGGAGATGAGCGGAGAAGATTAGCTTTATAGAAGCAAATGAATTGAAAAGACACGCTGTTCCATTTTGGGGTTATTCTTAAATTGTGTCTCACGTAAGTGGGTAGATCTTGGGGTATATGACATTTTATGACGTGGGATGGGGGTGTTTGTAACACTGTGAATGTCACAAATAAATTGGGGGTCATGTAAAAGTTTCATTTTAATATTTGTTATTCATCACATTTAACAATAATATATAAATAAATTTATAATATAAATTAAACACATATAATATAAATGTTGTAAATAAAGTATAAACAAAATTAGATTTAATAATAATTTAATAATACTGTTTATCTATTTTTATCTTCTTCTCCATCTATTAATTACTCTATTTTTCTAATCGAGTTCTTTCGCATATCGTTTGCGGAAAAAATGAATTCTCCAAACGATTCGTTCTAGCATTCATTTCCCTGATCTTTCTCGCAGTATCAGAACGGCCTATATAACAGGGAGGTCGCATTATGTCAGTTACATCTTCTGAGAACGTACTTTCTCTGAACTTACTTAGTAAATCTATCCTTTGAATCAGTCTTCTATCTTCTAATGATTACCATCCCGCGTCCTGTATCATCTGACTATCGCTCACTGCTTTATCGTAGGAATTCTTTACAAATCGTATCACCTTTCGTTGTAACTTTAATAATACCTGAATATGAATTATGACGGCAGTGTATCATATACTACATATATCCTCAAATTTGTCGCAGAATCTCGATGATTTAACCAAGAGTAATACACATTGTAATTTCACGGAAAAATAGAAGAGCATGATTTCGTTTTATATCTTTTATGTGGTAATCATGAAGAATTTTTGTTAACTTTAGATATTTATTCGTACATAATTATATCAGCGTTTCCCGTTTTGTTTATTTTGCCTCGTAACAGTTACAGTACGAATGAATAGTTTTGGCAAACCAAGTAGTTATTTCATGAAAAGGGTCAAAATTAAAGTAACTGACAATTAAGGCCAATAAATCAAATTAATGGACCATTTGACAACTTTTTGACGTAGGAAGACTTTCGGACGTTTGCATCCTAGGACTATTGCCTCACTAGGACTTTCGTGTGCAAGTATAATATTCCTAGTAAATGTACACATTTTGATGATAAAAGTTGTACTTTTTCCACATTTTTTTATCAAAACAATTAAGATTGATTGACATGTTTTGGCGATCAATCGCCATCCCCAAGATCGCCATCCTCCACTTGAGAATGGCGATCTATCGCCGAAACACATCGTGTTAATCTTTTTTGTTTTAATAAAAAATTGTGGAAAAAGTACTACTTTTATCATCATGATGAATTTCCACTTGACTTTGACGATGACTGTGAATTGTACTTATTTTCACATCCGATTCAGTAAAAGCATGCACAAAAAAATAAATAAGTGAAGACCCAGCCAAACCCAACAAAAAAACAAAGGCAAAAGATGTTGGGTGAGATAATGGATAGGATAGGTTATCTGAAAGTAAAGAAAATGGTGTTAATACACTTTCCCAAGAGTAAAAAGTGAGTCTGCGGTTAATTACAATAAAGTGAATTGAGGGACTCCTTAACCGTAACGATGTCCTGCGGTTTGGTTGTCGGTTCATGCCGTTAACAAGGAGCGTATGAGTGTACAATGCAGTACTGGGCCAAATCTTAATTCATATGTTATGTTAGCTGCATTTTCGGCGGCTCTTCCCTTGTTTGCTTTCCTAACCTCCCTGTTTTTTCACCTCTTCAGATTCTTTTATATTTACCCTTCACGGTTGTCCGTGTTCACCTTCTGGTACCTTTTTGGTCCTTCGCCCTTTTTTCCCTGACCATTCTTTCTTTCGCGTTCACTTGTTAGCATTTTCATCTTACGTAAGATCTCATCGATTTGGAGGAACTCCTCATGGATGTTGGAGGCGTTATGGATTTCCATCCAGTAATTCCGCAATTGATTCCATCAGGGAACCTTGTTTGACTGTAAAATCTTGTGTGATATGGCTTTTTAATTGCTTCAGAAATTTAATTCGTCCAAGGGAGTAAACTGTTCTCTGATAAATATCTTTACATTTTATTTACAAGGTAAAGCTGTACGATTTATTTCGCGATTTGCTCTTATATTGTTGTAATTTAAAAAATAGATCAGGAATCTTCCGCCCAAGTATTTCCCAAGTATCAGAACT
Organism: Sympetrum striolatum; assembly: GCA_947579665.1. Lineage (NCBI taxonomy): Eukaryota > Metazoa > Arthropoda > Insecta > Odonata > Libellulidae > Sympetrum > Sympetrum striolatum. The sequence continues at coordinate 58,866,539 of OX388349.1, forward strand.
GTTCGTTGAGTGTAAACAGTGAAGATACAGAATAGGTAGGTTTGCTCATTCTTGTTGCTGTTGCTTGTATGAAAAGAAAAATATCCATCTAATTTCCGTATAATGCGGAAAAAATCAGGAAAAAAAGCAGCACAGAGAAAGATAACACTCGAAGGAAAAATGAAATTATACAAGAAACGTTATTTATTTGAAACGATATTTTATTGATTCGTCAAAGACAAACAGAGTTGGAGCGATAAAAAATACCATATCCTAAACCAACTCGGCCAATTACACGCTTGCAATCACATTACTTCATAAGCGTAAGTGTTTTTTATGTTTAAGGAATAAAATTTGAGTTGCCCACCAGCCAACGAAACCCAGCTAGTTACGAACTAGTTCTCGCATTACCTCATAATTAGAGGTGCTTGAAATTGTTTATATTTTTTTCTGAAATTTGTTAATTTGAAAACCAAATTGTGATGTTTTGTGTTTTTATTATGTTTCCCAAATTCGGTTTCCCAAAAACAAAGCTGAATTCGCGTAAGCAAAGATGTCATGAGTGATCAAAAATATGACAAAAATACGTAAATAATACAATTATATACTGTACATTTATTTAAATCATAACAAAATTACATTTCCCTCTCTTACAAATGATGAATGAAGCAAAAATCACCAAAATCCGTGCTGCTTATTAAAACAATCGAAATTAGCGTGATTTCGCTAAATCGGCCAACATTAGCGTTATTTGTTGTTTTTTTCTCTTATTGCGAAAAACGAACACCTCTACTCATAACCATACGTGGTTTTATTTATATTTAGGAAATACCCCTGGTGGTTTTTTGAGGCTATCACCCACTCCGTATATTGCCACACTTTGTAACAGTATAGATCTTTTGTAGAACTTAGTATGCTTTATAAGTTTGTTGTTTCACACATCTTTTGTCAGTTACGGTACTTATCTCTTCATTGGTCTGCAAACAGGGAGTCCTCCGCGCAGGATGGCGAGGCTCTCGGAGATCAGGAAGGGATGCTGTATGCCGAATACCTGCAACTGGACAAGATCCTTTGCTCCCAGAGGATGCTGAGTGAGGAGGCGGCCAACAGGGAAGAAGAGGAAGAAGACTTTGGTTACGAAGAAGACAACGAAGATGAGGATGAAGACAATCACCCGAGAGCACGGCCGAAGAAGAAGCCAGTTCACGACGAACATCTGTTCATCATTACCCATCAAGGTAATTGTTACCAGGGGAGGTTATCATCATCTCTGATTTCGAAGCACAACTGCATCTCAATTTAGTATGATATGGAAACCACACACAGTGTCTCTCTTCTGATAAAATCTCCCCTGATCCATTTTTAAAGATGGAAGTATTATTCATGGCCTATTTATTTTATATAGAATTATTCAGGATATTCACAGTTCATTTCTTTCATCTGAATCGCATTTTAAATAATTTTTCTTTCAGAATTTGTAATACAATTTTCATAAATGTAATATATTTTTAATAAACATTCGCTTCATTATTCGCGTGGTTCATCTCCAAAGTTTCGGTAGAAGCGTAGGCTGAAATAAATTTACTTCATAGTAAAAGAAAAAGAGAGTACTTCTTTACAGAAAAATCTTTTTTAATTTCTGTTTAAGAATTACTACCTCTTTTTCTTTTTCTGTAAAGATGGACTTCTACAAAATCCAGGCTTCGTCAGTTTAATTTAAATTCACTTCGTTTCCAAATCAACAGCCTTAAAATCTTGAGAGCATAAATTCGCTCCCCTTTATTTTTTAAATTATACAATTTAATCATTCGCTTCTTTTTTGTGATTCTCTAAATTTACACTCATTTATTATTATATATATATTATATATAATAATATATATATAATAATATATATATATATTATATAGCAAAAATATCAATATCCAAGATAACTTCTTGTGCTTAACTTCGGGCTTATCTTAGAGTTGTAACTCATTTTTAATAAGCCTCTTTATTACTTGTATAAATAAGTAATAGAATAATTCTGACGAAATATCAGGACATACCCATCTAAGTATTTTTTTATGTGTACCAATATTGACAAAATTTTTACGCTATCAGATTGATAGTTGCTTAATTCAACGCTCAAAAAGTACGTTCAAAAAGTTCCCAAACTTATTTTTCCCTGCGAAAACGCCAAACAGGAGAAATGTAATATTCTAAAGGTAGATGGCGCCACACATTGTGGGTGCAGTTACCTACCACCTACCTACCCACTTGGCAATCTACCACCAGAATTTTACATTTCTCCTGCTCGGCGTTTTTGCAGTAAAATAAGTTCAGTAACTTTTTGAACGTAGCAGTACTTTCCGAGCTTATTGCGTTGATATTAGATTAAATTTAAATAAGAAGTGTCTCACGAATAAATCTCAGATTCAGCCATTTAACATACGTGGGTTGTACTAACAGAAAACATTCAGGATAAAGTACATCCCAGTAATCATCTTGCTAGGTTCAGCTTAAAAATTATCGGAAATGAAATAATATCTCTAGTTTATCGATTTATTCATATGTGAATAAAATATGCTGCATGGATAATTGCAGCTGTCTGGCCGTCTGTCAAAACACTGCAGGGAGAATATATTGGAAAATTTTATGGATGACATCCGATCATATCTCTCATAAATTGCGTGGGAAGAGATCTTTCATGCAAAATAGCAATTATTGACGAGATCAGGAAGAATTTATCACTCGCGAAAAAGTAGCCAATTAGTAGATCATTGCTGATTACAGATCCATGGCGTTAGAATTAAAAGGAAAATTACGAAAGCGGAAGATGTTTGTTCCAATTTCTAATCGATATCTCTCATTTACGAGGTTTTTTTATGTTTATATATATCATTTGTTATTTCGATCGAATATCAAGTCACGGGAAATTAAATTATTGCTACGAGCAATTATTAATTTTCTGAAAAAAATTGTGTAACCCATTTTGTTTTTCCGCCAATTTTATACAGATTCGAAAACTATTTCATTTTATTTATTCAGGTAATAAAAAATATCACCAATTTTTCCAAAAGAGAAAACTGATAAAAATTTGAGGATTACGATAATTCATCCTTAAATGCCTTTGTGCTCTTTTCTTTTTTGAAAACTCTTTGTTCCATTTTTATAACAGTTCCATTTTTATAACAGTTCCGTTCAATAACGATTTTTTTATGGCTCTTTCTATCAAGTATTATGCATCGCTCTGTTATTTCCCTAAGAATAGTGCCTACTTCAGAGAATATTTTTCGCTACTATTCAACTTATTGCTTAAATTATTTGATAAGTAGTAGTATTCAAGGGCTTTGGCAGGTAGACTCCCAGTAATTGTTCTAATCGAAAATAAATTACATTACAAGGCTTTTGATTTTATTTTAAGCCTTCTATCGTTGTCGAAGCTTTTTCTGTCATTTTATATAAACAGTCCCGTATCTCAGCGGAGCATTAGTGTTTTCATTATCTTTACTTATTTGGAAATAGCGGATAATTCATCGAAAATGTGTTATATGTAGGTCCTGGGTTCAATTCCCGGTGGTAGTCCATGCACGAAATGACCAAAGCACTTCTAACAGTATTACTGCTATTTGAGCGTCATGTTTATAACATAAGGGACTTGTGTGAAAATGTGGTGGCAAGCCAAAGCGTGAGGCGCTAACCATGTAATTACTTCAATTATGTTCTCCAGGCACACGTGCCGTAATTTCTCCACCCCCTATCCCTCTGGTGCTGATGAGGAGGTGGTCTTATTCACACACCCGCGTCCTCCGAGAATTTCTATCACGCGACACGTTTCGTGTAAATTGTCCTTGAAAATTGTGGCAAACGGGAGGTAAGCGACGAAATTGTGTTCCTCGCGAACTTTGACTCAAACCGCAGGCCTCGAGTCATCGTCGACCGCAGACGGACGGTCGCGGTGAAGAGGCCCTCGACCCTTCCTTATCTGTCGTTCGCAATCCTTCCATGAGCTCAAAGGCATTTATCTGACACCAGTAACTCAATTAAGTTATTCTAAGAAAAATCGAACGGTCCAGATTGCACTGCCGAAACAATTTAACAGCTGAGTACGATGATTTAATGTTTCCCGCGGATTGTGCCCTGAAGAGTGAAGGTCCCCTTTGCTTGGTCTTGGGTGAAAGTTGTTCGGCTTTCTTTCCCGTTGGGATCCATTATGTCTGGGATGCTGTGTTTCATCAGTAGCGGATCCAGTGTGATCTAGTATGCCCAAATGTGGAGTACGGGGAGGAATAGAAGTCTATACGCTAACCTATTGTCACCCACCTTAGTCACTTTCATAGCCAAAGTAGGTTGTTGCGCCACTGGTTTGATTGCCATTTTATCTGCGAAGTAAATTACTCTTATTGCTTGCATAAACCAATATAATGTTTCTTTTTACTTTCAACACAGTCGTGTATGTAGATAATTTTCTTCCTTTCCCGGCATCTACGAAAAGAGGCCTGGGTGAAATTTTCCATAGAGCTCCTTCCCCCGCTTCCTCTGCCCATGCGATTATTATTTTTATATTAATAAATATTTATTCATTAATTTCTTTATTAATTGGTCATTTCTTAAATTATTTTATTTATCAATCGCTTTAATTTTATTACTCAATGATATTTGGTATAACAGAATTTTTGCAGTAATACCGATTATTAATGTATATTAATACATTATACGAAATAAAAAAGTAACTTTTTAGAAATTTGGTCCCCTCCGACTGGGGACCCGATTGCTAGGCATCTACTGAACCCCCCTCCTGACCGACTCTGAATGAATGCCTTATACATGGCTATCCAATCACATTTATTCACCCAATTGTAAATACTCATCAATGATAGATGAAGATAATGAATTATGCTAGGCTGTTTCCTGTTTGTTCCGATTTCATAATGCATTCTTATTGCGCATTTTTTTCTTGTCTTGAATGCCATGATTTATTTTTTCAGCCGTCATCAACTTCATATGTACTCAATCCGTTAATTTTGACTGAATGAATTGGTGTCAAATTTTGGTCTTCTGACAGTTCTTTTTTAAGGAACAGAGGTGCTGTGGTTTTTGAACGTCAATATTTCCAAGATCCCCGCAGGAGACTTCAATGACCGTCTTTATTTAGGTTTCCGCATGTGCGACCTTGGTCATGATTTGCGAGCACGTGGAGACCTTGACTGCAATGTTTCTTACTCACTCCTTATCCTTCCGATTCGGTTTTGTAAATCGTCTTATTGTTCTTTCTCCTCAGCCGAAAATTCCGGTCTTACTGCGCAACGAAAAACTTACGACCCGACCTTTATATTCCCATTCTTTTAGATGGGAAATTTTCAGGCGCAGTTGGTTTACCTGATGGTTTTGGGTTGTCTTTCGGTATGAGTTCTTCTCTGAGAACTTAAAATCTGTTGAACCTGATGAGTTGATGCTGAAAGTTACTTTAAGGAATTCATTCATCAAAATAATACTTAATATATTTTTTCTATTTTAAAATGGTGGTCCGAAAATACTGTTTACAGTCTTCATTTTTTATTTTTTTCTGCTAAAAGTATGGTTTTATTAAGCTAAAGAGAGGGATGGAGGTAGGGATGCGATGAAAATGAACTTGGACCAGTTTGAGTGCCTATTTCGAAGTTAGCAAAATATACATATTCTAATTGATGAATTAATGAATGAACCCTAGTAAATAATTTTTAATGTAATAAATAGCAGTCCATGATACTTGACGGATTTCCACCCGAGTAAATCATTTCCCGACGCAGACTTCGGCGTTGGAATATCTATAAATTTCATTTATAAATGCCTTTTATATTTATATGAAACTTTCGATCCTTAGGCATAACTCATAGAATTATTGACATTACGTAATTGAGTATCCTAAATTAATATTTTTATTGAAAATCCTAATTAAAAGGTTGCAACATGAAGAAATAGCAATAGACATGAACAATAGCAATAGACGAAATATCGAAAATTTTACTTTCTTTACCATATAAAAATTTTCCATTTTCGGCGAAAATCGTCTACTTGCAATCATTCAATTAATGTTAAAAAAGAGCAGATTATATGACGCTGATTAATTGAGATAAGATGAAGTGTTTCAGTTGCATTCATACTCTCCCAAGAATAACCGCATGCTCTAGAAATATTGGTTTCTTATCTCCCTATGGCTTAATCGGTTTAGATTATTACGCATACAATTTATGAATATTGTTGATCTTGCAATATTCTTTCCATATCCATGCTTCTATTTTCTCAGATATCAGATTATACAAATTTTTTACTTCTTTGCTAGCCAATATCCTTTTCGAAAGCATTTAGTGTTTTGTGAAATTACATACAAAAATGGAGAGAAAAGGTTTGCACCGAATTATACAAGAATCTTGGGTATAGTTTAACTTCGAAAAAATGTTATCCCACCATTTTCCGAATGAGTTTATAGTCAAGAGTTTATTACCATGCGAGGTAAACAGAATTCAAAAAGGAAATCGAAATATATTAATTGTCCATATACTTAAGTTTTCACCACCATATTATCGTTTGGAGTAAGCACAATAAAGCCTGGCTGTTTAAAAATATTCCTTTTAGCTTTTCCGTGTTTTCATACATAACTTTCGTAATATTTTTGTAGGAATAGTTCTCGGGACTCTAGCCGTGTAGCGTCTCCCAATACTATCGACGTTTCGGCCGCTTATATTTTTCTTTAAACTCCATGAATTCTCCTTAACAGAAATTCCTTCAAATTTCAATTCAATGGATTAAACCAGCTTCCGCTTAGGCTTTCCCAGTTCCTGTAATGGTTTTTTATGCACCTATCCTACTCCATAAATTCACAAATGCAGTAACGAGTGGTTTCTTAAGAGAGGTTATCATACCGAATCAGTCATCTTTCTCTGAAAATTACGATCACTGATATGCCCAAAGAGATTACTGTCTCCAAATGATAATCTTTCCTTTTAATTAACCGCGCACAATGGAGATGAGGAATGTTGGAAACCTTATCCCTATTAAAGGATCCGGAGTTGACAAATTAGGTTACTCAATCTTAGTCTGGATTTACCAATGGGTATTTCTTCATCGAAGATACCACAGAGAATGATATACGAGAGGATATTAGGTATCAAGTGACATAGAAATGGAAACCGAAGAATACCATTATAGCCGGATGCTTAATATCTTTTCTCGACTCGGTGGCTGCTGAATCCACAGATGGATCATCGACGCCAAGTCATAGAAGAAATTAATTTTCCATTTGATCAACTCATCTCCCCTTCTGTTCACTCAAAGAATACCATCTTCAGCACCCAATTGATCAATGTTATCTTCATTACGTTTATTCAATTAATGTATATGTTTTCCAATATATGTGTCATGTATGTTCTGTGTTTCCTATATATGTATTTCACCTGGATTGACCTCGACTGAATTGTAGTGTTAGCATTTGTAGGTATTGTAGGTGTAAGGGTTACATCAGTGATGTTTTTTTGATGATGTTTATATTTTACTATTGATGATGTTTTAGTTTTTGATGATATATTTTGTATTACTGCTTGCCCTTTCCTGTTCTATTATGTCCATCTATTAGGTACTTGTATTTATGAAAATCATCGTACGATTACAAACGCTGCCACCTGGTGTATACCTCATAATAATATTATTAATAATAATATATCATGTTTTTCAATGGATTAATGATTCAGTTAGGGGTTATTGTGCTGTCCCTGCAACCCCGAAGTCCAGGGTTCGAATCCTAGTTACGGCATGTTGTTGTCGTTTGTGACTAAAAAGGTTAATTATAAGATTGGTCTTTCAATGAAACAAAATCTCCTTAAGAGGCCATGGCAGTTTCTAAAAATCGAAATAAAATGTTTCCTTTCAGCATACGAGCTTTGGTTCAAGCAGATAATATACGAATTGGACTCCATCCGGGCACTCATGAACAGCGAGGTACGTATTTTTTCTTTATTAAACAAAGCTTAACGATGTTCCTAAGGTTACGGCTATTACCTCCTGTTCTTCTAATCATTACTACTCCTCCTCTTCACTGGCCTCTTCCTTTATACCACTGGTACTTTTAAACGCTTCTCTTTTATTAATTTTCGAATTTTCAGTGATATTAGTCTATTTTATTTCCTTTGTTGTTTCGCATGTATGCATTTCGCAAACACTACCTCCTGGAACTGAAGGTACAGTGTTTCTATAATCTTTGTTTTGCGTTACTGTGATTACATATTAATGGAATTTACTCCTCCGTTTTTTCTGGGAACTATAATCCGAAGTACTTCGTCAGTCGAAACAAATATTATGAATTAAAAACAAAAATTTTAAAATTAGGCTTAAGGCGCTAAAAACCCTGGATTGTAGAATAAACTTCTTCATATTTATCCGGGACTTATTTGCATGATATCTTTGACGCAAAATCTCTTTTTTCACACATTTTAAGACTGGTACTCAAAATTTATTTATTTATTAAATTTTTACATATTGTGTAACAATGCCAATTTACAGTGAAACATAACAATTATACTTTTAGAAAAGTAACAAACATAAAGAATAAAAAAGTGATAGAAAATATAGAGGGGAAAAAACAAACATAAAAGGTAGATTTAACATTATATGGATCTGGTTTGTGGTAAGTTCAGGTTCAAAAATTTCCATTTAGATAGGGAGAAAGGATCAATAAAAGGAGGAATTAAGTTCATCAAAGAAGGAAGACGAAAGATAAGAGAGCGCTTGATAAGTGAGAGTAGGAGTAGTGTATTGGAGTAAAGATGTCAAACAGGTATATCTGTTTGGAACACAATAATTGAGAAGTGAAGTTAAGGTAGGAAAGTCAGAAAGGGAGTTCATCAGTGGATGTAAGAAGGGTAAATCATGTTTTGTTCTAGTGACAGAAAGAGATTCCAAGGACAGTTCCTAATGAAAATCGAATAGACATTAACACCATTAGTAAGATTTTAATAAAAAACACAAAATACATCTTTTACAGGGAAGTCTATTCATCTCTTTATTTACTTAATCTCTAATTCTTTCAACGCTGTTTATTGAGTCATCAGGGTGTGCTTGGAATAGGAAGGTTAGAAAACATTTGATTACGAAACTTCTGTCGTGCCATAAATACAGCCAGCTCACAGTAGAGCATTACATAATACAATATAATTGAAACTAAATGAAAAAATTTTCATAGAAGTATTGTAAAATATATCTCAACCAAATAAAATATTATTTCGATACAGATTCGCCATATCAATAGTCATATTTCTTTATAAATGCATAAAGATGATTCGCCAAATTTTTACGCATCCATTGTTGAAATAATCTTTTATTCTGCCATTTAAAATCAGAGATTCTCTTCAAGGTACTCATCGGTACATAATTTTTATCACAGTGATTTAAGTGATTATTTTGAAAGTTTTCGACTTCTGTGATGAATTCAGTGATCGTGTCGATTGGGAACTATTCATGTTAGAATGCTAATCGGAGCAATCGGGAGACGATGTAACCCTGAGAATGCCCCACACCCTTCGCTCGGTCCTCAGAGAAGGTCACCATCTGACTGTCAAGGCTGCACGTGCCACTCCTGGAGTAGGGCGGGAATATTAAGACATAAGAATTGTTATACACGACTGTAACACGGAGCCGCCGGAAACGTCAAGGTTTAACCCACTCAGAGATCGTAACTAAAATTTCGGGCAGTCAAAAGTAAATATTTAATGATTTACTCTGCGTAAATTATTTGTATGTCCATAAGATTGCGGATTATTTTCGGAAATATTAATCTGTGTAGTTATGTAATTTCAGGTAGAAAAAATCTCCTTCTTTCACGTCTGAAAATTTTCGATAATCATTATGCAAATGTCTGTGAAATTCATTCCAAGCCCACATCACGTGTCCCCCCATATTTGCTGAATTATATAACTTATATCTGAGGAAAAATTTGGCCCAAAAATATCTTAAGCGAATGGAATTTGAAGTATGCCTATATCGACGTGCGATTTCGTAAAAAATCATTTAGCGTTGTATATCGATGCTATTCCTAGTTCGGGAAATTTTAGATGTTTTAATATTTCCCCATAGATGTCCCTTGATAAAAAAATTGTACCAGTAAAATTTGCAATTCTTATATAAGCGTTGAAACTCTCTCTTTAAGGCAATCACAACTGTATCACTAGATTGATAAAATAATTGAGTTCGAAAACCGTTGACAAATTACTTTATTGCATAGTTATCCTTTGTCTTTTTTGTTGGAATTTCTTAAGGGTTTTTTTATTTACGAATTGCATGACCTTATGTTGTTCTATTTATTAATATTCTGTATTTATTTCATTCTTTATTTATTGATTTCCTTATTTATAAATTTTTCTATAGATTTACTTTATACTAGTATGCAAAACGTTTCTTCATCTACCCAATCTTTACTAAAGTATATCATATCATAAAGTAAATAATGTGAGCCATGATGGAAATAAATTAGGAGATTTTTTGAAGAAGTTGAACATTTGAAATTAGGAATAAAATTGAGAAAAAAAAAGATCCACCTTAAGAAGACTCCCGCGAGAAAAGGGGCGCGAAAAATTATTGAAGCCAGAAAATATGTTCTATTAAATCGATAATCCGAAGCATTACAATTATTTACGGAGGCTCAGTTAAAATATTCTGTATTAAAAATAAAAGTAAAAAATTGTTTATATTAATTTAAGAAAGTTATAATAATTAAAGTTTAAATATAAAACTAATATTAACACGTGGAAACAGATTATGACAGTTCTGATCAGCTAAATCGCATTGATTAGCGAAAAACGCAATTTCAAAATTGGAAATTGGTGAACTTTAAAACATATTAAAAACTCCTCTATTGTGATATTTGTTTCATAAATATAGTCATAGTAGTAAAATATTTATTTTTCGTTTTAGGAAATGGACGAGTCACAGACTTTGGAAATATTGAAACGACTCCATAGAATCGTCCTTATTTTGAAGGTAAGGTCTGAGACATACTTTTTGATACTATGTCTGAATATTTTACCAATGAATTAACAATTCTTTATCCCCAGAATACATTGTTTACTTGCTTCCTTCCTTTGCTACTCTCTCTCCATAAAAGCATGGATGCACATTGTTTCTAACCTTTAATTACCCCCTCCTCCATTGTTTAGCTAATTCCCAAACTGTGCTCCGCCAAAAATATTAATAACAAACTTTTTATTGTTCTATCTCCGTTTGTAACTACGTATTTACATGAAACAGAATTATCTTACTATGCTGCAACGAAGACACTGTTTAGGAATAGGCTTTACGCCAAAACAGATATTACAATTGAACTTTCTACTATTGTACCTGATATCTAGAAGATTTCCACTATGAAGATTCAACATCGTCGAAGTTATTGAAAAATATTTTTATGACTAGGACAGCTAAATATTTGAATAATTTGTGTCTTTTTAGTTCGTTTGCGTCTTTTCAATTCAGTTACAAATTCTTATATCCCGCGTTGTTATGATGATCTACGATCCTGAATAAAATGTAAAGGGTGTAAGTCATATCTAAGATTACGTCAAAGGTGTAGATGAATTGTATTTTAGGAAGAGTAGGGATAAGAACATACTCCTAAATTCGTATTTTTCTGAAACATAACCGAGAGATAAATTTTTATCCAAGCAATGAAGCGACTGATTTTATATGTTATGCACCTCTATTTATTTTGTATCAAAATTGGTAAATATTGCTTCCGGGTGGCCAATAGTATTAAGTGTACAGCAGCCAGATTTTTTAGATGCCGATGGGGAACATTTCGTGATATCTCGGCAGTAAAACCGGAATATGTGGAATGATCAATAATATGCTAGTTTACACAAACGTTGACGCTATGTTGATCTATGGGGAAGAGCCCCTATTTTTACAAAATTTTAAATTTAGAAATCATTATATAATTTAATTAAAATTCAATTTTCCCCTCGGTGATGACTGTCGCCTGGCCTGTTGCCTATTTGTAGTCTTTACATATAAATGAATTACGGGAAAACCTGATAAATCGAAGCAAAAGATTGTTTACAGTAATTTATTTTCTGTATGACTCTACTTTGCGCGTGTCTTGAGTTTGGTCCAATTTTCTTTGAGAGAAACATCCATGTTAATTAAAGCAGACGCAACAAATTAACGCTGCATGAATGTATAACATTCAGTACTATGGAAAATGAGCATAGTAAGAGATATTAGGTACCTACCAAAAGAGAAATATCGAAGTCATTTAGATAGCTTACCATGTCAAAAATGGGAGCATAAGCCTAGGGCATTCGTATCAGTGATCTCTCATGACAATTTAAAAGCGATATCTTGGAAAACCTATTGCCATTGGGGAGTTTATTGAACCAAAACTTAAATAAATTATAATTATGAGTTCGCTTAGGCCTATATTCCTAATAGATTCCTCTGTCCATTTGTAAAGTAATCAGCCCTATGGCCGGTTGGTGCCTCACTCCCTCTGACGTAAGCTACTAAGAGCTTGTAGAGAGGAATGAGGTTTTCTAGCTAGGATGGGGAGTGAGGTAGTTTGCCCTTGCTTTCCTCATTGAGCCAAAGTTCTATAAGCGGGACACGTCCACAAAAGTGAAGCACAATAATTCTATGAATAATACTTTTCTTGGCATTCCGTAAGGAGAGACCTTCATCAGTGTTATTATCTACTCATACCTCTGTAATTTTCATTTCATCACAGCCAAGATCAAGACTGTGACAATTGTAAATGAAACATAAATTTTTCTCTGCCCTGTACCAAATAACAAATGAAACTATTCCATTCATTAGAATATGGCAGAAGGAACTTCCGTAAAATTTAAATGTTTTGGGAAAATGAGAGGAACTAAAATAAATTTCAAGTATGCGGGATATCGGTATTCTTCCGGTACTAATTATACACACAGCATCGAAGTTCACGACAATTGGCTGGTTTCCTAAGCAGTGCCTGAGAGCAGCATGCATCTTTCCCTTAGCCGTCGGTAAAGACATCCTCGCAGGTCGTTTCAGACCGGGGAGGAAAGAAGCCGAGGTGGAGGCGGACTTCATTCTGAAACCGTATTGACTCAGTGTTACGTAACCATCGAGGCTCTCGGAAGAGCATATTTATTTTCCCTCCTCGAGAAGTAGGTGGTCGCCAATCAGTCACCCTTCATTCAGATGTGCAAGACGAGGGGAGAGGATTATTTTTTCGTCAGGTTTTGAGTTACAGTCGTGCAGAAATACGTAAGGGTTGTGTTGAGGTCTCGAAGGGAAGTGAGACCGGATCTACCGCTAGTCTCTTGTAAGTGTTCAGGTCCTCTATGGTAGGGCACGTAGGCACTTCCATCGAGATCGATTTGTGTTGCTGAAAGACAGATGTTGAAGGGAAATTCAAGCATTTAATTACTCGGGAATAAACTGCTACGAGCTAAGTTTTGTCGGTCGGATTTTAGCGTGACCCGGAAACTCGGTGTCTGAGTTTGTTGACTGAGGCTTACGTTCGTTTCAAGTTAAGTGTTCACTGATTATGATTTCTTGTAATATTTAGTTGATGTTGTTATTATCTTCTCGTGATGGTTTCATTACTTTTGTAGTCTTTAATCCTATCACCGGATATTTGGTTTAAATGTCAAGAAAATTTCGTCGGTTATCACGAGGAAAGTGTTAAGCAATATTTTCGTTGGAGTCGTGTGGTCTTCTTTTCGTTGCCGAATTAAATTATAATCAGCGTCAAAGCTCAAAGTAGTTACACAACTATCACGTGAAATATTGCTAAAATATGAAATAAAATTATAGTGCCGTTCAACTGGAAAACAGAATCTAAGACGGCCTAAAAATATCTAACGAAATATTTTAAAATCATAAAAATGTAAAACTTGTGAATTGATGACTTGAGAATTTTACCTTTGAAATATTTCCTTTTTGCTGAATAATAATTCTCATACACACATATAAAAATCTACGCAATCCCTACTTTGCATCATACATTACCAATTATAATATGACATAAATAATTTACTCGAAAATCAAAGCATGATTAATATTGCTAGGGGTTTAAGCAATAATTAGATGTTAGTCCTTATAGTACACGCTTCCAAAGTAAGTATGAATTTTATAAATAGTATAAATTTAAATGTATAAGATATGATTTTCAATCTGAATGAGATATATAGAACGTAAAAATGACGGTGAACTTAAAAATGTTGACCAAGTACGATCTTTTATTACCATTATTATTAATAATGTTCTATTGTGCCTTCCCTAGAAATCCTTTGCTTAATCTCAGGGTGCCCTGTGATGTAAAACGGGCGTTTGGGAATGGGAATAATGAGGTTTACGCATAATTTAATTGATGATTCCTTCTCTTTTGTGTTCAGCTCCTGGTAGATCAAGTAATGATCCTTGAGACAATGACACCATTGGATTTTATGGATTTCCGTAACTACCTTTCTCCAGCCTCTGGTTTCCAAAGTCTTCAGTTCCGCCTCTTGGAAAATAAATTGGGTGTCAGGCAGGTGAGTTACTTGAGAAAACGAAAAGGGTACAATGAATAAATAATTATTTTAAGTTGAGAACGCAAGAATAAAAAATGATAAAATTATTTTATTTAAGGACGAGATTGAGATTCAAAGATTTCCAAATATCTTCATTGATTAGCATGATATCCAGGAAAATTTATTAAAATTTTATCATTATCTGAAATAATAAAAATCTGATGTGGCCAGCACATGACTTTCTCCATACCTAAGATGTAAATACTTATCTACGACAGTAATTTCGAACTCTATATTCCATCTAAACTTTGAATATGAGTGATTAATTTATATATTTTTATCTTTTACGTCACAAACATTATAAATAGTGTTTTTCAGGACATTTTCGATGAAAAACGATGAAGTGGCCTTTCGCCCCAGCGCCCAGAGCGCCCACAACGTACATACTCAGCAACTTCCGGTTTATCAGTATTTCACAAATAACTCCTACACAATCAATGATGCAAAAATATGTTTCATACAAAAGTCATAGTAAATAAGATTTTCTAAAACTTTTATTATTAATAGTATATACCTAAATATCATATTTATGGAGATATTTTGAAAACCGGAAATGAGCTTTGAAAAATGAAGCTCGACTTCCGGTTAACCGATTTTCTCCAAAATCTAATCAACTCTAAAGACACCAATCAAAGTACTATCTATGAAATTTGGCGTTGATACAACGAATACTTTTTATGTTAGAGCGCCCACAAAGTACATAATCAGCTACTTCCGGTTTATCAGTATTTCACGAATAACTCCTAATCAACCGGTGATACAAAAATATGTTAAATACAAAAGTTATAGTAAAACACATTATCTAAAACTTTTGTAATGTATACAATATACCTATATATCATATTTATGGAGATATTTTGAAAACCGGAAATGAGCTTTGATGTATGAAGCTCGACTTCCGGTTTACCGATTTACTTGAAAAACTAATCAACTCTGACAGCACACACTACAGTACTATATATGTATTTTAGTATTGATCCGACTAATAGTTTTCACGTTAGAGCGCCCACTGTCACACACACACACACACACACACACACACACACACACACACACACACACATACACACAGACATCATTCCGAAAATGGTCAAAACGTGTTCTAGGGACCCCAAAACATGTATTTCCGTTGAAATCTCGAAGTCGATTTTTTTCATGAAAACAATACTTTCTCTATACTTCGTATATGGAGAAAGTAAAAAAGATAAAATGAATATTATCCATGTTTATTTAAGGAATTAATGAAATGTGGAATTTTATGTCTTTTAAATTTTGAACGTTACTAAAAATAATGTTATAAATAAATAAATATTGAAAAAATGTAAAAAATGTGAATGATAGTATTAATTACGACATTTTATATTTCGTACTTTAATAAATGTTCTCTAAACTAATGTATTAATTGTTTCTTTTAGGAACATCGTACAAAGTACAATCAAAATTACAGGCGAGTGTTTGGAAATGATGAAGCTGCAATTGCTGCCATTGAACAATCTGAAACAGAGCCGTCATTGGTGGAACTAGTGCAAAGATGGCTTGAAAGAACTCCAGGTCTGCAAGCAGAAGGATTCGACTTTTGGGGAAAATACAGACGTGCAGTCATGGCATTGCTGCGGCAGTATGAACTGAAAGCTAAAGTAATTTCACATATGTCTGTTTTACAGGCAGAAAATAATAGAGTCTTAGCCCTAATTAAAATCTTATTTATAAAAGAGGCTTGGGTGGTATGTTTTTGTGTGTGTAACCACGTACAACATGATAGCAAAAAGTTGCTTCAAACTTAAAATATTAGATGGCAATGCCATGCAGATTATAGGCTACTTTTTATGTACCTAAAAGACCTCAGTTTGATTCCACACAACTTAAAGGGTTCCTATAAGAAATTGAGCTATGTTCACTTTATATCCTTAGCAATATTAAAGTAGAAAGAAAACGCATACGAAATCTAGAACAGCACCTAAGAAGGGAATTTAATTCGATTAAACATTTTACTGAGTATGGAGCATTTTTTTCAATTGAAATTGCAAAAATCCTGATAAAATATATAAAACCATTGGAAATGATGTGATTGTTAAATTCAGGATCACGTTTATTAATAAGAATATATGGAAAAAATCTGAAGTGGCCAGCACATGACTTTCTCCATATGTAATATGTAAATATTTATCTACGACAGTATTTTCGAACTCTAAATTCAATCTAAACTTGGAAGAGATATACACAGGAACGGATCTAGAGAAAAATTTTGGGGGGGGTCCGATCAAAAAATTTAAAAATAAAAGACATTTCGGCTTTCACAAAACGTGACGTTAGAATTGTGTTAGACAAATTCAAATATTTTCGCTAGTGATTGCTTATTAAATTGTGTGTTTATTTGCGTTATTTGAGTTTCATTTTCGAGAAATAGGCACAAGTGATATTTCGGGGGGGGTCCGGACCCCCAGGACCACCCCCCTGGATCCGTCCCTGGATATACAAATAAATTTTTGTAATTTTTGTAGATAACTGTATAGGTACCTAAACATCAGTTTAATGGAGGAATTTTGCAAAAACGGAAACGAGCTTCGAAAAATAAAGCTCGACCTCCGGTTAACCGATTTACTCCAAAAACTAACCAACTCTAACGACATCAACCAAAGTGCTATATATGAAATTTGGTGTTGTTACGACAAATATTTTTCATTTTAGAGCGCCCTCAATTTACATAATCAGCAACTTCTGGTTTATCAGTATTTCACGAATAACTCCTAAACAATCAGTGATAAAAAAATATGTTTCATACAAAAGTTATAGTAAATTATATTTTCTAAAACTTTTATAAATAATAGCATATACCTAAGTATCATATTCATGGAGATATTTTGCAAAAACGGAAATTTGCTTCGAAGATTAAAGCTCGACTTCCGGTTGACCGATTTACTCCAAAAACTAATCAACTCTGACAGCACTCACCACAGTGCTATAAAGTTTAGTATTGATACAACTAATAGTTTTTATGTTAGAGCGCCCACAATCACACACTCACATACACAAACATCATTCCGAATGATGTGCACAATAAAGATTTTATTTTGTGTAAAGAGCTAGGATTACTACCTATATTTACATCCATATTTTTTCATGAGGTCTTTACTTGGACAAGGTCTGCATTGTTTTCTGTTTGCTGATTTGCTTGCTGCTCTATTTGAATCCTTTTATCCATTTTCCAGTTATACATTGGGTTGTGAACTGTCAATATGATCTCAAAATAATTAAGATGCTAAATGCACTTTTTGTTAAGTAAATGGTTATTTATTGTCAGTTCCACGTCTCATACATTACCTGTCAGTTATTTTATTAGTTTGATATTTGTCAATGGTTATACCCCATTAAGAGTCAAGGTATAGTTCAGCTAAAATGAAATATTTACAAATAGAAGGGTATCTACAAAGCAATGATAGTTTTTAAATCTCCTTTGAATATATAAAGTTATTCCAAATAATATTTAAATTAATATTAACTGAAATGATTCTAAAAAGGTATCTATAAAAACAATCTCTTAATAGTAATGTAATGGGCACATTAGCCTTTAGTAAATGCAGTTCTAGGTTTGATTTTAGAGGTTTCTATGTTTACCTAATATTAATGAAAAATTGAAATTCTTTTGAACTATTTAAGTGTCTACATGGATTTTATTTTATCCTTTTAATTTAATTCTTCTGAGTATTATTTTCACAGAATTATTATTCAAAATACTTAACTGTAAAAAAATGAGTCTTGTTATATCTCACTACGATAAATCTAGGTTTGATTCTCTTTAGAGGTCTCTATGTTTACCTAATATTAATGAAAAATTGAAATTCTTTTGAACTATTTAAGTGTCTACATGGATTTTATTTTTATCCTTTTAATTTAATTCTTCTGAGCATTATTTTCACAGAATTATTATTCAAAATACTTAACTGTAAAAAAATGAGTCTTGTTATATCTCACTACGATAAAGTTAAGCCTGAACTCATCACTGGTTTTAAAATAATTATTCTTGCATATTTATCGATTGAATTCATGATTTAATTTCCAGAATGCTCCAACAGAAGCTGCAAGGGTACATCAATTGGCTGATGTTGAAAGGAAAAGGGCAGTGTTTGACTCTGTTTTCTGTGAGACGTCCCATGAGGCTCTGGTAACCCGTGGAGAGAGACGCTTTTCACACAGAGCCCTACAAGGAGCCATTATGATCACCTTTTACAGAGATGAACCTCGTTTCAGCCAACCACATCAGTTGCTAACACTTCTTATGGATATCGATTCTCTTATTACAAAGTGGAGATGTAAGCTTTGATAGAGTTTTTGTGTAGAGAAATGATGGAGTAAAAGTCTGCAGTAGCGGGTTATTAGCCAATTAAATTACCATGACAGAGCAGTCTCCCCTTTCATGGTTCATTTTGTCTCCTTTATTTTTTCATCTAAAATCAAGCATGTGCATTTGTATTTTATAGCTTAATTTTAGAATTTTTTATACTTCAGGATTCAGATGATAGTTCAAATTTGAATTTTTAAAATTTAACTGGTAATTTTAATTGAATAAGGTTTATAATACTTATTATTTAAGGAATTAGTAGAACCATGAGTACAAAAAATCTTTGATTTGCCTTAAAAGCTATTATTTAAATGCACTGAGAATTTTATTTCCAAAAGAAGAATAAAAATGTTTTTACTTCAAGTGGAATTCATTGCAAGTGAAGCACTCAAAGGAGTGGCTCATAATTTTTTTCTTGGTTTGTTCTAAAACATAAACATTTGTCTTAAGTTCTTAGCTGAACATCATATAATAATTATCTTAAACTAAGGTTATACAAGAAAACTTTCTTTCTTGTATAACCTTGGGTTAAGTTGCACACTTTCCTGTGCTATGTTAAAACTTCATTCCTTCATTTGTTATCTTAAACTACTCTTCCATGATGCATGATCATTGATAAAATTTAATTTCACATGGCTTTGTTTCTGATTTTTTGTTTCAACAAGTGGTGTTTATAAATAAGGTGTCATTTTATTTTATGTCTGTACTTAAGATGAAATGATAAACCTCATTTGTAGTGTAATACTTTGTTAGCAAGTTGCTCTTTCTTACAATCTCTGATTCATTGATATTGTTTCAGATAATCATGTAATAATGGTGCAGCGTATGATTGGCTCACAGCATTTAGGCACCGGAGGCTCTTCTGGCTACCAATATCTCAGGTCAACTCTTAGGTCAGTATGGCAAAGGGCTTAATAGTTTCATAGACAACATGATATTATAAAAATACTATTGTAAATAGGAAAGTTTTTAATTTTTGAGATTGGTTTTGTTACTCATACAATGCAATTGTGATACATTTCTTTCAGCTTCCTGAATCTGTTATCAGCATTCCTTTGATTATGAAGTTCACTTTTAGAAATGAAAATTACTTTTATGGATTACTCCATAAAAATAGCTTAAAAACTATTACATGTGTTCATTCTCATGTATTGCTTGGCCCTTAAAACTCTGCTGAAATTTTGTCTTATGTTCAATGATTTTTGTCCTTTAAAATTTACAGTAGTTAACAAGCTGTTGAAAATAAATATTTATTTTGACAAGTTCAAAGTTGGATCCTATACTGTAAAGAGATGTAACAGATGTATTACAGCTCCATCAGCATATTTTATCCAACTGAGATATGAAACTTCTCTGATGCATAGATTTACTTTAAAGTATTTATCAAAATTTTGTATTTAACGCTTGACTTTTAATTGAAAGTATATGGTTTTTTTCAAAATTAAATCATATTGAGTACTTTAATTATGAAACATTGTCTTAGCATTGGATTTTCCATGCATTTTACATCAGACTGTAGAAATAGGACCAATACTGATACTAATACTATACTGATGTATAATATTTATTAGTGCAATTATTTAGTTAGAAAATAGATCCCATTTCTGTGAAACTGAGTTGGTCACCTGCTAATGCTTAAGATGGCCATTTCTAACAATGAATAGCATTTAATTCTTCATAGATCTCCTAAAAAGTGGTTTTTATTGAAAAAGGTTTATGCGAGTGCCATGTTCATCCTGTGAATCACAAAAGAAAGGTTTTTGGGGATTACCATAATTTGTATAAAAAGCTAAAGAACTATCCTAAAAGGTTCTTTCTGTAATAAAGAATGAATGCAAAAACTTTTTATTACAATTAAGCTCTAAGTTTCACCAAAACTTTAAAAGAACTGAAGAGGACTAAAAATGGGCGTGAGCAAGTCAGGTTCTCCCCCGTTTAAAGCGATGTAAAAAATCCACTCAGCAACTCTGCCTTACTCCTTGCTACTAGCTATGCACCACTGTGTACATCCCCGTAACATAGCATACTTCAGTTTTACATTGCAGTAATCAAATAAGTGACCTGCTAGGTTACCAGCAACTTGTCCTGCTCCAATTTGTTTCTACTTTAACATTCAATTCATGGATCCAGTCCAGAATCATTGACACAAGATTCCATTGTAACCATAAACAGTTGATGATATGCAGAATGTTAAATTTTCATATGAATATTTTGATAATACAAAATTGAAGATACAATCAGAAGGCATTGTACTGTATTGCTCTTCATTCATTCACATAGTAAGACCTGAACAATTTCTACGGAATCAGTCTTAAAACTTTTCAGCAGAATTGGTATTATCCAAGGTATGAATAAAGAGAAACTTCCTGAGCTGAACATCCAAGTAAGCAGTGCGAGTAGATATGAAATGAGTCTTTTATGCAAACCCTAGAAACAGTTACATGCTTGGAATGATTTCTTCTTTACCTATAATAACATCAATAGGTTTAATGTTCGTTCCACTTTTCACTCCTACAATACACCTCATACCGAATCCATTGATATGCCCCATCACCGACTAACTAAAACTGCACACAGCCTAAATTACTCAGCCATAAAATTTTTCAATAAGTTACCTTCTAGTGTGAGAAATACCCCTCCACTAAAATTCCAAAAAATTATTCAGGAGTGGCTCCAGGTTAATCCACTCTATTCTGTCAATGAATTTATAAATATGAATATCACTTTATGATTTTTACTTGATCCAACTGTTTTAAATTGTATTTACTGCTTTGCCTTTTTTCCTCTACATCTTATCTTATCTCTGTGTATATATATTTATATATCTTTTTTCCTTGTATTTCAATTATGCCTTTTCTAATTTACTTTATTGTATGTATTTGACAATGCCCATACCTGTTCTTCATGGTCGATGGCTAATAAATTTATTATTATTATTATTATTATATATCCATCATGCCATCTATGTTGACATCTACAATGGCTTGAGTGCAATTATGAGTTTTTGTTTGAATATAAAGTTGTATTTTTAACCCTTTCGCCACAGCAAGTGTGCCGGCACACTCTTTGGTTCCTTACCGAGGTACGGAGAGTGTGCCAGGACGCTCATGCCCATCAGTTTTAAAAACGAGTGGGTAACGCTCCCGATACTCAGTAAGGTTTTCCTTTAGTCTGCCGTTAACCATGAAGGAATAATCATGCGTAAAAATCACCAATATGGCCGCCGTAGTGAAAGGGTTAAGCTTCTTCTGTAGCATTATTTTAGTTTCTGATCATTAATATTTCACCTATTTGAATTTTTCATTTATTTTTCCAGTGACCGCTACAAGGTATTCCTCGATTTATTCAACCTTTCAACTTACCTGATACCAAGGAGCCACATTCCTCCATTGAACAAAGGGATGAAAAATAAGCTTTCCATGAGAGACGATGAGCTTTTCATTGGTCCTTCTTTACAAAATAGTGGCAGTAAAGTCACTTTCAAAGAGTCTAAATGTCCAATGGGCAAATATGAAAAGGACAATGAAAATGCCTTAAAAAATTCCACTTGAAATCCTTAAGTTTTCCTCCTATTAATTTTTCTACTAAATACTCTTATATTCCATTCTCGAGTTGAAGTATGAAATAATTTTATCATATCCTGAAATGGCTGATGCCATACCTAAATATGTACAAAGTTAATTTTTTTGTAATTAGTATTTCTCCGTAAAAATTAAGGTAAGATGGTTTTACATGAAAAGAATAGCATGTAAGTTAGCTTAAGAGAGGCATAAATATTCTTGTAAAAACAAGATTCATGCATCTATTTTGATTTTGAATAACAAACAAGTAATCTGCGCATTCAAAAGAAAACTTAATTTATGCAAGTGCATTCTTTCTAAATTGCTTGTATTGTGTAAGCTGAGCTCTTAGGTTAAGTTATCAGTAATGTGTGTCCAAAAAAATATCTGCAACTCTTTTTTTGCCACTGCTTCCATTTTTTAATTCTATTTACCGAACCTTTAAATGAATACAAGATGCAAAGCTGAACCTAATTGCTCAATTCCTGCTCTGCAAGCTTTTGTCAACTCAGCAGCCACTTCCTGAACTGAATATTAAACTAAATTTTTGGATTTAAATTCTGTTTATTTATAAATTAACTTATAAATTTAATTTATACGTTAAATTTTACTCACTCATTATGAGTGTTGCATTAAATTGTGAACACTAGATTGAAGGTTAAAAACACTAAAGGACTGCATAAATTAAACTTTCCCTTAATTTTAGTATCATCACGATTGTTTTTGTAATCCATTTTTCTTTTTCATTGAGATTGAATTATAAGAGGCAATGTAGAGGAAGCCCATCAATAAATTGATTATTTATCTCTTAAATGCTTTCCTAACTTTGTTGTCCTTTATAGTAACGTAAGAAGTTAGCATCTCTGAATTGTTGAATTACTTCCTGACACCTTGCAATTACTGGATAAAAATGAGATAAAGACATGAAATATTTGATAGGTTATTTTGAACAAAAATTATTGGTAGTTTTAATGATTACATTAGGTACCTGTGCATTGCTGCATCTTGCTTTGTAACTTTATTTTTATTAGACCATTTTCTCTTTTCTGCACCAAAAAATTGTTCAAACAAATATCTTCCAGTCTTACAAATTTGATTTATACCTTATTGATATAAGGTTTGAGATATCAGAATTAAACTGAATATATATTATAGATTTACCGTAGATGCTGGTGTATAAGTTGACCTTTGAAGCCTAAAAAATCTCTTGAAAACAATAGGTCGACTAAAACGCCTGAACATAAAATTTAACCCTTTACCACCGAGGAGTAAATCAGTGAAACTGCCTGCTTAAAACTAACAAACGATCTCTCACCACTCATCACAATCATTTCTCACAGAAACTAATTTTTTGGCGAGTGTAATTCACGTAGATATAATATAAAACAAAATTGTGACCGAAAGTATGTTATGTAATGACATGTTTAAATAATAAAAGCGTTAAGTTAATTTGCTGATTTCATTTCTTTTAAATAAATTTGACTCATATTTATTCTTCACAAATTACCTATATTAATTTCTTCATATGTATTTTTACTTTACATATATTTGATATATATTTTGATGATTTTGATGTTTTCATTTTACAAATGAAAATCAATAACCGCATCATGGTTTGTTTTTGTTTATATAACCATTATGATTCGACTGAGCGTTAGGAGATAATGGAAGTTGTTTTAGCAGTGTTGTGATTTGATATTATCATGCTATATTACCATTATTTGTATAATAAAATTTTAATACCATTGTGTTTCTGTTTCCTAATTCATTTTTATTTGTGAAGCCTGAGTGATATCAATGAAAAGACTTGTGTAATAGTTAAGCAGAGGCGAGAAGTTGACGTGGCAGCTGAAAGAAACAATTCTAGTGTCTTAATGTTATGTGGTAAATATTCCTTAAGATATCTTATATTAATGGATACCGTAGTTTTTCTTCTCATAAAATAGAGCCGGGGAAGTAGTGTTGCCTTATTTTTAATAAGTCTAAAACCTGAAATTCACCTCCAAATTTTAGGGTTGTACTTAGAAGCCGCATGGGCTGTGCTGAGCTTTCTCAGTTTCGTAGGCTCGCGTAATCCTACAAGGCCAAGGTCGTCCTAGAAGGCCGTGCCGTCGAGCTTCGATTCCCCACATTTCAGTTAAAGTCTCTCTGCAGCGTGGTTTGTTTCAAGGGCGTCGCCAGCCACTGGGCTAGGGGGGGGGCAAGCTGCCTGTTAAAATGAAAAATGCCTAACTTACAGGGGCTAGTTTATTCAAGCCCGCTTCTTTCTACAAATATGTCAAATCTTTAAAAAAATTAATGTGTTGAAAACTAGAGGAGTTGAACGCTTCTATGGCAAACACATTAACACTAGGAGGACGGCAGTTTCGGCCTACCAAGAAGGACGGGAGGTGGTCATTTGACCACCTACTTTTAAAATTCGTAATTAAAAACTTTTATGATTTTCAGGGACCTGAATATTGCATAACTTCTAAGTTTGACCATTACACAAATGCTGATAAGGTGTTTTACCTCATATTTTGTTTAAATTTTAATTAATTAAACAAAATGTTGACCGATGTCCTAAATCTGCAGAATTTCATATTATAGAATATTTTATCCATTCATACTGGACCAATGAAACTCATATTTTCGGAATAAGTGGAAAAAAGTCCGAATTGTTAATAAAAGTCAGTCACGTCACGCCAAGATTGTTATGCCATCTGACGGAAACCATATAAAACCACTCGTTCGTGCCTCGGAAAAAACCTCCATCAAATACGATGGCGGAAGAATTTTTCAAATTTTGTCGTGAAAATTTCCAATCTGTGGTTTTCGTCAATGCCAAATCGTTCTATAGCATTTAAAAATTCATTAAAAAAAATTTAGCAGGGTTGCTAACATATTAGTTTAATCATTATAAAATGTTCTTCCAATGTTTTTCTCAGGTAAATCTCAAACTGATATCTCAAGTTTACATTCAATCACCTTTCTTGAACAATTAGAATTAATGTCAAGGGTACTAACTTTATAAATCAGGGGCCCGCACATTCTTTTTGCAACCTGCATTATAAAATGCCAAATTTTTTACCTGTGTTTATTCATAATCTTTCATCGTATGACGGTAATTTCTTGGTTCGGGAGTTAGACTATGATGATAAAAAAATTAATGTGATTCCGAACACCGAGGAAAAGTATATTTCATTCGCAAAGTCAATCGAAAATAATTTCACCATTAGATTTCTCGACACATGTCGATTCATGCCAGCGTCATTAGCTTCACTGGTAACAAATTTAAAATCATTTAAATATTCTAGCGAGGTACCTATTCGGTGAGAAAATGAACCTAGACACACGTAAGGGGGTCTACCCATATGATTACACAAACTCAATCGAGAAACTTGAGGAAACATCACTTCCGGAGAAGGGAAATTTCTACAAAAGATTCCCACACATTTTTTGCATGTTTGTAGTCTTTCTCAGACACATGCTCGTCCGCTAATCTGTTGTAAATCAAATCTGTGTTCGCATATTTTAATATCGTAACAAAGAGCAGCTCAATAAATATATTTGAATAATTTTCTTTTTGAATTTAGTAACCCTGCTTCGTGAAGTTGTTAGGCTGGATGTAGGTTAAGAATAGTTTATTAATAACAAAAAGTTATAATATCATTTGTAGGAGCCAAGTTTAACACGATTCAAAAACATAATTTTAAATTATACTTTTACAGGTTGGTGACAGTGATAAGGATTAATTATATAATAATGCAAATATTACTAATCGTATGTCATAGTCGAAAACTGCTAAACTGGAAGTTTCGTAAAAAAATCGTAAAATTATTTATGCGCTATATTTTGACTTTTTTTCGAAAGGAATGAAATTAATTTTCATTATTTTCCTACGGCATTAGAAACATAGAGTGACTTCGTTATTAAAAATCAATATAATATATATCAATATAAACCCTTTTTACATACTCCAAAAGTTTGAAACTGTTATTTTACTTATAAATAGGAAAAATATCAAAGTTAATGCAATATTGGAACATGAATGTTTAAACATTTCTGTAATTAATATAAATAGAAAAAGATATTTGGTAAAAAAAGTTCACATTTTTCTGGAGATGCAGCATTAAGGTCAATGCTTAATAACGAAAGTACCAATTTTCCTCGAGAGATGGCATTAGCGGTGAAGTTTATAAACAAAAGTTGAAATTTCCCTCAAGAGATGGCATTAGTGTAGAAGTTTACAAACAAAAGTTCCAATTTTCCTCAAGAGATGGCATTAGTGTCGAAGTTTAGAAACAAAAGTTCCAATTTCCCTCAAGAGATGGCATTAGTGGCGAAATTTATAAACAAAAGTTCCAATTTTCCTCGTAAGTTTTAAAATATAGCGTTAATGTAAAAGTTTAATTTAAAAAGTTCGATCAGTAAATAGCCATTTTCGATGTATTCATGGGAATCGAATCTTTTTCGAGACGTTTACTTCTAAAATATATCAATAATTAATACAATATCAATAAACAATATAACAATTAATTGATAAAAGTAAATAATATAATACAAATAACTTTTTTATTTAAAAAAAGGAAACGTATGAATTATGTCGATGTTATCAAATGTGTACTTCAGCGATGGAGAACTATATAAATTTTTTTCTTCGTAACTTTGCTACGTAGAAACATAGTTTTTAACACAGTTTGTAGTCTATTTTATGCACTACATTCTTGTTTATTTATTTCTTCCAAGTCTTTTCAATTGCATTTGCAGCGATGCAAAACGAAAATTTAGTACGCAACCAGCAGAATGGTGACGTCACATTGTATTTAATCATGTAATACCTCCAATACATTGCAACTGGTGGTATTTACATCAAATTGTATCATAAAATACCCTTTATACATGAGTAATTTTTTCCAGTAATGCGCAATTTTTTTGATGATCATTTTTACATTTAATGTATCGGCTTTATAATCCGGAAGTGGTGTGTAAAAAAGAACACACCGACATCCCTCATTCCTGTTATCGTCTCTGATGCTCCCACTAAGTCATACGCCATTGCCAGACAAGAAGCGATTATTAATATATTAGAATTATTATATCTCCTCTTTCTATCGAAGGAATCTTTATATCTGTTTTCTCTATTGTTAAATCTCAAATAAAGTCAAATTGTCACGATCTCCGTGTATTGTCCATACCGAGATCGATAGCCATAATTGAATTGACATTCGGAACATTACATGTACTATATAATACACTTCGACACTAATGCCATCTCTTGAGGAAAATTGGAACTTTTGTTTATAAACTTCGCCACTAATGCCATCTCTTGTGGGAAATTGGAACTTTGGTTTATAAACTTCGCCACTAATGCCATCTCTTGAGGAAGATTGGAACTTTGGTTTATAAACTTCGCCACTAATGCCATCTCTTGAGGAAGATTGGAACTTTGGTTTATAAAATTCGCCACTAATGCCATCTCTTGAGGGAAATTGGAACTTTGGTTTATAAACTTCGCCACTAATGCCATCTCTTGAGGAAGATTGGAACTTTGGTTTATAAAATTCGCCACTAATGCCATCTCTTGAGGAAAATTGGAACTTTTGTTTATAAACTTCGCCACTAATGCCATCTCTTGAGGGAAATTGGAACTTTGGTTTATAAACTTCGCCACTAATGCCATCTCTTGAGGGAAATTGGAACTTTGGTTTATAAACTTCGCCACTAATGCCATCTCTTGAGGAAGATTGGAACTTTGGTTTATAAAATTCGCCACTAATGCCATCTCTTGAGGGAAATTGGAACTTTGGTTTATAAACTTCGCCACTAATGCCATCTCTTGAGGAAGATTGGAACTTTGGTTTATAAAATTCGCCACTAATGCCATCTCTTGAGGAAAATTGGAACTTTTGTTTATAAACTTCGCCACTAATGCCATCTCTTGAGGAAAATTGGAACTTTTGTTTTACAATCTTCGCCACTAATGTCATCTCTCGAGGAAAATTGGTACTTTCGTTATTAAACATTGACATTAATGCTGCATCTCCAGAAAAATGCGAACTTTTTTTTAACTTAAAAATAAAAAATATCCCTAAGTAAACTGTAACATTACCATAAGTTGAGATATAATTCAGTATCATACTTATACTATATTTAGCAAAAGTCTACCTTACCTAGGAAGGCGGGTTAAAAAAATAAATGTTAACTTTTTTAACCAAATATCTTTTTCTATTTATAATAATTAAAAAATGTTTAAACATTCATGTTCCGATATTTCATTAACTTTGATATTTTTCCTATTTATAAGTAAAATAACAGTTTCAAACTTTTGGAGTATGTAAAAAGGGTTTATTATATTGATTTTTAATAACGAAGTCACTCTATGTTACAAATGCCGTAGGAAAATAATGAAAATTAATTTCATTCCTTTCTAAAAAAAGTCAAAATACAGCGCATAAATAATTTTTCGATTTTTTTTAAGAAACTTCGAGTTTAGCAGTTTTCGACTATGACATACGATTAGTAATATTTGCATTATTATATAATTAATCCTTATCACTGTCACCAACCTGTAAAAGTATAATTTAAAATTATGTTTTTGAATCGTTTGAAACTTGGGTCCTACAAATGATATTATAACTTTTTGTTATTAATAAACCATTCTTAACCTACATCCAGCCTAACAACTTCACGAAGCAGGGTTACTAAATTCAAAAAGAAAATCATTCAAATATATTGATTGAGCTGCTCTTTGTTACGATATTAAAATATGCGAACACAGATTTGATTTACAACAGATTAGCGGACGAGCATGTGTCTGAGAAAGACTACAAACATGCAAAAAATGTGTGGGAATCTTTTGTAGAAATTTCCCTTCTCCGGAAGTGATGTTTCCTCAAGTTTCTCGATTGAGTTTGTGTAATCATATAGGTAGAACCCCTTACGTGTGACTAGGTTCGTTTTCTCACCGAATACCTCGCTAGTATATTTAAATGTTCTTAAATTTATTACCAGCGAAGCTAATGACGCTGGCATGAATCGACATGTGTCGAGAAATCTAATGGTGAAATTATTTTCGTTTGACTTTGCGAATGAAATATACCTTTCCTTGGTGTTCTGAATCACATTAATTTTTTTGTCATAACTCCCGAACCAAGAAATTACCGTCATACGATGAAAGATTATGAATAAACACAGGTAGAAAATTTGGCATTTTGCACTGCAGGTTGCAAAAAGAATGATCTCTAACGGCATCTGACTTCAACTCTTTACCACAAATATGACAAGAAAACGCATTCTTAAAATTTGCCTCTTCTTCCGGGCTAAGCGATTCCATAGGTACAACGTTTTTATACAACTTGAATACTCTCTCTGCTTCCTCTTTCATTTTCTGCATAAAGATCTGTGCGGTATTGGGACCTCGGTAAAGCTGTGGTGTCTCACATCCATTGGGCGTTATGAGAACATAGCAAAAGCTGAATGGTTCATGTTTCTGAATAGCGTGCGTGTAGGATGCGTTAGGTAAAGATTCAAAAGTGCTGATACCTTGGAGAATACATTCAAAGTCTGCATATATTACGTAAGGAACTGGAAATGAATGCCCGAGTTTGGCTAATTTTAATATCTTATCCCCCTCGTTAGGAAGCTCAATTCTCGCGGGTTTTTTACTATTAGAGTTCGCTGTATGCGTCTCTAATTTTTTTCGTCATGATAATGCATGAAGCATCGTTTGCAAATGTAAATTCTACGACATTTTTGTTATCTGAAGATGTATTAGACTCTCAAAGTTTTTAATCCAGCAATAATGAGCCGTGTTGTCATTTGTAATATATAATAGGTCACGATGATCTGCGAGCTCGGTATTTACAATTTTTATTGGATAAACATTGTTTTTTCGTCTAGCCCGAAAACGTTAATAGAAATTTTATTTGTTCGCTCGAATTTAGGAATATCGGAGAGTTTGACTGGGTATTCAATACAATCTCAATCGTACCCATTGTCGAATTCATCCGTATTATCTTTGTAGACTCTTTGAGGGTCTTTGTGTATGTTCTTTCCCCAAACCGCGTATTTAAAACAAAACTGATCGTCATTCCTAACATTTACAACGGATTTTCTGCTTGCGATCTTGGGTGGTAACTCAATAAAGGTTGATCCGCGTAACGGAGTGTAACGATTAATTCGGAGCTCTAAACCCAAGATTTTACTCAGCGCCCACCCTGATCCCTTCACCTGCATCTCGGATTTTTCCTTAAGTACTTTTCCAAATAAACTTTCTAAAATTTCCCCAACGTCATTGGCTAGCAAAACCCTAACGTTTCTCGTTTCGAATGCTCGTTCTATCGTCTCCTCACCCCTCTCAAAGTTTGCCTTAACCACAATGTTAATTTTAGGGGCAGAATTACTTAGCTCATCCATTATCCTCGGAATTAAAAGATCGGAAGTATAATTTAGAAATGATATAAGGTCTTTATGCGCTTCGCTCACCACCCAGTAGGTTTTCAGTCGACCCTTTATAGCCCAGTCAATCTCAACGATCGAATGGTCACCGAGTACTTGAGGGTTCAACTGACTGTACTCCATCAATGGGCGTCGCCAGGGGGGGCAGTTCCCCCCCCCCCTGGAGACCCATTCGTATTTTGGTTCGGGATGTGTTGTAGAAACAATTTTTAGGCACGAGCGTATTTGAAAAGAATTTAGACCTAAACAAAGTCAAGTGTTGGCACGTATAAACACCAGTGATGGGAAAAGTACTTCCTCGTAGGAAACTCATTTATACCTCCAGCGCAGCAAAAATATTTCAACAATACTTTGTAGTAGAGTCCTTCGCCCCTTCCCTACCAAGAGAAGAAAAGTTCGGTTTCAGGGCGAACAATGTAGTTAGAACTACCTCTCGATGCGATAAGAGCGCGAGGTTATGCGATTATGTCCTCTCTCTCAAACTACCTTGAGTATCCTCCGACAATCGCCGGCAGAAGACTAAGGATTCAGTTTTTTTCGTTTTCCCTTCAAAATGGACATAAGAAAGTTTTGCGGTGAATATTTTGCAAATAGGCATAAGCAGTGGCGCAGCGAGGGGGGGAAGTTTATGGGTTCAAACCCCCCACCCAAGAGTCAAGTCCTATGATTAGCACTGTGTTTTTTTCTTCTGAAGAGTATTAAACCCCAATCATTTGCTTGATAAATTCAGCGAAAGCTTTGCATGCCAGTAAATACGGCTCCGATTACAGCCAAGGTGATGTTTTCGGC
Source organism: Sympetrum striolatum (assembly GCA_947579665.1). Lineage (NCBI taxonomy): Eukaryota > Metazoa > Arthropoda > Insecta > Odonata > Libellulidae > Sympetrum > Sympetrum striolatum. The sequence continues at coordinate 58,898,202 of OX388349.1, forward strand.
AGCAGAGCAGGCCTAGAGCCGACATAAATATCAATGGGACGCTACGAGTGTTTCGCACACAATGTTCAACGCATGAACTTCTTAACCATATCCTTTTGTTAGATGGCTCACACCATAATATAAGATTCCCATGAGAAGAATTCTAAAGTGTTGATTCCTTTACTCCTCGCAAAAACACAAGGGAACATTCGAGAAGTAATTCGAAAATTACACCCTGAAAACAGAGATTAAGATTACGTTTGAGGGTCAAACAGGATGATAAAACGCTCAGTTAGATCTGTTGCATGTGACTGTTTTGAGGGTGTGAATGCAATGCTAGGCTCGTGAATGGTGAATTTGAGAAATTCACAGGGAACAGTTCGAAGGAGAGTTTAGTTTGGATTTCATAAGATACAGATGGACATCCGAAAATTTTTTCACAGTCCGCTAATAGCTCGAAGCCTCTATCGGGAAATCGTAAGTGAATGTCTAAGTAGTTTTTTGTAAAATGACCATTATTAGTTGCATAAATTAGGATTGTATTATTTTAGGGCTGTTATCGGAGGGCACATCTCAAGATGAGTTTAGCGACAATTCCAAAGGAACTGGTTCCTTTGTTAAGCATTCTGGACGATTAAAAGTCTGTGCAGTAGACTCTTCATTACTCGGGATGATATAAAATATACTGATCCTTATTTTATAATTATCGTTAATTTGCTGTATAGTTACGAAAATAATTCAATAACCGGGTTTTCATAGAAATTTGTAAAAGTATTGGAGCAATACTGTACAATATCAGTGAAAATTAATTTTGGATGATATTCTTAATAATATACCATTTTGGAAGCAAATCAGTCAGCTGAAAGGTATTGTGCGCGTAAGTTACGCACATATTTATCTGAACAGTGGCTTGATGGCTTGAAATAAATTTAATGAACTGTTAAAACTGTGGCTTAAATTCTTCAGCTTCCTTTTCGATGCGGCCAATTTTTTCTCTTGTGATAGAATCCCACGAATCTCATATCTGGTTATGCAATGCCCATTAAAAATTTCAATTCGTGGAAACTTTTGTTTCCTTTGAACACTCAGTGCGTAAGACTGGGTTTTGTATCATCTCTCTGCTGGTTAAACCACATATTACTTAGTCTAAATAATTGTAAGTTGACGTCTTCATTTTTTCCACCTTGGTATATAACTTGATTTCTGCAAATTCCATTATAATATCAACTATAATCAAGAGTCTACAGAATATTTTAATGCAGCCGAATGTTTACTCTCCGGTATGTGACGCATTCAATTGAAAACTTGGCTAATACATAAATAACGAAATCAGGCTTAATTGTAAGCCTAACAGAAAATTTCATCTGATATAAATGATTTTTTGTTTCTTAGAAGAGGAGGTAATTTTAAAAGCAACGGATGAAGTCATTGCTAAGAAAGCTGCTGATGATATAGTCTAACAACGAAAAATGTTCAAATAAGGATGGGTGCACCAATGTGGCGATTTATTGAGACGTTTTATATTGCTTGTCAAATAACCGTAACTATTTTTTCCTTTTCACGCTTGGCAATACTTAAGCATTGAAAAAAATTAATTTTTAATAGAATTTGGACGTAACCAAACTATAAATCCGAACAAAACTTATGATAAGTTTCCAATAGTTTGCTTAAGTAAACTACTATCTTGGAAAGTTTAATGAGTTGGCCATATAAGCGTTAAACTCCTCTAGTTTTCAATACATTTAGTTTTTGGAGGATTTGACATATTTGTAGTAAGAAGCGGGCATGGATAAACTAGCCCCTGTATGTTAGGCATTTTTCATTTTATCTGGCAGCTTGCCCCCCCCTAGCCCAGTGGCCGGCGACGCCCTTGGTGAATATAGCAAAGATTTCATGTAAAAAATGTTATAACTTCTACTAATCCTCATACGATTTCATCAGCAACTAGTTTCAGCAGATAATAGCCATCTTTAAGTCCAAATTTGTTGCCAATGAAATCTTATGAGGATTAGAAAAAGTCATAAAAATTTGCTTTATGAAATCTTTCTTTAATCAACGTTTTCATCCTCAAATCTAGTTAACTCCCTACAGCAATGAGCTTGAAACAGGGCTATTCCCCTGGTAAAAATTTAGTAGAATTCAAAAACTTAACATCTAATGAAAAAGATTGCAATTTTAAGAAAATATTTGGGGATTGAGCAATACAAGAGCATAGCTATGGCATTCATGAAAGAAAAATGGTGGCTACTTAGAATTCTAAAAGTTAGAATATATGAAAACATAAGAAGGAACAAATAGACAAACTTCTAATTTATGTAAGCAATAAAAAATGTATTACCTACAACAATCTTAATTTTCCAACAGCTACACCTGTATGGAAAAAAAACATATTTACCGATATATAGATGCAGCCAAATGATTGCTGCCTTGTAGAGTTGTCTCTGATCACAAGATTCTAGCTTGAAGAATTCTTCATGAGGAAGCTTAGTAAATCACTGAAAAATGGTTGTTTTTAACCTTTTGGCTGGAATATGTATAAAAAGTCATTAAGTATCTATATCACTAGAAAGGAACACCCCATAATTCAAAGATATATTTAGGTTAGTAACTTATATAGGTGTATCTGAAATTTCAGGTGAAATCCTTAAGTATATGAGAAATAGATTTGATAAGCACTATGTTAAATAAGCATATATGTTATCATGTTAGTTGTTCTAGCTGACTGGTAGAATGCAATAATTGTTCTATCACACAAAGGAGGAAAGGTAAGATAGAATATAAAGTTATGTAGCCATAATTTAAATGAGTATAACAATCAAAATATATTTCCACCTGCTATGAAAGTACCAAATTTAATTTGATATTAAAGTTAAAATTTCCATAGCTAATAATATTTAAAATATAATGGAATTTAAAATAAAATGGTGTATTTTGTCTCCCTTATTGATGAATATGTGCTTGATTGTACATTTCAGAAAACTTTTGAAATTAAAAATCATAGTTTTAATTTGAAAAGAATTATTTAAAGAATAATGGAAAAATAATTAAATGATGGCATGATGATGGAGTAGAGACTGAGTGAGAAGTATGCTTCTGATGCCACGATAAAAACATACAATAAAAAAGTATCAATCTAGTAAAAAGATACCTTGAAAGAAAATTTTTATACCAATTTAAAATCTTGATAATAATAATAATTATGAGCAAATCATCTCCAATGAGACCATTCATAAAATTGAGCCATAACAGCAAACACTAAGCATACCCAATCCAGTGTTTGAATGAGGAAACTAAATGCTGTTGGGCAGGCTGCTCTGTGGACCATAGAGGATTTGACTTTGATATCAAAGTTAAAGAAATTCATATCTTTCTTAAGACAAAAGTTATTATTAAGAAGAGCAGGGGGGGATCCAGGCACTAGGCATCGAGGCACTTGCCTAGGGGCCTCCACCATCTGGGGGCCTCCACCACTTGAGATTTTTTTTAAATAATACGTATTTGTTCTCATGTATAATGAGAAATGTCGAGAAACTAAACGAGATTCGTTTTCTATGTATGAGACAGAAGGAGCAAAATTATCTGGGAATGAATTCTTCACAGAGGAACCAAAACGAGTCCGTAAACGAAATATACGCCTGGAACCTCTGGATTACGCTCAAACGCCCAAGGTCGAGATGACGTCTTCAGAGAGATTTTGAGTGTCCAGTTTCCTTCCAGTCATTGACCAATTTCTCGTGTCGTTGACTGCCAGGATTTCTGCATATTCAGAAATATGTGAAACCTGGAGGTTCCTGAGGAACATCCTTGAATTAAGTTCAGTGGAAATCGAAACGCAAGCTAAAATGTTGTGTCGAAGATACAATACCGATCTCGAGGACAGCCTTCCAAAAGAGCTTGTATAATACACCCATTTTGTCACTCTATTTCATAAAGAGAAGGAAAAAGATATGAGTTTGGAATACTTCATGCTCAAACTTATGATCGAGAAACAAGTGGAGTCAAGCTTTCCCAATGGTTCAATAGCTTTACGTATTTATTTCTGTATAATTACAACGAATTGTGGTGGGGAGCGGGCATTTTCAAAATTAAAACTCATTAAAAATCGCCTGAACACAACAATGACTCAAGAGAACATCAATGATAGAACCATAATGAGTATAGAATCTGATTTATTGAGACAAGTGGAAGTTTCTGATATTATTGAAGAGTTTTCAAACAAAAAGGCTCGGAAGGCACCTGTATAATTTTAAGCAAAAAAGAATTCTAAATACTCGTTGACATAATGAAACAAAAAAACCAAAGTTATTTTACAGAAAACCAAAGCGAGTGCGAAATGTATGTGATGTTCTTGACATTATTGAGTAGTTTTCTGGAGAAGAGATGAAAATGTACTTATTCAATTTTATGAAATTAGGAGTTCTAAAAGAATTTAATATAATGTGATCATAAGTGATAAGAGAACTGAAGTTATGTAACAACAAGTATCAAAGGTATATAATGAATTTGTATGTAATTCCATGACCATTTATAATAAATAGGAAATGTTGGATTTCTCCGCCTTTAAGTGGGCCTCCACCAGTTATTTGCCTGTGGGCCCTCGCACCCCTTGATCCACCCCTGAAGAAGAGGATGACTATAAGAAAACATTAAACAAGGAAAAGCTTTGGTCAATGGCACTTATTAATGGAAATATGATTAGATGAAAAACATTGGACTGACAACAAAATGAGTAATAACTGATAATTATTCAAAACGTCAAGCTGCAATCTATACACAAATATGTCATTAAAATGTACCAAAACATACCAAATACAATAAAACCAAATTTGAAGAAAAAGGGGAAAACTTTTATTCAAGAAACAGAGATTTTACTTACTTCTATTACCCAAAAAAAAAATAATAATGATGAAGTATGCTGTATGACTTGCATAGATTGAAAGTTGCACATCATGTTTCCTCCTACCTGTGATTATGTATAACTAAACAGGAATAATAAATTATTATTAATAAATTGTATAGCATCCTTTCAAGTCCATTGGCAGGTAGCCCAAAGGGATGCTAGCTGTTCAGTCGGCCCCTGTTAAAGAGAATTGAAAAATGCAAGGGATATATCAATGAAATCAGCTCGGCTTAAGGAAAAAAAACAAGAAGAGATCTTAAATGAATGGTTGAAATAACAAGTAGACATGGAAATGAAAAAGCAGCAAAATAGTAATAACTATAAATAGATCTAATGAGAGCCTAAAAGCATCTACAATGATAAGTTAAACATTAAATTTTGGATAAAATGCAACGACATTTTAGTAAAGAAGATATCAAGATTAACAATTATGCATTTCACCTTGTAGGGATATCTTTAGATTAAAAATATATACTGCACAGCATCTAAAAATAGCTGAATATGAGAGTAGTTATACAGGGGAAGACTACGACGAAAATTATTGTCCATATTAACGTTCCAACATAACTCTTTAAAGCATGAAATTTTTTATAGTTATGTTAGGCTCACTAAACTCACATTAATTTCTTATTTTATGAAAATTTATCTTATGAATAGTACTCATTATATACTCAATGATGTATTGGCCCAATCTGATAGTGGCCACTGGAAAACTATATTGGTAGTGGCCTTTGTATAATCATAATGATTGATTATAAAATTTATAATCAATGATTAGATTGGTCATGTTGATATTCTTGTAATAGTATGATATTTTTAAAAGTAATAAGACCTGAAATTTGTTAGAAATTCTCTCACTCTTTACCTTTCACAAATATTAAAGTCTCAATTAATACAGTTTACCATTAGTACTTACTTATGATTACTTCTTTACAGAATCTTTGATGCAATTTTGCTTTTAGATCTAATTTTCACATTGTCCATGAAGTTTATCCTTGTTGATAACTAATATGGAGATGGAGGCATGTCCCAAAAGTAATGTCTCTAAACACCTAGCCCGTCAGATTGTTTTTCCAAATTTGAATGTATTGCTATGCAGCTTGGATCTTCCCCTTTCCCTGTCTACCCAAGCTAACCAGATGAGATGTTTAGGTTGAGTCTGACACTCCTTAGCCAAGGCTACTTCTGCGTCCACTGCCAACATCTTTCTTTCCATCTAACATAAGCTCAGTGTGAACTCTACTTCTGTATTAATTAATTCAATTCAAGGAGTGAAACACAAATTTCCATTCCTCAAAAATTGAAACAGATGTACAGAACGAGTTGTATATCTGAAAAATATGTGAAGAAGTGGTGTAGAGAATTTCTTGAAGGTCAGATGGCAATTCATGACTAACCAAAAATTGGATTCCCTCTTTTTTTTAGATGAGGTGAAGTACCAAATCGAAAAGGCAATACATGAAGATCAACAGTTGAGGGTTCGAGAGCTTGAAGGAAGTTAGAATTAAAGAGAAGCATGATACAAAGACTGTTTAATGAACTGGGTTATCATGAACTTCGTCCACTGCGGGTGCTAGAGATGTTGACTCTGGATCATAAACAGAACTGTATTGAGGTTTCCGAGATTTTTGGATTGAATTGTCGATGAAGGAGAAGCTATTTGGACTCCACAGTAACAGGAGATGACGCTTGGGTTCACTGCATCCCACGCAAGTCAAAACAGCAATCACTTGAGTGGAGACAATCTCTCTCTTCAAACAAATAGAAGTTCGAAGTGATGGAATCTTCTCGGAAAACCAAGAGATCAATTTTGTGGGACAGGAAAGGGGTTCTTCCCTAAACAACTGCCATCCATCTCTAACTCACAGATGCTAGAAAGACTATGTAGAGCATTCCAGAATAGAAGACAAGGCATGCTGACAAAAGGAATTTGCTTCTGCATAATATGCTAGGCTACATGTTGCCTGTGATACCAAAGCAGTTTTGGATCAGTTTGGTTGGGACTCAATCCACCCCTCTCTACTGCCAAGACATAGTCAACTTATTTATTAACTTCTACTTATAGTTGAGCCTGAAGATATATTTTGAGGAAAAAGGATGGATGCTGACGAGGAAGTGAAAAAATCTATGTGGTCCAGTTCCTTGCATTCACTCATTAATCTAATCAGCAGGTAGGATCAGTATATCATAATGCGCAGAGAAGAAAATGCTTAGAGGAGTTTAAGTTTAATATGAAATTTTCTGGTAACAGGTAACAGCCAAATACGTCAGTATGCATTTCATCATTTCATAGAATTAAAATCCAACAATTTTTATGAACAATTAATTTAATAACCAATTTATAATATACATTTTGAGTATTGAGTCTTACCACAGTCCATACCAACAATGAATTAAAATCAGAAATAGTTCATACAAACAAAGGAAGAAGAATAATGCATAAATAGAAGTATAAATAAACCTAAAGTCTTTTTAAAATATATACAAACTGGATTGGAAGAAATACCTCATACTCATGGATACCAATGAGTTATGAGGTACTCATTCATGGAAAATACCATCTTGAAATAGTAATTGATATGAGGAAAAAATATCAGAGAAACACTGGAGATTATTCAAAATTTAATGAATCTTATGAAATCTACAATTCTCATATTTAATATTAAATGCATCAGCTTTAACAATAAATATATTTAGATAGTTTAAGAAAATTTGAGAACAATGCCATGAAGAATATATTGATATAGAGGTATGAGAAAAATCAACTCTCAATATTTTATTTTGCTTAGAGGTTTTATGTATATTATCAACCAATCACCAGATTACTAATTGACATATCAATATTTTTCCATCATACAAAACAATTCTGCAATTTAGAAAAACAAAACCCAAAACTGGTTAGAATTTAGAGTTAAAAATGTAATGGGTATATTCCTTGTACTTAATCCAATATATTTTAACAATTAGAGCGGCACTTTGCACCTTTGGCAGTGTAAAACTTAAACTTAGTACAAGTTAATCATCTTCAACTGTAAATGGACATCATTGTTCTGAGCTTTTGTATAAACTAATATTATTTAAAATTTAAATATCAATGTGTTCAAATAATAAAAAATACAACCATATTTGTAAGAACTATACCAAATCTACATAATATTAAACATTTAAACAACTGTGGATTGCTTGGAATTGGTGCATACACCAAGTTCCATTCCATTTGGACAAGCTATAATCACTGTATTCGTAGGGCTTATAAAACTTTATTTTCATTTCGATTCTTTCCTAGGCCCATAGATTGCAATGAATTCACACAATACACCATGTGAAACATTAGGAAATAGATACTACTCATGTGACCACACATTCAATAACACATACAATTTCTTTAATACTCATTCATTTGTGTAACAAGAAGTTTTATACACAGAGTTATTTACATTTAGCAAATTTAAAAACAAAGAATATGTACACAGCCGTTATAAATATACATTTTCAAATATTGGCATTAATTGAAACAAACATTTCAATCAATGTGAAAATTATGCCAAATTTTCCCTCAAAAGTTTTTACATTAAAATGCATTATAAGGGGAAGTTGACTTACACATATTTTTTAAAACATTTCTTAACAATTCACAAGGCAGTGGAATTGCAAAATTTTTGACTCATTATAAATTGTTATTAAGATAACCACAATGGTTTCATTGGACTTTAAAGATACATTATTCCTCGCTAGAGCGCTTTTTCTCAAGTTGTGAACATTCAAAAGAATTTGAATGGGGAAACCAAGCCACAACAATGACCCACAATTTCCAAGGCATACACTTGTTTATGAGAGAAATCCGCATCTTTCCCAACTAGCAGTTTTAGACACTGATTTTAAGATCTCGTCAACAAATGAAGCAGATACAAATACCTCTCCATTAAGCCAAATCGATATATCCCATTAAAGCTATCACAAACTTTGAAGCAATACTTCATACTTTGAAAAAATGTAAAGACATTTAAGTGCTGCCAGAACTTCATAACACCTAGAGGTTTCAACGACTGATATAGCCGTTCCCTGATAGGAGATTGGCTACCGGGAAGAACTGCTTTTAAGACCTTTCCATGAAAGACGCAAACTTTTAATTCACCTTCTTTAAACTCTGGTTTCATCAAAAACTCCAGACAAAACATCATCAGCATAGCTTCATCCAGAGAGCTCATTTATACAAGTTGAACATAATTTCCTTAAGTGATATAAATATTGATTTACCTTCTTCTAGAATAATTTGTAAGCTCTGGGGAATAACTAACATTATGCATAAATGCCAACACCTGTGTTTAAATGCATATTTTACCATATAGTGGTAAATTCTTCCTCTAAGATACTTTTGCTGCTCATACATTTACACACTCATCTCATTTACCATGAAATTCTCAAAGGTGTATAATTAAGGTAATACCAATAATTATGAAAAAATTTGACCGGTACAAAATCAGTCTTGGTCAAGAAACAGTAATTGAAATCAAGTTTACCTAAGATACAGAATTCATATTAATCAAGTCATTCACTCTATTAAGATCAGAACACAGAGATATGATGGAAAAAGGTACGCTATGACCGGGATAACTTTGAATTCCAATTAAATTCTTAGAAAAAGTCATAGCTATGCTCTCATAAACCAGATTTCTATAGTGACAAATCATAGATATGTAATTTAAGAAAAGTAAATAACAACAACAGAAATATCATTTAAAAATAAATGCTTACAAAGAAATTGATTGATTTTTTCTGCAACAGTTCAATTACATTAAACTTGGCACGTTTTTCAACCACATCATTGACATATCTTGGCAGAAATTTATTCCAATCCACTAATTTTTGTAGTAGACTGAAATTCTGAGCTCTTATAAACATTCATTATAGCAATGATGATCAACTATTTGCCTCCTGAATCATAACATTGAAATATTTTTCTTGTCTCATCCAAAAGCTATCACAACCTAATAAATCGAAATCCAAACTTTTAAAATCAAAATAATTCTCAAAGAGATCAGGCATTTTCATGTGTTTCATTTATTGAGAATTGATGAATTTTGATAAAAAAAATTAAGTCCACAGCAATCAAAATGCATACAATTGTATGAGTACCACAAGATGTTTTTATAAACTTCGCATTCCAAGTTGAAATCAAATATGAAAGGAAGGTAAATATTCAATGGATTGTGATAAAAATGGTCCCCTTCAAATCACTCAATTCCCATGGAAGGGATAGGATTTTACATGAGAGCTTGCGCTGAGTGCTTTTCCAAAACACTTCAGCATAACAACAATTCTAAAAGTATACATATATACTCAGTGTTAATCCAGAGAGCATGAAAAATGATTAGCAAACAACACAAGGGGAAAACAAAAATGTGTTGAAAGTTTAATGATACATTATATGCTACATATGAATTTGTCTACCAAGAAGCTAAATTCAAGATGTAATTTGTGGGATTATTGAAATTCAAATGTTACTTGAAAAATTATTCCCAACTAATTTCAATTAAAATGTATTTAAAAATTAGAAATGCTTGTTAATATTTTCTACTTAACTTTGAGACAATTGACGCAGCTGACCTTCCCATACATTGGCACTCTTAAGAGTAAAATTTCCATTTAAAGTTAGAATGTAATTAGATGGAAACATAAAAAATAAGGAATGAAGAAAATAAAACTCTGCCTTCCAGATAAATGAAGAAGATGCACTCAATGACATGCTAATTATTAAACACATTGATTCACAGATACAGAAATGAGTCTGAGGTAAAGATGTTTGGCTAAGTGATGAAAAAAATAGTGAATACAAAATGATTAATTTGCATATAAGAGGTGAAAGCCTCAGCTTAGAACTTATGATGAATAAATATAATGGTAAAATTTCATTTTCAAACGTTTTATATAATCAGTAGTAAAAGTAAGAAATTGAGTCAAAAAGACAAAATAATACAAGTATAAATTCTGCTATAGTTAATCATATATTCAGTTAAAAAGTAAACTTTGGAATAATTTTCCATTATTCTTGTATGCTATGATTTTTCTATGACACAATAGCTTAGTCATGACCAACGGCAGGTTTATAACTACTTTAAATAATTATATGTCACATGACTCTATATATAGAGAGAGAGTTTTTATGTAAATCAACAGTTAAGTCTGGACTGAAGTATTCTTTCTCGGATATCTAGAATGAGGACAGTGCATTGTAAGTATTGTGGAAGCTTGACTTTACACTCATTACGAAGCACAAACTATAAAGAAATGAAGATGATTTTTTTATCCATGAAAAAAGATAGGATCATTAAAGAAGAGAAAATTATCACATTCATGCCTTTTGTAGCAATTATAGAGTTATGCATACAGACACAGATACATCCTGACATCAACAGTAATTTACATCTGACATGGCCAGCAACTTCCATTAGGTCTTTGTAGACTAGTTAAAATTTCCATGTCCACTAAACACTGAAAACATTCACATTAAGGCAATGTTAGATAACACACATAAATATGATCCCAACCAGCAATGAACCATAGACCCAAATCTGGATTCAATCGATCATTCAAAATGCCTCATTTTCCGGTGTATTGACAAATGAAAAGTGTATTACTTCAAGACTAACAACGATTAATCCAGGATAGTAAGAGAAACTGCATAAGTTCTGCAAATATTAGTATCCAAATGTATACTGGGAAGTACTAATTATATTTTGTACGAGTTGCTTTTAACTTAGGTATTCCAGGTTCAAGAGAATGAGACAAATTTTATCAAAAGAAGAAGAATAACTTCATTAATTAGGGCAGAGTAAAAGTGTTCAATGTTTCCATGAAATCTAAGACTTCAAAACCAAGATAAACATAGGTGAGCTAAATTTCACACGGAGCTTAGTTACCCCATGATGAATTTTAAGACGATTGTTAAATAAATCATTATGAAATAAAAATAATTTGTAGGTTAATTATTATCAATTTTATGAAGAATTGCCCCTTGCCACACCAAAAGGTGTCTTGTAGGGTATACATGTAGTTGTAGAAAAAAAACTAAAATATAAAGATAGATACCATGAAAAGTAAAATGCAATACAGGAAAACCAAGAGATGATTAGAAAAATTGATATAAAAAACTGAGCAATATAATTTGTCAGCTAAAGGTAAAAACAAGATTATGCATTAAAAATGCAGTCTAAATTGGAGGGAACAGATAATAGCAAGTTAATCACGATTCAAGTGAGATATTTAAAAAACTAACCCATGATGAATTTTCTTTTTATGATTAAATAAAACATTCTTAACACGGAATTTGTAGTTAGTGTAAACATGAAAATTTTACATGTAGTTCATAAACAAAATCGCTCGAGAAGATCATTTTCTTAATGTCTCTTGAAAATTTCAACTTCAGTATATTTAGGTCAGCAGAAATATGAGCAAGTACAGGCATTAAAACATGAATGGACTTTCACAGCTTCTAGCATGAATGATATATTACACATACACCGGAAAATACCGACTCCAAAAATGCTTACTTTGAAACACGTAGGAAGAATAAAAGGCTTGCAATATGACATAAACAATGAAAATACGTAACCCTCATGATAAACACTGAAAATGGATACCCTAATCCTATATCTGAAAGAATTTATTTGTACTTTTGAAAAACAGCTTTACAAATCTGTGGATAAGATATATTTAAAGCTTGGCAAGATGGAGCAATAATTTTAAGAAAAATGTGAGAATGTCTACTGACATTTTCTCACACAAGCCCATTCTCTTACTTCAATATAAATTATGAATCACGTAAGAATCATCTCAAAATAAATATTTTTTGGAAAGAACACATAACACCAATCTGTTCACACATCATGTATCTCTGACTCTCATCATTTACAAAAACATTTAAATTATGTGTATCTTATCGATGTTTAAGAGGCAATTTGGAAGAGAGGAGGATGCAAACAATTGCAGTACTGGGTCACTTCTGAGAGATAGGTCCATGCTTGCATAAAGCTTCTTCCCTCATGCTTTCCTGTAGGATAAAGAAAGCACAGATTAAAATATTCAAAATTTATCATCAATTCATGCTATATACGGTTGGACCTCCCTAAGTTGAAATCCTCCTTAAGCAGACTTGGTAGTCCTCAACCAAAATCCCATTAGACCAATGTATTTTAAACATTTAAGATTTTTCAATATCCCTTAGCCAAATTTTTGGAGGCCTTTGGGTTAATATCCTGGGCATACATTTCAGAAAACCAATAAAACAAATGCAAGTTCCTATGTTATCTACCACAAGGCCATAATCAAGACTGAAGCGATTGTATGCAAGATGTATCAGCACATTGACACCAAACAAATTTGACGGACTATTTTTTCTTTAAAGGAAAGCTATTTAATTTTACTGTTCAATTTAAAATGTACATGATGTTGATATATAAGCTCTTCTGTAGCTTAACTGTATTAATTTAGTGCTACAATATAGTGAAAGAATTTATGGTTATTATAAATATAGTTATTATAATTAAGCCGGAAAACTATTTCCTTGATTAACTGCTTTTATTCCGCCATTTTCCCTAACTGGAAAAGTCCAACTTTTTTCAGGTCTCTTTGATTCAACTTAGGTAGCTCCAACTATAATGACTTATATTCTACTTTAAAAAAGGATATTTAAAAAATTGAAATCCTGGCTAGGGAATAGTAGATTGTGCTTGTAGGATTGATAGTAAGATTGATCTAATGAGACTACAATTCACCATATGAAATCATGCTTATTATCATTTTTATTGGGCCTTGAATGCAAATTCATCTAGGCAAAATTAAATTAATTTATCAAGTAAAAAACAGAATTAAAATTTATGTTATCCCACTAAACTAGAAAATTTCTTTGAGAAATAAAATTAATTTTGCTGATTATGACTATCTTTTCTTCATTGAAACAAAGTTCAAAACAACACTTAAAATAGAATAAGTGCATCTCATGATGACTACATTTTGAATGTGTAGAAAATAAAATTAAAAAGAAGAAGGAACATATAAAAATATCTTACCTTGAAATACGCTTCAGCAGTGATGTTGACCATGCCCCAAATTGATAATCTACAATTAGATCTTCACCAAACAGCAGTATTGTCACAAAATATTTATGATAGCTTTTCATTATTATCATTTCATTTATAAAGCTCATATTCATTTCAATATTTTTCATTAAAAATTCAAATTCATGAGATCTAATAAATGTATACAAATTGCATAAAATAGCCCACTTTGGAGTCAACTGGATGAATATGGCTTTTTTGGGGCAGATTATCCACTGAATTGTTTCTTGGTGTTATATTTACATCGATATAAAATTGAACCCTCTCAAAACAACTGCACTTTTCCCCACATTCTCTCCTCAAGCTGAAAGCACATCATTTGACGATTTGGATTAAGCATTCACAGTTCAAAAGAGAATGTCTTAGGATTCGGTGGGATTGGGTGAGCTCGCAAATGAAACTGAAAGCAAAATTTAGAGAGGGTTATGAGAGAGCTTTGGAAAATAGTCTCCACCTAACCCAGGCAGCATGGTTATTCTTTTAAGTTGATGGTCTAGTGAAGAAAAAATACAGCTAAAAGATGGGAGATCAAAGCAGGAGAGGAAATCGCTAAAAAATTTGTGCTAGGACTCCCCTTCTGAAAGTTTCACTTCTCTCGACAACAATCAGGAGAAGAAAGCGTATCTCAGCCTTGAGTCACTCATAAAGGTTAAAAATTTCTGCTTCTCTAAATCCTTGGTTTGTAGGCATGGGTGACGTGGAAATTCTGCACGTCCATGTCAGCACATTCTCTTTCAGAAATGTTTCCACTGGTCCTGCCTGATTCATCTCCCCCTCCTCCAACCATTATCTCACTCCTAATCTCTCCACTTCCAGGGCCACTGCCTGGACCTTGGCTGGGGTCCAAACCAACCAAGCTGTCCCTCGCACCAACAATGTCTGTTGCAGATATGCTCCCCTTCCCACTGACCATGCCACTAATACCACAAATTCCCTCTATGGAGCTACTACTCATGACGCCCGTGTTTCCAACATCACGAGATTTGGCTCCATTCTCCTTGTTCCGACATCGGCTTGAATTTCGGTGCACCAAACGACGTTCACCACCCCTGCTTGATGATCTCCGTACAATCCCAGGTTTGACAGATTCTGCACTGGCACTAAGACCAGCACCCACTATAAGGAAAGAATGTAGAATACTTAATGAATATACATACAGCCACACCTATGCTAAACAGTATTCCATTTTCCCAACCCAGGGGTCTCCAAACTAAGGGCCTGCAGATGCAGCCTGCAAGGCCCTCTCTTCCGGCCCGTGAAGAGCTTTTTATCTATGGAAAAAATCACGGAAATTTATGTGTATCAAGTGTACGTGGCCAAGATCAGCCAAGTAATTTATTATGAACCAAGATTACATGGACGAAACGTTTTTACCGAATATAAAAATAGAATAATTATTATATTTAACAATATTAAATTAATAATTAAAAACAACATCTATGGTTTGATTCTTTTTATTTTGGAACTCGAGCGTGTAGTCACCAAAACTGCTGTACGATAGTAAATGCAGCCCTCAGGCTGTTAAGTTTGGATACCTCTGTCCCAACCCATAAAATATCTTTTTATGCACAAAAAGTGACCTAAGGTGGAACTGCATTTGTAGGATTTAAGAAGCAACGCTTCAAAAGAAAATTACTTACTGAAATTATGGGTTTCAGCAGTGAAAAACTTGTATTAAGGTTGCTGATTTTGACACTAAAAAGCTTACTATCTTTCTACGGTTACAAACATTAATATAACATTACAATTTTTTAAATTTAAGGTGATTATGTAAAAGTGCATTTTATCTTCTCTTATCAGAAAACATGGTGATCCTGCTTTGGAAGGTTGATGAATTTTTACACATTTGGCCAGAACATATTTTGGTATACATTTGCGTTAATAATTTTGTGAATCTTGATAGTCTAATGAAAAATTTCAAATTACCAAATTCACACCATATTAATATATCACTATAAATCACAATTAAAATACATTTTATCTGCCCATTCTTGGTTATATGTAAGAGAAAGTGAGTTTAGGCATCATTAATATATCATATGGAATCACATGGAAGATTTTGGATGTCATATTTTATTCTAAATACATACTTGATGTAATTGAATTCAGTTTACAGTAGTTTTCTTTCATCAATTCACACTTTGTATAATTTAACACAGCAAACAGCTGCAAGTAAAAGAGCTTTATTTTTATGAAAAATATACCTATTATACATTATTTCAGCAAATATTTCCATAAGGAGAGATCTTAATTAGAACCAATATTTAACATACTCAGACCACAGTAGACCACACCAAGTCATCACATCCATGAACAAGATTGTGACGAAAGTAAATTAAAGATACCCTTTTCTCTATCCTGTACCAATTGATAAATGAAAAATATTCCATTCATCAAGTAATAGAAACTAAAGACATAGAAAAATAAGGAAAGATGTCTAAAACATCTCTACAAATATCCATTACCACAAATATCCATTACCACAAATATCCTTTTGAAATACTCACCAATGTTTCCTGAAGAAGACCTGCTGTTCGAACCTCTAAGCACATGTATAGATGTTGGATCACTGTCAATGTCAATAGGAACCACAGCCATGCTGCTCATCATCATAGGGTTCTCTTGGTGTTGCGACGAGTGGAATGGTAGATGATGCTGGTTGCAGTAGTTTGGCGAATGAAGATGATTGTTGTTCTGGTGCATCAAATAGTGATGGTGGTAATAGTGCTGTAGATGGGTTGGCTGCTGCCTATTTTCCTGCAGTGCAGGCGACAGAAACCATTCAGATCTTGTCCTCATTCGTGCAGTTTGTCTCTCATGAACCTGTTGGAATAGTCAGCTTAAGAATGCAGCTTGACTAATGGTAGCACACAAAAACATGGAAGAGGAAATATGCATAAGTGTACCAATAATGTGTCAAGACTCTCTTACAATGTTTTATACTTGGGTTTCCTACCAATGGGTCCTGATTCCTCTAATGGTCATGGGAGAAGTTTAAAGAGTCACTGAAGAGTAATAAACAACAGCCAAACATAACATTGTATTAAAGCACCACTCACAAACAAAAAGTGCATATTATAGAAATAACTATTTTTAAGCACAATTATTATTAATTAAGGACTGCAAATGGCCCAAACCTATTAATTGTGCATTATACACAATTAATAATATTTATGGGTGATTGCCAACAACTATTATAGAGGCATGAATAAAATAAGGATGGAAACCCCTTTCTCAAGGTATGTACAAAACTTCATTCAAAGGATAAATAAATACATAATTCTGTCTCCAGAGTAGTTCTCTGAATGTCAATGAAATGATTTTAACGTACTCTTTTACCTTTTCCATAGCATACAAAAAAGCTAACTATGAGAAATCATTCAAATGTTAAAAAATAACAATTATATCAACTGGATTACTCCCTCAATGTCCATTTGTAAAATTCTAACCAAATGAATCTTTATTTTTCAAGTTTTCATATATAAATGGATTATTTAAATTTGCTAGAATACAGAATTGGGCCTTATTTAAACAAAGATTTATTTGCTATTACAGAGCTAATTGGGAAGCTGTATATAAGTCATTGAAATCTTCAATGATTAGATCTTTAGGATTTCAATTTCATATGTATCTTCTTAACTTAATTTTCTTTGCATACAGGGGTTTTACATGAAGAATAAAAGATGCTTTGGAAAATATCTTTGTTACTATAATTGGAGATAAATGATATTCATCGTAACATTACTTTTATAAAATTTACAGCTACAATATTAAGCAACTGTGCTAGATGTGAAATAAATAATATTGAGATTATTTACACATAGAGTTGCTATTAATATCAAAGGCATTGATGGACACATTAAAAAAAACTTGACCAACTAAAGCTCCTATGTAAAGAAAAACATTTTAGGTATATTCTCTCGAGGGCAATAGTTCTTTAGAGCAGTGCAATCTTTACAGCAGTCATTATATTCACATGGGACTCATTTAATTCCACAACTTGTTGTTATTGTTTATTTGTGTATTTTGTTTATATGTTATGTAGTACCTAAAAGACAGAATGATATGGATGATCTTCAGAAGTTCTTCAAAATTTTCCTGAAATTGTTCAAACCCTGTAAAGTAAAACACACTAAATTACAGAATTTTTAAATTATACAACTTCCAGCTCATGTCTTTGCTACAGGTGTAGCCTCAAAGAAATTTACTTTAGGAACTACAGCTATGTTCACTTCTACTAATCAAAAAATAAGGATAATGAGAGGTAATTTAACCCTTAAGATGCGGGTGTATTTTTCTTTTGCGACAGTCGTGTGCGGGAGACAAGTTAGAGAAACGGTCCCTTCTCCTGGTGGGTCAGACTAGTTGCAGCAGGTAGAAAACCCCCATAATCCGGGTAGACCTTTTTCCGATGCCCGCGGTCAGCGGTTATAGTACAAGACTTTTGGTTGTTCCTCTAACGTGGAAGCAATTGCCAATGATTTAATTGTCTTATTTTTTTCCCTTGCTTTTAGCTGATTAATTTGATACCAAACAGTTAGTAGATACATTGATTTTTAACGAGTGAGGAAATATGAAATTACGAGTGCACTACAAATCTTGGAATTACGCAGAGGCCGGAAAACCCCGGCGAAGGGTTTTCCACATTTAGGACAATGCAAAAGATTTTGTGAGGGTGCGTCTCATTCACAGGCACCGCCATAAAATTGAGGAAGGCCAAGCATGGGCAAGGAAGAGCAGGTCAAACGTTTTAAAACGTTTTTCCCGCAGTTCTCGCATTCTGACAGGAAAACGTTTTAAAACGTTTCCCGCAGTTTAAGGGTTAAGTATATGAAATTAAAAATATAGCCTTTCCGGATTAATGATCAATAGACTTTAACAGTTGACTGCTATGAAAAGAATTATAGTTTGACTGCTTCATTAGATAAATAATACAAAGTAAATTATCAAAAATAATTATCATGAAATTATGTAAACTAATTGTAAGCCAATTTTATTTACCACTGAAGAATTGTAATATAAAACCATGAGCAATACAGCAACCATTAAAATACAATGATTACTTAAAGAAGGATAACATTTGAGCTGCTAATCAAAATTTTCTTTTCACTGCCCTTTACAAAATTAATGCACAAAAATACTTAAATAAGTATGCAGCAAGTGCAAATTTTTAATCACTTTTATGAACATCCCACATTCACTTTATTGACTAAATACTTAGCTCATTTGCCACTCTGAGAGATGCCGTAAAGCATTAGAATACAATAGTACTAGAGTATCACATGCATCTTGGTTTAAAAAAATAAATGCAAATAATACTTTTACTTATAAGCATGATGATAAATGATACAACCCAGTCTTGAAAAACAAGAACTTGTTATAATAATAATAACAGGCAGCAATAACAAACATAAAGAGTCAAACAAAGAAGCACTCTCCTTCAAATGATGGTGCAATTCAAGTGAGAAAAGACATTTCATTTTCTCATAACTTGATCTTTCATTATTTTGTTTTGAAAACGTAAATGAAAGGCACTAACTAATGGATATTAATACACATTCATCCAAAATGTACACTATATGATTTTGATTACGCTGTTTTACAATAACTCATGCAGTAAAACTTAGGTGAAAGTCATATTAAAATTGAAAACTTGCAGCTCCATCAAACATAGGAATCAACTCAAAGGGAATTAAATATAGATAAAATTCAGTTAATTCTAAATTTAGATCAGTCGGAATGTTACTTGTAACTGGAGCAGATATTATTATTACCATTGGAAAATGTATATAAGGATCTTCCAAAAACTAATAAGAATATAGAAATTATGTATCATCAGAGAATTAGGATATTCTGAAAAATATTATCCACTCCCATAACCTTTTAGCCAAAGATATTATTTCAAAGAATGTTTTTACAAAAACCATGGTTACAAGGAGGTTGAAAATTAAAGAAAGCATCAGTGAAAAGTAAAGCAATCAAATTAAGCTTCATTATTCCTTATTTTGCTTAGAAGAATCAATCCCTCTTCTAGGTAGAATGAGAATAATCATCATGTTAAAGAATAAATTTACTGCACAGCAATTCTCTCTTTTCCATTAATAAATAAGTCTATCCTAAAATTATGATTCATATCGTTTAGACTACAATTAGTCATAATCAGTCTACATGTAAGTACAATTATAAAATATTGCCTAAATGCAATCTTACCACCATTGACCAACTTGTTTGCTTCCCTCTTACTTTTGATCTAGCTCACCTGGGGGAGATATGAGAGACTTTTGGTGCTTTCTGCATAACGATTGACAGCCCTCAGCTCCTCCAAAGTCATGCGATGGCTGTTGGTGCTAGTGGAGGAGGATCGACTTGATCCCTGATGGTGAGTCAGGGGGAGGTCAACAGGCATTGGATTAGATATGAATGTGTACACTAAAGTGACAACAAAGACCATTACACACCAAGGCTGAGGTGAGTTTTAAAAGAATGTCATCTTCAAATAGGACTTGATTAATAGCGATCATAAGAGAATATTAAACAGCATCAATTAGGGTATTCCTTAAAACTTCACATTGCTACATTGCATTGCTATTGAAAAACCACTTCCATCATCTCTGATTGGGGTTATATTTACAACTTGAATATGAATAATGAATAATTCAATCACAGAATAAGGAACTCTGTATTCACAGTGCTGAATACATTAGATAGGCATGACTTGTAATGCTTGAACAGTGGATCCACATTTCCTCATTATGTTTCCAAACGTAAAAATCCACCTGAAATTTGGAGATAGTGTGCCTCATTTGTTGATCTTAATGGTATATTTGTGACCTTGATTAATTCTGACGATAGCATTAACTAAAAGAAGTCTATAAACATAAAACATCATAAAATTTTCATTATTCTATCCTGCTGTTTTCAATTGTTATTAAGCTATCTATGTACTTTTAAAAAGTTGTAGTTAACATTTCTAGAATTCCTACAATACCAAATTGGTCAGAAATTTCTAGAGGATCAGTTCTAATAGTTTATATATGTGTGCATAAATTTATTAACTTTTATCCCATAACAGGAGACTTAGAGGATATGACTAAATAAGAGATCACTGTTCTCTGATTGTTACTTGTAGGATGAAAACATGGGGAATTTTCTTATCAAATAATTAATTCAATAAATTGCTAGCCAAAGTAAATTTTGGAGCAATCAGAAATACATTTCATTTGATACAAAAATAAAGCAACAACAGATAAACGTCTAGTGTATGAGAAATTACACGGCTGGCTTTGGCATATTCAGCCATATAAAACAGAGAAAGTGGGAAATACTTTTATAAATATTAACATGGCAATACTAACTCCAGGTTAAATTTAGATGCCTCTCTACCTATGAACTTCAATTCTTTCTCTACCTTTAAATGGCATTTTCAACTAGAGTATAAGTATATTTAGCTTAGAGGAATCACTAAAATTGAATTGGAGAATAAATGGAAGAGTTTGTAGTAACAAATCTTGTATATTGTCTATCCTGCAGTTAACAATTTTTTAGAGGAAAATTATTTCATGAAAAAATGTCTGAATCAACAACGCATAGTTATATTGAAAGTTCTTAAAAGCTGAAACTTCTATTCCATCAATTTTAAGTAAAATTCAAGTTGAATAAATTTCATTCATTCCCTCTTCTTATACTTGTGCAGTTCTATCAATTCAGGATTTTTAATGCTAAAACTCTAAATAGAGAGTTGGAAATTAATGTTGACGAAAAAGAAGGCCCTATCTCAAGAGTTATGCTACAGCTCAACATGATATTATACCTTTATGAAATAATGACAATGACACATACTACTGAGCATTATTTTGATTGAAGCATATGGAAGGCACACATTCTATGTGAATAAGATGAAAAACTACAATAACCTGCATAAAATGAGGCAGGTAGTATACAAGATCTGTTTTTTCTTACCTTTCCAATAAAATTATTACATTCTAAATTGTTTGCATAGCTGTTAGCAAGGAACAAAACATGATATTACTACTGGAAGTAAATAAATATATATCTGAATTTTTTTATCTCGAAAGCTTTGACTAGTAGCTCTGCCAAATTCTACATACCATTTTGAATTATTTATGAAACATATTCTCTGTAAACTATCTACAAACCTCAGCCATGGGGGTATGACTTTTAATATGCAAAAAGCATTCATGCTTTTTTATTAGCGAAAAATTAATAAATGAATATTTTGATTACTTTCACAGCATGTTTACTATTCATTGCTGAGAAAACTTTGTTACATACAATTCTGTGGCTAGTAAGCATAGGTTAGTGAAACCAAAATTATTATACCAACAACATCACTTCCTTAAAAATTTATTCTCATGATAAACAAAATCACTGCAAAAATTGTATTTTAGCTACCAAACAAAAATAAAAAAAATATGAACATGCCTACAGCTAGTTTGGTGCTTGAACTTATTACTCAATGATCAATCACATGCAAACACACTCATTTTCTATACAAAAGTATTTTCCAATTCAAATATTACACTAGGTAGGTCATGCGACGTACTAGTATAGTAACTACAACAAATGAGATTTAAAAAATATAGGCTCTCCAAGTAATAAGAGTTAAAACTTTACAAGGAAAGAAAAATTGATACATTTTCTATAAAAAATAAATAAAGGACAGCAAATGTGACAGCTGGATTTCTGAAAAATTACAAGGCTCACAAAATTACAGACATAACTTAGAATAAGGATTGCAGGAAAAGATGACAATTTATACTGAGTGTACACTAACAGTTCATTCCAGAGAATGTTTTTCCATTCAATCTAGAAATGGGATAGAAAGGCTGGAAGTGAAGTTTGTAGAGAAGTTGAAATGACCAAGTGAAGAAGTTTCTATTTAAATACATACCAATAACAACCATACCAGGGATATAAATTTCAAATTTAATATTAAAGGGAAATAGGAGCAGAAACAAAATGATATTAAAGGTTCTAATGATTAATGTGTCAACTAAACGCACTATTATCACTGTCACCATAAATGTTGAATATCATTTTAGAAGTCTGATAACACTTTATCAAGAAATGAAAGAAGCAATTTTTTTATAGAATTAAATATTTACTGATGTTTTTATATAAAAACTTCAAGTTATTTTTATTTATATACATAAAATGTTATACATAAATTCTGGTATATTTTGTTAGTTTTTATAAACTTCAACTAAAAAGAGAAAGTAAGATATCTCAGGCAAGAAAATCACAAATTTAAACGGACTGTTCTTAATATCTTCTAAGATTCTGATCTATTTCAAAATTAGTTCTTTAGTTTTAGGGGTCCAAATCTTCCAATTATTTAGGTAAACAGTTATTTTAGATAAATATAACCTGCATTAATTCTCAATTAAAATTTAAAAAATTGTTCACTTATGTATGTATTATCAAGTATATTTAAATATTATCTGCAAACAACAATTAAGTTTACCTAATGAGAAAATATTTTTATTTAACAGTATCTTTTCTCCTATTCCCTGTAAGTTTGAGAGAATCCTTATGCATTCATAATTACTAAAAGTAGTTTTTATATTGAAAAATTAACCATATTTATGGAAATTGATTTTTATAACTTCCTAAAAAAAGTATATATTAATACACATTTTATTCCAGAGAAAATACTTCATCTTTAATAATTATTTTGAAAAATTATGGTTAGAATGTTAATTATTAATATAACATCGTAATTAGTCAACTGTGCTTTTATCACACCTTCAATTCAACATTCATTAATGAAAATGAAAGAATGATTGTATTAGGTCAGTGATGCTTACCTAAGATGACTCCAAATTTACCATAAAACTTCTCTAATGTCTACATTAAACAAACACTTGAAAGAGGAATAAATTAATGCAACAGGATAGACATCAGAGAGAAGAGGACATTTGCACTTCATGCTCAAGTATGAGTAATCTTTTCCAATCGTTAACAATCTGCAAACACTTTCCACTGAAATAAAGATGTGAAACGCTTACCTTAAAGAGGCCATTCTCTTCCAAACTAATAGACAAACGGGTATAACTCTCGAGCAAGTTATTTTCAGGAATGATGCCTAAGGAGGTGGTTGCTTCCCCGGGAATGCTGCTAACACCTCCTGTACTACTACCGCCTGTCATTGCTGAATCGGTTGGCATGTGGAGTAATGCAGGTGTCGATTGACTTTCTTCTTGATGGGACATTGCTGTAGAAAGGACTACGTCTAAGATTTTACAAATATCTTCAAACAATAAGGAGTACACACTCAGCAAAATGAGGTTAAGAAAACTAATTTGAGAGAAAAAATTATGCTCTCGGTAACAAGCAAAAGGATTGCAATAGACATTTTGGTTCATGAAAGCAAAATCTTAGAAGGCAAAATTATAAAGGTCATTACAGACAACTTCAGTCTGAAAAATATTTACAATTATCAAGAAAACCAAGCATTAATAATTTGTTCTTTCAAAATATTTCATTATAGCTTTTCATTTGGTTTCTGTATGTAACCATAATGCTGAAAATTTATTACCCAATAGAGATCCAATTAAATAAAAAACATACCGATCATTTAACAGAATGGTTATACATTAAAGTAAATTATTTTCAGTTGCAAGAGTTTCCATCAAGCACCTCTCTTCAAAGTTCATGACATCTTGTACTCATATACCAGTTAATAATGAGTATTGGGTAAAAATACATATAGTATTGAAAGAATCAAAAACAGTAATTTTTCATTATTCAATATGATTTGAAGAGAAATTCTCATTCTTTTTTCATCTACAGATATCCTTGCAAAAATAACTGACTCTACACATTCATCTAAAATCCATCAACCATCACCAGAATGATTGAAAATGAAGTTAAGGGAAATTTACCATAAACTGAAAGTCAAGATTTCCTTTTCCCTCAACTCTGTATCATTCACACCATCCAGTAAAGCAAAAATCAAATCAAAGTATAATTTCTTTGAGATTATGAGTGCCAATTATGTGGGTTCAGTCCAAAAAAAGTTTTGTAACAAAGGAAAACTAATAAACATGACCTACCTTGCCTTTATTTTTCAGTCATTATTAAAAGTTTTTGAAACCACACTTAGAGCAATGAAAATAGGGAAAGAAAAACTCTCCAGCAGGCTCTAACCCTAAGAGATATCAATATAATAACAGATAATGTAAATTAAATAAAAAATTCAATAGGTAGGAATGCTGAAGACATTATAACCACCAACAAATCCCTTTTCCTAAGAAAATTTGCATTTTAAATATTAAATGATGTAACTTACATTATGAATTTAATGGTACAGAAATCTTTTCTACAGGAATAAAATTTACTGAATCAATCCCTTTTCTTGAGAAGAATCGATTTAAAGCTGTAAAAGGCAAGTTATAGCATGAACAAAAACAGCACTCCCTCATAACAAAAGCATGACATAGATATGTCACCAAAGTGACAGCATACCTCAAATGTGCTAGATATTCAAGCATAGAATCATACCCAAGCCAAAGCAATAAGGACTATTCTAACTTAAGGTAAATCCCAAGCATTAATGCACTTCTGACCAGTTTAATTGGTGCTGAATGTAGTCAAATAACAGAGTGTGAAACATTTCATTCATATTACATGCAATTAAATATAATTCAAAGAAATTATATTTAATTTTCAGTAACAATCATGCAACAATGATTTGATAGTAACAGATATAATAGTTAACACATTAAAAGCATAAATTTCATATTGAAAAGCAGATATTATTAATATCCACATTAGTGATTAGACAAAACATTTAAAAATTTATTGGCTCATAAAATTATAGATTGTGGTCGAGAAGTAGGTAAGTAACTTCCAAAAGTTACCTATCTTAAGTGAGCATAGCATGAGTAGAATGGTAAAATAGTAGAGTTGAAAGAATTATGATTTTAGCTTCAAATACAAGCTTGACAAAGAGGATTTAATTTAAATTTTAGGTCTAATATACATAATAAAAATTTAAGAGAGTTAATATATTTTTCATCAGTATAATGAGTTGGGATGCAACTCTTAGTTAAACTTTGAAGAATCACAGAGAAGCATTGTCATGTATTATGTTAAATCTATATCATGGACAGCATGCATCGAGTAAATATTGAAAATCTAAGTAATTGACACTGTAACAGTGAATTATTAAAAACAAAGGAAGAAGTGAGATTTGTTATTAGTAATAGGTGGACTTGAGAGATAAAGATTCAGAATTGGGAGAATTTTTTGAGAAACAGAAAAGGTTGCAACCTACTTAAGAAAACACAAAATTCTGATTTTGTAATCCTCTAAAAAGGTATATTATCTCACCTTTCTGATTCATCTCTGGCTGCACTTCAAACCTGTTACTTTCAGGACAATTGGCATAACTTCAGGATTAATGATTAAAATGTAATGCAGAGTCTTCAATGCCTCACAAATATTTTTATCGAGTAGACTTGACCACCAAAATAAAACCTCCGCAGCCTACTCCAGCCATAACAAAATATCATGCAAAGCAAAAAATACAAGTTATGATTAAGTGTGCCTCAAAAAATATACCAGTCCACAATACCAGTGCTCTAGCCAGCTAATTTCTTCCACTAATGAAAACAATGGATTTTATGTGGCAATTTATGCAGGTAGACATCCAGGAGGAAATAAAAAAAGTCTTAGGGAGAATCATGACATAACACGGAAGCAAATTTGAGGAAACATTTGAGGACTGGAACTCCATACAATGCAACAGAGGAAATGCACTTCAAAGAGAGAAAATAAGCTCATTGTAGCTGCAAATAATTCCAATCAACGTCTAGATACATTTTATTCAAATTTTCTGAGGAATCAGCACTGAACTGTATGCCTTACAACAATGTTTTCAGCCTGTTTAAAGGTTGTTTGAATTGTTTAGCATGTCAAATAAAGTTTATAAGCATACTAACATTGATTATTTACATCTAATAGTCTTATCCTTTGTTCATTATCACTGACTTCCATAAGTAATATCAACTGTAATCAGTATTGTATAGCATTCTGTCCTTCTAGCAATGAAAGAGCAGATGGAGTATCAGTACTTTAGTGGAATGTGATAGTAAATTGTTTACAAAACCCATCAATTCTTTGCAGGAGTGAGAATCTATCCATGTTGTCTCTCATTATACCTCCACATCATCAGATAAGCGATTGAAAATTCTGGTTCAAAGTATGACTAATTGAGGATATGATCTTCCAGATTTAATAAGAATAACTGCAGAAAACAGGTTTAATAATGGCAGAAATATTTTTTTCTGAGCTTGGTATTATTTTAAAGGTTGCAATCCAAAGCTGAATGCATGAATTATTAACTTATGAGTCCAAATTCAAAGTAAAAATGTAAATTGTGTGGTAACTATTATGGTGGGATCTACTTATGTGTTGGAGGGGATAATGGAGGAGATAATTTATGAATCAAAGCTTACTGTATTTGTGTGCATTCTGTCACTGTTCGTGATTATGTTGTTAGAAATTTTGGAGTGTTTGCATAAATAGTGTAAGTCTTACTTGAAAGTATAGGTGCTGCCACCTGACAGTTGACTAACAGCAGCATATATGTAATAATAATAATAATGACCAAATGAAAATACCATTGCATCTCTAGGCACCTCTGTTGCATAGTACAGATTCTGAATAGGCAGTTAGAACAGGTTTGACTGAATGGCACGGGGGCACATGTAAACACAATGCTCATACATATTCCATGGCAAACTTCAAAAGAAATCTTACCTTTCAAGTTTAAATTGAGCCCCCACCTCTCATATTCATACTGTAACCAAGTTTTTTCTGCTTCCAAAGAAAGTTGACCTGTTTTGGCAGGTGGGAACGATTGGGCATAAGGGAAATGTAGGAGGATGTTGGATAAGTGTTGCAGTAGGTGTTGAGTAGGTAGGTCGGGAGGGAGAGACATAATGGATCAGCAAAATTGGTTTCTGGGACAAAATCAACAGCAACAAATGACTAACTGAAAAAGCAGGGGGGTCCCTAAATTTGACTCAGTTCAGTTATCTCTGGAGAAGCAAGACAGTTTATGCATAATATCTTTTGTAAATGATACCTTTTTAATTCTCAGGTTGAAAATCAAGGATTGCGAGGATATAGCAAATTATAAAAAATTAAAACAATGATAATAGTTTCAGCATAATGTATTTGCAAAGAAAGTAGAACTCATTAAAAATAAATGAGCAAAATCGCAAGTTGTGTGCATAACAAAAATATTTATAATACAGATCTATTGGAGAAATAAGAAGATAACAAGAACATAATCCAAGCTGCCAAATAAAGTTCCATTGGAATGGCTAATAAAAGGAACTATATATCACTCCTCTTCTAAGAATAACACCTCTAATATTACAACCACTTCTCAATTCCTTAAACAAATCCCCTACACTAGCAGGTCAAAGGAATTGATTTCATCTCACTGATACGTAAGTAAAGAATGCTTTCTACATATAATTATAAACTATGTGATGATAATGTGGGATCCATGAACAAAGCCAAATTAACAAATAGTAATCAAGTGAGAAGAATCTGGCTTACATGCATAAGTTCAAGCCACCGGAACCATGCCAAAACAGAGAAAATATAAAAGTTCACATTTTAAAACATTAGTAGGATTAAACATTTCTCAGTAAAAGTGCAGAGATATCAACAGGCAATAAGTGATTATGCATGGACTGAATAGATTTAAACTTATTCTAGTTCAGTAACTTCTTAATTTTTATCATTTGCTATTAAAACAAAGTAATGGGTTAGTTTGGGGTTTAACTTTCTTAAAATCACAATAAACAGGATGTCCCAAATGTAATCCCTTTTCTTAAATTAATATCACATGCCGAAACGTTAGAATTGTATGAGATAAGAGGAATGTTACTGGGTGATGGAATTCCACCACACCTTGGCCAACTCGAAAGGGTTTCTAGAATTTACTTGTATCTTCCCATTCAGAAAAGCCTAACCTTAAATCAAATCATTCCTAAATCACCACTGAGTGGCAGAAAAAAGTAGTCTCTATCAAAAAGTATTCTCTAAACATAAGCATTTATGGGAAAATCACGACATATTACTTCTAATACTGCAGAAATCATTAAGGATCAAGTCTATTGACCCACATTCATGGATGCACCACGAAATGGAATTTCAGCCATAAATTAAAAATGAATGGATGACTTGGCACTCCAGTCTCTTTTTTAGAACAACTTAATAATAAGCAGAGTGAAAAATAAACTGCTGAAACAGCAGTGATGGAGTTCAAGACTCCGTACTGAGATAGTCCAATAAAAAAATAGTCTGTCGTAAGAAAGACTGGCCCCATTGATCCCTGTTTCTCGGAAATCAATAACCGGACAAAAAACACTCGCATAAAAGTCAATACGTCACACTTTCAATTTAAAGTATTCACAACAGGCAATCTTTCTCAATCTGTTTGCATTTACAAATGGGGCATTCACACCCTGACCCCTGTCTGAGGATCAACGTCAGTCCGCACCCCATCTGTGGCAGATCAAAACAATGCGAAACTGTTCCATTCCTGCAAGGGAGTCCCAAGGGGTGTTGGTGCAAAGGTAGGGCTTGGGTCCACAATGAGAAACCTCTCCCTTACGTGAGACGACGGCATCTGGGGGATAGCGGAAGCTGAAGATCCAATCTTCTTCCACTTTTAGGATACGGCCAGTGATCCGAGCGTAGAACTCGTAGTTTTCACGTCCAAACAGGTTACTGACTCCAAAATTGTCGATGAGGTATTTCATTATCCTGGTGGCAACCTATAAAATTGAAATCAATAACAAAACATTATCTCCTTGCTTCTAAAACAACAACAGGTTTTAAATATGATTGGATCACTTTTCTAACTGAACCAATACCAATTCAATCAATTCTAAATCGTTTTAAATGAGATAAAGAAAATGAATTCGCTTCTGATCTTAAAGAATTTTAGTGTTTAGAATAACTGCCATGATCAAAGGCCCAAAATTAAAGTTAAGCTCAACTCAACTTAAAATCAATGAAATTATCATTAAATTTGCTTAAGATATATCATCATTTAATTTTAATTATTGAAAAGTCCCAAAAAACTAAAAAAATTGTATTTAATCAAAACCATTTTATTTTTGCATTAGAACTTTCTGTAATCATAAGTTAAATCTTTTCTAAACATAGACATCTAACATTTTTAATTATGGTATAGGAAGAAATATTGTGAAATTATAGTAACCCTACATGAATTCAAAAGGTAGGATTCTATTTGATTTATCTCTTTAAATGTACTTTATAGGTAGTAATTTTAGATCCA
Source organism: Sympetrum striolatum (assembly GCA_947579665.1). Classification (NCBI taxonomy): domain Eukaryota; kingdom Metazoa; phylum Arthropoda; class Insecta; order Odonata; family Libellulidae; genus Sympetrum; species Sympetrum striolatum. Next base: position 58,928,545 of record OX388349.1, read on the forward strand.
ACTGGTTAAAAATAATATCTTTAACGTCTTTTCATATAATTTGATTTTGATATGAAATCAAAAAATATCAAACTGAGCTTTATAACAAGCAGTACTTTCTAAAAGTAAAGTAAATTTTCAATTAACTAATGCAAACATGCAAAAGAATGTTAAAGTATACAAATTAATCCTTAAGCTAGGGAATTAGAAAGCCTTAGAGAGTAAACCTTAGACTCTTGAGGTTACAAAAATGAATAAATACAATTATTTTTACAACCAAGGAGTTAATTTGAATTTTGAAAGAAAAAGTTCAGATTGAAAAGACTAAGTATGAAAAAATAAGCATGCAAAAACTGATTATCATCAAAGACCTTAAAATGTAAATAAAGGATGGAACTTATTCGTTTATGATCAAGAAAGCTTTTGTGTACCATAAGCTTGTATATGTGAAAGCAACTTTTGAATGGATCATAATATTAACGTAGAAAAAAGCATGAGACCTTTGCAAAACAGGAGTTAACATTACTTTCACCTGGAGGTAACTAAATACAAAGTAAAATATACTGTTCTAAATACTAACAATGAATTAATAACGATTCAAAAATATTTAAATTTCCATAAAAATCTTAACAACGAATACATTTATTAATGTAACGTTTATCATGCAACACATATAAAACATTTTTTTATATTGGTTAGGGGCTCCTTTTTATCATGCCGTTACCTGACACCTTAAAATATAGCATGCAGTGCAAACCACATCAATATTTCCCATTTTTACGTGGACATATAACCCAACGCATATTGGCTTACAATAATGTAATATCTATGAAGCTTAAAAGCATTGTTATCAATATTATACTCCTACATAAATAGAATTTTCTGCTGTTACAACATAGGATACATCACAGAAAAACCAACATTCTATAAACAAATTAACACCACAAATTTAGCAGCTAAAAAGATAATATTGCTTAAAATGATTTTCTCCATACACATGGTACCAGTAATAGTTATTTGAATAGCATATTAAAAACTAAACATTTTAAAAAAATTTCATGTTTCACATTGATATTAAAATATAATTTTACAAAAAATGAGATAAGAAAAGTGATACATTGGTTTCAGTAAAAAAAGCACATGAAAAAAAAAAACTAAATGAACAGAGGTAATAATTTCTGAGATTTGACTGACAAATGAAAGAATGATTTTAAACCAATACTTATGAAAAAAATGAAATGAGCATAAAGTGAATTTGAATGTTAACATGAGCACAGATATTCCAAGGAGGAATGGACAAGAATAAGATCTGAACAGATCAGGAATAGAACTCATATCGCCCAATTATTCTTTTAGAGTAACTAACCCTCAATTAATTAATTAATTTTCATTTTTATTCCCTTGGGAATATCAACTATTTGTAAGCTAAATATAGATTTAATGATTTCCTTAGAAGTAAAACATGCAATAGCAAGAAATTACTAATTTAAACAATGAATTGATTGAATAAAAAATATTATCCAAAATTTAAGCAATTATCAACAAAGTTAACATATATGATACATCAAAATTCATTCATATGCATTAGTAATCCAAATTTCTTATTTGTTTCATTTTCATAGATCAATTTTTCAATGAATGAAAGTTCTGTAAATTAAAGGAAACTTATAGTAAAAAAATGTGCTATGATTTACCAATTTTCCACTTTCAATACAAAGTAAGAGATACATTTGCAACCCTCTGTACATAATTGTATTCTTTCAAAAACATCAAAGTCCAGTAAGAAGTAAAATGAGATAAACTTATAAAGCAGATACGATAGATTGAAAAAAGATAAATGATACTTCCAAACTCAACCAGTTTGAAGAACAGAAAATATGCAAACTTTTAAGAAATCATCCATGATGATGTGATGATCCATTCAATCAACCAAGAATATTGAAAAAAATGCCTAAATACAATACAGTTCCAGCACCATGTATGGAAAAAATACATTTGGACACCTCACATACAGATAATGCTTCAAAACTACTTAGGATAACATATCATTCCTGGCCAAAGACAAATGCAATGCACACAAATACCTCTGAATGAACAAGCTATGCAAACATCACGAATATCTTACATTGCTGTCTTTATTGACATCTATTTCAAATTCTGTCTTGTACTTACACTGACTTCAGCCTGATTTGGAGTGGGATGGGAATAAGAGGGACAAGGATAGGAAAGGACGTGGAGAGAAAGAAAAAGCACTGCCTAGTAAAAATGCATTGGAATCGTGGATGAGGTAATCAATAAGAATCCAAAGGATTACCATCTTTACAGAGATAACTATGACTAAAATTTAGGTTAACTTGGATGTTAGCTTTAGCATTTACTTCTTGCTCCCCAAAAATATTAACTGCAACTCTCTCAATTCACATTAAGATGAGAGTAGCAAGCTGCAAACTACCGAACCAAGAGTTAATCAATGTCAAACAGCAATCAGCTATAAAATACTTAACACTGCCAAACTGAAATCTAGAATTGGATCTTTAACTCAAAGATTCTTTGTAACTCAATTTATTCAACTGTATTTACTCATGTTTACCACACAACTTACTTCAAGGATATTTATGAAAATCATAGCTCATGAAATCAGCTTTAAATAAAATCATTACACCAGCGATCATACTTTAACTAGCAGATGATGTCTGCCAACAAAACAGATAGACCATAAAGTCAATCTACTTCTAGTTTGAATACCATACAAAAAGAAGAATATTTAAGATAAATAAATCTGAGCATCAAGAATGAAATTATTTCAAAGTTTGTGACTTCAAGCTTATTATTTTGCAGAAATATTTCTTCTGTTGAATTCATTAGCCCTTTAATTTTTAAAGAAATTCATTGGCTTTTTAATTCAGTAAGACTTAAACTGATTCTATACTGACTTAGGCCATAATATTCAAAATTAGTTTATTAATGCTTATGGGAAAAAGTCAAGATTAAAATTCCCTGAATAAATAAATTAAATTCCCTGAAGGAAAACGAGATTCACATTATGGTAGTAAGGAAGGAACGATTTTAAGAGCTAAATATTAATACAAGATTATGATGATCAATAAAATACATCAAAGATGTGGTGACTAAAAACCGTGAAAATTAAGCTGATGTAAATAACACCCAGAAATACTATAGCAAGACAATGCAAAGGTTAAATATGAATGGCATAGGCTACCTTTACTAATATCTCTGAATTTAAGGGTTACATCCGATGTTTAAGTACAAATTCTAATATGCAATGCATATCAAATGCAAAGTCTATGATGTATGAATTATAGAAGTTATATTTCAATTCATTCCATATTTAAAATTAAAATAGCCTAAGTGAAGAGTAGTCTACTATCTGTAAGTGTTTGGAAAACAATAGTAAATACAATACTTTACATTTAATAAAAGCTCATCTGAATGCAAATGAAAGAACAGAATATACTTATGAATAAGATTAATAATGGAGAATCAAAATTCTTGTAAGCATTAGTACCTAAATACACATGTTAGTGCACATATATAATTCAACGTTTTACAGAAAATCACAAAGAACGAGATATCCAGGTCAGACTATTAAAAGGGTAAAAATAGGTAAGAGAACATGTAATATTTACAGCAAAAGAAGGGTTTCATAATAATTCAACTGTGAACATTGCATTACTTTGCAACAGTGCAGTAAAAACCAACTTTAGCACATAGTATATGCATATTTATATAGGATTTACATATATTACATGATATGGCAGACCATTTGATATGCTGATTTAAACTTAATATAGTTTAATCCACTTATATACACATTTTTCATTTATACTAGCTCAGTTATTTTAATAAATTAAAATTTTAGTAAACTATTCATGAAATAGTTAAAAACAGGAGATTAAAAATAATTTTCATACAAATTAAGGTACATTTAATTATTACATTCGGAATATCATTTATAGGATCCTTACATTAATTCTTTAAAGCTATACTTTCCATGCTTTCATAGAAGTAGTATTAATTAGAAGACCTCATTAGTTTGACTGGTAAAGCTCATTTATTAGAGACAATTTTCCAATTATCTCAAATGTTTAACTCACTTAGCTCCCAAAAGTACAACATAATAGGATTTAGATTCATTAATTAGTTTCCATAAAATTAATCATGAAAACATTATTTCAGGCTCAATTTGAGTATGGACATAGCTTGCTAACTTATAAACAAATATCAATGCTTAATGCAAGCCACTGAAACAATACTAAATTAAACATGATATAAACTTAACATTAAAAAGATATAGATGATAATTTTAAGAAATGAAAAGATGTAACAAAGAGAAAGTGAAAAATAGGAAGAAAAGAGGAAAACTGAAATTCCGCAAAAGATGAAATTCCAGAAATTAATTATGTATATTTATGCTGTGAGTATACTGAATGAAGTTATCTAACATGTTCTGGAACAGTTGTTGATGGATATAATAACATATAGAAATTAATACTTTAAATTTGAATATGGTCTGACACTTACCTATCAAGAATAACTGTTAATGATTTAATCTAATGATGAATTAAAATTTTTCAATGATAAACTAAAAAAGGGTTTACATCAAAGTTCTAGTATAAACAGTCTAGTAAGAAGAAATATCAATGAACAGCACATTTCCAATGCAATGAATTTTTATACGTGCTATTTTTGTCTCAAATATGAAAATTAGTTTAAGTTCATAATTTAATTTAAACATTACACCGATAATTTGAGCAAACTGAGGAGAAGACTCTTTTCAATGAAGAAAGGAATAGTATCCCATCTCACTTCCCTTTTATGGTATTTAAAAAGTAAGATGAAAGTGATCTTCCTATGAAAATTCACATATAAAGTTGGATGATTCAATCAATTCAAATTCAATCCAACTATAGACAATTGATAAAGTAGCATACTAGAAAGGGTGTAACATTAGGAGAGCTTCAAAATCTGCTGCGATATTCTAACATAATCATCTTTCATGGAGATAACATATTAATCTTCATCGATTACCATCTCTAACAGCATTCTTCCATAAGCTGACACATCTCTGTGGCTTAAAATTTCAAACCAATCCAAGAAAATATAAATGTGGAGTCCCTAACCCCAAACATTGAGAGAGAGAGAGAAAAGAGTAAGAGAAAAACAAGAAAGAATCGAGCCAAAACACTAACCTTGAAGCGCAGAACGTCTTCCATCCTCGCTGTAGTCCGCCCCCATCCGCCACTGCCCCCACCCACGCAGGAGCTTGACCCTCCTCCACCTCCCCCTCCACTTCCACCAGCTCCTCCTCCGCCATCGCCTCCGCTGACACAAGAGTGGAAGAAGGAAGGAGCTACGGACACTCCCAAGGCCTCGGATGTCATCCCCGTGTGTGCACGCTCAGCATTTGTGGCTATTACTCGAAAAGTCCCAAACAAAAGGACAAGAAGGCGTTGTGTGTGGATTGGCAGTGATGTGATAAGCCTAAAGGTAATTGATGAAAAGTGATTCAGTACATGATATCAAAAAACAAACGTCAACATGAGCAAACTTACAGTTTTAGATACACTGAGGGAATGAAGATGGATCATGGCTGTGTACAGTTACAGTAACGCATCGTAGAGAGCCTGTGTATAAAATTTTATACCCCCACTCATGCAAATTCCTTATCCTGATAAGACCTTCACTTCCTCATGGTCGCCAGTTATCGATAATAATAGAAATAATGGTGGCTAGCACCTTTCTTCACCAAGGCAACATTTCTATCATTAGCACAAAAAGAACCTGAATAAATTTCTCATGTCAGAGACAATGGCATGGAGAATGACAATATTGAGATTAGAAGAAATAGTCACTCATTCTACAATAGCAGTTGATGAAGACAAAGTAAACAGTTTCTATCATTTTTGTTCAAGCTATTATTGGTTCACATTACTTCACTTGTTTGCTAATTTGTTTCGTTAGATATGAATGCTAATGAAAATTAAGTCAAAATCTTGCAGACTTATTTAGCTTCTATTTTTAACATGCAGTGCAGTTTTTATTTGTATGGTATTTATTTCTTGAGCACATCCACCATGATAATATCAAGGATTACCTGAACCAGAAGAAGGAGGGCTTTATAAAAACAATGACAAGTTTCCCTGATAGGATTTTCCTATTTATCGGTAAAGCAAGGATAAGTTGCTGGGGAAAAAATAAAGTATTGGAAGGATGAATATAATTGCAAAACGTTTTATCCTCCATCTTATGCAACCAGATGTGTATGCCAAAATCTTCCTCTCCATATGAATTTGCATGTAAAGACCTCTTAAGCCTGTAAAGTATTCAGCCAGAAGGCTAGTTGATACCACACACCCTAAAATATTAGCTATCAAGAACTAGTAGGGGGAATGAGGCTTAATATACAAGATGAGGAGTGAAGATATTTAGTCCTGCTTCCATCACTGAGAGTGCTAGAAGTGGAACATTCACATGTAAGTGAAGCACATGAACTCTACGACTATTACCTTTCTTGGTATTCCATAAGAAGAAACCTTAATTAACTATTTAGCATTAGTCATACCTCAGTAGCTTTCATTTTATTACAGCCATGAATAAGATGGCAAAAAAAGTAATTGAAAGATAAATTTTTCTCTATCCTTAACCAAATCACAAATAAATATTCCATTGATCAAATTGATGCATATAATTAGAATAGATATAGTAGCAGGAACTATTATTGTTATATCTTGTATTGAATTATTGTTCAACTTTACAGATTTAATTCCACATTTTTATTTTCATTGCATTAGAATTATGCAAGCATTTACTCAAAATAGAGAAAAGGTAGCTGAGAATAAATGAAAAAAGAATTTTAAAAGTTTTTAGGACCAATAAGCTATTTTGCAAAACACAGAATTTGTTAAATACAACATTTATTATCTAAACTTAATCACTGTTAATAAACTATTCATAATTAGCACATCCAAATTATTAAGAATTAGTATGTTTCCTTTCATTAACTCATAATGAAATCATAAACATTTAAAACAGTTTCATTGAGAGAATTTCTCTTTAGGAGTCTAAAACTCCTTAGTTTTCTCTTTAAAGAAGTCTTCTCTTAGCTTTAAAATTTCAGCATAAATGGCTAAGACAATGAATAATTATGATTTCTTTATCAACAAACCTGTGTATCTGGTCCCTCTGTTCTGCAATATCCATGGTCACGCCACCTTCCGTCCCTTCGAGGCAACCTTCTCCAGGTGCCACCGTTGAAGCCCCAATGACATCGAAAAGCTTCCTCTCCCCCTCCCATCCAAAAATGCCCCCTGGCAGTTTGCGGAGGAACTTCTTCAGAACAGAGGCAATTGTGTACGGAGAAAAGTTGTCTATGTTCACCAATCTTCCATTCTGGAGAAAATGCACCAATTTCTTCATGTTCCCTTGGTGGCCTGGTGCTCTGAACACATCTTTCTTGAATGGCGCTTCTTTGTTGAGTTTAAGGATAAGCACCTGTAAAGGAGAAAATTGAGACTATTAAATACCATTTCCATGAAATCAAATTTCATCTATATTATAATGAGAAAACATATCTTTTCTCTTGCTTTAAAAACTCATTTAACCATAAGAATTTTACCCAGAAATTTTATACATCCAACTCCGCCAAATTCTAAAAATTGCTGGAGTACAACAGGCAATATTTTCACTTTATAAACAATCAAATCAAAGCACTAAATACATGCACATACTCATTAGAATTTTTCTCTTTTGGGATAGGTACATCATTTATATTATACATGGACGTTTCCCTGTAGGGTTTTTACTTTTTTCCTCACAGCTGACAGGATTTCATAAGTCTACAGAATATTCATATATTTTTGCCTTTTATTTTCTCCATTTGGTAAAAGCTCTTTCTTGAAATACTTAATAGAACAGGGTAAGATGAGGGTGAGACTTTTGAGACTCACATTAGTCCATAGAAAAAGTTCCTTACAATCATTATTTTTTTTATTCTTGACAAACTGTATTTAAAATTTATATTTTACAAATATATATTGTCATTGATCTGTTGTGTGATTTGTATTTTTGTACCTGAACTTCTATATATATTGTAAAAGGTAATTGGGTTTATAAGACCCGTAATAAAGTATTATTATTAATAATAACTTTAAGCACATATTCACCAACTATCCATCCATTACTAACTATGCCACTCCTGTATCTACCACATACATTACTGACATAATTCAATGCATTTATATCCATTCATTTCTCCACCAAAGACTTACGTTCCCACAGATATCCCAAAAAAGATGCCATTAACCTACATGATTCAAACTTCTTAAGTAGCAAAAGCTTAAATAATTCATAAAATTGAATCCCTCAGGTGAGAACTTAACAGAAAATCAACCATTGAAGAAAGGTAAAATGGGAACCGTAAACAACATAAAACAAAAGCCTAACGCCCGAAGAAAAGGAGGGAAAACTTCCCAACTCTACAACTACTCTCCTTCCTTCCGATGCAGCGACGTGACGCTAAAATATTCTCAGATACCAGAACGAAAGTAAAGTCGCGAAAAAAAACGAGTATGCACGTGACGCTAAAATATTCTCAGACGCCAGAACGAGAGTAAAGTCGCGAAAAAACAAACGAGCATGAGAAAACAGCAGGCGACGAGGAATGGAGCCCATTCAAAAAGGTAGCGCTCGACGGAGCCACCGTCAAATACTCTAAGAGAGAGGAAAATAGATGAACGAGGCTGAGCGAGGGAATTGGCGTGGGTTGCTGTGTAAAGGGAGGTTGAAGTTCATTGATCAGCCGGACACCTCGAGTCGAAGGAGGGGGAAAGCCTTCCCCTACTTCCCTTAGAGCATCGTTCTCCCCGTTTCATTCAAGCACTTTCCAGAAAGGATTCAAGCTGAGCGACTGCGGAGGAGAAGGGGTAGAAAAACAAGAAAGGTCGGGCGATGGAAGATTAAAGTGGGACCACAGGATAGTGAGGTAGGGTAGAAAAGAGGGATGGATTCAGTTAGAAGTATCTCCAGAAGTTCTTCGACAGTTAGTGTCATATCGCACCTATGGATCCTTCCCGGGAATGAAACCCGGGACCGCCTTCTAAAAGATAATAATAAACGATAAAATTTAATTTAAATAAATTTAAATTAAATAAAATTTTTTAAACAGTTTCCGAAAACGGTACCTTTCGCACAAACACAATCGTAATTTTATAATTATAACTGTGATTGTAATTTTATAAGGGAGAAATAAATTAGCATCTGAAATATCTTAGCATCCGAAATCTCGAGGAATCTGTACTGAATTTCATACATATTCCTTCACGGTAGGCGAACGTGCTACCCACATGGCTATCAGGAAGCCCTGAGATGGATCAAGGTGATTCACCTAGCTCTCGGATTGTACGGTGCTTGATTAACATGATCACGGTTTGGTACGGTCAACGAACTGCGGCAATGGTTTTTCATGAAATTCTAACGTTTCCATTCGTACGGTAAGATTGAATGCATGCATGTTTATATTATGACAAATTAATTGATTTGTTAGCCGTTTCTACTTGACCTCTCCTCTTCTCGATTTTTAAGATCAATATAAAAAGAACATGGATAATTCCTCACGTTGAAAAAATATGTTGTGACAGAGATGACGATATTCATATTAGAAAAAAGGAAAATTCGGTCCACAACCGTGTGTTTTGACAGCTATTAGTTTATCCTAAGTAAGATGATATAGATCGAAGCAGAAATTAGGAACTGAATAGATAACGGTTTGCGACCTTGACTATGTACTTACAAATTAAATCTGAGAACCAATTGCACACTATGTTTTTACAACGTGATATAAAAACATAAGTACCAGGACATCCACTTCTAACTTATTTAACCGATTATATGAAAATAATATATCAGTATATGATAAAATTTAAATCAAGGGAAAATTGGAGATAGGAACAGGACAATAATGCCCGAAATATATGTGAAAACACAAGTAAAATCATAATTTTATTACTATGACTGTGATAGTAATTTTATGAGAGGTAAATTAACATCTGTAAACATACGGAATAAGCACAGAATTCCGTGCACACAAAGAGCGAACGCTACGGGGAAATAAGGAAGTTAAAGAGAGTTTAATAAATACAAATAAAACCTTTATTTGACAAGTAAAATCTTAATTTTATTATTGCAACTGTGATTGTCATTTTATAAACGAGAGGTAAGTTAGCATCTGTAATCTCAGGGAACATGTACTGAACTCCGTACATTCAAAGGGGGAAGTTAAAGAGAGTGTACCGAATAAAGGGTTGAGGAGTAAAAAAAGGGGATTAAATGGAAGAGTGCGTGGGAGAGCGTTGCGAGGGTGTGAATGGAGATGCGAACAAGGGGATCCTCTCAAGAACATCCGCGCACCTATCATTAGCAGTGGAGGGGAGGAATCGAAGAGGGCGGAAATTGCGGAAAGAATTAGCAGGAGAAATAGTACGGAAAATCAAGGGACGAGGTGGCAAAAATAGAGCGCCATTCATGGAAAACACGATGGGGAAACAAATGAATCCTTTTCCGCAAGTCCATTCCTAGTAGTCGGTCAATCCCGTCCACCCAATTTTTTTGTTAGCTCTGCCGAAAAATGTGACACTTCAGGTAGGTAAAAAGTAGGATTTCTTTCATGTAAACAATATTTTGGTAGCCCTAAAGTCATTTCAAAGGTTAATAATAATATTCGTCTTTATTTTATTATTATTATTATTATTAAACCCGAGGCCTTCAAGATGACTCTACGGCTATCCAAATATTGTTCCTAATAAAATAGAGGCAAAGTAGCGGAAATAATTCTTTAAGTATGTATGATAGTCAAAAATGGCAGTTTGATCCAGAAATGAGCTAAACACCTGCAAGAGAGCAATACATGTCTTTAAACTAACAGCCACTATATTAGGTACTTCTTGTAATAGTATAAGACAAGGGCAACTTGTATCGATTTAAACTAGGCTCAATAAATTTCATATTGAAATATTCGTGGGAGATTTTCCTTTCCTCAAGTATACATACATCTTTTGGCGAACTCTTTCTTACATGACATGAGAGCTTAAGCTAACAGATGGATGTTTTAGTTTGGCGTGTTCTTTGATTAAATATGGAATACAGTGAAAGGAGAAAGAATAGAGGCAATTGATTGGGTGCAATCATAGAAAGACTTCATCACTGAAAATCCAAACCGAGAGTCTTTCCCGAAAAAAAAATCCAGAATTATAATAAAAAGGAGAAATATTAGCATCACCCTCACACTGATTAAACTCAAACTTGCATCCTTCATAAAAGAAATTGAAACGAATGTTGTATACCGTTTTCGTCGCATACGCTCGACTCGATAAGATAATACAGTATTTTATAAGCCATTATTACCATCGCGTGTTCAATCCGATAAGAACAGAACGTCCTCGGCGATAATCCCAGCATCGAGCACAATCAAACAAGCCATCAATCATATGATAAGGGTCGAAAAATCAATGGCTCGATCTGTTAGTTCCTAGAAGAATGGTTGTTTCAAAGAATGACGCTTCCGGAAGACGAAGTGTTCCAAAACAATTCATAATGTCGAAGGCTAAAAGTTTACCTATGTTATCAACAAAATGGAAATTATAACAATATGGGAATTCGATGATGTGACATCATAATCGTCATAAAGAGTATTTGGTCAACAGGCTGGTCCCAGGAGATGTTAAATTCAAAATCTACTTTTCACACTTTCTCTTCAATTTTGCATATCCTTCTCTCCATTTTAATCGGCCTAAAAAGATTCTTCTATCGTTATTCCTTCTCTCCCATTCAGAGTTTCAGCGTGAATTTACATTTTATCTGAACTTCATTGTGACATTTCTATATGAAGCTCTAATTAATGTTGAACTTCAAGTGTTTCTATTGGGCTTTGAAAAGTGTTGGCACTAATCATCCGTATCATCGCATTTTTTACATTTATATCGTAACTTCTGCTTAATTTATTTTACGTTTCGAGACATTTTACAGCGCAATTAACCTGACGGTATTTTTAGTGACGTGTATTATTTGTAGTGCATATTATGAAATGTGTTTTTAGAAGAAATTATTCGAATGAAACTAGCAAGGAGCCAAAACGATACAAACAAAAATAAATTTAAAAACACACTTCAGTTAAACATACTTGTTCTCCATGCTCAAGCCATCATCTGGTTTACAGTTATAATATATATTTTCAAAAGCTAACATTTATTTTTTCTGTAATTCACTGCATTTTTCAATTCAAATACATGCTCAATCGAACTTCATTTCAAGTATTTCAACCCCATGCCAAATTTAAGTGCATTTCTTAATCAATTTGATGTTTACCAACAATAAAACGCTAAAGAATGTTATGATTTTTTACAATTTCTCCATTCTACTTTAGATTATGTGCGTTTATATTTATATAATGAGATAAATACAAAAACTTGCAAACAATAAAATAAAATCTCACAGGAAAATTGCCTATATGAGGAGTGCTTGGTGAGAAGTACCAAAATGAATTGGAGAAGAAATATATCAATGTCCATCCAACATCCGGTAGTTTTTCACAAGAAAAATTGACTGCAGCATCCTGATGGAAATATTCCTTTCGGTGAGTCTACATGGCGTTCATTGGTACTACAAAAGAAGGCGCGGCTTCAATTTACATTGCCTTTTCCTGTCCGTTTTCTGGGAACAAAGAAGGCGCTAGGGACGAAAAAGGTATGGCCGATGGTCACACATAAAAGCGTCACAGACTGGCAGCCGTCGATAATGGCGGGAAGAGTCCGGTCTTTCAAGGCCGTCAAATTGGGCCATCGACTCGCTATGACGGGGCGCTAAAACAGAGCATCGGTGGCGACAAATCTGGAGCAAGAAAAAAGGCAGAAGAACGTCGAAGCCATTCAGACGCCTTGCACGCGGAAAGAATTACAATTTCTTTCATCCTTCCATCCATTCACCCTCAGCAACTTATTAAGATGTCCTACTCGCTGCACGAAAATTTCAAATTTCAACAATCGACCTCTTTCTCTTTAAATTCTCGGTAAATTCACCCGAGACGCTTAATGGTCAACAATTACGTCAGGATTACAGACAGTAACTCGCGAAGATCGAGATATCAAAGAAGCCCCTGGCTGGAATCATTGAAATTGCGCAAAAATAAATTCAAGTAGTTGTTTGTGTTTTGTGGTGTACACTTTAATGTTGCTAGCAGCTTTTCTTTCCCATAACTCATGTATTCTTCTTTATATATTCTTCACTTTTATTCAGAATAAAATTTTTATAAGATCTGCAAAAATTTTGTACAATCGTTCATGGGTTGCTATTATATATTATTTATCTCACCCCCCTTCTCTATGTGTTTCCTCGTATTTAGATTTTTTTCTTCCAAAACCATAAGTTTCAAAGATTTTTTCCTCAGCCCTACTCTGTTTTTCATTAATTACTTTAAATATTATAGTGACATAGGGGGAAGAGGCCTAACTTCTCCAATATGGCGTTCATTCTCTGAAGAGATTTCAGAGAAAAGAAACTATCTACTATTTAAAGTTGTATTTCATGAATAAAGTAAAGTTTATTCTGTCTTATGTATTAAGAGTACATCTACATTAATCTGCATTTTTCAGCAATTTCAAAACAATTTTACTTATAATTGTTAGTATCATTATTTCATCCAAAGTAGCCTCTTTTACTTTAGCTTAATTTCGTAATTAAAGCAAAAGAAATATATCACACGATTTACCCACATATATACTAATACTCAGAGACCTTTGTCTCTCTGTTTAAACTGCATAACGCGATAAGAATATTATCTTTCTTTTATATGAGATATAATTCAGTAGCTATGATTTCACCACGTAATTTCTTTCAAGTGAAAATTTCCTTTTTTATTTCGCGATATGATTGAACAGTTAAAAGAACTCCTTTTCACTGATATAATCACTTTAAATGCTCTCACTTGCTTTTTGAGACCGGTCCTTATCAACTTGTCAAGATATAGTTACAAGGATCTAAAAATATTTTCCTCTTTTCAATTTCATTAGCAAAATTTTACAAAGATTTTTTTGATCTCAGATTCTTTGCAGAAAAATCAGCAATTAACGTTCAACTCTAGAATAAATTTGGGGATATAAGGTAATATTGGCAACTGTGACGCTTCAACTGGAAAATAACATTGCAATTGAGACATGTACTGCTTTTAGAGCATTTCAATTGACCCACACAGTGATAAAAATAAAATATCACCTATAAACTCAAAATGATTTGGCTTAATATTGAGGCATAAATCGTTTCGAAAAATTAAATTTGTGGAAAACTACGAAAAACTCTTGTTAATTAATTTATTTAAAGTATCATGTTTTTTATGCTTAGAAATACCGTGATGTATGGTAAATGTACAAAAAAATAGAAATAGGCATTTCTAAACAATTAATGACCTTGTCATTTAGAATATTCTTATATGAAGTGTTTTAAATTCATGGTTAGTACAATAACAGTAATTTCCGCCAAACGTTTCAACCTTTCTATTGATACGTGGTGAAATTCAATGCTTGCAACATTCAAAATTTTCGGTAAACTAGCGAGTCTCATCGATATACAATACCATTCCGGTAAATAAATCATAACATTAATAATCCGCAAAAATGTATAAACTGGGAGGGATCGGGATACAATTTTACTCAACATCTTTCAAGTTGTTTATCAATAGTAAGAAATCACTCATGTAGATAAATAGAATTGAAACTTTTACACTTTAACACAGAATATTTTTATACGTGATAATGTCCCAACGAGTCGTGTAATGAAATATCTTGTAGTAAAGTGTAAAGGTTTCAATTCTATTTGTTTACATAATGGAAAACTACCGCAAGTTTGAGGCCAAGCTATTGGAAGAGATCAATTAGAGGGCACCATCCCAACTCATACCGAGATCTCTACTAATCAATGCATGAAAATGTAACTCAACAAATTCTACAATAAAATACGGTGCCACCCAATGGGGTGAAACGCACTCTACATTTCCGCATCCTACATAACATTTAGAGTTTACTTTCAGCTATGCTAATTCCACCTTTCGAGACAAACGCTGCCAACAGAACCAACTTCTTTTCTCTATGCAGCGGGAGAAAAGAAAGCCGCTGTACATACTCCGTGAGCTTACTAGGTGATCACATCCGTTCGCAGCTATTCGAAAGCAGGTAACTTGGCGTGTTGTAAGACCGATCATCTGTGTCTCTTGTTTCATCACGAAATGTCGCTAAACAGGCGTTTACAGTTTATTGCCGGGTGAAAGTCAGCTACTCGTCGGTTTTTTGCATTGAATTAACTTGCAATCCGAAGCTAGAATAATTTGTACGCTGATCAGATGTGACAGCCAAGACGGTAAGAGATAGCGGATTTAAATGAAGTTGTTACGGACGTATTGATATGTTTCTACGTTAATTTGCAAATAAAATATTTAAAATATATCGCAGTAAAATACTAACTGATACCATTCAATATAAAAGAAGTCTGGGGGCTTGTGAGTGAGCTGAAAAGTTGAAATGGTAGAGAAGCAACTGTAAGAAAAACAGATGTGACGAAGTCAGGAATGAGAGAGCAATGAAAGATTCTGCACCGAAACAAAAGCAGCGATGCCAGCTCCTGAATCAATACGTCAGTATTGATTCAGGAGCTATGTACTGACTTTCAATTTCTTTTCCTAACCACCTTCTGATACCAAAAATAAATAAAGAGTATCGGAATGTAATTAATTTTGCTACTAAATAAATTAATTTACTGAATAATATGAAGAGAAAAATACAAATAAAAATGTCAATGAAATTTTTTTTGTATGGGTTGTCAAATCATATTTGTCTTGCTTTAGAATTTCTTTTTTGGTTATAATATAATTTGTCAAAAGTATTTCAAAGTGAAGTTATACGGCTGATATGCTTTTCCCTTTCTCAATTTTAATTCTGACTATTGTAAGCTAGAATTTATTTATGGTGCTTAGCATTAAGAAATTAAAGATGCAGATAAAAAGTCAAGTATTTGATAATGTATGACCTACGATTATCGATATCATACTTGCGAACATCCATCTTCCTTAAAAATATAAAAAATTAATAAGTTTCATCAATGCTGTTAGTTTGAAATTGTGTCAGCAAAGTGGCACAGTTGACAATGATAACCAATCCTAAAAAGACTGCAGACTCAATTCTAAGAAAAGCTATATTTTTTCTAAAAGTCTACTTCAGACATAAATTATAAAATATAATTATGAAAATATTAATTCTTTCTCTGAAATCCGATATCCTCTCCAATACATAAATTTTATACAGGGTTTTTCAAATGTCTCATTAAAAATAAATACAATATCTTACCGAAAAATTCTCATTTTTTGGGTGTATTCGCCCACTTGGGAAATCAAAAAACTAAAATATGGAACAATATTTTCGCTCCGTGCCTTTCGAGGATTGATTACACCAATTAACATTCACGCTCCAATTAAAATGAAAGGGTTAGTAAACAATAATAACAAGGCCGTAGTAGTTGGCTGCATTTCAAAACCGCATCGCAAAAGATCGACACCAAAATGTTTTCATTTCGAAAGCGCGGTGGTCACCTAGGCGACTGATTACACTTATCAATTTCGGATAAGAGATAACGTTATTCATTCATATTGCGCGGAATGAAATATGGAATGGAGCGCGTGGGAGGTGTTTCGCTGGAGGGAAATGGAAGAATCCGTCTGGAACACTTTCAAAATAGGGCACCTGTAGGAGTGATTTTTATAAATACCTTCCTGCGGAGAATTCGTTTTAAAAAGCGGAGGGAAAAAACGAATTTTTTCGACCTGAATAAAACGTGGTGGTTGAACCGAATTCTGCGCGATATTAGAACATTTTACGAGAGCAATCAATCACTATGGGATGCGCCGATTCGTACAGCGAGGATACCGTCGGAGAGAAATGAACGGGAGAATCAGAGACATTTCGAAGCTTACTATACTACTAAATCAAAATCAGTCCAATGGATTAAATTATATAAGTGTTAAAAGGTTTAAATTAAATTTCCTTACTCAGGAACTGTAACATAGTGGATTCAGACCAAATATACGACTATTTTGTGTAATATTTTTAAAATTGCTTCGACTAGGGTGGTTTAGTGTTCCCCTCAATCAACATAATATTGTATTAAAATTTTAAAATTATAAACACAGCAGTTGATGGTGATATATACTGTAGTGTAGATAGATAGATATTACTTGTAATATATTTAATGGAATGTCTATAATGTAGATATTTATTGTAGTGTAGATAGATAGATATGACTTGTAGTGAAAATTATGAAATATATAATACAATACATAAGGCCCCCTTATGTATTGTATTATATACTGGTAATCGAAACACCACTTTCCGCGTAAACAACCAAGCAACACAGTTGGCTTTCCGGAAGCCCAAAAAAATTAAACATTATTTGTGGGTGAAACTCGAAGGAAAATTTCGCGTACAATACATACATATTGTAACATGAATTTAATTTAAATTAATAACTGTTATAACAGAGGAGGAAAACTGCATTGGAACATATATTATAGCATGAATTTATAGTATTTTAATAATTTTTATGGCATATCAAATTCATTGGGAAATGGTATAAGATTGATATTTCCGCTAATCCAGTGTATTTATTATTCATTTATATATTATATATTTATAGTTATTCCAAAGTATTAGAATATATCTCTGCTCCATATAATTAGGGGTAAAATGGCAAAGAGAAGCTCAAAATAGATGGAAAAATACTTGGAAAGGCTTACACCCGACTTCGGATTGATGATACATGACTGGTGGTCCATAAACAGCTGAAGAAATACACTACGTACATATGTATACACTTTTTTCATTATAGCAAGAAATAAGACTGAAATTTAGCGCGAGAAGACTACCACAACCCAATATGTAATGTTTACAAACTTCTTACAAACGTCTCGACGTAAACAACAACACAAGTAAGTTCAAACCATGTCGTAAAAATAGCAGACCTACTTAGAAATTTTGAGGTCGCATACTTTTCTATTGCGATGATAAAATATGGCACTAGTTGATACGAGGAATGAACCCATGAATACAAACAGCTCCGATAGGATAATTACATTTTAAAATATACCGGAGCGTATTCTAATTGAAAAATCCAACATCTGAGTGATCACTAACTGGAACGGAAAATGGCGAAACTTTCTTGGCGAGCATTTGCATACAAACGCTATCCCTTTCGCTTGCAAAAATAAGCAGCATTAGCAAATGCCATGAGAGTGATGAGTCCGGAATAATACGTCATTCGCGTTCGCTGTGAGCTAGGAGAAAACCGTTACTGACGTAGATAAAAATGCAGAAAGATTCCTCGACGTCATCGTGTCGCCTGCTGAAACAGCTGAACTGGCTCTCCCGTACAAATTACTAACGTTCGCAAAAAACGCGCGCAACTAACTTTTGTTTCGGAGACCTTCGAAAAGTTGCAGCTATTTCGAAAGCTTTTTTCATGAACGTAAATACACTGTCAAGGTTGAGCTGAAATCCGTGGGCGCTACAGCCGGAACTGGGCATTAAATTTGGAAATTCTTACGTTACATTGTCCGATTTCCTCTTTCCGTTATGTGAACATATTTGAAGGCCCTGCAAAATTATTTTTTCCTTTGGAAAGAGTATTTTGGATTTTCAACGGATGTTTTGTTTCTGGTATAGATCGAAATGTTTCGCGAGCTTGAGTAATTTACTTGTAAATCCTAACTTGCGAATTGATGATGGTTATTTTGGGTCAACAATAGTATGTGCTATTATTATAGATCGAAGTATCAAATGAGGGAATGATGTAATCAAATCAGTAGGCAATTAACATAATTAATGATAATAAAAACATAAATTATCATTCTTATTGCAACTCCTTTGGCTTCAATGGTAATTGGTGCTAGAATAGTAATCATAAACATCGTTTTTCAAGTGAAATCATTGGACTGAATATAAAATGGGGAAATAGGCAAAAATTAATCCCGGAGATTACATTTCATTCCGGTCTTTCCATGTTTGCTTCATACATACAATTCTGTTATTAAACTCCAAAGCTCAATGCTAACTGTGCAGTATCGATTTAATAATAATGTTTAATAAGCAAGTTTGAAAGTCGAAGAATTCGCACGCAATGAAAAATTAAGGAAATTAAAAATGAAAGAATGAGTTCTGAGAATATATTTGATACAACAACGAGAATAATTTACTTCTCAATAAAAAGGTAAATTATTTGCGGTAGATTGAAACATTGTGGTATAATTTATAATATTATTTCTTTAGTATTTACATTATGAATCGAGGCAGCGTAAAAGAGGAGAGCATATAATTATGCATGGATGAAAGAAATAAATTTCAAATATGGAATTTCAAGCTTTTTTTTACTACTCGGTGGAAATTCAAGAGGAAAATAGACGATAAAAATGTTACTAAATGAACCCTTTTACGAGTGGAGTATTGCTTGCTATATATTTACTACTACATAAAAGCACAAAAAACTGAAATATGTGATATAAACCTATAGGATTCAACTCTGGACCATGACCGAAAATATTCCACTAGATTCAAGAAAATGTTCAAATTCGTCACCACGCATGACACATGATCGGAATCAGGGACCGCTCCGCCTAGTCCGGGACGATTTATTGTCTCATTAAAATATCAATTCTTGCCTCACACGCCCTTCAACTCTACAGGTTGGGGAAAATCGTGGAAACGGAGCTGGTTATCAAAGGAGGAGATAAATACACGGAGATAGAGGTTGAAAAAATCTTAGATAAGAGAGATTCTCGTCAATGTCGTCCTGTAAGTGAATGAAGGCCATTTTTCTCGACTGCATTCTACATCGTATGCGAGACCTTCAAAAACCCGTTCTTATGCATTCGAAAAGACATCTGGGAGCATCCAATTCCTCCTCAAAAAAACAAGCATGTTATACATGTAATTGCTTCGATGCGACATCACGTAGGTTGCTTAATAAGTGTATATAATTTGATGCAATATTGTGATATACTACTACGTTAAAAATGTTCCCGAACTTATTTTTTCTCGTGAAAACAACGAGCAGAATAAATGTAAAATTCTGGCGGTAGATAGCGCCACATATTGTGAGTACAGCTATCTACCACCAACCTACGTACCAACAGGATTTTATATGCTATATGTATATTTTAGGTAATTCATATGTATGCTTCTTAGCGTTAATGCTTCCCATAATATTTTTCCGATTCGTATTCGTTATAATTTTCCCTCTGAAATATATTTTTTCGTTTTAATTTCTTATATTTTCTTTTCTTTCTTATTTTCGCTTTAATTTCTAATATTTGTATTAGCATATGGCATTAGGGTGGTCCTTATTTATATGGGAAAAAAATTTTTCGAGAAATTCTTTCGGGACGCCCCCTAAAGTTGTTCCATTTGGTTAGAAAATAAATCGTGTGAAATATTATTAAAATCGGATAACGGAAAGACGTGCCGCATCGCACTTAAAGTTTATAATTTTCAACATTTTTGGCCTTTTTTCGAACATCACAGGAGATAACGGAGCCTTCCCATATTTCAACTGTTTTGATTTTTCTACCAATGCATTGTTAGACATTAACTGTAGTTTTCGTAAAATATTAATTAGATCTGCCAAGTAGTTTTCGAGATTCAGCCAAAATAGAGAGCGCGCGCCGTATTAGTGTCGCCGTTCACTAGGCGCCTTTGCTCGAATCCAAGAATCTCGCCGCCTTGTATTCTATCTTGTTTTTATAGCTCTAATCAATTTTTACAATATTTTTTCAGCGTAGCGTCGGTTAAATACCTAATAATATGTTATATTCTTTAAAATTTTTAATTTAACTATGCATAAAAGGAAGTAAAGTGGCGCCGTTCCCTCGGCATCTCCGCTCGAGTCTATGAATTTTGCTGTCGTTAATTTTGTCTTGTATTACACTACTAGATAAAAAATTAATAATTTATGTTGTTTTAGGGAATATTAATCTACGTTCATCTAGTAAAGCATAAGATAAATCTTCCAAGTTTGAAACAAATGCTTGTGAACCATGGGAACTCCCAATGCCCTGTTTTTCGTATCACATGTATGCTAAGCGATCATCAATATCGCCTGGATTTTCATCTAAACTGTTTCAAGGAAATAACAAAGCATTAAGTATAGCGAAACTTCGTTGATTACAGATATACTCTTCGACAGTATAAGCTTTTATGATTTATTTTGGCTACGGGAATGGCATATTACCAGGGGTATCTCTCTCTGAAAGATTTATCAGCTCTTCATTGTAGATTCCGAGATTAATTGATTGATTCATTTGTGATTGTAAAAGACGAACCTAGAATTTTACTTTGCACATCAATTCTGATACATTATTTGTAACAGAAAAATACAAAAGAGTGCTGCCTTAAATTGCCTAAACCCTTGCTTCTCAGACTCCACCGGCGAACCAGAACGTGCTGTGATTTTACTGAGCGAGCAGCTTAAAATACTGCCTTTCGGTGTAAGTATTCTCTTAGATGCACAGAAGTGATTACCGAAATGGAAACCAGAACTAATGACCGAATTTACCTGATTGGATACTACACGAATCAAATTGTTGGCTCTAAGTTGCCATCGAATGGCCAAGTGCTAAGAGTGCTTTTTTATAATATGCGAAGAGTAAACTTAGATTTACGTACTAGTGCCAATTTAGCAGTAAAGGAAGTGGATTTTTTCTGGTAGAAAGCGCGAATACACACAAGAAAACTTCTACGCAATATTGAGAAGCTATAGTCACTTTATCAGGAATGGAGAATATTGCAGAAATCTTCAAGTAGATCGAATGAATCGCTAAAGAAAAAGGAAAGTAAGTTCCTTGAATTATTTGACGATCTTCTTGATATTGTGCATGCAGACGATTTAGTAAAGATCTCCCTCGAAGAAGATCAGCTGTTTCTTCTGAATGAACGAGAAAAAGGATGACCAGGTTGTATGCTTGGACTTTATCATAATTTAAGGCAAAGTGTAAACATAGAAGTTGTCGATAGACTCCCAGTTATCGCAACCTTTATGGGAGCTGAACATCTTGGGGTTCCCAGTATACCATCTGGAAGTGGTAGAGCTCAAGCAATTGCTGTGCATCAGGTGCATGAAGAATGGGGCCAAACTGATAAGTTTCAAGCATTCTGTTGCGATACTACTGCATCAAACACAGGAAG
This sequence comes from Sympetrum striolatum, assembly GCA_947579665.1. NCBI lineage: Eukaryota > Metazoa > Arthropoda > Insecta > Odonata > Libellulidae > Sympetrum > Sympetrum striolatum. The sequence continues at coordinate 58,950,804 of OX388349.1, forward strand.
AATTAATGGCGCTTGACTCTTATTAGAGCAAAGATTTGAAAAAGACATTTTGTTTTTAGCATGCCGGCACCGTATTTATGAGATAATTTTACGGAGTGTTTTCGACGAAAAATTTGGAAAGTCCTTTAAGAACACAGCGGGAAAAATGTTAGATTTTGCGCTTCAGCATCTACAAGATAGTCATCCCAAAGAAGACTATCGAGAGCTCCTTGAGCTAACCGTTATTCTTATGGGAGGAGTACCTCCATGAGGGATATAATTTCGCGTCCCCAGTGCGTTGTACCATGCTACGTGGATGTCAAAAGTACTGTATTCCTTAAAAATATGTCTTTTTCGTCATGAGTTTGCCTTATCTACTGAAGAAGTAGGTGTAATACGCTATGTCTGCATATTTGTAGTTAGCCTGTACCTGGAGGGCTGGATTACAGCGCCAAATGCAAGGGAGGCTCCTAGAAAAGATATGATGTGTTTACAAAATTTATATGACTGCAGTAGAAAAAGCAATGTTGTTTCTGTGGCCACAATGAACAAATTCTGCAACATTTGTGGCACCTTGCACAAGAAAATGCGACCTTAGCATTCTTCGATGAGAAGGTATCGATGAATATAAAACTACTAATGGTAAAAGCTTTGGAAACAAGCTTCAGCGATTTTTCATATTATTCCACAAAAAGACCTTCAGTACACCCAAACGACATACCATACAGACATACAAACGAATGCCAATTCATAGAAAAAGGACTCGAAAATTTCATTTGTTGCGAATGTAAGTCATTTTTTTTAATTTAATATTTCTATGTAATTTTTGTCCAAGGATCCACAACTGTGGCTAGATGACGAAAGATACAAACAAAGATTTGAGATAGTGAAAGAATTGAAAGTCGTCAACGACTGTGCAGAAAGAGGGGTTAAGTTGATGGAGGAGTTCAACGAAAAAGTAACGAAAAATGAAACAAAAACAATTTGTGCTAAAAGTCGTGCGTGAATACAGACGGAAATTCCCAGACTCCAATAGAACAACGCTGGCCCAAGAATTTTAGAATTATGCATTAATAAAAATATATATTGCATTTTTTATCCTCAAACGGCCTCAATTCATTTATCAAACCTAAGAAGACCAAAAACTAGCTTTCAATATCTATACCGGAATAAAATTATTTTCATTCTTTTATTTATAGTTAACTTCAAAATTTTAAAGTATATAACATATAATTAGGTCTTTAACCTACGCTATGCTGAAAAATATGGTAAAAATTGATTAGAGCTATAAAAACAAGATAGAATACAAGGCGGCGAGATTCTCGGATTCGAGCGGAGGCGCCTAGTGAACGGCGCCACTTGTACGGTTCGCGCTCTCTATTTGGGCTGAATCTCGAAAACTACTTGGCAGATCTAATTAATATTTTACGAAAACTACAGTTAATGTCTAACAATGCATTGGTAGAAAAATCAAAACAGTTGAAATATGGGAAGACTCCGTTATCTCCTGTGATGTTCGAAAAAAGGCCCAAAATGTTGAAAATTATAAACTTTAAGTGCGATGCGGCACGTCTTTCCGTTATCCGATTTAAATAATATTTCACACGATTTATTTTCTAACCAAATGGAACAACTTTAGGGGGCGTCCCGAAAGAATTTCAAAGTTTCGAAAATAAGGACCACCCTAATATGGCATTGAATCTCAAATTCAGTTTTACTAAAAAACGCTAAAAATAAAAACACAAACACACTTGTACTAATAAATTAATTTTTTGTGGAATTAGTACAAGTGTGTTTGTGTTTTTATTTTTAGTGTTTTTTTTTTTAAATGAAGTTCCACCAAGTAACTCTCGAATTGATTTCTTTCATTTTTACTATTTTCGAGTTTTTTTCAGCTTAAACTTCAATCAGTGATCCTCGTCAATCTTAATTTGTGAAGATTTCTTCCTAGAAACCTCCCTTTTTTCTACATTACCTTTATTTTAATGGAATAGAAAACAAAAAACAAGATAAGTTTCTTAACGAAAGAATATTTGGAAACAACTTCAGATAGAGCACATCTATACCCTTTTAACTTTCTTAGATAACCACAATGGTATGCTAAGGGGTATCTACAGGAATTGATGTGACATTTTCATTTGTGTAATATTGCGTCTGTTGATAAAAATTGATAATTCACTACGAATAAACCCCCGAGTAACACAAAATAACACCGAAATGTAGGTTCTGAAGTATTTCGCAAATTCAGCGCCTTGCTACTTGCGCATCAGCTGGAAAAAGGCATGACAATTTAGAGAATAAACCGCAAGATACGTAATTTTAAAGCTATCCCCATTACACAGAGAAGGCTCGAAATTCGAAACATGTGATAAACTATTTTGGGATATTTAAACGCCACTCTTACGGGCAATTTTTATCCTCTCGTACATTTAAGTAAATAGAAAGTGAAGCGTCGACGATAATATAATGCCGAGCAGTATCCATCGCTTAAGTACTTAATCTCGAGATCTCGAAGGGGTATCTTACATCATCGGAAGCAAAAATAAATTGTAATTTTTTCCACCGAGGCGTTGAAGGGATGGGGACGATCTAATTTTAGTTTTGACCTAGAAATTGTTCTTTTTCGCGTCCTTTATCCATTGCGTTCTTCTCCAAATTTACGTGGCCCAATTCCGCAAACATTCGAACAGCAAAATATACAGAATTTTGCAGAAAATAAGAGGGTTATTATTGACAGCAGGATATTAAATACAAGACGGGAAAGGATAAACAAATCAGTGCACTACATAATTCTCAAAATATGACCTCCAATATCCTTACAAATACATTGAATTACTATTCATCATGGAAAGCTGTACTTGAAGTCTCCAAAACAGAGAAGTGAATCCTTTAAAAATAATAGAAACTAATGAAATTGAATTTCAGAAGTACATGGAAAAAATGGTTAACAAGCAGTAGCTGTACGACAAATATGCAATGCTAACTTCTATCACAAAATTTTGATAATTTCTAATAATCATAAAATTTTTAATTAATTTTTAATAAAAATTTTATGATTATTTTTCCAAACTTTTAGTTACCTCGTGAAAGGCATGACATATATGACATTTAAACTGAATCTGTAAATGTTGTGATTGAAAAGAATGAGTGAATGCTAGGTAGGGTATTTTTTAAAATTTTTATTTCTTCCTCGATACTGAATACCACCTGGCCTGCTGCCTATCTGTAGTCACTACATAAATGCATAAAGAATGAAGCACTGATTGTTCTTCTTTTTCACAGCAACCCTACAAGTTCAGTTTCGGACGAGCTTCTTCGGCATCAAAGAGGTGGGGCGGAATAAACTCCCCATGGCACTTTTGAACAAAAACGCGCTTTATCTAACCAATGGGACTTTTCGCTCAGCGAGCGACCTGCTTCCACAAAAAGGGTAGAAGTGGAGCTGTGGAAGAGTACAGTTGATCTTAACAAGGGCGTTCGCGAATTGGATTATTGGGGTAGACAAAGTAATAAGCCCAAGCAAAGTTTCCAGGTAAGACCTGTTCACTTCGTTCTTCCAGAGAACATTATTCTCGATGAGACTATCTTCTATTAGAGAAACATAAAACTTATATACTATTATTTTCATATGCATTATATTGCACTACATATTAATTAATCTTCATAATACAGTAGTTTGTGGTAGTTACACTTGTTGACAAAAATCTTCCGCTAATTGCACTTGAATGAAATATGCATTGTTAGGAACCGCATAACAGAACGAAAACAATGACAGCTTTCAGTTCAGGTTGGGATCCAGATTATCACATTTTTACTTTCTCCCTATACGTAGTATAGAGAAAGTATTGTATTCGCAAAAAAATTCGACCGCGAGATTTTGACGGAAATGGATGTTTTGGGGACCATAGAGCTCGTTTTCGCTATTTTCCCGAACATATCTGTCTGTGTGTGTGCGTGTCTGTCTGTGGTAAAAAAAGTTTGTGGGCGCTCTATCTTAAAAAGTTATTATCTGATCATTTCCAAAATTCATATTTAGTATTTTCCTAAGAATGCCAACAGTTGATTAGGTTTTGGTGAATATCGCTTAACCGGAAATTGCGGTTTATCCGGAATAAAATTTTGTTTCTTAAATATGTCAAAATGCAATTTAGTTGTACACAATTATTTACAAAAGTTATAGATAATGTACTTTACTACAACTTGTGTATGAAACATTTTTCCGTAACACTGATTGTTTAGGAGTTATTCTTGAATAATGGTTAACCGGAAGTTGGTGTTTATCCAGAAATGGAAGTTTTTCATACATATCTGTCAGAATGCAATGCAGGTATATACAATTATGTACCAAAGTTATAGATAATTTATTTTACTACAACTTTTGTATGAAACATTTTCCTGTGACTCTCATTGTTTTCGAGTTATTTTTATATTACCGGCATAGGCTTCTGTTTTCAATAAATATGGAGAAAGTCATGTGTTGGCCACATCAGATTTTTTCGGTAAGGATTATGTTTTCACTCATGGCAGAAGGTTATGCATTCCAGCTATACACAGCTAGCACGTACTACAATTGTTTTTGCATCTCATGCTCAGAGGTTTCTAATTTTACAGCCTTTTGCTAGTGGTATCAGAAGATTTTTCTTGGTTCACCACGGTGAGCATTCCTCATTTGAGGACATTTTCTTGAGCTTAATTTGAGTATTTTAAATTATTATTATTATTATTATTTGTTTCTCGTGTAAGCTCATACATGGGTAAATATTACAAAAATTTGAAACGAGGGAAATAGGCTTCCCTTAGGATAATACCCCGCTCGGGATAACCGACTCTTCATTTTCCAACAAAATAAAACTCAATGTGGAATACCGTGCCGCAAAATCACAAAGAACATTACAATTTTATATTTGAGAACAAAAATATAATCAAAAAGAATCAATCCAAGTATTTTTTAATCTTTCACACACTATCTTTGTTTGGGTAGATCGAGAGTTAGGGCTTAGGTTCCATTTACCTGTGATGAGGTGTAGAAATCGGTTTCATTTACTTTAAACTTAAATTCGTTTCATTTTGGTATTTACTAACAAAGATGAAGGGTTCAAGGGAAGGTTGGATTTGTCAATAGAAATCCCACCCAGATACAGAAGTCATTACCTTATTTACTAAATACAGTTTCGATACCCATCCATTTGCTGATTTTGATTTCAAATTCGCGAGTGCTGGACCTGAGCAACCATCACGAGGTGAGGAATTGATACAAACGCCACCATTGACATAAAGTATTACTCCCTCTGCGCCAAAGAATCCCCCCTACCGATAGCACAGGTGCGAAAAAATCAGGGCTGATGAAAAGGCAAACAGGCCCGAAACCATTGCCTAGTCGATAAAAAGGGCCCACCTGAGATAGAAGCACGACCTGAAGAGAAAAGAAAAATAAGGAGAGCGACGAGAACCGGGAGAGAGAGCCACAGCATCCGGCCTAAGAAGGAAATCGATTCGAAGTCTCCCGACGCCCCCACCGAACTCCCCACATCCATCTGCGCGGGATCCTCTCCGACATCCCCACATGAAGAGGTGAATGGAGTCCCCCGGGGTCGAGTGGGCGGATCCGGAAAATCAGGGGCAGAACGCGATTACCGCGCGGAATATCTATAAGGCCAATTACGCAGACGAAAATTCGAGGCGAAAAGGAAAGTTCGCCGAAATACCGAAGGTGAAAATCGAAATCTCGATTCGATTTATCGATAAATATTGTGATGTATCGAAATAACCACAGAGAGATTGCTAAAAGGAAAGAAAGCACTCTGAAAGGGATGTTTTGTGGAAAATTCGCGGCGAGAGACAGGAAACAATGCTTGACCAAAATACTGAACGTGGAAGTCAGTCTATCTCTCGAAAAAGTCGTCTATATTTACGTACGATACATATATCAGAAATATATTACAAGAGGGTATTTTATGCATAATAGATCGACCGAGCTACAACGTACTACTTATTCCATTTCACAGTTTGAACTAGGGAATTCAATATCTTACAAAATAAAATTGCACTCTCGAGTATTAATTATAATAATAATATAACTGGCGTCAAAATAAACCTATCCACTGCTTCATCTTGTCTTAATTTCACATGCTTTCTGTGTTGAACAATAAGATTACAATCGATTGTCTGTATAGTATTCAGCCCAAAAACTGGTTGGTAACACAAGACCTTTTTCATTACCGGATAAGAGCTATACATGACTTACTAATTATGATGAGGAGTGAGGTAATTTACCTTCACTTTTCAGCTAGAATGCTATAAGCTGAAAATTCCTACCTAAGTGAAACACGTATACACTACGAATGATACTTTTCGTAACATTCCTGAAAGAGTAACCTTAATCAATGTCATAATTCATTATCACCCATACTGCAGTAGCTTTCGTGACATCATAGCCTAGAACAATATTCGGAATAAGTAGATGAAAGAAAAATTTTCTCTACCCAACACCAAAGGACAAATGAAAAATTTTACATTCATCATGATATGGAAGCCAGAACTGACCACCTATTCTAAACATTTCTTTGCCTATGCCCATAACATGCTGTATGAAATTTTAACAGTTATGTAGTATTAATTTCGTAGTCTGTTGTTCTGAAAAGTCTAAAGGCATGAACAGAAGCAGGAGCACTAAATTATAGTTGATAAGTGAAGGCTGCACTTCGTTTATAACTAGTAACGAAAACAAAAATTTGTAAGTTCCACAATACAGAATATATATCCATATTGTGGAACTTTCGAAGTTAAGTTTCTTTACTAGTCACTAAAATAAAATTGTGTTTAAAGAAATGCCAATCAGTTAAAGGTTAAACCCGTATACCCTTATCTCAACATTAATGAATCATAGGAGCAGGATTTAATCATCGGTGAGGGGCCCCAACCAGTCACTCAAACACGGAAAAGCTAGCATCCCTCCGCAGTCACGCACCAACTCGAGTATACCCCTTTAGTACGGTTGAATCACATGTCGGGACGTAATGCATAATGATGGGAAAAATTCCCCCCACGCCCACAACGGGATTCTTATTTTCGAATCGATATCTCCCGAGCGCAATAAAAATAGGACGAGAGGAAAATGACACGATACCGGAACTCGTCTACTATACGCGTATTAATAGCGCAAGGTCAATCAATTACTCGGCGTAAAATAACAGGCATTGGGCGGTGCCTTCCCACGCCGACAGCGGTTGACTATTCCGAATCAAATGAAACGATTAGTCATTACGGATCTCATCTCTGCGAGGAGCATGTAAATAACAACCCTTTTGTGCATTCGAAAAGGGGAGACGTTCTTGGAAATGGATTTAGAGAATAAAGGAAATCACGACAAAACATGAACGCTCCCAAATTCATGGAATTGGCGACTAGGGACAGTATCCGAGCAAGAATAACAACTTACGTACTAAACATAATCTTGATTTTAGAAGATAGCATGACAACCGAAAGGTAAGCGAAATATATAGACACAGCGAACTGTTTCACCGGATGTAACCTTAAAATACAATAAAATTTCTGACAGCAGAACAGCATTTAAACAATATAATGTACATGAATAAGGAGACCATTGATGGTTCAGCAAAAATAGAATATATTCTCTCAAAAACCTTTTGAATTGAAAGATTAATCTTCTGCCTCTTCCTCTTCTATTATTCTGGAATATATTCCATTAAGCTGTACCATAAATGGTCTCAGTATTCATACATATTATATTGTTTAAATCCCGTTCGTCGGACAGAAATTTTATTGTAGGAAGGAGAAATACTTAAAGGGTGATCCATTAGGTAGGGAATACATTCTGTTAACAAAATGTATAATCACGTCTTATATTTTGAAGTAAGCTAATCAGTACGAAGGCCGGTTGTTACCTCACCACCTCAAAATAATAACTACCAAGATATACTACTGCTTTACTGTACCATTCCCTAAGTCATCAAACCGAATTGCAGTTTTCTATATCTGTTGTGAAATTGCTTTATATTTGTCCCAATAAGTTCGCATTGACCAAGAGTTCTCAACATTGTTTGGATATAAAATGCTATGGAGCAACGAAAAACTTCGAATGAAATAAGATTTCGAATTATAGAAGTTCGAATTAAACTATCTCCAGGACACTTAAAATTGAGAGTATATCCTAGGAAATGAAGAGAAGGATATAACATTTATCTAAATCGAAATGCCCATTCTGTTTTGAAGACTCAAGTATTCGATCAGGCCCGAGCATGTTTACCCCGCCATAACACCGGCATTGTATGTATCTATTCTGTTTCTAGTCATTAAAAGGAAATGCGTCTATTTACGCGTATTTCGCTCCACTTGCTGATCATCCATTCAAAACCGAGTTAAAACCTAAATCCTCACTGTTTCATCCACTCTAGAATCTTTCGAACCGTCTCACCTTGGAAGAAGGCAAGAGAACGGAGCATCTTGAATGAAAACTTTCGCTATTAATCCCATTCATGGCGCCATTTGTTCGACAGCCATGACGTAATAATTCAGCCTTCGTCATACCGTGGCGACCCGTTCCTGAAGCGGGGAAAAAACTAAACAGTGACTTGTTTACCAATTAAAATCCCCGAGAGGCGTGCTCCAGAGAAAAGGAGCAGGTACTTCATTATTATCATTTTCGCTATTGACGACGGGCTCTCTTCCAGAAATAACATCTCCTTCGGGGAAACAAAGACAATTTGCGATCCAATTACTGAGAAGCGGCGGTGACCAGGTAAGCGCCGTTGAAGATCCTATCGGGGAAGGAGGACCTGAGGGACGTAAGAAGGAAAACAAAAAGAATGCAGGAAAAGGAGAGATGGAGCACGATGCACATGCATAGTATGTTTGACTCTTATATAAGTCTAGGACGTCAACTTTGTTTACCAAGGTGGGGTTCGGAGAACCACATGGTTTATGTTAATTTCTCCATTATCCGATGCTATAAATTACTCAAAATAGGTTTTAGGGCTTCTCAAATTATATCTTAAAATATTAAATTAAATTAATTCTTAAATTTTATTTTATCATAAATTAAATTACCCCTGAGGACCGTGGCACAGCCATTGAAAAGCGCTTTGGATACGATAATAGTACGGCATTCCTTTCTTGCTCTCTCCGACTGCCGGGAGGTAAGAGGAGGAACGCCGACTAGAGTTAGAGGTTTAAAATCTCTTGTAAATTTTAAACCACTAACTCTAATCTAATCAGTGAGGAGCGTTTCGCTATTAGGGTGTGAAACATGGACCTGGAGAAATGAGGAAACCAGAAGTTTTAAGACCTTCCCGATGTTGCCGTGGCGTAGAATGGAAATAGTAAGCTGGTTTTATAGGATAACAAATACGGAGGTTCTAGGGATGGTTGGGGAAGAGAGGGATGTAATTGAAGTAATTAAGCGTCGACAGAAAAAATGGATGGTTTGATATTGAGTGGAGAGGGACAGCTATAGAAAGTGATTGAGGGTAAAATGTTGTCGTTGTCTTTTAAATTAGGAAAAAAATACAAATTGGATAACGGATTATTTAGAAGAGCATGGAGCTTGTACACGTACAAGTAAAAAGATATACAAGAAAGTAAGAAAATAGAAACGAAGGAAGAAAGAGTTAAAACTTTTCGCAATTTGAAAGTTTATTTTATAATTATTCGACTAATAGCAAACAGAATTCCAGAAAATGAATGTGAAATATATATTCTCGTTAACCAACCATACTTATGAAGTTTACACAAAATTAATATGTTTTATACATGTTATATTTTAAATATAACACAAAAATTTATTCACTCTCAGGAGCATCCGTCAATAATAATGAATGCCTCTGATGGACCTTATTGCGAATTCTGCTACTTTAATTTTTTAAAGTGATTACTTCGTATCAATTAATTTATTCCTTGTTATATTAGAAATATTTTTAAATTTGTGAAGTCAATATATCATATATTTGAATACTGAAAGATTCCACTAAATATGAATAGAAAATCCAATTTTCACATATTTACGATTTGGGTATTAGTTGACAAAGAAAATAAAACTATCGTCCTGTAGAATTCTAACAGCATTCAAAGGATAAACACAGGGCAACCGGTTTTTCCAAAAGTAAATCACTCCCACGAGTAGGATATCCGCATTATGGTCGAGAGGAATCGGAAATTCAAAAATTTTCGAATCACGGCGTCTAGTATGACTCTCACAGTTCTCGATATAGTCTGCATCCCTCACCCAATCTCAATAAACAGCATCCCCCCATTCGGAGCCCACCAGTCTGCCTGAACCATGGACCGAAATATGAAAGAGAAAAAATCTCAGAGTGAAACAAAAAGGGCTATTTGGTCCCGACGGCTATACTTATCCACGCAGACAATGAACGCTTTAATCTGGTTCCTATGTGTGGCGATATAAACAGGTGTTGAGGGGAAAAGACGGGGGTTTGGCAACTGGAGTTTGAGGGAGAGGATGCGATCTGGAGGGGGAGAAATATGAAGTGGGAGGAAAGGTAATTGATAATAGAAAAGAGAGGGAGAATTAAAAATGAAAATATTACGAAAGGGGTTAGGAAAATAGATGAAACGTCAGATGGAAGAAAATGCAAGAGAGAAGTTCTGGTACGTATGGATTAGAAAATAGCAAAGGGGATATGCTCTCTATACGAGGGGAAATATGGTGACGATATAGGGTCATTACACGTAAACTCAACCAAATTTAGGCGGTTTCAAACCTCACCATCTCAGATTTTCACATAATTTTCCCTGTAATTAGTTATAACCTTAGTTAAGAAAAATCCAAAGTATTTTAACCTAAATGCCTTAACTTTCTAAGATATCTTGACTTCTAAGAGTTTTTGCATGCACCATGGCACTAAGTAAAAATCTGCCCACGAGTCAAAACATGCAAATCAACCATTAAATCCCAGTAAAAAAATTAATAAAGCAGCAAAGCTAGTAGAAATTTAAGATGTCATGAACAAGTAACTCTAGTTTTCAAAATTGTTATCACAAAGATTCTCACTTGTCAACATTTTTTGTTATAAATATTCAAAAATGGCAGTCTTGACATTTTTTGACCGAAAAAATTTTCAAAAACATGTTAAATTCACATATAACTTGTTAAAGCCGTTAAAATTGGAAACATTGTAAACATTAGCAAATTTGAAATGGTATGACTTTTTGGGTTAATGTTGGACTAATATGTAGATGAATTTACTGAAAACTACTACTCTGCTTATGTTTTTTGTTGCAAAATGCCACCTTTTCAACTTCTAATAACAAAAAGGGACACCAAGTTATGTTATGTTAAATAAAAATTTTTTCAAACAATAATTTTCAACTATTTTTGGAACTCGGCAAACGCATGAGAGGAATAATACGAACACAAGTACGAAAGATATCGCAAAAGCATAATAGAATTCCTGTCCGCTGGTGCTAACTAAAGAAAATAATTTGTATTTTGGCCGTGTTTACGCGAGTTTTATGGATTAAATATATGACACGCCTGTCTAGTCTTAATTTTGCTGAATTAAATCGTGTTTATTGGACTGTCTTTGGAATTAGGCGGCATAGTATTTCGGTTGACGATACTTATTCCGGAACGAAGTTTCCCCGTTTGCAGAATGATCGCTTTATTAGTCGAATTGAATTGAATGGAATTATTCACCAAAAAGTAAAATAACTCGATATTCCTAACTCAAAATCCTATATCTATAAGTATACGAAATAAAAATATATCTTTTATAATTAAATTTTATCAATATTCGCCATTTAGAAATACGCAAAAGTTTACTAACTCCCGAGTTAATTTCCACGTAAATAGAATAGATTCGCGAAAGATGCGAATCCTCAAAAGATTCTGCAATTCTATACTAAATAAAAAGAATCAAAAAAGACCTTTCTTCGGCATCTGATAATTAAGTCTACAAATATATTTGTCACCCAAAGAGGAATAATAACTTTCGTGTTGGATAATAATCAATTTTAATCAACTTAAATCAGAATGCAGGATTTTTTTTACAAATTCATCAGATTTGATGATTTGAATCCCAGAAATTAAAATAAGAATTACTTGTTCCAACAAGATTTGTTATTGCTGAAGTTGCTACTAAGTGTAACCATTGCATACCTACATAGCGAGGTGCAATGAACTCACTCGTCTTTTCATACACAGTGTATGAAAAGACATTGACGCTCCAATAACGGAAAACATGATATTGATAAAATTTTTATAAGTATCCTATTGCAATAATAAGTAAATAATCACTGTACAAAAATGCATGAACTCGTATTTACAGCATCCAATAAAACATGTGGCTAATGCGAGACGGGTTACGGACGAGTTATCTCTGAACAGATTATGCTCGTTTACTGATCACCCACTGACACTAGAAAGAACGTATCCGCGAGAGGGTGCGGCAATTCATGGAGAAGTGCGGCGAGAACCAGGATGTGTGCTCACTCTATCTCAGTTGCATCCAACCGTCGCTCTTCTCCACAGCGCGATATTTCCCACCGATTCACACGCACCGCAGTCGAGGGGTGGCCGACGAAAATATTTCCAAAGCACAAGGTGGCTTTCATTCTTCAAAATGCAGTACAAAAATAATTTTCTTACCAGGCAAATATTGTACTCCTTTCCCTTTTCTAAAATAATGCAAAACAACCATTGGATCTACATTCATTTTGATTAAAAAATTTCGTAACCATAACTCAGACATGGTATCAAGCACAAACTTTAATGCCACCAGCGCTACTATTCCTTCCATTAGGTTTATTGAATACATATTCTGAAATCTGAATATACACAAAGGTGTAATTCACTCTACGAGTCAATTATATTTGACACCCTTCGCATCTCGTTACCTTAACTACTTAATTACTTCGCTACTCAACTACCTTAAAAGAAAAAAAAAAAACATTGCATTGCCATCTCGCTTGGACCTCCTGCTGGCGCAATGAATATAACCCTGCTCACATTTTTTTTTGCTTTGGTGTTCGGAAATTCATGAAAAAACTGGATATCCTATGAGACAGATCCTGCATCACCCTTCATATTCTTGACAGAGTGAAATTAATAGTTTTCGTGCAAGACTTTCGAGAACATTTTCCACACATAACAATCTGGTTGTCTTCCAAGTATAGCAATTTCCAATCTTAACCGAAACTCAAATTTCTTTTTAAAAATACTGTCTTAGCGAGGGACCAATCACAGGAATATGTTAATAATCTCTTTTCAATTGGAACCTCACATATTTTATTAGGAATTGCTTCTCTATAAAATTTTATCAACAACAATGTTGATACCACACTACTACTCTATTTTCATTTTTTTCTCCCGTTCCAAAAACTATCGGACACCTTCTCTTTAAATAATTCACTTCTATCAATAATAAAACGGCCACTGTTTATTAAATTACCTTCAATTCTCAACTCTTTGTCATCAAATAAAAACTTTTATCCATTTTATATCCCTCTTAAATCAATCAAGACATTCCGTAAAGCTTTCAGAGGGCACACAGTTGGCAACTATCAATATTTTAAAATTAATTTAAAATTCTATAAAACGTATAGGTTCATACTGAGAAAGGCTATCGTTACTTACAATTCCCACACACATCGCTTTTACTACAGGAATCTAAGGAAAATTTCCAAATTCACCAATCTGCAGAAAGTAAACTTAAGTAACACGAAAACATCGTATCTGATAGGAGGATCTCGATACGAAAGGAACGCATTCTCGCATTCTTGGATGTGAAAAAAAGGCATCGACCTTCAAGGATAACTATACCAGTAGCCGCGGTTTTCTCGCATTTTTTACTTTTCTTTTCTCTACTTTTCAGTGGACTGGATTCGCAGGTTTTGTTCATCTTGGCCGTTTTGTGTGCACACGGGAACCCGCTCTGCGAGAATTTTAGAAGCGCAAAATAAAAATTTACAGCGCGCGAGTTCCTTTCATGTGGTAATGATACAGTGATCCCGTCAATAAAAGCCTCCTGAAGAAACATGGACGACATAAGCGACTATTGCAGAAGCTGGGTGTATTACAGTCTATAAATGCTGCCTGAGAATCCCAAGTGAAAGTCCCCCCAATTCAGATCTAAGGAAACTCTTGTCTATTGAGGCAATAAAGCGTATCATAAAAAATGCAAAATTATATAACAACGGACCCTTCATCTAATATTATGATATAAGCACCTGATCAGGTTAAGTATATATTTAATACGATAATAAACCAATGTCCAATTGTATGCAGCGTTCTCAGATAGCCATGTGGGTAGCGCGTTCGGTCTTAATGAAAGCGGTCCTGGATTCGATTCCCTAAGGAAGGCCAAGTGCGAAATGATCGAAGCACTTTGAAAAACATCAAATATTAATACATTTTTAACATAATATAAATTTAAATCAACATCGAAGCAATGCACCAGTAAATTTGACAAATATAATTGTATTTAAAAATAAAATTGATGCAATTAGAGTAAATTTATTTGAAATAAATATTTAATTGGTGGAAAGTAACTTTAACTTTGCAGATGAGTGTGCGTCGTAAGACAAAGTTGTACAGAAGTGAAAAATATTTTCTTGGCTGGGACTCGAACTAAAGTCTCCCACTACCCGGGAAGGTATTCTAACCACTAAAATACCAAGTTACATACAAGATCCCGGTTACAGAGGTTAGCAGGACTTGGCTCGGTAGTTTACTGGTTACAATACATCCCCGGAACGTGGAGGACCTGAGGTTCGAGTCCCAGCCAAGTCACTCTTTTTCATTTCCGTACAATTTTATATATTCAACTGATGGACCGCAGGAAAGTCCAAAAAGTTAAGCTAGAGATGGAGCAGTGATTATCTAAACATGTTTGGGATAAAATTTTTAAGAAATTAAGTAAATGCGGCTTTCCACATGATTAAATGTAAAACATTAATGTAAATGTGGCTAAAATATTTATAGATACCAAACGGCCTTCGGGTTCATTGAGGAGGTTATTAGAAATAACAGAAAACGTTCCCATTCAACGTTTCCACCTGGACAGAAGGACAACATGCAACGTAAACTTAAATTAAAAAAATAAATAACCCTTCCAGACCCTACGTGCAATAAATTGCACACCATTTTCAGTGCTTATCATGCATTTTTCATATCAATTAAATATATATTTTAATGGTTTTGCTTCTTTTATTTTAATACTAGCAGAAGTACCCGTTGATTCTCAACGGGGATATTTAATTTCATAAATATCAGTGTAATAACCTTGATCGTAACAAATTCTTCATAATTGTTGTTAAATAGCGAATACCAAACTTTCAAACCAATATATCAAGAAATTTAAGTCACAATTAAGTCTACAAATCCACTCTAACTCAATATTCAATTTAACGCAGGTTGATGATCTTTTCCGTGACAATGTGTCAAAATGTATCTACTTATGAAAGTGAGGCTTACTTTAGCTTCTCCCTTGGCTTACATCTTATTTATATCTAAAGGCAGGTTCTAGTATCTGAATGAGCTTTTCGGTAACAATGTATGAAAATGTATGAAAATGTATCTACGTATGAAAAGAGGCATACATAATAGCTTCTACCCCTCTGACTTTTATCTCCTAAAGGAGCATTTTTCTTCTTTCTACCCCGACTGAAGCCACAAACTTTCGACTGGTCATCATTGAGAGGATATCGTCAGTAACTGAATAAGTGTAATTCCGAGAATGGACAAAGACGTCATTGTTGTATTTCTTACGTGAAGAAAAAACTATAGACATTAAATAAGAAATGGTGTATCATGGAACCAGAAGGTATGTTTCATTGTTTTATCTTGGCTATACTTATAACATTAGGTTGTTAGTGAGAATTCGTGACTCGTTAAAATATAGTGGTATGTTAATTAATGCCCAGAAACGTAGTCGTAGATCTTGGGAATGATTAAGTGCAAGACACAACGCCATATTAGGATGAAACGATAAAAGCCATGACAATAGAGGGACAACTTTACCGAAATCATTCTGTGGAGCTATGCTCGTAAGTCGAAATTCATTATATGATAAGTGCATTGGGTTAAGTGAGCAGAAAAGTATTTGATTACAAACCTAATAAATATTTGCAATTATTTTATTGCTGAAAATATTTTCGATCGAATAATAACATTGCCAGTCTCACACAGAAATATGTCAGGAAAGTTCCTTTTGGATCCAAGTGATAAGGCTTCGAAAAATGCTAGTTTGATCTCGGTAAACACTTTGCCGATATGTCTGTGTACTGGACTTGGTTAAGATTGTTAGATTTATGTACTCCGCGAGTGACGTATGGCTGGGGAAAATATTGGTAATGTAAATGATCTGATATATTAATTCCTTCTCCAGTAACTAATGAAAAACTTCTAAAATAAATTATTTCCTGGACCCACAAAATACATTCAGCGTAGAATCTTCACAGTAATCAATAAATACAGACACCACCTACCTCCGTTGAGAAGTTGTATAGTGGCTTAAGTAAATTTACATTTTGTGGTTATCTGTATAGTTTCTTATCCCGAAAACAAACTTATGTTCAAGATGTTTAAGAATTATAACCTATTCTTCGGCTGAGGTCAAATTAATAAATTTCAGCGTACAGTATGTTAAATTTGTATTGACATTCGGGTTAGCTGTTTTCAATATCAGAGTTTAATTCGACGTGGCACTCCGTCCAGTAAACGTACTGCGTTTCAAGCAGGGTTCTCCAAACTTTTCAGCTTTATTAACTATCAAACAGCAGATGCGGCCCGCGGGCAGTAGTTTGGATTTGGATTGAAGTAAGGGATTACCCATTCTACTACAATATCGTAGATTTTTTGCGGTCTACAGATAACTGAAATCCCTTTACCTTTTTACGCTTTGAAATGTTACTTATTCGCTCCTGACCACTCGTCGCTCAAAACTTAAAAGAAAACAAAGACCGATTAAACATAATAAATAAGAACGTCCGTAATTTCCGTCAAAACTCAAAAGTAATATAAGAGATGTCCACAACTTACCACGTTATTATTTTAAATCAGTGGAATTGACAGCGAGAATGCAAATTCTATCAACGTACGAATTTCAAAATCGTTTTATTTCATTGAAAATTCAGTTAAAAATTACGTTACCATAAACAAAACTCGGTTTTCACAGACGCTTGAAGAAAATTGAAAAAATCAATGAAAAAATGTTCGTACCTTTCAACGTGCGTTTCTTCACAGGATATTGTTTGTCACAACAAATCTTAAAATGTCATTCAATTTTTTCTTCTTCATAAACCTTCAACTCTTTTTTTTCAAATTTAATTTTAACTGGTCATTGATCCGCCATTATGGAATCAGGCATGAGTTCGGAACCAACAATGGCTTTGATCGTCAACGGAATGGGTTGTTTATTACACGGAAATTTAAACAAAGTTTTCGTATATTTTATCAAAATTCTCGCAATTTCGAATCGCAAACGGTATTTCTCGGACAAAATAAGAATCTTTATTCTATTTCCATTCTTTTGTTGCTAGTTTCGACTTCCTACGACTAAATGTTAATGACAGAAATAAATTACATTTCACTCAAATAACCAACGATGAATATTCTATACGGAAAGTAAATGTAGTATGGAGCTGATTCGTATCTCAATCTTAAAAGGTGTAACATAAACAGGAACCACAAAAGTAATCGCAATGTCAAAATAGAAACAAAAATACACCAATAACAGAAGGAGAGTAAATGAATATGGAGTGAAGGCACTTAAAAAAAGGAATAAATCAATTTTTGCATCCTGCATTTAACAAAATAAAATTGCTTTACCTGTTTGATCTATCATATCATATCTTGCTGAAGGTTTGCTACAACTTAACAACTCGCCGTTCAACTCTTCAAGAATTACAAATTACGAATCTGGGAATTCTTTTCCTTCTTCGCAAACTCCATTTCCGTAATTTGCTAAATATACATCAATGCAAATAGATTAGATTTAACACTTAATTCAGAAGAATATATTCTGAACATCCTCAACTTACCAGGATATTTATACGCAATAGTTGAATTGATCGACAGAAATCCATTTTCAGTAAACCACTGTTATAAAACTCATTTAATTTTACGAAAAAGACGGTAAACAATTAAGTTGATGTAAATAAAACTTGGTTGCTACAGACTCGTCAACAAAATTCAAATTAAAAAAATTTATATCGTCAAGGGAATGGGTTGTTTATAACATGGAAATTTAGACAAAATTTTCGTACATTTGATCAAAATTCTCGCAATTACGAATCGCAAACGATATACCACGACCAAAATAAGAATTTTAATTCTATTGCCCTTCTTTTAACGCTAGTTTTGACTTCCTACGACTGTTTTTTCTAATTTAGTTTTGCAAAAGAAATGAACAATGCATCGAAAAAAATTAACTTTACGTGTATTTCTTATGCAAACTGTTTTACTCGTCTGGGTTCGAACCGTGGACTTTAGGCAAATAAAAAATAGCACTTTATCATCGCCGAAAAAACTTTTAATGATGCTAAAAGTTAAAACATTGTGCGACATCTAGTTTTCGAGATTACGTGGAATATACATACATACAAACAAACATACAGGCATTTTTATAGATATATAAGATAAGATTATGTTAATCCTGTATGAAAGGAGTCGTAATTAGATTTTATTGCATATTCAATTACGGGAACATCAACTAAATCAAAAATTAGTTTTTTCTCCATAGAAAAATCAGGTCTGAAAGGGTTAAAAAGTGAATCATCTCCACGTTGATTGCTGGCCGTGAGAAATCTATAACTTTTCATTCAGATAAACAATACATAACTCTACCGAAAATGAACCTGACGAAAACGTATCCGCCCTAAATCTTTCGATTCATCGTCACGCGTTGGACCGACTCAACTGATTCCCCACTCTTTTAAATTGCGATGTTCCGGAGAATGACGCTAGGCGGAGTAAAACTTGGAAACTAATTAGGACAGCGGAGGACACTTCGGAACTTTGGAGGAATCATCATCGTGACGCGGAAGGCCTCGAATCATTTTCAAAAAATGCGCCCCATCCACTCCCTCCCCCTTCCGAAAATAGACCGTCGATTCAGTCTTAGTCGGTCGATTCCCCAATGATTTATGCTTTTAGCGCGAGACATTCGAGGCCCCTAATTCCGAGGAGCGGGGAATATAGACGAGGATGAGGACCGAAGACCGCGAAAGCTGTTACGTGGACCATGGGAGAAAGAATGAACCATATTATTATTATTATTGTAAAAAATGCTACAAGTGGACTAATCGTCCGGTGGTAGCTATGATGGTAAATTTACAATAATCAACAACGCACAAGTACTATGAGCAGGGCCGTTTTTAGGTATACGCAGCATACGCGGTCGCGTAGGGCCCCGTTAACTTAGGGGCCCCGCCACTAAAAGGACAAAACATTTCACTAATTAAAATTTTTGTTAAATAAATAAAATTAAAAGCATAATAAATTCAATTTCCGTACCATATTATGATATTTTAACGTTATATTTCGCTAGCCTCACATGTAACGAATTTAAAACGAAGTGGTTATTCAACTGTCATTGGAACGGTGTAATCATTGCACTGCAATGCTATTGTAGAGGGGCAGCCTGGCACTGGGGTTTATAGGGCCCCATACAATTATGTTCCGTAGGGCCCCCAAAATTATAAGAACGGGCCTGACTATGAGTTCCTGATAGATATACTGAGTAGTGGAATATTCTTCAAGTGTTACTTTTGTTCAGAACAAAGAAAACTCGATCATCTACTTTTGTCAGTCTTGCTCATGGCTTTTATGATGCTACTAAGAGTGAGTGATGGTGAATAAAGACACTAATTAAGGTTTCTCGTAATGAAATTTTACGAAAAGTGCAGCCTGTAGCTTAAGTGTACCCATACAGTATTTTACTAACTATTATACGTGTATCGTTCTTTTTTGTTTGTTGTGTTTTGATGTTGTCACTGTTTGTACGCAAAGCAACTAGTTTTCTTGCGCGATATTAAAGGTATCAATAAACGAATTTCTCGCGCATTGGCAAAAAGTGTGAATAATACAATATTATTGTATCAAATTTTAGATAAGACCTTTTTATCAACACTTAGCTGAGACAAAAGCGATATATAAGGATAGACATTGACATTATAAAATCTAATTTATTTAAGATTATTTTTTTCTATTTCAGAAAATACTGATCAGTTTAATAGAAAGATAAATGCTACTATTTCATGAGCACTACAGTAGACCAAGGTTCACTACGTACGAATGTAAGGGAAATGTCGGTATGTCTAGAGCAAGAATGACAGAATGAACGAATGCCAATAACTATTCTTTTACTTAAATCTTTAATAGGAACCAATAAATGAATAATATCAGGAATAAAGTGAATCGATGCACAGCTGAAGAGGAGAAATTGATGGTTAAGGAAATCCTACACGAAGCTCAGTAATGAACTTCTACCACATTATAATTTGTAGGGGATGTAAAAAATAACATTAGAGGTACGGAGAGTGAATAAGATTCACAGGAAGATTCCACGGAAATCCAGGGAAAATAAATAACAGGGATTTCTTAGGTAAAAATATGCAAACCATTTTCTAGATTGAAGAGGGAGTAAGAGAGGATTTAGTAAGTAAAGAATCTCGCGGTAAAGTTAAGCCTTGTATTAAGTCCTCCATATCGCGAAATCATCCAGATGGAACCAAGAGAATCAGGCGGAAGCCACCGGCCGATCTTCCCACAAATATAATGATCTTTGAATTAAGAAAGTGAAATCCGCTGTTAATGATATCCCTTTTGCAACATCGAGATCGAGGAAGAAACGTAGTTTGGAAATTCGGCGAGAGAAAAAAATGATAAGCGAGATATTGTCTTGAGCAAACTCGACGGAAACATTAATCTCCGCGTAAATATACTGGTAATCACCCCTTGATGCCGTTTAGCTGAAAAATAAAGATTTCCTCGAAGATATCTCATTATTTCGGGTGAATAAAAATTAGCACAGAACTTTCCCAGGATTAACGAAATGTATTATTATCAAATATTATCATGGTTCCTGTAGAATATTGATTCCTTTGAATGGATTAGGGAGGGAAGAAATCATTCATGTAAATTAGGAGACGAAACACTTTTTTAGGTGGATTTGATGGGCCATCTTGACATAAATAACAGGCCGGAATGAAGAGCTGTCGTATTCGATATAATGAAAAGTTGGCGTAATTTTTGCATCATGTATGTTTTATTAGGAATTTAATTACATATATGTTTAACTTTTACGTCCTATAAGTAATTTGTTGTATATACTAGACTATACTCATTAATGTATTTATTTCATACGTGTACTTATCGACCGTGGTATTACATACATTGCTATGTTCATTTCCGTAGTTAGCGGGTGTATTATGCATTGGTCCATAAGGATCTCTAAGGTATTCTATAATCACATTTTTCCTAATTTTTCGGGGAGTATCACCAAAATTAAAAGCCAAACATAAAATGAGGATGGGTTGAAGAGGAGACATTTAGCTCAACAAAATTACTTTTATTATCTTTATCATTAAGTAAACTTCACGAGTCGTCGAAACTCAAAACTTAGCGTTTTCATTGATTAAAAAGCTATGATGTAACAGAGTTAAAGTAATTGGTATAGATAATTTTATAGAGCATGTTTCTGTTTCCGATAGCTCTTTAAACAAGAGCTATTATGTGACCTGCCATTGAAATACCCAACCCAAATTGGCGTATGTTACCTTATGTACAACGTTCAGGTCTTTTTTGAATGCTATGCCATTAAGAACGTACGAAGGATATTTTCCGGAACTGTACACATCAGAAGTATAACCAATTGTATAGATTGTCTTTAGGAAACAGAAGAAGACGAATTTGCGATTACAAATTAAGAGAATCGCGTGACAATCGTATCTTCACTAATTCGTAACCTTTCCGGCTCCTTGAATTTCGAAATATAAAGGTTATATCGTTCGATTGCGTACCGATTCGATACTTAAACGAATGCGCCGTCAGATTCCCAAGAGCTAAACCACAGCAGTTATCAACCAAAGCGACTCTGGTTACGGAAATATTTACAAAGAAATATAGGTCACGGAATGACCTCGTGGTTAGGTATCATCTCATGAAGGATCTATGAGTCATGCACGTCAGTATCAATCCTGTGTACGTACGTGCATCGAGTTAAGGTTCACGCAGACATCTCCACGGGGACTGAAGGATATGCTTCTAACAACAACTGACAAAACATTCTATTACAATTTAATACGAATCTTTTACTACGGCCAGAATGCTTGCAAACTCGCTTAATTGCCTCTGTAGCTAAAAGTTTTCTTAGTCGTGTAGAAACGTCAATATCGTATCGGCTCTGCGTCAATGATCGATTAACTAAAGATTCTTTTATCTATATACCTAAAAAATAAAAAAAATCCTCCTACTGAAAATAAGACAGCAATGATACATAGGCTTGGGAATATTACTGAACGTATTTTTCGGCTGACGAAGAGGAGACTATTTTATTTTTAAAGCTATATTTCTATTACATTTTCGTTTATTTACATTATATATATTTATTGTCAAGTTAAATATAAGCAGAACTATTTTCGACGTTGACCAATACGTAAATTTTACTCATGTTTTCGGATACTCGGACAAGGACTAACATACAAAAATTTAGAAAAGAACCAATTCACAATATTTACAGATCAGAAAATAAAGGTGTAGCTTGTAGAATTACAGTGCATATTAAGATTAATCAACTTAAGAGAAATAGCGATTCGGCTGTCGAACAGGATTTCGGAATACGTCATCTTCGTTGACCGTGGCGTAACAGTCATTCATAACTACATCTTTTTTGTTATTCATAATATTTCCCTTGATAAGTCTCGTACGATAAATTTCACTATCGCAGGGTGCATTATATGTCGTAACTTAATTATACCAATAAAATGTCTTCTGAATCAACTGAATCTTACGGCGACCGTGAAGATAGCTTCTAATTTTCTGCGTTTAACGCAATGTTCGATGATATCAGAGTTTATCGAGAAAGTGCTCCAGCTTTCATCAACGAAGGACCGTTGGTATCATTCCGATGATAACAATTAGGAAATTACGATCTGGATGAATGTATTGTATCTGTTTTGTCTTGCACATTTTTACGATTGATACCGTAGTTTTTACCGAGATTGAGGCGCTGTATCGAATTCTCTTTCCAGACTGTAACCTATATATCTTCACATCAATATTTTCTACGAAAAATTATGTTTTACATTAAGACTAAATCATTGGCACTAGGATGGAAGACAATCCTTAAAATTGTTTTAAACACTATCAACTAGAAGATGAACTTACCAATAACGGTCCGGGGATGTCATTTTTGCAGACTTCGTCCAAGGGAACTCCAAATTTGACCCTGAGGAAAGAAAAGAAGGAGGTTAATTTTGAAAACGTTTCAAGCAAACAAATAGATGCACAAACTCACTAATACAAATTACTAATCATACGAATAAGTTTACCAGTAGTATTTCTCATCCATTTGAAATGGGCTAAAATGGATAAAATTATCACAATAACTGATGTATTTATATAACTTATTTAGATGCTAAAAAAAAACAATCTTTTGGAAATTTAAATGAACCATGAAAATAATGCATTAAAATACAGCAATAACTCACAAGGTGACACCTTAATTCACTATTGTAAGTCCTAAACACTAACATTATTTGGAAACTACATAAAACAAGCAATTTATGGATACAACGAGAGTGAAGCAGAGATATGAATAACGAAGTTGACACGTTTCGTGATTATAATCATAACTTTAAATGACAATTATTATGAGTTAGAATATCCTAAAATGTGAATAAAAAATGCCAAGTCCAACCACTTCTCTTCTGGTAGAAACTCTGCGACCATTTTGTAAGTATAAACACCTTGCTTCATCAATATCTTGCGCATACACGTATGCATGCGCTAGCATCTTCCTAACAATAGCAAACGGTTTAATTAACATAAGAATTATCATTGGAACCGAAAAACTGAATGAAAATATCTACCTAATTATCATTGAAAAAAATCTGACGAACGCTGACCGAAGCATGGCTTAAAATATATATGTAATGTTAAGTCCAAAGTATAACTCAATCAATGGTATATCATTACTGATAGCCGAGAATAATGTTAAGGAAGCACTTTGAAAGGTTTAAACGAGTCCAATTGACATAGATAATAAAAACATCTTATCGGTAACTTTCGGGCGCTGATAAATCCCATTAGAGCCGACCAACAATAAAACCAATGGGCCGAATCGTGGAAGATATATAACCATTCAAAATGTAAGATATTGAATAGGGCGGGAATATGAAACACAACGAAGGCTGTAAATAAGCATTCAGATCGTTTCATTCTGAGAGAACCGACGTCGGTGATGCAACGGGAAAAGAAACGTAAAAAGTCCCGCCCGGATTGCTCAAGGCGTAAAACTAAACTGAGACATCAATAGCGGGATCGAACTGACAGGTTCGCGGCCATCATAAAAATTTCACGACGCCACGCGTATAAAAACTATGGGAGTGTCATCCATCGGCTTGTGACGGGATATGGACCAACGACTTCGCCGTGTGAGCCCACGCGTATCGCGTTTCCGTGGAAAAATAGAGGAAAAGTTCGAGAGGATGCGAACGTTCGACGAATGGCTCGGGAGAAAGCGGCGAAACCATACAGAAACATCTGGAAATCTAAGGAATAAGATAAAATCTAAACACATCGTTAAACGCAAATCCGAGGGTCACACCGATTGTGAAAGATATGAAAAAGAGATTTGCTGCGTTTATGCCAAAGGTCCTTCTTTGAAAACAGCTATGATGATTCCTAAATGCGTTCATGGCAGGAATTTCTTCTTGGACAACATCTGATATCCGACAAAATTTGATGACGATGAAAATTAAGATAAACCGAAGCAAAATTTACTAAAATCCTGTCTACCATCTGATGATCCTTTAGCATTATACAAAGACATATATTCACATGGAATTGACTCACTCAAAAGAAACTTCTTTTCTAAATATTTCTTATTACTGATGAAATCTAAGTTGTCTGGCCTTACTTCGTGGAACGACATTAGAAATGATAAACCAACTTGGTAATTTCTGCAATAAAACTTTAATCGACGATCGGTTTCAGTTACAAGCTATTATCAGGTCAATTTATCATTTCTTATTACTTTTTATTTTTTTATCGTTATAATTAATTTAATTTTTATCTAAGATATCCTTGCTGATACGCCACAAGCCTGGCGGCAAGGTTAAACTTAAGTTTGGCATGGTATTATGTCATTAGCAATGAGGTATTTTTCATTAGTACTTATGTTATTAAGCAGTATAATTCAATTTATCTCTTAATATCGTTCGTTAAAATTGAATAAATAACAAAAGCTAACATGTTTTAAATAATATTCTCATAGAGATTTTCGCAATGAATGAAATTCATTTGAACCAAAGGACGATAAGTTGAATAATTTACGCAACTTCTCCCACATTCAATGGATTACAAAAGGATATATAAGTCATTAGCATCCCAACATTGTTTCACGGTAAATTGAAAATTAGATACGATATAACAGCTCAATTCCAAAAAATAAATTAAAATTACATAATAACAATTATTTTTGTTTAATCTAAATTCATATCATGTAAGTCCCCAATCAAATACTATCAATTAAATTAAACCATGCTATGAATCTCCTATATAATTAAAAGAAGACAATGTCATCTGCTCCAAACATTAAAATCATTAGGAAAAGGTAAAAAAGAACACGTGGTTTAACAAAGCGAGAAGACCGGTTTACACTAGTATATAGTCATCATCAGGTGAAGTGGTCAAGCGACTGATTTCAACTAGTATATAGTCATCCTCCGGTGATGACTGTTTAGTAGTTGAAACATGCTGCTACGATTTATTAAACCAAGTGTAATGTTTACTAAAAATTCTTATCTTTTTCCTAGCATGGAATCGAACAGAGTGAAGGCTTCATCCATTGGTCATATCATATTGAGATAAAGTATTGCTACATCACTGATATTAAAGTATATAATAATAAATTAAAAATATATAATATATATCATTGATCTTAAAACCGATGCTATAAATGTTTACTTTACGCCATGAAGACTCATACTTCGTTCAAAAATTGATAGAAAAGAGAGAAGTAGAAAGATGCACGTAGAAGATGACAAAAAACGTCTATAGAAAAGGCAATCAAAGGTCGAGTTCATTCTCTAAACATTCCCTGCTTCAATAATGATTTTACCTTCCAAGAATATTTCTATCCTTCTCCGCCCTCTTTCCACAACAAAATTTTCTTCTCGTGCACTGATAACTCAACACCACATCCTCGTCAAAGGACAACAAAAAAGATGTTTATGCGAGACACGAGATACAGCGACCACATAGCCCAAAAAATAAAAACTTACGACGGAAAAGGTCTTTTTCATGGAAAAATTTCGTCATATAACTCTGTTTTCTAGGCGTCGGCTAACGATTCAAAGAATCCCTTATCTAACAGAAAACTTTAAGTGTCGAGGACAAAGTTATCGAATCCGAAGACACGCTTTATACGGTAAACAAATCGCTGACATGACAGTGTTCTAACTAAATGATACATTGTCCTAAAATAACTAGTATTAGTTTTTGAAACTTTTGTTAATTTTAATATACGATTCATGCCCATGATTTATTGTCTACAAAATTCCTTGAAAACGGCATGTAGATAAACTTAAGGAGGAATGATGAATAAAACTCGTCTTATAATTCCAATGAAAAATTACATTTATAATATTTCAAACTATTTTATTTTTTATGTTTCGTGACATCTTTAAAATGCCAATTTGCTTGCGATTTCTATAGTTTTCTCTAAATGAATGATTGGAATGAGTGCCAAATTATTGATTTAAGAATTTTTTATAGTTCTGCTTTTATAATTTCCGTGTTATAGTTAGCTTTACTTTACATCATTTTGCTTGCATTATCAGTAGGCTTGCGCAGTTTTAAAACGCCCATTCTTTGTGGGTATTTTCCTGCAGTGGTTCTTTATTTCTGAAGTAATTCTTTTACATCTAAAGTGTTACTCTTCATTTCTTATAAGCTTTACCATATTATATTTATTATGATCATTGACAAGAGGTTAGCTGGCAGAAGAGACATTTTAGTCTCAAACTCCTCTAATCCTGACCTTATAAACATGAAATTACGACTATGGCAGTTCAATAAAAATAGGTGGTTGGTGTTGACTGTGAAAATAAAATTTAGTGCTGAATTGAATTAGTTTACTTTTAATACCCAACCTCCACGATGATTCGAACAATACAGTACCATATTGAATCATACATTATCATTAAATTGCAAAGGTTGAAATAAGATAATCTTGAAAGTAAGTTTTTTCGGGAAATTACGAGACAAAAAAGTTCATGCAGAGATGCTCATATAATGAAATTTAAAAAAATAATAACTAAACGCGATAAGATTGAGAAAGTATTTTACTGGGTGATTTACGAACAAACTTACTCGATTATACATAAAATGTGCAATTTTAATTGATACGAGATAAAATACAGTCAATTTTGGTTGTGTGATCTCTGTGAAGCTCGGAGAGTATAAGTGAAGCCAAATATGGTTCCACCAGATTTTGAATTCCTCTACGGCTAGCCATCCAATTCCTTCGATCGATGACTTAGTCCATTTCTAGGAACAACGGCAGTTAAAATTCAGAAAAGATCACCGATTTTTTTCAAGGCATGAGCATCTGCATACAAGAATTCTTTCCACGGAAACGTTTTGCATTTCCCTATTTCTAATTTGGAACGTTATGTCCCAACATTCTAGGAACAAAGAATATTCCATGATACACAAAGACAAGTATTGATGATAAGCATAAGGAACTCTTTCTTCCTTCAGAGAAATCGCATAAGCTATTCTCACAGTCCCAAGAAGGACGGTCAACTAGTCTACATTTACAGATTTCTAACAAGAATGAAGATTGATTCTAGAAAGAAAGGATAACACAAGAGGACTAAGAGTACCATGTCGCATATACCCTCGTTCACTCAAAAATCAGTAAGCTCTCGGAATTATATGAATACGCGAATTACGACTAAAAGTAACTAGCTACTCCGGCTTTGCAATGATTTAACAATAAAGGACATGAGATACAAGATAACTGCATCATGTTTTATCCATCCCAATAAAATTATTTAATTACTGTTTAAGACTTAAGTTATTCCACAAAACAAAAATACTTCGACATTTCGCAAAACACGATTCTGAATATTTCCTACTCATTAGCAAATTGATAAAAATAATCATAAATGCAGGAATTTTTGTATTAAATACATTAAATATGATGAACTGGAAGATTTATAATATTAAACTGTATAAAGAGTTATTTATACAATTATTGTGCTACATTAACGGCTAAATTTCCCTTTAAAGGCAGTTTAGCTCAGTGAGATTTTAGATTTTAGGTAAACTACGATACTTGACTCCTCACTTTGCCTAGTAAGCCTCATTTACTCCTCGAACGAATCGTTTCAAAAATTCATTTTTTCCGCGAAGCATACGCGAAAGCAACCGTTTAGGAAGATAGAGTCAAGGTGCTTGCACCCCCTGCCACACGTCGAAAGGCGGCTTGCAGGGTTCTTACATAGACATAGACTCTTTCTGCAGCCAAAGGTGAAGGGGATTAGGTATCCACTGGGCTAAACATTCCAGAAAAATAAAATTCTGAATACATTACTTGCTTCATAAATTATTCTCAAGTAAAGAAAATGTAAGGCTAACCGGCCTAACAACATCTTACAACTAGATAGTTTACCAACAGAGTATTTTATCATGAACTACGAGACGTAAGATAGTGTAGACCGAATTGCATTTCAAAGATGGAAAATCTCGGGAAAATTTCCAACAGTAAATTCCATTCTTAATTCCTAACATATCATTCCGAGAGATACGAATCTTTTGCAGACTGAGCGACGTGCCAAAGTAAATAGTTGCCTATCGCAACGGCGGTTGCGGAGCCCGTTAAATAAACGAAGTCGAACGTGCGATATTGAAAAAGCGACAATGTATCCTTGTACTCCGCCAAGGCCGCTTCCTCATACTTTCCCAGAATGCTTTTCGAGGCTTTTGGAAGTGTCTCCAGGTGAGAGTACAAAGACCCTTTGTTCATTCGCTAACGTCACATATGAGCAAGAGCATCCCAATCCATTTCCAAATTTCACTGCGAATTTTAGGCAAACGAATATCATGCAGTGTATTTACATATCTCCCCCGCAAGCCGCCAGAGGCGTGCAGAAATGATTATATTAACATATCTACTTAATCAATATCGTTTGCATCTATAATGTGCTGAGGAAAAAACACGGACGTAACTGCCTTATAATGTCAAGCTGGCTTTTAATAAACCTTCACATCATGATGACATTCAAGTGATCAAATTTAAAATTACTTTACGAAAAACTGCTTATTTGCTTGTTGGGTAAAAGCAACGTACGAGAAAATATAGAGATTTATGCTATAGTTACAACTATCATAAATACAGAGTTGTAGGTCATTTATTAACATCATTGGGATCATATTAAATAAAAGATGAAAATTCCACAAAATATTTGCATCTTTTATTTAATGTGATCCCGATTACGGAGTTCCACCAAGTTAAGGCTTCTTCGATTGAAAAATCATTGTATATATGTAATCTGAGATATATAATTATAAACCTCGCCCGGAAATAAAGTTATAAATTATTATTACATAAGAAGTAATAAATGGTTTAATAGAATAGGCATAACAACTCTAAATTTTAACACTCTCATTACATATTTTAGAAGTTTATGTTTAAGAGACAAAAGAATTTAGGCGAATTTATACAATCATCCAAGAACGCCTGAGCAGCCATGATACGATAACGAAGAACTACATATATTTTTCACTTAATTCATTCAACTTGCATATTTAACTAGTTTCAGGAAACTAATATTAGACTAAGCTTACGCTGACATGGGATCCTCGCTAAGTAGCATATGTGCTTCAGTTTTGAACGAAATGCTACATTTGAAAATAAGTTAATTTAGATATTTATATAATAGGCATAGTCTTGCCAGTCCCGCAGAAAAAGGCATTAGCATCTTATAGTAAGAGCGAGGCTTTCACTGATTAAAAACGGAGGATTTTTTTGGGTCAACGAGTAGCCAATTACGTTAGCCAGCGAATACAACAGCAAGATTCCGCACCGCAATCATCTTCCCATACCTTCCACTTTGAAAGCGATGTCTCGACTCATTAAAAGCACCGACGGGAAAACTTTCCTTCTTAAACCCGCAATTATTCATTCTTCGCTCCCGTGAAGAGAAAGGAAGATGAGAAATGAATCGGTAGGCTCGTCATGAGAAATTCTCCCAAGATACCGATTAATTTTAAATTTTACATAATGAATAATTGTAGGCCGTTGTTTGCAAAGGGCGCATAATCATTCGTATAGTGGAATCTTCCTCGCAATTAGGAAGCGAACCGTTTCAATCTGAAAAAGGATCGACTTATCGTTATGCCTCGATGACTATGAAAAATAGAGAATCATCACGAAAATTAGCGATAGAGCTCTGAAACCATGCAAAAATACTGAAGACAACGCAGTCATTCAAATCTAGATAACGACATTTAGAGCCTGACTATTTCATTCGAAATATATCTTATAATAGCGCTATCGCAATAGATGTAACACATATAGATGGTCAAAACATACCGGCAAAATATCCAGAGTTTACGACTTACAGTTCTTCCTTAAGATGTTCCCTAAATTCGAAAAACTTCGTAATCGTATCAAGTGATGCTAATATCTCTAATAATTCTCACTGAAGAATATTTATTTCGTAAAAGAGTGTCTCTCAATGATGAATTCTTAATGTTTATGCGGAAGAATTTTATATAATGATTTTGGCTAACTCTACGTAATATACATACGATTCTAACACCTTTCACCTTGGGAGCAAATATAGAACTACCTAGCTATCTTGATCAACTATGATCAATATAACTGGGACTGCGACATTAAATACAGTAATAAATAAACCAGTATAGGTTTTAAATCGGATTCCTTAAGTTAATGAAACTTTATAAGTGCAAACCTGATTATATAGACGTATCTAAAGCGAGAAAAAATGTCTAAAAGAAACCTTCCTAAGAATAACTTTAAGTATATAAGTTAGCATTTAGTCAAGGTAAGGTAAATTAGTAGTCTACTAAGGTAGCATTAAGTCAAGTTCTCACGGAGTCGAGTACACGACCGACGAACCTACTTATGTGCACGATTACCAAGCTCAATCATGCACGACTCGTGACAAATCGAATAAGGTGAAACACAAGGTACGCGACAGCTACTTGACTTACTCGGTCGAGTGAACTCTGACTTGACTCGCTCAGGGAGGAGTCGTGCACGACTGGCAGTTGCTCGACCGCTGGTTCCTAAATGGTCGATTACACGACTAAAGCTAAAAAGTCTCCTAGTATTTCCATTCGCTGAGATCTCGAGCTCGATTTCCCATCAAAGCTAATATTACCATATGTCAATACAGGAGAAAGCACTACTGGAAAATTCTCCTCCAATATTTAAAGCCAAAGAGTTGCGAAAAGCGACAGCAATTCCCTATTCGCCCTGCTTTCCAAAATGTCGAAACGTTCCCGTTTTCCCCCCTTGATTCCTTTCTTCCGAGATTCCCTTTTTCTGAAAAGTCACACGGAAAAAGATCGAAAAAGAAGGTGTTGTCCGTTCCCACTACTGCCACTCAACGGTGATGAGCTTCTTAGAACTCTTATACACCCTCGCTTCGAATACATAAATCCCGCAATATATGGCCGACCTATGTTTTCCCGTGACATAAAACACAAACATTGGAGATAATTTAACAGTTCTGAAAGGAAATCTTTGAGGGCGGATATCCATCCCAAGGACGGGACCGTATGTTTGCTTTCGTGGACAGGATGTGAGTCAGCGAATCCTCTGGTGTAGTACCAATAATTTCCCATGATTCTCATTCACCTATTCCCCTCGAGAAATTTTTCACCCAAGTTTCCCAAAGAAAGACACTCTTAGCTGACAGAAAGGCGGATCTTAAGCCGCCCCATACACAAACATCCGTGGGCAATATTCTATCCACTACGAATAGAAAACGTCTCCATTTAAATTAAAATTGAGAAATTATTTTCCCCGAAACCTACGAACTTACAGAAGCTCTCTCGTCAGGTACATTAACTTTCTTCACACAGCGTACACAAATACTTTTAATACAAGGCAACGAAGCAAATAAAATCTTCTTCTTTCCACTAGTCTTTTTATATAGCATTTCATTTCATGTATGCCATTTCGTCTCATATACCCAATAGATTATCAGAGGCCAGAAAAAGCTTTTTCACTCATTTCAACTCGCTAAATAATATACTTCATCCATGGAATTTAATGATCAATGGATATTTCCCAAAAGGAATTTGAAATTGGTTCGTACTAACGCATTTAAAAGCTATTAGGTAATCCAATCACGCCAAATTCTGTACATTTACCTTAGCAAATCTCAAAACCATTCAGAAAACGGTTCCGAAATGATAAGATTATATTGACCCAAGTTCGAAGCCAATAAGATCATTTAGATCTTCTACGAGAAAAACACTTTCTTTTTAATCGCCCGCAGAGATTACTTCTTTCGCTGAAATGAATTCTAAGTAGCAAATGTCACATCATACCCAAAAAGAAAATCTTTATGAAATCCCAGTTGGAAAATATTCAATAGGTGAACCAAATTGTGAAAATCCTTCTGTAAAAAGTAAATAATATAACATCCACGAGCAAATCTACCCCGAAAGCCGGCTTTCGGCGAATGACAGAAGATGGAAAACCACGCGCTGGAACTACTTGGCAGCCTTAGCCTTCTCCAAGACAAATTGACTGAAGATGCAATTTGTCAAGTATTTAAAGAAGAGCTGGAAATTTAAACGAATAACAATCATTCCACACCCATTGTATTTTTCACGCCAAAATACAATTTTAACAAATAAATTACGAGATTGAGATTGCTATCGTGATATTACGGCAATAAAAACTTATGGAAAAAATTACTCCCTGATGGATATTTCTATCCCCACCCTCACTGTTAGCCTAGGTGTCAACATTTTCTTTATCATGAAGGGAATACTATCTAGAAAATGATGAAAAGGGATATTTAACACTGTAAACAAACTTGAGAATAAAGGTTGAAACCATGACTTGAAAGGACAAGAGGAAATTTTCCATAACGGATAAATACAGTGAGTAAAGATTTATTTACACAACCTTTATGGACTAACACTTCATACTCCAATGTTTACAAGGATTAGGCGCGTTCTAAGTAGATCCTCTAATATCCTTGATTTTCATACGATTGTTATTCGAAACAATGTGTTTACGTCACCATTATATTTAAAAATGATAAGACAAATATCACTTCTTGAAATTTCAATCAAATCACGTTTACAAGAGTAAAGGCAGATAAAGGAAAAATGCCTTCTCAGTGTTAAGATGGAAACGAGGGAAATAGGCGACAGACACGAGGGAAAAAGGAGATATCTTGCAATATAATGAAGATTACTGAGGAATAAAATTAGTAAAACAGGGAATGCTATAAGAATTATGTCAAGGACCATAACGAAACCAATCTGAGGGTCGTTCGCATCGCTCGAAATGTCAACGAACCGGGACGAAGTAGTCCCGAGTCGAGTGGAATAGTTTTTACAATTTGGAGGCCGAATTTCGCCGATGCGTAATTTCCTTTTCGCGGCGGAAGAAAAAATGGGACTAATTGGATGCAGTGAAAGCGCTTAGAAGTAAATCACCAGATGCGGGATTTCGTGATTATATCTCCTTTCTGGAAGGACAAGCCCTGGGTCATCGCCTTCTTAATTTCGTCTTTGAAGAGGATTCCATCTTCAGGGTCACTGTACCATCCAATGGTAGGTATTGCCACGCTATTAAATTTAAATATAGATGTTTAACTACCTTTACTAATGAATGCTAGATTTCGCCATTTAACTTAAATTCAGCTTTGCTAATAGGAGTTAGATTTAATTCAATCGCGAATTAATGAGTATATAATACTATCATAAGATGATTATGGGGGAAGAAAGCATTAGAAACGAGGCTTTTCCGAAGCTGTTCCCAACCGTTACCTCACAGTGTCTTTGTGATTTTGTTTTCATTTTTTCCCCTTTGTTTAAGTAAATGTTATTTTTTTGTAATTAATGTTTTTTTATTATTCTGTAAATTTATTTATTTATAATTTAATTTTATAATTGCAATGCTATATTGTTATTTTTACTGCGTTTTCGCGTTTTTTTCATCCCCCTTCTCTGAGGGTGTTTCCCCGCAAAGTGGGTCTTTTCTTTGTCAACCTTCAGTAGCGAAGATTTTTTTGTTTCAATTCATAAGTGTACAGATTATGCCGACATACGAGGTTAGGTGGAAGAGAAGCCTACATGTGCTAAACCTCGCCAATGAAGGGTCGCACAAACAAACAATTTTACTAATTAAGCCCGACTGATGGTTGGATCCTGATTCCATCCATCAGCCATTCCATTACCAGCCTTTGAGAGAGGAAGAGGCTTTATAGAGAAGATGAGGAGTGAGTGAGTTTTCCTTGCTTTACTCTCTGGACTGAAATGCAACAAGTGGAAAAAGCCCACGTCGCTGGAGCACAGTGGTCCCACAAATAATATTTTATCAATTTTCAAATTTCTCATACCTAACTAAGCATTTAAATTACAATAACCATGAGCAAAATCGACGCAAGTTTAAAGATAGGTACATATTACTCTATTGTGTTCCCGAAGACAAAGATATAATCACGAATAATTTTTGTTAGCTTTCTTCATCACTTCTATCACTAAGCGGATATACATACAAGGGGAATTGTGGGAGCGGTTACAGCTTCGATTCCGATGCATGCCCAATTGCTCTACTGAGTGATAAATTACAAATAAATTAGTGCTAATGATACGCTCGCGGAAGACTGGTTGGCGTCAGAGAGGCCATCCGATAGTTAAATTAGTGCCAAAACACAAAAATTTATCAACATCACTGGTCGTCACAACCACCATTATCCGTTGACCCCAAAATTGACAGTATGGAGGCTGCGAACCTTTAATAAATATTATGTAACTCTTATTTTGATATAGTTATAACTACTAGTGCCATGATAGCCAGCGCAATCGGCGGCTAATGCCAGCGTGTATACATATGTGGTATGATAACAGATCAATGATTATGACATATTGATTCTTGTTCTTAGTGTTATTACCAAGATTACGAAGATGATACTGTCTGTTGTTGGCTTTCCTAGAGAAGCTTTTAAATTTTTCTCTCCCGATTACATCATGGATATTCGCGGACAGACTGCTAACAACATAAGGTAAATTTTTACTCCCGGGTACGTGAAGTTCGAATTTTAAGCGTGGAAAATTACACTGGTTAGCGAAAAACGAGAATTAGGGAATTAATTCCTTTACCTTTATTTTCCTCTAGCGTAAAAGATAGAAAAGACAAATTAAAGTCCACGCCTAACGTTAAACGTCAATCAAACGAATACGTCTAACATCAAACATTATAAACGTTTACGTCTAACCTTAAAAGCCAATTACATGTACACGAATTTCGTGTAAGGTCCATTATACGTTTACGCTTAACCTGAAACATCAATTAAACCTTTACGTTTAACGTTAAACTTCAATTACAAGTTCCCATTTGTTAAACGTCTATTTAACTTTTTCGTCTGAAGTAAATGTGAATTACGCACAACGTTAAATGTCAATTACAATTTCATATCTTTTGTTAAACGTCAATTACATGTCCACGAATTCCGTTAAACGTCCATGAAACGTTTAGGCTTAACCATTAACGTCAATTAAACGTTTACGTTAACGTACGTTAGAATTTCAGATACGAGTAAAACAGTTACCTCGAGTGGTACTAATCTAACATGTTTACACAAAAAGCTGACCCCAATGAACTTGTCTCTAACGTTGATTATTCACTTCCTACATCTGAATCGAAGCCATATCTGGATCGACCTTGCTCGGGAGGGTAATCACATTGTCACGACAGGAGAATAGGATCCCGGTAACGGCATTTTGACACGCGACGTCGACTCTACTAGGTCCACGGTGAGATTGCCCCGCGGAGCGGGTCTCCTCCCAAACTTGACAGCGGACGCATTTTTCGCGTGCGAAAATTCGAGCGAGTGGGAGTGATGGCTTCCTCGGAGAACGGGGACAAAACAGCGGCGCTCTACTTGTCCAAACGGTCAATGCACCGCCGTAATGAGGAAGTGTATAAATGTCAAAGGAAACGGAGGACTCGCCCGCATCGGCGGATGACCATAAATCACGAGGTAAATAAAGCGGAAATGTCTACGGGGCAATTATGAATTGTAGAATGAGGGACTGGGTAGCGAAATTTAATGATGCGGACAAACCTCGAGGTGCCTCACATTCGGTTAATTAGAATGATTCGAAAGTTCGAATACTGTCATTCCAATAGTTTTAGCTCATTCTGACTGTCTGACTGTTATGTCTATGTATATGTTATGTATATGTAACTGGAGACTGGATAACTAAACTGGTACTAAACTAATACTACAACTACTTAATTGGTACAAACCACAAGGTGCCTTATATTCGATTAATTAATAAGACTCGAAAGCTTGAATAGTGACATTTCAATAGTTGTAGCTCTTTCTGATTACATCCCAAAATAATAACCCACCTTTTCTGCAAACGAAATACTGATACTAAACTGGCACTTAATTAATACTACTACTACTACTTAACTGGTACGAACCTAAAGGTGCCACACATTCAGTTAATTAGAAAGACTCAAAAGCTCTAATAAAGTGTCACTACAATAGTTGTAGCTCTTTCTGATTCTCAACAACAATATTAACCTGACAGTTCTGCAAACGAAATACTACTACTAAACAAGTAGTATAGCAATACTGCTATTACTTAACCGGTTACAAGAATAAAATATGTATCTAATCCACGAAAATTTGATCAAACGCGATCTACGTTTCCAAAGGTGGCATTGCTTTAGTGCATTTCTTTGCTTAAAGATTATGCAACGTATCTAAACCTAGGTCACCTTGGTTACATCCTTGTGGATCGTATAAACAAATCATTCTTGTAACAAGTTTCTGTTACTAAGATTCTCCACCAAACGAAGGACGAAAACGTCAAGCCTGCAAACTTTCGACAAATGAGTATTTTTCTGGCTCCGCAAACGTATCTGTTTAGTAGATGCTAGCGAATATACACGGGTACAAAAATAAAAGAAAAAGAAATATTAAAATATAGAACATCAAAAAACTTCTTTTACTAGTTCAAGCGATTAAAGCGAATTCAGAAATGCATTTTACAATTTGGGACCTTGAGAGTAACTACTGAATGAAATAATGTCGTTGACCGAATAAAAGTGCCGAAAAAAGAAAAATCTATTAAGCATAAGTAAGATATCGTAGTGAATTCTACTAATATAAAAATTCGCTTCAGCATTCGTCCAAAATGATATATTACGGTAATAAATATCAATAGCAATGTGATTGAAAGGTTGGAAATAGCGGAGAAATAAATTGCTTTATCTGCAGTTAATTCTCTAATAATGCAATAATCTACCGTCCAGTCAAGATAGCAAAGATTTATTTGAAGACTCTCAAACATACTTGTTCTAAACTGTTCTTTGTCATGGAATTTATTGAGTTACTCCGTGTTCCCAATTCACATGATCTACGAAGTATCAGCTGCATGAAGATTTGACGTTTAAACGTAAAGCTGCGTAGAGCATAAGAAAATTTGAATACAACTTCAGGATCACTTCATCGTTTGTGTCAATTGATTTATCCGAAACGGATGTCAAAGCATAAGGATTCAATTGCACACATGAGGGTTAATATATTAATGGGGCGTAAAAATGTCATTAAACATGTCAATGTCAAAAAACAGTAAATCATTCATAATTCATATTTGATAATTAAGCACATATGTAAACGAATTCAAAGAGCCGTTAAAAATTTCTTCAGAGGCATTTGCCGAAAGAGATTTAGGAGCTCGTAAAAATTGTTACGTGCGTACTTTTACTAAAAATTATGAATTACTACGACCAATCAACACAATTTAACCTGCGCGAACTTCATATTATACTCTGCTACAAATATACAAAGTACATTATGTGAACTGCTCCAATTCGTAACGATCTATACTAGCTACAAAAGAATGAAGTGTAACATTCGAATGCATCAAACTTAACATCGGTGTAAATATAATACGTATTCTATAACCCTTAAATGCACCACACTTAAGTTTACATAGGTGGCGTCGTTAATATTGAAAGCTCATTGTCAGCGGCCACGGAGAGGCGATCGCTGGGAGATGAATAAATAAAGAGACATCCATTCCACTTTCGAAGGAC
The DNA here is from genome assembly GCA_947579665.1 of Sympetrum striolatum. Lineage (NCBI taxonomy): Eukaryota > Metazoa > Arthropoda > Insecta > Odonata > Libellulidae > Sympetrum > Sympetrum striolatum. The sequence goes on from OX388349.1 coordinate 58,989,320, forward strand.
CTATAATATTCCACATCCGGTTTATTTATCCGCATCGAATATAGACAGCTCCACCCGCCACCAGATGGCTGCAGTGACGCAAATACTGTTCCAACCACTGCGATATGACCACTCCGATGTCAACACAAACATGTTCAAATACCACTCGCTACGTTGGTGGCGGTATCAATTCCGGTGGAGCAGTACCCTAATCGTTTACTTGGAATAACAGGAAGTTAATGTTCGTTCTCGTGAGCCAAGACATTGTTTCTATCAACCCCTCTGTTGACAACCACGTCTAACAGAAAAGCCTTCCATGATACGCATTTATAAATGATTTGTATCTTGTACATTTGTAGTAGTATATTTGTCATTTTATATGTAAGTTAATAATAAAGAAGTGCACCAGGTTCAAGCATTCCTTTTCAGATTGCGTACTAAAATTTAGATACTTCTTTCAGATAATCTTGAAAACCTTTCCTTTAAAACAATTTAAACAAAATTTTAATATCTATTATTAAAGTGACGATAAACAACTCCTTTGTTACCGTAATTGTTTTGTCTGATATTATTACTTTAGTCTTCTTGTCTTTATATTTCAATTCATCTCATTTCGTCACTAAATTTTCTTTATCTATCTGTAGGATTCGTAGCTTCTTCACACACCCCTTCTTGTGGGTGTTTTCCTGTAGTGGGATTTTTTTCCTAAGCTCTTAACTTAGGTCTTTAAAATGCACAAAGTAGTCTCCTACAGTGTACTTTTTCAAGCTATCTCTTTCTTAAAATTTATATGACGAAGGGTTGGATGTAAGAAGAGACTTTGTAGCCTCAATCTCGCCTTAAATAAAGTCCTTCATTATTATTATTTTGTACGATTTACATATAAGCAAAATACGCCTGGAGAGTAAGATTTATTTTCCCCTGCAACAACTGACGTTATCACTTCCAGCTGTTGCGTCTTTGGCTATTATAAATGGTTATCTGACTTCAGTTTCCACATGGCAATTGAGAGATTGTAGCCTGCAATTCTACGGGATTCTTGAAAATTCAGGCTTATTCTTTCTATGGCTGGTATAACTTTTGTGCATTCTAGGTCAAGTTGTGTGTTGCTGCTAGTTTTGGCAATTTATTAATGAAGTGGCTTAACTCTCCGTAGGTTTTCAATGGAGAAGGCAGAAGTTATGACTATTAAAGTATTCCTATATAAAAGGAAGATAAAATATGACTTTTCCAACTTTGGCATCGTTCTTTATTTTAAATTTGAAACAACCCATTTCATTGCCCTACGACGAACTACAACTGCTAAATAGTATTACAATGCTAACTTTAAATTTTTATAAGTATGTGAATATGGTAGACAATAGAAAAGCTGTAGAATATGCGAAGCGTCGGTGGAAAGTAGTAAAAAAAGGTAAGTCTGGTCAAGCAACCCAACGACAGTTAATCGAGGTAGACCATATACTGGAGAATAAATCATACCATGGACAATTTCGTGAACGCAAACATTCGCGAGCATTCGCCAATACAATTGCCTCGATAACGCAGCCCACAAACCAGCGATAAAGTTTTCGTTAGGGGAAATATCCAAAACTAGCGTCACTCGTTAGTCGACGAACTTCTCTATTTCAAAGAATAACGCTAAATTTCCCAGGTAGGCTGTCAAGCAACACGACGAAACGGAAAATAACCAGAATGAATGCTTATTGGCATTTACAAGTTGGCACTTATCATCAAAACCACTCGCGATCCTTGAAAACGTTACTCTGATTCCATTTCCTCGTTCTACTGCGTTTATTCTAGCGCCTTATCTAGACCAAATAGTTAACTGAAACCACAATCATTTTTCTGGAACTATCTTTCGATTTACCGAGAACAGCATCATGGATGACCACATCCGGGGAAGATACCTCTATCAGCCCCAACTACTAGACACTCCGGAGTTGGTCAAACCTACGCATCCTAGTTACAGCACCGTTACTACAGCGAGTGGTGTGTTGTAATCGTGTCGTAGACAGCAATCGAATCGGAATGGCTTTCCCATCGATGTTTACGTTCGAATGTCGCGAATGTCACACGTGACAAAGGAAACTCACCAACCGCGTCACTCTTCCATTAGCACTTCTCCATAGACGAAAGCCACTTTTTCCTCTTTTGCGTTCTTTTCTACGTTTCAGAGTTCGTCGCTCTCTTGTCAGGAGTACAAATAAGTCGATTGTGGATTTGTAGAGTTAGTGACGTATGTAGAAACAGTATCTTACTTAAACAAGATTACGATACACGGGAATAGGTAAACTATTTTAATTGAAAATTTCGTGCTAATAGATTCTTAACTGCCTTCGTCACATTGGAACAAATATCAGGCTAAAATTTGTATATTTTATAACAGCAGTAAGCCATTAATTAATATACAGAGAGTGTGCCGATTCACTTTGATTACATAGACTACTGACAGCTCGTAAATGCCACTTATACACTCCTCGATCACTACAAATTCATTCATAGGGCAACTATTATGTTTATACCCTAATTAAGGGTAATTTTAATGTGTTAATTAGTAATTACAATTCATCAGTTTATTATTAATTGGGTAATATTTGTATTTTGGCAGTGGCGTGGATGGTGCATGCACTATTGTAGTCATTGACGCTGTATTGCTTGAAGTAGAATTGAATGCATTGTCGTGTCATTGTGTAGGGTATTTAAAATTGTCTTATAATTGCTACCAAAGGACTATAACTCCAATTGTAACATATGAATCGTAATGAAAAAAAATTTAAATCCTCCATAAGCTGTCGGCAGGTCCAATCAAAGTTACGCTGTGTCAGTCCAAATAACCCCGAGCGTCACAGAGAAAAGATGCCTTCAAGGAAAATTCGATACGTGCTTCAATCATAATAACCAGGAGTCCAAGAATAATCATCCTTCTTACTAAATAAAAATTCATTCTTCGGAGGTAGAATAAGATGCATAAGTGAATCCCACTGAAATATTTATCGAGTACCGAGTCTAAACATAACACTAACATCTTCGTCGTCCACAAAATTCTTTAGCAACACCTTCGCGGACGCATCGCTGCATCTGTACATGGTAAATGCAGAATTCGACAATGTACTTTATAACTGAGGCATGAGAAGCTCGCTCTCTACAGAGGTTAAATAGACTTTAATCGAGTTTTTCAACGAGACGAAATATGTATGATTTCCACCATTCTGTATATTTTTTGCGAACAGCATAATCTCTTGGTGAGTTGACACAAATGAAATCGCGTCCTCAAGATTTCGCTGAAACGTTATTGGTTTCCTAATGACGTTCGTCAAATCCGACGTGGGACTTCTTTGCCCTGTTTTCCAAATCTCGATATCCTTCGCTTTGTCTCTTGCGAAATATCAAAAGCTATCACGCGAAAGCTTTGAAAGATTCACAGATTTTCTTAAGCTACAGCGATCACGACAGTCCCGTGGGCAGCATCGACGACTTTAAATAACTCTTTATGGCGCGGAGCAACTATAAAGAGTGACAATCAAATGAAAAGAATTCCCTCAGAACTAATGGAGGATATACGTTAACAATAAATAGTAAATGTTTTTAAATTATATGGGGAAAACAGGACTGGTGGCTCCTAAACTAAATATAGCTGTCTATCTCTTACAATATAACTTGAAATTGTCTTTAGAAGTTTATCGATCAAATATTAAAATATAAATTATAAAGAATGTGACTACTCAGAAAAAAGAAAAGGAGAGAAAATATTAATGTTAAAATTCTGCTATTATATGCAAATGGGCTTCTTTTATTATAAAAAAATTAAAATTTTAATATATCGGGTCACTTAGTCTAACAAACCTTCCCAAAAGAGAAATTTAAGCTCACTTGCTCCATCTTGCAAAACAGGACGACGTTTGAGCTTAAACTTATATTTTAACATTTTTCATTTCCTTTGAAACCCATAAAAGATTTAGTGGAGCTAATAGAACAACAAAAATATTAAAATACCCAAAAAATCACCATTCGTGAAATCTTGTACGTAGCGCATTGCACTGCCTTGTCTGTCAATACATCGACCGTTTTGAAAACCATATGGCAATCGAAGTCGTAGAATTCCTCATGGAATCGACGTCGTTACACGACGGTACCTTCCATCAGATAATCATTCAATCAAACCCGTCCAGGTATAGAGATTCCGTTCCCATTTAGTTCCCCGGAGAGCTAAAGCCATACCTAGTTATTCGCAGCGATTACCCCAACAAGAAAATCTCATAAAAATTCTTTAGGACACCATTGACCAATCAAGAAAAATAAGCGCGGAATAGAGTAAGTTCACTTTCCACGCTCTAAATCCACGAAAAATTTAGGTCCGAGGAGAGCTAAAGCCAAACCTAGGCATTCGCAGCTATTACCCCAAGGAGAAAATCGCATAAAAATTCTTTGGGACGCCAATGACCAATCAAGAAAATATCAGCGCCGACAAGAGAGAGTTTACTTTCCACGCTCAAATTCCACGAAAAATCCGTCTCGAAGTCCACTACGATACGCTTCGACCCTGTTTCTGCCATACTCTGACGAATGGAATGTTTTCATTTGTCATTTGGTACAGAATAGAGAAAAATGTATCCTTCATTCCATAGCTGTGATGAAAGGAAAATTAACGAGGTATGAATTAATAAAAATTCACAGTATATCAAGAATCACTTTTTCATCTCTATTATAATCATAAAACCACAATGGGGCTCTATGGAAAATATCCCTCGACGAAGTAGGAGGACCATAAGTATACATAGAAGTATAAGTCACAGCTACTTCCGTTCTCGATAAAAATTGAGACAATTCGAAAAATATCATGCATAAATTGTTCCTGCGATCATATCCTGATGAATGGAATAACTTTCATTTAGCCTTTGTTAAACAATGGAAAAATATGTATGGTTCATTTAATTTCGTCACATCTTGTTCATGGTTGTCATGGTATAAAAGATATTGAGGTATGAGTGGATGATTTCACCGATTAACGTCTCTTCTTACAGACTGACAAGAAAAGTACTACTTTTAAGAGTCATTGTGCTTTTCCAAGACTTTTTTCAAGTCCGTTTTTCCTTGGGAATTATTATATTTTTTACGTGAAGCTAGTGGCAAAATTATAACGGCCTTCTAGTGTTTTAAGTTTAACTTGAACTTAATTTCTAAAATTTATTTACTTTATATAATTTTCTTTGCCTTGAAGAAGGTAATTAAATCCCAGATATATCTAAATTTCATATCCCCGTTCAGGATTCCAGTATGTTTGTTTTTTATGAGCTTTTTACTTTTAATACTTTATGATGTTGCCAATAATTGACTGTGTATTGGGTAATGATGTGGTGAGAAAATTACAGTGGCATTATTATTTTTAATCATGATTGGGTTATAAAAATTTTTCCCGCAAAAGGAATTTTCCACGTAATTTCATGGGAGGGTTACAACAGATATTAAATTGAAGTAAACAGATAGTAAATTGGAATATCAGAGAATGGGCCCTAATGAAAAAAATCTTATGAAGATATGAAGTGGTTCAGTGAGTTGTAGAAGCTCATCCGTCATCAGTCGTTATTTAAAACTCTCTTATATACACCACTCTTTTTTAGTTGCTTTATCCCACCGTAATTACAATCTTTACTCTTACCATTGCTAGTGGGTGATTTTTTCCTGCTACCATACTCTGATGGATGGAATATTTTTATTTGCCAAGGGGTACAGGATATAGAAAAATGTATCTTTCATCTTCTTTTGTCCCAGTCTTGATCATAGCTGTGATTAAATGAAAACTACCGAGGTGTAAGTGAATAATTGCACTAATTAAGGTTTCTCCTTATGGAATGCCAAGAAAAGTGTTATTTGTAGAGTTATTGTGCTTCACCTGCGTGGACATGTTCCGCTTATAGAGTTCTGGCTCAGAAAGGAAATCAAAGGACTACCTCACCCCTCATTGTGCCTAGTAAACCTCATTCCTCTCTGCACTCTGTAAGTAACTTATGTCAGAGGTGGTGAGGCACCAACTGGCCTTCGGACTGAATACTTTACAGACATATACTTGAGTGTAAGCCGACCCGAATATACGCCGAGGCTCCTAATTTTATAACAAAAACTGGAAAACTATTAACTATTGCTATGAAAGAAGAGAGACGCACGCTCTTAGTAGCTTATTCCAAAGAGGTTGAGGCACGAACCTGCCTTCGGGGTGAATACTTCACAGACAGACGCCTCACCCCTACGCCCGGAGAATATGATCGAACAAGGGATTTTTCGCCATCGAAGCCCGGAGGGTACGTACGCGACGGAGCAGAAGGCGCTACGGCGGGAGGAAAGATAATTCCATCACCTACCGAAAGTGTTAGGCAACCGACGACGCGGAGCAGGTGTAAAAGTAACGTGTAACGGCTGGGTGCATGCTGGGCCTAGAGGGATGGGAAAAGGGAAAGAGCTGGGTCATAGGGGGAGAGGGAGGAAAGCACAAGAGGGATGAAGACTAGGGAAGGGGATGGAGAGATAATCCAATCCAAGATCCCATACTCCACCCCACGAGATACAGGCGCCGCCCGCCGCAACAGACTTTCACGCGTCCGAGAGGCAGCAGTCTTAGGCAACTGCCTTACGAGGTTATTACATGGATTTGTGAAACGGCGATGGCACCTTTTACCCAGTCAGTGTGGTGCGAAAGAAGAAATACTCGGAACCACACAGTTGGTAATTGGAGATTTCAACGCCGGAAAACACCTCTGACTACCCTTGTATCCTCTTCTTATTACGCTTAGTCTGTTAATATCCTGTACATAATAATGGATCTAACGATCATCATATCTTAAGAATCCAATGAATCGACAACCTACTTTTTAACTTTACGATTTGATTATTTGTTACATTATAATGCAAAAATAGCTGACTGTGAATCGAATGTTCATACTACTGACTAAAGAAACGTATCTTCAGCATGTTATGACAAAAACGTTATGACAAAAACGTTATGTTATATTAAGAATATTATGTTCTGTCATTTATTTATCAGTACATACTTATCGAAAATGTCATTATCTTTTATACTATAATATCTCTCTTTCTTTCAATCTTTCCTAAACATTTCGTAGGTTTTTCATACACCCCTTCACCTTTGTGGGCGTTTTCCTGCGGTGGACATTTTTTCTGAAATTAAAATAAACAAATTTTTCATTTGCTCTAACAAAACCATTCGTGTTTCCATATTTCCTCTATATTTCTACATTTCTCGTAAAAATCTATATAATAACTGTTTATTTTACTTTTTTGTGAATATAACAAGGATTGAATGGAAGATGGGACCTCCTAATCTCCAAGTTAACATCATCATTCTGATAAAAAAATTAAAACCACACATAAAACAAAACTGTGATTAAATGAATTCCATATAACTACTGACATACCACTTTTTGGAAGATACGAAGTAATGGAGTAGAGATACCACGGCTAATATAAATAATTCATTCCGAAACCACATTCTTCATCCAAGTCTACACAGTCCGAAAAATAGCATCCCATATCCTCAAATCATTCAATACACAAAATTCTTAAGATAAAAACACCGCGCCCATTTGACAAGAAAAAAGTGCACTAAATCGATCATCACTGTTCTTCTACAAGAGAATTTCGATTAAATAATTTGTTCGCTGAGTTAGAAGAGAGAGAAATATTGTTCGTTTCCGAAAATAATCATTAAGTTACTTAAAGATTGTCTCTGCTGAATTTTCCCTAAATGTATCCATAAAATAAATATTTTTATATTTTTAACGTCTGTTTATCGTTGGGCATTCTATACATACGTAAGTGTTCTACCATTCGGTAGGTCGAGGTGCAACTAAAACGCTTGTTCAACTTTTTGGCATATTATCCCACTTTTTATGTCATCTTACAGCTTGTTCTTGTCTTCCCTGCTTATTCCCTTGTGTTCTATCCTTAATTACATTTCATAGCAGACCCTCCCATTTCAGAACCAGAGTGGTGAAATTTACACGAATTTCTTATGCAATGAAAGTGAAATATAAAAATAATTGCACTTAAAAAAACGGACAGCTTTATTTTAAGAGTTTGGTGACTATTTAGCTGCCGTTCACTAAAAACTTCACACCGTTTTCCAAACAAGGTCTACTTCTATGGAAACGTTGGCTGGGATGCGATGTTTCGCGACCGATTCAGAACGCGACATTCAAACTAGCATGTAACACTTACAAAAAGATTCGCGTGCCTTTTGCGCTCTCGCGTGAGTAATGCAGATGACGCAGAAAATGCTATTACACAGCTCTCTCGTGATTAACCTACCAGCACATAGCAGACAAACAAACTTCATAACAAAGAAAAATAGCTGATTCCAACCCAAGGTTCAACATCTTCGATTGCGCTCCCGTAGATGGGTGTGGCGAATTTCGTAATACGCGTGTTTCTGAAAGTATAGCAATCGCAGCAAAAGATAACGAAATCTTTTTCATGTGTTATCACGTTAAATATTCGATGAAAATTAAGCACGTACATCTGACAAAGATTCCGGGTAATTTCGGTGTTTCGCAGATACTGTAAATAAAACTAACCACGTAAGCTTCCTAATTATGATTAGACAGGAAGTTAGCAAAGAAAAATATTCGTAAGTTTCACAACATATCGTAAATATATGTAGGCATTGCGTAAGACTGGTATGAATGTAGTTTAGGAGTTGATTCCCGATAGCCTGAAAGATAAATACAATCATTACTCATTAAAACTATCCGATCCTGTATAATTTTAGGGAGTACATTGGAAATTAGCTCCTGATAAAATGCACTACATTATTCTTATAGGAAGAAGGGGTGATCAAATGAGTTATAAATTCATATTTAACGATGCCAAAACTTTAAGATAATATATTCCGTATTTACATTTTCTAAATTCTCCTTAATCTTAGGTTTCGAAAACTCTCCTTCGTTATTAACATTTTATCACGAGGATAAATCTCCATAGATATTTAGCAGCAGTATAGGTGATCATTAATAATTATAGTTAATTATATTAAAAGTAGTAGTTAATAATATTCTATAACTATAACTGTATTTCCAACATTAGAATTAGAGATAACTATGTATAGATTCTTCCACCTTGTTATCTATCATGGCGATAGTAACTAAATCTTTCTAAGATTAACTTTCTTTAATACGCACCACACATACCATAAGACAACATTAGAAATTTATAGAATAGAACATTATACCATTAGAAAACATTCAGTAATAATTCAGGAATAACGAAAAACTCTGTAACTGAGACAAAATTCAAGTTCTTTTGCTAAACAGGAAATGCTCTAAAGTAATCACACACAGCAAAGCGAATGGATTCAAAGATGAAAGATCTGGGTGAGAATCCCAGGCATACAAGACTTCTCAATTCCTTCTGCCCCTTTAAGACAATCTTCATATTCACCAGTTTCTTCCATGGTTCGTCAATCAGCATCGAAACTCAAGAAAGCACGGTACGCTGATCGCAAGGCCATTGAAAATTTCGTTCCAGCAGAGGGTATCAAATTATGCAAAGAAGCGTCCATATAACATGTTTGCTTTTACGAATCCCGTTTATCATTCACTGGATCTGTACGCCACAGTAATCAAATTTCTTGTGCCTAGTAGGTTTTGCTTTAGCATGGTATTTGGAAGGAATTAATTTGTAAAGCGATTCGTATACTTTAAATCTCCGAGGATGAGGAAAAGTAAATCTTACCTAAGCTACACTATTTCCATTGAGTATGAACACATGTTACAGGAGGTGAATGAACATCCACGAATATATAAATGTAAATACATACACACAACCTAAAATTGAAATGCTTCAATGATACTTGATGGTATTCCATCATAAAAAACAATTTATTTTACCAAAAATCTTGCTGTAAAGTACAAGCTTTTTATATTATTATACACGATTTTTGGTACCGTAAATTGTTTTGTACACGACACATGTTCTACGATCTAATATTTAAAAAATTCAATCTTCGGAATGCTTTTGTCCATAGCTTACGATTTAAGTTATGTCATAAAATTAATTTAAGTAATAAAATGAGAACTCGCTAGACGAGGAATTACTAGCAATCTAATTATAGACGCCTTCAATGCCTTATTCAACCTTCAGTAACCTAAATCGAAACAAATCTACAGCAGAAATGGCTTTTGAATTGAAAAGTTCAATTACAAAACGCATAAATGTGTTCATGTTTTCCTTAGTAATTGATCAAAAAGAATAAGAGAAATTACATTTATTTCTTTCGTGCATGAAAATTGACCCAATTTATTCCTTCACGGAGACTCGCTAAAATATCAACTTCTCGATTCAGTGCTTTCAAAAATAACACCTAAATAATAAATAGAATAATACGGAAGAGCTTCCTTAACTCAGTCACTCAGAAATATTACAATTATAATTGTGGCATTACTCGTCTATGTCCAAAGATAATTCATGCTCGAAAAGCTGCTTTAATTATTTTGCGTTAATTACCAAGTCGTAATAAAACTGAGCGAACAGCGTCGTAGACGTACGCAGTTGACGCAATGAGAAACTTGAGAGAAGGAACACCGCAAGCCGGCGAGAGACTGGCTTGCGACCTAATTAGAAGCCAATACGCAAGCATAACCAATAATTCTACGTTCTCAATTAAACGCTTTTAAAAAGCAAGTGTTCGCAGGTGGCATGATGTAACTCATTGGCTGGCATATCGAATTCAGTTTTTCATATATACTCGTATACCAATCAACATTAACGACTTGTTTCCTTATCCAAAACTACCTATTACAATTAAAAATAACTCGCAACGTAAGATATATTTTGAATGGAGAACGCTTCGTCGGAGGTAAGATATTTATTATTTTGTATACATTTCTGCAATTTGAAACATGCTCTAGGAGGCAACCGTACGTAAAGTCCACGACATCACAAACAAAACACAAAAATTAGCAAATGAATGGCTTGCATATCAAAATGGTGCAAAACCATTCCCTAAAATACTGGATATCTAGTTTATCAGGCCAATGATGTGATCAAAATGTTAATTATAAATTTACGAAGTATACATTCATTTAATTCGAATATAATACATACAGAATTTTTAGCATTGACAGCGTCTTTCGAGTTTGGTGAAAAAAAAACAATATTTCGGGCGTATCAGTTCCGGAAGGCAAGTTTCACTACTAATAGGTTCACTATCCCTGTAAAAAATCAAAGGAGTAAAGCCCGTAGCTCTATTACCAATGCTAACAACCTAGTAACCAATTCTCAACCGATTCTTTCTCAATCTAGTATAGCAAGATTTAAAAAAAATCACATCCTGAATCTTCGATAGCTGCAAAGGATGAAGAAAATACTAAAGGAAGTCTACTTTTAGAAGAGGAAAATCGTAATCTTATAGTTCGTTTTAAATTCAATTTGGAAAGAGAAAACACACATTGTTTACATTTCAGAACTGTATTTGTGGAATTCACATAGAGTACGAAGTTAGAGGAAACTATTACGCATGTAAAATAAAGCTAAAGCTAACTAGGAGAGAGAGGCCTTCCATACAGTAGCCTCAAATACACCTAAAACCAGTCAATTCACTATCATTCAACAGGTTGAACCACCCAACATTTGAGCTATCTTTAAATATTGGGAAATATCTTCATTCTCTATGATATAAATTTTCATTGACGACTCCTTTTCTGACAGCCCATTCTTTACTAAGAATTACTTCAGAACCAAAATTGAAGCTAAAATATAGAATCGCTTCCAACGCACAATGTGTATGAGCAAGTACAGTAAACTTTCCGACGAAACACACAACTGTAATCCTGTTTTTCTTTACGTCATGCTAAGTAAATTTCCTCTCTGCGTAGAACAAGAGAGTCTGAAGATAAAGGTATATTCATGTTTATTCAGAGAGCGATAACATTCCACAGACCTCCCGAATTCCAGACCCTCGTAAGTATTTCTAAGGTAAGAAAACAAATTACTACGGGGTCTTCTGTTTCTTCCGGAAACAATAATATTTTGGCAATAATTTGCAAGTAAAGGCCTTCCTCCCTAACCACTGGACCATTCCATCGATAAATCCTATTAGAGCTAAAATCCTTGATGCGCGAACCTTCTAATTCTTAAATACTCAGGAAGGATTTTTTCTTATGAAATCTCTATTCACTGTAAGAAAGACTATTATTAACAATTTTAAGTTTAAGATGCTGCGACAGTTTAAATCATTTCGCACATGGCTACTACCGAGAATCGAACCCGGAATCGTTTCCGCCTAACCCGAGCGGCTATTGTATTATATTATTTGTAACATCCAAGTTATACAAAGCTTTTCTTTACAAAAAATGTCTAATTTCATATAATTGTTAAGAATGGCCTGTATACATATATACTTGTTTTATCCTACTTGTGTCTTTATTTTCAATCGATGTATCTATGATATTAGATTAGCATTTGCATTATCAGTCATTTTATGTGGTTCTTAAACATAATTCAAATTGATAGCCGGACAAGATTGTATCATCTTTCGGCTATCACATGAATACTATATGCCTATATGTCAAATTTATAAATATTGTAAATTTAAATGGTTGATGTATCTAAAATAAATAAATACAAATACACATCCTAGCTTGTACTAGTGTAGGTTTTCTCAGACTTTCATCATCCCCCTTACTTGTGGGTGTTTTCCTGCGATGGATCTTTTCACTAATATATTACCTTACAATTACCTATTACAATAGGTTTTTAATAGACTTCTTTAAAAGTATCCCTCTCAACCTATAAGCAACTATACATTATTTGAGTTTTATTAATATCATTGACGAGAGGTAAGATAGAAGAAGAAGCTTTTCAGTCACAATCTAGCTTTAATAGAGATCTTTCAGGCATTTAAGACTTTATGGATTAATTATTCCAAAACAACTTTGTCATAAAAATTCGAATCGATTTGTTACTAATAGGTACAGAGAGAAATGTACTCCATTACTTTTATTTCGTCCTATTTATGGGTGTAATAATGAGGTACTGTACGGTGATAATGCGGTAGTCACCACCTTAAACTAAAGCTTAGGAATTGGGTGAATGGTAGAAGATCCACCTGCATTCTGACTTGTGACTTACGTTATTACATTATACATTGTGAACTTACGTACGATTTCAAAATAATTTCAAACGAAACAGAAAAGAGACATTAAAATAGACGATATCTTTATTTCAGGGATAGCGGCGGAAACAAGATACCTCAGTCCAGTTTAATTACAAGGTTGAAGGGTCAACGTCCACGGAGGAGTTTTGCGAAAACAGAATTTCCAAACCTACAACGCAACTTCCAACGACAGGAAACTACCGTTTTTTACTTTCATTTATCAACCATTCGGATGTCTACAGGAAAGAAAAATTACCACCCTTATCTTTACGCAACTTCCTCGAATTCTGAAGAATTAAAGGAGAAAAAGCGAAGCCACTTTTCGAGGGAAAATATTAATTTAATCGGAGAAACACACTCTTCATGAAGGACTTGGGTATTCCGAGTTCCGAACCGGCGATTTCTGGAAATAGTATGCGACCTATGGACTTCGACTATAAAGCTAAGCTAGATAATACAGAAGAAGAATGGAGTAATGCGGGCGTAACAAGACTATAAAACTATTGGTGGTTCAACCTTGGCAACTATTACCAATTACTACGGTCTCGTTGTATTTCGAACTTGGCAGATGATTATAGCTAACGACTATTTTAGGAGATGCTCCCGCAATTTAGTAAAGGGCAGGAATATACAGGAATGACCAAAGTAAAGAAGCTAATGCCCATATTCGATGACTGGTGATGTTTTGGCAGTCCTTGGACGCAATAAAGATAAGTTGCATAAGCCAGTCTTTAGGCAACTTATCGGCTAAGTGTTGCGAATGCTTATTTAAATACAGCTTCCAGTATCTCTTGTGGAACAATTGTGTAATGGATATACGTCACATATATTAATACATCGAAAAACTTGACCGATGCCACCTGGCAATCATATCAAATTTTAGCGATTAAATAAAATAAATATAAATACATACATACATTACACATCTAAATACCAATTATTCAATCCCACAATGTTCACGCTCGTGTTTCCTTTCCAAACAATATCCAGGGCTTATCTTGCAGATATATTAATTCTTAGCCGCGGGGATAGCCGAAGAATACTCATCGAATATCTCTAACCGATGACGAATATGCTCGTGGCATACGAGGTTATAGCAGCAGCCGCCCCGCATGCACTTACGCGCCCCCCAATATACCGTGGTTCCCCTTTTCCGGAGTCCTTTGTTCACTCAACCTGCGGGCACCGCGGCAGCCCCAATGTGTCCCGGATAAGATAAGCAAATCCCCTCTGGCGCACAGATCCGGTCACGGCTCCGCAAGCCATATACTACGTACGCCTTCCGAAAAGTTCACATCCATCACTTCCTTTCGTCATCCACATGAGCAAGAGAAACATCGTAATATTTTGGTTCATGTTACTCTGAATTCAGTTTGTAAGGAGAAAAACACCATGGTTTCCGTTTTAGAATTGCATTTTTGGAACTCAAATAGAGTACGAAATTAGATGAATGTAACCCACGGAAAATAGACGACTAACCGGGTCAAAGAATGGAATATGCTGCCTTCAAACCATTATCAAAAATTAGAAAGGAATTGAAAAGTAGATGCTGTAATGTTAATGTAACTAAGTGGATTAAATATAGTTGTGATTTGTATTTTTGGATGTATTTAAAGTGACGGTAAGAAAACGATGAAGTGAAATTTTGGCCTGAAAAGTGACATTATAAACTGAGAAATGTAGATGTGGATAGAGTATATTTGTTCAGTACATGTTTTTGAGGGGTACCGGGAAAATGTATGTAAATTAGATCTTGTTGTAGTGTTGCGATGTTCGAATACTGTCTGTGGTTATAATATGAATAGTTCGTTCACACAAAACATTATTCTGGTATAATGAATAACAGACAGCGATACTTGGTGGAATTTCATTACGAAGGAATCCTTACAATCAAAACGTGTACAAAATCCGCAAGAAATGTACAAGTATGTACAATTTTTTATATTAAAGATTATCCTATTATTCTGGCCATTTGAACATATGGTTCTAGATACCGACAAAAAATCAAACTTGTATAATTCCATACGAAAGAACTTTAAATGGTTGGGGAAGAGAAGGTTTTGAATGAAGAAATTAAACTTAGACAGAGGAAATGGGTGGGTCGAATATTGAGAGGAGAGGGGTTTTAGGTTAGAATACAAGGGGAAAACATATATGGCATAGGTAGAAGATGTTGTATTAAATACAGGGTGCAGCAAGCTACCGAGAAACGAAATGAATCGCGTTGCATAGGGCAGGCAAACGAACCTATTGAGAGGTATAACATTCATCTACGTTTGTGTTTGTATGTTCAAGTACGTATTTCCATTGAGGTTCTCATTGCATGAATACTAAATATTGTACTAAATAGCGATATGATTCGTTTTCCCAATTTTTTTGCTGCCAAGACTGAGTTCTCCCTTTCAAACATTATGAAAACAGTATGATGTTTTCCATTCCCTCACTACGATTAATATGAATCGAGACACAAGTTGAATCGTTTTACAGAACTACCTCAGTTTCATGACAGATGTTTCAGTCATCGCTTAAGTGAGCCGAAGAAGAAAGAGTTAAAAGTATCGGTATGCAGCACGAATATTTTCTACAATTCAATGAGAGGAATTCTTACGAGATTTTATTTATTTTTACACTAATAGGCTTAATTTATTATTCAATGTTTAAAGGCTGCAAATAATTGAAATACGCTACTTTTTCGCCAACGTCGGGGCTACCGAAATAGGCTGCTTGAAATAAAAAAATCCGATTATATGAAGAGTTCTATTCAAGATTATATAAAATAAAAGGATTGAGTAACCGTCGCTAAAAATACCCTTACATAAAGCACTTAATCTATAAATTGACCCAAGTTGGATCCAAAGGTAGCGAATATTTCAAAACCGAAGATCTGATAAATTTGAATAAAAGCCATCGAAACTGAAATGCCCTTCCCACGCCGAGTTCGTGACTGAAGAATGCATAAAAATCGCGATGCTGTGCAGAAAATTAAAACCCCGCTGAATATCGTGATGATATTCATAGCCATGAGACATAAAATTAATATTTCCATTAAATTACAACACCGTAATTCATAAATGGGATAGAGAAGGGGTGAAGGACTTACAAATTATTATTAAATGTTTTACTTAGTCATACTGTACTGCCCTAAAATTCATACATGGTCAGGTACACAAATATATAACAATTCAACTATTCTCTTATTGAATGGGCACTGATGGTGTCGTTCATATGCAATACAATTTCATCCTAGTCCACTCCTTACGATTCAGTATCCGCTAAACATTTCATAATTTTCCCTTAATCTTTCAGCAACAAATGTGATTCTCTTCTCTTCCACATTTAATCAAGTGACTTTAGCAAGCTTTTTTTGATCTATCTCTTTCTAGTGTTACTATCGCATTCATCATAAATGCTAATATACTAATTTCTGCAAATACAAGGAGAAGCTTCCGAAGTAAGGCATACGGGTGGAAATAATTTAGGCTATAAATTATAAATTATTTGAAGGATATATTCTAAAAGAAAACTTGAAAATTGAAAATGGACGAACGGTAATTAAAAATGGATAGGATTAATTTAAGATGTAGCGCAGACCCGTCGAACATTAAGCCAGTGCAATTGGACTGAAAAATCAAGATGAACATTAAAACAAACTTTGTAAATTCCAACATTTATTAACAATGCATTAATATGCATCAAGCAGAAAAACAATTTGTAAGTACTTCACTGATTTAACTGTAAAAACCAGTTGTACCTTGTTTATAAATATTGGAAGTTACAAATTTCATTATAGTTTATAATTTTCATCATATATTCCTACCGCAAATAGAATTTTTCAACTTTCGTTATTATTTGAAAATCAAGATTAATTTCTATATAAAGCTCCCATTAAAAAATTAAAGGTAATTTCCATATAAAGCGATAAATTATGTTTGATTAACAGCTCCACACTGGGACGTCATACTGTGAGAGTTACTAATAATCTATATATAATAGATATACCAAGAGCACAAGAATGATAAAGGAGCCTTTCAGAGCTATTTGCCATTTCGTGCCGTAAGATTACCAATACCTTCGATGAAGAACGTCACGAGAAAAATATTCCGAATCAAAATAAACGAGGGAAAGCGATAAAGATCACAGCAGGCGACTCACATTTCCAAGCAGCAGAAAAATAAATCTTTTGGCGTGTTACTCATCGAAGAGAGCATTCGATATCAACTGGGGTGAAATAAAAATCAATGGGGTCCGTGAACGCCGATAAAAAAATGGGGGAAAACCCCTGAAAAATTCGGACACGAAAGGACGTCTGAAGTGAAGCACGCTAACCGCCGAACTATGGACGGCCGTTCGATAAGTCGTTTCAATCCGTGGCTGTAAGTGGTGATATCGGGACGATCGATCCCTGGTTGGGAATAGCGCTGCAAAAGAGAGAACCTTATTTTTCACAACGGAAACGTGCTTATCGCCCATTCTCTCACTCCTTCGCCAGGTGCTTCAAGGGACATCCGCTGACTCTTTCCATCCCATCTTATGAAAAAAAAAATGATCTAAGTGCCCGTAGAGCATTGGAATTTCTTCGAATATATCCTTGGAACTTCAGAGGAACGTACTTGAGGTTTTCTCCAATTCGATGGGAAGTAGAACTCCAAGAAAAATACATCCAGCCTCAGCACAACACACCCACAAGCATATCAATTTAGTAAAACGAATATTCTAAGAATTAAACTCCCTTTCTATATTTTAGTACTTACTAATAATAATAATCGTCTTCATTTTGACGAGATTGAGACTAAAAGTATCTTCTTCCATCGAACCCATTGTCATTAATTATAAAATTACAATTATTTTAAAGAGAATAGCATGAGAAACAATTAGAAGATTGTGGATATAAAAACCTAAGAGATTCTTAGGAAAAAATCCACTGCATGAAAACGCCCGCAAGGAAGGGGGTATGAAAAGCCTGCGAAAACCAACCGATTGTAATAGCTAAAAGATGAGAAAAAATAACATGAAAAAATAAATAAATACACTACCAATAAGCACTTGCAAGCGATACATAAATAAGAATCGGTTCACATATAAAAAATATATCAATATACAAAATAACATAAAACAAGCAAAATGTAGTATTATATTTATATTAGTATTGACTAATAATAATATGCATAAAAAACTGTAATAAATTTATCATTAACATTATTCAACTGTAGTTCACACATTTCGAACAACATTTTGTAAGCCCAACGCAGGCAACAAAACTTGTGAAAATTAATTCAGGCTTTTATTTTCACCCACAATTTATGCAACTACTATTATCGTTTGAGACTGAAAAATACGATAAATCCTTTACACATAGAAGAAAAAAAGCGGTTCGATCATGATTCTATTCCGACAATTTCAATGGTATTTCCAAGGTTTTATAAAATAACAGTAACTTAAAACCGGAACTAAATTCTTGGGAAAGTATGATAAGAAATTAATAGGAAAGATTTATATCTATTCCGCATAAGTAATGACACTGCATATTCTGATGATATCATAATGTAATAATTTCCCTTCAGTCATGTTTCGTAAATAAATTGACAATGATTACGTCTATAATCAACCACTTCCCCGAATAATTTTACGAATGGTGACTGTTATAAAGAAGTCGACATGCGCATAATATTGTTGGTCCTCACTGGTGGCTTTCATTGTACTTAACCTGTTCACCGAAATCGAAGAAACCTTCCAACCTTTGATTTCACCACCAATGAACAATAAAAGGAAGTGCGATGGATAAATTTAACAAACTCTACGTCAAAGAAACGTGTAAGCATTCATTACGGTGGACAAGTATTTAGGCGTACTTCTAGAAAAGTAATCTAAGTTTTAAGAGACGAATTTTTTATAGATGATTAAGTATTTACAGTAGACCAAGAACCACTTATTCACTTCCACGAGGAATTTATTCACCACCTCGATTATAATCATAAAACCACAATGGGTCCCTATGAAAAATATCCGTCGAAGAAATATGTGGACAGATGATTCACTGCTATTTCCGTTCTCGATAAAAATTAATAGAAAATTCGAAAAATAAAATATCAAGCATAAATTGTTCCTGTCATCGTATTCTGATGAATGGAATATCTTCCGTTTAGCTTTAGGAAGAAGATACAAATATATGTATGGTTCATTTACTGTAGTCACATCTTGTTCATGGCTGTGATGGCATAAAAGATACTGAGGTAGAAGCGAATAATTGTACGTATAGAGCATTATTGAATGCTAAGAAAAGCTCTACACTTGTAGGAGTCATTGTGCTTCACTCAGGTGGACATGTTCCATTCATATAATTCTGCCTTGGCGAAGAAAGCAAAAGTAAATTACCTCATTCCTCTTCTGATTATTATAAAGCCTCATTCTCCCTACTAGCTCTTGGTACCTAATGTTAGAGGGGGTAATAATTATAATAGAGGACTTTATTTAGGGCGAGATTGAGACTATATAGCCTCTTCTTAAATCAAACACTTCGTCATGTAAATTTAAAGAAAGTGATAGCTTAAAAAAAGTACACAGAAGATGACTACTTTGTGGATTTAAAAACCTAAGTTAACAGCTTAGGAAAATATTTCAACTGCAGAAAAACACCCTCAAGAAGGGGAGTGCGAAAGCAGATAAGAAACTAAATGTAATGATTAAATGAAATTAAATGAAATATAATTACAAGGAGACAAAGCAATAATATCATATGAAAAATAGCCAATAGTAACACATTTACATGTTAAATAGTTAAAAAATATAATACCAAGGTTTAACATAATTCCTGGTAAGGTACCAAACAGACAAGCATTAATAATTTATGAATTTTTTGATCATGACACACAAAATTTCAGAAGTCAGCGAACCGTTAAACCCAGCAGATAGGCGAAAAAACGAAAGTTTTTACTCATGCACCCTCATAGCCAGATGGTGGAATTGGGTCGCTTGTGGTGATAAGTCGGCACGTGACGCTTAAAATCCTACTCACGATTAAACCAGAGTCACATTACTTCCTGCGAGATAGCGTGAAAAATGCGGAAATCACATCCGAAACTGAGAATGTGTTCGTATAGCTATCACGGCAACAATTCCCTAACACGCTACGCCTTCGACAATGCAATCGAAGAAGGAAAAGTTCGCCAATCAAACAACAATCTTTCCGCTTATTGACATTGCTATCAATCTAATAACAAAAAACATGGTCATTTAAATAACAAAATAAGATAAAATCTGTAGCTGTTGAAAAAATAACGTATAAGAACAATGACAAGACTCTCGATAGGGCTGAATCTTGTAAATACTTGTCTAAATATCACTTCTTTTTTCTGATTATTGGTTAGGTAAAGGAACGAGAGATTTTAATACATACTAATTCATCAAACAGATTCCACGCAACTAGCTAAGCCAAGTTGTTTTACGAAGACTTGGGTTATATGCTTAAAGTAGTACTCAAAAATACAGTGTTAGGAAATTCAAGATCAAAGCAAAAATTAGAAATGTCAGCGTTCAAAAAAAAAGTAAACAATTAAAATTCAATTTCTCATACATGGTTATTCTATACTGCAACCACCACAATGTCTTGTCGTTTTTGTCATCAACGAAGTAAAATTCTGAAGACAATTCAAATTCATCCCACTTAATAAATTCCTACTTATAAATTCGTACCTAAGTTTAGCAAGAAAAATTTAGTCTCCTGGCTGCCCAACACCTAAACATTTTACTCATCTCCTTAAAAGGGATATTTCCACCATCTAGGAAATGAAAGGTAACATCCGCATGAAACAAAATATGTATGAAACGTAGGAAATGTAAAGCTACAGAAAATACGGGCTGATTCCAATATTCAAGTAAACATAGCAATCATTTCAAGGCCATAAATCCGTCTAAAGATGATTTCATGGCAAGTGATTGCTTGAAAATGAGCCGAAGGTGTGCTAATCGATGAAAGTTTGCATTTCAAGGAAATAACTTAATAATACGTTTACTCTTACAATAAAAATGAGGGAATTTTGCAAGTGGATGAGTGTTTTACGGAAACAGAAGAATCCTATATTCATAATTTCAGAGAAAAATTTGAGGGAAGATATGAGGTTTTTTCATGCCTGAACTATTATAAATAATGTTTCCCTCTATCTCTTATGGCAACAGAACATCAATACTAGCTATTCTATGAAATTTGAGTATGTTTATCTGCTATATAGTATATCACCACTACTTACGATTTGTAACATTCTCCCAAATTATTACTCGAAAATGAGTCCGTAGAGATTAGATATCTTTTTTGATGGTTAAATTCGACGAATAAAATTTACTAATTTACAAGAAGACTGGGCACCATCGAGTTAATACATTCAGCCCTCCCGAGGCAGTATCAACAAGCTGCCTTAATTGTTACGAACGTGGCTTACAATTCAGCGACCTAGTAGTAATTAATTTTATGTAACGGTGCATTAGTTTCAACAATCACTTTCCAAGACCAACTATGAATCTTACGGGCGCCATTAAATGCTTCTTCGAACACGTTCAATTTTAGCATATCTTAATTATCATACCCCGTCGAAAGAAATATATTTCGACTTCTGTCGGTTTGACGAACATAGACCGATTCTTCATAATGTAGATGATGATACTCCTTTGATTTCGGTATACGGTACGGTATTATATACCTAATACAGGCTACATAATACGGTACGGTATTATATAGCCTTCATTTCTCTACTACTCTGGCCGTGGTGAGACCACCTCCCGGTAAGTAAAACAGCCAAGTGTAACGTAGTATAGGCATGTGACTGATTAAAAGTGAATATATTTCAACTAATTCCTCCGATCGATCCAATGCGCAGGAAAATTATGTTATGGACATGCCAAAGAGGTACCCCTAAGCCCACATATCCATCATGGCGGGAGCGAATTATAGGAGAGATAAATAACAGAACCGATGAGTAAGAATGATTGGCTAATTAATGTCTGCGAGGATGATTGTGACGACATGCATTAGCTAAGGACGGGTACTTCGGGAAGGAAATCTATATGACAGGACAGCTAGGAAGAGAAGAAAGCCCTTGCGGTTTCTGCGGTTTGAGAATAGAAGAAATCCGTGCATATGTAGCCTTTCCCTTCAATGTAATAGCCTGTTGGGGAAGACAATCTTCTTCGCGATTTTTCTCCCGTTTCAAACCACCGCTAAGATGAGCTACCAAGCTTTAATTGTACGATGATACGAATACAAGTAAATAAAGCAAGTGGAATTACGAGAAGATTTTCCCATGGGTGAAAGATGCACATAGAGACTCAACTAACGGGGGTTAGGTATACATTTCCCATAATAAACATATCTGATCGTAAACACGTTAGCTAGCCGATCTTAACACGTGACAAAAAGTACTAATTGACGATACATGAATACATATCGTTTGCAAAAAATGTGAACGAGTTTCAAAAAGTCGACATCAAACAATGAATAAGTTATTGCAATAATTACCTACAAAAAGATAAACGTTGATTCAATAATGAGTCAAATACTTATCAAGCATATCAATGGAGAATCTCAAAAGCTAATGCAAGAGAAATTACAATAATTACTATAACGGTTGATAAAACAAAGAGAAAAGCATTTATAACAATTACGGACAAAACTAGATAATCCATGATATAACAATATTTCATAAACGTATCAACCGTGTAAATGGAAACAATAATCAAAGATAAGTATTCATAAAAATTTTAAAAATATACAAAAATACCCAACTAATAAATATTCAGAAAATAATAATTAATACATGTGTGTCTCCTTTGCCGATAGAGAGTATTGTCATAAGCTACTTTGAGATTTAGATCAAAAGAAGGTATTATAAACATCATCGCTGAAGGAAATAGTCAAGAAAAGTCTATGAAATTCAAACTAGGCGTTGCATTGACTGTTGATTCACACACTGCGAATGATACGGTTACTTTGAATGTTAGTCAACATTTCTTACGAAAAAGATTCACCGGAATCAAAATAATCCCGTTAAACTGCGAGCTTCAATACAGACTGACAATCATTCAACAGTTTACAAAGATAAATCTTCTGCTAATTACCGATACATTTGGTGTCAAAGATGTCCTTATACCCTAACGCGCATGAATACGTCTGTGGAAATCAAAAATCTACGCATGCATTTGATTGGTATCAGCTGTATAAAACCAAAGTAATACAATAGCACAATTCAGAACCATTGGGACGAGCTATTACAAAAAATTAAAGAGTAAACTTGACTGTAACTACACGAAATCACATACAAAAAGCAAATGAAAAGTGCTACGAAACAAAACAAACAATAAACATTAAAAAATTGATAGATTAAATACTGGATTTGTTTAGAAAATATCCGACACCATCCTAGAGATCCAAAATTACAACAACGCACATGGCATTTATTAATCACTAATGTCACTTTTTAAATTACGTCAAATCGAAATAAAATCGTCTGCAAAGTCTTTTGAAAATAGTTCGTGCTGGCATACAAATCCAAATACTTACAAATGCTCTCCAATACATCGTTAAAATAAAAATATCTTGGATGGTTTTACAATTTCATTCAGGCAATACCGCGTGATGAGATTTAAATCTCGACCTTTTCCAGAATTGCATATTTTTATTAAACCTTCTCTCCAATATAAGGACATTTTATACAATCTTACATACCTAAGCAAATAAGAATTTATGTAATACGCACATATGATATTACAATATTACAATTTACTAATGTGATATTCTTAAAATGGAAATGGAGACTTAAAAGTCTCTTTCTGGCACGAAATAAAGACTTTTTTCCTGTAACCTATGTATTTTGAACCCAAAAAAAATTTTAATCATTAAATAGAGAAAGTAATTCCCACTAAAATTTAAGATTCTGTTATTACTTCACTACCATCAACACTTAGATGGCATGCATCTCCATATATTTCACGAGAGAACGGGTGTTTGGCAACTTATACAGCGGTGGTATCAGATAGTATGATAAGATCTCTGCAACTCATGCCGTTGATAATCTAAATCCACCCCTGCCTTTATTCGAGGAAGTTTTTTAAACGACTTCTTTACCCTGTTAAGAAAGCGTGAAACGACCACGGTCCGGTGGCAGACAGAATCTTTCCTCTGCAGAGGATTCTACGCCCCTAGAGCCCGAATTTCCCGCTAATTACAAATCTACGCGTAAATAAGAAATGTAAACACCGTGAGGGACGCTTTCCCGTGGATTCCGCCGTTCCCAATCTTCACCTCATCCCGGGGAGAAAAATAAGTCCGCCGAGAATTAGGTCGGCGAGAGCCATTTCCAACTCCTCTTTAACGACCGCGATTCCCATTTTTTCGTAATGTACGGCTTAACCTCGATATTACGTTAAAGAGAAGGCGAGAATGATTCGGGCTGACGGGTTCCATTAAACAAATAGCGTAACGCCGAAACTCTCGGCATTCGCAGAGATGGTCATCCAAACGAATTTCTTGAGGCGAAAATGTCGAGGATCGTGGACACGTAATTAACGCTACCAGAAGCTTAATATTCATCGTCTAATATCGTTTTACATTTAAATACTTGTAATTAGGTTTTACATTCATATGGTGACCCTGCAAGCTGACGGTGGAGTATTGCAATGGGTGTAGAAACACCAACATCCCTAAAACTAAGCTCTAGCCAACTAAATACACTAGCAAATTTTTTAATAGCTTCCGCCTGAAGTCGAGTCTTCTATCTTTAAGTAAATCCCACCCGAGAGAATCTATCTTAGCTGATACACTGTTAACCAACCTGTAATCTCCTTTAACAAACCCAGCTGCTCTATGCTGAGCAAATCATTCTTCCTGTGGATCTCAAATCGCGCAACAATATTCTATGAGGGGATGCATGAGGGAAAAAGGAGCTGTTACATTTATTATCAAACGCCTTTCACAGAATAACAAAACTTTGAAGTTTCTTCGCACGTAAAAATGGCGATATACCATTGTAAGTTATAAATCGAGAAGTATTGAAATAGTCCGCATTTATTACAGAGATAAATCGAATAAGGAATATCAAATTGCTACTATAACTAATGAATCCTTACGATGATATGTCGTTTGTTTATACGCCATAAAAGGAAATGTCAACAATCACACAGTCTCTCTGCATTACTTCACTAGTTGCATTCTTCATTTTTCTATTTGATCTGTTTTTGCCTTTTGTTTTCTACTTTTATAAACATTTTATCTATATAATTACATTTATATCAAGTGTGTCTCCTATTAACATTAGTATATAGTAAGCTATAAAACTGTGTTCTATGTATTGTAGTATTCTATACAATTTATTAGCTTTCTCTAACTTGTAGATGGGGTAAAACCCGTAATAAAATTTATTACTATTTTTTATTATTAGTAATAATATCTATATAGTTACCATAAAAACTTGAAATATATATATATATTCTTATATATAATTATTATACATAAGATAAAAATCAGGGCATTATTAACCGTCATTCCAAAACCAGCAGTCCAATCCTTCAAATCACGTTACGCTTTCAATGCATCCCAACGAATCATTCAACACCCAAGCATAATCAAAGCCGTTGCCACGCATACGTCGGCAATTCATATAAAATTAAAATAAGGACATCACCCGGACCTCGCCCAACACAAAGGCGCGCTGAACACCAACACTGGAAACTAACAACCGACGTCCCGACAAAAACTTTTAAGGCCAATGAAAATAAAAATCTCTTCTAGGCCCTTAAAAAAGCACTGAAACGCCCCTCTTTCAGTAACTTTTTTCCCTTATACAACTACTAATTGTAAGCGCAACAGTGTTTCACCCGAAACTTTCACTCGTAAAAAGTAAGCAAATCAGATATGAGGCTACGTAAACATTCCTACTTCATTGAATCATAATACTTTAATTTCGAACATTAAATACTTGGAACCTTTCATTGGAATTACTCTATTAGAAAAAATACACACTACGGCAATATTTTCCCATTCATATTCGGTTTCAGCCTAGTTCTAAATTGCATAAATATAATTCCAGAACTTGTCCATACTACTTAAAAAATATAGAACAATCAGTTATTTACGTTTTCCCCACGATACTGATATTCTTGAACGGAACAAAATTCAGATTTTGTCTGAATCAGAATATCAATTTGATTAGAATCAGACTCGAAAAATAAATTAATGGTAAATATCTAGCTTTACCTACTTTAGAAAAAAAAAATAATTCGACAAATGCCTTGAAACGCATTTATTGTGATCTTAACAACAGGTCCATACGACAACAAAATACAGGTACAACAGGTAAATGAGAGATACGAGTAAGCTAATAAGCAGTGCACCAAAATCTATGGCTTACCGACTTGAGTTGAGCGATAAAACATGTGATTCGCTTAATTAGGACTAGCAGTATTTCACGTCTTTATAGCGTTATTTTAAATCACCTAGAGGAGTAAATAAAGAAGTAATCTCAATTTTTATCTCAATCAACGTGCCTTTTAAGAGTCAATCAATGTAAATTCTTGAGGATTAATTAAGAATAATTAAGTACAATTTTCGCATGATTTTCAAACTAATTGCTAGCCAGCTTCTTCTCATAGCATAAATGAAACGGCGAAATTTTCATTCAGACAACAGAAGTAACACCGAAAATTCTTGTTTACGTTCACCAAACGAGGACGATGTATTTGAACCTTGAGTAGGCCCACGAAGCTTGATGTAAGCAACCTAATAGAGAATTGAAGAAATACGAATAACTATCCGAAACAGAATTGGCAAAACAATTTTATATTTTAGCGAGAAGCTAATAGATTTACGCTGAAACATTGACCGGATAATTTGCCTCAATACACCGCCGTTGGCTCTTAATTGATCACCACAGTAACCTATACTAAACCCACACCTGTCAAGCGCATACACAGCTTAAAACTCAATCCTTTCTAATTCATGCTCACAATAGAATTGTTCTTCACAACACAGGGACATTCAGGCAGCGACCATTGTCTTTGTTTGTAAACGGCGAGGGTCGCTTAAAGCCGGGCAACTCTAGCCACCAATCGAAGAAATTTAAAGTGAAACGTAATCGAACAAATTTTAACATTTCTTTCGCAAAAGTGCGCGCTATCACTCAACCATGAACACAACCTGAGGTTTTAACCAATAAACAATAATCATGAAACAGCTCCTACAATGAGTGATTCCTCAGGTTGAAACAAATGATATTCGGAAAAGAACAACCGAGTTCTTGTTCGCATAGTAAATCAGATAACATATTAAACGATTATAAAAAATTAACCCAGACAAAAATTCGTAACTAAAAGTCACAACACGTTCTCACTCACCTAGGTATCTTCCACTTGGCATCGCCCCTACAATTGCACCCCATCTTTGCAGTCGACGGAGACCACACAATGTTGAAAACACTCGGGACCAGGGCCCGAAACAACACAAGTTTTCCACTCTCTCTCCCAAAACAAAACCACGGTGCACACAAAATCCCAACCTTCCGGACAACCTCACCGCGCGAGCATCGGCAAGTTTTTAAAACGGAAGGGGCACAACAGCGTGATTACTTCGACACCTCCCCGACGCATCCAGAAGGGAGAGGGCAACGACGAATGAACAACGAGGAAATGGAGTAAGCGGGGCGGGGGAGAAAGAAAACAGGGAGTGAAGCAATACGGATAGGTGTACTCCTTCGCGGGCTGTCTAACTAGTACGGGAAGAGTAAAAACGCGGAGGAACGGGGAAGATTCAACCACGTGGTGGATGCTACTCGTTCGCCGGCCGTCTACCGAAATTTCCCCGGCGGTTGGTGCCTCGTTGGCCGGTAACGTGCAGACTCCCCGCGCCGTATGGTATGAACTCGGGGACCCTCTCCTTCACACTGGGAGAGCTTGACGGCGGGATACCTCTCCCCTTCACCGGCTCTCCCCTCTTTCCCCTCCGCGCACGGGCATGCTGATCTCTCGAGTGCGCCACGATGGCTCTTTAAGCCACCCCGAGCCACCCTACCGAAAAAAATGACGCCCACGCAGGCTGCAGAGAAACGTAAATCACGGATTGACAGGGGCCTCCTCTGAGCTAACCACTGGTGGATTGGTCTCTAATAGATTTCGTAGTAAATTGTGTGGCCAATGGAAATGCTAATAAGACCATGAGGATTACTTAGGACCGGAGAAGTTCTGAAATTTGAGTCTAACGGGAGATTATTGAGCAGTATTGTTACGAATATTTAAAACCTACGAAATTTTTTCGTATTATTTTGGGATGAGAATTGAGAAAATGTGAATATTTTATATATAATATTTATTTTTGCTTTGCTTTTACCTGATATGAAATCTACTGACAAATCAATGATGCTGATTTGCCTGCTCCGAAACTTTTGGTAGCTTATGATGACTGAGGACCCCACAAGAATGCGGGATTAATACTTTGCAGGCGTATATAGATTCCATACCAAGCTATAGCGAATCAAAATGTCAATGAATCTAACGAGCGATAATTTTACCAAAAAATTACCCCTAGAAGTATGAAAGATCAAGTTTATGAATAATACTGCCTGGTAGGAAGTATTTATAACATCAACAGGAAAACTTGTATGTTTATATCTCCCTCGCGTACATTTAGACAAACCAACACCAATTGATGAATGAGCTTTGCCAGAAAAATGACAAGATAAAAATGTTTACCATATTTTTTAAAAATAAAATCTACTTCACTAAGAACGAATGTTACCACTTAAATTATTTCCTTCTCCAATTCGAAGACCATTCTTCCTTCCATTTATTTTAACTACATTCCATTTAAATTTAAATCTATTTCAACCTTTGATCCGCTGACATCTCAAGAAGAACACGCTAAAATGATTCAGCAAGAAAATGAATTCGGATTATCCCAAATCTATTCTAAATTTAATGTTTACATTTGCGTTGATTCTCCGACATTTGGAGGGCAGGGGGTTTGAAAACAACGAACTTCCTAATTAAATATCAAAATTTTCAGCATACTAACGGAAAAAGGGACTGATAATAGCAATACGTTCTCGCAATAATCTGGCGAAACATCTCAAACTGCTGGCCTCGAAAATCGCAGAGAGCGGAAATCACCATGTCGCGTATTTCGTCATATAATTCACTAAAAATTTCTCAAGAATTCTGTATACATTGCCTATATTCGGTTCTTCTTTCCTTGAAAGATTCCGATCTGAAGATTTTGATCATCTCTGATACACTGCTGTCGAACCTGTGATATTCCTAAACGAAACAAACCACTCCACGTCGAACGAGTCCTAGCTCTAAGATCAAACCCTTCTCGTGCGGATTCCACTCCACGAAACAATACTCATGCAACGGATGATCTAGCGAAAAATAAAGCATCTCTTTTACGCTCGATTGACTACCCCTGAGGACGCGGTTACATAGCCTCGGAGTCCTATGCGCTGTACTTATTGTACTATAGTCTTAAACTGAATCTACCTCAGAAAACTACTTTTTGATTGTGCATTTTTTAGTATAAATTACTACTGAAGAGGACACCCGAATATTTGTACTGCCTTACAAATTTTTAAGCCTCGCCACTAATATGGTACGGGAAAAACTTACGTTTTGGGAGTTGGGGAGCTAGTCACACTCATTGCTACATATTTTAGTAGAAACAAGCAACTATTAATTGTGAGACTAACCAGTTGATAATGCGCTTATTAGACGAATTCAGGAGGAGTTCCATGTGAAGCGCAACTTGGAAAAATACCTGCAGACTAGACCAGAGAGAGGTGGACGAGAAATCGCTGAATTCTATTTCTCAGAAAAAGGACTGTGACTCATCCAAAGGTAGAAAACTACGGCTCAATTGTCCTAGGGAAGAGATCCTTCAACACTGTTGCCAAATTATGTCGCGGAAAGGGGATGACTGTTCACTTAAATACATCAACCCTTCCATATGATGCAAACATGTCATAAACAGCATTAAAAACTCATTTTCGGACGCTTTATTAATATCTAATTACATCCCTCGGCTACATTGAAGTGTATATATACTTTCCTAAAAATAATATGCCTGATTGGGGACTAGAATCAACACATACAGAAGTAAAAACAGATGAAATTAAATTTTTAATAAACTTTTAAAATATCTAACTCGCAACATAATATCCAAAACCTAAAGCCTCGCTAATTGTTGCAAGTTTTGGCCTAGGAGGACTAGAGACTCGCTGATTCAAAGACAAATGCAAAAATTTCCCACGACGTCATTCACAGGCAAATCAGTGACAATAGCTGTTTAAGGGTTACCTTCCTTGTTACAACTATGAAAAGATAAAAAATGGTGACATCTGCAGATCGTCCGGAACAGGTATAATAGTAAGGAATTCATTTGTGGATATTAAATAAAATAATGTATATTAAAGGTATTCATTGGTTATATCTAATAATAATACATTTCGATATATTATCCATTTTTATTTGTTACGAGTTCTTTTCATTACTGAATTCATTCATGTAAATCTAAATAGTACCACTCTGCCATACGATTTTGGCTCGCAGGGTATATACCTAAATTTAAATAAGGGTTTTAATTACTACGGGTTGTTATTGTCAAGGATATTTTTAATTCCTCAAAATAATGACGATTAATAATTATAAATAATTGTAATATAAATAATTATATTATATAAAGAGTTTTCCGCACATTCGCAATAAATATTACCACATTTCTAAAATATATCTCCACCAGCAAATAAGCTTCCCAAATTCTTTAAAAATTCCTTCACGTGTTGTACAAATCGCCCCCAAAGCAGGAAAGTGAGGCATCTCCAAGTTCCACATTGGGCATTTGCGTGCCTCGAGAAAGCTTCGGAAATTCCAAACCCACGTGAAATCGAAGTTCTCCTCGAATCCCTCTTTCCCCGTATTCCTTTCACTCTTTTGTCTCCCTCGACCACTGCTGAGTACCCTCGAAGCTCGTCGCGTCCCGCTGGGAGGAAGGAAGGGTGGACGGTCGATAGGTATTAAGAACACATCTGGAGGTTGAAAAAAGAGAAACCAAGAGTAGCCATCTCTAACTCAATTGCTACCATAGGATAATGGCGCACCAACCGTAATATCACGAAAAATATACTGGAAACTACAATCTCAACAGTCAATCGATCAGTCAATCAAACTACAGTCTCTTTTTCCGGATAGTATGTACAAGGAGCGTTACTTTGAAAATTATTAGGTAGTTCGGTGTTTCACACCCCCTGCCATACGCCTTATTGCGGTTCGCGGGGTACTAATGTAAACGTAAATATACAGAAGCGAAGAAACAGATAAATCGTGAGTTTGAAAAACAAATACATCATACGGTTAAAATATCGTACAAGCTACTTCATTATTTATTTGTTATTATTTTTGCCATTATTCCCGTTTAACATTTGAACCATTATCAAAATAATCATATATGTAGTCTGCTCGTTGACATTGACGGAAAAATATTGGAAATGAGGAAATAATTATTTATAATGAGATTTATAAGGTTTATATAACAAGAAAATATTAGTACAGATATATATTAATAATTTCTTCTACAGCAAACTACCCATAAGGGTGAGTAGAATAGTGAGAAACACGTGAATAAGGTATAAAAAAGATAGAGATTCATCCATAGAGGATAATAAAAATTAAAAAAGGAAAGAAAAGAATCAAAATGTATACGTATCACTACATCAGTATTTTTCCTCTGAGCACAAGAAATGGTTGATTAATTTAAGAAACGATTTATGATTGAATAAATGCAAAAGAATGGCCAACGGTATCTTTGTTGTAAGCATAGCTTTCCTATCATTTCTAAGATATTTTAATGATACTTGGGATAAAGTGTCTCTATCATTATAACCAATAAAATCGGGAATCGCTCGAGGATAAAAGATTGGATTACCGACGGAAGCTTTCAAAAAATATTATCAGTAAACATCTTGTCAACAAGATAGTTGAAAATGCTAGTATATAGCATTAGCGAACTCGGACAGAAAAAGCGTCATAAGGAAATAATCGCCAGGACTAATAATTATTTTTGTTCGTTTCTTAAAAGTGTAGCCTTAGAAAAGACTTACATCGAGATGTTGGTGTACAATCCATGCCACATACCACTAGCGACTCAAGGGATGAATTTGTAAAAGCACTGGCATTTCTTTCATCAAAAAATATCTAACTTAAATAAACTTACTTAAATACTTATATTCCACTCTTCATGAACCTTTTCCCGTGGGTATTTCCCAGGAGGATTTTTACTTTTTTCGTAAGTGCTGACTTAAGAATTTTTGTAAACCCACCAAATATTTCCATCTGTTTTACCTGCACTTTTGTCTAAATTTCTAAAAGATCTTTCTCGGAATATTTGATGACATAGAGATGGATGTAAGAAGAGACTTACAAGTCTCAATTTCGCCCTGAAATAGTTTTTTGATACGACTTATTTATTGTTAACATTACTTATTTATTGTTAATATTATTTATTTATAGTTACCATTAATTATTTGTTGTTCATATTATTTATTCATTTTTGTTAACTTTATTAACTAACCTAATTTATTACTTCTTAATATTATTATTTGTTTATTATTAATAATATTCATAAAACGTAAAAACATTCATATTGAAATGTACCGGGAATCGTTACTTAAAAACGTGATCTACCCAAGTCATTGTCCCTTCATACATCGTCATAATTCAACACATACCAATGTGGCCCACCACGTGAATTTGGAGTGACAAAGAGACAGGAATTTCGCTTCGCACAATACCCTCGGACCCTCTCCAACACTCATCCGAACGCTATTCTAATGAAACGCTTCCTTAGACGAGACGCTTTTGCAGACCAAGGCATACGTGAATCGACTAATACGAAGTTTTTTTACGCTCGATGAACATAAAAAACGTGACTCACCCACGGGGAATGATTAAAACCGACGTCACAGAGAGAAAAAAAGTTGCGAAAGAGACTCGCGTGCATTAAGTGTCGAAGCAGCTCTTGCGCCCACAATAAAAACCTGACGTGCGAGCATTTACTTTTCCACGATACTCTACCATTGACGACACAGGGATTCAGAGCCCATAATCATATATAGTTAAGACGAAAATCAGTGCTAGAAATGACTCATAGCAAAAGTTCAAGGCTTCCCAAGAGGGTTGACTTAAACGTTGAAAGAGCTCGGAATTGCAGTTCGCTGTAATGTAAGGTAAATAGCCAATTCCATAGGTTTTCTAGCTAATTACTCGAATATTCGTAGGATACCATCCTTCCAACCAGTATTGGTCTTCCTTCCATTATTACCAAGAGGATCAATCTCATCACCTTTAAGCCGGGTCATGGAGTACTCAGAAATATAATAATCATGAGTATACAACAAATAAGATATTAAATTCAATAAATAGGTGCGTAAAAGAAATGCATTGCTAACCCTAAAGATCTGAATATCGACGGAAACTTTTCGAAAAGTTCATTCGTTCAGAATTTATAGACGAAGTAAGTGAAATATTAGTGCCAGTAAGGAGCGAACGCGATCTCCGAGAGGCATCGTTACAGGGAAGTAATCGCAAGGACGGATAATTATTTTTGGTCGTTTTTTACCCAGGCTATTAGAGATGCTAATAGGGAGGAATGAATAATGGTGGTGTATTACACACCGAGCCATACGCCTCTGGCGGCTCGCAGGGTATATATCTAAATCTAAAATCTAAAACCCTTTGATCCACCAGGTGAAGGCATTAACGAGGACGGAAGGTGCTATAAAACAGCTCAATTTGACTGAATTTGACTCGTTTCTGATTCCATAGGAGGCATCTCTGCCCCCTCCAGAGGCATATAGGTGCCATATTGAGGTTTAATCAGTCTTCGTTGCAAGTGATATATTTTTACGCAAAAATAGGGCCATTTTAACTGAAAAAAAATCATGACATGATTTTGTCGAAATTTCGAGACTTTGAGGCTAAAATTCTCACAGAAGATACTGTTTGATTTTGAAGCACAATCACATCTGTAATGTCCATGTGGGTGGGTCACATTTGCCAAATATTATTTTTCGATTAGTCTAACGATAGTATTACACTGATGTTATTGCTGCTACTACTGTTACCACTGAAAATATTCCCGTACTTTTTACGTTCTGTCACATAGATCTACCACCTTCCAAAAATCTTTAACAGTATCTGCCATAATTTTCTGGAATTCCCTTCCAACTATAATCCGTGATGCAAGAAGTATAAATAGGTTTTCAATTTTATTATTTTAAATTTTTGTAATCTTAAGTTTTGAATATTGTGTTATTTCATTGATTTCGACTGCTATGCTTTTTGCACTGGTATTTACTGTTGCATTTAGCTGACTTACTACAAGGCATAATGAAATTTATTTATTTATAATTTATTACCATAATCAGGGGTGAGTCGGTACTCAACGAAGAAGTTACTCGGTTTGACATATGTGAAATATCTTTGCACTATATCACTAGAAAAGTTACTAATTCTTTTTACCCTTAAAAGCAGTACTTCCAAATATGTCAGAGCTGGCCCAAAGCCTTTAAGAAAAATTAACTGATACCATTATCATTATTAAAATTGAAGGGAAGATGGTATCTGTAAGGCATATACGTTCTCTGTCAACGCTCCTGTTTAACATTAATCTTTTTGATTGAATTTTCGTAAATTTTACCTTTAAAAAACCTAACATCATATGCAATTCACGAATTTAAGCGAATTTGGTAAATAACCCCTAAAAGAAGAGATGAAGAGTTCAAAGTGAAAGGTGGAGACTTTTGTGAAAGGAAACGGCCTGGATTTAATAACATTCCTATCATCGGATAAGAATTGTAAATTGCAGTGGGTAAAAACATAGGATAAATCTCACCCAGCGACAAGATTAGCCTCAAGCTGTCACGCGCTTAATTCTCAACAAAAGTATGCATAAAATAAAGGTAGTTTCCAAGTAGACATACTCTAAAATGAGAGAGGGGATCCATAAACCTTGGTGCCCCTAGGCCAGTAGCTACTCGACCTAATGCTTACGGGCATGTCCGCGGACAACTGATGTGCTGAGAGTAGGATCTTGGACTGGTTTAAGATAAACGAGGAAAATTCTAACAATTTCCCATAATAAACACTTATATTTTTGGGACATTTAATCGTGAGAGAACTAGTAATAATTATGAGGAAATGTTTTATCAATTTACTAAACAAAAACAAATAGCACTAGATCTATATTAGGATAATAAAAAATAAACAAATATGAATAAACGGTACATACATAAAAAAATAATAAAAAGTAAAAGTTATTCACAACCGTCCGAATGAATCACCAAAGGAAATAGTCAACATTTATACAGATTATCGAACTATAAAATCGTATGAAAATGTTACCTACCAGAATAAATATTATCTTCTCTTGCATGTTTACCAACTCTGAGCTTGTGGTGATAAGAAAAGATTATGCAATGATGCTATTTATTATGTAATAATTAAAATGCGCATTGTATGCAACATTCTTTTACCTAAAATGGCTTTCCAGAATTTATACGAGAAGAAAGGTCATACTTATTTCATTTATCCAAGATTAGGTATGTAAGAACAAAGATTCGCTGATATGCAAAAACGGTGATTGCCTGTAGAAGTACTTTTTACGATGATACTTGATTTTACAACGGCCAGTGATAGCATTTTTTATATAATTACTTGATTTTTTAACGATCACGGGATAAGAATAACGATAAAAGCACTTATACCTTTACCACAATATACAATTTCTTCCACGACCATGGTTTCGATTCAAAGTTGAGTTCGGATTACTACATCCACGAGATGAATGCGTTTCGCGTATTTTTGGAATTTGTGACTAAAACAGGCTCAACTCAATTTATCTGTGCCCTTATATTACACGAAGCACGCAAATTCAAGAAGAGGAAGCAGGCAAAGCTTCCATAACGCAATACTGGAGAAGAAAAGGTTAAAATGGTCTTCTAACTTTCTCACGGTTCACCGGAAGTAAAGAGGGAGGGTGGACAGCGCGAGGACAATGGATCACGGTCCGTGGAATCTATATGTTGCACAGCGATGACCTGAAGTCCCTTCATCTCAGCTGTAACCTTTGAATGACCCTCAACGAAAAAAGCTGTCTAATAGCACAAGTAGATGCTACTCAAAGACGTTTTTTAGCTGTAATAAAAATCTACTGAATCGACTCGCAGCAGTAAAAGGGTGGATCTGAATAACAAAAGGAAACGGTGACACGAACGAGATTATGAAACATGAACTGTGGCACGGAATATAACTTAAGTGCGGATGGAATCCAAGATTAGACCTACATCAATATATGGGAGAGCAGTAGAATGACGAAGGTCACCTTTCTTCATATGAAGATTCTAAGGACTCCCCTGCCATACGCCATTGGCGGCTCGCGGGGTATATATATAAACTAGTAAATGGGTGCTTGCATAATGCAAGCAAAGAAAATTATCAAGGGATACTACCCTGTGTTATCGGTCTTTAGGTTATATGTACGTTTCTTTTTAATTATGCCATTCCCTTTAGCATACATAGTTTTAAATCTAAGATCGAGATTCATTAAATAAAATAATAATAGAATAAGTGCTTCGAAGGCCTTCCACGTTCATTTGATACGGGAGTTTTGGAGTTGATTCCTTAATGAATACACATTCGTAAAGTTAAATTAAGGGAATATGCCAAAATAAAGTTAGAATAAAAATCTGCATAAAATAAAAATGCGAGAAATCGATAGACGATTGGTTACTTGTGGTTTGTACTTGGGTTAGTGCAAGACATACTCCAATTGAATCATATGGCTGCGGCGCCTGCTTCAGGGCAGATCACCATATGATGATGAGGGCAATATTGACGGCGTGCGGAATATTATCAAATATCCTTTTCGAGAAACTAACATCCTGATATTTTTCGAGGAACGTACTCTTCCTAGCGCGACATACAGCTGGCGATGTGAAAACACGTCGCTTCTCAAATCAATTCCTACCTTTCTTAGTTTTGGATTTCAGTCCTCAATGAACATGTACGGTAAAAGGTTTCCGCGGCGATCGGCTGATTCCGTGGTATCTCTTTCGGGATCCCACCGCGATGAATGTTGCAGCGGCGACGACGACGATTTAATGTGCATTCGTAAAATTAAATTAAAGAAATATGCTTAAAAATGTTAAGTTAGAATAAAAATCTACATAGGATAAAAAAGCGGAAAATAAATAGACTATTACCTGTGTAGTGTTCGGTTTAGTGCAAGACATATTGCATTATAATCTTATTTTCATTAAATGGCGTCTACTACAACAATGAGCTCCGTTTCTAATTAAGTAAACAAACACACAATAGGCAACGTAATTATGTAAATAGTTTTAAAGAACGTAGAAAAAGAAATTTATTCTAAAGCCCGTTTGGAGAAGATGGGAAAATAATATTCATACAATGATACATGCAAAAATTGTTTATACTAACGAAGAATTATCCAGCGTAGAACAACGTAATCAGAAGGTCGTTCAAGAAAATCAGTTTATTTCATGTGTAGATTTTATTTTTTCATTTCGATGAAAGTTGAATTACGTAATATACTACGTATTAATTAAAGAAACGTAGAAAAAGAACTTATTATTTCTCTTATTTATAAATATTGCCGTTAAAACTATTAATTTGCATTAATATTCTGATAGTAATATTTTACGGTTACGTAAATTTTAGTTGTACTTACTTTTACTCAGGCATAGGTAGACTTGATCCGGTATAATACGTCCTTCATCAGTAATTAATGAGTATTTTTCATCCAAATCGCTTTCCTATCCCTCTTATATAGATTCAGTGTAGACTTTTCAATTTAATCCTCGAATAATCTCACTACTTACATGACTTTTCCGATTATCTTCTTTGATAAATGGTCCCGTATTCTCTACATAAAATTATGTTATCGCAGTATGTATTCACTTTTAAATCCATTCCCGTGCAGATATTCGCTGTTCATTTCGATTAAGGTTACATTTTTAAACATTCAGTAATAACATATATCGAAATAAACATTAAAAATTTTAAAAATGCATCAAACCTTCATCATGGCGTATGAATTCAGTATTGTAAACAACTTTGTTTTCGATTATAATAATGGTCGTTGTCATAGATTTAATTTTCGAAAGGAGGAGAAAAAAACGTAATAAATTGGCGTTCAAATTAAAATTTTGCAAATTTCGTGCCGGAATGTTAAAATCGGTAGCAAGTAAAGTAAATTTTGATCTTTTAGACGTAATATAGACCAAGTCCAACTGCTTTATGATTACATTTTCACATTTTAATTAACGAAAGAAATTTGCTCTGCACGGCCATTTTTCGTTATTCCCGTTTAAATACATTGAAAAATATAATCGTCTCTGGGCTCAATCCTAGGTCAAAATATGGGAATTTTCGATTTTTTCGTTACTCGACTGTTAATTATGAATCTCTTCTGAAAATTTCAGCCTTTTAGCTCAATTAGAAATGCCCAGGAATTTGTATGAATGAGTCGGATTTGCAGCTTTATATATAGTAACTAGTAAATGGGTGCTTGCAAACTGCAAGCAAAGAAAATTATGAAGGGATATGTGTCTTTTTAATTATACTACTGTCTATCGTATACCTAATTTTCAAATATGAGATCGAGTTTCATCTAATAATATAATAATTATTTCGAAAGCCTTTCACGTTTAATTGAGACGGGAGTTTTGCATTTGAGACCTTAAAGAATACGCATACGTAAAATTAAATTAAAGAAATGCGCCAAACAAATTTAAGTAATAATAAAAGTCTTCGTAAGATAAAAAGGCGAGAAATCGATAGATGATTCGTTACCTGTAGTACTCGGTTCAGTGCAAGGGATACTTCATTTGAATCCTATGCACATTAAATGGCGTCTAAAGCGGCACTATGAGCTCCGTTTCTAATTAAATAAACAAATAGAAATTAGGCAACGTAGTTGAATAATTTTGAAGAATGTAGAAATAGAAGTTGAATTTAAAGCCCATATGGAGATGTTGGGAAAATATTTTGCATGCGATGATAAATGCAGAAATTGTTTTTACTTACAAAAATTATCCAGCGAACAACATAATCCGGAGGTCGTTCAAGGTTTTAGGACGTCCCTCTTTGGATTTCAAAGGCCTTCTACGCTTATTTGATATGGGAGATTTGGAGTTGATTCCTAATGAATGTGCATTTGTAAAATTAATTTAAGAAAATACGCCAATCAAAGCAAAGTTAGAATAAAAATCTGCATAAGATAAAAATGCGGAAAATAAATAGACGATTACCTGTGAAGTATTCGGTTCAGTGCCAGACATAATGAAATTGAATCCTATGTTCATTAAATGGCGTCTACCACGATAATGAGCTCCGTTTCTAATTATATAAACAAACAAATATGCTACAGGTAACGTATCTATGTAAATAATTTTGAAAAACGTAGAAAAAGAACTTAATTCTAAAGCCCGTTTGCAGAATATGAAAAAATAATTTGAGGTGAATACAATAGAAAAGAGTAAACATAGTAAGCATACATTTTTAATCGCAGAAATTGTTTTACTTACGAAGAATCATCCAGCTGATACGTAGAAAAACGTAATCCAAAGTTCGTTCAAGGAAATCAGCGTATTTTATGAGTAGATTTTTGTTGTTTATTTTGATGAAAGTTAAATGTTCTTGATGTATATTAATATTACAAACAAAAGAATATTGAAAAATATTTCAAAAACTTCATACTTTCATCACGGCGTATGTTATTTGAACTGCAAACAAATTTGTATTCCACGTAAATAATGGTCGTAGCCATCTTGGGAAGGGTGCAAATAAAAACAGTATTAATTTGTATTTAATTTAAGATGTTGCCGACATGGCGAAATTGGATGCAGGAAAAATGAAAATTCCTCTTTGAGGTATAATTTAGTTAAATACTCTCCACTGTACGTACATTTTTCATGCTTATGTGAATGAAAACATTTGGTTCTTCATGGACATTTATCGTTTCCCCAGCAGTATCCCATATCATTACGTAAGGTACTACGTATTAATTAAAAAACGAAAATTTAACTTAATTTTAAATTCTGTATGGATAAGATGACAGAATAAATGTATGTTATTAAAATAGAAAAGACGATACATAATAGGCATACAATTAAAAGCACAATTTTCACACACGAAAGGCAATCCAACATATACGTATAATCCTAACATCGTTCAAGGATATAATTTTATTTCCTGTGTAGATATTTGTTGTTCATTTAAATGAAAGTTACACTTTCTTGATATTCAATTATAATATGGTCCTTCAAGAAAGGCGGGCAGCAACGGGTTTGGCTGCCCGTATGAGCTTTTTGGTTACAATGTATCACAATGTATGTAGTATGAAATTGAGGCATACGTTACTTAAAGCTTCCCCTCCTAAAAGGAACATCATCTAAAGAAGCCACACTATGAGGTGGCACGCGAGACAGGACGCTGGAGCTTATCTGTCGATCTTAAGAGAAACTAAGGGCAAAATACCAAACACACCGAGTGCGGTGAGAAAGTGGTCACTGTGCTAGGACTCCAACACCAAGGTACGAATTCCGGCTAGCAAGATTTTTCTGGCTATAGAATGGTTGAGTGTCTTTTTTAATAGTATTAGTTATTGAAATGGTGGTAATTGGGATCTTCCTGCTTTCATCAGAGATGTTATGAATATTGTGATTAATTATAACGCCATAAAGTAGGAATCGGAAATGGCCATTGCAAAGGAAGTTTTTAGACATAATTTAATATACGATAAATGCATTGGGTTAAGTGAGAATAAAGTGAAATACTACTATACTAAACTATACCGATTTTGATGCTAATGATTCGTATTGTTTGCAGTTATATTATTTCTAAATAATATCGTTGAAACTATTAATTTACATTACTATTCTGATAGTAATATTTTAGGATGATGTAAATTTCAGTTGTACTTACTTTTACTCAGGCATAGGTAGACTTGATCCGGTATAATACGTTCTTCATCAGTAATTAATGAGTATTTTTCATCGAAATTGCTTTCTTATCCCCCTTATATAGATTCAGTGTAGACTTTTAAATTTAATCCTCGAATAATCTCACTACTTACATGACTTTTCCGATTATCTTCGTTTATAAATGGTCTCGTATTTTCTACATAAACTTATGTTATCACAGTATGTATTCCCGAATAATTCATTGACCGTGCAGATATTCGCTGTCCATTTTGATGAAAGTTACATTTTTCAACTTTCAGTCATAACATATATGGAAAGAAATTTTTTTTAATTATACCACTGTCTATTGTATGCATAATTTTCAAATAAGTGAGATCGAGATTCGCCAAATAATATGATAGTAAAATAATCATTTCTAAAGCCTTTCGCGTTTATGAGATACGGGAGTCTGTAATGAATACGCATTCGTAAAATTATATTAAAGAAATACGCCAAACAAAGTAAAGTCAGAATAAAAATCTGCATAAGATAAAAATGCGGAATAAATAGACGATTACCTGTGTAATATGTGGTTGAGTGCAAGACATTCTGCAAAATAATCCTATATTCATTAAATGTTGTCTACTACGACAATGAGCTCCGTTTCTAATTAAATAAACAAATAGACAATAGGCAACGTAATTATGTAAATAGTATTAAAGTACGTAGAAAAAGAACTTTATTCTAAAGTCCGTTTGGAGAAGATGGGAAAATAATATTCATACAATGATACATGCAAAGATTGTTTTTGCTAACCAAGAATTATCCAGCGTAGAACAACGTAATCAGAAAGTCGTTGAAGGAAATCAGTGTATTTTATGAGTAGATTTCTGTTTTTTTTTATTTTGATGAATGTTGAATTACGTAATATATTACGAACTAATTGTGTACTACGTATTAATTAAAGAAACGTAGAAAAAGAACTTAATTTTAAATTCTCTTTGGAAAGGATGACAGAATAATTATATGTAATTAAAATAGAAAAGAATATACATAATAGGCATAAAATTAAAAGAACAGAAACTCACACACACGAAAAGCAATCCACCATATGCGTAAACCAACGATATCCTAACATAGTTCAATAATACCATGTATTTCCTGATTAGATATTTGTTGTTCATTTAGATGAGAGTTCAGTATATGATAAATGTATTTGGTTAAGTGAGCTTTTAATTATAATATATTAATAAATTATAGTGTTCGCGAAACTAATGATTCGTAATGCTTACAGTTATGTTATTTCTAAAGATTGTCGTTAAACCTTTTAATTTACATTAATATCCCTATTTATTAATTTATATTCGTATCTATGTACTTCATTCTAGAATAATCTCACTACTTACATGACTTTTACGATTATCTTCGTTGTTAATGGTCTCGTATTCTCTACATAAACTTATGTTATCACAGCATGCATTCACGATTGATTCATTGACCGTGCAGATATCCACTGTCTATTTTAACGAAATTTACATTTTTCAGCGTTCATTAATAACATATATCGAAAGAAACATTTAAAATAATTAAAAATGCATCAAACCTTTATCATGGCGTATGAAAATACGATCGTAAACAAACTTGTTTTCGATTCAAACAATGGTTGTTGCCATAGATTTAATTTTCGAAATGAGGAGAAAAAAACGTAAAAAATTGTCGATCAAACTAAGATTTTGCAAATTTCGTGCCGGAATGTTATAATCGGTCGCAAGAAAAGTAAACTTTGATCTTTTAGACGCAATATAGACCAAGCCTCGCTACTTAACGATTACGTTTTCAAATTTTAATTAACGAAAGAAATTTGCTCTGCATGGTCATTTTTCGTTTTTCCCGTTTAAATACATTGAAAAATATAATCGTTTCTGGGCTCAAACCTAGGTCAAAATCTGTAGATTTTCGATTTTTTCCCAACTCGACTGTCAATTATAAATCTCTCTTGAAAATTTCAGCCTTCCAGCTCGATTAGAAATGCCCAGGATTTTGTGTCAATCAGTAGGATTTGCAGCTTTATATATAGTAATAATATCTGAACTCTGATAACTAGTATGAAAGTTGGGTCGGATAGCACAGGACAGAGTTTTCAAACGGCAAAACGAAATATCCGAAGCCGTAATTCGGAAATAAGAGGAAAAATCTAAATTAAGATTGGTAGACCTCAAAAAATAGTCAACTAAGACATATAAAATGAAAGATTATATTTATGCAAACGCGAATAGACAGCCACGGTGATACCTTTGCGGGAAAGCACAGTACTGGTCTCTTTTATAAATAACTAAGACATAACCCGCTAAAAATTAAGGAAAATCAACAAAAATCAAACAGAATTTAACTATTATTCAATTTATGCATTTTCTTCCCAGAAAGAATGAAAATAAAGGAAATAACTTAATATTCTTTTAAGAAGACAAAATGATACTTCAACTGAATATTTGTTTGTTACCAATGAAACGAACTATTTACGTTTCTTACACGCGTTATTATGTGAGCAAATATTTCTCCATATTTTCTCACCGTTGCATACATTTTCATAAACCTTTTCATTTATTAATATTCATACATCTCTTTTCTTAATGATTTTATCCACCACAATAAAGTATTTAATCCTTTGCCTTCGATTGTGAAGATACGTCTATCATATTAATGAAAACTACGAGAGAAGTCGATTTTTCAAAGATTCTGGCAATGATAAAAGTAGCTGCGGTTGAAATCAATGAAATTGATCACATACATTTCAGTCCACAATCAAATTAATAAGTTCTGAATGTGAATGCACTCATATATGAAACGGTATATAGGCGGAAACAAACTGGAACAGAGAGAACTGTGATAAAACACAGAAAATGAAAAGAAAAAATCATGCCGATGCACAACAGAAATATGTTTGAAGCATTGATTTGACATTCTCTTGCATTGACTTGGCTCTTTTGAGCTTAGATATCAAATTCGACACCCAATTTCGGATCTTTGGAACGACTCTAAAGAGCTAATAAAAAAATACACTTTTCCTGTCATTTCATCAAAGCTTCCATATTCCGTGGCGTGATTTCACGAGATACTTCACGCTCCTATTATCCTCTCCTTCAAAACACGCAAGGTCAGTTACAAACAGAGCTCAGAAGAAACCAAAAACAAAGGATAGAATAAAGCTTACTGTTTAAGAAGAAAAATTTCAACACCAATGGGTGCTTTA
Source organism: Sympetrum striolatum (assembly GCA_947579665.1). Lineage (NCBI taxonomy): Eukaryota > Metazoa > Arthropoda > Insecta > Odonata > Libellulidae > Sympetrum > Sympetrum striolatum. The sequence goes on from OX388349.1 coordinate 59,033,715, forward strand.
GCTGAGAGAGAAGAGAAACATCCTTTAAAATCACGAATCAATAGCAACAACTGCCTCGCCAAAGCGAAATATTGACTTGTGAAGGGGAATAAACACTGGACAGAGAGATCGTTGACGAAATTCTTGGGACAGCCAAATCTGAATCAGTGATAAAATCATAGAAAAATAACAAAGTGGACTACAGTCTACGTACATCGGATGCATCGTAAATCTTGATAAACATAACCCGAATGGAATGGGAAACGCAAAGTCAACAGATCAAAGAAAACCTAGAAGGGAAAACTGAAACTAAAAGTCGAAATAACCTAATACATGAAATGGAGACAAATCTTCTTTGGGCATGGTTTGCTTCATGTGGTAAACACATGTGTCAGCCATCTCAGGGAGCATAAATCGATGGGATGTCAATACTACAACACAGGAAACATATACATTGAAGGTGTTCTGACCTAACTTAGGGGAACGCCATCTAAAAATAATTAAAAAACAATCCAATAATTCAATTCGCCATCTAACAATAATTCTATTCAATTCTTAGTATTTTCCACAAATGGATGTTTAATACGACCGGTTTTGACCACAGCCTGAGGAATGGTCGAAACCAGATGTATTTAAACTAAATTTGTGGAAAATACTAAGAATGTTTTTAAATTATTTTTAAATGGCGTATCATCCACATGTTATATCAGAACACCTTGAGTTTATATGTTTCCTGCGTTGATGCATGTATTAACTTTACATTGATTTCTGCGGAAACATGTACGAGTAAAGCTAAAATCGAAGAGCCCAAATAAACGAAAAACAAAGTTATTTTTTAGTTGCTATAAAATTTTAAATATTCTTCAATAATCCTGCACCTGAGATCGATAGAATAACCAATATAGTTTGCAGCGAATGTTGCACTGGTTCTGGACAACAATCGATCTCTCAACAATAGTGGATTCCGATATAGGGCAGGGGCAATCAATTAAGATAGGGTTTACAACAAATATCATGTTAAGAAACAATGACTGACACCTACACAAAATCAACAATTCAAAAGTCTACAGTTAAGTCGGCGGCGATTGTTAGCCAGGTCGGCCAACAGCCTGAAACAGGCAGTGACTATAGGTTAATCCTAGAGGAGGGAACAATCCGAGAAGGGGCAATTAGAGACAGAAGAAATCAAGCGAAAGAAAGGCAGAAGATGAAAGAATCGGAAGACGAGCGACTTAGGGGAGGCAACGTGACGTCGTGACGGAGGTCACCCTTGAAGGAATCAAAGTGAATGCAGTGAGCGTGACGGCACTCCTCTCGCGTGAACCTGCGCACGGGAAGTGAGCGGCACTTGGCACGCCATCCGAGAGGCACTGGGTCGAATCCCGTCGAGGGTGATCGCCCGACCGGAAAAGGCTACAACACTCCCTTGGCATGGGGCGTGGATCCTTCCAGCGCCATCGACAAAGGTCGAGGAGCATCCTTACCACGGAGGATATCGGAGGTACCCGTAATGTACTCGAGATATTCTATCGTTTCACTTAACCTTTTCCTAAAAGACTTTTCTTGTTCCTTAAAAGGATTTTAGTGTGAGTACCGAACGAAAGCTATCTCTTAATGCGAACGCTTAATCTATTCAGTACGTAATATATGTCGCTACCGGACGATTAGTTCAATTGTAACATTTTTCTATAATAATAAAAAATATCCCGAACGATGTAACTGGAGTAACAAAATCAACAATCTCCTCGAAGAGATATGTACGAAGTAAATAAAAGTTCAGTGCCAGTAAAGAGCGAACGCGATCTCCGAGAAGCATCGACAAAACGTTACAGGGAAGTAATCGCAAAAAGAAATATTTAGTTACTTTTGGTCGTTTTTTTTCACGCTATTAGAGAGGCTAATAGGGTAGATTAGGTAACGATGGTGTTATTACAATCCCTGCCATACGTCTCTGGCGGCTCGCGGGGTAAATACCTAAAATTTAAATCTCGGGGTATTCATTCTGAACCATATTATACAGTAAGACTAACAATAAGACTATAGTAATATCATTTCTAGAATGATATAACGAGATCTTTTAATGCTTACGTCGTTTTGAGGTTATAGAAACTTCATGAGTTTAAAAATAAGGATGATATTTTTCAGGAAAAGTTAAGAAATTAAAATATAAGCGGATAATAAACTTTTCCTTTTGTAACGGAGTTTTCATTGCTCTAATTGCCACAAATTCGTCCTACAAAATTAACAGGGCGGCTAAATTATAATCATGAGGCTTAAAATGCAGTTCAAAATATTTAAATCCAATTTAGGATCCAATCGACATTCAGGCAAATTTACAAAACTACATAACAAAAATATTACAACATATTTTACCATGAAATTTTATAACATGAAATATATATTCTAACTGAATACAGGCACTTATTGGTGCCTGCACTTTGCACTGATGTTTCAAACAAGCCTTTTACAACGCTAATTTAAAGGGGGAAATTGAGTGATAATATTATAAGGAGGAGGTTTGATCCTTGTCCTGGGTTCGACTCCTGGAAAGAATCAAAATTATCTGTAGATGATAAAACTAAGCAGAACAATAATTCTTGAATTTTTACGAATTCGAAAACTCGATTCGCAGAACAATAACAAAGCGTACGATTGCATTAGTTCGCATTCTGTGTCACGCGTCTTCGCATTACGCAATCAATTAATTCGGTTGAAAAAAGCTCCGCGCCTTCGCCAAATTACCTAATTTGTTAAACAGGTCGCAACCTGAAGCTACGCACAGTTGAGCAACCATCATTTTTAACCGTAAGGTTACTGTGGCACCTTTTCATGACCTGTTTGCCTACAGGGCGTTCGAATGGCCTCTCTTGCTAAAATAAGAGCGAAAAAATTATTCCGTTACGGCCCTAAATAAGGAAGTTGAAGACAGGAGATCAGTTAAAATAAAAACACTATAATTATCATCCGGGGATTAAAGGTAGTTTTAATTAAGGCTAAGGTAAAACCGTGCTACAAAGATGAAAACGAGTGAACAACGCTTAGTGCGATGTAAACAACGGCGCATCAGTATGCCGAATGCAAATATGATAAGTTTTTACGGATAAAACAAAACCAATTTGGCATTTTTAATTTGAATTTTATAATAATAAAATTTGATATGAATGCTGGATACCTAAGTTACCAAGCATAAATGGAGTTTTAGTTACGGTAACAAGTAGAAAATTTAAAATATGAAAAATAAACTGAATGACTGGACTCTTATGGACAGATGGCAGTTTTTATAAATTTAAAAATGAAAAATTATTCCTACGTAAATTAAAGATTCTTGAGATAAAATAAAATGGCTCAAATTACAAAACAAAACTAATTTTTACAATCTAATTATTCAAAGGAATTGATACAAATACACTATTAAAGTCCTCGTAGACAATCATTGAGTTTGAAAACAAGAACGACTGCTCAAGTATTGCTATTCCTATTCAGCTAAGCAATTATATTAGCAAATTTAGCGAATATTTGAGCCTTAAAATTATAAATGAAAATTAAATTACAATTACATTAACCGATTTTTTATCAAGAGTTAAGTTACCTATTTTCGCTTCACGGTTACCGATTCACACTTCCTTTTAATCCAACAAATAACCTTCCCAAGAAAGGTGAAAATCGTGACTAAGGACATTCAGGGAAATTTCTTTTTCCAAATATTACGAAAAAACAGCTGATGCCCATCGTTCCACCGTGCTTACCTACCGATATGGAATCAAGTAAATCTCTCATTTCCGGACGTATAACTGCGGCATTGAGTCTCGTGGAGATAAAATAATGAAAGTAGGCGAAAAGTTTAAGATAAGAAGAAATAAATATGAATGAGTCCTTCATTGCAACATTCGGATAGCCCTTTCTTACTCTAATTTCAACTCAGCTTATCAAGCATCGAGATACGATTTTATTGCAGCTTACACGAAATAAACTAAAATACAAATTCTCTCCTTAAGAAAGGTTGCATAGAAAAATAGGTTAAGAAAATGAAATTTTGACACCACAAAAGAATTCATTCTGCCAAAGTAGGCACCAACTTACATTAAAATATTTGACAACTATGTCAAAAAACACAGGATTATCCATTATACCCTTTAATGGATGAGAGGAAATAATATAAATATCAGAAACGAAGTCCAACTTAGACATACATACACAAATAAATAATATATATCTTGAAAATTGTTTTTGTTTTAGCTGCATTTTTGGTCTAATATTTCTAATTTCAAATATTTATGTTCATCGTCTACAAAATAATAATAAAAATATTATAATTGAATTTCATTTCAAGGATTTATCGTGCTTACAAACTGGGTACACAAATGAATCGTTAACTAGTTCAAGCTTCAGTTTATTGATCTAAAATACAACGTAAGCTGTACGTTAATTTAAATCATAAGGACAATATAAGGAAGCGAGAAAATTACAATTTTCGTAATCAGTGATCTCCGACAATTTTTAGCAAGTAATGGGAAAATAGCGTGCTTTGAAATTATTCACGCTATCTAGGTTTTTCCACCTACTGAATGACCATTTCTATAAATCGACCCGATTGGAAATTCAAGAATTGCGTGCAGAAACTCAGATATTTCAAAACATAGAAAAAAGAAAGTTCCGATAAGATTTTCGCAAATCGATACAAAAATGAAATATCCTTCATTTCCTATTCTGAATCCTATCAGAGGCTTTTCCGATATTTATCTTAGTTTCCTGCGACCGGCCCAACTGCACGCCTCTGAATTCAAATAAGATCTATTAATAACGACACTAAATAATGAAAATAAATAGAAGATTAATAAAATAGAAGAAGAATAATTAAAAAATTTGTATGTTTTGATAATAGCTATCCAGTTCTACTAGTAGAAAAATTCCCTTAAAACCTAGCAAACAAAATCCCCTAGAAAGCTTATTAACTTAAACTGGATCTCATTCTCTTTCGTCACAATGAGTATCCATTTATCGTAAGTATACTCAAATATTAATACGACACATTTTTCAAAGGTTCCGCCGTTATGAGATAAATAGGAAACAGCTAAAGCAAATAAAATTTCCCAAGACATGGTCAATTTACCACCCGTTAAAAAATAACATATCCCTGAACGCTCCGACAGGTACAACGTACACAAACAAACCATTACAGTTACTGTCCTCAATCATAAACTTGGCAGGACACCCTAGTAATAAGGCTGAACAAATGTCCCGTTCTTTCCAAAACAGTACCGTTCACAAACCTCTAGTCCTGCTGCTTCCGTAAAACAATCTTCTTTGTTCCGTGTCCCGTAAGCATCTGACATTAAATTTAAGCTTCCCATTTATTTGAACAAAAAATTAACATCTTTTTCTAAAATTAATCCAAATATTCGATGATAATACATAGAAACCTAAACGAAAAGGAAACACGATTGAAACATGCTCCTGTAATAATATTAATGCCTTTATTAGGTCGAGAAGGGCTGTAACTCTCCCCACCGATCTAAATCTTCGTCATATATTGTGCAGTAATTAATTATATGATATACGTAAGGTAATAATATACGAATATGAGGATAATTGTGGATGTAAATAAACCTAGGATATTCCTAAGGAAAAAATAATCCACTCAAGAAAAACACACAAGAAGAAGGGGAAGTGAAAAACCAGCGTAAATAGCAGCGATAGTACTAGCTAAAAGATGAGAAGAAACTCGAAAAACCACAATCAATAAAGAAAACATAAGAAAATAAATATATGTCGTACTTGTATCAATAAGAATAGTCAAGTATACACTTAATGAAGAAGTAATAAAAATGAAAGACATGAAAACTAAGAACAAAGTAAGTAAAATAAGAATGCAACTTAGTTCATGCTAATACAAAATACATTAAAAATACGTCCGAAAATAACAGATAATATTCATGACAATATATGAATTTCAGAAAATATCTAAATATTGCCTAACGTAGATAAATAGAAATATTCACGCAGAGACAAGTTCAATACAATATAAGAAGTACACTGTCAAATATTAGGCCAAGTAAATCACTTTTAGGGACATATTTATTACAAATTTAACATCGAAGATTTCTAGGATATTAGGCCCTGGCGTTAGAATCATAGTGTATTTCCCTCACTTTAAAAATAAAATAATCACCGACAAAGCGTCTCAAAACATTTAAAAATTTTAGTTAGGTAATAGAAAAGTTCTTCGAAATTCATTAAAAAAAATTGTCCTGGTTTGTCCCGATGTACGGACGGAAAAGTATGGTTTTCAAGCATTGGGATGTTGTCAGTTCATTCGTAAGGAAATAACACCAAGCCAAAAATGTCTGACCGTGACAAAAGCAAAGATGAACAAGAGACAATATCATCTCTTCGAATCGCATTCCGTTCATAACAACGCCGAAGGACGGCAATCCGGAAGCGGTGGACCAATCTCCGACCTCGACAATGAGAACATGACGCTTATTTCAACAAGAAATGCAACAGTTACCGAAATACGCTAACCACTGTCACGGCCACTTGGTTACAACACAAAGCACAACGGGGCCGACTCCACGAAACTTTGGGCGGAAGATTCGCTTGCTTACCTTTCGCTATTTATTTACAATTCGATGGGAAATAGTCACGAAATGTGGACCAGTTTCGAGACATTTTTTTCAATACAAGGAAAATACAGAATTTCGTTCTCGATCGGACCTTTAAGTTCAAGCAGTTTTAAGCCACCAATTTTCCTCTTCCTATATCAAGAAAGTAACACTCGAAAAGCTGAAGGTATTTAAGAGACATGAGTATCTTGACTGTGCAGATGAATTTTTAAGAGAGAAACTTGAAACCGGGATAAAATGGAGTTACTTATCAAGCAACTTACGTAACCATCCATTAAAATAATTCTTCTTTCGAATAAACATTAATTTTTTTATAATCTATCGATTCGGCCGAGATGTTGTGGAAAGACATAACTGGAAACAGATTTATAATTTTCCACAAAGGTGTGGAAAATACATTTATGGAATAGCATAAATCTGTTTTAAATTCATTGTTTTGCTTATCGTACAGCTTGTCGATTTGCATGCATAGCTTGAGTTTTATGTTTAGGAATTCGCTTACGTGCGGAAATGCTTACTGTCGTAAAAAGGCCACATAACATAATTTTCAGGCCCATCTCACTTTTATTGCTAAGATGAATTTGAAAAAATACGCACCTGATAACAATCGAGAATTCAACGGAGGCTACCTTTATTACCATGATGATTATTAATTAGAAGTTAGGATACGTCACTTTGATATAATTGCGATTTTTTCTCATTTTTCCCATGGAATTAATGACAAATATTTTTCTAGTAATAAATATTTTTTATTATTCTGTTAAATTATTTATTTTTAATTCACTACATTGTTATTTTTTATCTGTGTTAGCGCGGTTTTTTTCACCCCCTTCTCTGTGGGTGTTTTCCCGCAACGTGGGTTTATTTCTTTGAAAGCCTACATTTGCAAAGATTTTTTCCCACACTGTACTCTTTCTTTTTGTTTTAATTTATATTTGCACACATTGTACAGGGTAAGAAATAGACCGAATACATTTAGATAACAACCAGTAGTGACAGGAGGAAAAATCGATACTTTACGTTTATCTTATCGGCCCAAATAGTAACTACGTCCTTCGTTTTGGAATGATAAAACTGGCACTTCCCTTCCCGTTGCAATTAATATTATAAAAAAATAATAACTAACAAAAAATATATACAATGTGTGTTGATTATATTTTTTACTGTTCCATAAGTGTAGGAAGTATTATTCTCCTTTTCTAAGAGATTAAATTTTCCTCCATTAAATGCAAATTTAGGGTTCAGGGTTCAATAAAATACTCGAAAAATACATTTTTTAGAATATTTGCGCAATAAAAACACAATGATTACATGTTACATATTCGAAGCCATTTGCTTTACTTCTTACTTTTTACCCCACCCTACATGCCATCTATCATCTATTGTCTTTGATTGCCTTTTAAACTTCCGAAAACTGATACTTCTATGTAACTTGTGTAAGAGAGGCTCACAGAGGCTGAAACCTTCCGAAGGAAGTAGCGAGAAGGAATTGTAATAAATAAAATAATTGCAGTTAATTAATGACGAAATGTGAGGGAAGTAGGGAACCGCCTGGTAAGGTGATGTACGGTGGGGACTGTGTGTGCCTCGGGACCGCCGCTGAAACCGTGAAGACCTAACCCTGAAAAATCTTGCATTGATCACTGTGTTTTTTCTTTGTTTATTTTGTTTGTTTGCATTTTATTGTATATTATCAAAAGCGTGCATAGCTAAAATTGTGTACGAATTTTAACTGTCATATAAATGTAATTTTAACCTTAAAATTGTTATATAATGTAATGCCATAATTACGCCGCTACCGGACATGTTTAAATGGGGCGGAAATTCTAATAAATAAATAAATAAATAAAGAGTATAAAAATAATAATATCGATAATACATTTCTTGAATGTTTCTCCTTCCTTACAAAGAAAACCATTTAGTTCCTTTTCCTACGTACAACTTAAGCCCCCACACCAGAAAACCCTTCAAAAGGAGTTGAGAAATCTAAAACAATTTTCCACCCAAAAAAGACTGTCCGAACACAAATCTGCTTGACGTTCTTCTCACGTTCAACTGTACATTAGTCATTTTTCGGTCGACGGAAGCGAACGCGGAAGTTGAAATAGGAAAGAGGCGATAGTTGGGCGGGGACAAAAACGGTGGGCATTGCGGGGGAGGACACGGAGCGTAGGTAAAGGTTCCAGGGCAGCGGACATGGCGCATCGACCCCTAGACGCGGCCTAAACATCGCTTCCTACATCGCTCTAGACACAACGGAAAGAGATAATAGCGAGACATGGGAGCGGAGAAAACAGAGCGTTTTGGGAGAATTTTGCACAATTCGCGACAGGAAGATGAAAAGTATGGGAGTGTTGAACAAGAAGTCGTGATTCTCATAAAGTTGAATTTACGGGCGAAAATGGTCGAAAACTGCCAAAATAACTTTATTAAAATGCTCTAGGTACAGTTATCCCTAAGAGCACAAATAAAAACAAAAATTACTTCATGGTGTAAATGCACAATAACAAAATATATTACATAAACATTACGTGATAACAGATCCTTATATAAACATTATGTGATAACAGATCTAGAAAATATAAACAAAATATTGCTGTTATTTCACAGAACTGCAGACAGGAAACAAAATACAATAAACTTATAGAAATTTTTAACTGCAAGCAACGATAAAGCTTTAGTTTGAAGGTTTTTGGGGAATATTAATTCGTAAGGCTGGGAATTCCAGATTTGAGTGGAGTGAAATGATGATTTGTGATACAAGAGTAGTTGAGATTTTACGTGCAGTACAGCTATACGTTAAAATTGCATCATTATTTTATTACTGAATACTTAAAAAATGATTTGTGTAAGTAAAGGTTCATTACTTTACGTATGTCTAATTTATTCAATCTAAAGAAAAGTGATTGCTTTACAATTAAACATAATATCCAGTATTTAAATTCAAATAATAACTTAACCTACGAGTATATTTATTGTAATGTAAAAATTATAGATTATTCTATGAAAATTGTGATTTTTTTATTGAAATTTTTTGAAGAATTCACGATAGAGGGAATTAAATCTAAAAATTAAGCATACGACCGAATAGTTATTACTATATTTTGATTTTAATTTCGTTTTGTATGCACCATCCATTTTGAATATCAGCCTTCAACAAAGCCTTTTATATTATCCATTTGGAATTAGGATAAAAATTTACTAAGTAAAATAAAATCACTTAGTAAAATTCCACTCCAGAAAAGTGGAAGTTCTGAAGTGGAATTTTACTTGATTTGATTTGACTTGTTATGGAGTTCCACATAGTTAAAGCTTCTTCTATAGATTATAAATTTTACTGTTCTAGCGATTATTTTCACCTCCCACAAAAGTGTGGGTGTTTTCCGCAATATGGGTATTTCTTTGTCTTGAGTTACGAAAAATTTTCCTCTTCCGCTAATAAAGATAAACGTGCGCCATTTAAAATTCATAGTGACTCATGCTTTGCCAAACATAAAACGCTTGTTTAGAAAGCCTATACTAGTGAGTCCTGCACATCACGAGGAAATCTAGAGCAATGTTTTGCAGAGGGATGTCACGAAACTGCATGTTAAGGGGAGCGAATGTAAATACCCGACTGATTATTCTAAATGTGAATCGCAAACATGGAGTGAAGTGGCTTTACCACGATAAAATGAGGATAAACGAGAGCAAGGAGAGATAAATATAATACTAGAATAATGGAGACATTTATTCTGGGAAACTCATTGCTTTCATACTACATAAGGCCAAGAAACAAATTTTTCCTTAAAACAACACGTAAAAACTGCATTGCATACTTCAAAATAACCCGACGTTTAATCTGTCCGAAGAGAAACGAATTTACTAGTCAATTAAACAAAACAGTATATACCTAAGTATGTTCCATAATGTTTTTACTTGATAGAATGAGTTAGACTGATGAATGAATGCTTTTCATGGATGAGTAGTGAATCCTTAGGCTGCAATGAACGCAGAAAGATCGCATGAGAAATATCCTAGCTATTGCCTAAATAATTCCCGTTATCATATTTTTAAAGGGATAACAATTCATCACTAACCATGAATTATATTTTTCTACCTATATTTAGTCCTTTCACAGGACGAGGAGAACTATTTAACAACCTTCACTATAAATACAGCGGTCAGTTCTTTACACAGACGCATAATACTAGAATGGGCATCTCAATAGGAAACTACTGAAATACCCTTATCTTTTTGCCCCCTCTTTTTTCCGATAATTTCGAAACCTAAATCAGACGGGCTACCTAAGCGCCATTCGTATTTTATCATAACGATGATTATCATAACATTCGCTCGACGAACTTTGAAAGTTCACAGACTCTTCCCACATCATTCACTAGGCTAGTATTCCACAGGTTGTTCTCCAGAAGAAAAATAGCGCTGCGCCGCTGCCATCTTATTCTACGGTATATTTTATTAAGTCTCGTTCCCTTTCCGAGCAGAACGTAACCTTAATTCCTTTCGTCAAATCGTTTACCTACCAAATTATGTTAACAGATTCCAGTTCCTCTCTGTTCAATGAATGTAAGAATTTTTTAAATTCTTTCGGAGGCATAAAATCGTTTTAATTCGTGTTAGAAAAAGAAAATTTCCAATTTCAAAACGGAAAACACCAGTTAAACTATTCTCCGATGTCAGTATCTACAAATATGAATATCTAATGAATGTCCAAGAGTAGGGGCTCAGTTTTAGAAGAAAATTTGGGATGGATTTTCTTCATGTTGCGTCAGCCAATCCTTATAGTCAGCTTTTTCTGTATTAAATGCACAAAATATTGCACAACATAAATTTAATCAGGACTGTTGAAGAACACAATAAATGGAAAATTATCTTTGAAATTTAAGCATATGAAAGCCATAAAACTGCAAAAGAATTGAAGATTTTTTTCTCTGGATTTCCTCTGGATTATCGATGTTTGATTAGATATTTTCAAGCGTCTGGTTCTTCTGAACTTTTTGCACGAAGCATCCAATAAATTTTATCGCAAACTGCAGATAAGTATACTGGAAGAAGAAAATACCACCGAAAATTAAGCATATACGACATTATTTCAAAATAATATAATTCTTTCAAATTGTAAGGCATTGATTTTCATCACGGCAATTTGGGAAACCCTACTTTAGGCAACCCCAAGTTGATATCAGCTTGTGGCAAAAGAATAGTCGCCTTCCTAACCGCAAAAGCAAGACAGAACACGGAAATCCTGTCTCCTCGCGCACGCATCTTATCTACAATATGGAACGAGATTTCGTCTCGCGGTCGGAAAAAAACAAGCAGGTCAGGAAGCTGAATTTATCATCGAAAGAATGATTAGACGTCTTTTTCTTCGAGTGCAGCGAAGGGGGACAGCGATTCCACGTATTCCGAACACGAAAAGTAGGCTTAAGCCATTAAACATCAACGCGACTTGCATCCGTAATATCCTGACGAAGCTAATCATTACAACGGCGTCCTAAGGACTTCATTACTTACATAACAACGTCAGTGGCCGTCATAGAAACGACATGAAAGAGAGAGAAGACCTAATACGGAGACAGGAAAAAAATCCTCCGATGTTTTAATTCGTTATTTGACGTCCTGAAGATTTTTTTCGTGATTTTTCAAGGAGTTACACGTGGCTTACATATGTCTGTCATCAGCCAGACGGATACAAAACCCATCCACCAGTACATAAAAAACCATTGAGATGGAATCTAACTGAAAAGGCAGAATTAGGAGTGAGATATATTTCCCTTGCTTTCCTCCTTAGCGAGAATGCTAAAAGAAGAAAATGACTACCTATGGGAAGGAAGAACAATGACTCTTTGAATCAAACTTTCCAAAAAATGCAATAATGAGCAATCGATATCAATGCCATTATTCAGCAATATTCATAGATCAATAGCTTCTATATTTAATAAGTAATAAACAAGATCGAGAGTAAAGTAGATAAACGATATATTTGCCTCTATCTTTCACATCTAAAGTTGAAAAGTTGAAATTATTAAATGTTAAATATATTATATCAAGAGAAAAAAGGAAAATATCCCATGCAATATAATATGGTGGCAGGAACTGAAGTAAGATCATAAAACATAATTCCATGGTTTCGATGGTCCAATTATAAACAAATGCATTGATGTACTGACTCGTTTACACAGTGTGGCTTTTCCTGCAACCATATATTGATATTTTTGTCTTTTGGTAGAGAACAGAAAAATTTATTTTTAACTACCATTGTCAGCTTTTTCTTAGCTGTGATAACATGAAAGCTATTGATGTATGAGTGATGATGAATATTAGCACTGATTAAGGTCTCTCCTTATGAAACGCAAAGAAAATGTTACTCGTAGAGTCATTGTGCTTCACTTACATGGACGTGTTCCACTGATAACATTCTGGCTCGGTGGGACAAACTATATCACTCTTCATCTTGTACGCCTCCATTAACTCTCCTAGCTATTGATTCACAATTATTATTATATCTCAGGGGGGACTCAAAAGTTTATTTTATTTCACTTGAGATATTAATACTATTAGAAAGAAGAAGACCTTTCCGGTAAATATAATTACTCTATGATATAATGTAGAAAGAGTTCTCCGGTTTCCAACCGGGTTGCCTCTTGCCTTACTTCAGGATACTGTAGGAAACTTCAGGAACAGCAGCATCCTGAAAATGGGAGCAGAGTAGGTGCCCGAAACATCGACCCTTTGGCAGGAGGCAACCCGGTTGGAAACCCAAGAACTCTTTCTACATTAATACTATTATTTCAAAAGAACTGTGAATCGAATAAGTTATGCATTTAACTTTTGTATTAATTTCTACTATGTTGTCAAAGCAAGTATTTGCTGTATTCTCGTATGCACGTATTTTATTACTAAAGCGTTATTAAATTTCACATTCGGTAAGAAGAAATATATAAAATTATTACATAAATAGTACAATAAAACAATAAGATAAAAACGAAAATATCGTAAGGCAAGATTTTGACTGAAACACCCCGATGATAGAGAAGAAAGAGAAGTGATTTCTTGCAAGACACATTCAAAATTCCTCCTCAAAAATCTCCTTCCGGAGCTTCGGAAGTTACCGGCAGAACCACATCCCTCGTCCAACATCACAAAAAGGGTAGAAAGATGGTAACGAGGTGAGAGATCTGAATAGAGGGGACACAGATGGGAAAAAGGAGCACTCACGTCTCTGTTATTCGAGAACAAAAGACGCTACTTGGCGTCGTCTACAGCCTCCCTCACGAGGCACTAATTTACCGATGCCCCCTTCCTCTATTTATGTACGTATACTCTATTGAAGTGTAGGGAAGGAAGGGGGAGGGGCAGTTGGTGAAAGGAGGGAAGACCGTGGGACAGAATGCTAAGGACACGCGCATCAGGCACGCAGCCCTACGTCACATTATCGATCGTCCACTGTTTCCCAGACGAAATGTATTGCCCCAGTGGGATGTGAGCATTTTCCAGGCAAATATTAGAGGGTACGCATCGTGGAGATCTGGGTAAGCGAGGCGGAAGGCTACAGCTGCGATCCCCCTGTTAGCTCAGTTTAGATGTGGGAAAGCTTTTTTCGGATGCAGCTACCTCACGAAGATAAACATTGCGGGGGTTTGACATAAAAGGGAGCCTTTGAACATCTGACCAAGTAATTCGGATGTATCACGAAGAATATATTCCTACCTAGCCAATGTAATTGGTCACAGAGATTAGTATTTTGGGTGCTTACAAAAATAATAATAATAATAATAAAACCTCTTTTATTAGGGCGAGATTGAGACTAATAAGTCTCTTTCTACAATTAACCCTTCGTCTTTTAAATTCTAAAGAAAGAGATAACACAGAATATTATTTTATTATATAACCTTGTGGGTTTACAAGTCTAAGGTTTCACATAGGAAAAATATACACACCGCAGCAGGAAGATAACAGCAAGATGGAGTTGTGAAAAACCTAAGAAACCTACGGATACTTAAATAAGTTTTTATACAGAAAGCACGATAATATAGATCTAAGAACGAAACAAAACAATATAGATAAATATTCACAAAGAGAAATCAATTTAATAGGGTAGGCAAAGAGGGTCTAGCGAAGGGGAAGACAAAATTGGCCTAATCAATAACACAATTCTCCACGGGCCAACCAAAATTTTTTCTAAAATATCTTATTGAATATCTTCATGTTTGTTTGTTAAGCGATTCTGCAAATCATGTTAAACTGAAAAAAGTTATGACAGTTATTTAAGAAGTGTGCCTCCCAAACAATAGGAAATTAATTCGACAAAAACTTGTTTTGGTTGCCAAATAAAGTCAAATGTGTCCCACGTTTCGGACGCGTGCAGAGGATTACCCACCCCTTGTATCCCCTTCAATCCACCCCATTAAACCAATGTGCTCGAAGATACACGTGCATGACCTCTTGAGAGTTGCATCTAAAACCAATAAACGAAATGTGAAATACAGAGAAAATTTGCAATAGATGACGTAATAATACAGTAGTGTATTTCCATCATCAAAGCTAGAATACCAAACGTTTACAACAGAGAAAGGTCCTGTGAACAGCATTTTAAGGCTTTCCTACGTCGCATGAATGAAATATATGATAACAACTTGTCTACAAAGGAAAGATGCGCAACCACCTGTGGAAGTCCTCTAGGTTTCGCATGGCTTCGGACGGATTCCGCAGAATCACTTTTCCACAAAGAAATTTAAAGCAAGCAACAACACTGATTGGGATTCGCTCATGCTCCATTGAGGCATTAACAACAATCATACTTTAATTTAAACTAGAGCCTGAATTTAAGATAGATGGATAATAGAAATCCTCATTTGTATTTAAATTATTTTGTAGACAAGAAAATTCAAGCGGAAGCCGTGTCTCTAAAAATTAAAAATTACCAATAAATGTATCTACGCTCATAAAATACAATGTTACCCCGCGCTATAGCTACTAGGAGTATACAATAATAATATTCATTCCACCATTTTTACCTTATTAATACAACATACATTGTTTTAGCAAAAATAAATAAAAGAATGAAAATCAAAAAGAACGAAAAAATGAGAAAACAGGTAACCAAGAAGAAAAATCTGTCTTTAAGTTACCTCAAAATATATTTGCATGCAGACAAAAAATTACAATTACACAATAATTAAACAGAAATAATCTTGCTGAAGCATTTGCTGAAGACAGCAAGAATGTGAATATTTATAAAATAATTTTCAAGTTTCCTTTAGAATGAACCATTTTCTTAATTCTCTTCAGTAAACAGCTACAGAAAATAGATTGGCCAGATACGTAATAATTTCCATTACATGGTTATATGGTAATTAGAACAAACTCGAAGTCTTTATCTGTTTACAGTTATTTCAAATACTAAACTGCAATAGTTTATCTCATTTCGCAATCTATAAAAGAAAAATCCCCATCGTTTGCCGCTTTCTTCCCACCATTCCACTATAATGAGCAGCCAAACAATATATGCAAGCAACTTGTATTAGCACATTGAGAATCAAAAAGGGATCAGATTCAGTCATGTATGCCTCGATTGCAGCGGAATGACAGAATCAGTTTTCAAGTGAGACGTGGGAATACGCAGTTCAAAAATAACCTATTCTGGAACCCTGAGAGGGATGTGCAAAGAATGGGGATGTTCCTCCCACGCTCTGCAAAAGGGTTGACGTCCTTTGAACAGGTAGGATCAAGTCGACGACTTGCTCGACTTCCATTGTGCCGCGGACGATAAAAAAGGTCGTTGGAATGGAGGGAAAGGAGGAGGCAATGATACGGAACAAAGCACTGATTCGTGGAAAAATCAGAATCATGAAAAAAGATACAGCACGACGCATGTCGAAGATTACCTTCCATAAAAAAATTGAGCCAATTTTACTTTCAGCGTTTTCATCTAAAATCTCTAGGGGGTAATAATCGGATAAAGTAAGAAGCCATTTAATTTGAGCTTTTTTTCCTACAAATCTCTTAAAACAAATTATTTAATAATATATGTGTAGGCAGATGTGCGTTATTGTATGGACTCCTAAAATTGATAATAATAATAACAACATTTTTATTTCTCCCCCATGATCAAATATTAATAAAAAACAATTTTATGCTAGGAGCCCTTTAGGTGTTTAGCCAGCTGAATGATATTTAACGAAAATTAAGTAAATAAATCATATATTTAATAACATAAAATAAAGACCATGCCTTAATACAAAATAATATACTTATAACACAAAAAAATTGTTTTATACTATAAAAAAGCTTTCAGATTATCTTTTTAAACACAATATCCTGAGCTCATTAATAAATTTCACTTCTGTAGTGGCAGCGGTAATATATTTTAGAAAATAGGAAAAAGTGGAACTTAAATAAAAAATTAAAATCTTCAAAACCCATAGCTTTGAAGATTGCATCTAATTAAGAGTAAAATTCCGCAAATAATAAACTGCATTTTATCAAACTAATTAACCCATTTATTGCCATAAAACATTTGGAAGACCTTAAATATGGTAGGAATTCATTATCCGCTTTTATTGTAAGCAACGTTATTTCGATTTCATTAATGAATCAGTAATAAAGGTTTAACTACTCTGGATTGAATTTAGCTATAAAATATTTAAGGAGGATTCTCATTTTAATAGTCACACATTTAAAATTTACAAGAAGCGCAAAAATTGATTAAATATGCCAAAATGTTTCTTTGCTATCGTTCTATACGACCGATGACATGTCTGAAATCGGGATAATTTTTATTCTACTCTAATAAGATTACATGAGATGATAGTCTAAAAGGACCAAAAGCTGCAGATGATTGGTTTCTTGAAAATTAATTTAGAGTTGGAAATTCGAGGATTATACACTTCGAACACAATATCGAAAATGGCTACCTTTAAATTTAATTCATTACAGAACAACGTTTACCCTCACGTAATACAAGACGGCATTTAACCGTCAGTAAAAAATTTGTACAACAGAAATAGTTAGATATTTTCACCTCGCATTTTATGTCATAAAATGTATGAATTAAAAATACATATATTTTTCACTTAGGAAACCCACAGAGCATAAACATAACAAAACAACAATCTCGTTGCTTTCAGGTATACAGAGACACGGATTAGCTAAATAGTTTCTACGATGCGTAGAAACCCGAGTAGAAAACTATTTCCTGTCCCCTTGAAAGCTACGACTTTTATAAGGGAAGAAAGACCGCGATGGCTGTTCCCGGGAAGGAAGAAGATGCACTGAAAGGGCAGGGTCGAGAGACAGGCATTTCCACTCCCTCGACTTGAATTGAGAACGGAATGGGCAATCGTAACCTAACCACGTCCCTACTTTTTCCAACGATACAGAGTCACTTCTTTACTGCTATTCCATTATACATTCAGTCAAAGATGGATTAGTTCCTTTGATATTATTATTTGAACACAGAAAACATACGACTATGGAGGGAAATCGCCCATGAAAAGAAGGAGGTATAAAATCTTGCAAACTGTACACATACATTAATTAAAAATTGAGACTTCTAAATATAGGACATTGAAACTCACGAAGGTTATGATGCATATGAAATATATCTGGACTGAGTTAGTCACTGTTTATAAAGCGAAAAAATTGAATTAATACAACAATAAATAAACAAAACCTGTACAAATTCAGCTATTCGCCATAATCGATAAAAAAAATAACACGGTATACCTTGTCCTAGAAAAATGAACATGATAGAAAGTTCGTACATTCATTGTTTTATTAAACCAATTTAGATTTGGATTCAAATACAATAGTGAAAATAACAAAACAGAAATACGATTAAGTAACACAGTTGGTAACTATTATACATTAGTGTATATAAACAGTTTTAAAGAAAAATAGATTTATTAGATAATAAATTAGATTTTGGACTATTTTTTTAAACAACGAGATACTACTCTTTTTACTAATCCTCACCAGAAAATCATCTCATCATCACCCTTAAAAATCATCCATCAACTTATGAAGTAGTCTTTCTTTCTGTCTTTTTCCTTGCATTATATAAGTATCACCAAGAAAAGGTAGGCAAATTGGAGGGTCAAGGTTCAAACTGATTAGATAATTCACCTTTACATAAACATAATATAGTGAGAAAATGGAGAAGCAAAACAACAAAATATAGGATTAGGGGTCAGGAAATAACAGGAGAAAAATAGAACAAGTCCAAAGGAACGAGAATAATTATAATAAATCAATGTACCCGCCGCGGAAAAACACAAAGGGAAAGGAGAGTAGAAAAACTACGAGACATACAGGAAGGAGTGCAATCGATTTATATACGTCGCACACACGTTGATTGACATAACCTTATGGGAAAAGAACACGAATTCCTACACAGCGTAAAAAATTCAGATACACAAATTGCAATCGAGTCAGCTGAATCTGTCTCAATAGCCTGAGAAGAACTGGGGCAATGGGTAGAACAAGTTGCAGAGGTGGGAGATGTCTTCCTTCACTAGATGAGGAAAGACGGACGAAATTAATAGTTTCATTAGGTTATAAACCGTGGTAATTTGTCACTGGGCGATATGAATGCGGGCGTCGTCATAATGGGAAGAAACGGCCCACGCCCTCTGCGACGGAGTTTCCCCTTTAGGCCGGAAGGTTCGACGACCTTAAGTGTAACTTTGACCTCATACAGGGGGGGAAATGCTTTTGCATACCCCGAGATGACGAAACCTGAGAAAATGAAACGGTCACCCATATAAATACGAAAAAAGCCTATTCATCGGTAAATATACGTAATAAGGAAGAATACGCATTTTTATTTGAAAACAGTTCGAACCAAATGTTTTTCGCTCTTGATCGATGAAAAAAACTAATTGGTTCAGTTCCAGTTTTCGCTTCGTATGCCAACGTCGAATCGATTCGCTCCGGTTTTCCGAACGTAACATTTAAGTATGAAATAGTTCCGGAAGTTATTTTATAATGATACACAGATTGGACGCAGAACCGATAAACCTTTTTATAAAAATTTCGCTTATTTATCTTTTGACTTATTTTATTAACAATATAAAACTGTAATTTTATGTTATAAAATTTAAATAATATTTCTCTATTTTAGAATAACAATTGAGATATTAAATAAATAGCGATAAAAATATTTGTCGAGATAAAATCAACTGTAATCATTTTATTAGCGGGAAGGCGCTGTTACCCTTATTTAGAAAAGTTTACTTTATTTACAAAAAATAAAATGGCATTCTTTGAAATCATAAATTGGAGTGGAATAAATAACAGTTTTCGAATCGATACCCTGGTGAAAAGTGCAGTCTAGTGCAGGACTTAATCGATTTAAACAGTAGCTAAGGGTTTAAAAACATTCTTGTCGTCTAATCGTATAATAAAACCCGAAAATATAACTTTTACTGGGTTAACTATATGCGCTTGACGCAACCTTAAATGAATGTCTATATATAGATACTTGAAAATACTGCCCTGTTTAGATCGTTTTTTGTACATACTCATCTATCATACATATTTTGCTTTTATTTTAATTCGTGCAAAAATATTTATTTAAAATTTGTAATATTCTTTGTTTTTTGTTTGTATTCACTAAAAAATAGTCTCCAAACTATATGAGAACCTTTGAATAAATAAATAACATGGTAGTTTCCTAGTAGAGTTTAAATTCTGATGACTTAGCAAATAATGGTTGACCGATTTTACAAGAACCAACTCCGTTAAATGAGCAAACGCTATGCTTTTATTTGAATAAATA
This sequence comes from Sympetrum striolatum, assembly GCA_947579665.1. NCBI lineage: Eukaryota > Metazoa > Arthropoda > Insecta > Odonata > Libellulidae > Sympetrum > Sympetrum striolatum. Next base: position 59,054,097 of record OX388349.1, read on the forward strand.
CGCCATAAAGAATTAATCGAACAGTTATTAGACTATAATACTACACTAGATACCCTTTCTTACTTAAATTAGACGGACTAATGCTATGTTAATCCAGAACGCCAATTCGATAAAAGAAAGCTAGAAATCGATTACAATCAATCGTAACAGAATGCACAGCTTTTAGAATGTCACGCAAAGGAGGGCATCAATGTTATTCATCGCCAAAGAACAAAGGATGAGTTGATTTCCCTAAACTCAACTAAATTAACTTTCACCTCACCTATTTCTGAATCTTTTTCCTGTTAAAGGAGTAATTTACGAAGAAACGGTGCACGTGGGAGCGCTAATGACAAAGTTAATACCCATGAAGAAATGAAACAGATCATGAAATTTCAAAATTGGATTTCTACACTGTCTGGAACATGCCAACGGGATGCTTAACAAGAAAAGTTCATCCTTCGAAGAAAAAAATTCCAATATGAAAAAGTGACGTGATTTTGCGAGAAATTCTTCAAGTAAAAATTGAAAAAAATCCCCCAATGGAGAAGACTATAAGGTAAATGAAAATAAAATCAGGAAAATTGTGAAATGTCCACGGAAAATGTGATAAAAAAATGGACCCTAATCATCAGAACATATTAACAGAGCACAGCACGTTAAAAATTCAACGAATATATGTCATCCTTCATGATATTTTACCCCAGAAAAAGATCAAATTTGAGTTTACATTTTCTGTGAATTTATACAGTACTCCTGATACCAATTTTGGCGAAGAAACGTTAAATGCGATTATTGGCAGTGTTATAAAAATAACTATATAACAAATTAATGCTAATTACATTTGGTATAGAAACTTCCATTTATTTTCATCAAATACAAAACATATCTAAATAATTTCTAAAAACGGACCTTTTATCATTATTAACGAAATCAACTTTCAAGATTAACTACATGATACCTTTCATAAATAATCTTTGGTAATTCAGCATATTTTCCGAATACTTATTACTTAGAATTAAAAATGTTACAAACAAAAACAGGAGTGAAATTAGGTCAAATTTATAATCAACAAGGAAACTAAATTACAAAAGTCATTCGAAGCAATGACAAATTTTAAACAGCATTATCAGCAAATAACAGTAATGGATCAAATTAAGTAGCAACAAATTAGGAAATTAGTATTAGTAGTAGATCACCTAAATGAAATTAGAACAGATCGTGAAATTAACTGTAATGAATACCTTTCTCTCAGTCACTTAATACGTCACACGTAAAGGAATTTTTACGATCATAACATTCACTGAAGGGAGAAAGTTTATCAAAGGATTTGAAGCAGAATATACAGCTAGAGAAAGCTTATCCGCACACTCATTAACGAGGCCTATTATTCTTAAAACAAACTGAAATTAAGAAAGAAATCACGTGTAAATCGAGGTTAATAGCATATCAACGCAGTCAATATCAACAGTTTCACTCAATCCATAAGTCGAATATAATACGTGACTATGGAGAGAAAGTACCACTCAAAACACTATCCTAAATAAATAATTAGGATAATCATCATTAAAGAATGTAACCAAACATTATGATATCAAATGAATGAATAAAAGCACATAATCTTAGGAACCTGTAAGACTAGATAACATTTTTCTATGCTTATCTAGGCCACGAGAGTAAGTGCTGAGGTTTTAGTATAACGATGAATGGTACAAATAAGCACGATCTTTTATTGAATATTTGATTGAGAAATTTCGTAAGAAATGAATGTCTTCACTTTTCATTGAAAACATCATCTTGAAAGTATTGATTTTTAAGATGCAAAGGCTCCTTTCGACGAACACCCCGTGCTTAGAGAAGGAAAGAGGAAGAAGTTTCCATCAGAAATATGGTATTATAATAGAATTGTATCCAAAATTTGAATTGATAGTGAATAGGTAATTTAAAAATTCTATAAAATAGGTAAGTTATTTCTTTAATAATAAAGAAATTAAACGTAGAATTAAAAGGCTCTAAACCATGATGATACGTAAGAAGCCCATATGCAAACATTTTGCCTATGGGTGGAGAAAAAAACCGCCGAAGAAATATTTTATCTTCCTACCTTGTGAAAGGAGAAAATACAAACATGTTGTCACGGAAAATTTAACAATATGCATTGCATTGTAAACTTTCTCTTATCCCCGACTAAGAATCTGCCGCAAGAATTTTTTCAAAATATTTTGAAGTTCCAAAGCTGATCCAAGAAAAAATAATGTATTCATAAATAGGAATGACAGCTTCGTGAAGTCACGAAAAAAATCTAACAAAATCTAACAATATTAGCGTTTATTTCCTTTAAAATAATCTGAATATAAGAAACGACAATAACTTGGGTCGTTGCACTTACAATGCAACTGCGATGATTGAAGTTTGAAATTCACGAAAACAGAGAACTGCAGTAAGTTGAACGAACAATAGTTAGAAGATTATACTATTAATATACTAATAATTCATTCGCCAACGATTTAAGAGCAGAATTAGACACAAACGACAAAAACATTCAAGATTTTAAGTCAACTACGGGAAACATTTATGCCTAACCTACAACACTCAAACGAGAATTCTTCCCAATAAGAAAACCAAAGAACTACTACATCAGAACAGATTCCGTTCCTTTGTTGAAACGAACAATAGAGTCATAACACACAGATATCTTATCACCAATCCTGACTGATGAGATCAAACTGACTTTATCAACCACCACCAACTGGAAGACCCCCCACACTTACGCTTGTATCTCCGGGCAGCACCTGCACCTCCTGTCCGAGAGGTTCCACAAGGATCGGAACATGAACATCCTGAATTCACCGATCGCGGAAACCACACTCCCGAATCGATTCGCCAATCGCCCACCAACTAAAACCAACCGGCACAACCGCGCAGACCACCGCCACCCCTAACAATGAGGAATTCCTCCGATGCACAGCGGCGATGTCTCCCGCCTCAACACCGATGCCATCACGTAACACCGCGCACGCCTATGACCAAAAGCGCTCTGCCCCAGAGGGTCTTAAAGGGAAGCGAGCTTCCATCGCCGGAAGCGGAGAAGGGCAAGCACCCTTTTACGGCACGACCCCTTCCGTCTCGCTCGCGACCGCGCCTCCGCTGCTTTAGGGTGCGGGAGAGGGTGCGGCGGGGCTGCTCCCAGGAAACGATCCGCACCCGAGCGGGGCGATTGGAGGAGAGATCTGCTGGATGCGGAGAGATTCTTCCTTCCGTAACCGGCGCGTGTGTTTTGAAGGGTGAGAGAGTAAGAGAGAGAGAGAGGCCTTATCCGTTGGGGCCTCCTTTCGACCAGTTTGACGATCGAACCAAGAAAGTAGGCAAGCGTGCCGTCCGCTTTTTTCTTCGCAGAAGGGGATGGAAGAAGACTTGAGGGAGGGAAAGAGGGTTGGAGAAGACACTGGTCTTATTCGATGTTTTTCCGCGAACGGAGGACATTTAAAAGCACCAACACAAAAATTATAAAATTGCCACGACAATAATTGAATCACTTCTGATTACAACGCCTCACGTCAGGATCCTACAATACGGCGGTTCATCTTCTTACTTGACGTAATAATAATACCAATAATAACTTCCCTAACGGAAACACGAAGAAAGATCCCATATGTAAATCCATTTAAAAAATTATTACTATTTACAAACACAACCATTCCCTAACCAGAATTAATCCAATTAACTAGGATTCAAACCCTAGAGGTTAAAGCGCTAGCACGATAACCACCCTATAGACACAACTTATGCGAGTAATTGTAGTGTAATATACATAAATTTATCTTGTAAGCAGTAGTAGTAATTTATTCAGAAGTTTTCTAATATTTACATTTTTTATATTTGAAACAAGAATTTAGAACTTCCAAAACAAAATATTCTTTAGTTGACAAAAACAAAAAATGAACATTTCACACAAAAATGAAAAGTAATCCGGAAAAAACACATTTGCAAATACATTTACCTTGTTATCTCATGTTATTTTATAACATTTACACATCCCCGTCAAAAAATCTTTATTTTTCTAATGTTCTCGCCCAGTTAGGGAGACTATTAAATAGGTTTAATTCTTCATCATGATTTACCTTCTTGAGAAAATCGTTCTGTGTTTAAGGATTCTCAAATTTTATATTTGTCCTGGTGATACCTCTTTACGTTAATAATCTGGTACTCTTTTAAAATAACATTTTACGGAACAATTGCAACACAAGTAAAGAAATTATTTCCTCAACCGATCTCCATTAAAGGGTACTAACCATACATTTTATTGGTGTATATTTACTACATCTCAAAACTTTTCTCATTACCCTATTTTTCAACTTTTGTAGCTTGTAAAGATGTTTCTACCTTTTGACCACGTTAATTTATCCTCCTCAGTCTTCAGCAGTAGGAACAATAGTAAATTCAATTTCCATAATTATAGACGTACCGATTTTCCATTGATATTGTTTGAAGGGTACGAAAATCGCAGGGTCAGTGACCGGCTATAGTCATTCAAGATATATGTGAGTAATGAGAATCTCATCTTACGCAAATTCTAGGAACTAAGGTCTTGATGTGCCTAGAGAAGCTCTACTGAACATAGAGATAAGAAAATTGACTGAACTTAGATCATTATATCGGTAGGCTGAGGGTTATTCAGTACCTCTTCAGTGAGTCATTCGCTGGGACGAACTGGGATTTCCTAATGTTTGAATATTACGAAAAAGAGATCTGAGAAGAAAAGATATCTCGACTAAAGAAATCAATTCGTACTAAAACAATATTCCTAGGTCGAAAAACTGAAAGATTCGTCAGCAGGGTGCATCAATATGACCAAAAATACGCGACATAAAGTCGCGGAACGCTGTGGAAAGCTCGTTTACCTAATAAGCTGATTTGATCCAGATCATCTTTTTACAAAACCCTTTAAAGAATAAATTTTTGGTAGTTATTCTTTATACATTTACGAAAACGTAATTACTGTAATTAAAATGCATTTTTGATTAGAGGAGTTAAAGCAAGACACTCATAGTAAATCATTCGTACCATAAATACATATTAATTTCTTCGCAATAGATGAACATCACGCCATTTTCGCAGAGACGTAACTGATTTGATATACATAATTGACAAGAATGCCAACAAGAAACATGGGTCAAATATTTAAATATAAATAAATTTCAGTTAATTTATAGAATTACATGTAAATCAGGCCTTCCAATTTTACATAGAATATTCCTGTTAAAGATTACTATCATTTTAATAATAAATATTTTATTTATTAACAGAATGAAATATTAAATGGGTGTATTGGTTTCCAGAAGGCTAAGATATCCTTTTTGTAACTCTTTAATGGAAGATAATACAAAAATGTAAAGCAAAATTAGCATTAGAAAATATCACTAAGTAAACGGAGAAAGTTTCATGCAACAAATGCTTAAACACGTACTTAAACACAGCTATCCGCTCCTAATCTACTTCATCATCGGGCGCCATATGCCACAATTTAAGGAAAAGTCTCTACAGCTAAATAAATAGGCAAATTATATGCGGGGTTAAACAAACTTGGCATAAAAAATGGGAACAAAATTTTCTCAGGATATTTCTCTACGCGGCCGATTTCCTTCGCAAATCCGGAGCGCACGATTGCTAAGCGTTGCGATGTAAATAAACATTTGTTTAGATGCGCGACACACTTCCGCCAACCACGCTCTTCCTTGTCACACAACGCCTACAACAATAGAAATATTTAAGTCCGGAAATAAAAATAGAACGGAGCGAAATAAGACTTTCAAATGACTAACAAATGACTCGCTATTACAGAATGTCGCCACATCCGGTCTTCTACTACGAACAGAAGTGCTCCAGGTAGCAAAAAATCATACCCAACGGAAATTTCCGGAAGTCTGTGAATCACTCTACGCCTATATCGGTCAAAGGACACATCAAAAACTGTTTCTGGTTTACAATGACTTTCGGGTACAAACGGTAAACTTTCATTTTATTCACTTGAATACACCATAACAAACAATTAGTTTAATCTTTTCCATTATCTAAATTAATACATACATCAACAACTTAAGATCGCAATATTTTCGAATTGACTGAAAAATTACGCCATCATATACTGACATGGCAACAGTATAAAAAATATTTCTTATTTAAGTTTATTTCCCAAATATATTACATTATAATTGGAACAATACACTGCTAACAGAAAGAACACTGAAATTTTTAAAAAGAACCTGTTTCAACATATTTAACAAAGTGAGATTTTGAGGATAAATATTAAAATAAATTTTAAAAATTTAATAAAATAAAGAAAATTAATGAAAAATGTAAATAAAGAATTTTTCAGTGCCCTATTTCGTTGACGACGAAAATATACGTAATGTATTTAAATAAAAATTACTTCGTTACGGAATTCCGCTAACAGCCCCAAATATTGAAGATACTAAGATAAAATTTATGATTTGTCAGAATTTAATATTATTATAAAAGATGAGACAAATATGAAACAGCTATAAATAAATCAAGGAAATATCTTCGAATCTGCATCCACAGCACGTTGAAATAGAACTGACCTTAATGAAAACTAGTAAGTAACATCAATACCCCTCAGTATTCAAAGGCGAAACATATCTTGAGTGAGCAATGTTAAAAGAAGCGTGCTGAAACGCAATCGGGTCTATATCAATTAGAGTTTTACTATCAATTTGCCAATAGAGTCAAGCAGATTAAGATACTACGTGACGATAGGTTGATTTCTAAAATGTTTGTAGAGGATATAGGTCACCGATAAGAAATGGTTAGAAGTACTCGAGATACAGCTAACCAGAGTTTTATAAATGAATACGTCACTAAAACTAATCAGAGACTGTTAGGGGTAAAAATGGCTTACTGATTAAAGGGAAAGTTAAAGTTACATACGTACATTAATTTACAAATTCAGATGAAGTCACAACTTTACGAAATTGCAATTTTTTTTGGAAAACTATAGAGATGAAAACATTCAACTACTTACAAGCACAAAATGGTATAAAATGGACCGATTTACAATATACGTAGTTGTCACGTAGAGTCTAATATATTTACCAGTATATTTTTATGATAACTGAATTTCCAAAACCGTCCCTGTTTATCAATTAAGGTCATGAAAGCCGGTATATTAAAACGATCGATCAATGTACGTCACAATCACCTAATGATCAACCTGTTAACAAATAAAAATCGAAAAAAATTATATTTATTAAGCCCATCACGAGCATTCCTGAGAATTATTTTTCCCATGCGAGAACAAAGGTCTTATGATCGAATTACCAACACATGAGAGGAGAGATGAAAAAAACGAAGCTATAAAAGCCGACCGAAGATCAAACGATATGATTAACCTTTCAGACACGCAACAGTGACTCTAACCCTTACGGGAAAGGCAAACGATGTAGTATACGAGGACAAGCTTTCCGCCCGAGAAGAAGTCATCTTTTTCTCGAATCTCATGAGAAATCAGACGGAATTATCGCATTAGAATACCGTATTTCTACATAGTATTTTCTATCCTCGAATGTTATATTCGAATGTCGTGCCTAAACACTTGAAGACTTGGATATCCTAAGACTTAATTATCAGCGTATGGTAAATTATTCTGAACGATATACCATACTTACGACAACACATTTTGAATCGTAAATATAATATTTAAATTTAAAACACTAGATTTGGCTCATCTCTTTATGGAGATAATATTCATGGCTTGTACATACTAAAATGCCCATCCAATGAAAAATATAATAATATATATATGAAATATGAATAAAACATGGGAACTTTCGAAAAAATATTCTCTAGTGACATTTGGTGGAATTGCGAAATTTACGATAGAGGAATGAACTGGTAATATGCACTTCTCTATTACATAAAATATGTAATTATAAAGCGGCCATGGATGAAATCCTAATATTATCTTTTTGCGGTAATTCCAAATAATGTACCTGGCCAACTTTTTACCTACTTGCTAAATATCGTCAATAAACGTTTTCGTATTACACTTTTAACGCAGGCTTCTTACCAAGGTGAAGGTTTATATGGTAAATAATACTTCTTTAAATTAATTAACCAATAATAAAATTAAATCCGTATTACTAGAAAATATATTTGATAAGTCCCAAAAATTAAAATTAATCAACCAGAATTAACTTGGTTATACTAAATAATTAAGGAAAACATAGTGTCGACAATCACATGAAAAATGTAAAACGGTAGTTTAGAAAATATTTTGAATTAAACACATTTTACACAATTATCAACTATACCACAATGTAGTAGAAAAAAGAGATTCGAAAAGTACGAACAGCAATAAAAATTAATCAATGCATAATAATATTATACAATACCAGAGTACAAAATAATAATCAATGAACAATAAGGCTTAAAACTTGCAGTTAAATTTAGCTCATTACATTTCATTCTAATGCACTGAAAAAGTTAAAAACGCAAACGTGTTATTAATAATTAGTTGCCTATTGTTGAGAGGCATTCTCAGGATAGAAATAGTTAAATTATGCGTCTGGCATGACGAAGCAGTGGATCACGCTCGGACGTACAACGCCTACTAAAAGGTCCCTGTTTAATTTACTCGCCACGAAGTCGGTCAACTATGATTGGGGCTGGCTCTTAATGGAGCGGGAAAACGTCACCGTGGCATTTCCTTCCGGAACTGCTGCTGGAAGACATGAAGGCACAAACACATACATAGGGAACGCGACTGGAAAATAACAAGGCGAGAAACTTTCAGTTCCACCAGGGATATCCAGCTATCTTTCTCACACTTTGTAAATGCAAGGGAATGCCAATCTTGAGGGTATAAAAGTAGCGATATACCTAAAGAGCCATATAATCCATGTATTTTAAAGAGTATCGCGAAAATGCATTTTGTGATCGAAGAATGAGACAATTATAATAGCAAATGAGAGAATGAAAAAGTTGATTCAAATGTTTCTACTTGAATGAATTTACATTGTAATAATCCATTTATTCATATTAACAGACTAAAAATGAAAAAAATAATAAAATTGGAGAGTATAATTTACAACAAAAAATGTTAAAACATTCTTTCGATAATAAAATCTTTCCTGGAACCATTCGTAACGTGATTAATTTAAAAGATTATTCTAAAGGTATTTTTTCACTCACGCGCTATTCCTTAATAATAGAAAAGTTTACTCCAGAAAAAAACGCAGCAGAATGACTTTAAATCCTGACAGGATACTCTTGTTTTGGAGACCTGTTAACTGAATCAATTGAATCATAACCTCACAGTGATACATCGTTTAACAATTAATATTACTAACGATTTTTCGAAGAAGATATTCTACGCCATTTTTCTGACTTAGCTAACATATGAGGACTTTGAATGCGATATTTTTGTTAATTTTTCCGCAAAATAAATCATATAACCAAAATAACAGTATATATAAGCACAGTATAATGAACGCTGTCTATTCTTGCATGAAAATAAGGCTTATAGTTCAATGGGAATGTTTTATATGTTCCCCAGAAAGAGATCCAATGGATAATCACAAATCTGCCACCAAGTGACTCCGGGACGCATTCTCTACGTTAGACGATGGATGACTTTCTTTCTACAATATGGAAAATTAACGAGTCAAAGGAAACTTTAAGCACTTAGGCGTATTTGAAGTATCCAGTGGTACTCCAAAGGTATTGAGCAACTAACGCAGATGCTTAATCTTTCAATTAAAGCAATTGAAGACAAAGTTCAGCCACAACTACGAAACATCTGTTAAACCAACTCAACTAAGATACCCAATTCTAACGTAAGAAACAATATTTTTCTTAGGAAGGCAAACAAATGGAAAAGATGGTGATGGGAAAAGGTTATATGCAAAACTCATACTATTATTAAGTGAGCATTTTTAACAGAACTAAATAACATTTATTCAAAAACGTGAAAACGAGAGATGCGGAAACTTAAACACAGATTCTGCAAGGGGACCAAATATTCCTAATTACAGCAAATCCTGTCTAAGGTGGAACCTGTTTTAAATAAAAACTTGCCTAAGCCTAAGGAAGTATTAAGAATATTACTGCATAAACACAATGTTTTAAAAGAAAATGTTCTCTGTAAACCTGCGTACCGCGGACGGAAATCTACATTCCTTCAACCTCGCTAGTGAACAACTGCTGATCGAACCTGTGAAAGGCGGAGCAAAATTTTCCTGCTTTCAAAAGTATTTTCCATTGGCTTGCTTCTCTTTCAAGTACAGTCCTGGTCAAAATTAACGCACCACCTCCCTAGCGATCCTAACGACCGGTGGTGCGTTAATTTTGGCCAGGTGTGTACACTTATCACCTCGAAGGGATGGACAAACCCTTAATCTTAAAACATAGACGACTCCGAGGAAAAACCTCGAGATATAGAGGACTTCATTTTGATAGTTTTATTATCAAAGCATTATTGCTTTAATTTAATTCGCCGGTGGATCTGTATTAAAATAATTTTACCATATTGGTCGCATTATCTTTATATTTATTTGTGCTTTCCATTTCTTAAAACAGCAATTCTGAATGGATAAATATACTTTGTGTTAATCTACCTAACTGGAAAAAGCTTGATCGTACTCCTGTCGTAACTGCAACGGTACTAGCTAGCAGTTACGGCTAGGAGTACCATCAAGCAAATTCCAATTCTAAGGCAGCCATGTTCCTTATATTACTTTTATTAACCTACCGGAGCCGGGATATTCACTCGGTCACTTGGTATTCCGCCATAGACAGGTTTTATTGTAAATTTATCCGAAATAGTTAAATCACAGGTTCCCAAAGATTATTTTTCCGTGGACCCCTAGCTTGCCTAGTATGGAATTTTTTGAAAAAATACATTTGTTTCCATTTGATTAAATTATCTTTTATAATGGGATCTTTGGCTTCTAAACAAAAAAACACCCAAAAATTTAAAAAATTCAAAAATCTTCTTAAAGAATTAACTTTGTTTGCAAAATAATAGTATTGCTCGCTCAATTATTAATTCTCTCCATGTAATGTACTGTTTCTTATGTATATATATATATATATTTCTCCTATATCTTATATTATGTTTTTTGTCTCTATTTTTATCACTAATTTGTTTACATTTCACTGTAACTTAGCTAACTTTCTGTATCTGAAATTTCAATTTAATAAATTAAATAAATAATTTTGTAATCCCATTTTTCTCCCTGACATGGACCCGGTCCATTTTCACCACTTTGAGAACCTATACGCTAAATCTACGGGTTTTTCCTCCAATACAAAAACGAGATGCACCAGAGCGATGCAATAATAACAATATTTACCCGAGTCCTATAGACCAAAACACAATGACATCCAGACACAAGACGTAGATCGGCGAGTACAATCAAATGCCCCTACCGTTCGTGACAACAACAATCCCATAGTTCCGATAACCGCTATTGATAGTAAGTTACGACAGAGCGGCGTAAAGGAGTGTGTCAGATGACTGTGGAGGCCGAAAAAAGAAGGAATGTTTACCTCGTGATGTTCACTGATAAACTTCTCCCGACAACGTTTACGGAGAATATCGTCAAACATTCCCCCGACTCGGAAGTAGAGTACATCACGCGCTCCTCCAAGGCCACCGTTTTCTGTTTACAAACAGAAGTTACTATTCGGGATCCTTCCACACCACCCCCGCGTAACATATTTCTCCTCCGAATTAGCTTTAAAATAACTAATATCCATTCACCACCATGAAGGCACGGATTTTTTCCATTTATAATACACGGGCCCATGCATTTTAAATGGGGGGAAATTTGCGCGACGTTACTAAATTTGCGTAAAATTATGGAGTTGGTCAAAATCGTTTGAATTGTTTTTAGTGACGAGTAACAGCGATGCCATACATAACACCGTGATTATTTTTTCTATTTAGAACATAATCGTGAAAAACAACAAAAATTTAACTTTACAAATAAATGCGGCATTTTGTTCATTTTCTTATCTAATTCAAGAAACAAGGGGTTTTCAACATCAAATTCAGCTTCAAACCTTTCTCTTTTTGTTAGTGATTATACTAAGGCAGGTGAAAATTATTTGAGGGAAATTTTCATCAGAAACAAATGGAAAAGTCTAGAATTTCTTGCAAAATGCATTGAAAAAAGTAATCACCCGCTACTTTTCGACGTATTCGCCCACGAAATACATCCCGCGAGAGAGTTTCTGTAGCTAGTGAATTTATTTTCAGTACACGTCTGAACAATTATAATAGTAATAAAATGAGAATAATGGAAATCCGGTGTCGATCCCAAGTGACACGTTATGGTTTATAAAGAAATCGCAATAGACGTATTGATTTTTATAAATATATTGATTAACTTCTGAAAACTTAGGAATCTGCTATTTAGGATTAATTATATAAAAATCGGGACTGGTTGAAGAGTAACAATTGAACCCCCTCTTAGCCGGGCCTGGCATAAAACCCCAACCTAAATTTTGGTTATTACAAAACGGACGGAAACTTTTGATTTCTAATAACTCTCAGGTATAAAATTGACGTCGTTTCATTTGTTAATTTCTTAAATACTTTTAAAATAGATGCTCAATCGCGTACTCGTTATCTTATAATTGCGCTCGTATATCTAGATTGTACTGTTTATTTTTTCAATTTTTCGTTACCATAATCAGTCATAGGGAATTTTTTTTAATGGTTCATAGTGAAAACGATCGGTTCATATGGAAAATAATAGATACAGCTAAAACTAAAAAAATTATTTCCAAAAATAATTAGTGGATACACAAAAATATACACAATCAGTGGGGAATAATTATATGAATCGAAACACGACACAACGTATTTAAACTTGGTGGATTTTCAACGTTCTTGGTTCTTATTATTATATTTATAAACTATGAGCTGGGTATCTCTTCGAAAACGATTTTTATAAGGAAATGAATAGATAAAACAATTTATCGATTAAATCCCAGCAAACCCGTATCTAATCTTGACGAGCGATATCGATGAAATAAAATTAATGTAAAATTATCATGCAAGCGAGTTATACACTAAATAAACTTCTTATTTTCGGTTAAAAGTATCACATTTATATTTATTATTTAAACAATAAAGTATAAAAAAGAACAATGCATATACGAGTCGAATAATTATATCGCATACTTATCGCATAAACATCTGTTTCAACTCCGACGAAAAATACTACTATTCAGAGTTTATAATAATCGGGAGTAAATCAGCTGGCTCGATTTTAACAGCTATAAATGGATGATAATGTTGGTTACGAGCTGAAATTTCAAAATGAAAACCAACGAAAATTCACTTAAAAGCATCTCTACTCACTTCTCCAGCCTCCGAGGATATGGTACAGATGGATGGCCACACGAAGTCACCACATTTCCAAATGTGGCAGCTCGACGGTGCATTCTCTCAGTCCAGCTAGTCATTTCATCAACTATTCGTCGACACACAGGCCTACGCCTCCCTGACACCCTCTAGCATCCTAAACAAATATCAAGTTCATAAAACATAAATAACAATAGATCAAAGATGATTCCGTCAAAATAATATAAAGAATTTCAGAAAGTCAATAAAGGGATGCTAAGATTTTAAATCCAAGGAAAAATACTGCATAAATAAAATATTTATAAAAAGCTTCAAACGCTAACATAAATTGTACGGAGATGCAAGAAAAGACGCGAAAAGCACATTATAAACAAGAAAAAACGGATATCAATAATAATTATGAACACACAAAGTTCAACAAGCGCATACTCAGCTTAATATTACAAGGAACTCACCCTTATAAACAGCCATCCCACTAAACACACTCCACATAGTCACTATCTCACTATTAGGAACACCAGATTCAGCAATAAAGACTCCAAAAAATATATACCACTAATCATCTCAAAATTGAAAATAACCACACCTTCCTCTTCATCTTTCAAAAAATCAATATGGCTTCCGATTTAAGTGCCATCTAAAAGTGGAATGAAGCACTACGAATAGCGGCTGTCAACTGCAGAAAAAGTGAAAGCAGAAATACACGTTTCGTAAAGTTCAGTTTGTTGTCGTAAGTCTTTCAGCTGTTAAACCTTCAATGATATTATGCTGTTTGCTGTCAATGAGGTTGATCGTATTTTTTTTCTTTACCCCGTATGACTGCTACTTCGTCCCAAAATATTGTATTTCGAGTTTTCTTTTCCTTCCAAACGGCCGTCGCTGTTCAAGAATGAAGTTCTTTATCCATGTATAAATTACTGCATGTCAACTGAATATAATGGATGATCAATTTGAGCTAAAGATCCATATGAAATGGTTTCCAAGCAAATCTCTGGTACAATGAGAGCACATCCATTCTTAATCAGGCACTTCCTCCACTGGGAAGTGATTCATAGCGGTTTGTTTTTAATACGAGTATTATTCTCTAACGTATCAATGGAACTTATTAAAATTAATCCCATACAATAACTAAACTAAAATACAGAAAATCTAAAGTTGTAAACATAAAATCAATTTTTTATACAGTAGACTTAATATTCATTTATCTTGTTGTAACCACAGTAAAACTTGAACTTTATATTTTTTTAAAAACTATTTCATTTCCCCTTCATTACAACACATTGCAGTGTTTACTTGTATTTGTTGCTATTCAATCACATTTGAATATCATTAAATTCATCTAGGCATTGGCTCATTGCTTCAGCAGACCTCTCATGGATGTGGTTTTCTGTCATCACAAGGACATCTTCAAGTCTTGGTACAAGATAATATACTGAAAATAAGCTTCAGTAACAGCATACAATTTCTTAGTTATATTTTAAATATGATTTTGCAGTATCATTTAAAATATATGCAAAAGTTGACATGATTATGTATTCATGTACACCTTAAATCTTCCGAAAAGATATTATAAGAACCACTGATTATGAAATGGATGTCTCACACGTGTCATGTGTATATGAAATTATGAACTGAGAAACATTCAAAATAATAAATGAAGAGTTGACTTAGATTTGGCTAGTTGAAGACAAAAACCAGGAAACAAATTCTCAGCTTTAACATATAATCACTATATATTTCACTTTAAATCTTCGCTTTGATCAAAACTGAAGCATGTAAAGAAAGAGATCAAGTTAAGAGTAATTTGATACATTTAAGACAGGTATATACCAATTATATATCTCTAATAGTAATTAAAATGCAAGGATGAATTCAACCAGATCAAAAATCATATGACATCAAAATGATTGAGATAATAATATGGATAATCAGAGAATGTTTGGATCAAGAACATTTTGAAACTTAAATATATTTATTTTGTGCTCATGCATGTTATAAATTAATCCGTTTCTAGTCATAAAACCTACAAGATTCAAGACAAATTTGACAACAAAGATATATGTGAAACCATTCTAAGAACATTATTTTCATAATTTCCGGGTAGAAGAGTAGGCTTTGCTCACCTTGAAATTATAAGATTTAGTACAATTTTAAATTATTCAATAAACCTTCAATTTAAACAAGCTGAAGAATGAGAAAAATACAATTATCATTGCCTATTTAATAATTCTCTATATCCTGTAGATTGACAGTAAATCAGGTCTCTATTACCCATTTGTGGGCATTATATACTTCCAAATGGGCCATGAGTGCTTTTAAATAATGAAATCTGCAGTTGAGATTGAGATGAAGTTCAAATTCATAACTGAGGAATTTCAAATGTGTTTCAGAAGTATATACAATGAAGACATGTTTCTCGTGGGACTTTACTTCATGTTTGATGATTCAAAATGAAGATATAAATACATTAATTTAGCATTGGAATACATTCTTGAATACACTCATTATACTGTGATCACTTTTGCAGTCTAATTGTACAGAAAAAGACATATCTCAAAATTTAATTTCTGCTTAATAAATTTTATTATATATATTATGTACTTCTACTACATACAGTTTATGTATCCGTATTTAGCTGTATTTTGTAAAAGTATTGCTCTATTATATATTTTCATTTTAACTGATACTTTTTTGTGTGATTACTTCTGTGGGTACATGCATAATTAAGTTAATGAGACACCAATTGGCAGTTTGAAATCCATACGGAGCAAAGGTGATTGGTAAGTAAAAAAGTTTCAAATGGTTATATAGATAAAAATAAATGACAAAAAGATATTGGAAAAAAATAGTTTCTCACAAGGGTTATAGCAAGTACATATATGAAATTTTAGCTGGTTTATGTATCAGTTAATGTCAACATTGGTAAGACATTTATAGCTGAAGTTAATTAAAATGATTCAGAGTGATTAACAATGGAGATGCACACATTCACTAATGGACTCTATTTTGACAAAGAAAAACACAATTTTGTATTTCATTATGTTATTTATATTGAAGATTGATTGAAAAGCTACAGAAGATACTGTCAAGTCAGATTTCTGACGTAAGAATACTAGACCATTGATTGTGATACATACATACAATGATAAATAAATCGTAATGGAATAATTTAACTGCTGTACATTGATTGGTAGTTGACAATGATAGAAGATTAATAATAAAACAAAATTACTGTCAATATCAAAACTATATGGAAATCAGAAGAGAGGGAAACCATAATGAAAATAGCTAGAATGTATAATGCTTGAGTTAGATAGTTAGCTTAGGAAGACAAAAAGAAAGCAAATAGGTATACTTGGCTTTGCGAATTTATTCATTTTATACAGAGATTAGTTCCTTTAATAAAATCTTTTCAAGAGAGAATAACAATAGAACTATAACCTACTTTTGATAGGAAAACTTAATGGAAGATAGGCAATGGGTAACCAAGGTAAAGGCTAAGAAAGAAGATAAGTAGAGCATTAATTTTTGTCCTTGTTCAATCATTCTGTACTTTCTTAATGCTGGTTATGAGCTTGTAAGTAGTTTGGTAAGATATAATTTCAGTTTTATCTCTCAGGCGAGTGAAAACTACAGGAAAAATTATAATTTTAATTGATGAAAGAAAACAAAAATATGTATTTGTATGTTTACTTTCATCAAGTAGCCTTGTTTGTGCTTTGATCATTCAATTTATTCACTGCCAACAGTTTTGTTTAAACTATGGAAAATTTTATTAAAAATTAGTACCCCTGGAATTTTTAAAAGTGCGAGTTCATACAGCAGGTATAACTGCATTTATCAAGCAATAATACTAAATTACAGCATGGATGTATCATATAAGGCAGGTTTTGCATATAGACATAGAGGAATAAGGAATAAAGTTGTTTCTCACTTCAGATGAGAAAAGTGTTTTGCATGTTTCTCACCTCCACTTATTTCTACCAATTTCATGCAGCAGAAATTTTTTCCTAGGAAGCACAAGCCTTGGTACTTTAGGTATAAATTTCTTAAATAAAATCTTGTGAAATACTTACTCATATGGTAAAATTTCTTACTTCGCCAACTTGGATATCAACATAGATTAGAATTGCCTCCATGCCTCTTTCAGTTCTCATGCTATCTGTAAAAAAGTCAAACCTTTAAGATAGAATCGAATATTCAAACTTTTAATATTTACTGGTCTGAGTTTGCTTTAATCTTGGATATTGGTTCTGAATGATTTGAGAAGATGAGATATTATTATTGTAATTCAAACATGTAAAATCAACTGACTAATATTAATTAATCTACAATTAGTATAATAAATATTTTTTAAATCGAAAATTGACCTCTATTACAAATCTAATTAATGCCATGACTGAAGTAACGGACAAATACCATGAAATGAATGAGATGCAAATACTTCCAACATTCCAAAAATAATAGTGAAAGAAAGCTACCAATGCATATAGGGCCATTGCTAATATTAAATGGCATTTTCCAACTAAAGTTATCAACTAATTTACGGAAGATATATTGTAGGATCAATCAATCTAATACTTTATAGGGGACAATCAGCTTACATGTAATTTTGCGGCATTTGTTAGAATGTTCAGCAAGAAACATTAATTTTCTTCTACATCTTTTCCTGTGGATAAAATATTTGAAAATTTTACAAGTTAATGCAATACTTTTAATGGATAAGCCACATGCTTGTATGCAAAGAGACATTGTATAAGCGTGCGTACTCTCTAACGTAGATTCTAAAGGCCGCCAAAAATTCCGCAGGCGCAGGTTGAGACAATACAATAGTTTCGGCGCCACCTGTGTTCGATAGACATACAGTCATAAGTTGAAGAACAAAATGCACATTAGCTGATTGATTTTGTACTCCGTGGCCATAGTACTAAGGAAATGAAACCTTTAATTTTAGCTGCAACTTTTAGTTTAGTGTTTTTATTATCAATCCAATATGGTGCAGGGCAAGCAAGAAAGAAAGAGGTGCGTTGTGAAACTTTTTGTAAGATTAAGGCTGTTTATGCTTGAATTATTGATGATTTTAAATTTCCACAGGCTACTAGCCTCAGCGAAAGAGTACAACAATTAACAGAAATGAATGTGAAAAGATCTGTTATTAGATTTAATGGAGCTAAATTTCGTGAGTATGTGAAAGCTACTCCTAGAAACTATTCGGTTGTAGTTATGTTCACGGCAATGGCTCCCCAACGACAGTGCGTTATATGCCGGTTTGTATGATTTTTAATAAAGTTTGAGAGTTTTGGTGGTTGTGATAAATATATCTTATTAATTATTGTAAAATATAAAGTCTATTGAACTCGTAAAATTAAGGAATAGACATTTTATGGGTGATATTGAACTATTCAATTTATTGTTTATTTTTACTGAATAAGAATTTTGTATTATTTTCCAGGCATGCCCACGATGAATTTTTAATTGTTGCTAATTCATTTCGATATTCTCAACTTCATTCTAATAAATTATTCTTTGCCCTTGTGGATTTTGACGAAGGATCTGATATTTTCCAAACCGTAAGTTACCTTATTTGTATTTCAAAGATGTAGCGCCTACTAGTCCAAGTTTCGTATTCACAACTAAATACCTGAAGTAAACTTGTAGAAGGAGATATTTTTGAATTATCTAGCACCTACCACCGGAAATCTCTTCCGGGTTTCATGAAGGTGTAGCTTATACAGAACTTGTTCTCGTAGATTACCATTCTGTGTTCAATTATAATTGTACTTTGGAACAAGATGATATTTAATGATTTTTTGCACTCATATAGTTACACATTTGTGCTTACTGAGTGCATATTTTGTTTTAACCCAGAATTACCTAAATGATTTTTTCCTTATTAATTTACAGCTTCGAATCAATACTGCTCCAGTTTTCATGCATTTTCCAGCAAAAGGAAAGCCTAAACACAGTGACACAATGGACATACAAAGAGTAGGGTTTGCTGCTGAAGCAATTGCAAAGTGGATTGGGGAAAGAACAGACATACAAGTAAGTTCCACATATTTATGATATAAACTTGTTTGTACAATATAAACCCACTATCACTCTGAAAATTCTTTACTTAGCTATTTCATCCTACACTTTTGTGAAGCCTCAAATTCAGTGATTCTTTTAGACTCTGATTTTACTGATACTTTTGTATAATTTTGCTAGCTTTTATTTTTCATTTAAGTAAGTATTACCATTGTTATTTTGCAATGATATTAACTGTGAAATTTGCAAAATTCCTATTGTTTTTTAAAGAAAAAATGTGAGTTAGCTAGTTGCAGGTCTGCCAGTGATATTTTTAAATCTACTTATTGAAATAGTTAGAATCATTTTTCCAAGCAGAACTATGTTGTGGTGTTCTTTACATGTAAACAATTGTAATTTATTATATTATATTATATTAGGAGATTATTGATGATTTTTCTTTATGCTAATAAATAATGTCATAGTGCTAAAAATAGTGTTATTGGCAAATGTGCATATGACTATGATTTTTTATTGGTTACTTTTATTCTCTCATTTTTTTAGTTGAGGGTCTTCAGACCTCCTAATTACTCAGGAACTGTTGTCCTAATCATGCTATTTGCATTAGTCGGAGGTTTCCTGTACTTAAAACGTAACAATCTTGACTTTTTGTACAATAAAACAGTGTGGGCGGGAGGTGCCTTGGTAAGTTTTCTCTTTCCATGTATATTTATCTGTTGAATTTTTGTAATGTTGATAAATACCATTCAATAGCATTTGATTATCATTTTCAGTTTTTTACCTTTGCTATGACATCTGGACAAATGTGGAATCATATTCGCAGCCCTCCATTTGTGCACAGAACCCAGTCAGGAGGGGTTGCTTATATTCATGGATCATCACAAGGACAATTTGTCCTAGAAAGTTACATTGTTATCATTCTCAGTATCCTTTGATTATTCCACAAATATTCTTTAATAATATTGTTCTAATCATATGCTGGAACATAATTCATGTATAATTGTGCTTTTTGAACTGTTAATTTCCAGAATACTGCCGTACTTTACCTTTACATTTAAAGGAGAAGCATCCTAATTATCCTGTAAGCTTGTGGTCAAATACATTTATCAGCCTACATATTTAACAACACATCGTATAGGGATATAACAAAAGTAGTGTTTATTGTAAGCTAAGGGACATACGGACAGTAACTTGACTCACATTCTGGCTTTTCTAGACTGTGATTATCAGTGACCTATTGATGAAAGCAGCTCCCCAAATTTTTACTATTGTGGATAAACTCTGTAACACCCATCAGGAATCAAATCTAGGACCCCTTCCATGAAAGGAAAATTTGTTACCTATTTGGCCATCCAGTAGCCATTGTCATTCCATACTTAAAAGACTAATATTTTAAGTCAACTTTTCCTTCTGATTAAGCTCTCATTGTGAATACAGCTGAATTCTTGTAAAATGAATAGTGTCCAAGGAGATCTGGTGGAACTTCATACTGAAGAATAATTTATTACAACACTTGTACAAGTGTTGTAAAAAATTATTCTTCAACTGAATTCTTATTTGTTTTGTTTGTTTAAATATGGGATGAAGCTACCTGCTCCTCATGGAAACAATTTATAAAATAACGCTGACGCAGTGAATATAATCCCAGGCCTGTAATATAAAATTTTAGCTGCAATATTTACTATCAAACCTAATTAATACTTTATTCAGGAATTAATAAAAACTGAACAAAGATAACAATTCAATTGATAAATAGTGTTAAATGGTGTGTATCTTAAAATTGAAAAGCATAATTTGTCGAAAATAAAAATGAAAAGATTTTCTATGAGGATAGAATTTGAATTTTTCAACATATTGGTATTTTAAGTAAAATTCAGTTAGTTTATTCATGTTGATTTTTATTATTGTGATTTAAGTTAGTGATTTAGTTAAGCAAATTTAGAGTTGCCAGTAAAGTCGCCAAATATAAGACACCAAATGGTGTACACTATCTTGAATCCTGTTATTCATATAATAATAATATTTTTTATTACATCCCAGGACATGTACAAGTCAATTAAAGGCATAGTCATATAGTTTACAATGTAATATTATAATTAATTTTTACATATTAAAGGACAAGATTTTATATATTTGCTATAAAAGGAATTGGAATATAAAAGTCCTAAGTATTTAATATCTACATATTTGCATACAGAATATGTCAGGTATCTGTATTTAAGTATCATGGTAAATTTTTGTTGTTGATTTTATCTGAATATGTTTCCAGAGTATTGTGAGTAGAGTCACATCAA
The DNA here is from genome assembly GCA_947579665.1 of Sympetrum striolatum. Classification (NCBI taxonomy): domain Eukaryota; kingdom Metazoa; phylum Arthropoda; class Insecta; order Odonata; family Libellulidae; genus Sympetrum; species Sympetrum striolatum. The sequence continues at coordinate 59,075,793 of OX388349.1, forward strand.
AACCTCTTAAGACATCCGATGCACATTTTGCCTTCGATGAAAGCATCTTCAAAGGCAAAAGATGATTGTAACTGTATGAAAGTGATATTGGAAGGGGTGACTTTATGGAAAGACATTCGAATTAACAAGACACTTAGTGAAAATGAACAGCAGACTCTGTATTTTCCACTAGAAATATTTTATTACAAAACCGTAATAAAATATTAAATATTTCTTGTGGAAAATTCAAAGTCTGCTGTTCATTTTCATAATTGGCGTTCCACCAAGTAAAGTTAGTTCATATCGATTTTAAGACACTTAGTATTTTTCTGCATTGATTTTAATTCAGGACTTCTTTTGTAAGTATGCTTACATCTTCAGTGCGGACTGAAGTATCTTTTGATTTCAGATTGTAACTGTATTTTATTAGATTTATCTCATGCCCCTAAGGATGCCTTAATTGAATGCAAAATGTGGATTTGGTGACTCGACAGGCTTAGTTGATTTTTTTAAACTTATAATAATTTGCTCAATCAATCGTCTTATTCATTCTGCTTATCAATTACAACAAAAAAGGTTTTAAAGATTTGTTAAAAAATTTTTCTCTGGTCACCAGAGGCCTGAGCATGTTTCATCGTACTGCCTTAACATATTTCAAAGATGCCGCCATTGTCCTAGGAATGATTCTGATGACAGAAGCAGCATCTGTACCAACTCATCCAAAGCGTTCTAGCAGTGGATCAAGTGGAGATGTATGCAAGAGGCGAATTTTAGCCATTGCTGGCCTAGCACTCTTGTGCTTCTTTTTCTCACTTATTCTGTCAATTTTCCGGTCTAAAGCACATGGTTACCCTTATAGGTAATTATATTTTATTTATTTAATTTCCTGGAAGAAGAGTGTTCGTAATGATGATTAAAGGTAGGAGCACAGCGGAGTCAAAATATGAGCTATGTATGAGTGTATTTATTGGTTCTTATCCCTCCCTTATCAGTAGAATGAGCTTATAAATCATCTTGTACATATTGCATGTTGCCTGTCTGACTCTGCTCCCATTTTTGTTTCTTCATGAAGAGTTTTTGAAGCTTGAAACACAAATTTCAATAGAATATAAGATAGATAGTGAATAGTAAAAGTTCTATGGAGCAGGAAATTGTATCAAGATGACCAACTATATGATTTTCTTTCGGTGCCAATGTTTTGTGCCCAGCTTTATGTTCCTAATTTTCAGCCAGTTATTTTACCAAGTTCAACCAAAATTGTCTCTGTCTGGGAATGTATTGTTGTTAGTTTGTGAAATTACGCTGTTTTGTGGTAGCTAATGGGAGAATTATGATAGGTCACTAATTTTTTTCCTTTTCTTTGCAGTTTTCTCTTCAAGTGACTTAAGTTTTACTTAATGTTCTTAAATATGAAGATGAGTGAAGTATGTGCATTCCAGAGTGTAAAAGCATGGTATGTCTGTTATTTTTACAGAAATTTATTTGTTGAAACTATGAATCTTCAGTTTGTTTTATCCATACCTAATGTAATTATTTTGTGAAATGTAATGAATAAACAAGATGAAAAGAAAATATTGTTGTTTCTCTTTGCTTTTAGAACAATTTTTGTGGCTTATTGATTTTACCTATCATGAAAATTTTAATGGAACAAGTTCTGGTATTGATAACTGATGTTATCATTATGTTTCCCAGAATCTTATCACATGAACCAAAAATTGAGGATGAAGTGTATCTTATTCATGCTATTTTTTTGGAGAAATGATTTAGAATCTTTGATGTGTAAAAATTTGGAATGGATGCATTTTCACAATAATGAGTACAGTGCTGAGGTTTATCCCAAAGCTAATTAAGATTAATAATATTATTAATAGATCAGTAATAAATACTAGCTAACAAACTTAGTGGGTTATATACTTCAGAATTGAATCTGTTGGTTGATGAGTATCTTTTACCCTATGAACAAAAATTTGGTTTGTGGCATTATGTCTGTGCAATCAGGGTAGTATTTGGGATCAAGTTTTCTCTACCCTATGAATCTAGAAATTATATATGGGAAGAGACTAATTCGTACAAGGAGTTTCAAGGTACCTCACTATTATTGCAAGTGGAAAGTTCATTCATGAAACAGCTATTTGATAAAGGCTACTCTGTAGTTAGGATGATTTTATCTATGATATGATAGTTGCTAGAATGTGCAACTCAATTGGTACTGTTAGACTAACAAGAGAGGGTGTGTCCTAAGCACAAGGAATGATAAATTGTCATAAGGAGAAGTTTCAGCATTCTAAATAGGAAAGATGGTAATATTCCTCTTGAAAGATAAAGGTTATTGTTTATACTGCAATATACTGACATGGAAAGTAATGAAAAATGAGGTAAGATGACAGTAAAACCAAATGTGGGTGTAGAGTATTATCAATAAATTGGGAATGCAAATTAGTATTTTGCAGATTACCCCATCCCAAGAACCCGAGGCTATAAATATTGTAAGAAATTTTTCATACATCCTACAAAAATTTGTTGGTGGAACTCATGTCCTATACCAAACTACAGTGATAAAAATCTGTCTTAGATTATAGAATATGTCTGATCAAAAACTCATTGTATTCTTCACTCATTCTTCCAAATGTATTCTCCTAATGCCTGTTGCCTACCTGTAACAACTCACCTGCTCTTCTGGGAGGCACTTTCCCAAACTAACTCTAGCAACTGAATAGAAAACATGACCCCAAGTATAACATTAAAACTAATATACAAGTAATGAATAGTTGTAATAATTCCATTAGAAAGCATTCTAGATGAGAATTTTATACAAACATTAGTAATTAAAACTGTTTTAATGTACTTGTAGTTGTTATACTGTGAATATTTGGGAATTCTTGAAATATTGTAGACCAATTCTGTGAAACAAAGAATTCATTTTAGTCCGAAAGTGAAATTTTACCAAAAATTCAATAAAATGTTTTTGGAACATAAATACAAATATAATTCGTCAAGAGAAAGGACAGCTTATATTGTTTCAGTGTATTTATATTAAGTGTATTTTTGGTAAAATTTCGGAAATACAGAATTTATTCCCGACGGTCCTCTTCCGAAATTTTACCGTATTCTTTTAAACTTTCCCAGCGGCAATCCCAACATCCTTGTGCTGTCTTTACAGTTGAAAAATGTTTATCTCCTACCACCCTTTTGTTTCTGTCATAACAGGCATGGAAATCTTTGTCCTTGCTATCCTTACGGAGATTGTCATCCACAAACGTCTTTAATCCTTTGAAGTCGATCAACCACGGTTAATGGAGACAACCATAGCATATGCAAATTTGCTTAATAAAGATTTTCTAGATACATTGAAGCTAACTGTCATATTTTCTCTTTTGCTAAAGGTTCCTGGAAAATATAGAAGCTATTAAGAAGATACATCTAGATGCTAGTGGAAAAGATTCCTACACCATTTTGTTGATTTTTGAATGAATGAACAACTTGTGATGTACTGATCTACTTTATTCATTCCAAATAAACTTTAAATGTACTTCCCGGAAAGCAGGCGACTTTAAAATGGATTATAATAAGAGATAATGCAAAGAGGAAGTAACGAAGTTTACGGAAATTCTTATTGTAAATTTCTCATCGATGCAATTCGCCGTATTCTCCTAGTCAGCATGAAAATTTAACAATATTTAATTTTAAAACATTTTTCTAAAATAATACATGTAAAAATAAATCCATAGTATAAAAACGAATGTTTTTGTATTATTTTTACTAAATGTCGCTTAAATTATTACTCTTTATTGTTGGTCACAGGAATGACTTTAGCAGTAGATCCCATCTTCCTTTTTCCGGCGGTTCGTGTACTATAGGGTCTCAGGTAGGCAAAGTTTCGCTGAAGCATCTGAATATCTATGTTAAATCTTAGTCATCTTAATGAATATTTGTCTTACGGCAGCTAGTATTTGTATATTATAGGACTGATATACCTTTAAGATAGAAAGTATGTTGATATGGAAGATATATTTCCATGCTGCTCATGACGTGAGCACGAGAGACATTGTTGGTGTCGTGGAAATTCATGTGTACTCTTTTTTCAGGATGTTGATGCCTAAGAAGAATAGAATCGCTATCTATGAATACCTTTTTAAGGAAGGTGTCATGGTGGCGATGAAGGATTTCCATGCCCCGAAACATTCAGAGTTAGAACAAATTCCAAATCTTCATGTTATAAAGGCTATGCAAGTAAGTGGTGGTGTACTTTCTTCTTTCAATATTTGGTTTGGCTGCTTATTTTTCTTGCAATGTGTTTTCTTTCGTAAGTTTGAACAATCTTGAATTTATTGTTATTTTATCCTCTTTCAGTCTCTCAAATCCAGAGGGTACGTAAAAGAGCAGTTCGCATGGAGGCATTATTACTGGTACCTTACGAACGAAGGAATCAGCTATTTAAGAGAATACCTTCACCTTCCTGCCGAGGTAATTTTGACTACGTGTTTATTTGTGTCATCGTTTTCATTAACACTAGTGTTTTCTAGGATCACATGATGGCTAATGCAATGAAGCTTTTGTGTTGTGATTCATGGACCATTTTAACATTAACTTTCCAAAACGGCATGATCTGAGGCTCTATGCGTTTTCTTTTTTAATTTAGATCGTACCATCCACATTGAAGAGGCCAGCTAAGCAGGAAACCGCTAGGGCTAGACCCACCGCACCTCGTGGTGGAGATCCTGGCAAGAGAGCCGAAGACAGACAAACTTACAGACGTACTCCTGGTGCTCCAGGTGCAGGAGAACCAGACAAGAAGGGCGATGTTGGCGCTGGAACTGGCGAACTTGAATTCGTGAGTATAATTTCTTCGTTAGCACTATTCAAATAATTCCCAATTAAGTTAAAGCTATGAAATTGATAGCATACCTGCCACTCGTCTTATGGCAGTGGTGCGAATACTTATATAGAATTTAGCTGTTCAGTAGTATTCGTTTAAGTTTCATGTTAGAATTCCTCAATTTCTTTTCGACTGTAAGGACTTATTCAATGGTATAATTAATTGTGTAAATGCATCTCTCCTTATTAAATCTTGCTAAGTAATGGTATTAGTTGGATGGTGATTCTGATTTACTCAATGATGGTCTGTGTGACTTATTAGTTTGTGTTGTTGTAAACAAGCCCTGAGGAGATAATGGTCAATTTTGTATTTAAGTTTTGTAGTCTCATCTTACTTACTCCTGTAGTTTCATTTTGAAAATTAGATCCTTGTTATAATTTGATAGTTATACCCTCATGACATGTTCTCAAAGCAAATTTTGACAAATGTTTGTTATATTTCATCCTAATGGTTCGTATCCTTATGACTTAATATCTCTTAATCCCTGGAAAAGTTTGTTGTAATGGACTTCTTGTTCTTGTCTGTTTCTTGAAGGTTTCCCCTCAGTGACTCCTTGGTAATTTTTCAAAATGTTGTATTTAACTAAGGTTAGCTTTGGTGTCTTCAATTATCTTAATACCTTCATGGAAATATTGAACTGAATTTCAGCTGATTATTCAGCTTTAGGGCATAGTAGTATATTTTGTGTTTTTTTCTTTCTGATCATGTTCATAACATTGAAAAATTATGGACTTAACATTGTTTGTGGTTTTTCCTCCCTAGATACTCTGCCCTTGAATACCCCCATAACATTGAAAAATTATGGACTTAACATTGTTTGTGGTTTTTCCTCCCTAGATACTCTGCCCTTGAATGCCCTTGTCCTTAATTGTATAATTTAGATAAAATCAATTTGCATTTAGCTGATCATAATTTGCCATGAACAAAATTAATTCTTGAGTTAACACCATTACATTGAGCTGACCTAATCGTTTTTGTCTATAGTCTAATTGTTCCACGGTGCTCCTCTAGAGCACTAGTAATTTGTAACTTTAGTTCTGTTTTAAGAACCTGTTAATATAACTACTTAACCTATATGGGAACTAATTATGGACATATGAGTAATTTATTTATATTTCTTAGTCCATTATCAATGAAGCAGTTGATTGTCTTATATTTCCTAGAATAGCACTAGCTTATTCTGGTCATGGATATACATAACTTTAACTTTTATCAGTTTGTAAAAATCATACTTCAAACTTGTCGAACTTTAATCCATGGTGCCTCCAACTGGTGTTACTGATAGAAGTGTCAATCTAGGAAGTAAGTCTTACTGAGACAAGTGGTGAAAAGTAAAATATTAAGTAAAAGGGAGTCCCTTAAGCGAAAAAGGATTCTAATTATTCAAGAATTTTAGTATATATGGATATTTCTGAATAGTTCACATAACAGATGGGATTTCCTCAAGTTGGGAATTTTATATCAATATACTGGGTAGATTTATCTGCTGCTGTTATTGATTTGTTGGTAAATTAACAGTCAAGTAAAGTATCTCCATAGGCAACTGAATGTATAGCCCTAGCAGACAATTTCTAAACTTAGCTGGTAGAGAAAAAACAAACCATTAGTAGCTTGCAAAGATCTTATTGGATGTTGAGGATAGTCCACTGCAATTATTTCCTTCATTAATTTTACTTGTTCTTCACCGTCCAATGGAAAGAAAAATTGATGGCTAGAGTGGTAAAGCAGTTGCCTTGATCATGAAAATCCCAATTTTTAACTAAATATATCTCACACAATGAGACGAGCTAATTTGCATAAAAATAGGATGTGTATCTTTTGGCAGAAAGGTCTATAATCATGAATTTAATTAGCATTTAAAGCTATCAAATTACTCATATTAGCATGCTGGATCCATCAGATAAGCCATGCTATTCTTTGTATATTAGTTGTACAGTCCTAGCCAAAATTAACGCAGCACCGGCCGTAAGGATCGCTAGGGAGGTGCTGCGTTAATTTTGGCCAGGAGTGTACATACAGTTACTTCTGTGTTAATATAAATCTATCTTTGTTTATACATGTACTTGAATTCATAATGTACTTAATTATGAAAGAAATAATTTTAACACTATCTTTTTCTATTTCAGCGTGGAGGTTTTGGCCGAGGCAGGGGTGCACCATAAAATGAAGTTTCTGTATAAAAGCAAAAATTATTAATGGATTGTCCCAAAACAGCTGTTGAATAAATATTTTCAATCCATTGTAACAGATTGTTTTTAATAAAGGCCTCATTTTTGGAGGTGCTCTATTAAAGTTATGTCTATCAAGAAAATTTAACCCCATCTTATTTAGGTTTTTATTCGAAATGGAACTTAAGTTTTTGGATTTTGTTCTTGGATTTAAATGTCTTTGATCCCTTGAGATAAAGGATTTTATTTCTAAGATCTAAACAATCAAGTACTTAAAAGTAAAGACATTCAGTATTTACTTATGTGTCCTTATATGAATGTGAGGACTTTACCTAGGAAATTCCTGTTTTTTCATTTATTTTACACTAGAAGGACAGCAGTTTTGCTATACCTAGGACAGGAAGTGGTCATTTGACCACCTAACATCTCAATTCCTATTTTATTGCATCTTTGCATTTTGGAGGTGTCTATTTTAGCAATATATACTTAAAGCAACATTAAATTACAGATTTTCCAATGATTGATAGTTTTTAAACAATTTCTAGGTGCAGCAAAGAGTTCATTATTTCCACTGTGTAGGGTTTTAAATCATTTCTCAAGCTCCTTTGAAACATCATTTATATGGTTATTATTGTAGTACGTTATTCAATAATATATATCCGAAGAAAAATATTTAAAAAGTCTTAGAGAAAGTTCTAAGGTGTTAGGCCGGACTTCGTGGAAAGCCATAATAAGAAATAAGTAAAGTAATTCGTAAATACCCGAGGATGGCGTTAGCCGAAACCGGTTGTTTTTTTAAATAAATAATTTGTGGAAATTACGAAGTACTTTACTAATTTCTTAGAGAAAGGTTATTATTTGGCTTGAATAGAGAAAGTGATCTATAAACCACCAAGCCATCCTAGGTTTAACATGGAGTAAAAATTACCAAATGTTAGTAATAATTCATCATTTTATATTTATTAAATTTGGGATGATATCATACCAAGTCAAAAGTGTTTCGTAAAATTGTTAAATATTTTGAAGTGAAATGCTGAAAAGTGGATCAATGACCACTGCCTTCCTTAGTGTTAGTACATAATGTTGAAACGTAAGTTACCTTGTGCTGCAAGAGTAGGGTTTGGGTCTACTGTTGGATAATAGAACCCCTAGAATAAAATAAAACAGATGCCAAACTATTTCATTTAAGAATATTTTTATCCATGTACATTTGCTACAAGATGAGGCATCCTGTAGCTGTAGCATCATACAGCTTAATATGCCATCTCTTTTGCCATAAAATTGTACAAATTAAAGGTGATTTGGTAACAAACATTTTAAACAAGTTCAAGGATGTTCCTTAATGCCAATTACCTGAGATAATTCTTGTACACACTTCAACTTAAAAACTACAACATGATAATCCATCGTTTACAGTAAAATAGCTTAGATTCTAATTAGCAATTATGAACGACTGAGATCAAAGAATTGAGTTTGAGAATCCATTTACCATGTATCAGTAATGCCTACAATTCAAGTGAAGTTCTTCCTAATTAAAATTAGGGCATTAGAAAAATACAAGTATGTTGCAAGTAGTTTTACTCGGACGTAGTGTGTGAAACTAATGCCATGACTATCTCATTTTAGGCACTATTACCATCACAATATGTCATGGATCAAATTACTATACCTATAACATTCATTCAGAACAGAGCATAAGTCAAACATCTTAGTATAGAGCATGATCAAACATAAATATAGTATAAATCGGAGGTTATGTTTTCTAATAAGTAATTTAAGATAGCGGGTAAATGAAACAATTTTATGTAACTCTAGCAACAAACCGTTTACAAACACTTATTTCCCTAATTGAAATAGTCAACTCTGTATTACTTCCTAATATCAGTTTACAAGAATTGCAGAAAATCATTGACCAATTCAGCTTTGTGATGATATTTACTTGATCAAGATTCGAAGACTTAGAAAATGGAAATGCAGAAAGAAATTTTCACTCATTGCCAGTTCACCTGAATAGAAAAATTATTACGGAAAGTTGACTGATGCATTCAGGAGCAGCTAATGTTATGAAAACATAAACTGAATATGATCACAAAAAGCTATTTCCTTATTGTTAGAAACTTATGATTATGAAATAGAACATGGATGATGTCAAGAGAAGTACACCATGAAATGATTGAAAAATTGAGAAAACATCTCATACATGCCAGAACTATATTTTAAAACAATGGTGAAATTATTAAAATATTTTACTAATTGCTTTAGCTTGCATTTTATTCTTCAAGATATATCCAAAATCTAAATTGAGATATTCAACAAAGAGTATCAACTGAACACCATGTGGCGATTTTATTTCAGATCAAAATGATTCCTCGAGTCAGTAGTTAATGGCTGATATAATCTCCTTGAAAAAGAAAATTAAAGTTCCTAAAACAGTAACTTCCTTTCTTATTTACTGGAAAAATTCCATTTCCGATAACCTTTACCAATTAACAAAGTCATAATCAACAAAAGGTTAATTATATTTACTCTTGAAAACATCTTTGGTCTGTATACTTCACCATTTTAATCCCTCAACTTCTTTATAAGAGAGATTTAAAATTAAATTTCTGAAATCAAAATATCACCATAAAGAAATGGTTTCCATACATTCATTATCTTCCATCAAGTGATGGTAACCTCTTACATATAATATTAACCTTGATACTGCCTACCTTTATTAAATGGTAAGCGCATTCACTGCCATAGCCTTAGTAGGCATTGAGCTATTTTAGAATATGATGTTCTAGTGGAAAACAAGACCTAATCTATAGATAATATGATTATCATGAGATCTTTGGAAAAGCAAATTATTGACAGAGATAGGGGGCCAAAAGCAAACAAATTCTCAAGGAAGAAAGAGAGGGCTGATGCCCAAGCCAAATGCAGTTTTTGCTCATACCACTGACAGTATAAAGGTCAATACTAATTTAAATACAAAAGAATTAAAGCATCACAAAAAAGCTGCACTTGAAGACATAATTTAATTCTACCATATTTACCTGCAAATATGTCAAAGAGGTATGATTTGTTCTTTTCTGGGGAAAGGTAGCTACAACATCAAATAAAAATCCTCTGAATACAAATAAACAGCCAACAAGACTAGCTTTCACACTTTTGGAAATTATTACTCCTTCATGACTATATATTTGATTGCCTCATTTAGGGCATGAAGTTTTTGGAAACCAATGTAAGGCATCTTATGGCATTGACATATGCTATTAAAAGTTAAACATAACAATTGGACAAGACAATTGAAGAGCATCCTTCCAGGAAAGTTACTTCTACTTGAATTACATATTTGACTTGCCTTTTCTTCACAAGTACATATTTGTTTAGGGCCAGGTTAAGAAGTGATCCTCTGCAGTTATCAATGCAAGATAAATTTGCAAATTGCAAATGTATCACTGGATTACATTATACCTATATGTAATACATTCCAAAGCACAACTCTGATTACAAAGGAACTAACTGTAGATATGGCATAAAAATATATTTAACAAAAGCATAATATTTTGGAATAAGTTTTGGTTTCATTCAAGAATAAGAATCCATGTCAATAGCTTTTCCTTCTTATCCTCTGATTGAGAGGTTCAAATAAATAATATTTATAGATAAATATTAAAGAACTTTAACAGAAATTTTACTTCTTTAAAATATCTAGGATGGTATATTCCCAGGTTAATTGTAAGGGTTTGTTAACAGAGATGAACTTCCAATGGATCCTAAATTACACCCAACTACTTTTGAATACCAACTTAAAGGGTATTTCTGTACTTGTTATGGCATAAATAATGTGAGGTTTAGTTGATAAGTATGGCCAGAGAGTATGTATAAAATCAAAGCAAGTTTAACACTGACATAAAAATTGCAAATTTAAGCCAAATATTTCCTAAATTGGTAATTGGATGGTCTTCTCTAGTAACAGGCATAGTTTAACATGGACTTCATCAAAATAAAATAAACGTGCATAGGGAAATACTGAATAATGAGATAAATAAAAATATATAGATTAGATTTTAGAGATGAACTCTTTAAACCATTCAAAACTTAAGATTAAGCATAACAAATTTAGAATTGACAAGGATTAAAATATCATTCTAATATCAGTTCTTACTGTTCATGATTTTGATTCAATATTTTATAACAACATTATGAAAAGTTTTTTAAATTTGAGTATATACTTCATAAATAATAAAGTTATTAATATAGAGGAATGCCATAAAATGAGGATAAAAGGTTACCAGCCGTATGGTGATGTTCATTTTTCAAAATCATTAATAAGGAAAAGATAACAAACAAAAAATTATTTCGAAAAAACATTAACAAAAATTTTAAAATAATACATAACAAACTTAGTAACATAAAAATACTCCTGAGATTTGAAAATATCGAAATCTGTATATTTTTATCATTTAAGATTTGATTTAACAATCAATAAACTATTTGCAAGTAAATATGATAGCCAGTCAGAATTATTATAAAATTACCACTGCCTGATATTTTACACCTTGCTTACCAAGGTGATCCATAATTATTACTCTGTATCAATAGTAAAAAGTTTATAAAGCCTGATACTCAGAAGAGAGAAATGTACCATAGTCTGTACATCTAAAACTCTTACAAAAAATAATGAAATTTCTTACAGTTACATGGCCAGAATAAATTGAAGCAGCCACATTTACAATACAAAAGGGATTACTGCTTTCCTGATTCTCGGATAGTTTGGAAATCTTTGTTTGTACCACCAATGATTCAACAAGGCAACTTCACCCTGAGAATAAAAAGTACATCTTCTCATTAAAAAATATTAAAAATTGCAGGAATTAATTTTGTATCAAATCAATCAATTAAAGTAAGATGTTAAAAAATTACATTCACAAAATACTAATGATAAGGCTACAAACCTGATTCACCAGGACCCAAGCAAACACAAACCACCAAGTCACATTACTTTGCAAAATTACAGTTAGAGCTGCATATATCACAATCTCGGCAGTAATGTGAGGCGATGAGAGAATTTCAAACAGACCACCTCTAGGTACCATATGACGATAAGTAAACGTCACTCCTTTAAGAAAAAGAGGCATTAGTTAATAATATTCTAACTGAATGCATTAGAAGCTATGGACTGTTTTCAGTGACAGTTACATTAATGTCGAGGCATGAAAATTTACCTTTCCTATTTTTCCTTAGACTCGCCAGTATATGCGATGTTTTCAGCTGTAGATATGAAGCGCCACAGAAAAGTAATATACTGACACAATCCGAAGAAGTTAATTCATTCCATGAAAAGGTACCTGAAATATATAGAAATAACATAAAAAACACTGTTTAACTGAGATTGAGTGGAAGTATTACCATCACAAATACATACCTGAATCAAGCGGGGACTCGGCTGCAATCGCAATAACTGCACCGAAGTAATGGAATAATCCGGCTGCATAGTGGGCAATATTTATACGTGATGGCGAATAGACGCTTATACAACAAACTTCAAGAAGACGAATACAGCAGTGGATGAAAATTATCGATAATGCAAGAAAAGAAGCAACAGCTGTTCCTGTGAATATAATAGCAGGATAAACCTATCAAAACCGTCTGCGAAAAGTATATGTTGAATTCATGAAAATATAATAAGCTTATAATAAATACCTGAAGTGCTTCTTTCCCTCGAAGCCGAAATATTCAGAAGACACGTAAACCACGTCGGTGGTGCCACGCCGTAGACGTATGCAGCGAAAAATATCCATAGTACGATGCTAGACCAGGCTGCACCGAACATATAAAAATGCCAAAACCACCTAGAAAAATTCGACTTATATTTAGTAAAAATCTTCAAATGAACACTTACTATACAAGCAGACTCTCGCAGACCTTTTCGGCAATGTTAAAAGCGCTCCTTGGTCGTTCTTGTCCACAAGTTTTCCATATTTGTAGGTGTTAACTAACTGGCTCGGAAGATATTTTTCCGCGACATTAATTAAAAATCCCACCACAAACACACCAACAGTTAACACTCCAAATATTAATTTAACAAGCGAAATGTCATACTCCAGAAACTGTTGTATAACATGCGTTTCTCTAAGCGACATATTAACGAAGAAAGAGATAAAAATAATTTGACAAACTCAAAACAAACAAAGCCAAACTCCGCTCTTAGTTCATAATTTTGTCAACAAACGCTGTGCCTGCGCCGTGCGCTTCAAAATATAATTTCAGCTTTACTCCGTGATCGCCACCGTCGCACCTAGAACCAACGGAATTATTTTTGCAAAGCGGGAAAAACCAACGGACGAGAGTACAGGTCAAACAAAATTGCAGTTTTTCTAGTAATTTACTGAATCTTTTTTTATTGAAGCAATTCAATTTCTTTTCGATATTTACAGGTACTGTTAAACCGGATTATAATCGTTTCAGCATCTAGGAGATAATATGAACAGAATTGAAAAGATTAGCAAAATATTCTTGGTGGTTTACAATATTACGATGCTGGTTTGTATTGCTTTAAAAATCTATCATATTCTAAACAATGTCATGCTAAATTGAATCAAAAGTCGCAGTTACTATCCAGGATGCTATTTACTGCAAAAATATTGTTGAACATTGGTAGGCGATGATAAGATATATTATTTTTGCTCCTTTTATTCCAACTTTGTATTCTCTTGTTAATTTTTGAGCCTGTTTAGATCTAAAAAATATTCCACTTGATTTCTTTTCGTTTAAAAAATTTAATATCTCAAAATATGAAATATATGTTTATTCCATGTCGGCATCATAGTAAAATAACAAAAACTACAAGGACTGAAAACTTAATTTTTATTAGTGCGATTATAGAAATATTATATTCTAATTCCAGATAGTAGATGAGAGTCGATAATGTGTCAATGAGTCTAATTGACATACTTTCCTTAAAATTTACGAACGGAATTTTTAATTATGAATCAACATATATGAATAAGTTATTTAGAGAAAATAACATCTCAATGGATTCAATTATAAGTCACATAATATGCAGTATCTGTAACAACTATTAAAAGTTTTATTTCATATTTTTTTATAACTTAAAGTACTATCAATAGAATTATTTTTAACTAGTTTTAGAAAGGAAATCTGTGTAAATTACATCCTTTCATTTAAGTTCTGGAGGTTGATTTTAAATTCAAAATTATGTGGTGGTCTAATTTTTCTTTTTCCAGTAGGATATTTAACTATTCTTTTTAATTGTTTGGTAAATAATAATCACATTGATCTCTCAGGTGGCAGGTCTTTGCATCATCGTTTTATGTTGCTGGATACTGCTTGGAAAAACTTACATCGGATACCTTCTTGGTCAACACATCTACGTAGGACTGTTGTATTTGTTTATTGTCTCTGCTGCTATTACGGTAGGAATCTCATTCTTTGGATGTTGTGGTGCAGCACATGAGATTAAATGGATGCTTCATATAGTGAGTTTATGTTGTAAATCTGTCTTGGCACTCACACCTCAGATCTGGTTGAAATTTGGTTGGGAGATAGCCTTAATGCGACATTTACAAATCACCCTCCTTTTGGGATTAGCATACCTATGGTTTATCCGGAAAACAACCTTTTATTTACAATTAAAAAATATTTTCAATGTATGTAAAAAAGTCAAAAAACATAAGAAATGGCTTGATGTGAAATTTGTAGAAGAAAGAAATGTAAATTAAAGGCAGAAAAAACTTCAATGAGCAGGGATCAAACATGTTAACAGTTATACTAAGCTGTCAATGTTGGTATTCTTTACTCTCCTAGCAACTTATAGTTAATTAAGATATAGTGCCATCCTGATCAGTATATGCCAATGAAATGAATGTTTCACCTGAGATTTATATCACAAGATATTCTGAGAATGATGGTGTAGCAAAAAGTATTATTACAACATAGTTTATGTAATTTTAGTCAAGATTTGTTGTTATATTTGTTAGAATGTTATAATGTGTTTTCAGCAAGTATTTAATGGCAAAATCTGTAATTTAAATGTAATAGAAATTGTTTCATTTTCCAGTATGGCGGGATCTTGCTGGTGATATTTGTTGTTTTCTTATCTACATGTGTGACAACGCTTATTGCAAGGGAAAGTGCTGTGAAAATGATTAAAAATCGCTTGAAAAAGACAATCAAATCATACCCAAAAAATAAAAGCTCAATGGAAGCATGGGATTACATGCAAATCCAAGTATGTATTATTCATCCCTGTAAATACTTTGGACATCTATATAAGTAGTCATATTTTGCAGTATGATGATGGGATATTTTTCAATAATTCCTGCTAGAATTCATTTTGCCATTAAACCATTGTGTTAATATATACCATAATAATCATGATTATTATGGTATATAGCATATAACCCGCAATTATTTTCCAAAATTTAGACCTGAAATTCACGCTTAGTTATATTTGTATGTTAAAGTTTTTATTTTATCTTAATTAATACAAAGAGTCGTATTCTTTTTTAACACAGTTTGAGAAATATTTTTTAGGTATTTAATTTTGAAAATGTCTCATCTCCTGAAAACAACTTTTTGCATTATTTTTCAAAATTAGCTGATCAATACTCAGGTTTGCTAATCTTTACATACAAAACAGCATTTTTCCCAATTATGCACCATAATTTTATTGAATTAAATACCAAAAAATCCTGGTCAATCGTGGAAATAAGAGGTATAGAGAAAGAAATATCTGATTACCTACAAATTGCAAATACAAATATTCTACCATCTGAGATCATTCTTTGTTGTAAAATAACTTGGAAAGGAGATTTTTGTCTTTAATAATCATCTTTTACTTAACGAATTGTAATGATAGGAATATTTTCTTTTCAAGCTAAAATTACCTCTGTTTCTAAAGAAAATTCAAAAAGGAAGGTTAAAGAGGTAAAATTTTAATTTTTATTCAGAAGTAAACTTATACTCTTGTGTTTTTTTGCATATGATCAAATGTATGTATGAAATATATTTTTATGAAATAACAGGATGCCTTATTTATAAAGTAAAAAATATTCATGAGAGAATGATTTTGATGAAAATTTTAACTAAATTGTGAATTATTGCATAAATATTACTTCTAATTATAAATACATTATTAATTGAAATATTTATGCAAGGTAATAATGATAAAGTTCACAGTTGATTGAATGTCAAAGAACATATCCAACATATTTCTTCAGATTAGTTGCTCAATTCCACAAATCACCTCAATTATTTCTATCATTATTTGAAGAATGACTTTAATGAGACTTTTTGAAACTCAATTTCAGCTTGAGTGTTGTGGTGTGGAATCCTATGAAGACTGGCATGGAAACATTCCCTCAAGCTGCTGTAAATCTGAGGTAAGAGTTTATTTGTAATCATCAGTATTTCGAAACCAACAAAAACTCTTATAGAAAGTTACAAGACACTTCAAACCTTTTCAGTTATAATTTTTTGGAGTACCCACAAAAAATTTAACAGTACTATTTAGTCATTCAAACAGCTACAGAACTTGCCCACATTAATTTTTGAAAAAGACTGTACATGTTACAATATAAATTATGGGACTCATCCTTGCATTAGCTGACATAACTCTCATTAAATTATGAGTTATTAGATTCTTGTGGGCATTTATCTGTATGTATGTTATGCAGTGATCAGAAAAAATATTTAGGAGGGAACATTATATTGTGCTTCATCGAAGTTAATGAATTTTTGCTCTGGTTTGCTAATGGAAATCTGTTATGTGTAAAAATGTTATCCCTTCTTAGGAGATTTTTATCCCTAGCATAATTTAACTCTTTGAGTACCATGCAGAATTGCCTAATTTCATGCTAAAATTTCCAGGCTCTTTTAAAGAAATGAATATGAACGTAAAATTATGAATTGTAAAAGAATCATGAATTGCAAAAAAATGACAATATATAATTAAGCTTAAAAATTTGAAAATAAATTCAATGTGCAAAAAAGTTAAATAGAATGTAATATGAGGTTTTTAAAATAGAGTAAAGCATAAAATTACGAATCATTTAATTTTATATCTTTTGGAAAAAGAGTCACTCTGAGCAACACTAGCATTTTAACAAAAATTTTCCACTTAAAGGGTAAATTTAGATACCTGATTATGTAAAATGTAATTTATATATAAATTCAATATTGAACTACAGAAGAGAGTTGAAGCAGTTTCACTCAATTTAAAGTCTAATCAAGTTAAATAATGACCAATTTAAAAATTAACATTTAATGATAAAAATCTTTCATAGAAAATTTTGCATGCATTTATTGTAATATTTTCAACAATGTATCGCATTTTTTACTTTTGCAACATGATTAATTTTATAAGTATGATTTAAAATGTCTGATATTGCTTATGTAATGAATTTACTTCTCTGTTTGATGAAATATGAGGCAGTCACTAGAATCATTTTAGTTTCATAAGTATTGAAAGACAGAAATTCTTTATCATGTGTTAGAATAATGAAAAGTTGATATGAAACGCAATGACATCTCTTACTAGGTTCCTGATTGTGATGTAACAGAAACACAAGCAATCAAGTTAATTGGCTGTTATGAATCCTTCTCAGAATATATCTCATCTCATTTGTTACACATTTGTATTTTAGGATTGATCATGAGCTCATTTAAGGTAAAAATCTTTTATGTTTCCTTAGTCATTCATTTGAAAATGCCAATTATATTAAACTAGAATAAATTGCTCAAACCATTTGATCTTTCGACCTCAATGGATATCACTGAATACTCCAATACTAATTTGGAAAATATGTATTTAAAGCTTACTATAATTTAACTGCATTCTCAACACTTTAGATATTAGGAATGTGTAGTGCGCTCGCTTTGGGCAACATTATCAAGCATCGGCGAAGGAGGATGCCAATCATCTGAAGTTTCAAGAGTTTTAGTATTCATTATATCAATATCAGTAAAGCTTAAGAAGAAATTAATTGCACTTGTATAACTAACTCAGCCAGTATTAAAGTTTATTAGCATTCATTAATAACTCTCAGCGTATCTTGTTTATATATCTGATTAATTCAACTCCATTTGTTGCTGCGGATGTAACAGAATAAGGAATACACTGATATTTCAGGAATATTAAGAATTTAAGTTTGGCGTTTCAATGACATGCGAATTTAATCGGTAGAAGAGGATCATACAATTAGGTTATACTTTGCTTTGAGTGAAGAGTTCTTGGGCATCCCACTAAGCTCTATCGTCAAATGCAACATTAGCTATGGACCGTTAAGGATTGTGAGAATCTTAATCAAGTGTTCCTCACAATTTGAATTGTTCCATTCTTCAGTTTCTATCATGTTACGACTTCGTCACAATCACGCTATTTGCAAAATTTCCGTTCTATAGTAAAATAAATATGAGGAAAAAAAATAAGCGGTTCGAATTCCTATGACAAGCTTTTTAAACAATCAATTTTCACGATTTCCCTTTGGAACGTAGTTTTTCAAATATGCAAAAGATGGCATTAATGGTTCTCCATGAACGACAACCCGTCTATTTTCCGGATTTTTCCCGTCCTATGAAAAGCTTCATTCCTTGTGTAATTTTAACATATGCTCAATAGATGGCATATATTATTATTGTAGAATTATTTCCTGGTTCCTGTACCGCGGCAAACTACTATTCCGCAATTTTACTGTATATGAACCGCGCAGTATCCAAGATTATAATCTTACTTCTTTTTTACCCTGTGTATAAGCAGTTCATTTTCCAAGATATTTAACGTTTAACTTAGAGGCGGATGTTTGTCTAAACTGTCCTCAGTCCAAAGGCTGATTTTTACCTTATCCCTTCCACTACTAGCTTAGAGAAACTATGGAGAGGGAGGTGAGGGGTGAGGTAGCTCGTAATTATTTTCCTCTTTGAGTCATACTAACTAAGATAATCTAACACGTATCATAGTCTTCATTCGATTCAAAGAGAGGCGCTAAGGTACGATGTACAATGACGCTCTTCTGACGGGCATAAAGGGAACTAGAACGATTCATACCCACCCGCGTCGACGCTTGAGCGTTGTAAAGGCTCCAGCGCTTGTTTTCTGACGCAACTCCCCACAGCAACGCGGCGTCGACGCTTATGCGTTGGCGCAGTTCAATGTTGAGCATTGTGCGGTGCACCTTTGACGTAAAAACGTTCGGGATGTCGGAAAATGATGGTCAGACGATGGACATCGAACTATTTATTGGTGAGGTGAAGAAGTATCCTGAAATTTGGAATATAACAACGGAGGACTACCACGACCGGCTTAAAAAAAGAAGTGCGTGGATGAACATTTGTCGTATTTTTTACGATGAATTCGACAAGGAGAACGACAGGACTAAGAACGAAATGTGTGAGTCTTCGCCTGTTTTTGATATTTCTAACTGATACTTTCATTTAACATGTTTACGAAGATACTTCAATTTATTTAGGTTCTATCATCCTCGATAATAAAACTTAATCTAATGACGATTAATTACATTTGATCGATTAAACTTAATAGCTGGTGATGGGACGATACCAATGTTTTTACCGATTCCCGAGTTCCGCAATGATTATAACGAACGAAACGAATCGTAACGAAATCGTCTTTTAAAATTAAACAAATAATGAACACTTGGTACAATATCAGGTAATAAAATAATATTAATAATAATACTAGGACCATTAGCTGGTGAAAGCGGCCAGCATCTACTGAAGATGCGCAGTAGGCATAATATATAGGCGCTGCGATATGCCACTATAAAACACATTATTGTTTTATTAAGAACGCAAATACATAATGACTAAAGCGTACTTACCAATAAAATATTCATAATTATTAATGAATAATTAATTGAAAAATTCATAAGATGGAGTAGGATATATTTTTTATTGAAAGACTTGTGTAAATATCTTAACAATAAAAAGAATCTAAATCGCTTACGTACTTAGCGATCCAAGTCTTATAATTTTTATATTATAATGTAGAAACGTTATTAACTCGCCTGTTTAGCCTTTCTGCCGATTTCTGTAAGGAAAATAAATATTACTTTTTTGTTATGAGAATGCCAAATTTTCACTTTAAACCTAAGAGGGAGGGATACATCCAGGCCAAGAGTTTCTTGATGGAAAATTCATCTTTCTTTGAATCCCACCGAAGAATTGCTCATTATTTTTCTTGCTTAATGCGTTTTGTCGCTTAAAGGTCTATAAGTTGGTTGCTGAAACAAAACATTTTCTCCTCCTGTGATAAATAACAATAGGATGCACAACTATTTTTGGTATAGAAAAATAAAAAAATGAATTATTTTTTGGTATTTGAGTTTTAAAAAGTTATGTAGTCCTCACACCGATGTCCGCTGCGGTACGGTAGATTTACACCTTATTGCCTGGGAACTTATCTGGTTCCCCGTTTTACCAACACTGATATAGACACTTGCAGACAATGCGTTTTTTAAACACAGTCGAAAGAAGGATCCTTTTTCTCTCCGTCGAGGCAATAAAAGATGGAATATAGAGCAGTACATGTCCCTTATCTTAAAGAATGAGTTTCCAAGTACTTGTACTATATTACACGTATTTTTTATCTGAAGTTAAGAGTTTTATTTTTGTGCGGATGGCATTTTTATTCCATACTCTGTGTGTCAGGTGAATCTCCACCTGATCATATCCACTGCTCCAGTACCTATAAAGAAATAAATATTGGAACAAGGCTGTTAATGGATTAGAGGTTTAAAATCTCCAAAAGCCGTCTTTGTCGGCGTTCCTCCTCTTACTTCCCGGTAGTCGGATAAAGCAAGAAAGGAATGCCGCACTATAATTGTACCCAAAGCTCTTATGGGACTTTCCCAGAGCACAAAAAAGTTGAAGTTATTATTATTATTAAGGTTCTTTTCAATAGCAAAACCGTCCTCAGGGGTCATAAAATACAAAGAAAGGCATGCAAGGAGTAGGGTATATATTGTGTGGAGTGGAAGGGGACTTTCCTGTGACGTATGAAAACCTCTAACCCAGTACCTATTGTTAAACGAGAAGAAAGGCAACACAATTTAATAATAAATAAAAAGTAATAACAATAATATATAGAGATATGTATGCTCGTTATTTGTATGCTAAGTTTATGATAAACTCTTCATTTGTGTGTTTATTTTTTTAAGGCAACAAGTTGATCAAGAAGTGGAAGCATATAAAGGATAACTACAATAGGTATTGCAAAAGAAAAAGATCCAGACAGGCTGCTGACTCAGGAAGGCAATACATTTATGCTCGGCAGCTGTCATTTTTGCAACAATGTGTTGTTGAGACAGAAACCCAGTCAAGTAAAGAAAGAGAGGAGATCGAGGAAACACCAGAATCGAAATACCTTTGGACTCCTCTCTACGAGCAACGATCGAGGAAGCGTAAATTGGATGTCGAGTCTCCCATTATAGAGTTCTTAGAAGCTCCTTCTCCAGTTCCAGCTCCAGTACTGGAATATAACGGTGACAGGTCTTTCTTCGAAAGTTTACTTCCATTAATGAGCGATTTTACAACAGACCTGACGCTGGAATTTCGCAGTGAAGTTCTGAATCTAGTCAAGCGGTTGAGGTTATCACTTCAAAGTGGTACACAACGAAATGCAAATCCACAGCAGAAACCAGGAAACAACGGCCACCAAGATGAACCCTCTAATTCAGCAAGTCATTGTTCCACCAATCAAACCCAACCACCCCAATCCTCTACAGAAGTATCAGAAGTCGGAACTCATCCCCATTCTGAGACTTTGACCAAAGCTCGGAGCCCTGATCTACAAGCTGATTCTCTTGGTTCTTCCTCTTCTGCAAATTCAGAGACACAGTCCAACCCTGATGCCGACTGCTTGAACATATATATGGAGGGTAAAGAAAATAAGTAATTTTTTAAATTCAACATTTTGTAAATATGTATGATGATGTATATTTCTATAATCTTAGATATTGCTTTTGTATATTTGTATGCAGTCTATTTTCACAAAGTTTTTGTATAGTATTTTTATGTAACATTCATAGTTTGTGTAAATATTTACACCAATAAATACTTTGTGTCCAGTGCAAAAGGTATTCAGATATCCTTTACAGTCGCCTGTCGATTAATTTTTATCAATGTCGACCATTCTAGTTTAGTAGTAAGAATAGCTGCCCGGAAAATGGAAAACCTGGGTTCAAGTCCCAGTCAAGCCGCTATTTTCCACTTCTGTTTAGCTTTGGGTATCAACTCTTAGTGAGAAAAGCAAGGGCAAACTAACTCACTCCTCATCCTGCCTAGTAAGCCTCATTCCCCTTTACTTGCTCTTGCTAGCTTATTTAATACGGGGTGAGGAATCAAACGGGCTGAATACTTTACAGAAAGACCAACTCTTAATTAATGTATGAGGGTACTATTTGTTTGCAGATGGATTTAAACATAAATTCATTTTACTAATATCCGCTTGAGAACGAAAGGAAAATGTTTAATATTATTAAAAGCGGTAAATTATATGCTACTGGAGGCCACTTCTAATTATTTGGTTTTACGATGGCAGTGTTGTGCTTCTCTAGAAATCGACATTTTATGCGGAAAAAATCTGCTAGAATCACTCATTGTTTTGAATGTACCCTGCTAATGTATCTGTGAAATCGTGTAAATTATGAATAAGACTTCGGTTGGAAGACTTAAAAATCCTCACTGAAATCAAATGACTAAACGACAAATTCTATTTTTCACGCCGAACATTCCAGATTGAATTTTTTTATGAATTTGGAAAATAAGTGGTTGAGTAAATACTTTGAATAGTTTTTAGAATTCGGTGAATATTTATAAAGAGCGTCAATGAACTTTCATAAAGTCCTACTACATCAGCTTCGTTAATATTTGTCAATGAAATGTGAGTGATACTAGTTTGGAGTATATTAACAAATTGGAGAAGTTGGGAAAACAAACTTACGAAAGAAAGATGATAAAAGAGATAAAGAGCGTAAGAATGCAATAGAAGCAGAAAATTTGGGTCAGTCGTAGAGCGTAGGGCAAAGGCTACTGAGGAAATGAAGATTGTGATGAAGTTCTTGCGTGAAGAAAATAAAGGAAAGCCTTCCAAAAATTCGGAGGACATTGGTAAATTTTAATCATAGGAAGCTTTCCCATTGTACTCTGTGGACGATCGAGTAATGTCCTAATTTAAGGAAGAGACTGTAATTCCAAAGAGGACTTTCACTTACCAGACTGAATGGTCAGCTTAACCCTTTGTCTTGAGATGCGAATAAATGAAATGATAGTAATGAATGAGTCTTTGATGGCTATCTTTCAGAATAGGTTTAATGTATGCACGTTCATTCTGATTCATTTCTCTTCAATATTGGCATTTAAGTTCAACGAATCCATAGTTTTAAGGATTGCGGAAGATCAAGTAGTCAGTAACTGCAGTTTTTTTATTGCCTAGCAAGGATAAATTAATAAATCGCTCGTCGTATAACGTGCTATAGGTACGATATGCATCTGCGCTTCTCTTTATATTTACTGAAATCTCCCAGTTATCATGAATATAATTATATTCTATCATCAGGGCTTCTGCTGCCCTAGCACAATCAAGGAATACCACATAAATCATAAATAGGCTGCTAGAGAAAGAAATTGCATCTAGAAATCGAAATTATTTTGGCCTCTTAATGAGTTATCGCATTTTTAAACTTTCTCTGTTGTTGATTTTAAATGTGTATAATTCAATGTAAAGTTTCTGGATAATTTCTCTAGGATAGACAAAGGCAAATTCGGTGAAATTGAAACTGGTAAATCCCATCTTAGATTTAAACTATACAAAGCGCTATTAAAAAGAGACAAAATAATATAGAATGGAATAGATAAATTAAAGAAAAAAAAGCTGAATTGACACAAGAAATTTGCCAACTTTAAGCTCAGAAATTTATAATTAAAAAAATATAACTTACATATTCTGACGATATTATTAATAACACAGTAACAATTATTATAGAGTTAAATTTTGTCAGGAAGCTGATTCATCTTCAAAGTAAGTGGATTTATATGAAGCAAAAAATAATTAGGAACAAAATAATTCATAGAATTTATTAACATAAACAATAGTCATTAATACTACATGAATAAACAACATTTGAAGTAAATTAAAATAATTAATATACAATTAATAATAATATAATATATAAGACGATATAATAATCCTGTGTGATTAGCATGAGCAAATGAAAATTTTTTACAAAAAAAATAAAATTGAAAATTACGTCGACGAAACGTTGGTAGTTTTGCAAGACTGAGCTTTTAAAGCGCGGAAGAATCATCTTGCTGAGAAGGAATCACGCGGCGAAGGCTGTTGTTAATTGCTGTGTTAATCTATTTTCTATCCTGTGACATAACTACATAACTGGGTAAATCCTCTAATCAGCATAAGTCTTCCTAAGAGTTATAAAGCTGAGTCGTTTTCGTGGGAAAACCGCCATTTATAATGAAATATCAGATATTCTAAATGATAAAATACGAGCTGTTTGCATAAGATGTGATGGATGGACATGTTTGAAATTTTCAGAGATACTTGTCAAAGATCTGAATCGAGCTAAAGAGTTTAACATACTTCATGAGATTGGTAACGCGTAATTCGTTAACGTGGAGTCGCAAGTGAACATAACTGTGCTGAACCTAATGACGAAGCATCTCGTGACAAAGACATTACGCATCAATCATTTTTCATGTTTGACCATTGACTTTTCTTCGGAATAGAGCGTAGTTTAATCATGACCGATGTAATATTCTGCTGCTTTTCTGATGAAATCTAACTTGCGAAACTGTTGACATCTCTATTGCACTAAATGTCGTAAGCTGAGTCATAGGAAAAACTCGCTTGAGAATATGAATATTTTATAGTTATACATTGAAAGATCACACGGTAAAAGCGCACTGAAAAATCCTATAAAACAACACTGTGTTAAGTTGTAAAGTGAAGTTTGCGCGTAATTAAAAGTTATTATTCAATTGGAGGTAATCTTATACCTAAAGTGACAATGGGGAATACAATCTTTCTTGCCGATAGTTCGTTGTGCCAATAGAAGAATTTTATTTACGCTGTTACGGACTAAGATATCAAATGATATACTGTGTGTATAATATATACACTTGAGCACAATAATTGGAAAAGACAATAGGTGAAATGAATAAATAAGTGAAAGATGGTGTCTTGAAAAAATGGAGGATTACAATACATAATTTCCTAAAACCATTAGAAGAATCAGCCTTATAAATATAGAAGTTGATTATTCATATCAGAGGGAATAGTTGAAATAAATAGTATTTGGTTAAATATGAGAGAATTCCCTTTTTCTTGAGGAAAGAGACATTTTGTACATGTATAATGAAAATTCCGTGATTTTTGTACTTGGCGATGTTAAAATATTTATAATCGACGTGTATTTACTACAAAATTATTCCTCTTAGCGATTTATCAAGATTATAAATAAACACAGCTTGGCGATAAACAGTTGAACATATGGAGAGGTAATCAGATTATCCTCTTTTTTTACAAGCATAACGAATTTCATCCTGAACAAGAATAAAATTACGTACAAAAAAATTAACGTAAACCAATTTCTAAAGATATTTATACAGTTAGGACGCTAAACAAATAATAAACTATTTCATTCAGAAGAGAAGCGAAGTTTTTATAAGGTCAAGTATGTATCGTAACAGGGAAATAGGAAAATGAGCATTTTTATAGAATTTTCGATAATTGCTGCTATTAATTTAAACAATTGTTTCTAAGGGCAGCATTTATTCAGAAAAATTTTGATCGTTCAAAATCACATATCGGTAATTATCAACCATCCCGCCACCCCGTGTTGGGCAACCCTAAAGCCGTAATGAATGAAAAATGTTCCAAAAGTTTACGATTCTAAAAAAAATACAATCTACGGTGGTGGTCGAGATGTTTTGAAAATCCATTGAAACAAATGAGAAATGATAAATACTTCTCCACAAAATTTACGTATTTATTACTGTTGGGTTTTACTGTTAACCTGACAAAGATAGCTTAACGGCGAAACCAATATTCCAGTAATAAATAATTTGTGGAAAAGGATTAGTATTATATTAGTTATCTATTTTATATTTAGCTAATTTATCTTATTAGTTTTTATGAAAGTACGTAATAAATAAACTTTAATTACTACTAGAGGAGACCTAAATAACGTTGGTCGATGTTGGATTAAATCTCAGGTGAGATAATAAATAAATCTGTGATTAAGAAGATAATTTTCACTCAATGGTGCATTTCCTACGAACGAAGACCGAGTCGAAAATCGATAACCTAATATTTTACTTTGCGAAAATAATAAAAAAAACAAATGTAAGCAAATATAAGGAGTAATTACAACTAAGAGTAGTGAGAGGTGGTATCAAATACCAATTATTGGTTACGTTCAATGTAGAATAAATTTAGTACAGTTACACCAGAAAGATACATATCCAGCAGCTCAGTGTTCCCCGAATAGCACAGTAAGGAATCATCAAAGCGTACACATTGGTTTTTTTAAAGCGGAAGGAGGAGAAAGATGCCATAACAAAATGTCATTCACATCTAAAAACAATTGGGACATGAAAGACACGATCGCTTACTCTTACTCTCTAAAGAAAGAGATTCAGGAAAACTTTGCACGAAGCGTTCCTCGCCAGAAAAAGCGTAAACTATAAGCGGAAGAGAAAAAGTCGTACGTGACTGGTTCGAAGCATCCACCCGGAAAGTGGAAGATCGTGGTTCGAGTCCCTGTCGCAGATGACTGCTTTTATCCCCAAATTGTCTCATACTAATCCGGAATGCGTAGTATGATATGTTGGTTGATGTTGTAGTACAGTCAAAATGTTGTGAAGTTATCATGAATACAAGGAAAGGGTTGAGGTGACTTTGCACTCAAGGGTGTTCACCCAGGAAAATTCCCAAGGAAAAACGGACTTGAAAAAAGTCTGAGGGGCCGGGAATCGAACCCGGGATCTTCCTCTATCCGGGAGTTTGCTTTAACCGTCTAAGCTACTCGGCCAGAAAATTTTAACAAGCCGTTTTGAGGACTATGCCCTTGCACACAAAATCACCAAATCGGTTTACGGCCGGGTAGCTTAGATGGTTAAAGCAGCCTCCCGGATAGAGGTAGATCCCGGGTTCGATTCCCGGCCCCTCAGACTTTTTTCAAGTCCGTTTTTCCTTGGGAATTATTATGAATATTTTTAATGTTAAGCTTGTGGCAAAATTATAACGGCCTTCTAGTGTTTTAAGTTTAATTTGAACTTAATTTCTAAAATTTATTTACTTTATATAATTTTCTTTGGCTTGAAGAAGGTAATTAAATCCAAGATCTATCTAAATCTCATATCCCCGTTCAGGATTTCAGTATGTTTGTTTTTTATGAGCTTTTTACTTTTAGTACTTTATGATGTTACCAATGATTGACTGTGTATTGGGTGGGTGGGAACGTTACAGTGGCATTATTATTTTTAGTCATGATTGGGTTGTAAAAATTTTACCCGCAAAAGGAATTTTCCGCGTAATTTCATGGGACAGTTACAACAGATATTTAAAATGGAATATCAGTGAATGGGCACACATGAAAAAATCTTATGAATATATGAAGTGGTTCAGTGAGTTTTAGAAGCTCATCCGTCATCAGTCGTTATTTAAAACTCTCTTATATACTCCACTCTTTTTTAATTGCTTTATTCCACCGTAATTATCAAGTTTTACTCCTACCATTGCTAGTGGGTGATTTTTTCCTGCTACCATACTCTGATGAATGGAATATTTTAATTTTTCATGTGGTACAGGATAGAGGAAAATGTATCTTTCATCTTATTTTGTCCCAGTCTTGATCATGGCTTTGATGAAATGAATACTACCGAGGTATGAGTGAATAATTGCACTAATCAAGATCTCTCATTACGGAATGCCAAGAAAAGTGTTACTTGTAGAGTCATTGTGATTCACCTGCGTGGACATGTTCCGTTTTTTGCATTCTGGCTCAGTGAGGATAGCAAGGGCAAACTACCTCACTCCTCATCCTGCCTAATTGACCTCATTCTTCTCTGAAAGCTGTTTTGAAACCGGCCTTCGGGCTGAATACCTTATAGACAGTGGGTGATAGAAGTCGAAGGAGAAAAACTTTTGAAAGGGAGAGTGCCATTACTGCAATTTTAAATAGGAAAGAATCTGTTTCAGAAAGTTTCAACTAATGCAGTTTAGTGCAGCTCGTTGCTGATGTCATTCGAGGGATTCCTTTTCACTTTAAAAATTTTTTATTCAATCAATTGTTTGCATCAAATTATACGAATAGTTTGCGTCGTTTTTCTGTTCGTCTGCTCGAATCTAGAACATACGGAAAGGCTTCTATAAGAAAATGCTCATTTCCACGTCTTGGTGCCTAAAAAGGGAAATTAATAAAGTTTCTATTTTGGTCTTAAAATGTATTTTTTGAACTGGAATCACGAGAAATATGGCAAAATTAAGGAAAAATATGAAAAATTTCGTCTTAGTAAACAGCCGGTCTCCCTGACGACTAAGGTGATTGTTTAATCCGAGCTCATGCGTTTTCCCATAAGAATATAAGGGGAGTTTTAAGCCATGTAGAATCATCAAATAAATAGGTTATGTAATTTATATACATATTAAATTATTATTGGTTTACATTCCAAGCTTTTTGGTATATAAGAACCACATGGATTCAATGATGCATATTTAAGAAATGAAAAGCGGACTTCGTATTTTCCATTAGAAATGTTTTTAATAAACGACCGGTTTCGGCCGGACGTTGCAGCCATTTTCAGGTCCTGATAATGGCTGCAAGGCCGAAACCGGTCGTTTAGTAAAAAAAAAATTCTTGTGGAAAATACCAAGTCCGCTTCTCATATCTTAAAAGGCGTTCCACCAAGTACGGTCAGATTACATCGAATTTATTGGATGCATATTTATTTAAAAAGTGATATTAAACAAAGTAATACTTGTTACACGTCCCAATTGAAATATTCTGTCCTTGTAATGTATTAAAACAACTGCAGCGACTAAAAATCTGATGAAAGGCTACTTAACTTCGATTATATTAGTAATTAAGGATTAGCTAAACTTAAGACTAATAGTCGTGCTTCAAGGAGGTAATTACATACTAGAAGTGTACCGAATTCGCAGATTTTTTACCCCCGGAGTTTTCCTACTGCGGAAATTTTTCCTAAGCTCTTAGATTAGGTTTCTTAAATCCAAAAAGTAGTCTTCTTCTGTGTACTTTTTTCAAGCTATCTCTTTTTAAAGATTTATATAACAAATAGTAACAAATAGATGTAAGAAGAGACTTTATAGTCTCAATCACGGCCTGAATAAAGTCCTTTATTATAATTATTGCTTCTCTATGTATAGGATATTACGAGCCGTTTCCATGTAAACAAAACTTCGTTTTATTTGTGCTGCCATGTTGTCTTTTCCGTACAAATTAATTATTAGAAGACCTTTCCATCAATCGCTTCTCTATTGAAATTTCCGCAATCTCTCAGACTTTCCCTTTCGATGATTCTTCTTATCTTGTCACCTGTCCCTCCAGCATCAAGACCAAAGATCCCACCCGACTGACAACATTCATTTTCCCAGAGCGAAGGTGGGGTGGGCGGTGTAGGGGAGAAAGCGACGCTAACTTGAGCGGGAAAAGGGGTTTGGGAGGGAGGGCAGCCCAATGTGCGAGAACCTCGTTCGTGCAGTCCGAAGCCAGTCTCGAGAAGTGATAGTTGTGCTAGTGGTTTCCTCCGGAGTATACGAACGAGAAGCATCCGAGACTACCGACCATCCATAAGCATCCGTGTTCAAAGGTAAGAGAAGCTAAAGTGGAAGGGGCCTGTTTGAATGGATACGTAACAGGTTGATGAGGCAAGTGCGGGTTTTACGTCTAAGGACTTGGTAGTTTTCTACCGGAAAATCTTGAAGAATCCTCCGTGGATGTGCCTCGTTGAGGGCTACTTTTGATGAAATTTGTGTTTCTAGTTCTTTTTTCCGATTTACCAGTCATTGAATCTAGATTCGGTGAGACGCGCGAGTTTTCTATAAGAAAATCTAGAAGAATCCTCCGTGGATGTGCTTTCTTGAGGGCCTCTGTTGATAAAGTTTGCGTTCCTAGCTTTTTTACCGATTTCCCAGTCATTAAATTTAGATTCGGTGAGACTTACGAGTTTTCTACAGCGAAATCTTACAGTGTAAGTGGCTCTTAGAGAGGTACCTACTGTTAATAGAAATTTATCCTTTCACTTTTTAAAGTTTTAGAGTCATAAGATTTAGTTCAGCGATTTAATTTCGTGTACTTCGCGCTTTTGTGCCCCGACTGGGAATCGAATCCGGGAATGCTCACTTGTGCGCCAACCAATAGCTCATCCAGGATCCTTATAGTATTATAAATTTTGCTTACAATAGTGAAACTTACTTTGAGCCCGGGATTTGCATCACTATCCGAGGATCTAAGTCCGTCTTATTTCAGGCCGATTAAAATAGACGACTTTTATGCAATTTCCCATTTTTTCCGGAACTGGAGAATTAGGTTGACTATTTTGGGATTTTTCTCATTAAAGCCTGTTTTTTACAGCACCGAAAATTTTAGCTGCCTCCGCGTGTCTGATTTAATGAGCTTTCGTCGTTATTCGGATATTTTGAACCGTGCCCACCCCCTTTTAATTCCCCGACATCGTTTCTTTCGTCTCGCAAACGTCGTTAATTGGTTCCCATTGCGTCAATTTGCATTCCTACAGTCGGGGAATTCACGCGGGCGTTCCTAGCGTTCATCATCTTTGTCATTCGCTCAGGAGGCTGTGACATCTGCAAAGAAGCGTTGAATAGAAGTCGATCTTTCCATTCATATTTCAGGATACATACTTGGATTTCGATTCGGAATTTGACATTTACCCACCTCTAATTATCGTGTTTGAGCAGGAGCGATGGCGTCTTTAGCTCGCATACCTGATGGATACGCCTTTTAGAATATCGCACGTCGAAGTTCCTTGTGTAGGAAGTCATCGTTTGGGTTCAGTCATGAGACCGCTCTGAAGCGGCAGTTACTCAGTCAATGGCTGTCAATTGTTGTCTTTTCTGCTTCGACTCACGTGTCAACAAAATCATTTTCAATCATTGTTTCTCCACCCAATTATTGTTGCGAGAATAGGTTGTATCTCAATTATTTAGTTAAATAACTCCATAGAGAAACTGTACGTCTCGTCATTGTTACGTATTTCTTTACTTTCCTAAATACAACCTATTTTGAAATAATCTCCATCTTATGGACAAAATAATCAGACTTCTTTATTTATTTACTTCTTATTAACCAAATACCACCTGTTTATAGTGAACATAGCATCAAGTACAATTAGGGGTTAACAAATATTTTAAACACAAAAGAAAAGGAGGGATATATATATATATACCATAGGGAATATATGGTTATCTAGGAGATGTTACATAGGAGGAATAGTACTTTATCCATGATATTAATTTTGGCACGAAAGGTTCCAACGAATTATCGTAGGCGTCAGGAACATAATGTATTGGCACCAAGTGAAAATTACGTTTGCAGAAGCGTGTGAGGGTATTTTCGCTGCACAGAGAGTGCGGAAGAAGTACTATTCCTTTCTCCTTTTCTTTTGTTGTGGTGGTGCATCACAAAACGACCTCTTCCTCCGTGAATTCATTACCAATCGTTTTAATATACTTTTGCTTTGGGAGTTTATGAATTTCCGATATCTTACCGTCGATGCTTCAACGTCAATTCTTCTTCACAACTTCACTGCTTCACTTAGCTACTGCCTTTGACCAGTGCTTTTCGCGGTAAAAATGTGCAGGATTTGCTCGCTTTGGAGGTATAGTTGGGTTTTCCGAGCGTTTCCGGCAGAAATTCGTTTCGCTCCATTTCTATTGTAATCAAACGCGAACGTTCGCGGTGCGAATGGGTTATAAAACCCTGAATGTTTACGGAAGCGACGCTTCAGTGTTATCCTCTGAGGTAATTTCCGCGTATTGTTGATGGTCGTCGCCCTAGCAACTAGTTATTTACGAGGGAGTCGGTGAACAAAAGGTGTCCTCACGGCGGAGAGAAACGCTCCCTGTATACTCGTGTATAAGTCGAATTTTTCAGAAATTTTTTAATGTAGACATCCTTCTCGGCTTATATTAGAGTGAGGGTCTCATTTACCTGTTCTCCGCTGGAAAAAAGTCTGCCGTAGCTAGAAATCGGCCTGTAAATTCCTCACTTGCTCAATTATCAATTCTTTATACGTTAATTTATTGATAAAAAACAACAAATTAATAGAACTGTTGCGCTATAGACATAAATCTTGTTTGAGCTATAGACATAAAATAAATAAATAAAATAAATAAACTTTTACAAATTCCACAGAGTCTGGAAGAAATCGCATACTACGCCGTCATTAGGTGATGGTTGCGTTTTTATCAATAAATCATCATATATCATGGAATTCCACCAAATATCATTTACTCAGTTTGATTTTCACAATTCTTTATTAACGAAAAGTTGTTGAATAATACAGAGGTTTTACAAACAACATAGGTAGTCACCTTCGGGATTCGGGATTCAGAAAAAGTACAACGAAAGGCCATACGATTTGTAAAGAATTGCTACGATAAAACAGCGAGTGTTACTCAGATGTTACAGGACGCGGGATAGGAATCATTAAAAGATAGAAGAAAAATTCAAAGGATAAATTTATTAAATAAGTTCAGAGAAATTACATTCTCAGATGATGTAACCGATATAATGCGACCCCCCTGTTATATGGGCCGTTCTAATTCTGCCAGAAAGATTAGGGAAATAGATGCTACAACGAATCGTTTCAAAAATCCATTTTCCCGCGAGGTATACTCGAAAGCAACCGTTTAGGAAAATAGAGTCAAGGTGCTTGCACCCTCTGCCACACGCCGAAAAGCGGCTTGCAGGGTTCTTACATTGACATAGACACCTTTACTATCCACATAAGGTTTCAGTAGGCTTCTAGTTTCGGCTAATGACAGCCATCTTCAAAGCAGAGGGAAAAGGAAGGACTAGGCACATGTTGATAACTTTTACCATGTGAATAGTAAAAGTTACTTGTTTTGTTTTTTAAATTAGTAGCATCGACTTATTTGGGATTCGGCTTATACTTGATTGGCATATACTTGATCGGCTTATACTCGGGTTGGCTTATACTCAGTTCGGCTTATACTCGAGTCGATTAGTTTTCCCATTTTTTTATAAAATTAGCTGCCTTAGCTTATACTCTTGTATATACGGTGTGTTTACGTAAAGGTAAAGGCCGATCAGCGAACGGTTTCTTATTCTTTGATACCTCGGTTTTCCGCTCAAGACGTAGGATTTCTTTTCTACTCCGCCGTCGTGTTTACCTCGGGTTGTTGGGGAATCTGGGACATCCGAAGCGAGCTTTCTATTTCAAATAGCCCGTCACGGTGTTGTAGTACTTTTCCCTCGAGGAGATGATGGAGCATTCCGTGGCGTATGAAAGGCAGGAAACGGGACCGAGTGGTGGGGAGGCTTTCATCTTTTTTGTAATGGTCACATCACAAATTGGTTTGGATTCGAAAGAGAGTCGCGGTGTACGAGCGGCCGGAAACGAGTTTTCGGTGTAAGGGAGGTTTTCATCTTTCCCTCGCTTAATGGTCGCCTCGCAAATTGGTTTCGATTCTAAAGAGTCAATGCGATAAAACATATAGAGGGCGCGGTTAAATGAATTTCCTCTATGATTAGGGGAGTAAGCTTCGCGTTTGTGGGTCAAATTAATGATTTCGTCATTGATTAGTGTCGGGTTTCCTTTGTTTTGAATTTTCGCTATAAAATAGGTAATTCCTCATTTGCTCAAATAACAATTCTTTGTCAATTTGTCAAGTATAAACGGTGAATAAAACAAAAAAGATGCATCTAATTCAAGCTATATTTTTCAACATTTACAAATGATAGAATGCACAGTAAAAAGCGAAGTGTCGTGGAAATCAATCATGTAGAACGAAGAGAGACGTAATAGGGGGTCTCAAATCTTAAAATAAAATAAAACTTATAATACATATTTATTTCATCGAAAGAAAAGCTGTATCATATATTAAGCAAACGTTTCAATTCGACATCTCGTGAAATTTTGATGTTTCAACTTCATTTACCAACATGCATTTTTGGACAACTCACATGTTTACACGTTACTAGGGTTACGATAGATCTAACTATAACGCTGTTAAAAGAAAGGAGAGCCTCATCTTGTCTTGAAGCAATCCCTAACAATACATTTGAGCCTAGCATTGCTATCTTGTTGCCAAAGATAAGTCTTGATCAAGTTCAGAAAAGCAATTGAACTACTGAAGATGGTGAGTTCTTTCCGTTATTTCACTGCCGAAACGGTTATCGATAAAGTAGTTTTTCAACAAATATTTTTCACTGTTTTTAGAATAAGATTGAATTTAAAACTTCTACGAATATGTACATTTTGTGCGTCTTAGTGAATACATTATTTGAGATTTCAGATTGTCGTGTTTCAGTATTTCCGAAGAGATTCTTCTAGTATAATAACTCAGGCTGAAATCCTGGAGAAGCACTCCTCAGTTTTATTTGTATTTATCGTAGAGATGAATGAAGGGAGATTTTAATATTTTAATATGCAATCTCAAACGTTTAGTCTCATAGGTTTTAATTAGATATAGTTAAGAGATATGTATATGTTATTTCTTTTTTTTTCGTAGAGATAAACAACGAAACAATGTGATATCCGAGTAAGAAGAATTCTAAACGTTTTGTCCCTCAGTTCTAAAAGGGAAAGGTTAAGGTGACCGATTATGATATTTATACGATTTTATTTGTTTTTTTTTTATTTTACTTTTTTGGAGGTCACTAACGTAAGGTAATCATATAATCGACGTGAGAAGGCGTAAATAATCACTATCAAATCAAACTCATTTTTAAAACAAATGTACGGCAGGGCTGTGTATTTCCCTTGATAATTACATCTGTGGCGCATGGATATCGGTATTTTACTGCCCCTCTTTCGAGGAAATGATTTTATGCGAACGGAACATCTGGAAGACTGTGTCAGAGAACGGTGAACTCCGCAAGGACGCTCAGCCTCTCGCGGTTTGCGTTTTTTTATCCTGCCGCCCAACACTCGCTTCTCATTCATAGCCAATTTTAATGAGCGAATCCAAAAGTTAATTTCTCGCTAATTCGGGGAAGAAATCCGTCTTCTTCATTATTTTTTTAGAGGGCGCATTTCATGAATGAAGAATCAGATTGAGGGAAATGGTTAAAGTGGGGCATACGGCGTTGCCAAGCTGGAGGATGCCGAACTTTGGGAGCTTGAGAGAACATCGGAAACTGTTCCGGAGAGACAGTGGGATACCTGCTTCTTCGCTGAGACGTTCGAAATTACTTCTTGAGTGTGTTAGTTTCAGAGGATTACGAGAGATACGAGGGACAGAAGTTGTACGACACGTTTTTATTTTATATATAGTACGAATCTACAGTAGTAATTATTCTCATATTTTCTCACACTATTTCTTTGAATTGATTATTTAAATATTGTATGACGATGGGTTGGATGGAAGAGAAGACTTTTTGTCTCAAATTTGCCGGAATAAAGACGTATGATTATTATTATTAATCTACTGATACCCGCTGACATTAGAAATATCATCTCTCTTCATAATCATGTCTTAAACTACATATGTATGTATCACGCTAGCCAATGGCAGCTCGGCCATTGACAAAGGGTGCACGCATCATTATTCTGCTTCTAAATTTAATTACTTACTAGTATCGCTCGCGAAAAAATGAATTCTCATAGTGACTGATGTTAGTATCTATTTCCCTGATATTCCTCGCATTATCTGAATGACCTATATAACAGGAAGGACGCATAATTGGTAACTTCTTTTAAGAACGTACTTTATCTGAGTCCATAAAATAAATTAAGCCTCTGTTCATAGCTTCTAAATTTTTATTCTCATCTAAATCTTATTTATATTTTGATGGGAAGTACTCTGTGAATTGGAAAAAAGGTAGAATTGCAACATAAGAATCTACACTAAATGTAAAAAATTTATCTTATTTGCAGAAAATATTGTTACAATACAAAATATGGCAGCAATATGAGTTGGAAGGAGCATCAAAAGTAAAGCAGGTCGTTCAGCATCTAAACGGGGAAACGAGGCGTTTCAAAAGCATTTTGAGTAATGAAGAGATTTTGTCAGACTTGTGTCGATTAAATGAGCTATGAAAAGAGAGAAGAAACCAAAGATTTTGACCTTGCATTTTTTGGTCGGTAGGTTGGCATTGGTTGGTTGGATACTGCTCCTTATTCCGTATTAATCCTAAAATCCAGAGTTGTTCAAAAATGCATTTTTAAAAGTAGAAAGCTGCATGCCGATTACGCAGAATCATTGTGTCATTAAAACTATTTATGGGAGCTTATTTCGAACGAAGAAATAAATTTTCCGGAAAATCGCACACATGACTGAGTATTCTCCGAAAAAGGTCGAATTATTCATTCGTAAAATGAGTCATAATTTTCTTGAATTTAGTTCGCATTACGATAATCTTCCATAAATTAGTTTTAATGTGACGATAACCACCGATGATGTTCAATTTTCATTTGAGAATCATTTGAAGATCATTCTGAGTGCAGTCACTCTCTCTCTGAGGTGAGTTTTCAATTAAAAAAATTTCAGTCTTCGTGGAATTGTTTAGCAAGATACGTATGAGCGTAAACCATTATCTCGTGATTTTTGTTCTTCGTATTATAAAGAAGCGAAAGGAATATTTCCACTGGTAATATAAAATATAAGAAAGCTAGAGATTTTCCTGTTAATAAAGGGTCTTGTATGAGAATAGCTTTGAAATATCCACGATTTCAGTGACTAACTATTTGAAATACAAAATTTTCGTATAGATAAATACAAAACATCTCTCGTTATCATGGGATTAGCGTAAATAAAAAGAGCTTTGATTACGGATGCTTTTAATTAGTGTTTTAAGCGGATCATTCCCTTCACGAGCGATTGCCTTCCTCAACAATCATTCCTTTTTAAACGAGAACTTTGTTGACACGGCCGGAAACGCGGAGACGGTTTTACGGTTGCTCGAAATGAAAACACGTCCTCTCGCCAAATAGAATGAGAATTGCTGGTATAAAAGCGATGGGTCCGAGCGGAAGTTGCTCCAAATCTTTACTGATCCTTAGCTCGCATTTAAAACATCCTACGTCGAAGGTGGGGGGATTATAGAGTGAGACTCGCTTGCTGTTCTCGATTTGACGGAATAAAATGGTTTACGGAGGTTATTCTAGTTCGTGTAACATTCGGATGTGTCTCCAGAAATGTATAATTCCTGTTTTGAGTGTGAGCCTGACTGTGTGATAATTTTTCCACGAAAGGAAATGAAAATTCAGCCATCAGGAATGTGGCTCATGAATGGAATTCCACGATTCAATTGAATATTCAATTGAGCGGTTTCTGTTTCGAACATTTTCGTCTGAGAATACCTCTACATTCTGGAAAGTCACCGTGGTCACCCAAATATTTTCTTCAATGAGACGGCATACACTGATTTTCCCTTTTACAGAATTTATGAATGAATCGATAAAAAATTGATACAAATATAGTATTTGACTCTCAGAGTTATAATCTCATAGGTTGCACGGAACTCTAAAAACCACTATTTGATGGTATGGACGTATATTTCAGTGGATTTAACAAATATAGCTGTTTACCAAATTTTTAAGAACCAAAAGTATTGCAATATTCGACAACAGACATCTTTATACTTAAATTGTGTATCTGATGACGCTTCTCATTTGAAAAACATAAGTTCAATAAAAATAAGTGTTCCTAACTTTCAGTTGGTTCAAATTCCTTAATTTTCCCTATTAAACGCCATTTATTTCATTTTTTGGCAATTACTCAATATTTAAGGTTAATTATTAATCTGTAAGGATAAATAAAAATGAAAAATTGAAAAATAAATAAAATTTTAATATTTAATTAAAATGTCCTAAAATAGCTGTTATATGGTAGATAAAATGTTAATATATAATTCATATATCGTCAATCGAAATTGTTTAAAATTTTAATCCGTAATTTGAAACTACCCATATTTAGATGGTAAGAAGAAAGAGTATTTGTAATCTTTTGATTCTTTAGAAATGAAATCTCTCTTTTCTTTCCTATTTTTTATCGTAATGTATTCTTGGAGAAAAGCGGCATCTGCTTACGTCGTTAAATAAATTCAATTTAATTTTTATCTCTACCATCAAGACTGTTAAACTCACCGTGAGTTTTCTTCAGTGAGTGATTAACTCTTGCGTTGCCTGGATTGCATCACCTCAAATCCGCTCCAAATTTTGGCGTTCAGGTTCCGCTCCACGTGCTGCTACATTAATCCCTTTCATCTTGCTTGGATTTTGCCATCCCGACGTGCATAATTCCCACTCAAATCTCTTCTGCATAAACTCATTGGCCTACTTTGCAATTTCTTTTCTATTCTGCTAAAGTTCATTACCATGAATTATCCTCTTCCTTTGACAGGTTTGTTAGATGAACAATGGGAAAAACCCTCTAGGTTTATTAGAGTAATCCTTCCCAAAAATACAGTTTTTAATTTAAATTTTCTTTATTTTTTGGAAATTTTAATAGGTGATAAAACCATGCTTTGTCAAAAATTATTAATTTAAGGAGATATTTGAGGTTTTATCTTTTTGTTAAATCCATTTTAACACTTTTGCTCTTCAGAAAGGTTTATCATTCGATTAAAAAATGGAAACTTCTTGTAAAACAATTTAATAACTACACATAGATATTTATAAGATGTAAGTATAAAATTATGTTGAATATCTTTACATGTGTGACAAATCCTAAAACAAGGAGTATATATATATATAT
Source organism: Sympetrum striolatum (assembly GCA_947579665.1). Lineage (NCBI taxonomy): Eukaryota > Metazoa > Arthropoda > Insecta > Odonata > Libellulidae > Sympetrum > Sympetrum striolatum. The sequence goes on from OX388349.1 coordinate 59,114,782, forward strand.
ATAGGAACTTCATAATCAGGACAGAAAATTCCGAAGAATGAAATCACATTGGCAACTTCATATGATTGATATAAGATTTCATTTTGAACACTTTTTTCCCATTATGTTTATTACTTAAGTGTGTTGTGAAATTATAAGATTTTTGCAATAGCCCAGCCAGAAATCCTTTAATTTCGGCAATGTTTGAGGATTATGCTCCACTATTTTTTTTCGTTATTCCGATGAACAGTTGACTGATTGTTTCAGCATGAGCTAGAAGTTCCGCAATTTCACGAAGCGGAGGTAGAAACATATAAAAAAAAGTTTGGGAAAATTAATTTCAACGGCGCGATGTGTCTTCAATTTTTTCGAATTTAGAAGAATGATTGAACGACGGTTTTAGAAGGAGAAACGTGATTTCTTTTGGTAAAATTTGCAACATGAAATACACATTAATATTTGCTAGGTATATGTTATGCAAATTTATTTTTTGAATTTTATAAATTTTAACAATGAATTTTTATGCATATTAATGGAGGTTTTTGATTGTGAATAGGAAACAGTTTGTCGTCTTTGTCATCTCTCTATTAGCGAATAAATTTTAAATTCATATACGCCTAGTTTTTACGTCTAAATAGAAAATCAAAACTGGTTTTTACGATGGGCTAAAATATGCTTTGAAAATACTGCTAATATTTCGATGTACTCACTTTAGGATAACCAAATGTTGAAAGTGTGACATACCATGCACTGAGAAACCTCAGTCCTTTATATTTAATACATAGCAGAAGAAGATAAAGGCAAGAATGGCTATATGCTTTTACTAGAGGATCTGTTACAATTTCTGATAGATTGAATTGATGTATCATACCATTTTCTAATTTTAATATTGAATATATTTGGGCTGTATAGAAACCACGCTACTATTTAATTCTCTTTGATGCCACTAACTAAAGGTTAGTGATGATTTGCTAAATTTGAATATTGCGCAATTTATGGCTCTCCATCAATGGGCAAATGTACAATCTCTCCTTTATAAGTATTAGGTTACAGAAATTAATTATAGGACCAGTCATCCCGCCCTGGTAAATGGTTGCTGAGAGCCTCGCTTGTATGTACAAACGAAACGTAGCTACGCCCTGCAAACCCATCCATTGCCCGTGAAAGAAACCTTCTCATATTTACATTCATGCTGTTTAGTCATTCATCATCGGGATAGCTTCACGTGGTTGCGAACCGAGATTTCGCACTCCCGCACCTGCGCATACACACACCCACACTTCCCCATCGTCCTCCCCACTTTCACCCCCTTCACCGAAAGGAATTTTTCGTCGTTGCGAAGGCTCCCGGTTTGAGTCACGTATTCGAAGCGATGTTAATTAGCGGAGTCTGTTGCGGAGACCTCGCCCACGGCGGAACCAGAGGCCCAATTGCCGGGGTCTCTTAATTCGCCCCCACGGTCAATTAATCCGTTTAAATGGTGCGACTTGCGCCACCTCGCGAAAGAGGGGGTCTTAATTGGGTTTCGACATGTTTTTTTGATCGGCGATGGCTCTAAATGGGGAGTTTTTGACGCGGTTTGGACGAGGGCTAATTTTTGGGAGGGAAACATGCAGTAGCGAAGACGTCATCCCGGTAGCTACTAAGAGGTGATTTCTTGGATTCGAATATTCCATCATTGTTGTTGACCAACTGAGAGTTTTTACTAACCTAGGACTAGCAAATGAGGTGCTTCAGAGGTTCTTGATTCGATGGAATATTTATTATGCAAAAGAAGTAAACACAATTGGTTAATTCCACAATATATATTTTTGTAAAGGCTACTATTTATTTTCATCTACAAATAGACATTTCAGCCCACAAATATATCGAAAATTTAGTACCTATTTCCTTCTTCTTTAGTTATCAACCTATTGGTTGGTTTGTAGCAGCTTGCCAGCTTTGTCGCAGTTTTGCTCTCTCTTTTATCTCTTTATAGGTCTTAAATCGCACATCTTCCATAATTTGTTCGATATATGATAGTCTGGGCCTTCCTCTATATTTCTTTATTTCAATATATCCTTCTATAACTAGTTTTACTATGCTATCGTGCCTCACTATATGACCAAGAAGCAAATCCCTTCCTTATGTTAGGCTTTTCCATAACTTCCTTTCTGTCCCTACTTTCCTTAAAACTTTATCATTGTTATTCTATTTCCTTCTTATATATATAAATTTTCGATATATTTGTTGTCTTCAGATGTAGACTTTACTTCTTTAGTATAATTCCCTTCCATAAAGTCGAGTATGGACATATCAGATTTATTTATCAGGCATTTCTGAAATTATTCATGAAAACATGGGAAGCTAGGTCCTGTAAGAATATTATAAAAATCGATTAAACATTAACGCAAGACTTCATTAAGTATGATATTAGTTACATCTTCGTTTGTTAAGGAAAGCAATATGTTCTTGATGATGACCCTAGAACATGCTACGTTGAAGCTATTCCTCGTTCTGTGTGGGTTTAACCGCAAAACCTCCACATCTTACCAAAAGCCTTGAAGAGGGAATGAGGCTTGCAAGTTGGGCAAATTGTGGATTAAAATAGTTTATCTTGGCGTTCTCTAGTGTGCTGGAATGTTTTAAGTGGAATAAATTCATATTAGTGCAGCTGAATGGTCTTATCGATAATAGTAATTATCATAGAATCGAGGAAATAGTGACCAAAATGACTTTCATAATTAATTAGTTGCCATTCGTAACACCCGTACCTTAGCCACTTTCATATCATCGCAGACATCCTTTGGCAAAGGAGAAGTAAAAGATTCCACACATAATAATATTTTATTGAACGCCAACAGGTGTAAAGACCCAATTAGATGCGATATAAAATTAAGATATGACATCAGGATACGGGGATCTCTCATTTATTGTATTTTGAAAATACCGAGATTATATCCGGAAAAACGGGTATTAACTGTCTTGGCAGAAATTTCCACTTTTGTAACACACATTTCAGCGCTATGTTACCGAAAGAACTTAATTTTCCTCCCGGGCTACGCCTGGAATTTCAGCTTGTTTCCAAAAAACCAGGCATATCATGAAAACCTTCTGTATCGATAATTCATCACGTTTCTCTCATTGCATTCCACTGATTCGGAAAAGATCGAGGAGTAGAGGTGGAGATTGACGCCGGAAGAACCCGTTCGCTTCTTTTGAGAAGAACCCCGAGTTAAAATTGAATCTGGAAGAAACGCGGTGTGAATTGGAAGGCGATTGGCGTGAGAATCGCGTCAGTGGAACGCGTCTCCCCAAACATAGATGGCAATCTGATCGTCCCACTTTGTTGCAAACAATGCCCCCAGGTGAGGAAGCCAAGGCGGGAAACGCTGGGAGTTACTCAATGTAGTCAACCGGAGGTATTCCAGTGGAAAGATGTCAGTAGAGACACTTCAGAGGAGTGCCATTTCGATTCCAATTTCTCGGTTGGATCCTTTTACCAGGCCGTGGTTTGGAAAATTGGGTTGTCTGTTCTGTGTGGATGTCGTATTGGAAGTTGTTTATGATGCAGAAGATATTACTTAAGCTTTCATTTTTAGAGTTATCGTGTTTGCTATAGGTTTGCTGAATATTTTATCATGTATAGCAATGGCGAACGCAAATAGTTTTTAATTTGGTTTTATTTTTGTTAATTTGCCTTGGCAAATTTAAAGTTAGTCGTAAAATCTCTTAATATTCAGGTGTAGATTAGGTGTAAATACATAACTTGCAATTACATATACAACTTCTTTATCAAACGAGGAATGCTATAGAAAGAACCTGATAATGAAACCACAGTAGAGAAAGCGGTTATTGAATAAATACAGTTGAGGAGTAATACGTTTTTCTTGTGAATACTCTGATGCACCTGATGATAATTTATGACATTTAGTGTGATTCAATAAAAAATAGTCAAATTTTTCTTTTAGTGAATTGGTTCTGTATATCTGAAGTTCTAAGTAGAATAGGATGAAATTAATACTACAAAATATTAGTCATTAATTCAAGAGACGTTGTGAATGAATGTGTCTATTAGAGGATTAATTTTAAAGAATTTTCGTTTTTGAAATATTATGAGTACTTTTTTGCAAGCCATAGTGAAAGCACTGGTCCGTATGTTTTCTATGCAGTACTTTTTCCTCACTCAATGCAGAAAACGTGTTCGCTTTTCATAGATTTCTTAAATATAAGTTAATATCAAGCTAGAGTTGAATTTATTTAAAGGTTAAATGAATGATTAGAAGGAATTTTTACAGCAAATTTCCCCGCAAATAACAATAACAATATAATATTTATACGTTATTGCATAATATATAATTTAATATTTCAGAGTAATATCTATTGACTTTCTTGTGTTTTTTATATAAAGTGGATAGAATTTCAAAGCTCTAAGATTTTCAAAATATTAAAATACATTTATTTTTACTCACCTTTCTACCAATAAAATTGTTACCAAAACACCACTCCCAAATTTTCCTCGTGAGAGAGTTGAACTATCAATAGAAAACTTCCATCCAGATCGTGAGTATCCAAGGGAAGATCCGTCTTCCACGAACTTCAGAAATACCAGCGGGCGTTGTAGCAACCGTTTCTGTGTATTCAATCCCATTCCTAACTTTGAATTCTCCGCAGCCTCTTACGACACGAGGTATGCGAGCCAAGTATATAAACGCGGCGTGGCCAGCGCCTTAATGCATCTCTTATGAACCCATTCATAAGCTAGGATAGAATTTTTGGGCGCGACGCCTATTCTTGGGCGGGGTTCGCCCCGCAGCGGAGGGCGCGCTATCTAGCGGCGATTATTTTCCACATCTCATAGACCACCTATACGCAATCGAATGTAAATAACTAGTTTCGCCGAATTAGCATACCATACGTAAGAAACCTTGGCATATGGGATGGTTTCGGTCAGGTGGGCGGTGAACGGTCCTAGGACGTAATCCCGGATTTCGGATGGGCCTCGTCACGTGAGTGATGAGGTCGAATGGGATCCGTAACGTCACGGTCTTGTTCCATTCGACGCAATTTCATAGCGCGCATAATCCGTAAGGCGAAATTTGTTGGGCTTCTCTCACTGTGGACCAATATGGGGGATGACTTCCGAAATTGGAGCGAATGCTCGATGTGAACGTTTATGACGTATGAAATGATCCGGGAGTTGATGTGAGGGAGTCCAAGCTTTTGACTCCAGAGGGCCGAATCGGATCTTGCAAAGGCTTAGCAGGTCTCACAGAGAGAAGTATTTTCGGATAATATTTCATCAAAAATGAAACGTAATTTACCAGAGAAATATATCTCTTTATTAAGTTGCTTTCGAGCCATTCAGTTACCAAGCTTTGTGGTAGAAATTATATGTAATTCTGGGAGATGATTAGGCGATGGATCACATGTTAAACACCTTTCAAACAATTCGTGAAATCTCGTAGGTAGGTAGATATTATGAAATCAAGCTATCTACACACATATATATATATATATATATATATATATATATATATATATATAGTGAATCCCTGTGTTATGTGATGAAATGAATTAAATCCAAGTACTTATAATTTGAGAGGCATAAAGGCGTTACCAAAAATATGCTACGCAAATCATTAAGTGCAGTTTATGATGCCATATTTACTAGTTTTATTCACCAAACTAAAATCGATTAATATAATTTATTTAAATACGATGATTGATATAGGTTATGAAAACCCTTATCTAAAAAAGATTTTTACTGACAAAATTTGTACAGACACAAAATACAAATTTTATTAGTAAAGACAAAAAAAATGATTTTCCACCAAGTATCGCGGAATGTTATTAATTTAATATTGTGAACAAGTCATCAAGTAATAATTAAGTCAATAACTAATAATTTTGTTAGTAAATCATCTGAAATTTTATCAATTCATGGTAAAGAAAAAATATAACTCGATGAAGACGAGCCGCAGCCATAATGTTTTTCGTGATTATAAATATTACCGATATCTCCCACTGAAACAATATTACGTGCTACATTCTTCTGATTGGTTCTGTTATATATTTAGATGCTATTTAGTTAACAAGAAAGCTCTTATATATTAGCTTTTCTTGTTTTCATCAGATTCGAAATCCAAATTATCAAAATATCGTCTTGAAGGATCTTCTCTTTTTCAGCTTCAAAGTCAAGCTCAGAATGCTATATTTGCTTCGAGTCTCTATCATTTGTAAATACTGGTGATAATAATAATATTTATGTAATAACAAAATGTCTTTTATGAGGGCGAGTTTGAGACTTTTAAGTCTCTACTTACATCCAACCCTTCCCTTCTCGGTGATGGGAAAGCCCCAGATTTGCACACCAATTTGAAAAGCGTAATGTTTCGATACTTATTAGAGAGAGCGAGCGATTGTTCCCAGGTGTAAGTAGCATTACCATGGGAACGAGAAATATGGCGATGAAGTGAGCTTATAGAATCGATTCCGGCTGTCGTATTTGTTTCTTCAATTATGACTTCATTCACCATGAAAGAGGTAATTTTCGCTGAAATGATCTAATGGATAAAGACTCGGAAACAAAGAGGACATGATTGAATTTTACTTGATTTGAGCATGTCGTTATGAGGATTTCATCAGCTCGTCACGAGACTGAACATGAGAAAATTCAAGTGCCAGACCTCAAGTGAAACATCATGGGGACTGGAAATATCCAAATTTTCTACATCGCATGAAAAGTTAAAATATGATTACTATAATACACCGTTTAAAAAAATGTAAAATGAATCTACTGGGTATTAGCATGAGTATTGTCTATCAAAATCCAATAAATAAGTGACAAAATCATCGAATAAAATTATGTATTTTAGGATAGCCATCCAAGGGTATCTCAAAAGTGATACGTAATTGTGATAGTTTTAAATGCACTAACTTGGGTATATTCGTGTCGGTCCTCTTATTCAATTTTTTTGTTGTGGATATCATTTTTGCCTTCCTTTTAATCTTTCAGCTTCATTCGTTTCATCGAGCAGATTTTGCGTTAAACGAATGGTTTTTCATTCGGAATTAGCGTCAGTTACCGAGGATTTGTATACCACATACTTTATTTGTATTTCAAGAAGGGTCTGTCGTTCATTGGAAAATGCATACTTCCGAACTGATCTACCACGAACAAGCTCTTGAAAAGCCACTCATTCTAGCTTGACATACTATTATTCGAATTTCGTATTCTGCATCTGCTTTATTTTATGAGTTACTCGGAAAGGGTTTCTGAACTGGCTGGTACTAATAAATTTTATTCCTGACTTCAAGTTAGCAATTGGAATATCGACTTGAAGTGGTAAATGTATGTATTATTTTGCCGCCAAGTTCGAATGATCACGTGAGTGAACTATAGAAAGCTACATATATATATAACAGTATAAATATATTATTATAAATACATACGCAAAGAGGACTTTATTTTCAAATAGAGAACTCCCCTGCTTGAAAAACTGATTGATAATAGCTTTATAATATATTTGGTCGATAATTTGCCAAACTCGATTTTGAGAAATCGATTCTTTCGCATTTCGATTATTTGCGATGACTGTTACCACCTCTGGGTGGTCTATGGGTGCCAATTTCTGCACACTTGCGCAGTATCTCTGGGAGTTTTTCCCTGATGGAGTACCGACGCAGAAACACGCCTGTGCTAAAGGAATTAACCGACCGTCCCGTCAATTACAATAGCTCGGTGAATTGGGAATAATGCGATCACTTAAAGGTCGGTGAGTCAGTCGTCATTTTAGCACCAAGTTGATCTAGAAGTTTGACCGACACCCCATTTGGACAACACACGTTTGTCGACAAACATTTGGACAAACTCGACAAGCATTCTTCACAGTTTCCCTTTAAATGATTTGCAAATTATTTTAAAATATAAATAATTTAAAGATATTTTTAACGTAATACAGAAATAAAAAATAGTGACTTGGCTGTGACTCGAGCCCGGGTCTCCCACTTTCCGGGCCAGTCGAGCCAAGTCACTATTTTTCACTTCTGTATTACGTTCGGTTAAGTCGCACACTTTCAAGTGCCCAGTTTAAATTCACTTTCTATCCTAATTGTTTTTCAAGATTACGTACCATATATTTAAAAAAATTTATTTTCGGATTTTTTAACTGACCTTATTTTTGAATTATACGCAATAATTTAAGATTTTAAACAAATAGCCAAAATTTACTCCGTGGGATTAATGTTTGAACTTCCTGTAAAATCTCCACAGTATTCATTTTAAGGATTTTAAAATTAATTGAAAATGTTAGTTATTTAAAAGACATTTCATTTTTAATGACATCTCTTTCCCAAAAAAGAATATATAGATAGTTACTAGCTCAAATAAAATGTCATATAACGCAATATCAATCACCTATTTGTTAAAAATCTTAATTTATTAAAAACAATTAAAAAATAATTGTCATGTAAAATGTTATGGAATTAAAACATAAATTATTTGGCATTTAATTAAGTAATCTTCTCTATACAGAAGAAGATAAAACATCCTCAACTCATGTTAATTCCTTATCTAAGTAGGTAAATCTATTAAGTCGCTTCATGATTTACTGTATTAGTTGTTTTACTGACATTGCTAATATTAAAAATTTATAACTACGTGTATATGAGAGGAATATTAAAAAATATAGATACGAATAGGAATATAAAATTGCAACTATCGGATAAACGGCTTAGCTTAATTCATTATATTAAATAAAATTATCGATTCAATAACCTTATAATTTACAGAATTGATTAATTTAACTTAAAATGCATTGTTAATCTTTCAATATTTTTAGTTGTGTCTATATTTTGTTCTGTTGCCTTTTTGATGTTGCTTGCGGGAGGTTTTTGGAGGGGTTTCCCTCCCGTCTTTGGGCGAATGCCAAGCAATCTTTTGTAATATAGTATTTCCCCCTCCACCGCTGCCACCAGGCCTGATGTAATCGTAGCGTAATTTGAAATGAATAAATAAATAAATAAAACAAATGTAAGGGAGAAACATTTGGTTAAACAGGGTATCGGCGAAACAGACTCGGTCTATTGTGGCACCCGAGTATTGGTCAGCGGAGATTTAGCTGGACCGGCTTTAAAGACGATTCCCTGGAGCATCATCGCCCTTTTAAAAATATCCGGATCCTCTCTCCCAGAGTTCCACTTCTCCCCTGACCGAATTTCGACTCGATTTTTTCTGCCGCCACGCTCCGTCGGTTACGCCTCTGAAAACTGGAGATAGAACGGTCAAAGAGCTTTTCACAGAGCTGAACATTCTTTTTATCTCTCCTCTGCGTCGATTTGGAAAGAGAATTAGGATCGGCCTTTTCCTTGGAATCACTTCGCACGGCGTCCGTCACTTTCACGGTCTTTTCCGTTTACAGCTCTCGCACTTTTCAATATTACGCGTCTCCATCGATGCGTGAATGGGATGATTACGTAATTGATTCGGAATCTGTTGTGGTTAAGGTCACAGAAAAAAATTTAGAGATATTTTTTGCGTTATCTAAATTGGAATGATTTGTAAGAGCAAATACGATTTTAGCCTTTACCAGAGCCGCTTGAGTGAGACAGACATTTCTACATCTGTTGATTGTATGGGCTTCGTAACTTGAAAGAGAGGGGGGCATGAATATAACATTTTACAATAGCAGGCTACGGATAAGGGATTTCGTTAATTGTTTTTTTGCCTCGAAACAATCATACAAATATATTTTTAAACATTCAAATGCAGAAAATACAAAATGTGAAACATTCGATATTTTTTGGGTTGACACTTAGGAGTTCAAAATGAGGTCAGTCCTATTCCTATCTTCCGAGCGCATCAGTAACTTCATTGTCAACTTGTGAAGAATTGGATTATTTAATTTTAGTAATGTAATCTATTTTTTGTAAAGTTTTATTTTCCATTTCCGGGCCTCGTATGATCACCGATTGCATTAGCTGAAGGTCTGGTATGATATACGAGTATTTAAGGATTATATTTATAAATATCGTAGAATTCATCACGCAATTATTAAATGCAAAGTATAATAGTCAATGTTCCAATTAAAATCCTTAGGGAAATAGAGAAAAGAATTTTAATTTTTAAACAAAAATTAAAAGTTACAGAATATAAATTTTATAATCTTCTGCAACCGATATGAAGCTTTTTATGAAGATGATACCAAAATGAACAGCACGAGTCACCAAAAAAGTTGAGATACGGTTTAAATTCCTAACAGTGTCAGATAAATTGTTCACGTCTCCCAGTTGTCTGGAACCTCAACTAGAATTTTTTATAAATTCCCTTTTCATTTTACTTATTCAAAGTATGTCTATTGGCTGTATAGTGACAACATAGCCACCCCTCTTTTCTGCACATTTGTAACCGGTTGTGCTGTTCACAATTATCACACCTGGTTACACTTGACTTTTTTCTATAGTAATTTGAAACTATTTGAGTAAGAATTCCTCTATTCGGGCTATTTGCTGTTTTATGTCACTTAGTGACCATAATCTCCCATTTCCCTCAAGAGATAACTTCCTATTTACAGCATATCTCAAGGAACATTTTCTAGTTTTGGCATCTACAAAATGGAATCTGATTTCGTTGCTGAAAGGTGTTATTTTTTTGGATAGTTCTCTTATCTTGATCGGAATGAAAACCGGTCCTATGAAGGGCGCTGAAAAGACTATTAAATCGGATCCAAAGCCACTGAACTCTCGCCTCTATACCATCAAGGTTTCAAAACATTCGTTAAAAATTTTAGCGGGAAAACATTTTGTTGATGAAATTGTCAGCAACAATGGCTTAGTTTAAAGAATTATTAATTGTCTATGACGTAAAACTAGCAGCCCTACTAAGGCAATTTTATAAATGCGCGTAATTTATTGTGCATTGTTATGACTAATGAGCTTTAGAAGGTCTTTATTAAGGCGAGATTGAGACTGAAAAGTCTCTTCTTCCATTTAAACTTTCGTCATTGATGTTTAAAAAATAATTAGTGTGTAGGTGAATAGAGATTAAGAGAAAAAATAGTGCTGGATGTAAAATATCCAAGGTAATATCTTAGGAAAAGAGATCCACAGCTGGAAAGAAACCCTCAAATAAGGGGTGTGTGAAAAACCCAAGCAAGCCTACTGATAATATAATTTAATACCTGTAGATGTAAAGGACAGGTGTCTATAAGATTGAAATCACTAAACCAGTACTACAAAAAATTACAAAAAATAAAATCAAGAATAGGAAAAATTGTAATGGCACAATATGATAAAATAGTAATAATAATAGTAATAAATCGTCTTTATTTGGACGAGATTGAGACTTAAAAGTTTCTTCTTCCACTCTTCCATCGTCATTAATTATAAAATAAGAAGTAGAAACAATTAGAAGAATTGTGGATGTAAAAAACCTAAGAGATTCTTAGGGGAAAAAATCCACTGCAGGAAAACACCCACAAGGAAGGGGGGTGTGAAAAACCTGCGCAAACCTACCGATAGTAATAGCTAAAAGATAAGAAAAGAAAAAACATTCAAAAATAAATACACTACTAATAAATACTTACATGTACTATATATACTAATAAACTATACTATAAACTATATAACTATACATAGTACTATATATCACTAATAAACATAATATAAATGATTTAAAAAAATTAAAACTAAATATGGGTAATAGGGCCTTTTTGACTTACAATTCTTGTCACTTAAAAGAGAGTTAAAAGCGCGGAAATGTTTCGAGATAGATATGGTGCGTGAGTTGATTGCCCGCAGGTGGTTTCTAACGGTGCTGTGTGGGCGGACCAGAAACGGAAGCCACGCACCATAATCCAAGAGTTAATCGAAGGAACGTGGCCCCAAACAGGAGCTTCTTCGGTCGATATGACCCTCTTTGGGAAAAGGTGAGAGAGAGTGAGAGGTTTGCGCGCTAAAATGGCTTCACCTAGTCGCCTTGGTTACCTCGTAAATGAAGCTTGTGATTGTTGTCGAAATTTTTATTCTTCCGAATTTCCCTTCTGCTGTGGAATTGGGAATGAAAGCTTTGGGAATTTTCCTAGGGCACATTTAAGTTTGGTTTTTCTGTTTTCCTTGTTCTTTGAGTGTAATAAATTTAGGCGAAAAATCAAAGGCGTTGATGAGGTGTTATTTTCAAAAGTTTGCGATCTGTCATCAATTGGATGCCGATGTCTAAAAATGTTATTCTTGTACTTGATTCATGTTGGTGACAAAATTAAATGTTCCAATTTTTATTTATTATACAAAATATTCGGCAAGTTCATTTTTAACACAAATTTCGCGCGAAATATGACATATTTCCATCAATGTACAATAAAAACTCACCACTGGCAGCAATTTTAATGAATAGGAGTCACAAATATACCTCAAGCTGTCAAATTTTGACAGCTTTAGGTATATTTGTGACTCCTATTCATCCATGTACACTCCTGGCCAAAATTAACGCAGCACCTCCCTAGCGATCGTAACGGCCGGTGCTACGTTAATTTTGGCCAGGAGTGTACAAACATGTCATTTTTTTTCCATATTTTTGTGTTTAAGGATGGGGAATATTTATAATAATAATAATAATTACGTATTTATTATTCCAATTTTAGTCTAATGCGACCACTTTTACATTTACGATTTCAAAGACTAAAAGAAACGACATCAAAAATGCTTGTGTATTTCTAATTATTTTACATTTGAATCTGTCTATTCATTTAGTACATATTTAATTCGTACTATCTTTCTTTTTTATGGGAAACATTACGGCGTTAATTGTAGCAAATTGAAATTTTTATACAGCTTCAACATTTTATCTAGGGAGTGATAGTCACGACTTTGACCAAAACCAACTTTTATTAAAGTCAACTTTTACTAAAAAACTAGTTACGACTATGAACGTCTGTGTTTCAAACTACCACAATTTAAAGCATGAACTAATCAGATGTATTTTATCTAGGATATTCGCTCGTCGGGTTCATTCACCCTCATCGGTTTGTTAAAAACTAAGAAATTATTTTATTATTCATACATAATAATACATATTCATAATCTTTAGTCGGAAAGATCACCGTATTTCCCGGCCTATAAGACGCACCTTGATTTTTCAGGTTAGAATTTACAAAAAAACTCATACTTAGTTACATATGCTTGAGTGCCGCTTAACTCTTTATCGCGAGAGATACAATATATTAGCATAGGGATGACATCTCCGTTAGCCCAATATGTATTAGTTTTGCAGCAGCACCATATTGGAGATTAAACTAAACGTGATACATTGTATGCATTTCCGATTAACCCGGGAATGTTTTTAAAGGGTTCTGTCATCGAATTATTACAACTGTATTCCTTACTACTTAATCAAAAAAGTGTTATTATCGAAATTTGTAACTAACTGAACTATTTTCAATGCCTAATATGGTAAAAATACTTAATGGTCTGCATTTATCCCGGCGAATCGGCTTGCTTATTATACGACGGAGTTATACCCGCATACCATCGGGGCATAAGACGCAGACAGATTTTAGAGCATATTATGGAGTAAAAAAAGTGCATCTTATGGGCCGGGAAATACGGTATTTGTGCTCGGCAGCAGAATTTAAGAAGTAACTGACAGGAAAAGACACCCAGAATAGCAACACGATTGCATGTCCTCTTCCATTATTAGATATGTTTAGAGAGAGTTTATCTTCGTTTGTGTTCAATCGAACTGGTTGAACAGCGCTGCACGTCTCTCTCTCTCCGACGGTGGGTGTAAACAGAAAAAATCTCATTTCCACCGTGTGCCAAGGTAATAAAAGACGCTCTCTTCCCATTCTGGAGCCATCGATACTCGACCTTTAGATTCTATTTGCAAGTTGGGAACGTTTCAAGCGAGTTGCAACCTTGTTATCGCCTGTTTCTGTTTACCGAATAAAAGCTGCGAGATTTCATTTCTGTATTATAAAGACGTTTGGTATGACTCATTGTATGAAGCCACTATAACGCATTCTTTGTTACTTATTTATGCGTGTACTGTGCGGTATAAGTTCGAGTAGGTAAATATTCAAACTAGATTAACACTATGCGTTGTTACTGTTTGGAGCTTATAATTTAAGATTAAAAGGATTAATTGATTGAAGATTAAGGATTAAAGATGCTAAAAATTGTGTCAAGCGAAACTTTAACCGTAGTAATACTTTGACCTTTTATTAACTTTTAGCTTTAATATATTGTATAAAATTTTATTATTTTACATATCAAATGAGAAATTATGCTGATATTCTCTCAAATTGAATTTTCAATCAAAATGCAGCAAGAGGTTGATTTTTGAATTGACCAAACGAGTAATAAGTAATATCTCTGCATTGATGAACTGTTTTCACATTAGGATACCTAAAAAGTTATAAAATTTGCCAGAGAACCCTCACTTTTGTTAACAGTATGATATTCTTGCTTTTCATTGTTGCGTGGGAAGGTTTGTTGCAACTCGATACACTGTTGGACACCCGCAGCAATGAATTTCGGTTATTATATAGTTTGACAGAAAATTTCTTCTGGTCGTTATTTTCTCTGTCTATTAGGGAAGCTTAAAGGGTATATTAAGTAGGGAAGTTGGTGTCACTACACCCCCTGCCGTACACAACTGGCGGCTCGCTGGTTATATATCAAAATAATTTCCAATCGGGAAAAAAATTCAGAAATTTCCTGCATCGATTCGACAAGATGAATAATGTTGCAAAAAATTGGCATTAAATTTACGAGGTCATGTTTCTTTTGAGCCGGCCTTATTTAGATTTCTCAATAATTAAAATCTTTTTACTCGGTAACTTTAAACCTTCTGAAGTCCTTGTCCCAGATTCTACAGCATATTGTTTCTCACATTTAGTTTTTTAGATTATGCTAATAACTTGGTACGGGGATTCATATTATATCCAAAGCATTTGGTTACGAAGCGGAAATATTTGATGAGGTTGTCATTGGATTAACGCCAACTTCGAGGTCAATAACATATTGTAACATCTGACATAAGCGGAAACCTTTCTAACTCGCTTTTTATACTCAATGTCGTCACGCTTTCGTGACCAACTCCTGTTTCTTATGGAGTATTTTGTTTTTGTAAAGTGGATTGTTTATTATTTTTGTTGTTATGGGTGATCTGAAAAGTTTCGGACATTTCGTCATTTCTCGACATGTTTTCTGAAGATATCTGAAAATTTTCTGAAGATTTCTGAAAAATCTGGGGTCGGAAACTTTTCAGACCACCTTATATCTGTTTCCATATAAAAACGGTTCGTTTTATAGGTGTCGACGAAAAGGCTCTGTGATAACACCCGCCTAGCCAAAAATCTCACACGAAAGAAGCCCATAAAAAAGCATAAAGTCATAAATAAACTCACTAAATAATCAATAGGTTTAAATGCACTAATTGAGTATGGCAGGAAACTACGGGAAAGCTAGACTCGTTATCACTATGAATGGTCCCTATCCACTATCAATTTAAGTGAGATTTTACCTTTATTTACTAATTAGATCTTTTAGAAAATAACTATATGTTAAATGTGTAACACAGGTGAGATCTTTGGAATTCAGTTACAACGTAAACTATTTATTTAATATCTTTCCGTAAGTTTACCCGCGAATGTCCGTTTTTACTCTCTCATCCTTTAAAACGTTAACTACTGTCGGATAGCAAATGATGTGCTCTTGTGCTTGGCGAATATGCTTCAGTCTTCCTCTGAAACGAGTTGTTACCCTCTTTAAATAAATTCAGTAAAATTTAATTTTCTTTTTATGGAAATTTTTCGCTTGCGAATATTGGCAAATTTATTTGCTGTGAAGGAAAATTTAGACTACTCAAAAATAGATATTTATTAGAAAAAGAGGCTTTATTCGATGTTTAAAAGTCAATAATAAAGAAACAGTGTAACTTATGCGATGCAATTTCATCATGTTTACTGCTTAAGCGAGATGGAAGTTTTAAATTTCCGATATTCATCATATTATTGTTAATTTGTATAAAATTTTAAAATGAATCTTCTTCCTACTTTCTTTGCCGTTTGAAATAATTGAATGCACCATCATAATTGGAATGTTAAATGAAATTATAAATTTTCCATGATCCGAAAATAGGAAGTATGATTTAGATAGAAGAGCCAGTTTTCATCTTCCATACTTACTTTTATGGCTGATATTCTTGAGATATTTTAGACTGCCTAGGGTTTATAATTTCATCAATTGGAAAGTTATTTATAAATTTAAAGGAATATACGCAATCTTCTTGAAAATTACCGAGGCGGCAGTCTTAGATTTTTCGACAGTAAAATATCCCGAAGGGAAAGGTTAATATAGGAAGAATAGAATTATTCCCCTTTCTACTTTGTTTAAGCCCCTGGACGTCTGTTGCTGTAGCAACCAAAATTCTACGTATCGCTGGCGAAGTAAATAGATGTAGCACTTTATGTAAATTCATTCTTCCTCTCATATTAGAAGGATATGAACGAGGCCTGATCCATTCTGCTCTTGTATAAAGGTAGCCATCGCCATGAAAAATGGGCTCGCATATCCCTGTCTCGGGGGATTC
Organism: Sympetrum striolatum; assembly: GCA_947579665.1. Lineage (NCBI taxonomy): Eukaryota > Metazoa > Arthropoda > Insecta > Odonata > Libellulidae > Sympetrum > Sympetrum striolatum. The sequence continues at coordinate 59,131,328 of OX388349.1, forward strand.
CAGCCATTTCGATCAATATGTAACGGGAGAGTCTTAGATGATTGCTTTTCTTATATATGGAAAGGCCTTATGACGAAAAAGCAACCTCTGACGGCCGGTGGTGAAACTAGAACTGCTCTCAGAGGATTGAAGAAGGCATTATTAAAATGGTACCGTCATTTTTCGTGGATTTTTTTCTTTCTTTCAATCGGTCGCATTGCATTGGTTTTATTCGGTTGATTTCAATACCCTTGTAGTCAAGTTCCATGAGAAAAACAACCAAACAGTCAAATCTCGATATTAAGTCGTACGTTCTGTGCATATTCTCGTGCAGTGCATCATCCAATCATACTTTTATTAATCGCTTTAAGTAAAGGTTGGGTTTTTATAGTTAGGTATTATGGAGGAGATTTCTGCTGTCACCATGGTTGTATATCCATTGTACTGTCCAATTACAATGATATCACTCTTGCTATTATAATCAGATAAGTTCTAACTATGCCGCTATTAGTATAGACTCAAGAAGAATGGATCAGCACGAAGTAATTTCAAAGATCTTTGAAAAGAAATCGTGAAGCATTATAGTCGTTTAATTATATAAAGCTGTGTTCCTTTTCGAAACGGCGAGCAACGTATTTTTCTGCAACGCTAAAGAAAAATTTACATGAGCCGAATTTTTTCCGTGAAAATGAAAACACACTTTCAAATTGACCAATTGAATATTGCTATGTGCAATATTAAAATCGATCTAGCTCTTGCGAATTTGATGGTAGATGCAAAAGGCTGTTTTTTATTATATGGGTTATTAAAGGATAGATTCGTAAATAACCATGGGTAATATTACTTTACTGTGACCGCAAATAAATTGTAAGTTAGATCGGGTTTTATTGGAAAAAGTGGCATACGTTTCCTGGCATAATAATTACAATGCAGTCAGGGGGGGATTTCAACAGTCGGAGTCCCTTAGCGTTCCACTCCAGACTCGGAAAAGGGTTCCCGTAAGAAATACAGAAGTAAAGTTCATTTTGTCAGTTGCAGGCCTTCTTTCTTTTGGAAAATTAAATGGCGTAGAATTATAAAATATTGAGAAAGCACCGAAAGAAGGGAAAATTTAATAAAAACTTCATTTGTACCACGGAACACTGTTTTCGATTCGAAATTGCCAGAGTTTTGGTGAAACAAAAGAAGTTTTGGAAATTATTGTGATTGAAAACAACCCGTCCCCTTGACGGCCAACTCAATTGTTGAAGCTGTAGCTCATAAGTTTACCGTTCGGCATACACTGGAAATTTGAAGTTTATTTCCATGATAAATTATTTAAAGGTAAAATTATTATTATTTTATTATTCATGATATTATTATTTTATTTTCACAATGTAAAATAAAAATAATTTTATCATATATGAAATAGATTCAATTTCCTGAGATTCTCAGTAGCAATTAACAAATCGCTGGCACTTACGCCCTTGTCGATAGCAAAACGAAAATTTCTATTGATTCCCAAAGAAACCAAAAATTCCGTCTCCTCGTTATAACCGAGATTTTTTTCTACTTCGTTAACTCAAACAATCTAGGAGAAAGCTACTGCAGTAACTTAATCCTTCTTTCATAATAGGGCAAGGTCTAAAGGGAGGGTAATCCTTAAGTGTAAGGAACCTTGATTTTCCACACCCTTTCCTTCCCGTATTTCTCCTTGACCCTCGAAACAGGAGCAAGACGCAGAAAAATGGTAGCGGTCGGCCGCTCAAAAACTGGCGTAACCTGGAAAAATTTCCATTCTTCGCTCATATTTTTTGCCCCGTTCGACAATCACTCTACCGTGGAACCCCATTACGTCCTTCACCCATATTTTTGTTATGGTTGATTCATACGCACGAGTATTTTTGTTGAATAGCCGTCGACCTCGAGTTTGCTATCCAAATGTCATCTGTTGTCACGGGAGTAGCAGTTTAGGAATACGTAGTTCTGCAATACATTTCCAGTATTCCGTGCAGTTCTGTCCTTACCAGCGTTTCGTGAATCACTCGTGGAACTCCTTTTCGTTTTTTTGTGAAAATAAATTGCGATACGCTCATCTGAGTGGTGTTTTTAAAAATTCAGATCACATTGTATGCATAACGACGGTTACATGGCCTATCCTTACGGAATGCGTAAATTGTGAAACGAGATAAAAATAATTTCTTACTTGATGAGTGTTTATGAAAAAATAACCAATTATTTTAATTAATTATTAATTGAAGGATCTATTATTTATTATCAAGAATTTTTAATATTTAATTCATGCATATGTAAAAGAACTGAAAAAAAAACTCCCCGGCGGGGAATCGAACCCCGGTCTCCCGCGTGACAGGCGGGGATACTGACCACTATACTACCGAGGATGTTGTGCTTCAATAGAATTCGACTACAATTGTTTTTTTTGTGATTAAATGTTTAAGGACGAGAATATACTATAAATTGTTATTAAATAATCACTACAAGTAAGTAAAATAACAAATGGCAGTCGGTTTACGATACTTATTATATACAAGTAAAATGTTGCTTGCATACTGCAAACGTATCGATTACACAAGTTTCAAGTCGGCATCATATCGAGAGGGTTCTCAAAAGAAAAATAAAGATTGAAAATATTCTTAAAATTCGCTGCAATTTATCCGTCCGGCATCGTCATCCGTCCTACTTTTCCCTTATATTTTTTATATGAGAAATATTAATGTGATCTGGTATCGAATCCATCGAATATTTAAACGCCTAAGTAATTTGGCCCATGAACAAAATTTACAGTAAAACCACCTTTTTTTAGGCTCTCCTTGGCTTCTCAAGATTTAAGTATTTTCATCTCCCAGCATAACATGCTATTTATGCTGAAATTTACTTGATAATTCTTGTTGGCTACATAAAATTCATTGTTTATCTTTTCCTGTATAAAAAAGTAATATCTTGCAAATTGATTACATAATTAAGCATGCAGACATATCAAAAGTACGCTAATATTAGAGTTTAATTTATTTAAACAAGTATCCTTAATTTACGACAACTATCAAAATGGAGATATATTTGAAATCAATTGGTGTGTATAGATACGTTTTCTTCTGGTTTCTCCAAGCACTTCTGCTACGTATTGATAATGGGATTTGTAATTCCACTTCTGATTTCATTAAAACATTGCCCCCTCTAAATTATTAACAGTTACCTTAGAATCAAGTCCTAAACGATGCTTCTCACTCCGGTTATAATCTTGTAAGCAGAGGCTTTGACTTCTGCTCTCGGAAAAATTAACGACTGGATGCAAAATTTTTCACTCATTATAAGTTCCGTAAAGAAGCTGTAAATCATTGACCCTGTGTGATCCATGCTTCTGCAGAGGAAGTTCTCAAGGATGCCATTTTTCCTTTGTTGTTTTGTGGAGATATACTGTTACGTCATTAGAATGAGTCCAGGGATCGTGTGACGGAAACGTTCAATTCTAGGGCAATTTGTAACTGAATTGATTAACCTCGAATCGGATTACTACAGTATTTACAGCCCCCTGCATTTTCATACGTTTATGTTTATTTGTCGTGAAATGCGATTGTTTGTTGTTTTTACCGATTCCTTAATAAGTACAGTTACCCCTGGAGTAACATTATGTAGAACGACTAGCATAACCATGGTCGTCCAAATATTAACTTGCATGAATTATTCATGATTAATTTTGAAATTGAGTGTAATGCTTTATTTATCTCTTACTTTTTACCAACACTCATGTAGTTAACGGTGAGGCACGGAATCACGACTTAGACAATCAGCGTTTGTCGTTATCGGTAAGGTACACGATTCGATATAATGATAGGAATGAACTATGTCAAAAAAATTTCTTTATTTTTCAATTCATCCTAATTTTGACGACTAACATTTGTGATTTACTTTAAAAAAAGGAAAAATATTTCCGAAGGAAAAATATTTAAGTTTACACTATCGATTATAGCTGTTAATGTCGCAGAATAACGAGTGCTTTCCTTCATAATGTTAACATATAATCAATATAGAAATGAAACACCCTAAATGTTCCCAGTAGTTTTTTATTTGCTTTAGATTCCAGGTTTTTACTGGGAGAAGAATTTGCTCGTAGATTCTCCTGGGTAAAACTGGAATTTGAAATTCCATTTTTATTGAAAAATCATTATATTCTCCGTTGTAATAATGGAACGTGAATGGTGTATTTTACGTCTTTGCTTTTAATCCGAGCGACGTCCTTCTCATGCAGTGAGAGTCACTCGACGAAGCGAGAGATCTTGACAGGTGGACTGGGGAGCAAAGCGAGGAGTACTCAAAACAGTGAATCTTCCTTTAAATCCCAAGAGGAAACGTAGGAATGTATGTGAGGATAATATTTGGAAGACATTAAGCGTTTTTAAGGATTTAATATGTATGTGAGGATAATATTTGGAAGACATTAAGCGTTTTAAGGGTTTAATATTAATAATCGCCAACGTTTGTTGAAATTCGTCTTCAGTATTGGGGCATTTTCGAAAATGATGCCCATTTACGAAATTATAAAAGAAATTATAACTCTTTTACGTTCCTGCTACTATATCTTGATTTATGAAATATTTTGTATGTCTTGTGGTACTGTTTCGATAAAAATTCTACACCTACCTTTGTGACAGTGTTGTTCATGAATTTGATGACACGAAAGCTATTGAGGTATGGGTGATACTGGATTTTGATACTGATTAAGGTTTCTTCCTTTGGAACGCTAAGAAAATGTTACTCGTAGAGTCATTACACTTATGTGGAAATGTTATAGCGTTCTAACTCGGTCAAGAAAGAAAACTACCTTACACCTCATCTTGCCTAGTAAGCCTCATTCTCCTCTACTAGCTCTTGGTAGATTTCATTATAGGATGTGAGGTTCTTACCAGCCCTCGGAATGAATATTTTACTGACAGATCTCCTCTACAGGATTTATAACACAGGATTAAATCATTATCATGTGGAATAAGCACCATATCTTTCATTATTTCAGGAAGATGATCCTTTTTACCATCTAGCCCATATCGGTAAAATTCATCATGCATATTCATTATTAATAAATCTAATTCTGCTTTGAATCAGTTTCAAGGTAGCAAAAATTACCTCTGATTGAATTCCAAGCATCTGTATCAAGAGTTAGATTTAGTCAATTCCTACTTCAATTCGATGATCTTCATCCACCGCAGCATTTTCCCTTCTCAGTATTTTTTTTACCATCCCTTCCTTATACTCCAAAAAGAGTGCACAATGAGGAGAATAGTTTCGATTTCGTACGTGCATTTACCGGTCGAGACCTGCTCGCAATTCAACGAGAGTAGTGAATCACTTTCACCTCACCTTTTCTTAACGTCCAGATTTTTTGTTCAAAGGTCACCGGTCTGAACTGGCCACTCTCTCTCCAAAGGTGCATACACAATCTCCCATCGAGGGATGTCGTAACCTCAAAGATGGGACCTGGATCGGTAGGTGTGTCCCTGTGTGATGAGGGACCAGAGGTGGGGTTAGTACCAACCTGACCCGCCGGTCGTGCTGGAATGTAGCATTTTTTTTACACCGGAGCGAGTTTCGTGGACGTCACTTCGTGCAGAGGTGCTTTCTCCCCTTATGCACGATGCTTGGCTTCGGTTCACGGAGTCCGTTTTCCGAGGAAAAATAGTTGAAAGACTTCACCTAGCCTTACCTGCTGCATAACGGCGTTGGTTTTCATGGGAAAAGCGTCAGTTGATATGTTTATATTTGTCCAATAAAGACCCAAATGCAGCTAGGAATTGAAAATTGATGCATTAGAAAAAAATTGACATCAAAACAGTACGGGTGAAAAAATAGCATTTCACCTAACTAAACTAAATAAACATTTCACACAAACCATTTCTCCGGGGTATTCACTTAATTCAGATAGTTACTTCTGGTCGTTCTTTCCGGTGTCTATTAGAGAAGCTGATAGGGTAAAAGAGGAGATGATACTGGTTTTGATACACCCTCTGCCATACGCCATTCGCGGAGTATATTTCTAAAAAAATCCATAAAACGCTGTAAGTGAATTAAATGTATATAGATAGATATAGCTAGGTAAAATTATAAATATTAATCAATATAAATAAATAATACTAACTCATAAAGTACTAGTTCCCACGGAATACAACTTCTGCGATGAAAACAGAAAGAAATGAAATACTCGCTCTTGGACGGAAAACACGATGCGTTTCAACAAATATTCTGAGCGAGATGCATTTTGGAAAGTTCTCATACAGAGCTCTACTGAAGCAGAGATATAATCGTACACAGAACTACATTACGCAACCGACCGCAGATGTCATAAGCTAACCAAGCAGAAAGACAGATTTATTTGGACGCAACTAAAAAAAACAAAAAAGGACATCAGAGAATGTTGAGAGTACTGTAAATTGAAAAATATTTGGAAGATTTTATATGAACCCAATTATATAAAGCCATTTAAATAATATTACATGCAGATAAAAATGCGGATATTTAAACTTTTAATATAGAAAGATTTGAGTAAATAAAAATATGAAAAATTTAAATTTAGAATAAACGAAATTATATCTAAAATAACCATGAATCATTTAAAATTTAAATCAGAATTATTAAAAATAAATGAGAGCATACATTAACAACATGGTTTCCTAGGAAACATAATTTTATCCGTACGCATCCGTCGAAATGGAAAAAAATCCACTGTGAATAGATGAGGAATATAGGAGCCAATACTTCAAATTAAAACGTATTCGAATCATGCAATTCACGACCACACCGTAGGGAGTGAATAGACCAAAAAATTATTATTGGCGGAATTCTGCGCCGTTCGAATTTTTCGAGGGTGAAATCAGTCCTCGGTGAAGCTTCGGCGGGGTTAGCTCATGGCGGAGTTTGTTATGGCGAACGGAATAAAGCTTTCCAGAACGATGAAGACAGAAGCTCACTGTTCGTTAGGGAGACTCTGTTCTCCCTTGCGAAGTTCCGGAATATGGGCACCTTCTCATTTACTCCTTTCGCCCTTATTTATATTTCTTCCCCCTGGATGATATCCTACTTCGCTACCAATGCCTCATTATCGTATCCTCAGCCAATGAAAGGGTTATATCTGAAAGGGATGAGTTTTGATTCCGCCCTAGATACGAGGTGTGGTACACATATCTCGGTCTCATTCTCTTCTTTTGTTTATTTCCTTCTCTTGGTTTATCTGTACCGTGGAGAGCCCAAGAGTTTCCCATTTCTCGTACCTTATTTTCTTTTCTTCTTTCATTTCAAGTTCTAAGAAGGTAGTTTGACTATATATGTAAGTAGCGTGGTTAAATTAGCCCTACGCATGATATAAACGCCACATTCTTTATCTAAATATTTGTCCGAAGTAAAAGATTATAATTCAAAGAAACAAAGATAAAATTTTATATTTTCTCGATATAATTTTTCCAACAGGACAATCGTTTACAAAGTGTAACAATATTCCCGTTCTGTGATAAATTTTTCATTTGATGGTTTTACTTACTGAGAAAATACAAAAATTGAAATTTCACCGAAAAGGTCAACAACATTTACGTTTTTCTTAGCATACTAATTTCATATATCTCCACAATATTACAGCCATCATGAATTGAACATCGGTAATAAACAACGGCGACGGTATAATTTTGCACTGTGTGACATTATATATAATTCAAAATACTACCTGCGCTGAAACCATTTCTATTTATACATGAAAATTTTCCCGGATATTAGCTCAATGAAGACAATGAGATAGTAAATGACAGATTTTCTTCCTTCAAAATTAGCACGCACTAGCAACAGAATATTGACTTCTGCACAATGCCAAGTGAAATTCATATTCCTCTTCATACACTCAAGAGTTCTAGGATTACATAATATTTCAAATTTATTTTATACTCCATATAGCAGTATGTTAGTCGTGATAAAATAATAATCACGACTTTATTAATTGGCATGGATCTAGAACGATCATTTTAACAATTAACCTATCAAAAATCATAAATGACTATCTCCTAACCTGGATTCGAAACCGGGACTTAGGCGTTGCTAGGCTAGTACACGAACTCCACTGCCTCCTAGGCCGGCACAAGTAACTGGCCGTTAAGTGTAACGCTAATTATATTGCACTTTACAAAATCACATAATGCCATAAAAATGAGTCATACTTTAATGCCATTGCATAACTACGACAGTAAATTGTCTGCTTGATTGTCTTTGTTCAGTCCGAAGGCTTGAACCTCTGCACTATCAAAATATTTGAACTAAAGAAGTAAAATATACTTAATAATTTCCATGGAATATATTTAGAAAAGGGTGATTATATTTTTCTGAAAATAGACATCTTCAGGCCCTTGTAGCCTATTTGCTGACTATCTAATTGTTCTATTTGTAAACTAAATTAGTCGCCCATTTAAAAATATATTCTATGGAAATTGCTTGGTATGTTTTACGCCTTTAGTATAATTTCCCTACAAGAAGTTGAGCTTGGTCATAAAAGATTTAAAAGCTTTGCATATGAAGTGAATGAATAAACGAATTACTATACAAGTTGAAGTCAAAGAGAGAGCTTGCCTTTGCTGCCAGAATGCTGCAACAGGAAAAAGTCCAGTGCAAAAGTGTAGCATTATGCAGCACAATACCAACACGAATAACACTTTCTTTGTACTAAATGTAAGACCAACAAAACACTATTACTCAGCATCTTTTGCACCCAAGTGCCTTCATATAATCTCAGCAACGAACAAAACAGAGACAGCAGTAAATGAAAGAGACATTTATATCTACTCTGCTCCGAAGGGCAACGAAAAATGTACCACTCATTCCACAGCCTTTGGAAAACGATTCAGAAAATATTCTTCGTCGAAAAATGACCAGCAAATAATCCTCTTTGCTCCCCAGAAGGGAGCTGCTTAAAGGGCCTCCTAAAAGGTCTGGATTTCGCCCTTAAATAAAGGCGCGTTGCTTCCTCCCCCTCCGTGCACACCTTCCTGCGCCTCGGGCACACCTCCACGCCGAGAGTCGACCTCTATTTTCACTATCTTCCGTCACTGCGTTCTTCCTCTCCCACGTAAATCCGCTCACGACGAAAAACCTGTTCGTTGGGAAGCGTACGGTGCGCGCTCATCCGACCTCCTTTGTCTCGACGCCTGGTTACTTTTTTACCCCCCCTCAGGGTGCTGCATCGTCACGAAAATGCCTTTTTTCTTCGTTTGACCCGAACAAAAGGAGCGCTGTCGCGAGCGAACGAGGTGGGCCCCTCCGTCTCCTCTTTCGTTACCTTCCAACGTTTATTCCGATCTCGCATCCTCCACGTCTTTATCACTGGCTCTCGTTCCAAATGATTTTAGTAAGATGGGTCGGAAAATGTACGGTTTCGTATTCACATGGCATTAATTCCTCGTTTGATAATTATTACGATTCCATATTTTATAAGATACCACATCAAATTCGATTCGGTATAAAATCTTAGTGGATTTTTATTTACATTCGATTCAGAATTTTGGATCGATATCCATGCCGATCCAGTATAAGATATAATTTAGTATAGTCGATTAGGAAAATAGAGCCAAGGTGCCTGGACCCCCTGCCACACGCCGAAAGGCGGCTTGCAGGGTTCTTACATAGACATAGACGACATCTTTTTCGATTCTATATAAGATTTAATTCGATATGCATTTTGATGATGTGTATAATTTGCTTCGACATACATTTCGGTTCTATGTACACTCCTGGCCAAAATTAACGCAGCACCGGCCGTAAGGATCGCTAGGGAGGTGCTGCGTTAATTTTGGCCAGGAGTGTACGTAACAATTTAAAGAATATTTTGTTTGAAAATTACGTTACGGTTTTTAGGCTGAAATTTAATTTAAAGCTGATGTAGAAGAAATGGATAGGTCGGATATTGATGATAGAGAAATTGTGTGAGAGATGGGATGAATACAACTTGTTAACATATAAAAAGGAGAAAATTTATGTTGAATAAAGCACACTGAAAGATAGGGCCAAGAACTCGACGAATTTGGAGCTGTGAAGGTTGATGCATATAATGGTATGCCTAAGTTGGTACTTAGGCATACCATTATTATTTACTACATTAGCCCATGCTGTGCTAGGGCTAATGAACCTACCGAGAGGTAAAGGATTATGAGTATCAGGCATAGCAAGTCATTTTGTCTAGATTATTTGTACCAAACTTGCCAATTCAACAGCTTTATAGTATAAGACGCTTAAATGACTCATAAGCATGATAAATCGCTATTCCAGCTGCCATCGAAGTTTTATGATTTATAACAGAAGGCTCTAAAAATCAGTGTAAATTTATATAATTGGAAATGTATATTTTACTTTCCACCCGATCATCTTCGTCTCTATTTACGGCTCTTAATCTGATTCGTTTCTTGATTTAAACGATAGTCGTCCGTGGACAAGTTCTGGCATTTTAAGGGCAACTTCTGTATGAATTGAATATTTGTCATATTTTTTTGTTTTCAATTTCATGATAATTGCTCTCGTCTACTTTTATCTTATCTCTCGCTGATTTGACTTATACTATCTCTGCACTAGTTGTCTGCCTCCTCCCTCCAACATCTCACGTAATATTTCAATTTCCTTATCTTTTCTTTCTATCTCTGTCCATATACTTCCTACTGCTCTCTTCCGGTGCTCTTTTTACCCTTTTAAGAATTTCACCCATTTTAAACTCGACCATTTCCAGGTTTTCCCCAAACGAACAATTTTCCGATAAAGTTTAACTTTTGCGTTCATTCAGTAAATCTCGCCTTCCAGGAAGTGAGGTATTCTTTTCACAGATAATGGAATGAAATATTTCTGTTTCCATTCTTTTGTTCAAAATATAACTGTTGGGACTACGTGCGGTGTTCGCTGCTGCAATGGATTATACCCTTTTGAACTTTATTTATTTTGTTACATTTTAAATTGGAGAAGAAAATTGCTGTACTTTACCTTTGGGCTATATCTGCAAACTTTGCACCGAATGATTAATTCCTCAGAAGGGCTGAAAGGTCATTGTTCTTGGCTACCGCTTGATTACAAAATCAATGCATTTTATTTTTATCAAAACCTTTAGGAACTCGGATGAACTTATTCGAAAGCTACCTAAAGAATAATAATAAAATAACGGCAAATAAAATATATAGAGAACATTATTATTGAAAAATTAAATTTTTATATATTTATAGAAATTGGAGTAAAAAATAAAAATAAATTCCACTTAAAGGATAATATTAACTTTTATGAAATTATTTTAAATTTAGCTCCCTATAATCATATCTAGATGGATGGATTATTTTTTTATGATAGGATGGATTGGGTTGGATTAATGGATTAGGAAAATGGTTTCTTTATATACTTTCGTCTCCGTCTTGTTTACAGCTGTGGTAATATGAGAATTAATGAAGTATGAATGATTCTGAATAATTGCATTCATTATGCTTTCCGTCAATGAGTGCCATGGAAAGTGCTAGGCTATTCAGCCACAAGGTCCCGGTTTCGAATCCCTGCAAATCGGATTTTTTTTTGGTTTGGGAATGGTTGTGCGTGTGTATGAATAGTAATAATTATTGTACATACACTAGTGTTCTACCTTCCGGTAGGCTCATGTACACTCAAAAATCCCTATCAAACACCATATCCTTCATTTTCTTATAGTTAACCCCACCCTTTATGTCATCCAACATCTTCTGTCTTTGTCATCCCCTCTGTTTTTTCACCTGAATCTTACCCTCAATTACAACCTTTACCAATCCCTCTCCCCTCAATATTTGACCTACTCATTTCTTCTGTCGGTGGTATTTCCCCAACCATCTCTAGCACCTCCGTGTTTGTTTTCCTATCAACACAACTTAATTTTTCCATTCTATGTCATATCCTCATTTCGAAAGCCTCCAAACGTTTCACTTCCAATAATTATTCTAATGGATGAAATTGGGATCTTCCTTTTAAAAAATCCATCTGTTTTTTTCCATTCTTTCCAAATTTTTATTCATCTCTCATTTCACACCACCTATTGCCTTTTACCTTTTCTTGTTCTGCCTTTTTCCCTTCCCTATCTAAGTTATCCCTCTCCTCACACTTACACGTAAAATCGCGTCACTTTTCTCGATGTATACCCTCCTCCAGACGAAAGAGACGCCCCAAAGAAAGAGGTGCACATTTTCGAGCGAAAATCGTTTCTGTTTCGAAGAGAGTAATTTATTTTCAGCAGTTGCCCGGGTGATCCCCTAAAGGAGGCTGAACTCTTGCCTCGGGGCGCTTGTTCGCGTCGTGGATTTTTTAGTTAATCCGCGCGTCTATCATACGTTAGCAGTCGTAGATCATTAGGTGGTTTTATTTTCCCCTCGTATTCAGGCCTCGTGACCTCATTGAATCTACCTCGCTTTCGGGAAACATGAATTTTGGCGTTTTGACGAGAGTTTAATGGGATTTTGGAAGAGACACATTTCGAGTTGAACGAAATAAGTCGACGTTATCGATTGAATAATATTCCCTGCTGGAATTGTGCTCTTTTCTGGGAGGCGCACCGAAATGTTACGACCCATTTCCTCTTTGTCAGTATTCGATCGAAGTTTGCTTCAAAATACTCGCATTCAGAGAAGATTCTTTATTCTTTCTTTCGACTTTACATCTAATTAAAACTCACAAGGGAAACATACGGTTTGCGGTGAAAGTTGCTGTATGGCAAGAAACGAATACTTTGTCTGTCAGGGTCAACATTAGTTCCAATCTAGCGCCTTAGGTTTATTACGATTAAATCTCTCATAAAATCTATACTATCATGTACATTGACTCGTATTAAATGCATACAAAAATTAGGCATAATTTTGATAATTTTTTTTTGCCGCCTCATTATATGAATGGAATGTCTGTGGTCATAGTTAGTTTCCCAAAGTAATAACCAAACAGAAATAATCAATTAAAAATTATGCACTACTTTTTTCCTCTCATCACTTCAACTCCTCACATCCTCTCAAATGCTTGTTCGGTCGAGTAAAGAGTAGCAACATTTCGGAGTTACGGTTGACAATCTGGATCGTTTGTGAATTTCTCACTGTTTGTTTATTCTTATATTTCACAAATCCTTCTTTTCGCGACGAAAAATTTACAATATTTAATAAATTTGATATTAAAAAAATATAATAAATATACAAAAGCGTTTGGAGGCCTTCGAGATGTCGTTGTTGTAAAGAGTTTAAAAAGTAAGTTGTGTTGATAAGAAAACATCGAGATATAAAGATAGATAGTTAATAATTGAAGTGAATAAGCGGCGACTGATGAAATGAGTGGGTCATATCTTAGGGTAGAGTGACTGAATGAGTAACGGAGGGTAGAATGCAAGGGTAAATATAGAGGGGAAGACAAACGCAAAGATGGTCATGATATACGTTAGCTGACATAAAGAGTGGGGTAAGATACCAAGAAATAACATAAATGGCATTAAAAAGGGGATATTAAGGCATATGATCATACGGAATGGTAAAAAATCGCATACGTCTAATTTTAAGGGAAACATGCTATTTTAATCTATTTATCAGGAAGAATTCCATGACATTAATTGAAAACATGCTGAGGTTTGCGTACCTCGGTTCCGATTGCGTGCTCCACTTCGCAGTGAGTGGTCGTTGGACTGATACACTTATTGAAGAGTGTTGTCACCGCGTTGACATTTTAACGAACGATGAAATGACCCATTGCAGCGAAGGTTTCATTACGATATGAAATTCCATCTTCGACTCGAGTTCGCACGATCGCTACAAATATCGCCACAGATAACGAGAGACCTCTGATCCAAAGCGGGGGCTGATGGGCTTTTAACCGGGTTGCTGTGGTATGCAGGCGAACTAGTCCTAGAGGGGGGCAACGTCATAACTCTAGAGAAATATGTTCACAAATGCAGAACTATAACGGCGTTTTTATTGTGGTTAATGATTGTGTTATAATTTTGATTGATGACAGTAGCCGATTACTTTAATGTTCACTATTTTGTTTTTATTTTAGTTATTATAGCTATTTTTCTTCTCTTCTAAGTTAATGCCCACTAGTTTATTTTAGTTTTTATACAAATTTTTTTCTTATAACCTATTTATTTTCTTTTCGCAATGTTTTTTTCTGTTCACCTTCGTTCAAACTTTTATATTGATTTATCTAAGGTAATAAAGAAAATAATCTATAGGAAAAGCCTTCTCTATGTTGAACTCCATAACAATTAAAATAAAATTCCACCTCAGAACATTCATTAATGCAACCGGTTTCGAACAAAGTTTGCGTTGGACCTGATGATGAACAAAGTGTGTTCGAAACCGGTCGTATTAATAAACGTTCTGAAGTGGAATTTTATTTAGTGATTTTATTTTAATTAATAAAGAAAACACTTTAATTTACACACAAAAATATATAACCTCTACACTAAGTTACTTCAGTGTTTACCTTCGTTCAAACACGTATATTGATCAATTTAAAGAAATAAGAAAAACTGTAATTTCCACTCAAAAATATTTGACAGATCCTCCGGTTGTCCGTAATATAGTAGTTTTATTGTGGTAAATACAGTTTTATTTATTTCATTATGGCTTTCCCCGAAGTACGGCTACAAATGATTGATTATATTGATTAATTTATGTTGACATGTATCGGTATAGCTTTGTTTTCCTTTCAAATCTATCTCAACCTACTTTCTCCTATTACCTACCTAACCAATTAATATTGATCTCATTCACTCCAACTTTTTACTGTTGCATCCAGAATTTCATTTCCTCCGTAAAACCATGTCCTGCCAAGTCATGAAGAAACATTCCATGCATTCGTATTTATATCAGTAAAAGCTATGCGCTACTATTAGTTACGCTTATTGTACGATTTGGGTTATAAATTTGGAGGAGAGCTCTTTGATTAATGAAAAGAAATAAAAGATGGTGATATAAACGGTTAATCGATATCAGCCTTCTCGAGTCCCACCTTTCAAATCACATTAGCGATTCGCATGCCACTATAGGGAAACACTATAGAGGACGATAAACACGATTGTTATGCTTTGTTTGCGTTCGCATGGACGCGTTCAGCCGTAAATAGTACGAGAAAAACTTCACAAACAGCGTATTTTGGAACTTCATTGATTTCTGATACACTTGTCGACTTATTGTTAGTTCCATAGGTGTTTATACATATAAAAGACTGCACAAATCTGAATTCCACTCAGTTAACGCCGAAAAGCATAAGTCAGGATTTGTTTTAGAACAAACGGAGATATAATGATATACATGCATTTAGATAGTAAATATTAGGAAAAATAGGAATCTATATACCCGATTTTCTCGTGGCATCTGATATCTCCTGTTACCATATCTGAACGAATTACCTAAATAGTTTTCGTTATTTTTTCTGATACAGCATAGAGAAAAATATATCTTTCATTTACTTTTGTCACAGTCTTATTAATGGTTTAGGTGACATAAAATATATTTATGGAAGTTGCTTAATAATGATGCTGAATAAGGTACCGTCATGATACAAAGACCACTTTTGTTCTGCTGTTTATTTTATCGATACTTACCCTATGCAAAGTCATTCCCTTTTGTATTGTAATCAATATTTCTTTGATCAAAATTAACACAAGTTTTTATTTGCTTCCCAAAACCATTCTTTCTATTCATATCTCCTGTCCATCTCAATATTAATTTATAAATAAACGTATATACTACCGGTTATATTTATGCTTTTATGTGCCTCAAACAAGAGTTAAATGGAAGTTTGGGCTTCCCAATTTTGCCCAAAAAACGTGTGCTTGTATGAATAACGCGTCGCGAAACGTCATGCGAAAGCTTAGTCCCTCAGTTATCAACGTATAGCCATTCGCTGAAACTTTCCCGTCTCGAATTCGCACCTCTTCGAGTACCTCGCATACGTAATCCCCAAGATGACTTGCGGGGATGAGACGGTTCCCATTTTGCTCACCTACTCTCATATTCTTCTGGGAAAGTGTTAACCCACGCTCTTAGTGGGGGAATCCAAGGTCAGCGTGGGAGGAGTGCAGGTGGACACGTGGATGATTTAACAATGGGAATTTTCCCCTGTGTTGGGTTAAAGGGAGTAACAACGTCGTTTCGGACTATTCATTCCCACGTCCATTTCGGGAGCCATTATTAATGGTTGTTTTCGGAAGTAAGGGCTTCTTCCGAGTGACTCTCTCTCTCCAATTGAGGAATGTTTTCCTGTTTGCTGTGGATGTAATATTTACGTCCGGTATTGTAATGCGTAGCTATAATGGGGTTTAACTGCACTCATCACTTAAAAAACACATTATAATCGATGGTGAAAGCTGTATTCAGCCCGGTTGCTACTTCATCTCTTCTAGAATTAGCTTCTTCTTCTTCCGCCTATCCATTATTGGATGTTGGCAATCACATTTAGCATTTCATTCGTGTTGGTTGCTGTGTGTATTAGTCTCCCAGCAGTTGGTAATCCAGCCCATTGTTTTATATTGTCCATCCAAGATGTTCTTCTCCGCCCTCTTCCTCTTTTACCTTCGATTATCCCTTCAATTATCAGCTGTACGAGGTAATATTTAGTTTTCCGTAGAATTTGCCCCAGAACTGCTGTTTTCCTTTTTACTTTTTCCATATACGTAGTAGAAAGAGAAATAGAGAAAGTATTGTTTTCATGAAAAAAATCGACTTCGAGATTTCAACGGAAATACATGTTTTGGGGTCCCTAGAACACGTTTTGACCATTTTCGGAATGATGATTGTGTGTGTGTGTGTGTGT
The DNA here is from genome assembly GCA_947579665.1 of Sympetrum striolatum. Lineage (NCBI taxonomy): Eukaryota > Metazoa > Arthropoda > Insecta > Odonata > Libellulidae > Sympetrum > Sympetrum striolatum. The sequence continues at coordinate 59,148,104 of OX388349.1, forward strand.
GCTTGTTGGCGCTCTAACGTAAAAATTTAGTCGTATCAATACCAAACTTCATATACAGCAATGTGGTAGGCGCTGTCAGAGTTGATTAGTTTTTGGATTAAATTGGTTAATCGGAAGTCGAGCTATATTCTTAGAAGCAAATTTCCGTTTTTGCAAACAAATATGATATTTAGGTATATACTAATACAAATAAAAGTTTTAGAAAATGTAGTTTACTATAACTTTTGTATGAAACATATTTTTGTATCACTAATTGTTTAGGAGTTATTTGTGAGATTCCGATAAACCGGAAGTTGCTGATTATGTACTTTGTGGGCGCTCTAACATTAAAACTGTTTATCGTATCAACACCAAATTTTATACATAGCACTTCGGTTGGTGTCGTTAAATTTGATTAGTTTTTGGAGTAAATCGGTGTACTAGAAGTCGAGCTTTATTATTCGAAGCTCGTTTCCGTTTTTGCAAAATTCCTTCATTAATCTGATATTTAGGTATATACAGTTATCTACAAAAATTACAAAAAATGTATTTGTATGTATCTTCCAAGTTTAGATTGAATATAGAGTTCGAAAATATTGTCGTAGATAAATATTTACATCTTATATATGGAGAAAGTCATGTGCTGGCCACATCAGATTTTTTAATTGTCAATTTCTTGCCGTTTTTGTATTCGTTTGAGTACTTCTTCTTTACTCACATTTTCCGTCCATGATATTTTAAGCATCCTGCAGTAAGTCCACATTTCAGATGCCTCGATCTTCTTTGTTATTGCCTTCTTTATAGTCCTCATCACCTTAACAAATGGTGAAACATTCACTGTTTGTTAAGTCCGTTTGCTACTTCGCCCTCTCTAGCATCTGCTACCAAGATATGGAAGTGGGAAATGAGGCTTACTAGGTATGATGAGGAGTGAGGTAGTTAAGCTTGATCTATCTGGGTCTATGCTACACGTTTATTAAAAATTACCAAAAGAAATCCCAAACTGAAACCCATACTAGGAAAACGCTTTTGTGTAGAAGTAGAGGTTGTAAGGTGGAATGAGGTTTACAAGGTGCTTTATGAAAAATGCAAAGTATACACGATGTGGAAAATTTACACTTAAGCTTAGATTAATGACCTTCTGAACAAATCTTTCAATAGTTTCAAACAAGGTGATAACAGCGTGAGAACTATTGTTAGTACAAGGATTTTTTCTTCTACGCCTTTTCCCAATTTTTTATGGGGTCGGCTGTTGAATGATGATTTGGGTGATGATGAGGTTGGTTTTGGCGGTGAATTGGCGACTTTTACGGCCGGATACCCTTCCTGCCGCCAACCCAGTACGGGAAAGTCGGACAAACACACGCAACCATTTGATCAGAAAAATCTCGATCAGCCGGGATTCGAACCCGGGGCCTTGGGATTCGAGCTAACCACTCGGCCACCAAGTTTATGGGACAAAAATTTTCGGGACAGGTACTAGAACCTGGATCTTCCTCTTGCGAAATATGGACAGAGACTATGGACTAAATATGGATGAACGTGGACGTAAACTATGGACAGCGTGGCCAGATGTAGCGGTATCTTACGATAGTTTGAAGGCATCTAGCTTTGCAGCGTAAATAAGAATTACTAGGCAGGATGAGGATTGAGGTAGTTTATCCTTGCTATTCTCAACGAGTCAGGATATTAACTGCGGTACAAGTCCACGTGTTGAAATGTAGCCCAATTATCATATGAATAGACCTTTTCACAGCACAAGGAGCAACTGAAATGAACCAGCATCATTCATAATTCATATCCACTTCCCATATAAACTGAAAGTAAATATTCAGCCATTAAGAAAAATTATTCCCGTCTTCTCCCAATTCTTCCCAACGTCCACGACCCCTTCTTCGGGTTATACGTTCTACTTTCTCTTCCTAGACTGTGGGTCATCTTGATAGCCTAAGGTCAGGCAGGCGCTCAATGCCGTGCTTCTTTAATCCCTGCCTTTCTCTCCTTCGCTATTCTCCTCCAGCTCTTTGTGCATCATGGAATTTTCTCCCTCCTTACCTCCGCTCGCAGGGGAACATACTCAGCCAGTTTCCGCGGAGAATCCCAGTCAAAATTATTCATGAAAGTCATTTTTCTCAAAGGAATAAAGACACCTATCCTCGAGTAAATCAAGGGTTTTTTCGAGAGGAATTTCAACGTCGGTGTTGAAAGGAGCGGAACGAGATGTACGAGCACGCGACTATCGAATAATTAACAGCTGCTCGTGACGCGTCTGCTAGAGAAGTTCACGGGAAGAGTTGTCATTCGAAAAAAATGCCGCTGCTTTCTTTCATCGCGCTCGTCGACAGCATGGGTTTCTTCCATTGCGACTATTACTATGCATGCATCAGTCTGTCTAGGTACTCGTGAGATGCATACGCGACGACGTGATTCTCACTCTCAGCGAACGCGATTTTCGAAGCCAGACGTCAAAGAGATTTCGCGAGATTATAACGAGAACAGAGGGCTTTTATTGGTCTCTTTTTCGAAATGTACATGATGCGCAAATCAGGCGCCGTTTTTAGGCGTTCCCTGATTTTACGCCCCCTTCCATACGCCATATAGCGGCTCATTGGGGAATTAATATAAATGTTACTAATCATAGCGATAACAGTTAACTTTTATTATTCTTTTCCACTAGGTAGCATAATCTGAGCAAATCAGCCTTCTAAGGAGTTGGGTGTTTTGCACCCACTGCCAATAGCCATATGGCAGTTCGTGGGGTTATATGTAAATGTAACTGTAAATGTTTGCGTGTCACGGTTCTTCTTTGTTTGTATATACTTCGTTCAAAAATGTCCTAACTTATTTTTTCCCGGGAAAACGCCGAGCAGGAGAAATGTAAAATTCAGATGGTAGATAGGTAGGTAAGTGGTAGGCAGCTTTAAGCAAAATATGAGGCACTATCTACCACCAGAATTTTAAATTTCTCCTGCTCGGCGTTTTAGCGGGAAAAAATAAGTTTAGGACATTTTTTAACGTAGTTGGTACTCAGGGAATGTGATGGATTTGTAATCCTTGAAATAAAGGAGATTAGAAACTACGCTCTAGAGCCTCACAAATTATTTAATGCCGAGGAGTTATTTAATATCTTTTTTCTCCTCCGTGTGCCTTCGAGTCTGACTTGATTCAGGTCTTTATTTCGTTGCTATGCCCCTCGTGTAAGCACCACTCGATTATCCTTCATCCACTGCTTACCTCATCTGTACAATAGAGTATTTATAAATATCTTTTTTCTTCTTCAGATACCCATACATAATATGAGTCGACCTCGACTTATATAATTCAGCTGTAAAATTGGTTAATATAGTTTCCATACACTTTTCTTATTATTTTTTATATTTATTTTTAATTATATTTTGCATATACATGTTGATCTTTTGGTTATACATTTTTAATGTTCGTCCATCTATTATGAAGGCCTTGTGCTGATTATAAATGTATGTTAAAATAAGTAATTTAAGACGTAGCTGTAATATACCTCTCATCTACCTATCTTCGACTCAAATATTTGGTTATCTTTCGAAATTTTCTTGAGATGCTGACACTTTCAATTAACTTCTATCCTTTTGAGGACATGGCACTAATTCGCCCAAAATTAAATCTCAGTGTAGCGCTAATTCAGCTGTGATCATACTGTATATTCATGGTGCTCATTCAAAAATTATATATTCTAAGTTACTTGAAGTTTTGATTTTAATAACACCCTGGAATTTGATTTTATATGAACGGACAAGGCCTGGATTCAGCTCTTCGGAGTTGAAAACTTAGCTGTATGTCGAAGTCTTACCAGCGGTATTACTTTATATACCAGTGGAAGTACTTATCAGGAGTATAGACAGGCATCCAGGTAATCGATTGCCTTAATAGGCAAATATAATATACAGATTATGTAGAAAAATATTTGTAATACTTCTACATAATCATGTTTTTGGAGTCCTAGATAGCATCTTGGGAGTATAATCACGAAATCAGAACATCTTGACACCCTACCTATTACCAATTCAAGAATAAGTGAACATATTCTTTAATGTCTTTAAGAATACGTCACTTTTAGATAGACTTCCCTGATGTCCTCAAAACACCAATTCCAATTTTGGTAATTCCGATGTTACGAAATGGGCCCTTATTTTTTCGTGCCATCGCATTTTCCCAATTTCGCTGTCAGCGTTCCCCAATTTTGAATTTTCATGAGTCACTTCGGTTTGTCAGCGTTCTTCCTTGTTTCCCTTATCGTTGAGGGAATCCATTCATGGAAATTTGGGTTTGGTAAACAAGTGCATATATGCTGTTGGTTCCATTTTCAACTCGTCGACGACGGAGGAACATGTATGCTCTTAAAGTAGACCAATGATTAATCATGCAAACCTTACTGCATATCGGACAAGTAAAATTGGAATTATGAGATACCGGGAAATAAACTGGCGGGACGGAGTATTCATTCTGAAGAATATATGTTGTATAGCATGTCAGGATGTCTCACCATATACGATAAATTTTACGAAAATTTGATTTATGTTATTAAAGATTCCTCGATCTCGAATCTGAAGCTATATTGGATGATAATAATGACGTTCTCTTCTAATTTACTACGACCATACTTTCTAATTAAACTTTAATAAATCAAATACGTTTTCAAACGAAACGACAATGAAATTAAGAAATGTTCCCTACGTAAGTTACTGGTATCAAATAAAAATGCATCAATAAATAAGTCTGTCTTCAGTTCATAACATTTTTTAAGTCCATTTTTCCTTGGGATTTTCCCTGGGTGTACGCCCTCATGTGCAAAGAAACCTTAGCCCTTTTCCTTATCAATTAATACATTTACGCACGACAAGCTTTACATTAAATGAATGATTGGTGCTTCTTATTTTAATGATAATGACAATAATACTGTCTTTATTTATTGGGTCATGGGTATTATTTTAGTCTGGGATGACCATTCTTACAATAAACTCAATAGTTTCATGCTTCATTTCCGTGATAAATTAATATACTTTTACTTGTATGGACTTGACTTGATTTAAAATTTAATGATGTATTTTTACTTGCAAAAATAAATTCATTTTATCATAAACATTTCAACTTGCACTTACTAGAATTTAAATTTGCGGGACCTCGGCCTGACAAGACTAGCAGGTTAACCACTACACTACCGAGGCCGGAAAATTTTAGGATCGTAGCATTAACATTAGAGTATTGGTGTCAGCTTTATGTATGGTTAGTGTGTTAACGTTTTTATGAAAGAGAATACATAATATAGCGCACATTTCCTGAGTCAAGATGTTTACTTTTCCCAAGAAAACGTCTCTGTATAGGTATGCCCCATGGTATTATTGCAAGATGTAAGACGCGTTTACGCTTCTTAGCCTTTACCACTCTGATTGGTGTAGATTACTCCTGTATTTATCAGTTGATGATAGTTGAATGGACTCGAGTATAGTACAATCGATCCTCTTCTTTGATAGAATTTACTCTCGGAAATATGAGGAAGTAGATATAGCAGAGATCGATACGAGCCAGACGAAACAATACATTTAGATCCTTTTCCGATAAGTGTACCTAGCGTCGGACCGAAATAAAAGTAATTCAATCCGGAAGGCTTTTACTTGAAAGACTGCGAGTCCTCACGCGAGAAGGCTCTTCATAAATGCATTGATTGTCTTGTCGGACATTCATCGATTCATCCGAGTTGCCATGACAGCGCCGGCCATAACAAAGTAGCTCCCGAATTCACCTTTTCGGACGAGAAAAACGCTAATTCACGGTGCGGGGAATGGCTATTTCTTACTGCGTGTTTCTCCCTTTCCGATTGGCTCAAAGAATAACATTACCTTGTATATACCCTGTGAAAATCAGCATACAAATTTTTAGAGTACATAATGTCTTCGAGAATATCAGTGGGGTAGGCCTAAATAAAATTGAGATATGAATTCAAAAGAAAATTTTAAAGAAGAATTCTTTTGATACAATTAATTCAGTAATATAATTATAAATTGCATCATTAATTGATAAAGGTTGAAACTGTTACAATTTTAGATTATTTAATTACGATAAAAAGTGATTTATCAGTAATATTGGAACTACACATTCGCGCTCGTGCTTCGCCTCGTCACTCGTCGACATTCGCGAGTGGCATTCGAACGTTCGCGGACGCGTATGACCGTTTTCACATTAGCCGTTTATTTTATTATTTTGATTTATATGTTACAGATTGACGAATGTCCTAGTGGTATTATTATTGAATGTCTTTATTCATTAACAACTTTCCTTATAATACACGTACACAATACTAATTACAATTGGCTACTCCACGTTATTGGCTATTACAGAAAATATATCGACTAGCTTCTGCAATACAAATCATAAATACCTTTATCTCAAAACTACATAAATCCAATTTTATTCTACAGTTGTCACCTAGCTACAATAGTGCAGTATTACAATACTCGTATAGTAATTTTTCTTACTAATGTTACATTTTTATCCAATCGCAAAGTTCAATAGTTCGAGGCCAAAACCGTGGCTACGAGCCTATTCGAAGATCTTGCTCTATATCATTCAATGCATTCAATAACGGAAGAGAAAAAAACTCTTATTTTTCACACTTTTTGTCGCGACCGGTTTCGCTAACGGAGTAGCATCTTCATAACATTTTCTCTTAGGAATTACTAAAGCATAACTTACAATTACTGACGATTAGATGGATTTATAATTTGGTCCCAATGTTACGTGCCGTGATAATTAATCGGTCTAGCAACTTAGATACAGAAAACCATTATTGACACCAAAATACATTTATCACTATTGATAACAAAATTTACCATTTTCGCCCAAATAAGCTAAATTCTGCTGCAATGTGATGCAATACAATCATCGCAAAACCAGTTGTTTTGGACCAAATTCCCCTTTTCGGCAGCGCAACTATTCCCATCATTCTGTCAGATAAAGTTGGGAATGCTTTCCACATGTTAAGGATTCAGCGGCAAACATTCCGGATTAATATTTCCGCAAATAATCCATTGTGATAATATCCGAAGATCAACTCAGTGCTTTTCCAGAAGAGATTGTTGTGAGAACCTTTACGAGTTTGGAGAGGTCCCAAGCGCTGCTAAAAGACGTCTTTATATTTCATAGAAAATGTTCGAAGAAAACAGTCCAAAAACTTTCCTTTACATTTTTAATGATGGTTTTGCTAGAAGTTTATGTTCATTAGGAAACATTAATATAGAATAGTTATCTGATGGGTTACAGTGGAATTCCTCAGTAATTAAGAATCGATTTATTTTATTGTTAGACAGTTTTTTTTGTTTCGAATTCGTGATAATTTTGTTGCAATGCGATAGCATGCCAAAATATATTCCCTTTATTTAAGAAATGTCCCCTTGACGACCCACGGTATTTTTGAAGCTTTTCTGTACGAAACATTATAGGAATTATGGTGTACGGTGATTAAGGTTTTTCTAAAAGTTTAAAATAAGTTTTATTTTTTATATAAAAGTCTATATTTACAATAAAATGAAAGGAAGATTGAAGTGTACTTTATCTTCAGATTTATTTACTCTTTTCTTTGCTTTTGTATTTGACGATGGAGATTTTTCGTTGAAACCGGTAGTGTACAAATAAACAGGTGAACAAATACACAACTGTCTTCCTTTTATTTCCTATGGAGTTCCACAAAACTACACCTTCCTCAGTGGAATTTAGTGGATATTTAGATGAAAATTGCTATGATTCTCATTCAATCCTGAATATAATTACCTCGTAATTATTGACGGCTCGCATTGCTGAGTTTTCTATTACAGAGCTTTACATAGAATTTCAAAATAGATAGAGATTGCAGATACCTTGATTTATAGCTTCAGAATTTTTAAATTTGCCAGAAGTTGAGCGTGAACAACTACGATATAGATGCAGAATCCTATATAGATGGAGTATCGTGAACAGCTACCGGAAAACCCCAATTCCATCCTCACTCAGCTTATCTCTGGGAAGCCGTTGTCACTCGGTGGATGAAGGATAGGTTTCAGAAGAGATAACTCTCGTGTAAGCAAGGATTTTAGCTATTATCATACATCATCTTCGCAATCTCTGCTTATCAAACGGGCTACTTGACCTTTCATTTTTCCCTCCTAATAAGAGAATCCTGTGGTTCGACCGATACTTCTACGCTAATTAAAGTGCGCCGGAAAAATTGCAAACTTCCTCTGCGCTTGGCAATCACGCGATTTTGGAGAGTGGTCTTTCGCTCCGAAATTAGCGAAAAAAATAAATGTAAAGATCTTTTATCCCTTGATATTCCTTCGCTGTTGATTTTAACAGGCTTCATTTCCTTCCTTCTTATCCAGAGTCTCGAAATTCGAAGGGTTAATTTAAATACATACATACAAACGTTTTAATTGGGCGAAATTGGAAATAGGAGATTTCATATTTCACTTCGAGATTGATTAATACCGAAAACAGATAATGGATGTAGCTTTTCAACAAGATTATATACTATGATATAATGATGTCGTGATATATTAAAGAATACTACCACTGTATAGAAGCATAGAATATAGTTTACAGCATACATATAAAGTCACAGCTAGGATATAGAAATATATCTGAGATAAACGTTAATGGCAACTTCCTTAACTGTTAACTACGATCCCGTTCATTTAATGAAATGTTGGTACCTATGTTAAATAATGTTATAAACATTTTCGCTTATATATTATCGAATAACAATAAACTACAAATGTTTGTGTAAGACCATCAATACTTTGGTTAGTTTGTAGTTAAAAGCAGCTCGAAAATATAGAAACGTATTTTCATTAATTATAGAAATATTCCTTCCTTTGCGTTAACTATAAATCGAGATAACGAAAGTAGTGTTTTTCATTCGATATATTCCTTAAATTAATTTTAGATTCACATTTGATATTTTACTTTTCTTGCTGCATTTCGCTTGCTACAAGAACGGATTTTCCTTTCCTGATTCATTTCCAGATATTCAAGAAAATTTTATGTAAGGTGACACTCAGGATTAACTATAAAAGTTTTGAAATTTTTCACTCCACTTTACGAAACACCACCCTACAAACATCTACTATCCTCTCCTAGAATGAAGCAAGGACCGTTTCACGGCTGAATATACGAACTCATTCACATAGTCTAACCAGCTCCGTGTTTAAAATTGATGAGACTGGCGGCATGTGTTAGTTGGGAGACCTTTCCTCTAGCCACGAAATACAACATCTGCGATTTCACGGAAAGAATAAAGTTGTTTACAATAAGATAGGGGGACGGAAAGATTTAAGGACTATTAATATAATTCCGTTCCCAGACGCCCAACAGGTCCTTTCTAAAAATATTTCTAATCCTCCGTCTCTCCCCTCATACTAAAGGGTGGGCCATTCAAAAGTTTATTTTAAATAATTTCTATTTATTATATTTAGTTCTAATTTATTGATTTATAAATAAATTTGTAATATAAATAAGAATACAAAATATAAATATTATAAATAAAATATAAAAATATTATATTTACTAATAATTTAATGAATAAATTTATAATATAAATAATAAAATATTATATAATTATTATAAATAAAATATAAACATATTATATTTGATAATAATTTAATGATTTTTCTTAATTTTTAAATTCAAATTTGAAAAGAAACTGGCGGATTGCCAACCCTTTAATTCCTCCCCGGTTATCGACTCATTTGATACTCATTTCAACCCTCCATTCAAGACCTATCTTTTTGTGGCACTAATCGGACGGTGAAATACCGGAAGTGATGTCACGAACCAGCATTAATAAAAGAGGAATCAACTCCTCTCTGCAACTCCTCGCTTCGGAAAAAGGGTTGGGATCGATTTTTTCTCGTATCCCTCCCACGCCAAGGAATAAAGGGTACAAAAACCGTCGGCCCTTAATGCCGATGCGGAGCTGAAGAGGTCAACGTACTCCCTGTTTCACTGTCCGCCGCGCTCATTTTCTCTAAAGTTGCTAACGTATTCAGGGTACACCTTTATTGTAACATCTTAAATTATCTATTTACTTAATTCTAAATTGACGTATAGATGTCAGCACACATGAAGAGTGATATTTAAAGAAAAACCCCATCCCCAACCCAACTCACCTACGATTCCTTATCATATATATTTGATTGTTTATATAAAATACAAAGATTGTATGGTTGGGTTGGATTGAGCAATTTTTATTATATACTACATAGAACATGTGCGTCAATTTTGAACTAATAATGTTGTGTTTCAAAATGAAAGATTCGTTGACAGCTTAAGATATTTAGAACCGTTTGCTAATTTAAATTATTACCTCATTGGTGGACCTTTGCCGCATAAAAACCATATTATGTTATATAGAATATGCTAAAATTTTGGCTGGATTAAAATTTGTTAGTTTGAAATAAATAAATATTTAAAAAGATAACTTACGCGCTAATATACACGATTACGATTTAAATTTTTTATCCACTCCATCTTTATCAGCTATTTTTTATTAATAACACAGAATGGATTTACGATGGTTTAACTTAGTTCGGTTTGGGTTAGCCCTTTCCATTAAACATTTCAGATCACATGCATCTTTGTGTCAATTTTAGAACTAATAAACTTAAGGTGTTCAGGCCAAACTTTGTGGAACGCCAATTAAATGAATAACAATGAAACTGTTGTATTTTCTACGTAAATTTATAGAAGCAATCAGTTTCGATCTTAAAATAATCTTCAGGAATTTAATTGTAAGGAATAATTATTTTACGCGCCAAAATTCAGGATTGTTACTTTAACATGTTATTTCTCCGGTTTTCCTCGCGGTTCTCGTGCCTCTTGACTTTTAAATATACCTTTCCACCTGAGAAAGTGCGGAGGATTACGGAGTGATTTTTTGTCAAGGGTTTTGTGCTCCTTTGTCAAGAGGGTTTCATTAGTAGAGTCTGCGCTCGTTGTCAGAGCGGCGGTGTCACGTAAACTTGTCTCAGTTGTTTTTTCCATAAGCTTCAGTGTTCGGCTTGGTTTCTTTTCTTCCACGTTCTCTCTTCTTTACCCGAGTCACGTTGACTTTATCACCCAAGAGATGGGCAGCTTTCGGTTGAATTGATCTCCGGCAATGAAAAATGGACTACTTTGCCTCGCGGATTATTAATGATATGGAGAACTTCCCTGTTTATTGTGTTCCGCCGCGGCGACAATGTTGCAATGACGACGGGGCCGTCGAGTCTACATTCAAGGAAGCTTTTTACATTCTTTTTCTCTTCTCTTCAAAGTCTACATTTCCATTGAGATTTGTATTGTGTTACCTGATGGTAGTGAAGATTCGTATACTTGAAAATGCTGCAAATTATACTGTACGTTCATTAAGTTCCGGAAGTTATTTTTTCCCGCAAAAACGCCGAGTAGGAGAAATGTAAAATTCTGTTTATAGATAGCGCCACTTATTGTAGATAAAGCTACGTACTACCTACCTACCTATCTACTATTTACATTTCTCCTGTTCGGCGTTTTCGCGGGAAAAATAAGTTTGGGAACATTTTGAGCGTACTAGTATATTGATGTGTTTTTGTAGAATTTCATCTTCCAAGAGCGGAATGAAAGAAAGAAATATTTTTTTTGCTCCGGAAAGATATTGGCGTGTTAAACCATTTTCTTTTACGCGTCTAAAGCAAATAAAAATGGCAATAAAGAAATCGATTCCCGTGGAATTCTATTTCTTCTCTTCTTTGAAAACCATTCTCTTAATACCTTACGAAAACTTGCGTGAGATGCAAACTCTGAAAAGCCATTTCGATATAACTCAGACTTCAGTGAAAACTCCTTCTAAAGTTCGTCCACCTCACGAACTTCTGTGCTCTGTTTCCTTGCGTGGCGTCAAGAAAGCAAATTAAGTTGAATGTATTTTGAGTTTTACAAATGATATTCTCAAATACATTATCCATGCCTTAATATAGTAGTAAAACAAAAATCACTGACCTAATTTTAGTTGTATGCAGCCATATCAACTTCTAGGAACATCTAAATGGTCGCTTTAGAAATTAAATTATAAACCCAGTTCTGAAAATTATTTTTATTCTCATACTACCAATTCACAGGTTAAAATTCCATTTTTAAACTTAAAAGTTAGAGGAGAAATTACATTTCTCTCCTAAGCCTCGGATAGACTACATTTTTTTCTCTCCAGAGAATCCTCCTTCATCCTCTGTAAACTTCTTTATCCTATGATATCAATATCCCTAGACATCTTTCCAGCAGGGATTATGAAAGAATATATCATCCTAAAAGACTTGGTTCATTTGACTGCCATGAGTGTTAAATTTTCTTTTGAAAGTATAGTTGACGTTAATTCCCCAAGAGAATTTCATAAAAAAATTCACTGCCGACAATTCAAGAGAAAGCAGTGGAAAGTATTTGTAAAAGTAACCATAATGTTTTGAATTCATCTCACAAGAGATATTCACTCACAGAAGAGACCGTCAGAGAGATCGTTATCCTTAATGTTATGCAACCCAACGTACAGACTTACGAATGTTCCGTACCGAAGGTTGAGGAAATCTTCAGCTGTTGCATGAGATAATATACGTACTTGATTGGTAATTATGAGCAAATCTGTAATATTTGTAGGCTGTCTTGTAAAATCTAGAAATGTTGGATTTGGGCCTAAGTATTCATTATCCCCAATTTTACGTGTGATAAGTATACGCAGTAAAGGATTCTGACAAAGATTTAAATGAGCAGATTCTGTTGATAGGATTCCTTTTACTAAGACTAATACTGTGTCTTAATCGTTTCTTGCATTTTATTTATTACTTTTGTAGCCTTCGTGGCTTTTTGTTTAGGGCCGAATGTCGTCAGATATAATTTCTGGGTCGTAGGGTCTTATTCAGGTGACATCTATTGTCGCAGTCACGAAAGACGCATATCAACCCCTTCTCTGTCGCAGCTTTGGCCGTCATTTGCCTCCTAATCAGAAGAGATATGTCGGAACGGAGATTCTCTCTTCGTAATAATAAGATTTGCTTGAGGATAGATCTATACACCATTATGGGATCCTCTGTTTTGGCCGACACTCATTTGACAGACAACCAATTGAAGGTGTCTCATCTGACCGAAAAGTCCTCCGTGATATTTATTTTAAAATTATTTATCAGTTAAGTTTAAATATTGGTGATTGAGAAACAGTTAACTCCTCTTTAGCTGTATTTATGTAAATTTTAAAATTTTAATTCGTATTTAAACTTGCATTTAATTTGACTTATTTATTTATTTATATAAATAAACAAAAATCGAGGAGAAATTGTATCTCAGTTTAAATATGAATTATGTTTTGTAAAATTTACTCTTTAATAATTTTAATAAGTTCCTCATATCAATTATAGAAGATCTCATCTGAAAAATATTCACTAAGTAGTCGGGGTTACAAACCCTGCGGGTACGAATTTAAAGAAAACTTCATCTAACAAAAGGTTGGATACTGTATCTTGACGAATGTATTATTCTTCTTTTGTCATTTGGTATAGTACAGAGAAAAATTTACCTTCTATTTAATTTGTCACAGTCTTGATCATAGCTGTGACGAAAAGTAAGGTATTGAAGTAAGAGTGAATAATTGCACCGACTAGGATTTCTCTTTTTGGTACACCAGGAAAGGTGTTACTGGAACAGTCATTGTGCTTCACTTGCATGGACATGTTCCGCTGCGTTGCATTCTTATCTTTTGAGTTAAGCAAGGGCAAACTACCTCACTCCTCATCTTGTATAGGAAGCCTCATTCCCCTTTACCTTTATTGGTGGCTAATTTTAGAGGTAGTGAGGTTTCAACCGACCTTCAGGCTGAACACTTTACCGACAGACAATTAGGCAATCGGATCTTCCCCAGATAAGCTACCCACGTCACAGATTGGTACATCTTTTAGTGATCAAACGTTTCCCACTTACTGTATTGCCCTTAAAGATTACCCCTAAGATACGGCGGCCAAACAGGCTTCCAACAGACCCCTCACAACCGCACAGATCGCGTGCTCTGGAGTAGTTTATTATTTCGTGAATTCTGCGTTCCGAAAGAGGTTGAAAAAAGAAAGCTTGACCCAGTCCGGGATCAGGAAGGGAGCGATTTACATATCTGATGGAAGAGGCTTACAAGGGAACGTAAAGGAGCCGCCGAAGACCGCTAGAGAAAAAGGCCGTTATTCCAAGTGCTGATCAGTCCATAGAGGAAGGTTCTGAGGGTAATGAACGGCGGGCGTAGTTTGTGTTTTGTTCGCTAAGTTGAACGGTTTTGAAGTAGGTCGAGGCGGTGGTTGAATTATGCTCGAGTCACGCCGTTATTACTTAGCCGATAGGTGAAGTGGCTTTCGTGCAAAGGTGCAGATATTGTTTGCGGGGGATGCACTCCAATCTGAGACGGTTTGCGTCTATGGTGGGCTATTCTGGGAGCAATTACGCCTGTCGTTAGAATCTTCCAGTCGAGGTGCGTTGAAATAGGTAACTAGAACGCTGGGGGTCATTGGTTTTCCTAGTGATCGCGCTGATTGGGAATAGTCATTATTTATCCTTCGTGTGGTTTTTCAAGTTTCTCTATCTGTCCGCGTTATTGATTTAATTGTTACAGATTGACTGATAGTTAATCCTTAATACAGGTAATATAATAACTAATGATGGGCAGAATAATAACGATAATACATCACGTTAACACATTTACGCATAATATATGCTGATACAATACTAATTACATCAATGCTTTTTACATTTCGGCTTTCACAGAAAATATATAATATATTGCAAAGCATTTATAACCTAGATACTACATTTCATTAATACAATAGAAATTTTTCCAAACTATTCAATAAAATTTTCTCCGAGAATTTTTCGCTAAAATCCACTTTTTCGGCCTCTACTTTCTAGTAGCTCTTCATGATGAAAGAGGAATAAGAAACTTATTGAATCCTGAGGCAACGTGAATAAGTTGAAAATAGTGTGAGAAATGTGTAGTATAAAAGTATTTTTTATTCCTCTTCAACCATAACTATACATTATTAACAAACACCTGTTACCAGCTACAGCAGTTCTCTATTTCAATGAAGTAATTTCGCTTACAGGTGGCACATTTTTACGTTCAAGCATATTTACTCCATACAAATTTACATCCAATTCCTCAAAGCCAAGGCATCCTATGAAGATAACACGTTATTTTATTATAGTTTCAATTAGTAAATCATCAGTTGCTCAAAAAGTTGCTTTCGCCAAGAACTGGGAGCTCCAAAATTTTAAAGATCTGCATTATTTGGAAGGGGAGTGTACCTTTAACCGGAAAAAATTCCAAGTTTTTTTTAAAAGGTCTCTTATTGATTATTTAGGTATTATGTTTACATCTCCATCACCTTCCAACCATAAAACTTATTTGCATCATATTTGTTCATAAAATACAGGAAGTAAATTAGTTATTGATATTATTTCTTGGACGAATGGCATAGTTAACTTGGTGTAGTGTTAAGTTATGGCAAATGTTTATGCTACACTATTAATATCTACCATTATATGACGTGTTTTATTTAGTAGGGCATATAATCTCACCTTTCGATGTACTTAACGCAATTTTACATTATGTCTGCATGTTTTAGATAGCAACAAATTTGTGAAATTATGATTGGCTCATTCCTCGTTAATATTTTATTTGATTAAAAATAACCAGAAATTATTTTAAAGTTTAATTATGATAGGATAACGAGGATAAGTTATTGGGTTTTGAACGTTTGGAACAAACTTTGATAATTTTTGTAATAGGTACCTCTTGGTATGTCTTCAATAGAAAAATTTCAATGAAGTTGAATTAGTTTAGAAGAATCATGTACGAAAAATCGTGAAATTCATGTATGTAATTCCTGATAAGGCAAACCGTTTGTTCTGTTTTCTATGAGGAATTTCTAAAGGATTATCTGCTATTATTCATAATTAAAATTTAGTTGCTTTCCTTAAACTGTAATAATTCCAATACTATCCTAAAATCGTGTTTAATTACGTCATGAGTAAGTAGTCGTATTCATTATTAAGAGTTGAGAAAATAAATTTAACTTCTAATCAAATTTATATAATTGTTTCTTATTGCGCAATATGATTCCTTAAAAAACAATAATTTTCAAAATAATCGTTTCTTCAACTTCATGGAGTCCATTTACTTTGTTTTGGTAAATCAATAAATTTTTAAGATACAGAAATATATGGTCTTTTCCTAGATTGGGTACATGGAAATTGGCTGGAGTGTCCACATCTAAAGTTCAAGGGTGAAAATGGTCATCTATCGTAAAATTGCCGGTCGGAGACGACGTAAATTATAAGCCTGGGAACACCTCGCAAAGAAGAAAAATAGTTATGGCTTTGCAGTATACGTCAAATGCAGTAAAAAGAATATGGCGTTCTTCCTGTGAATGCATTTAATCATCGCATAAAGCCTGCCGAAAATAACGGAAAATAAAGAACGAATGATCGCTTAGGAAAATGAGAAAGGCGAAGGGAATAGTTTTTCTTTTATTCTTGCATAATCCAATCAGAAGGTTTATCTTTATCGCCTCCATCGGCTAATCCTAAAAGTTCCTGTTCATATGACAGCTGACGGTTTTTGTGATATTTATTATTTCCTCCTAGTGTATTATTAACATTTTTTCTGTTTTTTATTTGATTTTATTATAGTTTTGTATTTCTGTTTGAATGTTTTAACTTATTTTTTTTGGATATTTATAATTTTCTTATAGTGTTACTGCTACTACTGCAATTTTATTTTTTTTTTATTTTTTAAATTATTTTTGTAGTTTAGTTATAGTACTGAATTTGTAAATTCCAAGATGTACACAGCTTTCTTTTACGTCTTTTAGCCTGTCTTTACAGTAGGTTCGTGCAGGTTTTTCACATCCCCCCTTCTTTGCGGGTGTTTTCCTGCAGTGGATTTTTTTTCCTAAGATATCACCTTAGGTTTTATTTACATCTACTCCTTCTAAAGTTTTCTCTCTATCTCTATTCAATTACGCACAGCTTATTTTTATAATATCATTGACGAAAGGTTAGATGGAAGAAGAGACTTTTCAGTCTCAATCTCGCCTTAATAAAGACCTCATACCAAAAGGTTCCTATAATTCTGAAAGAATTTTACGTTGAATTATTTACCGTCTTGAACTGCCGTTCAATGAGTGCTCGTACGATTATCAAAGGAATTATTTTATGTAATTTTTTTAACTACTTCGGAATCTCGGGTGTGAATACGATTTTTACGTAAATATCTGAGCAAAAGTGGCATTGAGTAAGCCATACTTCAAAATGCCCATTTTCTCTTATTTTTCATATGTCGCCATCGAGGACATTTTTCAATAGCCCGCGGTGAAAGAAGAATAAAAACAGCAGTCCCTTTTATCTTTCGAATTATTTCGCGGAAGAATTTTTCCAAAGTTGAAAATCATTTTGACGTTACGTTAATTTAACTACCAAATATCTTTTGGAATATTTCTGTAGGTAAGGTTTCTGAATTGCATGATTTATTCGGTGAGCGGTATTTAAAAAAATATACATAACTACAGCAGCGGATACAATAGTAGAATGAATATAAGATGTTAGAATGGAATAAAATAAAAAGAAAGCCATAAAAGATAGGTCTATCAGAATGAATCAAAACACGCGGCGTTAAAGATTTGATTAGGAATGAAGCATTAGACTGAGAGTTATATTTTTGCGTCTTCTTCATTTTCCCACAATTAATTTGAAGGGTTTAAATATCCTCTCGAGAAGATGCTTCCAGTCTCTTCCTGTTCTCAAGATAAATTAATGTTTTCCCACTTTTTTTTAACTTAATGCAAACCTTGAAAGAGTGGTCATTTTTCGTTAAATGTAGGCTGAGAGAATGTCTCCTTAAATTTGCGAATATTCTGTAAATTTGTAACAGTATGTTGTCCTTACGCTGCCTTTTCCAAAAATTACATCCCAGCTTTTGTATGCGTGCCATGACGCTAATCTTTTTATACATCATCCCACGACAAATCTTACTGTCTCCCACCAGTTCATTTCCAATCAAAAAAGGTATTTCATCAATCTCGGAAGAATTACTCTTACGGGAAGCATGGAAATCCTTTCTCTATATTCTTCAAACCTAACTATCGATGAAAATGTTGTTTTCTTTGATTAAATGTACGCTTTGGCTATTTCTTCACTATTGGATTTCTTGCTGAATATCTTACACTAAATTGTTCTCTCACCCTACTTAAAGGAATTCAGATTTTACAAAGCTCGGCGTCGTTCGACCGCATGCGACTCCTCCAGGCAGATGTCCAAAGTGACTCAGACTGTCAACGTCATATCTCTGACTAGAATAATTTGGGTGGCCCTATAACGAAGGAGGGGGCTTATCTATTCAAGGAATTAGGGACCCTTTTGTGTGCCTCTTCCTGCGACATCATCTGTCCCTTCAGTTGCATCCTCAGCATCCCTGCTCCATTCCTGTTGCTCTACCTTATCCGGCTATCGTAGAAGCGTACGACTGCGAAATGTTAATATGTCTGCAGCGGTCATCGAGATGACTTACCCTTAGAATTGCTGGCACGTGGGTCACCATGTGAATAAATCGCTCATCGCTAAATGAGGAGCAGGCAGGAATGCATTCCTCGCTCGATTAATTTTGAAATCTCTTGCTAAGCTGTGTGCGACTGTAAAAAGTCATGCGAGGTCGTGTGTCGCTCGAAAGGAATGTGCATAAAAATTCTCGGGAGTTATGTTTAGAATTTGCAATGATGTTACAAGGGATTTGTGCAACATAACAACGCTTGCACGGTATTTCTATCTTGATTGCGAGTCGTACGAAAGATTACTGCCTCTACTCGGATGTTCATGTCACTAAATATGCAATTCGTTTTCAAAGACCATGGATATGTTTTGAGTATACGGTAAACAATCTTCAAATATTAACTTGAATGCATGATTTTAAATTACTATTTAAATTCGGGATATATTTTTCAAGATTTGAGCTCCGAAAAGTACCAGCAGCTGCATCAATAGCTTTTTACGATTGATGAGCTACTCTTTCCGTAATATAAAAATTTGATCGACACGAATTAGATGCTTGCCCTCTACTTTTTGGTAGCCATCACCCTTCAATTCAAAGGCATTTTAAAATAATTTGTTTTCACATGATTATCGTGTCTTACAGAGAACCACACGAAATTTGTAGAATATAAAATACTGTATCAGTACCTACATGGACATGCCTACAGCGGATAATTTTTGCTAAGATTTAATAGTATGAATCGATTCCATAAATGGAAGAGACTATTAGTTTGCTTACATCTAAAATGATTATTTGTTCTTGTTATAAGGCAATTGCTCACAAATATATAATTTACAGCCACAGTAAATAATTGCCAGTCATAGCATTTATCTTTGATGTATACAGAATACTGTATTAGATGTGAGAGTAGGAAAATCGTCCATTAGGTCTTAGAAATTTTAATGATTTTGATATTTAGGTTTGAAATATCTTGAAGAACTATCGAGGGTCGATAACCATGTCTGTAGCATAAAAGGAAAGAAATAAACAGGGCTTCATCTAGCGAATCGTCAGTAAATAGTTAGTAATAATAGTGAATAATTATTATTCGGCGAATAATAAAATTGTAATTTTCAGTAGCAGTAAACATGTTGGCTACGAGATCCATACTGCAATTTCTACCATACTGTAGGATCTGTAAATCCATAGAATCTAAATAAGATTATTCAGAATCGCTAAAAAAGTTCAACATTCATATGTTGCATATCAGCGTTATCTTTACGATAGCAATACGTACGTGTCTCCAATTATTTCCCTCACTGTTCTATGAAATGCCCTTATCTCCCGTCTGAATCAAAACATTGTACAGATTCTTATTTTTCAGTCAACGCGTTTACCACGTTTGCACAAAAAATGGAGAATTATCCTTGTCTCCCGTCTGAATCAAAATACTGTTCAGATTCTCATTTTTCAGGAAACGCTATTACCACGTATGCACAAAAAGTGAAGTGGGTGCTGTCTGCACGCGATCAGAAAGGAACTTTTAGTGTTCACTCGAAGCACATGATGAGGATCAAAACAGCACGGGGGAATGACCCGTGCACGCATTTCGTGCCTCTACCTCCCCAAGTTGGACCGATTAACGGAGGCGTTTAGTTTTACCGCGTGCGTCATGGCCACAATGACTGATAAATCCAATCTCGCCCGACGACAGCCTCAAATGCATTCATATCAACTCCTACCGTTGCCTCATTACCGCGCCCCTGCCAAAACTCTTTCGCAAGAACTCCTCTGTTTGTAAATAACGCCTCTCGCGTGACACCCGCTCTTTTATGTAAGCAGATTACGAGGGATTCTTAGGAGGCATCCCTTAATCAGAAGGAGCGAAAGATAAGCTAATTTATTAAGATTTTTACGAGATACGTGGCCGTGGGGAATGGGCACGCATAGCCGCTAATGCCAGGGAGGACCTAATAATTTGCAGCGCAGGGCGAAAATGGTCAGATGTAGAAATTTTATCTCTAATATGACGAAAGGTTTTCTTATATCATGCCACTGACCGCACTGTTCTCGAAATTATAGGCTGAAAAACGGCTTCATGACGCAAGATTTTACTGAGCCGCAAAATATATACAAATCACGACAATGGTTTCATAACGTAGCTACAATGTCATTATTTCATAACGAAGCTACAAAATCACGGTCGTGACGTATTTTGCGGTTCAGTAAACGCTAGTGTTCTGAAGCTGTTTTGTGTTAGTGATTTCCACCGTAAACCGGGCCAGATTCTCCCCCTTACCTAGTTATTTTCATAGAAAAAATGAATTAAAATAGTTTAACAGAAAACTATGGAGAAGACCCGGTGTCAGGCACCACGAGCTGAAGTTTTTCCTCAGTAAAGTGAACTTTATTCGTTTGTACGTGAGTTAATGAATACCACGAAAAATAAGTAACCAGAATATTTATTTTTATAAGAGGCCTCATATAGTGTGGATTGGTTAAAAAGATGAAAAACTTTTCGATGACAATTTTTCTACAAAGCGGGGATTTTATAAGAACAGGAAGATGTACGATGAATGTTTGACAGCGACATTTTATATCAATAATAACTTCTCTAATAGAAACAGGAACCAATTACATCCATTTCAATGGTTATTACTATTTACAAAGACACACAACCATTACCTAGCCAGAAATATCCGAATAGCCGGGGTTCGAACCCGGGACCTTGGGATTATAGTGCTAGCACGCTAAAAATTCCGCCGGATCCAGGTGAATTGATCCGGGGGGAATTCGTACGCGGGGAATCGATCTCCCGACAGATTGGTAAGCGGGGAATTGATCCCCCGCGCTGATGTTGCACTGCCAACCCAACCCCCCTGTTAATTTATTTATAACATTAACCAATAATCAGGGTATGTAGATTAACATAAGACTGAATAGCAGTAGTAGAACATCAGTGCGGGAGATCAATTCCCCCCGTACGAATTCCCCCAGGACCAATTCACCGGCCACGCACTCCGCCACCGCAGCCGGTGTGATGGATATTCACGTTTAAAGAAGTCACAGAAGTACAAATATTGGAAATAATTCTCAAAAGTTAATCAATAATAATTTAAAGCCCTGGATAATAGCTTAGGATAGCGAAACAGGTTAAAAAATTCTTTTAATTGAATTGATTTAGGAATTCGTAAGTTTAGTGACTGCAGTATTTGTTTGATTTCTTGGAGGATATGATAATAATATGACATTACAATGGTTGGAGCGAAAACCACTATCAACTGGTTTGAGGTAGGTATGAGCAAAACCGGAACTGAACCTTTTTTAAATTTTTGTTGACTCAGTGGAAAAACGGGAACAAAAGATATTACAGTTCGATGCCTTGTACAAAGCGCAGCTAAGATTTTGATGAAAAGCAAAGTTGCTTTTAAAGCCTTCGCCAGAAAGCCACGGATCGATTTTTTAATTCGGCCAGCACTGGTTTTAGCCACACCATCTCTCATCTTTCCCTCGTAACACTCTCTCCGAACCCTTCTCTTCAATCTCCACGGTATTTACCCATCAATCCACTCTCCCAGCACCCATGTACAAAGGACGTAATCCTTATATGCATTTATTCCCATCTGCTCATAACATGGCAGTTAATTTTCGTGCTGCAAACACGCGAAAGTGACGAGGGTTCGCGAAACTTAAGGGAGTGTATCTTGAAGCCTCCTCCAATTCTCGATTCGGATTTCATGCGGTTGGGGTGCTCCCGTGATGCGTGTTCCCCTCGCTGTGAATTTCGGCAGTATTTTTAGGCAGGCCGCTCGATGGCCGAGGGCAACCGCCCCATTGGTAACCACTACTGGTCGTTGACTACGCAAGTGGACACTCCGTTTCGGTTAAAAGGATTAGGTGGAATGAAATTGGGGCATATCGCTCGAAAGTTAGGTCCACCTAATGGAATACATTAGTTTTTTGACTGTTTGTTCATTGCCTCTTCACTAAAGTGTCTATCTAAAATTATTTTTCGCATTTTATTAAACTCGTTTACAGTGTGGGATATCCGCAAAATGTACCTTTAAAGCGATACAAATTATGGTATTTAAGTAGAGTGGCCGTACATATCTTATTTAAAGTGCTGCTACGATTTATTTAAGCGGTGTATTTTATCACATTTTTTGGTTTAAAAATCGTTTTACGTTGAATAATAGTCTCTGATTGAAGTATTGATTTCAAGGTAGATTTTATATACTCACTCTCTTGGTAACTATCGTGATACTTCATAGATAATTATTCTTTTTATTTGATAATTATTAATAATTTAATGATAATATTTAATTTATGAATATAATCAAAAGTTCAAGATGTATGCATTCTAATTTCAGAAGCGTCTTTGTTGTTAAAACTTAAGTAGATTCAGATTACTTTTACATTAAATTTCAATATCATTATATTTTATAATTATCAAGTATATTATATAATACATTTTATTTGATAAATGAAAAGATGAGTTTGTATGTCCAGAAGGATCTATCGGACTACCTTCCAGTTTGCTCTTAATTAAAGCGTATTTAGATTTGTTTGGACCTTTCTTGTATTGATTTCCGTTAATTTCTACAAGTGATGGCATTTTGTTAGAGGATGCAAGAAAGATCAGCCAATTCTGTCATTCTAACTACGAGTTCAAAGAAGACAAACAACTGGTTTTCACAAAATTTGCATCGTTTCTAGAACACTTATGTTAACTAAATAGATATTTAATAATATACAGTGTTGTAAGTAGCAATTAAAAGTAACATACGTTTTCTTATAGTTTCATTTTCATAATAGGAAACTAAAGATAAAAAAAATCATTGCAAATAAAGATTCAAGCCAATCAGAAACATTGAGTATCGGATTAAAAGTTTTGAATATTTAATTAAAGTTCATATTTTTTAAATTGCTTCAGAAGATCAATATAATTCATGAAAAATATGAAAAATTACTAATTACTATCGCAATGAATGTTGCACGAAGTTGCGATAAAACTCTTCCTTGCTGAGCTAAGATCGATATTTAAAATTTAAAAAATTGCTTCAAATCTATACTTGATGATAAGAAAATAGGTATCCGTAAATTTCTTTATAGTAGTTTGAAGCCGAGATATTAAAAAATATAAAAATTGCAAGGTGAGAGTTCTATCGTAGTATCGGAATTGCTTTATTCTATCTTTGTTAAATATGGGCTCTTTGCGGTGGTTTCCTTTAATGTTTGTTTCTTCTTCTTTTTTATCTTAACAATATCATACCTGCTTTTATGTCACTTCTTGTAATATCGAGATTCACTAGTTTGCTATGAGAACCTTAATCCAGAATAGATTAACTAGCTTTTCCGCATTTTTCCACCAGAAAATTTTATTTTGGAAGTTTTCCAAACAGTATCAACGATTATGCTAAAAAACTTTTATCCCTCAAACAAGTTGATCCCCTCTACTAAAAATCATTAATTTCGTGCAAAATTTCACGAACGACATCCCAAATTGCCTATGAAGACATGGAGAAAAAGGAAATTTAATCGCAGAGTATGTTCCCATTTCAAAATTGAATGGTATCGACCGTTGTGGCCGGGGCTCTACTATCCTGTTCGATATTGCCTCGTGGCTTAGGAGGAATTAATTGCCTGAAAGTCATTTGCATGTTTATTAAAAGAAGATATCGATCTCTCCCGTGTCTCCCGCTGAAGTAGTCCACTTCCATTTTCACGGATGGAAAGTCGCTCTAGTACTGAAGGAATTTATCAGTAGTTTGTGACCACAGGACATGGCTACAGTTTACTTACCACTGTTTTATCTATTAAGCTATGCTTTATTCTTTAATTTAATTATTAATTTTAATATTCATTCATTATCTATTTTAATATTCACTTCTCCTTTACAATTTGTAATTAATAATCTATATTTATCATTACTTTTATTATTTATTTGATTATTTATTTTTACTATTCTTTCATTAATTATTCTTATTATACTTCTATTATTCATTTTATAGTTATTTTTACGATGCTTTTTATAATTTATATTTAGTAATAATTTTAATTTTATTGTTTATTTTTATTATTTATCCATCCATATATTGACTTAAACATGGAAGAATTTTTAGTTACTACTACTAGTTTTAGATGGGTAATGAATAGATGTAGTAGGTACACTAAGAAGTAATACTAAGCTGTATGAAGGGGATCTATAAAATTTGTTTTAGCATATGTGAAGATAGATGATAGCTGATGCACTAAAATAGAGCATGAGAAGACTGTCAATAAAGGGAGAGGAAGACCAATTTGTGTCCGGTTGAGTTTCACTTAAGTTCGTGGAGAAAAGAGATGCTTGAAAAGTATAGAATAAAAGTAGGTGTATGATCTACAAATATACCTAATTATAGACGAGTGCTATATGATACAAAATTTTTAGTTGCATCGTAATACTTAGCCATAGTATTACTTAGCCGTCCTTCTTGACAGTGTGGGTTTAGTAAGTTAAGACGAAGCCACTGGAGCTGTTTGCTATGTTTTATAAGTGGCGGTACACAGTCTTGATGCCTCTACCAATACTTGGGTTTCCGTCTGAGTGCCTTTCTATTTCACCTCGGCTTTCCGTAAAAGTTTGTGTTTCCTAGGATATCCTCTTTAAACTTCCGGATTGATCGGTCCTTTCATCTCAAAATGTCTCGCCTGCTCCTCTTCTTTTGTTCGGTGCTACGGACTCCCTGAATATCACCGTGCGGATATGTTCCATTATTAGCCGTCCACAGTGCAGCGGTTTTCGAAAATTCTTTTGGGAAGCTATCCGCGAAAAGTCTTTGTGACCGCTCTTAATTCTGGATCATTTTGGAAAGAAATGGGCTCGGTTGTTTAGCGGTGAATGACACATAAAATTATGATCGCGGCGTGAAATCAGCGTCATGTGTAAGAATACCGGGATGGTTTCGTTTTAAATTATATAGAAAGCTTTATTCCCGAGTCTGCATTTACTTTATCCTCCACCGAAAATATCTCGCCAAATTTATTTGCAAAGTCTGGATCATTGCATTTATTATCCTTGATGATGGGAATTTCTTTTTACTAATTGTACAGCATAGTAAATTTGAAATTGTTAGTGCGATGATACAATGAAAGTGATGGAAGAATTTGATCCGTATCTGAGGTCAAGTGATGAAGGAAAAATGTTGATGAAGTATATTTTAACGAAATGAAAAACTATATGGAAAAATATTATGTACATTTTCAATACGTTAACTGCCATTAGCGTATTATTTGACCTCTTTGGCAGTTCACGAGTTCACGATTTGCTCGCTATAACCCTGCATTTTCATATGAGTCATTTTAATCCCTCAATTTTGCAATCATCTGAGTTTTTATGTATACCTAGGACCGACAAAAATAATTAATTTAAATCCCCTATAAAAAGAATTTCTTAATTTGGTATGAATTCTAAACCTTACATGAAAAGGATATAAATTTCGTTCAGATTTCCCTAGCTGTGAGGTTCATATATAAAAATAGTATGACGGAACCGGGACTCGAACAAAGATCATCAACTGGCAATCGAGGGACCCGGGTTCGAATCCCGGTTTCGACAGACCTTTTTCGTGTCCGTTATACTTCTTACTTCGAAGTTCACGAAAACCATGCCTTTCTAAGTTCAATTCCAAACTGTGATTCGTAAGAATAAAAAAAGTAAAATTCGCGAGTGAAGTATCAGCGTCAGCTGCCCTAGTACAAAATTAGAGCATTTTGGAATTGATAAACTTTGGAACTTTCGCAAATTCTGACTTGCTCAAAGCGTACTTATACGTTGTAGTATAGTTGATGTTAGCACGTATGACCTATATGACATACTAAGACTAGCTTGTTTGAATTTGGTTTGGATGGATATTTATATATTTAATAATTAATAATTCACAGCCAACAACACAAGGCTGATTAAAATTGACGATCGGCAATAATAATGATTAACTAATAAAACAATAATACAAATAAAAACACAAAAGGACGAGATAGCAGGGATCAGAGTTTTATTTTTATATTTTGTTTGTTTGAATTTTTTACCTTATTTTTGATATTTATCGTATTATTTTCTCATAGTTTAGTAATGCAATTTTTCCTTTTTTATTTTATTTTGTTATTATTTTTGTAATTTCGTTATAAATCTGCTTTTGTAATTTCCATGTTATACACAGCTTTCTTTTACATCTTTTAGCTTGTACTGTCAGTAGGTTTGCGCTGGTATTTCACACCCCCCTTCTTTGTGGGTGTTTTCCTCCATTAGATCTTTTTTCCTAAGATATCACCTTATGTTTTTTTACATCCACTCTTTCTAAAGTTTTCCACTTTTTCTCTATTCACCTTCACACAACTTATGTTTAACATTATATATTTAATATCATTGACGAAAGGTAAGATTTGAGAAGAGACTTTTTAGTCTCAAACCCGCCTTAATAAAGAAATAATAGACTTTATAAAGTTTGAGAGTTGATATTAGAGTCTTGAAACCATATTTAGGATTAACTTAAAAGATAAGTAAAATGGATCAAAGTTTTATCAGAAAATATAGGAAAATTGAGGATATTCGGGCCCTCAATCATTCAACCAATATTAATTTGTCGTAGCATAGGAGTAGGGTAATTGTAAACAAAACATTTCGTTGGCCGTGATGAAAACTGCCCTCTCACGGGAAGGTCGTTCCATCGCGTGGAGGTGATGACATTATCCTTTCATTTTGTGTTCATCTTGTACATCTCATTAAGCTTGACGGGTGCTGTAAAAGCTCATTTTTCGATCTCCATCAGCCTTAACTTTATTTCGTGTTTTTCTCCCTCACTAAGTGGATTATCTCCCTGTTGCATTCATCGTAGGGGACACGCGATGTACGTTCAACTCACAGGTGTCCCATTTTAAACATTCCCATTTGCTCCCCGTTTTTCGAAAGCTAGCTACTGGTTCTATTACTTGTATCAATAGTTTCGTGTATTTTTTTAGGCGTACGTACTCGTTAACAGCCTCTGTACGTAGCAATTCTAGCTCGATGCGGGCGATCAAAGAGATGTTATTTAATCTCAAACGATACGTGCAAAATCAAATTAAGTTCTCGCCTTGCTTTCTTATTTTTCGTTTCTGTAACAATCATGTTACTTTAAATATGTATAAATGAGTGCTCTGCCTTTCGGTTGGTTAATGTGCAATGCAATTCACATTCACATTCAATGTGCAATGCACATTGTGCATCTAAATTACATTTCAAAAATCCCTGCTACAGGGCATATCCTTCACTTCCTTGTAATTTACCCCTCTCTTTAACTCATCCAACATCTCTTGTATTGTCTTTCCCTCTGATTTTTCTCTGTATTCTACATCTACATCTACATTAATACCTTACAAGCCGCCTTCGGCGTGTGGCAGGGGGTGTAAACACCAGTTGAATCTAAATTACTTCCTTATTCGGTTATTGTCACGTATTGTTCGCGGAAAGAATGAATCTCTAAAACGATTCGTCCTAGCATCTATTTCTCTTAACTTAAGGTCATTATCGGATCGACCGACGTAGCAGGGGGGTTGCATGATACCGATTGTATCTTTGGAAAATGTAGTTTCCCTGAATTTATTAAGCAATCGCAGCCTAGCTTCCAATCTCCTTTCTTTCAAGGATTCCCAACCTACGTCTGAGAGCATTTTTGTAACGCTTGCTTTTTTATCGTAGCATTTCTTAACAATACGAACCGCTTTACGCTGCACTTTCTCGAGTTCGCGATTCTACCTTCTATTACTTTAGCAACCTCACAATATTTGACCCACCCATTTCATTTGTTGGTGTTTAGCAAATTCAAAAGCTTTTAAACAATCAAAATTTATTTTTACTCTTTTAATTTTTGCATTTAAATCTTACATGTCTACCATAGTAAACGTACGCTCCCGGATAACCATTTGAGCAGTTCGATTCGGCGTTGTTGTAAGCGGTCCCTCGTTCGATTCCGTGGGGGCCTTTGTGAGAAATTACCTAAACTGTCGAAGCACTTTAAACGATACTACCACTATAATAAACGTATTCTATTTTTTCTCCTTTTGTTTCTACTACGAGAGGAGTACATTATTTTTGGCAATTTTCCTACTCAGCATGTAATTCATAGAAATAGGCTGTCTATAAGAAATACATCATTTAAATGAAGGAAAGACATTGTATTTTTTGCAATAAAAATTCTTGTGAAAACGGTACAAGGTCTTCTTGTCATCATCCATTTCATATACGGCTCTTTTGCTGTCTTCCAGTTCATAATTAACGTAATTACGACTACAAATGAATGAATATGGATTAATACATATTTTCGCCAACACAAATTCATCAAAACGAGTGTGCAAGATTTAAGTGACATTGGATCTCACTGGCTCTATTCAAACGTTATGCAGCTACAGATTATCTTCTTGATATGTTTAAATAATAGTAACTCATCCACAACCTTTGATTATGTTTATATTGAATGTGAGGGTGATGTATCTAATCAGGGTTGATTCCGCTCCAAATATGCTGTAATTTGATTTTGAGCAGCTTTTCCGAGTATATATTTCGTAAAAAATCATAATAATTAAATGCTATAATTTATATTCGTTTAAAGAAATCCAAAATATTGTCTAATTTTATATTAATCTCGTTTAGTGTTTTCTAGAATTTTCCTTTTTTTCTTTCACAGGTGAGCCACTTTCAAACTCAAAATTCCTGTTCCTGCAGCTGGAAAGCGTGTGTCGGTGAGTGTGTAACTTCCCCTCAATTTTATTCATTTGCGTTTCGTATTTGAAGTCTCCACATGCTAATATTAAACAGAGAAGTACATAACTTCGGCTAGGTAGAGAAACCATTTCTACTGTTGTGTAATGTATCGCACCATTCAAAACAGTACACTTTCCGAAAGGACTGTGATCTCAATTTTTTGCAGTCCGTCGCTGTGTGCTGAGGACGTTAGGAATTTATTAGCGGCAAGCGATTCAAGGGAAAGTCTTGAGTACTCAAGGTTTAGAAATGCGTAACTTCTGGTGAAAGTAAGTGTATTTCTACTTAACATTCACACGACTAAATACGAAATTTAAATTCGAGGCATGGGAAATATTTCCCAGAAATGGGAGTGACGATGATGCTGTAACCACGAGGGCGTGGATGTCTTAATAAAAATAGCTCTTCATACATGAGAATCATACGCAAGAATTATAGCAATAACGCATGTGTTATTTGCTTTCTTCATCGAATGGCAGTTAATTGAATAACGCTTAATTTGAAACAATTATCGGATGATCTTAATCTATGAGATTTTAAATACATCGAATGTATTATAATTCGTAAATTGCTCAAAAGGATGTTGAATATTGTTTCTCAGAAAGAGATTCTCTCAAGCTTAACTTTGAGGAATAACTTTATTATAATATAAATAGTAAAACTTGTAGTAAATCCTGTAGTAAAATATTAATTTATCAATTGATATTTCAATGTAAGATTTACTACTTGTTTTAGTATTATTATATTTATTGCTGAAGAGGATGCCATAAGGAAAAAATAGGTGTAACCAAGAAGGGCCATGCTACTGTAAGCTTATGAAAGCACACATTATTCGGTTGATTGTAATTATTTTTCACAGGACGAAAAAACGAAACGTTGGTGAAACTAGTCGTGCCAAATATATTCCTACTGAAATTACTAACTCCTGTTATTTCTTAAGTGTGGCACTTATCCAAAAAGATGATCTTTAACGTACTAGACTTTATGTGGAACATAACTTGATTATAAGAAGCACGTTGAATTCAGATAAGGATTAAAAATTAACTCACTTAATCTATGTACTACCTTTATACGCATTCACGGATGCAAATGCTTATGTATGTATAAAAACTTACCGTTGAAATCAAGATAACGCAGTTATTATAGCTTGATTGATACTGTTGATAAAGTTTATGGCTCGTTATTGTATATTATGATACGTTATTATAATTTATGGCATGTTATTATAATTTATGACCAATCATAGTAGTTTATATAGCGCATCTTCGATAAAAATGAAATAATTGACGTTTGAACTATTAAACATTGCCCACTCCTGTTCTATAGAATAAAAAATCTTGAACTCTATACGAAAACCCCCAAAGAGTTGGGAAGTTCTTTTGCCGGAGAGAAAGGATGAGCAGTATCCAAGTTGTTTCGGTCATTTTTGATATTTTTTCCTTGTACGCATGCATTCGTCCACCAAGATGCTCATCTGTATTCGTCATCCGCATTCGAGAAAAAAATAAAAAGTCTTCATTGGTGGAAAAACTCGTTAGCGGGTCAACCGCTTGCCAAGGAATCACTGCACGTGTTAACGACCATAATCGGGTACTCTTTGTCGATATGTACCGCATATACTCGTGTAGAAGCCGAGTTTTTCAGCATATTTTATACACTGAAAATGCCCCCTCAGCCTATACTCAAGTAATGGTTCACTTACGTGTTTTCATGTGGAAAAAGTCTGCCGTGGTCGGAAATCGAATCCTAAATTCCTCACTTGTTCAATTAACAATTATTCTAAACTTTAACCTACTGATATCTCAATAGCTATAATTTTATTGCAATCAATTTCTATTATGAAACTTACTAGTAGCTGCTGCATTTTTCAGCCTAGGCTTATACTCGAACCGATTAGTTTACTGTCTTTTGTAATACAATTAGGTGCCTCGTCATGTATGCATGACGGCTTATACTCAAGTATATACCATATGTTGTTTAACTAAAGTCAGGGAGTACATCAGCCCCTCCAAAAACGCTCTAGTTTTGTTATTAAATTTACCATTAGCTGCTGCATTTCCCGCCCTAGGCTTATAAGATTTGTTTTCTCAGTTTTTTGTGATAAAATACGATATTCATCACTGATATCTGCCGTAATTCGTATTTCATCGAGACGTTTACGGAAAATCTGTGCCCATTTAGTTCTAGTGTGGCCTGATGAACGAATGCCGTAGGAGGAAGATGGATAAGGAGGAAAAATCGAGGGCAGAAGACCACGGACAGAGATGGTATTTATGGCGCGCGGCTGGTGTCTTCTTCTTGGCAAGCCACAAGTGGGCGTGTCCCTCCCAACTCTCTCTTTCCGGGCTTCTGCTTTTTCTCTTGTATATATCGGATTTCGGACCTTTCTTTTTTTCTGACCCCTTTTAACTTCTGCCGAATCATCCCTTGCATTTCTCTCCCTTCGAAAATGAAATCGTTTCAATGACGTAAGAGCGTAACAGGGAAACCGCGTTTGATTGCCTCTAAAGATAGGACCCGAGTTTTGAAATTGAACAATCTATTGGTGGTTTTAAATATTAAAAAATATAAGCTATCACATTTGGGTCAAAAGAGTTCTGGCAACGTTTAATGATAAAGCGATACTCTATAAGTTTGGATTTTACGTCTAGTCTCTCTCGTAAAAGGGAAATGAATAAATAGTAACAATCTAAAAATAGCAAAGCAAATTATTTTATGATAAATATAAGGAAAAATAATATTGTAGTAATAACATAACTGTTCTTTAATTTGTGAATTTTGATTGAAAAATTATAAAATACATACCGCTGGACAGCTTTCAATTTTATTTTTATTGGTCATCGAAAGAAAAAATCTTTAAATGTGCAAATCCTCCCGCTTGTAAGTAATACATTATGCCTTAAAATTGAGAAAGGGAATATATTGATAGAGTTTCACAATACTTATTTGATCCAACATGTTTAGAGTCAGAGATTCACATTTGTGCTACTTCGAAAAAATCAGTTGAAATTCACACTTTCTCAGTTCCAGACTATATGGGTTTAAATGATCAACATCAATGTAATATTGATAAACTAAGCAAAGTTTTTTTCAGGGCACTTTAATATCTTGCGTCTACAAGCAGTGTCGTCATTGGATGTACATGTTGTAATATCTAGTCTTTCATTTGTCACTAACCGGACCAAGAGGAATGAAAGAATTCTCGTAAAACTCTTTCGTAAAGACTGAATTTTGAAAAAAAGGCATGAATTTTACATCTACATCCCCATATTTACCCTGTAAGGCAACTCTCGGCGTTTAGCTGGGATGCATACCTCAATCATTCTTCTAATTGATTACTTTGGCGTTTGGTTTGCGAAAAAAAATTCTTCAAGTGAATTGTTATAACATACATTTCTCTGATCTTCCTCGCGGTATCTGAGCCGCCTATGTTATAGAAACAACACATAGTATTATCAAATTATTATAGTATTAGTTTATCATAATGTATATCAATTTCAAAAATGTGTGTAGATACTCCTCGATCATTTTCCTAAGTTAACTTTCTGCATCTTGGCGAAATTTCAGACGGAAGAAAACGCCTACATACATACGCCTGTCCAAATATCTTCATGACGCATAGACACGACTTGGACACAGGGCATCTATTTCGTATATCATTCTCCTCCATAATAAAGCCAGTTTGTCATACTTTCTAGGAATACGTCTACACATCTCGGAACTCGTCCTATCTTTTGCAACGCTTTCCTATGCTCTTTCCACCTGCTTCCTCCGCATCTTTCGCTTGGCACCGTTTGCCGCTCCCTGACCTTAAAGCGGTGGAGGAAAGAAGGGCGTGTGACTATGCTTGTGAAGGGGGAGTGAGGGGAGTCAACCGAGTGATGCCATCAGGAAAAGAGTTAGCAAAAGCGCGTCGGTGAGAAGTGTCACGGGGTGACCACGCCCATCTCCGTGTTGATCTCGAGCGTGTGTTTTGATTGCTGAAGAACCGATGGATAGGAGACGGTATGGTCTCCGGGAGACGGAGGTTTCTGTGGAAAACGGTTTGTTTGGTTACTCAGCGATCGCCTTGTTGGCGAGATTTAACTTTCAAAGAAACACCAATGTTCATGTCAATAACCATGACAGGGGGTGGGTGAAAGAAAACTCAGGGGTGGAAGAAAACAAAACATTTTTTTATTCTGTCTCTGAAGACGATTGCCTGGCTTTTGAAATTCGTGTACAATGTATGTACAATGGATTGTTCATACTTGCACTTGCAGTTCAATATATACCATGTAAAGTAATTTCACACACATTTAGCAATTCTTTATTTCTAACTTTATTTAAAGTTAAAAGTGTGTGGTACGTAGAGGTAGATTCCCTTTATCGTCTCGTGTAAGAAAATTCTCTTTATGAAATTAGTCATTAAGAGTCAATTGTTTAAGAGCTGTACAAGAATTTCCTTATTTTAAACTGTGCGGAAAGAGACTCAATAAGGCGAACTTGGTAGGACTCATTATAGCAAAGTGGAAAAGAAAATAGGAATAGTATATAAAAGTATTCGTTAATTCTATAGCAAACTACGACATCGTAAAACACTTTTCACAACTTACTGTTGCAGAGTGCGTGAAATCTGATGTTCTCCTTGATCAAATAATATTTACCATGATTAATTGCTGCTTAACCTCGAGGAGTTCATTAAATAGTGCAAAATGATACACTGTAGAATCTTTTTGATCATAGAATCCACACTATTAAAACTTAAACTTTAAATTAATAGCGAAGATTTTCTGCTATTAGGTTTCATATTTTTTTCTGTAGCTCTAGTCCGGTGTTAGCAGTAGACGAATTAAGTAATTACGCTTCGCCGGACTTCTAATTATCCCATACTCTGCTTTAGCATCCGATACTTAATTGCGCTCTGGTTAAACATGCATTTCTCAGCCATAAAGAGAATAACCCTCTAGTCGTTAGCTAAAATGTGATTAAAGCAGCGTTTAAAAGCGTTTCCTCGAACTTGACCCATTTGGAGGGAGATTTCACTGCGGCAAAATGTGTGAATTAGAAAATTATTGGGACGTACATGTTTTCTCCTACGGGGAAGACTTAATGGGAATTAGATTTCCTGTATCATCTAAAAGATATTATACAATGAAGTTGACAAAACAAATCGATTTATCGCTGCCTAAATCAAAGGAAACTTTTATCTGGAATTCCACGTTTTAAAATTCTTTATTAAGTCTTAGATTAATGTTAAAGTAGTAAAGTAGTATTTTTAAGTGCTTTGACAGCTGAGGTCATTCCGTGCATGTGGTACTCCACCGGGAATCGAACCCTGGACCGCTTTCTCCAAAGGCGAAGGCGCTACCCACTTTTCTATTTGGGAATCCTTTATAAAGCTAATATAAATGCTTGTGGCTCCACTATCCGTACGAGGCGATATTAAGGGGAGTCTCTCCGATTGAACTTCTTAGGTTAGAATTTCTTAACCTAGAATATATTGTGGCACGGGGGTATATAGTGATGATAAATACCTCTGTCTGTAAGGCATTCACCCCGAAGATTGTTGAGAACCTCTCGTGGAAGTTTTATTCATTCCGGTGACGTTTACTTAAAACACACACAAGAGTCAAAATTTCGGAAATTAGAACAGGATAGAATCATAAGAAACCTAAACTCTTAGGTCCTCATTATAAAAAATATATTTCCATTCGTTTTTATTAATTTAGCATTTTTAAGTAACTGTTAAATTTTTCATGTCATTTACGAAACAATTTTCATTATTTATTTATTTATTAGTGTATTCCTGCAAATACCTCTTTTTTGATTTTATTATTTTTTTGTAATTTCTGCTGAATGTTATATCTTATGTTTTTATCTTATTAATTGTTTCCTCATGGTTTACTATTGCAGTTTTTCCTGTTTCTGATTTTATTTTATTATTAATTTGTAATTGAGTTATAGTACATACTCTTGCTTTTGTAATTTCCATGTTATACACAGCTTTCTTTAACATCTTTTAGCTTGTAATATCAGTAGGTTTGTGCAGGTTTTTCACACACCCCTTCTCTGTGGGTGTTTTCCTGCTGTGGATATTTTTTCCTAAGATATCACCTTAAGTTTTTTTTTATTTCCAATCCTTCTAAAGTTTTCCTCTCTATTTCTATTTACCTACACACAAATTTTTTATTTAAATAATAATTATAGTATCTGTCAATTCCTGATTTATGTGCGACATTTCTGTATTTAAATCGAAGGTTTTCTCTTAAAAAATCAAGGATGGAGCTAAGGTAACCCAAGCATAGTTCCTCTACTTTTCCTCCGAATTTTTCGTCAGAACATGACGAGGTCAAACGTTAAACGCTCCATTGAGTTGGGTGTAGGCGCATAAGTGACTTAATGGGTCAGATTGTACCATTAATTAGACCGACCTTTTTAATTCTCGGCCAGTGTGTCACGGAGGGATCCAAGCTGCAGTTTTCCTCCGCCTTAGTCACTTACGAAAAGATGTACTATTTTTGAAATTGTTGTTGTAAGGAATTATGTCGCCTGTTTCTTACGTACTTTTTCTTCTTTCCTTAATCCCCTTATGCCGTTATGTATAGGGATCTTGTCGTTTTACGAAAAAGGAAGAATAATTTTAAGCTACAATATGTAGTGATATTTACCTATTTTTATTCAATCTAATTTCTTCTTCAGCAAGGCCTCAGTTATTCTTTCATTACCAATATCATTATTGATACAAATGTTACAGGAATTTATCCTCTAAAAGATACATGCACCAATACATTTAAAATGGTGACTTCATAACAGTGTACGGGATATAGAATGTATGTACGTTGAACGGTATGGTGTTGTTATGCTAGAGTGATGTATTCCTTTAGTGAAGAAACGAGAGCCGGGTTAAAGGCGGCTTAACCCTCTTTCCATTATCTTATTTATGGCTATAATTTCTTATATACTGGATGAGTAATGCGATCTTTATAGCCGGCAATAGTCGACGTGAGAATTTTCGTATATAAATTTCGCCCTCAATTGTTTTGTAATATGGCGGAAACGATCCTTCTCATTGGTCTTCCTCTTCATGTTTTTCTGCGCTTCTTGAGAAACGCGAGGGAACCTCTTGGCGTGGTATCACGTACGAGGGGCGTTTACGGGCACATTCCAAATGATATACGCACAGCACGCGTAACATATCTCCACGAGGGAGAGCGTCGGATGCATTTGAATCGAGAAAACCTCTCATGTTTTTATTAAAGGGTTGCGCTGGTGGATCTTGGGGAGAGGCAATACTCCATACCAGCTTTTCTAGGCAGCATTTCCTTCTATGTAAGTGCACCCAAATTTCTATAGGCTATCTCTTTTTGGTGTGGACTACAGAAAAAATACACATATATCTCATTAAATTCGTGATAAAGGCTGAGAAGCGGAGTAAGAAAAATGAAGTGTCTTACAATTAGAGTACGGCAAGGACGTAGATTAAAACGACTTATATATAAACTCGATGGCGCGCATTATCTTCATAGAATTCCATGATAGATCAGTCTCTTTCGTATCTGTGTTGTCACGTGTAATATATTTCTTTCCTTACCTGTACCAGGAGACGAATTAAAAATATTCCTTTCATCATAATAATGCAACGGGAACTATAAATACTTGGAAAATTATATTTATTCATTACTCTGCATTATTCAGTGTGACCGTAACGATATCAAAATGACTATATTTTATTAATATGGGTTGATTGGAGTTTAGTTGTCGACTGGAGTTTGATGGAAAAAATTTAATTAAGATGTTGTATTAGGATATTTAAGAAAGGAAAGAAAGTCACATAAATATAAACGTACGGAATTTAAATCAATACTTACGGACAAAATATTCATCAAATCCTAATATATTTTACAACATACAAACATTTCGGTACATATTAGTAATATTATTCAATAATTTTCTTTAGGAAATATTTTCCTCTCAGAAATTGACCCAACCGTTTCTCCTGCATTTATTTTATTATCTCAAGGAAACGTTATCTGACGCTTTGGAAATAATATAAATAACTTCTGGGTTCAACCTCACGAATGAGAGTACCTACTTAAGCCCTCTCTCCCTCATTATCCTCACCTCAAAGTTCTTTAACTATATATATTGCTAGATTCCCTGTACCTTTTACCTGATGATGGTCCCTGAGAGCTGAAACCGGTCGGAAAATAAAATCCCTTAGCGTGGAAATCTACGAAGTTTTTTTTATTCCCTTTTTAAATCTTATCTAATCCACCGTTTCTAGCATGTCATTTTTACTTTCCTATCAAGCAAACTTTCCAGTCAAAGCCACTTATAGGAATCCTCAGCTCTTTTATTGTTATCTCCTCTTAAAGTCGAAGCTTCAAACCTATGCTACGAAATACTCCTCAGCAAAAATTTTACCAGTCCCTTTTCCGATTTATTTTCCAAAGCTCATCCACAACAGCTCTCTTAGCTTCACGAAAGCCTTCTTAGCTGCTGATATTCTCCTTCTAATCTCCTTATCGTCTCAATCCCAAGGAAGAATACCACCCTAGAATGGGAATTGGCATTCCTTTTATAGTTAATCTTGATCTATCTTAATTATCTCAGCGCAGTGTTATCCAATAGTTAATAATGCAACCTTTTGTCCCGAGAAGTAGTTTCGGTTGTAAAAGTACCGCGAAATTGTTTCGCCTGACAGGTTCATACTTCTCAGCAACGGTGTTTCGCAGTTATGAAATTTTTAGATAATCAATATACTAGTCATACCTACCTGAGAAATATTCTAGATATTTTCTTTCAGTTACGTAATTGGTTTTGTTGAGATTCTATGAACGTAATCTAGAAGGAGATTGATACCTCATGATACTGCGAAAGTCGCGTGTCTTTCGAAATGGAAGGGTCTATCCTTTAAAATAAACTAGTTGAGCTAATAAACAATTTTAAAACAAATTTATACATTACCGCAAAATAAAAATATACTCCCGAACAAGGTTTCGAAGCATGGTATCATCATCAGGTAGTTCAACAAGTTTACTCTATTAGAGGTTTAAAATCCGCAAGCCGTCTTTGTCGGCGTTCCTCGCCTCATTCACCGGTATTCGGAGTAAATTAGAAAGGGTAGTCGCTCTTTATAGAAACACAATGAACATTTATAAAATGGTGCTTTCTTCCTCAGGGTTACTTTAGTACTTTCCTACCCCTGAAGAAGTTTTATTTACTTTATTAGGTATTTTATTACCCCTGAGGAAGAAAGCATCGCTTTTGAAATGTGCATTGGGTGTTTCTAAAAAGAGCGGCGATGCTATCCTGGTTCCTCCGAATACCGGTGAATGGGGTGAGGAACGCTGACAATGACGGGCTATTGGAGATTTTTAACCTCTAATTCATTAACAGCAGTGCTCCAAATTTTTCTTCTTTTTAGTTTACTTTATTCTATTATGGCATACCTTTATGTGACGACCAATACCATCGACGCCTATCATTTAATTGGGTTGGGTTTGAGGAAGGTAATTCTTAGTAGGCAGAAAATTGCTCTAGCAATAATCTCATCTACATTTCACATTGAATTATTTTCGTCGATAAAATTCTGATGCAATACCCGCAGGGTATACCAGTCTTCCTGGTGAAGCGGCGTCGGCAAAACGTCCTCACCTAAAAATTCCAAAGGGATTAGGCTAAAATATATCTTTAGGGTGTGATATTCTTAGAGATCACAAACTTTTGGCATGAATAACTTCCGAGAAGCCGTCTCTCCTTCATGACGTCATGCGAATAATTTTATTGCCTCCGTGATGTCACGGTACCTTTCAGTGACGTAGGAAACGATGACTCGATGATCTGTATGTTTCTCACCGGGTAACCGTTTCGAGAAAAAAATCGGGTGTTTGAGACCGTAAAAGTTAGTAATGAAAACGACATCTCCGTGACGTCAATAACCTTGAGTTCGTCACCGAGTCATCATCGCGGGGATGCGGTGTGCGAATAAAAATAGGGAAATGTATCAAGCTTTAAGTATCGCTATGATATATATCTCGTTTTCTTCATTTTGCTATACTTTTTCTCCTATCTGTTTCTCAGAAATAATGCAAAGTTTTAGCCTAAATACGTCTAATTAATTGTGAAAATAAACGTGAAGTTGGTTCTAAAATTAGATTATGAAATTAAACATTTGACAACGAAACGTTATAAAAATATGCTAACATTCGTCTTTGATCCAAATATGTTGTCTGTAATATAATTGTGCTTTAATTTAAATATCAACAAGGAAGAGGATTATCTGTCTCTGATGTTGTATTTCTACAGATGAGGATGTATTAATCGTACCGGATTTGTATGCCTACAGATTATTATTAAAAGTGTAATTCACCTAGTACGGTCCGGTCATGCTGCTGCTCGGCTTAATCTATCTAAATTTAACTAACGCTTTAAATAATGCTACCTTCTGCTACCTTCAAAGTTGCTCAAAGGCAAAAGAAAAGGCTCAAAGCCTCAAAGAAACCCAAACGTTTTAGACTTGATAAAGGTCTATTAATATCCTAGCTCAGCGTTATGAAAAAATAGATAATTTAATAATTATTCGCCATATGATTGTATATCAAAGGTTGTAGTCTATAAAGACCTCGTTAGTCGTGCATTATATTACAGAATCATTCTTTGAATTTAGGGAAAGGTTGGTAGGAAATGTCCCATTAGTCTAAAAATAGAATTAATATAAAAGTTAATAAGCCTCTGAGGTAAGACGAATGCGGTATCTATTGATGTCTGGAGTAAAGGCGGAGAGCTGCAACGAGGAGCACTTTAAAGCTTATGCAGTGATGTGGTCTTTAAAATGTTGCCGTACATGTGCCTGATTTATTTTCGTAAGAGAGAACAAGAATATTTCATAGAAGTAATGAAGCTGAGGTATATTCGTTGATATAAATATTAAAAATATATAAAATATTTTCTATAGGTAATATACATAATTTTAATGATTAAGAATAGTGGTAGGAGTAATTTCGTAAATGAGCGTCTAAGATTTCTATCATAAATAGTACAGCTAAGAGAAATTCTTTTACTTTGCTAAAAATAGTTTGATAGTTTCTCCTTTGACTAGAAATTTCATATTAACCGATAAAATTCTCTTCATAGATCGGGTAACAATCATAAGAACGACATTAGGAATTCAATCAAATACAACAAGATTGCATCTTTTTAAACTAATTGGTGTACATAGACTCGATAATAGTTTGAAAGCACGTGAAGCAAATGATTCTTTTCCGATCAGAGTATCAGTTTACTGCGAATGGTCTAGGAAGAGGTATGCCGCGTTTATGAAAAATAATTAGAGATAAGTTACCGCAGGGGCCACTATCTTTATCAGGATTCATTTAATGCATTGACATGCAGACTCTGGAGCCTTCGCGATACAGGGAGATTTTCCGAGGTTTAGAGTGCCCATTCCTCAACTAAGGAGGAAACCCATATTACTCTCTGCGGGGGAGACCCAAGATTTACAGTTATGCCAATGATTCCATCCGAAGTGTAATATTTCGCAAAGCGTTTTACCCAAAATCGAGGCATGATTATTGCATAGAAAGCGCTGCATTTTTCTTCGAATATATACTATTGCCCAGGAGTGGGCAACCTTATCTCGAAGGCAACTGCAAGTGTGGCGAATTGCTAGTGCAATGCGCTATAGCATCCTAAAACTGAGAAATTACACTCCTGGGGTTAAATAATTCTAATGATTGAATAAGCGTAATAAAACATTAATATGGGTTATCCGATGATATTATTAATTAAAGCAAATATTTATTGATTTTTTACCTTTTCATTTAAAAAGTTCTTTGTTGAGGAACATTGATCACTATTTTGAATTTATTATAAACTAATTAAATAATAATTCTTTTGTTACAATGGAACTAAGAGTGGGGTGGCAAGACTCTTCATTTATTATTCATTGAAATGAAACGAATTAAAATATCCTTAATGAAAATTGATTAATGCCGATTTTAATCATGCAGTATTTAGCAGCAGTTATCCAGCAAAGCAAACCAGAGACGATAAGAACTTACGATTCACTTTTTAGTTTCTTAAATAGGGAAAGCGCTAATTCGTCACACTTCAATGACTAATTCCCCGTTGGCTCACCCCTGCCATTGAATCTCTTCTCCCATTTCTGCCACTCCTCGGACAGACATCCGAAGACGTAATGCGATTGCATTCCCATCATTCTACGCTTGCGATACTCTCAAACACGTGGTGAAACCACCTCGGAAACAATGGAGAGAACTATTCCCTCGCGAAAGCGTATACGTTTACCAGCACCGGTTTAGCATACCATTAAAACAGTGGGGCGGATTTATTTTTAGATCACGTGACTTAGGCGTGGAGATCGCTCATCCCGGTGCGTCTTAGTCCGAGTTGCGTGTTATTTCCGGAGCTGTGTCGTCATACTTATGAGGTGTCCGTAATCGATTGCGTCAATCGAATCATGCGAGTGTTAGACACACCCCGGCCGTAATGAGCGGAGTTCCTGACTTTGGAACGAGCGCATATGAATGGTGAATAGGTTGGGGAATGGGTTTTCTGTTGGCGTAGCTTTCGTGTCATAATTTGGTTCTATGACGTAACCCCAAACGACTAAAGGTAACACGGGCATGAATGCCCACATCACAAAACCCCACATCAACAAAATCTCACATTCACAAAAGCCCACATTCACAAAATCCCACATTCACAAAAGCCCATATTCACAAAAGCCCACATTCACAAAAACCCACATTCACGAAATTCCTCATTCATAGAGGCCCACAGTCGCAAAAACCACATTGACATTTTCCCACAACCTAGCAATGGAAAAAAGGTTAACGATATG
The DNA here is from genome assembly GCA_947579665.1 of Sympetrum striolatum. NCBI lineage: Eukaryota > Metazoa > Arthropoda > Insecta > Odonata > Libellulidae > Sympetrum > Sympetrum striolatum. The sequence continues at coordinate 59,190,272 of OX388349.1, forward strand.
CGGTAATGGCACGATTTATACATTCCTCTTATAATACGTAATCTTATTCTTAAATATTTGTAATTTGATATTTTTCATTTTAAATATCTGTTTCATAGAGAAAGTAAACCTTAGTTTGCCAATTTTTTTAAAATTAGATATTTCGTTAGAACAAAACAATTGTAGGCTATGCTATTAAGTGAGTTTTATATTCTCTACTATTATGAAGGAGTTCCGCCAAGTAGTACATTAATCCGTCATGTTTAAATGTCTGTATTTAATATTTTAATTCAATATTTATATTTTTTATATTTATATCGTTACTATTTTTTCAATATCTCTTGTTGATTTTCAATATTGCGTATATATGTCTGTATTTTTCTTTACGTTCTTTTCGGATAGGTTAAATAGAAAATGGGACGTCATTCTCAATTTTCGCCTAATAAAGTCCTCTGAATGTATATTAAATGACAGCATACTTCTTACGATAATAGTAATTATAAACTATTTTTATACAGTAAAATTAATAATACCTAATGCAGTAACTATAGCATATATTTCTTAACTTGCAGTTTTATGTTAAAAATTGGCCATGTCCGCATTTCACTAATGTGGGTATTTTCTGCGCATTAATGCCTCTTTGCTTTTACCAATGCGAGGTTTTGTCGATGTGTACTTTTGCCAATGTGCGATTTTGTTTATATGGGCTTTTATTATGTGGGCATATACGTCCGTGGGGTTCTGTCATGTGGGATTTTGTCTTGTGGGATTTTTTCCGGTCACGCGTAATTCGTTTACGCGCATCGACGGAGATGCGCCAATCTTACGGAGGGCTAATGAAGAAAACGCTATTACTGTAGGCGATTGATAGTCCTTGAAAAAGCGGAACTATGGTAGCTATCTAGCCATACTAAGTGGTTTAGTAAAAGCTGGTATGACGCGGGCATTGAGATTAATTTTGAAATCCTTTTGATTTCCTTGGAGACAATCTTATCTGCGGTGTCGTTCATCGGGCTCGTTTTCCTTTTCTTCGTTCCGTGTTATTAAAAAAGTCAGAGTCTGAAAAGTGTCTGAAACTTCTTGGAAAGTAATTCAGGGGGACCATCAAAAGCCTATAACGCACTCTAGTGAGTAAAGGGAAAATTGAAACACTATAGAAATGTGTAATTCACTTTATTCAGTGAAAGGAATGACGCCGAATTACCCAAAAATTTGCATTCTGCTAAATTATTGATTAACCGTCGTTTAATTTGTCTTTCTTTGGAGAAATTTTTAAATCTTAGAATGACGGAATCATTTGATACATCGTTTTCTTTGCATAATTATTCCTCAAGTTAAGATCCACTATATTTGGATGTTAGGTAGACCTATATTTGAATCACCGAATCCAGGCAGTTAGATAACATAAATCTAAGATAACATGTCATCAATTTAGTTAATCACTCTTTTGCGTGATTAACTAAACTGACCTTTTTAGCTGTATTAGCTCATAATGCCCTCTTTTGCCTCAATTAACTTTTTTGTAAGAACCATAGAGATTTATACATATTGCACGATTTTTGCAAACGATATCGAGAAAAATTGATCTCAGGTATATTTTTAGCGCTGATTACGTACTTTAAATGTCATTGGACTTCGATGTTCTCAAGTAAAAGAGTGGAAATTCACTGTCCTGGATGGGATGGGAAAATACAGCCTTCAGAAGGGGATAGTTCCTATTACCATATCTTGTATGATGGAATATTCTTCATTTTGTCTTCTGGTACAGAATAGATAAAACATTATCTTTCATATCCTTTAGTCCCAGTCTTTTTCATGGCTTTTGCGGTATGAAAGCTACTGAGGTATGAATAATATCTGTATCTGATTACGGTCTCTCTTTTTGGAATGCCAAGAAAAGTGTTACTCTTAGAGTCATTGTGATTCACTTACGTGGACATGTTCAACTTATAGTATTCTGACTTGTGAAGGAAACTAAGGTCAAATCACCCCACTCCTCATCTTGCCTAATAAGCCTCATTCCACTATAGTAGCACTTGATAGGTTATCTTAGAGGGGTTAGGTATCAACTGGCCCTCGGGCTGAATACTTTTCAGATAATCTTGGTGAAATGCATTACTTAGTGCGTAATAAAGGGCACGCTCATGTTACTGCGGATCGTAAATGATCCAGAAAACTGGATTTCCCGGAACTACGGGTAATTCGTTCACGGATACTAAGGAATCCGTATACTCACGCATATTTTTCTGTAGGAAATATCGTTAGATGTGATTTTTCATGTCAATTTGCTGCTACAAAATTGCGAAAACGGAATTTAGGATCCAGATGCCCCTAAATCCTCGCATAAAGCAGAATCTCAATGTTTATCTCCATTTGACGAGTGTGCGATATCACCGGGAAGGGGGCGTGGCCCGCCTCGGGGATGCGACGTCGCTTACGAAGCTTATGAAGAAGTAAAGCGAAATACACAACTTTGTTAAACTATGTGGGTCACCAGGTCGCCGTAGACGAGGAACGCTGTGAATATGGAAAATAAATTTCTCCTCTTTATGGTCTGAGACATATTGTCGTTCAGATCTTTATCTCCGGCAGCGAAGTTTTTGCGAAATCTGCCATATAATCTCCGGGCATCCTTTGTCGGCGCAGAATTTGATATTTAGTGTTTTGAAACGATGGCTTTTATACGTCCGCCTGTCTGTGAGCATGTGCCTGGCATTATAAAGATTGATTAGAAGGAAAACGTTCGCTGCAGATGGAAAAGAGACTCTTGATGGCTTGACTTTTTCAGCGAATATGTCGTGTATGGATAATTGTTTCACGTTGCGTTATCTTTAAAAGGAAACTAAAGCCGTTGTCAAAGAAACTAGATGATTCGAATTAATAGAGGAAGAATTGTATGCTTTTCACATTATCTTAGGCGAAAATGTTTCAGATTTATTTAAGAAATATATATTACTAAGTTTATAAGTTAGGTTATTCACGTACAGGTATCTTAGGTTTTCAAAACCCACAGTTACAATTTTTTTCTCATAATATTTTCCTTAATTTAATTATTAAATGTTTACAACAGATTAATGGCGATTGGTTAGATGGAAGAAGAGACTTTTAGTCTCAATCTCGCCCAAATAATACGATATAAATTATAGGATAGTTTATATAAAATTTAATGAATAAAATTCAGTTGCGTATACAATTAATAATTAAAAATGTGCACATTAAAGCTTAAAAATTAATTATTCAATTTTTTAAAATTATTAATTAATTTATTTCTCGTGATTATGTAAAATTTATTGTTATTATTCATTGAAATTAAAATGTTCCGAGATAAAGATTAGTGATAATAAAGTTGCTTATCAATTTTAATTATTAATGGCTAGTTAATTAATAGTTGTAAAAGTTAGGAACGCTCACAAACCATGAGTTCTTCGCAACTTTGTCCTGAGTTCTAAATTGGGTTGAATTCTGTACTTGTACTTGTACGTGTACTTTGAAATAGGATCATTCGAAATTTTTCGTCTTTAGATTCCCTTATTCTGAAAATTCCCAAAAATATTTCTGTACGTAGAGAAATTTTGTTTTACGAGGCATTCTGACGTAAAAGTTACAAAAAGTCACGAATTTTATCGACCCAATAGGGCCACTGATCGAAGAAAACTTTCTTTTAGGCTTTTCGTCACCTTTCCTCGGTTTACTTTGATGAAAGAACCAGGAAAAAATCATTAAGGTGTCTCCATAGAAGGTCATTTGTTGAATGATGACATTAAAATAATATATGAGTCAATAATTAGGGCGAAGAAATTTAAGTAGCACAAATACGAAGTAAAGACGTAAAACACGTAAAACGTAACGTAACACACATAAAAAAACTTTCCCTTGACAAAAAAGAGGAAAATTCGATTTTAAAATTAACTCTTTATCTCCCTTAAAAATATTTTACTTTCGATAGCTTTTATCGAAGTTACTCCAGATACCAATTCGTGAATCATTTGAATTCTGAAGCTTCTCAAAGTCGGTCGTTGAGAAGAGGAATCTATTAGAAAACCATATAGATAACTGATACGCAATTCAGGGCGTAACCTCTTAAAGATGACCTTCGAACAGAGTGGAACATCATCACACTCGGAGTCTTTTAATATTTACTCTCAACTGTTTTCAGAGATGACGACATTGGCCTCGATGGGTTTTGCATAGGAATAACTCGAGAGAGGGAGTTGCATTCAATTAACATGTATTTTTGAATTACTCGTTTTCGCCGCGGATTCGTCATGCCGATTATTACGTATTTAGAACGGATGGTGATTCATAGCTCACGAAGGTCAGAAAGTAGAACGGCAAAACTTCCAACGCCTGCAAGATCGGTGTTATCTGGTCACGATTACCTCTTTAACTGACACGGATGTACCCCTTCATCGAAGATCTAAAGTAAGGTCCATCCAAAAATGATGCTTTTTAAGGGTCGGTCCATAAGGGTTATTTCATTAGGACAGACATTGGAAAACGTTTTACAATATTACCTCCCAAGCGGTGGAAAACCTTCGAACGCCTATTATTAAAGCAAAGTATTGAACTTACCGGTTTATAAAAAGTGCTTTCTCACCTTTTTATTTCAAACTCCCACTTATAATCATAAGAAACATGTTAACAGTGCCATAAAATGCCAATTATTTTGTTACCATTTCCCCAAGAGTTTAATTTCAAATCCATAAATAAGGTATTATTTTTCACTGTATTCTTCGTAAAATGGAATATATTTTTGGCCAGTGACACATTTGTACTAAAGCATAATATCTGATAATAGATTTTATATTGTATAACTCTTAACTATTGAATTTCTCATCCATCATATCTACCTTATGTTAAATTGCATTCTTTTAGAGGATTAAGAAATGAACATTAATTTGAGATTTTAAGATCAAATATCTCTTTAATTTTGAGGAGCTGATGATATCAATATTCATGTGATTATTGTTATTTGAAAGAGCTAGCCAAATTGGCAGCACATCCGCTTTTTGGTGGAAACGGTCACAGTTTCGATGGTTTTTTTTCGATCGTTCCATTTTCCAAAGTACAACTTGGAAACAGTAGAGTTACTATCTACCCATATAAATTACTACCAAATCCATATTCATTCACATCCCTTATCATCAACGTCATAATTATTAGCCAGGCCCCATCAGCTATGGGAATCATGATGCTGAAAATGTTTAGTCTTACTTAATATAGATGTGTGCTCATAGAATCCCTATTACGTTTTTCTCGATTTTTTCTACTAATTTTCCATCACTAATAATTTATCTTCGACTCTGTTTATTTGTTAATCATATCATCTTGTTGTTACTTCCATCCATATAATTGTGCAATAGTGTTGAAACGGAAGGTAGCATTGAGAATCAGTTTCTTCCCTTTATAGAAACCTCTTATTCCGTTAATTTTTGTAAACAACTTCCTTTCCTAGATGTTTTGTTTTCCTTCTTCAACCTCGTGAGTTGGTGCTCTTCTCTGACTAATTGTATTGTAGATCCTGTTCGACAAAGGACCTCGCATGAGATTCGTATTATTAAGAGAGTCGTCATACTTTTTAGTCTTTATTTTAGGGATCGATATTAAACAATATATTAAAGTTAATAATGCAGCGATATCTCTAATTTTCTTTCAACCTTCCTTTATATTCCGCAGATTTTTCACATCCTCTTCTATTTGTGTGTGTTTTCCGGCAATTGAATTTTTTAAATCTGTGATCAAAATAACGTTTTCTTCCGTTTACTCCATAAAACAATTCTTTTTTCCATATTTTTCCTCTTTTACCCAACGCCTTTATTGTATTGCATATCCACATTACTCGCAAAAGATCCGTATATATTCCTGGTTATATTTTACTTTTATGTGTATTAGACAAGGGTTAAATGGAAGATGTGACTTTCCAGTCCAGGTTTCGCCCAATAAATATGTGTGTGTGTGTTTGTATATGAGTATATAAAAAGAAAAAACACATATTCTATCCTTGGTTAACCCATCCTAAAATATATCGCTAAGTTATAATTCATTTATCTAATAGAATTTATCACAATTGTTTGTTTATTTATCGTATGGCCTCTATCTCACACACTCGACTAGAAACGTTTAACTAGATTGATACAAATATAACATTAAATTAAAATGATGAGCTTAAAAAAGATTTTAGACTGATTTTAAGTGTTAGTCAGACGTTAATGGAAAGTTGATTCAGCCACGTTACAGCTGCAGGATTTAAATATCACAATCGTAATATTATATTACGGCAGTCATCAATACTGAAAAATTATCAAACAATTTTGACCAACTCTTTTTTACACGCACGTTTCGCAACATCGCGCGAACATCTCCCGTGAGTAATACACAGGGAAATGCATTATCAATGGTGCTTTCACGACGGTGGTAGACTTAAGACGCGAGTAAAGGGGGGAAAACGCTGTTGATACTCGCTGAAGACTTTTACAGGGCGCAATCTTTTCTCGATTTGTCTTAACGACCTATCGATTGGTCCCAACGCTTTAACGACCCCAACCTCGAAATTTAATTGACCAAAACCGGATATCCCTTTCCCCCATCATCTTCCAATAACAGCGCCAATTTAATTCCCCCTCCCCTCCGCGAAAAGATGCTGGGCGCTCTCCTAAAGTGGATCTCCCAGTTGGACGCCTTCCGGGTCGATCCGAGCTTTCTCCGTCGCAGCAGGAAGCTCGGAGAATTATGTCGATAAATTTCAACCAAAAGGCCCGGATTTGATTATTTTTGGAGGCATTTAATCTGCAAATTTTTTTCGAGCTTCGAAAACTCGTCCTGAACCTTTTGAGCTAATCGTTGGCTCGATGGGACGTTTACAAAACTTTTTGTTTGGTTTGGAAATCCGCTGTTTTCAGAGGGAGGGAGGGAACTGAACGCGTTTGGAATTGTTCATTTATGGAAAAACTGGAATGGAGTCGAATAAAAATGGCTAATGAGTAGTTTCTATATGAATAACTTTATATATGTACAATTAAAAATCATTAATTTTTTTATGAAATAATAATTTAAATTTCATTCTGTACATATCTTAACTGCTAAAATTAAATCATTTATATAACTTAATTCAACAAAATTGGTTTGTTGTATAACAAAATTCTGGCAGTCCATTAACCGATAACTGATGAAATAATTTACTAATCAGCGCTTAAAAATAAATAAGATGTTTATTAGCCAATTATTTAAATTAATTTTTGTAAATTTTTTAATGCTGCTCAAATCGCATACTTTTCATTTGTCAAATTTAACGTAATTTTCATGTTATAATTATAGTGCAAAAGTATTTACATATTTAAAAGAAGCATAAATATCATTAATTGCTTTTGTTTTATCGAAGGAAATACATCGCCTGGGGCTATATCGATCATACGAGACTAATTAAGGGTTAAAATGGATTAATTGCTACTATGGTCTTACCGTAAAATTTAGCAGATCTCTTAGTTTCTTCTTTAAATGACAATTAAAACCCTTGCGAAGAACGACTTATTTCAGATAGTTCTAAACATAATTTATACATCCCCGCGGCGGGTTGTTGGCGGCGGCGAGTTGACCCAATATTTTTATATTTAGGAAAATATTTTCCGTAAGATCTAATCCAAGGAAGAAATAAAAAGAAAAATAAAAACTACAGTGTTTACAACTTCCACTAAATCATTAAATGTGATGTTTAATAACTTCCGAGAGCCCAGTAAATTGATTAGAAAAGGGAATCTGATGAAATGGGAATAAAATAGCTCAGCATCAAACGCCCCCTTGGGTTATTATAGCGCCTTTAAGAGGCGCTATTGCCCACTTTGAGAATCTTTGATCTGACAAACGTCATAAAACGTTTTAAAGAAAGAGTTTGAAAAAGTTCACAAAATAAAACTTTGCGAGTTTTAAAGCCTCAGCCCTCGCTTAGGAAAAAAATATACACTGCAGTAGAAAAACACAAGTAAATGGGTGAATCTAACCTGCGAAACCTAAGAATAGTTTTATAACCTTATGATAAGATGCTAGTAAAATTTAAGTAGAAAGCAGGTTAAGAAAGGCAAACAAAACAAGGTACATATTTACTAAGATAAATCAATAGTAATGTTCACTTAGAGTAAAACAGAAAAATAGCATAATGAGAAGCAAATAATTAGGTTACGAGATAGGCCCGTATACAAATTAGCCAACGTTAAAATAAAATAATGGATATAAAGAGGTTACACTAATTTACAGCTAGCTGTAATACATTAGCATAGCTCCAAACAGATGATACCAGTTTTTGTTCTGTCATATTTGTGATTTACTACGATGAATTTTAGATGGACGCCGTTGGCTTACCGCTGAACATTCTCGTATATAAAAGAACTCGTTGTTCGTGCTTCCTCCTACCTGCATACTCGAAGGATTCCCGCCTATTTGCTTTCGATAAGAAAATTTTCGTTTGACAACTTTTAACATTTTCTTTGTTAACACGACGAGGTTTAGAATTCCCGGAAGAAGATAAGATAGGGATTACTAATGGTTTATATGGGTTCAGAAACCGCTCTGGGCGTGCCAACTGTTCACCCGGAGCGGCAAATCAAATACGTCATCAAGCTTAGGAATGTGATGAATTTATCCACTGACTCAACTTCAAAATATGGCATTTTCCACGAAAAGAAATATAACCCATATTTTACTAAAATGGCAAGTCTTTGTTTTTGCAGCATCTGAGAGCGAAAGCCCAAAAAGTGCTGACTGTATTTTCCGACGAATTTTTCTCTTTTTGTCTTGATAGAAATGCTGTTACATTTAGGATGCTATCGCTCAAGATCCATTTTAAATGAGGATAAATTTTTCATGATGAACCGGCAATTGCGAGATCCGGGTTCGATGGCCGGTATTTATTTTAGCCTGTATTCACGTCCGTTCCTCCAAGGGATATTTCGTAAGCTTTTATCATTCTATGCATTATATCCCTAAAGGGAGAATTCAAATCAAATGCGTTACATTAATGAAAATATTGACAATTCTATGAAATATAAAATACTCAATTAAGCAGATTCAGGGATACAAAAAATATTGATCAATAATTCCATATTTGTGGGTTATAATTCATGGGTGATATTCATGTGGGATATAATTAATTTAAACTTATTGATCAATAATTCCATACGAGTATTATGGGTTGGATGGAAGAAGAGACTTTTAGTCTCAATCTCGCCCAAATACAGACGATTATTATTACTACAATTTCGAGAAATTATGATTGCCTCCGGTGCATGTTTTGCGGATGATATTAAAACTTTATACTAGGAATCTTTGATAGATTTAGTACTTAAGTAGACAATAATTATCTTTTAATATTTCAAGGAATAATCTGCAAGTTCAGGGAATTACGCAAAATATTGATGAAGAATTTCATACTAGGAGAAATTTCCCTCTAGTCCAAAGCATAATTTTCTAGTGATATTACAAATTTTTAATGCTAATATTTAAAAAAATTGAATTAGCGATCTTTGGACAGAATTAGCCATGATCTTTGACCTTTATATCCTTTGGGACCACTGTTCAGTGAAACTCGTACCCTGAGAACTGAAACCTGCGGAACTTTCAAAGTCTTTGTCATTTTCCCAATGTCGCGACAGTTCGCGTCAATCCCATGTATAAAATTCATAACTTATCCTCCGCCTCGGTTAACCCTTCATTACTGAATGCACGTCAGGGTTGCTCAACACCGTTCACTGCATGGGAAAGAACTCAGCGGGAATCGTGCGATCGTCTTAATGGGACCTTATCACGACTTTTTCCTCTACGGATATTATTCCTCGTTCTCTCTCGAGAAATGGGAAAAATCGCCTTTTTCCAGCAGTGTCTGTTTGCCCGAAGAATTGGGTCCACCCCTCGTTCGCTCGGTATAATTCTCGGGCCGGCGTGGGACATATTTTTTGATCCTTTCTTTTTTGTGGGTCACTCTCTCATTCTACACTCTTCATCCTCTCACTCTCCTTGAGTCATTAAAACGGGAGTAAGGATCAAGGACATAATCCATCTTTCTCTTTTCTGGGATCACGAACCGGGCTTGATCCGTCCTTTTTCCGAGAGAGGCGAAAAGTTAATGTCGTTTTACTCCTCTCCGACTTTTCACGTAATTTCAGTTACGCAGTTTCAAATTTAATTCTCTTGTTTCGGTTGACGGTTGATTCGAGTTTGAATCGTCTCAACAATATGGCGGCTGCTACGACTTGTTGTAAATAACATTCCCCACTTATTTATCATTTGGTATAAATGAGTTTCGCAGAGAAATATTATTCCTTTATTATCATTGGAACATACAATTTACTTACTTAATTGACTTACGACCTACGTTTGGTACCGACAGACCAGTCGTAGGGGGGGCGACTTGGGGGTTGCGCGTTGGGCATAAGTCTCGTATTCATAGTTTTTTTGGTAGATTTCATTAGAAATACATTCTATCCATGCCATCTCGTTCCAAAATGGAGACTGCACTGTTTTTAAATATTTTTATCTTCTTTAACTTACATAAAGAAAAATAGAGGTAATTTAAAATCTTCGTTATTATTATTTATTCTTACTGCTTTACTTAAATTATTTTTATACCCTTTTAGCACCTCTCAGCATTTCATTTAAATAAATATTAAATCATTTCCTTACTTAACTATTTAAAAAATATTTTTATTATCTTTATTTTGACATTATCACCATTATTCACACCTCTTCCAGTCGCTCGGCCGTAAGTCGATGGCTGACAGTATTAGAGAATACGTATTCTTCATCCATCATCACAGGTACAGCTTTTGATAATTGAAGTTTAATGAGGGATAATCGAAACGGATGCTGAAGCAAATTATTTTATGCTTTGATAGTAAATACCTTTTCCGTTAAGTAATTACGGAGAAAAGATTACGAGAAAACTTATCATTAGCCACCTACTTCACTTCTAAGAATGTGTTGATGAAAGAATATAATGAATACATTTTTTAAGGCAATTGATACGTTAAATTTAATCTAAAGAGTGACTTCATTATACTGGAAGGAATTTCAAATTTTGTTCCAAAAGAAATTTCTGGTTGTGTTCCTTATTAATGTTCCACTTACTTATCATTTTGTACATTTTTGTAATTCTAAATGTTTTACGTGAAATCTTTTCAAATAAAAATCGACTTCTAGAATCAAAGCTAGCCGAGATCAATTTATTTTTCTTCTTTATTTTTACCTCCATAAATACTTTTCAGACAATGCAGGATTTATCTGGGTTCCTTATAGCTTTTCGCTTTACAAAGTTTACAAATACACGTGTTTTTGACGTTAATACAAATGAAGCAGATTTATGACAAAAAACGTAGTGCTTAAATACGATGCCAAAAGATAATTTCTTACGTTCACTTCCCCCGATTATTTTTGGCGTAAGAAAACTGATTTTTAGGTCTTTCCAGAGATAAAGAGAAGATATAGGTTCCACTTAAATATGGTGACACCAAGAAAAATTATTTAGCTACTCTTATCGCGTAAATATATGAAAACTTTAAAACTGCCAACCCATTCTCAAAACATTGCTCGTGTTGTTTTTATTAAAGACTAACAGTTTCACGAAAATCTGGAAAGTATCTCGTTTTGGAGACAAACATTTCGATATTCTGCTCCAATGACAGTTCTGCGAACTGAATAATGACCCAAGGCCTCGTTCCCCTTGGGCCATAATTAAATTCGTGAAAATGTTGAATTTAAGCTTGTGGAAGAACCAAGATCCCGTTTTCAATTTTTAATGTATTGTCAACGTGAATTACGGAGCATTAATTTGAGGCCCTATTTAAATTGTTTCCTCTCTTTCTGAGAGTAAACCAGTGCATGCCTCGTAATGATTCGGCCCTCATTAGGATCATTGCTGTTCTCTCTCAAGTCTCGACATTGAGTATACCATTAAAGAAAACCTGATCAATATAATCCACTACTTCAACCACTACATTGAACTTACAAACTTACAACTTCCAAAGACCATGATCATAATCTGTATAGTTCCAGACTATATCATTAATCACTTTTGATCATTTATGTGTAAAATTTTGTTGATAGGTCGGTAAGGTCATGTGCAGCCAAATATCCCTATTCAACGCCTTCTCCTTCATTTTCTTATGGCTAACCCCACCCCTTATGTCATCCAACATCTTTTGTCTTCCTCTCTGTTTTTTCTCCTGAATTCTACCGTCAATTACAGTCTTCACCAGTCCCTCTCCTCTCAATTTCTGACCCACTCATTTCTTATGTCAATGCTTAATCACTTCAATTAAAGCCCTCTCCTCCCCAAACATCTCCAGCACCTCCAAGTTTGTTTTTCTATCGACCCAACGTACTTTTTCCAATCTACGCCAAACCCATATCTTAAAGGCCTCCATATTTGTACTTATACCTCGATATTAGCGCATCCGTATTAATAAATCGCGATAATAGCCCGAGAGGCTGATTCGCCTGCAAACACATACATACATATTAAGAAATCGTTATTATGGAGTTCTAGATAAAAAGTGGCTCTATGTATCCATGAGAGCGAATGAATTACTACCACATGTCATTTAGTAATGCTGCATAATCGGTGACGCAGCAAGGGAGTGAATCAACACAGAGTACCACGAATTAAAAATAGCGATGCACTTCCGCTTCTTAGGAACAATGGATCACATCACAACACGCAAAGCGCCGTCGTATTGTGCAATGAAAGCGATCGTCGTAAAAAATAGCGGAATATGCGTTCTTCTGTTGCCTCCTTCCGTGAGTGGACAAAACCCCACACGAAGAAATCCCACCCAACAAAAGCGCACAAGATAGAACCCCACGGCCATAAAAGCCCATATGAAATAAGCCCACATTGACAAACCAAAATGTTGATAAATGCCCAAAATATTAAGCCTCACAGGCATAAATGCACACATAGACATACCCACATAACGGTCAATTTTAAACATAAAAAAGCCAATTAAAAGTAAAACATTACTGTTGTTAAATTGAGTATTAAAAAATTTATTGCTTGTATATCGTTTGCAGAACTTATTTGTTTATGTTTACGTTGAAAGTTGGCCTTCTGGCCAGGTGGCAATTTTTTTAGGGGTTACACAAATAATGATTTAATCAAGATTGCTATGTATTACCATAGAATGATTACTGTAGAATTATAAATACCGTAGAGCTTAATTATGAATTTAAAGGTTTAATATCTCCAAAAGCCATCTTAGTCGGCGTTCCTTGTCTCATTCACCGGTATTCGGAAAAAAGGAAACCGTTATTACTGTAGAATAAATGCTCGCGTATATATATTATAAACACATAAACGTCGTACCCTCATGCATTATACGTGGTGGTAACGTGTTAGCGCGTTAACGCTCCAACCTCACGGTCCCGGCTTCGAATCCCGGCTAATCGGATTTTTTCGGTTGAGGAATGTTCTGTCTGTGTATGTTCTACGTGTGTATGTGAGTGTGATGTTAATAAAGAAGCAAAACAAGGAATAAAATTAAAAAAAGGGGTTAATTGGAGGAATAGCCTTCAAAGGCTAACATTCGCCCATAAAAATACGGCATTATTATTATTACATATAATATCTTATATTGTTATCGTTTTTGTTTATGTGGGATTGGGTTGGGATAGCGATTTTTAAATGTTCGCGGGATTCTGTCTTCAGGGTATTTGCAAAGAAAAATAATTTGGAACACGGCTGATAATGAATTAAAGGTTTGAAATCTGCAATAGCTTGTCGGCATTCCTCATCTCATTCACCGGTATTCCGAGAAAACAAGAAAGGAATACCGCACTTTTAAGAACCCAACGCGCCTTTTGAAGGCGAAACCCTCCTCATCAGGGGGTCGTAATTAATACCCTCTAATTCTGGGTATTTGTCGTATGGGGTCATGCTGTGGAAGCATTACCTTCTATTATAACTACGCAGGTAATTATAAGTTGAGGTTCGCAGGAAGGTGTGCGAGCGGATATTAAATGTAGGCTAAGTATGGAGTTAGCCTCCTATATTTTTGCTCCTTCGTCCGTTGAGTCACCTTTTCAGTCCTTGGGCTGTACGTAAGAACCTCGAGGGATGATGACATTATGTTTTGACGGGGCTTATGCAACCTCGCGCATAAGCGCAGGAATGCCTTTTCCCCCTGCGTCGAATGGGGTCTCCGAGGATGGTCTTTGTAGACATTTTTCCCACCCTTGTTGACCATCGGGGTCTCGTAAATTGAAGGTGTGTGAAAGGAATGAGGGCGGCTAAATTGCCATTAGGTACACTACTCGTTAGAGTCGTTACATAAGATTTTTTGCTGCTCTCACGAAGGTCTGAGAACTGATTTCCATAACTATATTCATAAGCTCAGTTAAAGGAGAGAAGAGAAAACTTTTCTTGGGAAAGAATCGATCATTTAAGCTTATTAAGCGAGAATACAGAATAGGAATTTGTCGATGTAACTATAATAAATATTAAAATTGCGAAACTCTAAGTGTCCTCGCCTAACTTTGTGGAACGCCATTTAAATCAAATAAAGCTTATTTGTGTTCTTCCATAGATTAAATTCAGCGACCAGTTTCATCATCAGGAAGTAAATGAAAACCTGATGATGATCGTAATGATTCAAACCGGCCGTTGAATAAAGTTTGTGACAATACTATGTTTTGTGTTTAGTTGGTTTTTAAATGTTATTTTATAAATCGCAATATATCTGCAACAGTATTTCTTGACAACAGATCCGCGAAATATGGAATGTGTAAAAGTTATGGATACCAATCGGGATAAATAGACTTGAATATCTCAAGAAAAAATTAAAGTTCTGATAATTTCAGATCGCATTGATTTTAAATCTATTGTGAACTAAATATTTAAGTATTTTTCGTAAAGTTTTGAAAAGTTTTTTTATTTTGAAGGTATTTCAATTGATGAGCTCAACAATTGAAGAAAGGTTTGCGAGTGAAAATTGGAATTGAAGGATAAGCATTTCTGGACCTCCTCTCTTCTTTAATTTATAATTGTTTCAGGCTATCATTTATCTGACTGTTGTAGCTGGGAACAACATCTTCAGGTGCACAAAAAGGTTGTCAACAACTGCAGGTATTCGGCCATGTAGTTCTGAGTATTTGTAGATGAATTTTTGAAGTAGAAATTGGGTGTCGTGACACTTTGCTGTGATGGATACTTTTCGTGGGCTAATGGTATTCTTGGACTGTTCTACGTGAATACTTTAGTGTTATTTTCTTCATGAGTAATTAACGTTCTTGTCATGCTAAGGCTGTTGGGGTTTTATTTGTTAATTACGGCAATGACAATTAATAACTCAAATGGATGCTTCACGAATTTGTGGGACGTTTTAGGTGAACATTTCGGAATTTCTACATTTTTTTAAAGTTATACACTATGATAAATAATATTTAAATTCACTGAAAACATAAAGTTTCAATGAGAAGGCCGCCATTAATTAGTAAGCGTGTTGGAGACGAATCCTACCAGGATTAAATTAAGGAACATTTGGAAACACTTGACCTTCCATTAGTTTTGGGAGGCCTCATTACGCCCTCGTATTGAAGGAACGGAGAATAAATATGTCGCGAGCAAACGCTGCGGGGGAGTGCGAACTCATAATCAAGATGGAGAAAGCCTTCATAAATCTCCGTACCGAATAACCATCCCGTAATGAAAACGCGGGGGCGTAAGTAATGCTCGGCGTAGGCGGCATTCGGGTTAGTTTACAGAATAATTTTTTGGACGGAAATGTGAAGTACTGCACTAGAACATGCGATTCCTTACCGGAGTTCTCATCAAAGTTTTGAGTTTGAGTTATCGACCGTCTAAACGCTGTATGTTTTTTTTTAATTCTTCTGCGTATAACGTTACATGGGGATTGTAAAATGTATGCGGTGGCCTGCAATTTCTGTCAAATTAGGAAATGATTGTAAGTTAAGTTTTTTGGAATTTAGAATGGAATAAAATTCTCGGGCTATGGCTCGATGTACCGTTTTCACGTAGAGATGCACAGAGAGAAAATTATTAGGAAAAGCAGGTAGAATATTAAAAGATTGTGTAATATCTTTGAATTATGCTTTCAGTCTAGAAATGTAGTGTTTCAAAATGAGGAGTGAAATATGTAGTTAAAAGGAATTATGAATTTATGAAAATAATTCTTCAGATTATATCTTGCTAGTTCAGTAGTATTAGTATTGTTTCGTGCTAGTTCAACATCTTAATTAATCAAATGAAAATGTTGGTAATATAATACTTGTCGCCGATATTGTTTGATGCATCCAATTGGAAAGTAATCGGAAAAATCATACTTAATTTTCTACTTAGAGCGAATCATGATATCGAGTTTATAATAATGACGAAACACAGTTTCATGATTTTTACTTTAAGTGTTTTTTACTGATCAACATTTATCCTTTTCCTTGCAAGAATCCGTTTCACACCAAACAATCCGCAAAAAAATATTTCATAACACCACATAACAAATTTTGAAGTTATGTGGTGCATATTTCACGTTAATTCGATTAACGAGGTCGCATAAAGCAGATTCGTTTTACTTTTACGCATTTTACTGTTGTCGTCCTTTTAAAAAGATGGATGGTTTCTCAGGAAACGAGTTTTTAAGTATCACGACAATCTTGGAAGAAAATGGCAATTTATATCGCAATTTCTGTACATTTCTTTAATGGCAGATAAAATGAGGTAATTATAATTGACCTGTAGTTCAAATAACGATGTTGCTTAACAAGGTTACTTTTAATCTTTACGTATTTTACTATTGTCGTCCTTTTAAAAAAGAAAGACGATTTATCTGGAAACGAGTGATTGAGAATCGGGACATTCTTCGAAGAAAATAATATTTGATATCGCAACTTCTGCATATTTCGTCGGATAAAAAGATCAGTAGAGATTTAGCCGAAGCTTAATTATGCAATCCTTTGAAATAAGGAAATTTATAATAATTTTAAAATAATAGTTCTGATGCTGTTTTCATCCAATATAGCAGGTCAGTAATTAGGTTAAAGCATAGTTGATACCGTTCATACTATAAAATATTATTTACGCAAATTTTTTAAATTATATCGAGAAAAACAGGAGATGAATAATTAAATACACAAGATGTTTTTATCTTAAATGGGGCAACTCATTAATTATTATTAATTGATATTTGTATCATATTTTATATGCTGGGATATTGATTAATATTTATCTCAATTCCACTCGAAATAAAGATATATTTATGAATTCATACATCTCTTCGCTATGCATCATATGTTCAGTTTGCGTTAATAACATAAAAATTATCTAAAAACTACGTGATGCCGATGAAAGTCGAATTTGAAGCTTTCCGGTTAGTAATATTTAGTCGGCAAAATTCCTGGTTTGCTTTATTATGCTTACAATGCGACGAAACAAAAATCCATTAACTTTGCTACATGCTGTGATTAATGAATAATTCTGAACAATTTACCATAGATCCAGGTAATTTCAGCAGTTTTTAACCGTATCTCCTTCACTACCGCAAACTTCACGGCGTCTAATAATTTGAATCGAATCGAAACGCTTTAGCTCTCTTAGCGTGTTTTTGCTGGAACCTAATTGGATACCAATTCTCCGAAATCGGGTTGAATCAGACTCGACCCCACTCATCTTTCACTGCTGAACTTGAACTTGTCCTCGAAGCGGCGTTACGGCATCTTTCGCGGGTCGGCCACTGGCGCTTCCCTTATTCAGTCGTGAGTCACTCTCGCAACGTTTGACCAAAGGCCGTCTGCGACGCATTCAATATTCATCACGCTTCCGCAGGTTGCTGAAGTCACGAATGTTTCGTAATTTCACCGTCAAGTGGTTCTCCAAGCCATTGTTTTCGATTTCTTCTCGCTACACCGTATTTGTCTCCTGCAGGAACCACGCAACTTTGCGTGGAAAATGTATTCAATAGCTCTTTTGTAACTTAACATGAAGTATGCAAGGTATACTAGCTGTGCTGTTGTAATAATTATATCATTCTTTATTCGGCGAGTATAGGCCCATGTGGGCATCTCGCACGCCTAACTTCGGAAGAGTCAGAATACAAAATTACAATATTTAAATAATAGAAAATGACGTGAAATGTTGGGCTTTCAGAAAAAATAGAACAGTAAGAAAAGAACAAAATAGGAACAATTTTTCAAAGGAAACTAATTCCATTTATAATTAATAAAACATACACATATACTGTACATAAAATAAACCAACTTCGCTTGGTTTATTTTATGTATAGCTTACACAAGAAGCAGAACGAAAACAAAACATGAAAAAAACCATAAAAATGAATTAAATCCGGTATAACATAACGTTTGATTCTTGACTGTTGATGTTTCGGTCCAGTCCTAGGATGTTGTAGGATAGAATATGCATAGTCCTTAACTATGTATAAAGTCTTAAACCTGAAAAGAATCTGGGAGACATTCAGGCGGAAAAATCTTATTACTAGTGAATTATCCCGTCAAATGACGGTACAAAATTCAACTTATAAAAAATGTTCAAATACTACTACATACATATGATCCTTTAAATTAATCAAATAAGTTGTCTCATACACGCTTATTTAGTTATTCAAAACCGAGAATCTCATGGAAATAGATTAGGAAAAAACATAAGAAACAACTTAACGAAATTCTATATCATTGAAATATTCCTTAATTCGTCACTCAGCAGATCAAATGTTATGTTACCTAATACATATATTATTAATGCGTATTTTTAATGTAAACATATTATTACAAGCAGGGCTATAGTTATAATACTTTATTATTATAGCTCTTCTTCTTCCCAAGAGGTCGCATTGAGAAGAATTATTTTATAGCCCACTCTTTGTCGTGTTCCAGTATTTAAAAATCTTCAAAAGTAGTCGATTCCTTGCTGCAATCTCAACGAGAATTTTTTGTGGCGTCTTTTGATTTCAACCGCTAGTTCAATAGTTTTCCATTAGTTGCGCCGTATGCGAAGAGTAGTACATTCCACACCCACACCTTGAAGGGTCTCATTGTGAAACGAGATCTGGAAGACGGTAAGATTCAACAAAAGAATTCTTTAACATGAAGAACCTCTCAAAAAGGAAGTAATCCCCCGTTTGTATCTGACGTTAGAGTATGATTATTTTTAAAATCGGTTTTGTCATCCGTTATCGCGGTACACAGTCCCTCAGAATGAATTTCTAAGTTTTGGTCTGAATTTAGTATAAGATTAGCTTAGCTTACAAAAGGTTAAGAAAACTACAATGTTTTTATTAGATATTAAAAAAATATTATATTGTCATGCATGTGACGGCTGTTAATTAGAGGTTTTAAATCTCCAATAGCCGTCCTTGTCGTTCCTCTTCTCATTCCCCGATATTCCGAGAAAAGAAGAAAGGACGCCGCACTTTTTGAGAGTGCTCTCCGCACAAGAATGTCATTTTTTAAGTGTGTCACACTTATACTATATACTATACTATATATATTATCTCTTAAAAGTGCAACATTCCTTTCTTGTTTCATCCGAATGCCAGGAAATGAGACGATGAACGCCGACAAAGATTTAAAACCTCTAATTGTCATGTATGTTTTCTGATTTTATTCATATTTGTTTTTATTGTTTTTTATTATAATTCACTAAATTACATTTGTTTTTACGCACTTATTCCTAAATTTATTTTCATATATATTGACTATATTTATTGAAGTATAAACCTATGCTTATGATATACTACTTAATACACTTATTGATTGTGTATATATATATATATATATATATTTTTGTCCCATTCCTTCTCCTCTTTTAGGAATTGATATCAATGGGTTTTCGCAGGTTTTTCACGCCCCGTTTCTTTGCGTGTGTTTTCCTGAAGTGGACAATTATTTACGAAAGAATATACGATTATACGATTAATTAGATGGAATAGATCGCCTTTGTCTCAATCCCGCCCGAGTTAAGAAGTTTTATAATTATTATTTCTTTAGTTCTTTCTTTCTCAGTATTACTGGGTCCTGCAGGAAAATAAATACTATGTTTTCCCAGATAATATTATTTCGATCTAAAATAGATAATTACGTCCAAAAATTTAAAATTTTTCTGGAAATTTTTAAATGATGCCTGCCATTCGAATTTTAATGAATATGTTACAGTTAACCTTTAAATTATCTGGAACATTGAAGAGATCCATTGGAATCTTACCGGGGAAAGATAACAATTATAATTATACTTAGCAGTACACAACTAAGAGGGCCTCGGATTAATCTGTATAAGACAATGCGAACAGTTAGGTGTAGAATTTGTGCGATAAACATTATAATTTCGGGGTATCCTGTGTTCGGTTATTCGTGAGTTTTGGCATTGTTTAATGCAAATTTGGTGTTTAAATACAGCCTCAGAACGTATTCTAAAGCAATAATTAGGAATCGTTATAATATGATTTGATGACGATGGATGATGTCGGGGCTTTTGATGTCGAAATCGAGGAATCGCTTTTCCTCCAATCTGTGGTCAGCAAGATTGGATTAGAGTCACGAGTGATTCTTCACGTCCACACTGCAGTCGTCAGTGCGAATTTCCGTCAATTTCATAACCTTGCTCAACGTCACACGTTGCTTCTCTCTTTCTAGGGGTTTCCTCACTCTCCATATGTTTCGGCGTGTCCTCTTGAATTGTTTACATTTTTTACGAACCTTTCTAAAAAAATACGCGAAAATCCCGTAACGAATTCTTTCATCGCGGTGAATTGAGTTTCCTTTTCGTTATGTTCCTAAAAGAAGGCGAAAATGATGAGCTATCATGCTCTACTATACATTTAGGTACCTCCGAAGGAAATCTCTTATAGGGATAAGCTCGAAAGAACGTTATCCGGGAGTTTGTTTTTTCCTCGCGAGGAATTTTAAAAATGTCGAAAATAGAGAAGTTCTGTTGACCGCGTGAGTTAAACTTGTCGCTTTCAGTAAACCTTCAAAACTAACGTTTCTGACGTTGGGAAGGAGTAAAGATTAGAAAAATAAGTAAGAATGAGAAATTAGTCGGAGGAATGTTTGAGACGGGATAATACTTCTTAGCAGATAGGCTGGAAAGACGTTCGTAATATAACTGGAGCGGAGAAGTTGGCAGGAAATTCATTTCAAAGGCAAAGGGAATTATGTCATCAAATTAGCATTAAATCCAGTGGTTGCCAACCATGTTGCCAGCCAACCTACCACCCACCTTTATGTACTAAAATTCCCTTTCCTTCCACTAATGTCCCAGTAATTTAATCCAACTTATAGAATTTATCGCAAAGAAGGACTGATATAAATAATGATGTTTAAAAACGTAATTCTTTAACATGATACCTAATAAAGATGTGCTAAGTAGAGTCTCCATCAAGAGCTATACAAAATACTTGTGAGATTTTTAGAAATATTGCCTTCTATAGAATTATAATGCGAGCGTAAATGACCCATAATTAAGAGAATATTTTCTCTTCTAGTCTCGGACCCTTTCAAACGAAACTTGGTAAAAATACCGCTGTAAGCTCTGCTAACCTTTTACAAAGCGGATATTTCTAATCCATGTACTGTAACCAACTTATTCGTAGGCGAATCGCCTATCCCATTCAAAAGACAAAAAACCGTTTAGATAATTATGCGACACAGATCATAATCTGTAGTCGTCCTATCTCCTCTCCTAATTCATCTTCTCTGGAATCCTTTTGATATCTTATTTGCGATGATTGCGCTGCACAAACATGAATATATTGCTATTCAGTAATTCTCTACACAACTGTCGGATCAGATTCTATGGAGATCTTAGCTATCAATTTCGTCACATTGCAGAAACTAATTAAAAAGCCGCACCATCCATGTTGATCTCCAATGTTGTCTTGTTTTAAAAAGTTAACAGTCCAAACTCCATCCCAGAACGCGTTTCAATCGGTGCTCTGAAAAAAATGGTTTCCCTTACGGTGTAATAATGAAATTATCTTTAAAAATTCAACAGAATTGTACCGCTCTATGTATTGAATTAATGATGCATTTTTTCATACACATTTCTTTAATATTGACTAATATGGATGCTATTAACAAATCCTTAGCGACATGATACAAAGTAGATGACCACGAAAGTGAAAGTAGCCCTCAAAGAGTGGATTGCAACAATCGCAGTAGGAATTCGATCAAATTGTTCGAATTCCCTGCTTAATAACTGTACAAAATTACTAATTCGCGCCACCAACTTGATGTGTCGAATACTTAGTGGCTAAATATAATTTCCTCTAAATTAGCGCGATTGAAGTATACGATATCCGTAGTTCCTAGCCCGAGGTCTTAAAATAGGTTGTATATATCGGATAGGTATAGACTAAATATATTTCGATTAGGTACAGACTAAATATATTTGCGTCCAAATTAGCTTAATAGAATTAGAGGATATTCGCTGTCCAAAGCCCGTGTTTTAAACCGCTTTGTCCTCTTAAAAACCTCATCTGTCGTCCGTAATATTGGGTGCGGCTTTGGCGTGTTTCCAACGCCTCAGCGTGTCGTTGACGTGGTGACTAAAACCGTAAAAACAGAACTGTCAGACTGCGTGGAGGCACTTTTAACTTCGGAATGCGTGACGAGGACGTGTTTTCCTATTCTACGATATATTTAGGTATCTTTTTTGCTTGCAATGAATTGAATTATATCTTCATTCATCAATTACATCATAAACAGCAGCTCAAGTTTAAAAGTGCCATTTCGATCTGGACTGGCTGACTTAAGTAATGTTTTCAAAAGTATTGTTACTCTTACCTTACCTTCCTTTTTGTGATGAAATAATCGGAATAAATAATAATATGGGCCATTGATTAGAATAAAGTGAATATGTGAAGGTTTGAGTCAACTTTTTCGGTTTCTTCGAAAGAAATATTTTGCTTCAATTTCTTTCGCTGCTCATTACTTTTGTCATTCCATCTCTTTTTATCCAAAAAATACCCTTAAACCCTTTCCCGTTCATTCAATAATTGGATGAGTACAAAATTTAATTCATTCATGTCATTTCTTCGACTTGTTCAAGCAAAAATAAATACGTTAAATACTCGCATACAATTCAGTCGATCATTTGGATGATTCAGTTACTGCATAACTGTGAATCTCGTCTACAAATTATGAAAATTATCAGACCAATATCATATGCTTTACTGATGATTTTTGCTTAAAGCTCTCTGAATTAT
Source organism: Sympetrum striolatum (assembly GCA_947579665.1). Classification (NCBI taxonomy): domain Eukaryota; kingdom Metazoa; phylum Arthropoda; class Insecta; order Odonata; family Libellulidae; genus Sympetrum; species Sympetrum striolatum. The sequence goes on from OX388349.1 coordinate 59,213,458, forward strand.
AGTACCTGCTAAATTTTATGATCATTTGGCTGAAGCCATCGAAATATCAGCACGTAAAATACGGTGTTGCTCGTTAATGAAAAAGATACAAAAATACGATTTAAATTGAGTATATGCCTCCGATTTTCACTAATGGTCAATTTAAGCATAGATCACTTCAAATCTTCCAATACTGAAATATTACTTTTGAAGGCGCCTAAAATTTTTTTCCAAACTCCAAAAGAGTGGTTGACACTTCATAAAGTAGTTAGGCAATGTTTAAAATAGTAAAATTTACATTAATTAAAGATGTGAGGAAATTTAAATTTCAGTAGATGCATATCTTGAGGCATTATCTCAAATCTGTGTAGCAACTTTAACATTACGACAAAGTTAACTTTTATCTTAGTTGTATTAAATTAGTCACTGCATTTCCCAAGTCGTGTTTGAAATATCAGAAACCTTGGCTTCAAGAGTTATAGATCCAGGACAAGTCATCATATTGTCTTCGCTCTTGATTAATGATCACTTGCTCTCATTTCCGTTGCGGTTGTATGAACGTGAAATACTAAGTGACTTCGTAATGCAATCCTGTCTTTTTTAGAATTTCCCTCGGGTTGAAACTGGCAGTTTAGAACAAATTTGAACTGTAAAATAATTCAGTGTTCCAGATTCCACGTATAACGAAGATGATTCGCTCCGACAAATAGAATTTCCTATAGGATCATACTAATTTATAATACTATTTTCTGAAAATAAGCTAGGATATGCCTAATTTTTTGTCAAAAGTGTCTTTGAGCACCTGCGTATCCAACGAAGTCGTTATAATTGACGGAATCTAAAAATTGCTTTTTTAACCAATATTTTAATTACCGGCTGAAGTGCTAGTTGTTTCTCAAAGTGAAAAAAGAAATAGTAGTAAATTTAGTGGTCATATATTTACAGAAGAGATTCAAACATCTCTCAGAATAGCTTATTCTATTCCAGGTTATCGGAAACAAACATTTTTCATTATATCTAAATTCACACAATAAGTTATCGAGATTGACGATAGTAATTGAAATCATCATTAAATTCATTTCTAATGAACCTTGGTGATATTTATTTTACATTAAATATTGTTATAGAAATTAAGCCTCCAAGCTATAAAAATGATCTTGGCTTGCAATTCTTATGGGAACACTTTTCTGGAGTCGAAGCAGGGACGATTAGGTAAATAAAAGTAGCCTATTACCAGCCCATAGAAAATGTTAAACCATCTTTAAAGTTTGAACATTGTGTAACTTTTTGTTCTCGAGTTTATCGCGAACATTTAAATACACTTAAAAACTTTCTCCTTTATATATAAGGCAAATTATTATGTTATATTAGTGTAAATTAATTCATCTAATGATCGATGCGCATTCCATCGTGTCTCCTGTAATAGAAAAGACGCAACATTTTACCACTTAAATTATTTTGTAGGCACGTATTGCTTGTGATAATAATCAGATGGATAGGCCGTAAACCACAGAAATTAATGCAAGAAAATTTTGACTTTTATCTATCAACGTTCTGTGGTAAGGTTGCTGTCTTCCTCAAAAGAAAAACAAATGAGCGTTCCGGATCCATTCTTACTCCTCCAACCTCTGTTTACTCTTCAAGTTGGACACTTGCCCAGCTAAAGCAGGCATCGGGAACAAAGCGCAGGCCAATGCACTGGTCCCGATTAAATAATCTTCCTCGGCCCGTAGACGAGCCGGTAAATAAATATCTGCCGGGGAACGAGTGATCCCACCGACGAAAGGTGCTCCTCATGGGGATTGAGTTATTCGCTAACCAGAGGAAGAGTTTTACTTCGAAATGCGCTGTGTTATGGAGTCCAAAGTATGTGGAAGTTTAGGTGACCATTTTGTGTATGTCTATTTATTTATTCGTGAGTACTACAACTAGGAATCAGGCCAGGAGGTAGTCATTACTGTGGGGGGAGGGGAAAATAAAATAATTTGCCTGGTATTCACTCTAGCCTGGAGGAAAACCTCCCGAAGGTAGTACGTCTTACATATTATTACAAAATTACAAAATTTACTACAATCATACAATAATTCAAAATTACAATATTTACAAAATACGACAATATTACAATATCCAAAATCACATCAATATTGCAACAAATTCACGAAACCCTTTTACTTTTATTGATGATTACATTGTAAGAAGGGGAAAGAGGTTCTAAAACTTCTCCGGGTAAATTGACCCATTCTACTATTCCCCGATAAAGAAATGAATACATGAATACTTACAAATATCTGTTCGTTGTATAAGAGTAGCGACTTTATTATTGTGGTCTTTTCTCACGTTCCACTTCTCTAGGTAGCGCGGAAGCTGTAGATTCCTATTTATAACCTGGAATGTTACTGATGAATCGTAATTTTATCTATCAGATCGTGGAACATTGCATGAATATGGCGTGATGTAAAGCTATTTTCGCATCTACAGCTGTATCCATATAATCTGTCTCTCTTAAAGCCATCAATACTTCAATAATGACTAGGAAAAAACGAACATAGTATAACATTGAATCACGTTTTCCATTTATTTCCAGCTGTCATACACATACCTTTGTGTTTCGATTAACCTTTTCAATTCGGTTAACAAATTTTATGTACGTAAACGATTATTCCTCCTATTTTAATGGAAAATTATACTGTTAATAATAGTCGAACAATATATCTACATGAATACCGTGCAAACAGCCTTTTGGGATGCGTAAGGAATAATGTTAATTTATTTATTCAACGAAATAAATCCATTTTATATAAACTAAAGAAAACGGCATAGCAAATCAAATGAAATATCATAAGTAATAGGATATGTTTTTATAAAATGCATAAAAACATAGAATTAATAAAGATAATAATAATTGCTAAAAGACAATGGAACCCCTGTATTTATAAAAATTCCTACAAATTAAAAATTGACAGAATAAATTCAAAACAATAAATGTTATATAAATATGTAATTAAAATTTATTAAGTAAGTGATATTAATTGTAATTGCATTTGATGTCCTCAATCATGCCCATGTTTTGTGATTTAGATTGATACTCTGCGGATACAGTAACTCATTGTAATAAGACAATTATTCTAATTTAATGATGATTCAGATAGATTTAGAATCTTAGGAATATTTTTCCTTTAATATTTCCATTGAAAGCTGTTTGTTTAGTCCAGGCTTTGGAGTCTAGATTCGAATCCTTTTCTCTAAAAAAAAAAACGATCTCCCAGAATAGTATGTCATGCGCTCATTTGAGGCAATTGGAGCAAATGTGCCGCAAGGATTATCATCGGAATTCAAATGAGACAGCTCCTTAAAATATCCTCAACATGCGAACATCTCTCGCAACCCTCGTTCGCCGTTGTTTCTTCTACGATCCATTTACCATCCCATTTCCACGTTTATCGTTTACCCAAACTTCCGATTCAAGGCTATTATATTTCCAACTTTTAGGACATTGAATATAATCGCAGACGTATACGATTTTCTGCAATTGCGAGTAAAAAGGTACAAACATTGCGTTATATACTTACAGTTCAAATATAAAGTAAATAAAACCCTTTCAAAAATTGGTGTCTCGGTTTTTTCATCGGGTCAATTTATTTTCTCAGTTTTTGCGATGAAATTAGGTGCCTCGGCTTATACTCCAGTATGTACGGCAAATTTGTTCATTAAATTCTAAAATGTGATATCAACAGTAATCTTAATAAGTAATAAGTTATCATTGTTTTCGCTCACTGATATAGGTCATTGGACTACCAAACGAATACCTAATAATAATATAAAAATAATATGTTAATTACGGGTGTTATCCCATGGACAGTTTACAATAAAAACAGTTACAGTATTAGGAAATACTATCGCAATAAGAAATATACTCAGAAAAAATAAATACAATTAATAAAATACTATCAAAAAATACTATCAAAAAATACTATCAAAAAATACCATCAATAAAGTACAAACAGGAAAAACTAATAGAAAATACAATCAAAAATAAAATCTGTAAATAAATAGTCTATGAAATATAATCAAGAATTACAACCCAGAAAATATTGTCAAGAGAATACAATCACTAAAACACAAACAAGAAAATAAAATAGGGAAAGTTAATTATAGGCAATGTCTATTATAAAGAAGGCACCTATTCTGCCCCCTTCCCTACTCTTCCATTAATCCTAAAAATATCAGCAATTCGTATACTCTGAGGAGCGTTGAATGCGGAAATCTCCAAGCACCAGAGCATCCCTATTGTTTACATATTTCGCCCTTCTTTAAGTATGCATTTTGTAACCCACTAGGCCACCATTCTAATATTGGGTCGCCCCGACCATTAACGCGTTTCTCCCATCGTTTGGGCTTCCCAAATGTTTTCATTCTATCCCCGTGCATTCCTCCCGCAAGAACTGCCCTCCGTTGCGTCACGGCATGATGTCAGCGGAGGGACTGACCTTAATGTCCCGCTAAGCAAAGGCGTCTAATGGGCCGACGCAGAGGGAGAGGGCGTTGTTATCGGAGGAGTGATTGTTTGCCAGTCTTTTTGGCACCGCCATATTTCGGCCGGAAGTGTTATGGCCCGTTCTCCATAACCTGTCGTCAGATGGCGGGAGGGGATTACCACATCGAAGTTTATAGAATAAACGAAGCACCAAAAGCCATCAAAGGACGTAAATGATATGGCGATATGCATGTTTCGCTCTCAATGGAAGCATCTTCAAAGCACCGAGGTCGGCAAGGAACTGCAACGCCGACGAGGAAGAAAAGGAGCAAAGTAACAAGGAACAAAAAAAAACAAAGGAAGAACGGGAAGCGGAATTATGTGTAATTTAAGGAAAATCTATTTTTTTCCAATTTGTCTACAATTATAGAAACCAACTCATGATCAAAACCTAAATTTCAATAAAAAAACTATTTAAATTACTAGATACTTAATTCCGCTCTCCGTTCTTCGCTTGTTTTTTTGCTCCTTAGCCTTCTTAGGCTCCTTAGGTTCCTTACTTGTTTCTTTGTACCTTTTCTTCCTTTGAAATTGGGGAGCGACATGTGCATATCGCCATATAATTTACGTTATTTGATGGTTTTTGGTGCTTCGTTTATTCCGCGTTTCAACCATCAGCGATCTTCCATTATTACCCCATTGAAGTTCGGTTACTGCTTCAACTAATGCATTTTTCAATGGCGTGAAATCGCGCGTTAAAAGGGTCTGACGATTGCAACGACAAGGCGATAAGTGTTTCTGTGTTGTTGGGAAACTTGCCTCCTCCTGATGGAGCCTTACCAAAAATAGGTCATCTCAAGCTACGCTGTTGTGTTGCTCCCCATTCGCTTCGAGACGCACACTGAATCTCTAACAAGTGCCGCATAATTTTTTTGCAAGTCATAAAGACTCGAACACTAGATTTGAAGTAATATTAGATTCTCTCACAACTAAGGCCCGATTCGTTAATTTGAGTATTGGAAATAATGATTTTATTTCTCTAACTTTGTACTTCATCCTATGAATTTGAATCCTAATAAAATGACACTTATGAAACGAAGACGGACGTGATCCATGCTGATATCAATGACTTAAATATAGTTTCATTAAAATATGATCAGTAGCGTCATTCATTCACCTATAATGTGAATGCGTTTATTAGTGTGCTTAAATATCATAATTTTATGACTTATGTATTGTAATCTCCTCATAATTACCAAATCTCAAGTTAATCTAATCTCTTCATAGTAGTAGGTGAATTTTTAATCGACATTCTTTAATAGTTAGCTGTTAGTCTAAGTTAGTTAAGCATGGTATTTATAATTATGAAGAATGCGAGTTTTTATTATAATGCATTGTGTAGAACGAGGGGCGTTTGATAAGTCAATGTTACTGTACTAATATACCATTCGATGGAACTGATTAACCTTAATATATCTCACGATCAGCTTCATTCCTTTTCCTTCATCTTTTCCTCCCACAAGTAGTGCTTTATCAATTCTCTGAATTCAATTTTCTCCAAAAACAATCAAAATCTTTACCGGCAAAGTCAAAAGATATAAAATGTTCAAATTCCACAAATTGAGTGTTTGAAAAATATTGGTGGAATTTCATATTAAAGTTTGAAATATGAAATTCCACCAAGTTACGCTAAGCAATATTTATTTATTTAATTTTCTCTATTTTAGTAAATAATCACACATTTGTCTGACTCCGGGCGCTCCGTACGAAGTAACAGTTCATACCAAATCTCTGCGAGTTCATATAAAAAACATGTCCGACGCCAGAGATTAAATGAAGCATGTGAAGCGAACGCGATATTAGCTCAGAGTCACTGAATTATCAAACTCCATTCGCATTTCCCAACATTCGTATGGAATTAAATCCAAAGAATAGGGTAAAATGATGCTAAATAGAACATCCATTCATAGGTACATCCTTACATTACACTCCGTAGGAATTGCTTTGCATATGGTTTCTTTTATTTACAGCACTCATCCGTGATTCCTTTTTCTAGCATTGAAATGTCACTTCAGATCAATTCGCGCATCGGTAAATTCCCTTTTATTTTGTCTCACATCTTCAGATTTTCATTCACCATATTTAACCAACTTATTCAACAATGGCCATATAATAAGCCGATTCTGTCTGTCATGAACATCGAAAAATCAAGTAACAGTTGTTGCATATCATATTTCACATGAATTACTTGTATGCTAAGTAAATAATATATATGTAATAATAATAATAATAATAATAATAGTTTATTTAATCTTATTTATACACAAGGTATCACATAAGATATCATGTACATGAAAAAAACTACAATTTTAGTTCAGGTCCTCCTAAGCCATGCATGGCTCGTCAAGAGGTGCCTTGATTTAGGCAGATAAAAATTAAAAAGATTACACCAACAGGTACCACATTAAATCAGAAAAAGGTTTTACTAAATTTAAGTCAATTTACAATAATTTTTAGGTTTTATTTCTCTGGTCTAATAGCCAAGATATAACAAGTTTTTTAACAAAATACTTGTGTGCACTTTTACCATAATTGTTATAATGTCTCGGTGTTTCATATTTTCTTTGTTGTCTAAATTTAATATTAGTATTTTTACATGTTGTTCTTAAACATTGTGCTAAAGCAATTGCCCATTATAATGTTATATTTAAATAAATCGATTATAGGTAATATGTAATTCATTTTACAAAATATTAGGTAATTTTCTTCTGTGCCTGAATCCATCAACATTTATATAATTTTAATTTTAAGTTTTTCTAATGATGCGATGTATACATTGGAAGTAGAACCCCATACTGTTAGCCCATATCGCAACACAGATTCAGTCAATGCTTTATACAGCATGGTTCCTTGCTTTTGGGGGATGAGTTCTTTCAGTGCAAAAGATTTGGCTGCAAGATGTCTCAGCGTTTTATTTAGTTTAATTGTGTGGTTTTGAAAGATGTATGTAAGAATATAATAATTCTTTAGCTGTCTGTATTTCATGTATGTTATACATTATTTATTAATTGTGTTTTTAACTTTACATATGTAGGTAAGAAAAACTGCCACCATGCTCACAACCTAGCAGCAGTTAATTGCTATACTAACAATAATAATACCATTTAGACACTTTTCTCAAAGAAAAGATAAATTATACGTAAACCTGTGCAATCATCGATTCTTTCTAAGATGATCAGATACATTGTACGCATTGTATACATTGCGTCCGAAACTGGAGTGTTTCATTCTTAATAGCTACATTTTGTTTTGCTTTGACTACTTGCATTCAAGTTTCTTCGCTTAATCAGTCTTAGTTGATTACTTATTCTCTAGCTAATTGAGCTCCGTAAGAAACCACCACAATAAAGGAGAATTCCCTATATTGTACCACTTTTTACATTTTATTTTACGTTGCTCAAATTCTTAGTTACACTGTGATTGAAACTATTTTCTTTTTTCAGCGTGAAGTAATACATAGAATCTGATAACAAAATGTTCAAAATCACACCGTTAAAAGCCAAAAATTTCTGAATTTCTAAATATCTGCAAGTGGTACAAATTAGGAACAAGTAGACCTTTTGTTAATTGAATCCTTTGGCCCGAGCCATAGGTGAAGCTGTCTGCATGACAATTTAGGACGCGAAGCATAAAACCATCTTTCTCCTGATATGCCTTTTTCGACGATAAAGTTTAGAACTATTCCGTTCCTTTTTGCTATTTCAAATGCAAGATTTCTAACATCGGATAAGATTGAACTAAATATCACCTATTTTAGGATTTTTTGTAAGGCCTAGTTACAGTTACGCACGAAAAATCTCACTGAAAACGAAGCTCTTCCATTTTAGGTGGGTGGTACAAATTAGATGTCGGTACAATATAGGAAACTCTTCTCTATCCACCGATTGCTCACCATTGTGTTTTGATTGGAAATCGTTCCTCCATCCTCTGAGGATTCAATATCTGATCAATATTCGGCGGTTTGGGGAGTTCGGGGCCTTCATAATGAATCTCCGATCTTCCATCTCATATTCGGGAGACTCATTTCGCGAAGGTCTCGAGTTGCGATGGTTAGACTGATCGCAATCATTAGGTCCAAATTTGCTCTCTTATCTGAGAAGTGGAGCAACCCCTCTTCTTGACATCCTGTTCTTCTCATTTCAAGAAAATACATTTCCATTCCATCGCTTCCCTTCAATTTCCGTGGAAATATTTTTCCTCCATTTAGAAGTCCATCTGTTCAAAGAATACCGCGAACTTCTCTTTTCAAGGGTTTCTTATCACAGGATGTTTTTGAGTAATAATTATAATGGATTTATTAAGTTGTAAGAGAAACCTTTACAAAAACTTGACCAAATAGTATTGTCTAGTCCTCGAGAGTGAGTCTACTCGTCAGGAGGTGCCTTATTACACAGCAAAAACAATTAGTTTTCAGGAAATCAATTTAAATTGATCAAAAACTAAACAACTACATTTTAAAATAGATATTATAACATATAAAAAGAAAATTACCAAAAAAACTTGATAGTTTACTATACGCAAAGAAATCACATAAACATCAGTAATAATTACTTAACATGGGAAAATAAGACTTGATTAAAGTCTCTGCATGTGTCCATATGCATGTGTCCATCACTTCCATTTTTGTTTAAAGCTCATTTCGGTTTCTTTGTTTTTTTTATTTTTGTATTTTATGCACCAGCAAAAATGTGTATATGTTGTGTATAAAGTCATGCAGCACAAATTGATCGTTTAGTGCGTGAGTTGGTCCCTAAATCGAGAATTTTTTCTCCAAGGGACCTAATATTCCTTATTCCTTATTTTGTATATCCAATTGTATATTTTTTTTTTGTTTTTTGTAATGTACATGGAATAAAAATAATTCTAATTCTAATACATAGGTACTAATTATAGATAAATCACAAATACATCTGTATTACGCCACATTAACATAATCATATAAGATACTATGTGCAGTTAAATTGGTAACAACAGAACAACAGAGTAAATAGAATTCTTCATAGAAAGAAAAACACAATTCACTGGAAATTTAATTGTGATTAACGTCGATGCAGAGTTTAAAGGCAAGCCCTCCTGAGGATCAGGTTCCGTATACAGAAAGATTTTCCAGAGTTAAAACTTAGAAGAATGGGCTCTTGAAGGGAGCGGGGTAAAGAGCACTTGCATTCGTGCCAGCAGTTTCACGAGTGAATGAATAGGGTTTGTTTATCGTTGCCGGCCAAAAGATCAGTCAACTCCTTCGGATTTTCTTTGGAAAATCACGAAGACCGGAAGAGAGCTGTTTGAGAGTACTTTGGGTGATGTTTAGTACGATCATTACTTAAGGCGAGTCGTAGCTATTTAAAAATAGGAGCCACTGATGCAACACGTAGATTTGAATCGCTCTTTGCTATTATCGCTGTAAGGGAGGTTTTTGGAGGTGTTTCCCTCCCGTTCTTGGGCGAATGCTGGACGGATTTTACCATTATTTTGCTACACCCCCCTCGACCGTTGCTATCTGATACATACACTAACCAAATTGCAACGATTTACGAACAAATTAATTAATAATGAAATCCGATGAATTTTATTTTTAAGTAATATCAGCTTAAACAGTGGTAGATAGCGCCACGTATTATGGGTACAGCTACCTACCTCCTACCTAATTCAAATGCATTTTCAGATGGCTGCAAAATACTTTCTCAATGGTATCATGATAATTAGTCCTCCCAAAAACTTCTAAAATATTTCCAAATTTCTTGTTATGAAGGTGGGTTATAATTTATATTACTCACAATCAGGAGGACAGTTGATATAAAAGTTTATGAGAAAACAAGAGTTCATAACACCCATAAAGTATATTATTTTAATCTTGAAAACAAATTGAGAATAAATTACTAGCTACGTATCCTTTGCTTCAGGCAATTTGAAATATTTTTTATTCAGTTTTCACAGACAGCATAATTGCCAGTTTAAAATGAAAATGTAGCAAATGAGAATTATAGCAATAACGCAATATAAAAAATCTGATGTGGACAACTAATGACTTTCTCCGTATTTATTGAAAACAGAAGCCTATGCCGGTAATATATAAATAACTCCAAAAGAATGAGTGTTACAGGAAAATGTTTTCTGCAACATTTATAGTAAAAAAACATTATCTATAACTTTGGTAAAGAATTGTATATACCTACATTGCATTCTGACAGAGATATGTATGAGAAACTTCCATTTCTGGATAAACAACAACTTCCAGTTAACCATTATTCAAGAATAACTCCTAAACAATCAGTATTACGAAAAAAAGTTTTATACAAACGTTGTAGTAAAGTACATTATCTAAAAGTTTTGTTTATAATTATATATATCTATATTGCATTCTTACAGAGATATTTAAAAAACAAAATTTTGTTCCGGATAAACCGGAACTTCCGGTTAAGCGATATTCACCAAAAGCTAATCAACTCTTGGCGTTGTTAGGAAAATTCTAAATATGAATTTTGAAAATGATCAGATAATTTTATTTTTTAAGATAGAGCGCCCACAAACTTTTTAACCACAGACAGACACACAGACAGACATGTTCGGGAAAATAGCGAAAACGTGCTCTATGGGCCCCAAAACATCTATTTCCGTCGAAATCTGGAGGTCGAATTTTTTTGCGAATATAATACTTTCTCTATACTACGTATAGGGAGAAAGTAAAAAGGTAGAATGTATTAAATAGTATTGAGTTTATTTGCATATGAAGTGGTACAGAAAATGTTGCATTCTTACAAACACAACACTCCTTAAAATTAGCAACGGGTGATCGGTGCCATTACTATGCTTGGATTACTGTTCTGAAGAGTTGAATCTTGTTGAGTTAAAGCGGGTGAAAAACCCCTCATTGTGGGAGGCGGGAGATTTGAAAAATGATCGTCCGATTCAGGGAGTTTCCCGGCGAAAGCGGGAATGTTCTCGCACGGAGGTCTAAAAGTGCACTTCGCGTGTAGAAACGTTGTATGGATACGCACCTGATTAAGTAACTCGTGTCAGAGTTGTACGATTTATCATTTCCTGGTGGGTTACTGGTCGAAGCGACGGCCGGCACGTAGCTGGGTGTGAAAAATAGGGCATGAAACGTTATCGCCAGAAGCACACCTCTGAAAAACGGGGACTATTCCTCGTACTGAGAAAATGCATGCAACCGTTCGTCTCCATTTCGGGAGAAATTTAAACTAGCTATAAATTAAATTGAAGTAGCCTTGATTTGGTGGAATTCTGTAATCGGGATAATGTTGAAATTTCTAAGCAAAATTCTCCAAATTGTTTTTAAAATGTAGGTTCGATTTCGAGCTTAACCGCTCATCTTCAGGTTCAAGAATTACAAAATCAATCGGTTATATACCAAAATTGCTTAGTAATTTTAACATTATACAGATAAACTAAGCAATCCAAAATCAACATTCAAATTTAAAAAATCAAAGATGACATCTTATCTTATGGATTGGAAAAAACTCTAATAAATTCCCAGCTACATTGCTTACAGTTTCAATATTTTTGTTTTTTAATAATGTATAATTGTGATTTCTTGAAGGGATGCAAGTTGCAGGAAACATTATTTTTATTCATTAAGAAAGACATAGAATAATATAAAATAACTGGAACTAATTACATTTTAAATGTAGGTGGGTGGATTCGATCAACTAAGTCAATAGACGTTTAAGATTCTGAAGTCGTACCATCATAATTGCGGACTCATCTGGTGGGAAAAAGTCGATCATTCGGTGGTACATAAGTGAGGTGTCCTGTCTTGTTTTCTCGGAACACCGGGGAATGAGGATGATAATAATAACATAAATAAAAATATACAGAAAACGACCTAAGCAGGAAATAATTTAAAAAGATTTATATGCAAGGGTGGTCTGAATAGTTTCCGACCCCAGGTTTTTCAGATATCTTCAGAAAACATGTCGAGAAATGACGAAATGTCGGAAACTTTTCAGACCACCAATGTACATGTTTTAAATTTATATCTATGTATATATTTTTCAGGAAACCAGATATTCTTTCAAGGAAGAGAATTCTATTCCAGGAGGGTTTAGTATTGCTGCGCCCAACGTAATTTCATGGAAATGCCGCGATCTATTATAAATGCGCCGGCCGTTACTAAGGACAATAATGGTCGCGAGAGAAAAATAAATAAACAGTTCTGAGTTGTGTTTGTTGTTGAGCGTGTTGATGGAGTAAAGCTTCTGTATTGATTACGATCGGGAATAAAGTGTTATTTTTTCGGATTACGAGAGTTGAGTAAATTATCCCGAACCCCACGGCTCGTAACAGTATTGTTCAATGAGGGAAGTCTTTTGGATACGAGAATTCTGCTTAGAATAAAACAAACCCTTACATTTTTAATTCTCATCTAATTACTATTCGATCAATATTGAAGTGTAAATAAAATATCACATATTTGATTTGATTAATTTATATTTTAAAATTGAGTTGTGATTTAATTTTCTATCCGATACATTTCTACGCATTATTTTTATGAATAATTATTAATTATTAAAATAAATCATACCATTATTATATATGATATAATTATGCATATAAATGAGTGTTCTACCTTTCAGAAAGTTCATTTGCATTCAAAAATCCGTATTTATTCACTACCTTTTCTTTCATTTCTATATAGCTAATCCCACCCCTTATATCATCCAAATAGTTTTTGTCTTTCCCTTCCCCTCTTTTTTCCCCTGACTTCTACCCTTAATTTATGAGTGTGTGTCTTTAGATGTAAAGGGAAATTTGATTACTACTGGGTCTGTTGAAGGTGATGTGTACACCTTGTATGTAAATAAAGGGATGGAGTTAACGGGAAATAAAATACCGTCTTCCCGTCATGTAAACCTAAGCTTTGTGTGTTCTTTTTTGGCTCCGCCGGTAATTCCAAAATATCCACTCCCTAATGAAATAATCGCTTCAACGTTCTTGAGCATCCCCTCCCCTCTCAAAATTTGACCTACCCATTTCTTCTGTCGATATTTAATAATTTCGATTAAAGCCCTCTCCTCCCCAACCATCTACAACACCTCCGCACAGTGGGCTAGAATCGAAAAAACCTGGACAAGGGGCTAAAAATGGTTTTTATGAGTGCGGTTATTGAAACTTGGCATAGTTATTGCAAAATGATTATATTTTATGTTCCCGCTCGTCGTATTTTAAAATATTCAGGCATCAAATAGATACAGGGCGTCAAACTTGAGAAATGTTCACGAAAACGAGAAGTTTCGGATTTTTCGGAATAACGTTCAAGTTCGTTGATATATAGTTGCTTTTGAGAGAAGCTGTTGGAAAAACCAACACAACAGTAATCTAGCATTACTCTTTGTCTTTCAACTCGCTGAATGTTTCATGCTCTAAGATGATTCTTTGGTTATTTAAAGCAACAAAATGGCGGACACCTTTTACGGACAAATTTCGAGATAAAGTAAGGAAATCAACTAGGTAAACAGCAATGGACTATCAAGTCTCTTATACCACATCAATCTTCAAGGCTTCTAGATATGGAATCTGAAGAGACTGTTTCATTTCACCTGGTACCCTGTGATTGCGGTGGACTTTTCCTAAGCGCTGCGCGGTCCGGCTGGGCGCCGTAGAATCCTTAAATATGGTTTCGGTGTCTTTTTGGTTATGTTGAGTCAAAAATTTGGCTTCTTTTATGTTAAATTCTGGCAAATCATATTAAAAACTTATTTTAATACACTTTAAGATATGAATTTGAGACCATTACTTTCGATAATAAATGCGGAATTGAGACATTTTGGCACATTAGAGACATTGGTCTATATTATATTTTTACCAGTAAAAATTACTCTGGCGAACTTTATATTTTCTATGCTGGTCGAAAATACTGTTAGCAGAATTGAGAAATCTTCTCATCTGCCAATTTAGCCGGCCCTTATTTTATGGGCCCTGAGTTAAGTACGGTTTACGGCACTCTAGTGCAATGCCAACATCTGTACGCATCCGCCCCTTTGCTAGGGCTATTGGGCACGTGCCTTCGGAGTTGTTAGGAAAGAGAAAATATTTTGGAAGTTTCAGTTTTAGTCTTTCTTTGAAGGCGAAAAGTTAGTTTCTTGTGCTTTTGGTTTTTGGATATCCTGCCACAGTATTTTGGCTTCAAGAGACCCCACGAGATACAACGACGATCCGTTTGCCCTGGGGCTGTTATTTGGAAATCTCAAGCTGATCCATCTCATAAAGTATGAGTAATTTATTAAAATAAGAAAAATATGGGTAAATGGCGTCTAAATAAGATTTTTAGAAAATTTGATATTTTTTACCAGGAGTGATAGGAATCTTAAATGTTTTTATGCCGAAAATTGCGTATCTAAGTAGTGCATTGGGTACTTTTCATCATTCAACATGGAGAATTTAGCAACAGATCCTTATTTATTTCCCGTTTTTAAATAGGCTTTTACTTGAAGTTTATTGAAACATAGGATTGTCTTTTGTGAAATGCATTTTTCCGAAATTACTCGATCGGTGGTTCATCAAGTAATTATAAAAGTGAAGGAAACCAAATCAATCTTTGATCGAAAGAATCATCTGCTGAATTTTTGGATTCGCAGAAGATCAAACTCTGATGTGAATGATTCTCTTAGGAACTTACTGCCTTGCTCCATATCCAGAAGGGATTTCCGTTTCGGAAGAGACTAGCGAAGTGAATTTGCTATCTCTGCTACCACATACAGCGTCAAGAATTGTAGCTTCAGTATCAACTGCACAAGCCTCAAAGCGCAAAATCAAATGGTCTTTAACCTGCAAATATGGTTTCGATGGATGCTCGGGCACTGTATTTTATAAGCAAGGATGGCAACAGGAAGGAAAATCGTACGAGTTCTTATTCGTGAGATCTCTCGTTCCTCTCCGTTTAGTCAACGATAATACAGGTGAATAGCACTAATTAAGCGTTTCATTCAAAACTTAAACTTAATAGAAAGACAATTTTCATCTAGTAATTTCAATAATTTTGGATATTATATTACATTAAGGTGAAATAATATGGTCAAATCCACGGCCATCCTCAACATTTTTAGGCAGCCAATTCTCCTTCAATGGAAGAAGGAGACGAAGATCATTGCGAAGATGGAAAATATTTTCCATTTTTTCATGTTACTGCTGGGATACTGCCTGTCTCTACGTAACATTTGTATCTATGGTACTATATGCTTCCAACAGTACATAAAGTAATTATTCACGGAACAGAAATATACAAAGATGCGATTCTTCCGTTGGGAGAGCTATCAGAAGAAGTCATGGAAGCTAGAAACAAGGATATCAGGAGGTTTCGGGAAAGATTCACGAGGAAACACTCGACAATAGCCACTAATGAGGATTTAATAAAAAGGCTGCTGCTAACATCAGATGCTAGGTTTACTATGTAAGGCAAATTGAAATCCAAGAAGAAAAGGATCCTAACAACAGAGTTAAGAAATCTCCTCATCATCGACGACCGAGAGAGTGAGTTAATTGAATCCGAGGATTCAGATGGAGAATCTTCTGACGACAGAGTGGGAGGCACTTAATAATGCAATGAAATACATTAATTACAATTAATACTTACAATTTTAGGGTTTCTATACGTATTAAACTAACTAACAAACAATTTCCCTAATGTCCCAAAATTTCTCAATTCCGCATTTATTATCTAAAGTAATGGTCTCAAATTCATATCTTAAAGTGTATTAAAATAAGTTTTTAGTATGATTTTCAAGAATTTAACATAAAAGAAGCCAAATTTTCGACTCAACCTAACCAAAAAGACACCGAAACCGGATTTGGGTATTCTACGGCGCCCAGCCGGACCGCGCAGCGCTTAGGAAAAGTCCACCACAATCACAGGGTAGCAGGTGAAATGAAACAGTCTCTTCAGATTCCATATCTAGAAGCCTTGTAGATTGATGTGGTATAAGAGACTTGATAGTCCATTGCTGTTTACCTAGTTGATTTCCTTACTTTATCTCGAAATTTGTCCGTAAAAGGTGTCCGCCATTTTGTTGCTTTAAATAACCAAAGAATCATCTTAGAGCATGAAACATTCAGCGAGTTGAAAGACAAAGAGTAATGCTAGATTACTGTTGTGTTGGTTTTTCCAACAATTTCTCTCAAAAGCAACTATATATCAACGAACTTGAACGTTATTCCGAAAAATCCGAAACTTCTCGTTTTCGTGAACATTTCTCAAGTTTGACGCCCTGTATCTATTTGATGCCTGAATATTTTAAAATACGACGAGCGGGAACATAAAATATAATCATTTTGCAATAACTATGCCAAGTTTCAATAACCGCACTCATAAAAACCATTTTTAGCCCCTTGTCCAGGTTTTTTCGATTCTAGCCCACTGTGCTCCGTCTCAAACCCACATCTCGAAGGATATTTCATACGCATTTGCAAATAAAATATTGCATATTTTATGTGATTTATTTGAAGGCTTGTAACATGGAGGTTCGATGAAATTTTTGTATGGAATGCATTTTGTAACAAATGGGTATTTTCAAAACGCACTACCCTACAATAATATCAAGTGGGGGCCTCGATCTGACCGTTGCGCCCAACATTAATTCGCCGCGTGATATTCCACTCACTTAACATCTAAATTGCGGCGTCAGCGGTGGTTTTGTGGAAGAGGAGCGGTGAATTCTTCTTGTAAATGAATACAGCCTCCTACAGCGGTCCCGAGATACAAAACCGTATCGTTTTGATCTTTTGGTCAGTTCGTCCTTCGGAACGACGTCCAGCGGCTTTCGCGACTCCTTGAGTTGCACGGAGCGAATGTGGGTCAGTTTTCGAGTTGCATAGGTGGTCAGTGGAGTGCACGTTACAATCGCTTAAATATGAGCGGGCGAGGATACGTGGTGACCCAGTAAACCGCCAGCGAACAAATCGCGATGCCCGAGAACGATGTCAAAGATGAGAGGGTGCGGGTTGGGAGGAACCGGTGCGTGGTCCAAAGAGATGCGAATTGCGCTCAGAGTATTCAAAATTCGAAAGTTCCTCTTTAAATTATCGACTGCTCCCCAACCTGCCGAGTTTACGCTCTAGGTGTAAAGATCGATCCGAAAGTGTGGCTTCGCGTTTTGTTCTCTCCGGACAATTACTTTTAGTTGTTACGCGCGACTGATATGCCAAAGGTGAATCTGGGGGTTGCAATGTGCTCATTTTGAACGGGCTCGAGTTTGGATTGATTGGCGGTATATTGCATCGGAAACTTATTATCCTCTACCTTTCAGCTATAATTTCATTCATCTGATAAATTAAAAATCTTATTTTTCGTAATATTTTCTCACATTTGTTTTAATCAGCGTAACATTTTATATTCTACGTTCAAAAAGTTACCGAACTTATTTGTTACCGTGAAAACGCCGAGCAGGAGAAATGCAAATGATGGTGTGAACTTGCACTGGAGCATCTTATTTCTTCTTCGATTTTTAAGTGATAGATTGATATAATTGTGGTGCATGTGAAATTTTTGTCGAGCATAAGCTACATTTCAGTCACTGTGAATTTACTATCGTTCAGATAAAATCGAGAGTTAGTTGAACGTCTTGAAGGCGGTGCAAAATGTTTGGTCGTTCCAATATTAATATGCAATGGTGAAGTATGTGTTTATATGTGTTGATACATAGCTCCAGAGTTTGGTAAGTCTTGTTCAGTCTCGCATGCCAGGGCGTAGCCAGGAATAGATCATTAAGATTTATTGGTTAGATATTGGAGGGGATCATTAAGGTTTATTTATTTATTGCGCAATATCGCCACAGCAAGTGGCAAGGCCAGGCGGCGACGTTAACTTATATAAAAAATAATTTAAACAATATTTCTATGCATCGATACATTGAGCTCAACTACACCAAGGCATAAACATGCATAAATGAAAAATAAATAAAGGCAAATTTAAAATACGTATATGAATTATAATAAAAACACAGCGCTGTGAATTAGCCATAATTTAAATATGAATTTTTAAATCACCTTGAAACTGCATCTATATTACTCGTCAACAATCATTTAAAAAACATCACAATGCATCGTAAAATATATACGAGTACAACATAACAGTATTATATTACATCATACATCTATATAAACAATTAAATTGCACCGGATCGCAAACTACAGTAATTATCAGTCCAGCTTAACCTTGAGACAGCATCTGCATGGCTTGTGAAATATATATCATGCAATATTTTCAAACTTATTGAAAATTTTTTTTTACATCAAGAGTATTACACTTTATTTAGAACTTATGATTATAAAAACTACAATATGGGAGAAAAATAAGGTCAATTAAAAACAATTTAACATATCTAGCTCCAGGAATTATAATTATTATTAGAAATAAAATATTGATTGACACTTTTCTGCCCAATTTTTCATTTCATTGACTTATCATCATTTACCTTAACGATAAGCAGTGAATTTCACCATGTATGAAAGTATGAGTTAGTCCATTGAGTCGCTCCTCAGAGGTGATGCTTCTTTGAAGACCCAAAACTCCCATTTGACTACGGCACTGCCACTATGATATGAGACTTCAATGCAGTGGATACCGTATGTTCGGCTATGAATTAGGTAGTCCTTGTCTAGTCGACCCTTAATAGATAAAGGAACGGCAACTTTGCCCACTCAAAGGTTTTCTGCACAGCCCGCGAATAATTTCAGCGTTTACTTAACGATAACCGCAGACTCATCCTTTTATCAGTTTCGCTTTCGGAATATCCGGATGTCTTAGCAGCACGTTCCTAAGATTCAGAGGTATTCCCACTCACAGGAATTTCCCCTTTTGACGCATTCAGGCGGATTCTCTGACGTTATAAATCTCGGTTTTTCGGTTTAGGATGCGTAAATGACCGGATTCAAATATCTTGCGTGATTAGCTCAAGAACGGTATCTCCGCCAGTCATTCATCGTTCCTTGTCGCTCGTTGTGTTCTGCTCTTCCTAGGCTAAAATAAGGTAAGCTTAGTCTTCTTCGTCTTCTAGCTGATCAACTTCATTTAAACATGTCTTTCAAGTCTTTCTTTTCTAAGAGCGGACAGAAAATAACCTACTTTTGTCGTTTTTACAAATGTCATCCTCATAGTTGTCCCTATTTTTAGGGCCTTATATGCCCGCGATGAAAAATCAGATATACTTTTTTTAGATGGTTAAAATCATTCTCTCTCTAATAAAAATGATTCAAAAGAAATTCCACAAGGTCTTTTTTCGTAAAAGCGGGTTGAAAATATCCTATTTTTGTTTATTTTTCTCACAAACTGTCAAACGTTGACTCAATTTTAAAAATAATGGAAAGTACAAGGAAAGTGAAATTTTATATTCGTAAGCCATGTATTAATATGCCATCATACGCAAAGTTTCACGTTGATTACATATTTACTTCCTGAAATATAAAATAGCCAAAATTTTAATTTTTTTCAATCCGCAATTTTCGGGCCAGTTTTGCACTGAATTTTCTGCAGCATGGTCGCTCTTACAGTTATTTTTATTATTTTGTGTAATAGAACGCATAAATTTGTACAAGATGGCCAAATTCTGTTTCCTTCATAAAACATTTCTCCGAGATACTACGCATAAAAGTTACCGAAATCTCATAGTCATCCTGAAGATTGCTGCGACACGGGGTCAAACAAACTACTATATCTCAGCAAGTATACCATCGGCGAAAGTAAAACTTTACAAATGTTCATAACAGATATGTGTGAATGTCCATACAACATTTTATTGAAATCCGTGATGGTCGAGCGGGGACCACCAGACCACTTGGCATGGAATGGCCCATATGTAAGTCAAATAATACCTGAATATACCGTTTAATCCAATGATACTCATCCCTGCACGCTGCCGGAACGAATCGTCAATCAGTGTACCGTAGGGTACTTGAAGGACATACATCGTCTACTTGAAATAGAACCCTCTATTCAATTAAGGAATTTATCCATCGGAGCGTAATCAGAATCGTATATTTTTTTCTAATAATAATAATAATCCTCTGTTGTTACTAGTAATATCGTTATCAGATGTTATAAAAATAATGTCTCTGAATCATAATTTTACATCCTTTCCTATTGTATATCTTTGAATCTAAGATTTCATTATTGAAATATCGTATGTTAAGTTAATTTTTTCTCTTTCCTGTATTGCAGGCTGTAACACTACTTCCTGGGGTAGAAGAAAAGACACGTAATTACCGAGGTAAGGATATCCAATCAGTTTTTCGTTTATACTTATACTAGTGAATTCCACCGTCAAAAATGATGGAATGGACTTTAAATTGAATTTAGTTACCGAAAATATAAATAAGTCACGTATAAGTTTTCAGATCTTCAAAAGTACGCTCTCTCTTATACAAAAGTACGAGTAGTAACCGCAAGTAAAATCTCTCTTGATTATTTGAACTAACTGTATATAATCGGGATCAAACATCATCAGCTCCTTTCTGACGTGGTTTCCAGATGATTCTCTCTTGATCAAAAACATAATTGTAAGGAGTATCCGTATAAAGTAATTCTCTTGCCTTCTAGTCGCTTTTGTTCAGAAGTCAAGCATTAACATAGTATTGCGTCGCGCATGTATATAATAATTAATAGTTGCGTATTGTTTCAAAAATATAAATAAAATTTCCTAACTAATTATCAAGCAAGTTTTTATGATGAACCGCTTCCTTATATCTTTTGTATGTTATCCTTTCAACAGATTTTAGATCTTCAAAACTACGCGCTCCCTTCACACACTAAAGTAGTAATAGCAAATTAAATTATATTGAACCTGGAAATCGTGAAAAATATTGCAAATTTACAATGCGTGATAAAAGAAAATAATTTATCATTCAAGCCATTACACATTAGCAAACCAAAAATGATAGCGCTGTTAAGTATAATTTAAATTTTTAAGGAACTTAATTTACTCTGAAAATTTCGGTTCATTTTAGATTTTTAGCCACTTATATTTATGTACGTATTATGACAATCAAACGTTATTTATTTTTACAATTTATAAATACTTTATTTAAAACTGTTATGTAAAACATCTATTGATCCTTTCTAACGTTACAATATATTTTCCGTTGACGCAAACAGTGCTTGTTAACTGTTATAATATAGTATTTGTTTATTTGGTTGCTAGAACAATATCGCGTTTATACACATTGTTGACATGTCCATAACATAAATTATCCGTTATATATGTGGAAAAGCATTTAAGAAACTCGGCTTTGTTAAAAGAATAGTCGGTAGGAGCGAAGAAAAAGTTCGCGATGTTGCTTAGCGTTAGTTAGGCCCCACCTTGAGTATGCATGTGGTGTACGGGACCCTGCCGATATAAGTCACATTCGGGATTTAGAAAAGGTACAACAAAAAGAATTGCTACGATAAAACAGTCAGTGTTACTCGGATGATACAGGACGCGGGATGGCAATAATTAGAAGATAGAAGACTAATTCAAAGGGTAAACTTGCTGAATAAGTTCAGAGAAATTACGTTCTCGTTGTCAGAAGATGTAACCGATATAATGCGATCTCACTGTTATATAGGCCGTTCTGATTCTGCGAGTAAGATCAGGAAATACATGCTAGAACGAATCATTTGAAGAATTCATTTTTTCCGCGAACGATACGAGAAAGCAATTGATTGGGAAAATAGTCAAAGTGCTTACAGTGTGCTACAAAGTGCTCCTAACGCCTGCCGAAAGTCGGCCTGCAGTGCTCGTACATAGACAAAACATATCCAGTTACAATTCGATAATCTCCAATATACATGTAGCATGGTCACGGATATTTTCGGCATTATTTGCGCAAGTTTGAGCCTGCACTAAGGGACGGTACACGAATTACATAACGCAATTTTGGGCGGGTCCGGCCAGACGTTACGATCCTGGTACGTGGGAGGGAGGAGGGTCAAAGTTTGCGTTACTGCACGGTTTTAGAACGGCATAAAATAGCAAAATTTCTGCATGTTTAGATTTTGAATTCAAAACTGACGCGAAACCTGGGAAAGTTGGCAGCTCTGATCAGAGCGAGCACGAGTGTCGAACGGAAGTAGTCAGAGTGCGAGTAGGTATGGTAGGCTGCACGGGTATTCCACCTGTCTATGTATTGTTCGATGCTAATTATCAACAGGTCATGGCATCGAATCTAGGTGAAATGTATGAAAGGCCTCTAAAATTGAAACTGTCTGCCTGGTGTTACGGTCCTGCTACATTTGGGGAAGGGGTCGAAAATTGGAGAATTTTGCGTTACGTAATTTGTGTACGACCCCTAACCTACGTAGTTACGTACGCTTCCGTTTTCACAACGTGTCTGCGTCGGTCCTCAGGGACGGTGGTAAGGCCGAAAATAACCAACGCAAAACCAATTACCGCATTGTTCACGTTTGGAGCTAGATCTTTAAAGGAAGTTCGGCACAGCAAACCTCAGAGGAAGCTTTGTTTCCGAGGCATCAGTCTTTTGGGACAAAGGACGTCTTATTTATTTACCTGCTCGCTCTTCAACTCCTCTCGGGAAATTTTTCAGGCGAGACTCATTAGAGGGCCCCCGTTTACTCTACCTCGCTCTTAAACTTGGCAATTTTTTGCGCTCCCGAAAATGTTTTTCCAAAATGGACCTTTGCAGCTCTCGAGACCGTCGTCGGGATTTTTTAGTATTCCATTTGCCGTTATCGCACTCAAAAGCGCTGCCGGCGAATTAAAAGTAATTTATTCCCGCGAAGGAGTCGATGAGGGTCGGTTTCCTATACGGCCTAGATTTCCAGCTATTAGCATAGTGATTTCCGTAGGTCAAGTTGTTGGAAACAAAAGTATTTCGGAAAATGTACAGAATAGATATGTAACAAGCTAACGAAATAGTTCAATACTTAACGGCCAAAACTCCTGATTGAACATTTAAATTGTTCCTCCATTAAGTATTTATTAATGTTGAAATTTTAAATGCATTAATACATTAAATTTACATTATTGTAATTGTAATTTATTAATATGTGGCAAATGAAGTAATAGTTCGATATCAAATTTATTAAAATCCTATTTTATGCAACACGTTTCCATACTATACAATGTATATTCATTACAATACTATATCCAATATAAATACCATACAATGCCATATACATTACTATCTACCATAAACCAGTATTATTGGCATTCGCCAAACATATATTATCTAGCTAAAACAGTACAACATTACAATAAATTTTATCTCATTGCTACAACATTACACCATTGAAATACAATTATCTCTAAACTATCAGAATTCAGTATTACTATACAGCTGTCGTGTAGCTACGAGCGAAAACTGTTACAGTAAAGTTATTTTCCTGATAAATTTCCACATAAAATCCAAGTCACTCTATAAGGATTTACTGTAAATGAACGTTTGTTCCTTACTTTATTTCCTAAATTTATTACACAAGTTTTTTTCGGGATTCCTGATAGGTCTTCGTGGCTACAGTAGTAGTCCCGGGGACAAGCCCCCTCACTACATAAATCAATGTTTCACTAAGTATATTGAATGAGATACATGCAATTAAGCATCATATTAATACAACACCACATCATTCCTTAAATAATCATGAGAAAATAAACATTTATTGGTTAAACGTACTGGAATGGTTTGGTAGACGTTCACTGTATCACTTCAATAGTGCAATATTTCGCTGCGACCATTAAATACATATTATCCTCTACCTGCAGGAGTTTGCAGCTTCATCAATATGAATTCAGGGCATATATAGCTAAAATATGGTTTTTCATAACATGAAGAATGAGCCACACGAGCTTACGATCCAAAGAGCTCTCTCTGAATAAATTTTGGCGGAATATTTTTACGGGGAGAAATTTAAGGTCTCCTGTACCCCTTGAGGAACATAACTTCATTAAGCCTGTAATGGTATAAACTTGTCGTGAGGCTTAAATAAATAAACTCCATTCTCCTCGTACAAACCTCCCGTTTCCTAAGTTCTTTCAGAAATGATCACATTAAGATGGAGTAAGAAGTTACAAATTTCATATCCTTACGTTTAATAATGGCTCTCTTTCTACAATTGAGAAAACTCCAATTGATGAACTGATTTTTGCTTCCTGAATTTTGGTACTTTTATTTTCCAGTGAAAATATGAAATACTAAATATAGTGAGAAATTATAGTGAAAATACTAAGGACTTTCTTGTGAATGTGGCTATCATGTCACTGTGGCAAATCTCTGCTGCGATTTTGATCTCCGTTAAATACTTGTCTTTTATGTTTCGGTTAGTTTTATTTTCATAACTGTTGCAATGGTTAATTATCTTGCGGTTTCGTATGAATTGGTCTGGATGCAGTACTAAAAATTAATCAATATTTTTGGAGGTTTTTTCCCGGATATGCAAGGGATACTATCTGCTATGAAAAGTCATTGAAAAAACTCAAACAACAGACCCTCGAAGTAAGACCTTCGAATAAGAGATACTCATCAATAAGCAGAATATTAATGAATAAGCAGATACAATTCATTTCTCAAAAGAATTAAAATAGTTCCTATGTATTTGGCTTAAAAGTGGTATTTTTATATTCAGTATTTTGAAATTCATTTCTCCATCTATTATATATTATTTTATTATTATTTATTTTCAATAGATTTCATAATTTTTCAAAGTGAAAATATCAGTATCATGTTCATACACGAACAATTTTACAACCACTTATGTTAGACATTAACAATATTTGTCATGGATATGCTACATCGTTATTAATCAAATTAAAGACATGAATAGCTTGTGTGACAAGTGCGATTATCGACATTTCGCAGGGTGTATTGCCTTAGTGCTAGCATAAGAAGGCATTCATTATTAATTGCTCAGAAATGCCAAGGAATCGAAAGTTAAATGTAAGTCAGGGGCTTCTTATATTTAGTATGTACGTCTCGAGTACGATTTCCCCCCCATTGCTAAGCCGAGTATGGTTAACATGAAATGGAGGGATGATTTGTATTTTCTGAATGATACTGCACTATTAAGAAGCCAGGATGAGGTTGAATTTCCTAAGGAGCCGCGTATTATGAAACGATGGAATGGGAAAAGTGTGAGTTTGTTTACGACGAAGGCCATAGCAACTACTCACGCGCGATTTTCGACCTTCATTTGTTAGAGAGGGAATGGAGGTGTAATGGAGGAGAGAGAGCATAAAGGAAGTTGAGGATGACTTTGAGTAGTTGCGTATTCAGAGAAAGAGGGAGAGGAGAGATACGGAGGATTATAGTGTGAGAAGAGGAACAAGGGTGTGGAGACAAGGAAAAGATATATCGGTACATACGGAGAATTACGTACGAATATGTTTTAATGGAGACGTTATGATAAGTTCCTAGATTGAGGAGAAAATATGTTCTAAGCTATACATTAATCATTTGATCATGTAATTGTATGCATGTGTTTGAATATATTCGTATACATGATAGTTGTGCTATACTCTAAATAATATACCAGGTTATGACCATGTGAGATTAATTTCTATGACCAAATATTCATTGCATGTTCATGTGGCTTGTTCTCAGTGTGGGTTTTCCTATGTATTAAGATATTCATGTATGAGTGAAATGGTGTGCTATTTCACAATTTTTGTTTCTTTTTGTTATTTGCGTTGGAAGATTTTTTGCACGATGTATATAACCATACGATAAATATAAATAATGATGTATTGATGATAATTTTGCCACATGGCTTCAGCCTAGTTGCAACTTTTGTAAAAATGATAATATATAGCACATACTTTGGTATACATACACACTCATACTCAATATTTGCTCACTGCATTTAACGAAATTTTCGACGCATAGTTATCTTAATATGCAAATATCATATTTCAGGCCAATTCAGTTACTCGATACATTTTTGTTGCTTTGCTAAATAATTAAATATTAGCTTAATAAAAAAAGTAATGGTAAAAACCCAGCTTAGCTACCATTAACCCCTCTACCTGTTAAATACCCCTTCCTAGACTGTGGTAATATCTGGAGGTGGTATTTTTTAGAAAAATAAATAACAAAATGTACCTTTAAAATAAGGCTTCCTTCAAGTTATTTCGCTTGGAAAACTTTCAGTTTAAGAAGGAAGAGCGACAAGGAATTCGGGGACGGTGGAAGAATACTTTCCGAGGAAACTGAGAATGATATTTCTTTACTCATCTTGAGAGAGAGAGAAAGATGAAATGGAGTGGAGAGAGATGCAGAGAGATTATTTGAGATTGTAACGAGAGAGAGAGTTGTCTCGTGTTTCGTTTACCTTAGAAAAGATGGGACGAGAGAATGAGAGT
The DNA here is from genome assembly GCA_947579665.1 of Sympetrum striolatum. Lineage (NCBI taxonomy): Eukaryota > Metazoa > Arthropoda > Insecta > Odonata > Libellulidae > Sympetrum > Sympetrum striolatum. Next base: position 59,240,269 of record OX388349.1, read on the forward strand.
GGGAAGGAAGAGTTGAGGAGGAAGATGTCTAAGAGAAAGTGTATTGAAGAGAGGAAAAGAGATTTTAAATGGGATTTGAGGTAAAACGAAAGAGCTCACTAAAAGATAAGCGCGAACTTGTAGGAAATAGAGAATATTGATATAAATGAATTGGATGACAAGATTTAGTATAAATAGGGACCAGTAGTCGCCAGTTTTTTACCTACCGCCCATTGATGTCCAAATAATTTAATTCAGCTCTTATGGAAGAATTTGTACAAAAGGGATTTATAAGAATCATAATGCTTATAAACCCCGAATTAATAACGCCAAACATAATAATTGGCAAGTATCCCTTACGACTGATGTAACTTTATTTTGTATTCCATATTTGTATCCACTTTATATCATAATTTTTTTCTTAATTTTATCTAAAGGTATGCATAGTTGTAAACATTTTCTTACTCCTCATAATTAATTTTCTCCAAAACTCTTCAACTTCAATCCTTTGCCAATTGGAAAAATATAGCGAGTAAAATATTAAACAGCGTTGTTAATCTACCCTTTATCTTTTGTCGTGTCCAATTTCTAATATTATTTTAGCTTTTTCAAATATGAAATGATGGTACACCATGTAACAAAATGGCCGACTCTTATTACGGAGGAAATTTTTTGCAACAGCGCGGAAATAAGTAAAAATCAATATCGATCTACTCGAGCTAACTTATGCCGCAATATTCTCGGAAGATTTCCTAGGGATATAATAAAATTTTGAAACAGCGGCGCGTCGTTCTTCCTCGAGGAAAACAACCTAAAAGGAAGACATTAGGAGGAAAACCATCGGAGATATCAGGATGTGAGATTTAAAAAAGAAAAGTTTACGGTGGTGAAACTGAGAAGAAAGAATGTGTGGGAGGGAATAGAGGGTGGATAAGAGATTTTGAGGGCGTAAAAGAGGGGTGAAGAAAGTGAGAGCGATAAATCCTCCGACGAAATTCCTTTCGTTTCCTCTGGAAATTTCCTGAAAGTCAATCGGAAATAAATGGATAGCACTAGGTGAGGAGTAATATCGGTTTGATCAGAATTTAGAAGAGTAAGAAAGCGTACAACTGGATAATAATGCGGTTGCTGTCATCCTCCGTTTATCTAGATTTAGATGTGTACCCCGCGAACCTGCCAGGGCGTATGGCAGGGGGTGCAGTAACACCAACATCCCTACCCAATTGACTCTATTGGCTTCTCTAATGCAATGCGGAAGGAACGGCCAGAATTAACTATCCGTAATGAATTCGAAATAACATGTTTCAATAACTGAAGGGAAAGAGGGAGACCTGGGATCGAATCCCATTCATGTCCCTATCTTTCACCTCTCGATTAACTTTTGTAACTATCTTTGTTTTTGCGATCTCTTCCTTGTATCGTTTTGCCGATGCCTCTCGGAAATCGCGTTGTTCTTTACTGAAACTAAACTGCATTATATTGTGGATATTCTGAAAATAAGTACGTTTTATCGTGCGTATATAAGTAATCATTCCTACCAGTCTTTTCATCAGAGCTTACAGCATAAAAATTACAGCTTGTCCTTTGTGATTTCTTCGTACATATGATGCTCCGATCAAATGCTTCTAATCGGGAATGTTAAAATTAATGTTTTGAGGTGTTCCATTGCTTCCATAATTCATCACGTATTTACTCTTCAAGTCTGAATAAATTGACTTCAGGAAAAAACAGCTAGTATAAGGTTAAATACTTGAGCTTAAGGAAAATCGTAAGCGTTCATAGAGTTTTAGAACTATCATCGGTAGCTTTTGCTTTATTTGTGATTTTTTCATACTGCCTTGAGATTGGTTACATTTAATTTACGCTAGCTTATTTAATGTAAGTTAATTGGATCTTCAGGTGGTTTAGGCTATCCTTAATGATGTAAATATTTGTCATTGCAAGTGGGATTCTAGTGTAACCTTTTGGAAAGGTTTAGCCATTAAAACTGTACCAACTACTAGAAAGTCAATAATAGCTATCTTTTTCCAGCAAATTTCGATTAGTTCGGAAGTCTTGGAAAAATATGAAAGTAAGAAAGATAGCGAAAATTTCGTAATAGTTGTAGGAATAGTTCTCGGGATTCCAACCGGGTAGCGTCTTACAATGTCGTCGACGTTTCGGCCGCATTCTCGGCGACCATCTTCAGGACAATGTTGCATTGAGGAAAAAACAGCGAGATAGTCCCGAGAACTACTCCTACATGCAATTCACCGGGAAAGAGTTGCTTCCTTCTACATCATATATGAATGTTTATTGCAATTCTAGGTTAAATTAATACACTTCCATTCCATAGACTAATGAAATAGTACATACAATACTTATTATAATAATGCAACATTATTGACTATTACAGACCATATATAATTTAGCTATAACAATCAATTATTATACATTTATCTCCTAGGTACATACAACACAATAATAAGAATACAGTGCAATACAATTTTTTATCATTTTGAGTAAAACAACAGTGTGGCTTCAATAGTTTCAATAATTTATTTCCTGGGAGATAAATACTGAGCACTGCAATGTATTCATAAAGTGAATTAAGGTCCTGCTAAGACCTAATTTTTACTTGTCAGCAGGTACCAGAATTTAAAATAAATTGAATATGATCCCTCAAATAGGTTAATATCAATTACATTTGACATTATTCATTTACATAATAACACCTTTATATTGTATTGAATATCTATTCCACTAATTTATTTTTAAGAGTACTCATATTTTATATGTTTCTTAAATCCCTTTTTTTTTAAGTTTATTCAGTATAGTAGGTGTATTAACGCATCTATGATTTCTTCCTATTTCAGTGTAAAAGTTAGGTATTTGATATAAATTATGATTTCTTGTATTTATCCTCAATATATCGTAATAGTTGTCAATAATATTCAAGGAAAAAGTAGCTGAAAAACTCTACGTCCCAAAGTTTGTTGTAAGCTGGTTTGAGCGCCAGAAGCTGTTAGATTGACAATCAACTCCTCTCATAGACTTCTACATTTAGCTTAATTCCATCCTTTCCCTCTCTCAATGTCTGGCAATCAATTACCGATAGCAAGGAGAGAAAGCTTGAAGAGGACCGGGAGGAGGTACTTGTTCCCAGAGACAGCCTTTGGATTTCCACTCTACTTTCACGGTCCTTATCGACTAGCAACTTTCCCTTTCGTCCGAGACATTAATAACCTCGATGCCAGCTGGGAAAATTCCACGTGTCTCCTTGCTCATTGTTTCCCCGCTCGATTGAGAGCAGTGCTATTGGCCCCGGTGACAATGAATGATTGTGACATTCATTACAGTTGGTAGGCACGATTGCTTTGATGGAGATAGTTCGCATTAAGTTTCCATTAAATTCGACAGATTTTATTTATTACTCCGCTGAATAGTTTCTTCTTCATGCTCTCTGGGAACATAGCAATATCTCTTACCTAACACCATTTACAAGCACGAAGTTCTTTTCCGTAATATCCTTTGATATTCAAGAAGAATAACTATTAAAACAAAAGAAAAACTTCGATTCTTATAGAATCATTCAGATAAATGTCTATATTTTGGGAATGCAGGCTCGGCTATGCCAAAACCCCGTAAAGCTCAATATATTCAAATAGAAATTAGACCGTATTGATCTCTTCGTGTTGAAGAAGTACCATTTTGTCCGAGAAATGAAAACATAGAGATATGCCATGGAACAAGTATACCTTTACACTATCAATTGCTTCAGGCACGACTATTTGTTTGGACTCCATAAAAGAAATGAAAAGATAAGACTTTTACCCATACCACTGGAATAATTCCAGTACCTAATAAAAAAGTCTTATCTTTTCATTTATTTACAAGACAATGCCTTAATTGAACTATGATTCGTGAATGTTTATCTTTTAATAGTTTATATGCACTGCAATAACTATAACAATATATGCATATTTACAACTCATACAGATGAGTTGACTCATTAATCATATTAATCATTACTTATTCATAGTTAGAGAACTCATTCACGTTTAATGGATGAAGAATGTTCCAGAATCATTCCGGAACTAATTGTTCAACGAACCTTAATCATAAATTTAGCGACCAAGACTCTCATTTTTCCCTTAATTATTAGCTGCTGGATCATTCATGTCATCTCTGAATTAGTTTGAAGTTTAAACCAGGCTTTGCATCCCCTAAACACTTTGCCATTCGATTTCCAACTCATTTCGCGAATAAAGCCGAGAATGGGGCACGGTATGGATTTTAGTTTCATTTGTTTGCGAACCGAATACATCACGTAATCTGACTACTGAATGGTAGCGTCGATCAAGAATCGAGTGTGAAAAATGATAAATCGCCTCGCGGAGTCATTTTATTCGTTACATTCCGTCCCTTTCGCACGGAAATAATTTCGGGCCACTCTGGTGGAGTCAAAAAGATCGGGGTGAAGGGGATTTCTGTCTTAAGGTACGTTCACACGAGGGGACTTTTCTTGCAGCGCGTCCCGAAATGCCGCGCGCCTCAAATATTGCGACGTGTGAACGACTGTGCGGCTCAACTTTTGTGACCTTGAGAGCGGGTGTCTGCGGCTTTCTTGTGCGGCAAAGACGCTCCGTGTGAATAGGACTTTTTAGGCTCCTGCAACATTGACGCAAAGTTCTAACCGGCTGAAACTTTTCCGCATGCCGCGCAGAGAGTTGACGAATATGCGTTGTGTTAAACCACTCGGATAGTGGTGCAGATAAAAAATAAAAATGAAGTTTGAATGCTATAGCAGTAGGAGGGACTATTATCATCGGTATAACTATCTCACTACTGAATTTAAAAATTATTTTATTTATTTAGAAATGATATTTCTAAGTAAAAATGTCGGAAAATAACCTCGCACATTTGCACAAAATTAAACTTATGACAAAGTGAACCTCATAAATAAATGAACTTTAACTTTAAGATTTCTCATTATTTCTTCTATTCCAAATGCTTTCGAAATGCGCCCATGCTCTCCTTCCATTCTTAAATGAAGACCTGATTTCATAATGTCATCAGTGACTCAGTTGTTTTTTCAAAACGGGTTAAGAGATTGGTGCAAAGAATTTGTTTAAAATAGAATGGCTGTTCGTGAAAAATATGCTTTTAGTAACGATCGTCATCTCAACCAGAAAGTGTCGGCAGTAGCTTTGTTTATCTCGAAAGAGAATCCTCAGCAGGATGTATATCCTTCCCAACAAGTAAAATGTGAAAAGGTAGACCACCTCCTGCGCAGGAGGTCCCGTATAGTATTCGTAGGATGTCTTATCTTTAGCTATCGTTCCTGTCTTTGAATGAGTTCGTAGACCCTTGTGCCAACCTTATTTCGAAAGAATTTATCAATAGTCTGAACACACAGAATTGTGAGCAAAACCCAGTCTCTTAATCTCTTCTAGGAATGCATTCCCACTCCCAAGCCTGAATGACACTTTCACTTCCTTTGAGTATTCCTTTATTCTTTACCTTTACCCAATTTATTCAAGCATTATTTTTTCTTTTCGCCTTTGAATAAAAAGAGATTAAAATCAATTTGGTAGACTTAAATTCTGAGGACTAAATTATACCCTCTATGAATGAAGTATGAGGAATTAATTACATCCTTAACTGTGTCTCGCCCTTGCGTACACCAACCTTCTCGCAGGTTTAAACATTCTGGTAAAAACCAAGTAAAAATCAAGGCAAATCGAACAATTGCAGCCTCAGATAATGGACAGTTTTAAGTATACCCTATTTATAAAAAAAACCGATCGAATTTGATGTACAGCTAACAGCATAAAAAGTTACCACCTAAAATGCAACCAGCATAACTCGAGAAGGGCGAGTCTTTCAGATTCTCTGTTTTGAGCGCGCTTTTCGTCTTCCTCTTTATGCCTGGCATGTTTTGAAGGCTTTTGTGATGATACATATTGTACAAATACTCGCTAAAAGTCATTGCTTTTGCTGCGGTAGAAGCAGTATTTTATTATGAAAGAATTAAATTCGTATTTCGTTAAATCGGCTCGAATCTCATGCGTAATTCGCTCTTCTTCTTAAAATATTGGACATGAATTACTTTGGCTGCTCATGTTTCTTACTAACATAATATTTTCCATCAATGCAGATTTAGAATGAAATTGGTTATTTCAGTTAATGCTCCACATGCCCGCAGGATGATCGTTTTCGTAAAGATTATACTTAATTATGATACGATAATTAAGAGAATATGAACTACTGTAAATTAGGTCAACTGAAGTAGGAAAAATTAGAAAAAAACGTATATCATAAATATAATATTGGTGTTGCAGATTTATGAAAGATAGTTAAGTAAGAAACACATTTAAATTAACTATCCGCGAGCCTCCGTAAGGCTTATTGCAGAGAATGTGATACACTCAACTACCTAAATAATTTACAAATAACGATCGCTGAGAAAAGGGATCACGTCGTCGCGTATTTCGTCATGCAAATCACAGCTAAGGAATATCTCTAATAATTATTGTCTTTACAGAGTTATATTCTTATAAGATACCCAGCGGAGGGCTCCGATCATTTTGGACTCGCTGCTATCTAACCTGTAGTCTCTTAACAAACCGCTTAATATTTTACGCTCGAAAATTTCTTTTGGATAATGAAATTAGAAGGACTAGTCGTGCAAAGTCGAGCAAAGCGCAAAAAGAATTGAATAATATGCTTGTAATTATTTAATTCCTTTATTTAAACCTTCTCCGTCAAAAATTTTAAAATACTAAAACGATTAAGAGTTTCAACATTGGGAAAAGGTATGAGCCAACAACTTAAAGCTGTTACAACTCCACTCTTAATATTTGCACGTAAACGCTCATGCATGAAAAATACTTTTGAATCTATTGCTGCGGATCTCTGTGGCAAGTCCACCTTTTGGTGCTACGTCTGCTTTTAATGTTTTTGTCTACATAACGGTTAATCGGTACCAAGCATACCTTCCTTCTCAAGAAAACAAAGGGAGCTTCTGCGTGGGGGTGAGAGAAAGGGTCTTCAATGGAGCGGTCGCAGGTTACTGATCAAGGGATCAGAGAAGAGCCCACAGACGCTGTGGACGGTCTACCAGACTGCCCATGTCTCGGACCGTCTCTGCTTTCAGGAGTAGAATTAAACATATATTAACCAAAGAAAGTTCACTCCCGTAGAAATTTAAGCTTCGGAACATTCTAATTCCAAAATTACGTTCTCAATATTTACATTCATCTTTTCAGTCTTTTTTCGCTATTTCTTCTAACCAACGATTTTCATAAACCTTCGGGATATCCTTACAAATCAATTAACAACAAAACGGAAAAATTTAAGAAATAGCTATTTGCGTAAACTGGCGTTCCTTTGGTTCTTTTTCATTACTATCATTGGATGTATTGTGTTTTCAATTCTTTTATCCCATTAAATGATAGATACAGTTATTAGTTTCGTAGATATTAAGAACCTTTAAAATTAATATAAAAACCACCTAAAGCAAGTGAATACATTTTTTCTCTCAGTGTTGATAATAGTCAAAACGTTCAACTCATCTTGATTCACTTATAAAATTTGCTAGTCGATCTCACCTCGTTTATAAAATACAAAATAAGGATGTCATTTAAATACGTATTTAAACACAATTATAATCGTCATTACTGTAACACACGCGCAATAACTTGCTCATCCTGCTTCGAGTACTAATAAGTAATACCCCTAGCTAAGTCTTAAATTTGGTTAGAGGTCGATTAACCCATTGTCATGCAAAAGTGACAATTCTACGGATAGCGCTCTTATAATTTTTCATAACTGATAAAATAAAAGGTGGTCTTCTTAAATTACTGAGAACTTCGTAATAAATTCTAATACACTTCGGAGTTGATTGGTGGATCAGTAAATAGCTAAAAATACGAGAGGAGTAACTTTTGAGAAATAATATTTCGAGAATTTTACCAAAAGGACGTCTACCGCTGGCCAGTTACTACAATATTTACTGGAAGCCATTACTTTGAAACGGTAAGGAATCCATGGATCCAATTTTTAGGACAGTGGTTTCATCAAGTGATTTACGATTATTTTCATTCAATCCACATCAGATAAACAGTGAGATCTCGTAAGTTATAGGCTGAAGAACATACAAAATATCAAATCTGATGCTCTGCAGTCCCACTTTATGAGAGATTTAATTCTTCGAGTCATTCTTCTAATTGCGAGCTAAAAATTATACATATATCAGAGAAGGCTAGCGGACATATTATTTTAGATAACATCAAAATGAATCAAGCAAATTGCAACTCAAATCCTCTTCTCCCAACGAGAAAGTTTTTCCTTTCCATTCCCTTTTGGCAACGAAAGGAAATCTTGCCCTTCTCCCTCACCTATTTCGTTTTGTCCTGTTTAACAGTTTTCCAGGAATTCTACCCTTTCACCTGCAGGTCACACTTTTGTTCCCTCTTATTCTTTCTTCTTTTTCCAGGCACACGCCATATGGAGGATCGCGTATTTATGTAAATGTTGATGATGGTGCTAGTAAGCGTCGAAGCTAATTGAGTAAATTTTCTACGGTGTTGTTATAAGGATAATTTAATTTTACAAAGTCATGGAATACACAGTCTATAGGAGTAATGAGAGTAACGGGATACAGTAATCTAGAAAAAAATATTCCATATTTAAATCAATCGGATGAGCTTTAACTTCGAGGAACTTCATAGGTAACTAAACATAAGGAAATAAACAACTTCGTCAAAGTTACACGACTTTTTGTGTGGAAGTTGTGGAACTTTTATTTCCTTGAGTTTATTCCTTAGTTATTTCTCTTGATAATAGAACGCCTTTCAATTGGGAAAGTTAAACGAAAGGTATCTAAAAGAAATCAAATTATAGTAATCCACCGAATTATGCACATATCTTATATATAAAAATTGCGCCTGCGTGTGTCTGTGGCCGCAAAACTCGAAAACTACTCGGTCGATTGCCTTGAAATTTTTACAGAACATTGCATTCAAATATATATACGAAATATGAAATACGAAAGTGTTTCTATTGTAAAAAATGGTGACACTTCGTCCTTGCTTCGATCCCAGACGAGTCAAAGCATTTCCGTAAGAAATGCACGTAAAGTTCATTTTTATCGCAGCAGGCTTTATTTTGCAAAATTAAATTAAAAATAATGGCCACATGACATTGAGGCAAGAACCAATAGCAAAGAAAATGAATAAAAAACCTTATTCTGGTCGTGTTTTATTGTTTTCGAATTAAATTTTCGAGATTTTACCCGAAGCACACGAAAATGTTTGTAAATTTTGTGAGTATAAACAACCGGTCCCCCTGACAAAAAATGCCATAGTTGAGTCCAAGATCCTGCGTCGTGGCCTATTTGAAATTAAGAAGAAGAGAAAAGTTGCTGGTTTTGTTCACATATATGAGCATAATCAATCGGTGAAAGTGATTTAAATGATCAATTTTCGAAAAACGAAATGTGAGTTAATTTGATTCCGAATTTTGTATTCAGTTAAATTCATTTGTATTGTTTTGTAAATGATTTAATAATCTGTTATCGAAAAGCAAAGTGAGAGTTACTTTGATTGCTGCATTCAATTCAATTAATTTCTTCAGTTATTTTCTAGTTGATCGTCGTCAAATACAACAGTGCGCGTTAACACATCAAATGCTGTGGCAGATAATGGATACTAATAAATGATATTTATATAAATAACGAAAATTCTCCATCCAAACGCGAGAGCAGAGCTAGCGTAACGGACCATGTCCTTTCTTTTCTCTCCCTCTCTTCTCGAGAGAAAGGCTCGCCGGCCCGAAACTTGGACTTAGTTTTTCTTGGTGGGTCAGGGGTGGTAACTTTTTTTTGCTGTTAGCTGTACCTTAATACCGAAGTTAATATGTGGATATGTATGCGTCAGCGTGAAATGATTCACAAAGATTTATAACGAGTAAAAAATTGTAAAAAAGCTATTGATACTGTCAATAAGTTAATTAAAGTTTTGGAAGAAAAGGAACACGGCTGTTGAGACAGTTGTTCACAGAGTTGTTCGCAAAGCTCCAAGAATATTTCAAATACGGTTTCTTGAAGGTTTGTGCACAATTATGATTAATGGAGGTTCCCCTATAAAGAGAAACATTGGTAAGTTGTAATCAAAGAAAAGAATAAATGATGATATTTACAACTAAGGACCTAATTAAACAAGTAAATACAAAAATGAACACAATACCCTATACTTCGTACACAATATACTACACCACACAATACACTACTATATACTACACTACGCAACTAGATGAACTGATAGCCTTCTTCCGCTTGACTCCAATCCCATCCACTGAGAACTGGCGCCTGATGATGCAGGAGGGCCAAGTTGCTACGTGTGAACAGGTTTGCAACTCAGCGTCGCGGCTTTGCCGCAGTGGAGATTTAAGTACCGTTAGAAGCCGCGCGTACCCTCAAAAAGTTCCTCCGTGTGAATGCGAGCTGCAACCCATCCGGCCTCAACCATAAAACCCGCGCGTCAAAAGTCCCCTCGTGTGAACGCACCTTTAGGAAGAGGTTTCCAAATGTAAAGTCGCAATGTAAGGCCCTCAAAACATTAAAAGAAGACAAATTCTTTGAAGTAAACTGCATTTGTTCTATAATTAAACTCCCGCAGTTTTCACTGTTGTTTATTTTTATATCGTTGTGGTAAGAAACTTTAACTTATTATTATTATTTCGTATTGCATCGCAATTGGTTGAACCATGTGGCAAGTGTCAATGGGGGCGTAATGTTTTCGGCATTTACCTTAGAATGGGAGGGAAAACCCTACAAACCTTGTCGTGGACAGTAGACATATTTTCGATCGAGATATAGTTATATAGAAACTTACACGATACATAAACACAATTCAAATAGAAAAGATTATTATAATCTATGATATGATTATATTTAATTATTATAATCTGTGATATATCATCATATATATTATAACTATCATGGGGATATAATAGAGCCTAATATAGCCTCTTTGTGCTTGGTACGACTTCAGTATCAGCACGTTGTGGTGCGGAGTGTGTCTGTTCACGGCAGTTGAGTCATCAAAAGATTATGGTTTCGTTCGATGAGCTATCAAGGCTTGAAATGAGCTGTACCAGTTGCCTAGTCTGGGGGGTTTTGTGTTAAAACCTCTCCAGAGGCAGCCTCCATAAATGAAGACATTCAAGTCAATGCTGATGACATAATTTCAATCTTTGCTAATACCTAAGCCAAGAAAATTTAATTTCAGGCTATATAATCCAAATAAATAAAAAAATCCAGGAGCTAGATACGTAAAATAAAATTAAATATACACTATTTTATATTATCTATTATATTTTTTGAATAAGCTCCATGTAAAATGCAGTGATATTGATAGAAAAAAGTTTTCATTAATCTTCATGAATCCCCCCCCCCAGAGTTTTTTCAAACTTCGCTAGTGGTTAGCTACGTTGTATACATAATTCTTCGTTATGCTATACTTTAAAAAATTTCACTGATGGGATGAAGAAAACTTAGATATTTTCTCATGAACCATTATTATTATACCAATAACACACTAAAAATATTATACAAACACCTCGTTTTTACACCTCGCCGGAAGGCGGCTTGTAGGGTTTTTGATAATTATTGATTCTGGAGAAAACGAGCTAATTTAAGCTCTAAATTCGGGGTGGTTATTATTCTTTTCCTTGAAAAATACATAATTATTAACAATCATTCAAATACTGATTTAGCTTGAATTTCCGTCTGTGAAATAATAACACTTCGTTTCGCTATGACAGTAGTTCATCCGAGTTCTTCTTAATAATTTTCAAATTCTGTGAAAATCTATTGATCTTCTTTACGCTCCATCGATATGTAATAGAAGGGGTTCACGGTACCTGTTGGTGGGGCGTATTTGTACTTGAAAATGATTCGGGTGCCGCAGATAATCGTTTTACCTGCTGAAATTTCATTATAAATTGTTCATGATGTAGTCTTCGTTTTACAGTAGAATTCTGTATGAATTACTCTTTTATGCTCAGTTCGATAAATATACCCTTTAACTGTATCAGCAAATCTTATATTGGAAAATTATTGGACGTCATCGTAAGAATTAATTTTTCGAATGCTGGGATTGGGGGGGGGGGGGGGTCACGAAATTTATGAAATTATTGCGGGTAGAAGATCCCTGAACCATACTATCATTAATTAAATCCTTATCTAGGAATTTGTATTTTCGTAGATCTCTCTCGGAGGAATGAGAAATTATATAGGCTGTAAATGTAAGTCACTTATACTCTAATCAAATGATTCGTGAGTTGAGAAATAGTAACTTAAGTTGGCTATACCATTGCATATCCGAGACTTCGGTAAACAGAACTCAGTAAAGTCTGTTTTCGGGGACAGAAATTAGCAAGGTCAGACGTCACGAAAAATTGAGCGAGGCAATCTTCCCGTTGGGGAGACGACGAAAATATGGGAAAACTACATGGCAGGAGAATGAGATGATTGCTCGATTAAGTTCAATTTTGCGCGCTATGAAATTCATTGTTCGCTCCTTTTATAAGCGTAAAATGCTTAAAATATTCTCTTTAAGTACGGTCTTCCGCACGACGTTCATGATGCTTGGCACGTTCATTCCGTAATTTGATGTGTACTGTGAAAGTGGGTGGATGTTTATTATGTGATCTGAAAATCGGCCTTCACATTAATTCGATAAAAAGCGCGCCGAATCAAGTCACTCAAATGATGAATAATATTTAACTGTCTTCACCGACGTCTTCGCCGCATTCGCAAAGGACAACGGCAGTCTTATTTTGGTAGCTCTCATAACAGGGTATTATAGCATTCAGGATTCCTCGTGCCATATTGAGAAAAGCCGATTAAAATATTTTATGGTAACCAAAACTTGAAGCTTAATTGATCTTGGCGCGAAAATTACTTAACTTACGTACAGCTCGGATAGATTCATACTTCCGTTGAAACTACTTTATTTGCAACTTTGTTTGGCGGTTGAAAGTCTGCTGACTAAGGTTGATCCTGAATAGCATCAGTCATCGATTCCCTTCGATTATCTAGCGATTAAATCGTTAGATTTTTTGCTTTAGAAATGTATTTTGGAGAAAGGAAAGTCTACGACCTTACGAAGAGATGCAACAATAATGGACTTACGTTTACAGATTTAATATCTCAAAGAAGATACAGCGACCATTTCACACTAGATCTTCACGGAAAATTGAAATCGTATCGAACGCCAGATAGACATTATCGTGGGTAAGTTAGTGAGATCTCTTTTTAATGTTTCAGACAGTGATGCTTTGAGAGAAAAGGCTACAAGAGAGAGAGGTTTAGGGTAATTAGTTTAGAAGTAAAGGAGGTAAGAGGCAACAGTACAAATCACATTGTAGTATTAGCATGTATGATTCAATACAGTATTTTAACGTTTATTATTTGAAAAGGAGTAACAAGAGTGGACTGCATATTTAATGAACTTTGAAATTATTCTTGAATGTGAAGAAGCTAGGAAGTTTATTGAGGATTATGTTCAGAGCAGCTTTGAGTATGGATTACAGATAAACTTTGAGTATCATATTGACTTTATTGCAACAAAGGTATACAAAACTCATGGGTTGATTTACAGATCATCCAAGAACTTTAACGATACCAACACATTTTCTATTTACTTGTACGGCCTATGATAGTATATGCTTCTTGTGGTTTGTTCCCAATCTCCTAAAAACATTGTCAGTATAGTGAGTATCCAAAAGAAATTTAAACTCATAAGCTTTCATCTTGGGTTTGATATTGACAATATTCTCTATGTGAACTTTGTGAAATCTCTTAATCCTCCAATTATTTCCAACAGCTATATACTCTTAAATAATCTATAAATTTTCATATTTTCTAAAACTGCATAGATCATCTCTCTCTCTCACTCTCTTTATTCAATTTTCATGTATGTATGTACCTCCATATAACACCCACAACAATAATTTACCCTTTCCCTTATGTAATAGAACTACACGTAATTATATTCTGAATTCACCCTTTCTTAGGATGACTAGACTTATAAATAACTTCTCCAGTAATATTAATCTCTTCTTTGAAAATTGCTTTCTTATCTATTCTATGTCTAAAAAATTAGAAGCAACTTTTTTACCTTTCAATGATCATTTTAGACTTCAATCTCGTCTTCAATTCTTAGTTCTTTTATTTGAATCAGTTTTCTTACTATTTTCATGCCTTTGATGGAATTCACCTCCTATATTTTTTTTTACTAAATTCTGTTGTATTTATCTTATTTTTTATCATGCATTCCTTAAGTGTCACTATTTTTATTTTTCTTTTATTCATCTTATTTAAATGGGCATGTTCTGTACACCTAAAGCAAGAGATTTGCTTTGAAAATTGCAAAAAGTATTTTTAGTTTTTGTTTCTAAGAATTACTGTTCTTGAAATTTCATTTTTTTCTTTTTCTCAATTGTAGGAAATCTACATCAAGCCAAATTTTATCCATTCACTAAGCTCATGAAAATATATATATTATTTATTGATACTACCTACATTTATCAAAGATGTTGATACCTTTACAACAATGAGAAACCTCAATTGTTTCATATTTACAACATTTTTTACAGATCTTTGACCTTGTATTTCCAACATACATACATCAATAGTAATAATTGGAAGGAACACAGATTTTTTTTGGTAAAAGATACTCTCATAGTTGTAAATTAATTTATTTGTATTTTTAACTCTTCCTTGTTTGACAGTGACTAGGTGTAATGGAAGAAATTTTCTGCTTCCCTGTTGTTTTTATTCCTTATATTAATTTTAGTCTTCATGATATGTTACAGCTTAAATTAATTACATTCAACCAAACTTTTTGCTCAAGAATAATGTTCAGATATTCAGAGCAGTAGCCCTTCACTTGACAGCTTCATGTTTCTGTTGAATGTTTTATAATTAAATTTTCCAATCCATTTTCTAGCTCACCAATTTATTGGTTTTATTCCTTCTTTGCCAGGTATTACATCGACTACACTGACATCATGGGTTTTGGCAGAGAAATGGATGGCTGCGGCAAGTTCATGAAATACAGCATGTTCTTATCCAATTTCATCATATTTGTGAGTATATATTGTTTACCATCCTTTCTGCTTCGGTTGCAAATTGGACTTTACTGTATTTGAACATAGGATTAAGCTCATATGCGTTCCTTGGCAGCCTTTGTTAAGATAAATTTGGCAAGTTATTATATTCTACAATTTGAATTCAAGAGATGAGGGTAATTTTAAAGTTTTGTTTAACACAATTTTTATTTTCTATTCAAGAAGGATTCAGTTTATTTCAATGAATCCTGTTAGAAAATCGTTGCTAAGCTGTTGTGTCAAATAAATTAAATACCTTAAATCATGAATCAAGTATGTGAATAAATTTTTTCCAGCATAATCTGATTACTGTGACATTGTTTTTCAATAATCTTGGTTTTTGTATTAATATAGGATTATAATGTTTACAAATCAATTTGCTATCAATGAGGAAATGAATATTATGATAAATAATTAGATTTTTTGAATGTGATCAATCCTATTATTTTTTATAATAACTTTTATGACTGTATTTTGTTCTGTTTGTTTGTTCTAATTCAAGTTTAGAGTTAAAAAAATTTAGTTCCAAATAAGGTGAAATTTTCAGAGTAAATTTTTTAAATATTCATGAATTTTGTTTTTCCAGGTTGGCGGAGTGGTAGTGCTGGCCATTGGAATATGGACACTGGCTGATAAATCATTCATCGATGACCTTTTAGGTTCAAATTTGTTTATGGGTGCAATTTACATTCTCATAGTTACAGGAGCTTTGATTTCATTGATAGCTTTCTTTGGATGCTTAGGAGCAGTGAAAGAAGTCAAATGTTTGCTTTTGATGGTGAGTTAAGTATTTAGATTTCATAATTATCTTTTGGCTTATGAATGTGTTATCAAAGGATGGCAAGGCAGAAGAATGATAGGAAAAAAAATGGATGAAAGATTTTATGTAAACTCCTAAACATTTTATGGATGCCTGAATACTTTTTGCCAAAGTATTTTGTAACTAAATATGACTGCATTTAAACTCTTCATTACATAATCATAGTAAAAATGTATAATTTATGGCAAATGATTCACAAATTGGATTAATATTTCTAAGTATTAATACATTTTTCCTAATTTCATATCAAAATCCTGGACTGTCCTAAGAATCATAAATATTGTTAAAACTAATTGGAGTTAAATTTTTCTAGCTAAAATATAATTGCCACTGAACTATTAACAGCTTTGTAATCTATATTTAAAAATATATTCTTCTATTAAGTGAATCTCAGTTGGAGTTTATATTCTTTAATTGTATGAACTAAAGGTTTCTTAATCTATATACCTTGTTTCAATTTCATAGAAATATATTTTTAAATGCCATTACCATTTAAAGAATGTATTAATAGTAATAAATATTTAATGCAGTATAATTACCTTTTAATTGTGTAATTTAATAGTACTTATAATTTGAAATGCATAAATGAGAACAACTAAGGATGATTTATTATGTTTTGTTCATTATTTTCTTACAGTATTTCATTCTCGTCTTTATCATCTTCATTGTGATTCTGGTCGGAGGAATCTTGGGCTACGTCTACAGAGAAAAAGCACGTAGTGCTATGGAACAAGAGATGCAGAGCACTATACGTCAATACGGATACGACGCAAATATCAGACAGGCATGGGATGACACACAAGAAAATGTAAGAATCATTCAATACCATTAATGTCTAATTGAATATTCTGTCATCCATAATTTAACCCTTTGGCTATCATGATATTTTACACCTTACCTCTCTCAATGGGGGAAACTGGGTTACCGCAAAATTGTTTTGTGTTCTAAGTGTTTAGTGTCATGGTTTTTAAGAAATAACACTATAAATTTATCTTAAAAATGAATTATAAAAGATGGATCAGTGATATTTGCTCTTGAGAAATGTCTTTCTTTGCAAATATAATTTTAAAAAAATTAACAGTTTAAAAATCATCACCACAAGCTTTTCAAATGCTTATTCAAATAAAAAAAAGTTTTGCAAAGTTATATTCTGAATGATTTAATCACCATTTAGGAATTATTTCTCATTAGGAGTGCTGTGTATTTGTGCATGTTGGCAGACATGAATTTACTTTATAGTAAACAGCTCTAAAGTTCTGCAATAGTTTGCTAAAATACAGCTTAGCAACTGATTGTTGGGTTACTGTTGAACCTGTTGAACATTCTAGAACTTACTACAAGGAGCACTTAGAGAAAGAATGGTCTTGCTTATGAACATATTTATAGTTTTTCTATCTTCACCTCTTTTACAGAGATTATTGTTTCCCAGCAAGGATTTTTGTTAAAGTAGTAGTATTGTTAAAAGTGCTTCGACAGCTTAGGTCATTTCGCACATTGGCTCCCACCGGGATTCGAACCCGGGACCGCTTTCACCAAAGGCAAACGCACTGTCCACATGACTATCCGGGAGCCTGATTTTTGTTAACATTAAAACAAAAATTTGAGATTGGTAAAAAATATGCAAGAAATAAAATAATTAGATCTTGAAGAACAAATACATAGACACATGAAATTATTTAAAAAGGTTTAATCTAAATAACATAAATAACACACAAAAATCATCGTTGGGGTAACTGAGTAGCTTGGTATCCGTAGGGTTAATGTATTAAATACTTTCTTAGTTTCCCCTCATTGAAGTGTCCCAGCAGTATTTTTTTAACAGTCATTTATCTAGTGGTTTAATTATTATATATATATATATATATATAATAATTATATATATTATATATATATATATATATATATATATATATATATATATATATATATATAATATATATATATATATATATATATATATATATATATAAATTAACTTTTAGATTATAACTGATTTTCCATCTTTAAACAATTATTGACAATAAAAATGAAAACTTAGCTGTGATGAGTGATTGCCTAGCTAGCCTGATTTGATCCCACATTAAAAAAACTGTATGACATTGATTTTTACCTCATGTATTCCTCCGAGTTTCCACCCAAATTTCTCTGCAGGGTTGTTTCCCCTCTGTCCACAAAGAAATTTATGTTACGAAATCTTTTAAAATGTATTTGAATTTCACTAGAAATTAAGCTTACAACTACAGTTGGATATAATTCCTTTTGGATTTTCTACCTTCAAATCTATGCGATCACATAACGTTTATCATGGAATACACATATATTTGCAGATTGTTTAATGTTTGTGTAATGAATTAATTATTACTGCTATCTTGTTATTCGGTGGAAAACAAATTTATTTTGCATATAAATCTTCTTTCAGCTTCATTGCTGTGGAATTGTAAGTTATACCGATTGGAAGGATAGAATTCCAGAGAGCTGCTGTAAATATATCAGTGAAAACAGCCAAAATGTAAGTAATAGCAATTCATTTTCATCCATTCAAGTCCTAAAAATTTCTGATATTAATTTCCATATTTGTGATATTTTATACTTATAAAATCCTATTGTTTATTGTATTTTATACTTTTAAATTCTGCTATGTGATATTGGTGCTGTGACATTTTTTGTAACAAAAGGGTACATCCCGTTGAATAAATAAATAAAGTCTAATTTATTGGAGATTCTGTATGATCAAAAAGATAACATTTCAAATACTTTAAAAAAAGTTAATATTTCCAATTTGCAGTCCATATTAGTAATTTATTTCTTTTTCTCACATATTGCTTTTATATTAAATAAAAAATTACTATCGCTCTTAATTATTACCCTCTGAGAATGATATTCCAGTATTAATGGTAACAATTTCATTAATGACCAAACTTTCATTACAATCTTCACACTTATGTCCATGAATGCCTCAGAGGGTTTTGATTTCCCAGTCATATATTTTTCGTCTGCAACACCTGTAAATTGTAATAATTTGGTTGATTACCTATATTTTAATGTTCCTGAATTTCTAAACATTCAAGCATGATTGAGAATCTATTGAGTTACAAGTTAATGATACACATTTTTGTAATATATACTATATAGTATCTTATATCTTCTTAGAATTTGGTCTCCAGGTCTGGTAATTCATTACTAATGTTGAGTATTTCAATCAATTATACATGGAGAGTAATAGTAAAATCATGGTTCTTGAAAAATATTAGTGAAATTCATATTCCATGTTAAAGACTCTATTTTCAATATATTAATTCCATTTTTTGCAGAAATTCCCTTGTCAAAGTGCCCCCAATGCTCTCACTATCTACACTGATGGCTGTTTGAACAAAACTGAGCAGTTTGTTAAGGATCATGCTGCAATTATCGGAGGTGCAGGAATTGGAGTCGCATGTATTATGGTCAGTATCAAATATGATAAGAAATTAGATCTAAATAATCAACCAAATGCCATTATTATTGACATGGGTTTGTTTTCTAAAGAGTTTCAATTTTTTAAATCACGAGTTAGCAAAAGTGTTTGGGCAAATATCAGTATTTAAGTTTTTGTTAGACCATACAATCAAATTTTAGATTCAGTTCCTTCAACAGACAAGCGGATAAAGACAGTTAAAAGCTAAAATTTAAAATAAAAGGCATGTGGTCAAATGATGAATAAGGTGCAACAACTTCACAGAACAGATGCCAATGACTATGAAAGTTTTACAACATTACAATTTTCCAAGCAAAAGGTGATTAAATAGTAAAAGGAAAATCGTGTTTTCAAGTTAGTTTTCTTAACAAGGATTGATTTCAGATGGTAACATATTTGTGCCACGCATCTGGTCTAGTTTAATGAGTAATTAGTAGGTCGTCAGATGTTTGCTTCTCTGTACTGGTTGCTTCCATAATTGACACTAATTATTATTATTCCATAATTGACACTATTATAGTTATTTAATCATTAAAATTATCAAATGTACATAATCAGGAAAAAAAGCAATGTTTCATTAGTGTAGATTAGCACATTAGATTATTGATTGATGGATGATGTAAAGTATAGTTAAAAGTGCTAAGGAGAGGAGGCATTTTTCAAATAAAATAAAAAACTACCTAGATACCTGCAAGTTGTTTGAAACTGAATTAAGAATTAATATGAGCAGTCCTGTATAGTTAAATGTAAATTAAAATCAATATGATAGATGTGTACAACACTAAGGGTGAATTTCAGACTTAAATTTTTGGAAAAAAGTGCGTGTTATATGAGGCATGTTCAAAAAGTAAGTACTGTTTTGCTATGTTGCCATATTAATGAATAAATCGCCACTTTTCATAGATATGCTCATCATTCCTGGTTTCTTTGGCTTTGCATAGATGCCATTACAGCATCAGCGGATTGCATCGAGCGCTTTTTTAATTGTTTGAAATGTGTGAAAGTCCATTGACTCTACTGCATACTGTGAAGCACAGTCAGTTATCTATTTTCTCAATGAAAAAACATGAAAGCAGCCGACATTCATTGGCAAATATGTGAGATCTATGGATAAAATGTGATGAATGATGGAATAGTTAGAAAGTGGGTGCAACAATTTAATGAAGTGTAAATGAATTTGAATGAATAAGAAAGTAGTGGGTGGCCTTATGTCTTCAATAAGGAAAATTAATTAAAAAAATCAGCAAAATTGTCTTCCACCTTACAGCCCCAACCTGTTCCTTTACATACACCTATAGCTCTATGAAAATGGTGAGGGTGTAAAATATGCAGTTATTCAATGGATTTCTTCACTAGCAGCAGATTTTTACAAAGTGGGGTTCCAAAAGCTTGTTGTTTGATATGATCAATGCGTCAACAGAGGTTAAAAATTTGTAGAAAAGTATTTTAAATTACACACTTTCTAATGAAAAGAAAATTTAATTTGCACATTCCTTGTTTGCCTTTTTTATGGCCAGACAGTACATACTTTTCAAACATGCCTTGTTTGTTGATAAATGCATTTCTTATTTTATTTATTTATTATTACATATGCTGCAAGTAGAATTTCTTTTGGTGGCAGCTCCAACCATTGTCTATGTACAACTTTATACAAACCCCAATCCCTCACACCAGATATTACACATTAACAAATATTCCAGAATTATCATCACTGCCCACAAATAATATTCGAACACTGCATCACTACAACTAGACCTTAGATACATATCCCCAGTACCTCTCCAAAACATGTGCTCAACATATATCCTTTAATCACAAATATTACAATTCACAGTTTAAAATGTTACGTTTCAGGCAAAATGTCATTTCATTGTTTTCACATTGCCATGTTTAAAAATCTACCAAAAATCAAAACAACAATATTGAATCAACTTAATTACATACACTTCAGAATCTACTAATAAACTCCTTTCTATTTTTCAGTAAGGGTTTGAAGAGCTCTTCAAGCAACATTTGCCATTTGTTTGACCCCTCTATTTATAAAAGATAATTTGGCAATATATCCTTTGTTTCCTAAATTTAAATTTGTTCTTGTGATCCTATCATGCAATATAATGTTGTTCCTCAATTCTGCTTTTTAACTCTACCCATGCCTCTCTTCCTTATGTGGCCTACCCCTCAAAAAGTTTAGGTACCACTGGATTATTATAATATTGAAATATTCTGATGATTTTATTGATTTTTTTCAGCTCCTGGGAATGATATTCTCTTGTGCACTCTTCAAGATGATAGAATGAGCAACGTGCACAGATACAACATTCTGCCCAAGTTAACGAACATCTGAGACGTGGGGTCGGTACTTCATTGACTCTCATCTTTACATAATTTTCTCATAAAGCTGATTTCACTATGTGAAACCAAACATTCAGTACGTGTAAAATATATCATTTTTTATTTACTTGAATTTCTATTGAATTGTAATAAGCTGAAGTTCAAATATGTATTTATGGAATAATTAAGAATACATAGGAATCAGGGCTTGAATTTTTAACTTAAACATTGTCGAGCACATTTTTGAAGCATGCACAATTTTGAAAATATTGTTGTGTAAAAATATCTACGTTAACATCTTATCACTGTTTTAAGCCATGAGTGTTTGATAGTGCATTCTTAGCCACAGAAACTGTAACACAAATACCAAAGATTCAACTGAAATATAAAACAGCACAATTTTAAGTCAAAACACTGTGTAATTTTGAATCTAAATTTTCTTTTATTATTCTTTAAAATTAGTATGTTAAATTAATTCAGTTATTTTGATACTTTTCTTATTTGTATATCTCTTAGAAGGTAATTTTTGAGTAGTTAAATTAGACTGCCTGTAATAAGAGTTTATTGGAATAATAAATGTTTTCTTTTTCAATAAGAAATGGTTTTATTTACCCAAAAACCCAATATTGGTAAGAATTGTATGCAGGGCCGGATTTAGATGAAAAGAGGCCCTAGGCCATTCCACTTATGAGGCCCTTTCACCTCCCATTTTTAAGTTTGTAAATTATATGAGAGATAACAAAATACATCATTACTGTGATATGTATCAATATATCTCCTTATTTTCTGTTCAGTGTTTTAGTGTTCACTGTTTTTAGAATAGTGTAATTTTAATTTTGCTAACAATTTGAATGTAGGCCCCTCTTGATCTTGAGGCCGTAGGCTGAAGCCTAGTTAGCCTATTGGAAAATCCGGCCCTGACTATATGGTCACTCCGTCAAGGGAAAACCAGTCAGTCTTAAATGATACAACCTTTCCAATTTTTCTATGATTTTAGAATTAGGGTACAGTGGTACCTCGAGATACGAGCAGCTTAACATACGAGTTTTTTGAGATACGAGCCGAAGCTCGGGCCATATTTTCGTTCAAGATACGAGCCCAAATCCGAGATACGAGCCGTGTTTCCAAGCCAAGTGCAGTCAAGAAGGCAAAAACAAGTGATAATTAAATTTACGTAAATGTTAAGCTTAGTTTAAGTTTAAAGTTAAGTTCATTGTTTTAAGTTTTTTCTTTCATTTGAAATAAGAAAAGTGTAGTTTTAGTTTTAAAGGTACGAAAATAGTTTTAAGTTCTGAAAAAGCGCCGTTTACGTATGTGTCTAGAGTGCCTTCCCCCCTCCCTCCTCCTCGCCGTTCACCTTCGTTAGCCGCACTCGTCTGTCTCCAAAGTAAGACTATTATGCTAAATAACTCTTTTATTTCTTTATTTCATATTTTGTTATGTACTTGTTAATTATACATGTTTATTTGATATTTAAAAACATATCTTTATTCATAATTTACAATGGTTTGGGGATTCTTCATAGGTCCGGAACGGATTAAATCGAATTCAGTTATTTTAGATGGGAGAAATTCGTTTGAGATACGAGCCGATTGACTTACGAGCTCGGTTCTGGAACGAATTAAACTCGTATCTCGAGGTACCACTGTATATGTATGTATACGAGCAATTAAAAATAAATGAAGTCAATGATATCTGTATTAAATTAATGAAATAAAACGAAGAAATTGCCAAAGTAGTATGGAAAAGTTGAGAATAGTAAAATGGACAATTGTACATATTTATGTATAGCATGCTTTCCCTCAGAGAAAAGCAGAATGACAGATGAACTATGCGCAAAGTAAGAAAAATATACACACCTTTAGAGTTCTTAGATGCAGCAATGTCATGTTTTTTATGCCGTTGATCCACCTCTTCACACCATTCAAGAGTAACTCTGTAAAATATGAATATAATGTTGAACGGTATACTGTTCAACATTATAACGACTTATTACCTACAGTTCTTCATACTATGATTCATGATAAAAACTTAGATGCATAGATTTTGTGGTACGACATTAAAAATGGTCTCAATGGATCAGCTCATTGGAGCTACTGGAAAATGTAGTCCACACTTGTGCAACTTTCTATTCAACACAGGCATGCGTCATAGCGCACGGTATGATGAAGGAGAGGCATGCAATAGCGCATGCCTTTTGTAAGTTGACCGGACCTCTTTTTCATGACGCATGCCTCAGCGAACGTAAATCCAACCAGTTGAATTTTCGTTCAACATTCAGTGCGTCTTTCCAGAGATTTCGATATCAGTTTATTTAGTTTTTAAATAAAATCGACTGAGGCCTTATTGATATTGAGTAAATTCATTACGAATGAAATAAAATGGTATTCTCTTCTCCACAAGTTTCATTGGAATAAAACTACGATCATTTTCAGGTCCACAAAAACAAACACATATGTTATAAAATAAATAAAACAAATACATATTTTTTTTTATAAATACATAATATTAAATATTAATAAGTGACATTTCCGCCATAAAGCGTGACCCCACCAAAGCAGATCATTGCTGTGTTAAATTCATTTTAAATCGAATACCATAAGAGCGATAAACTTACATCGCGTAAAAACGTATTTAGTGCCCTATGGTTATATATACATGTAAATAAATTTAACAGTGGATACAATTATATACTCATGCAAAAGCCGAGTTTTTCTGCACTCTTTTTTATGCTGAGTACAAGGCCCCTCTTCTTAAATTCGAGGGAGGGCTCCCTTTATCAGTTCTTCCGTGGCAAAGAAGCGTCTTTGTCATAAATTGGCTGGAAAATTCCTCACTGGCTCATTCAACAATTCCTTGTCAATTCTCTCTTACTAAACTACCGATGCCTCAATTACTGTAATTTCATAGCTACTTCTTTTCATTGTGTACAAGTACCTGCTGCATTTCCCACCCTAGGCTTTTATTCGACTCGGTTACTTTTCCCAGTTTTTGGAATAAAATTAGGTACCTCGGCTTATAATGAGTTCGGCTTATATTCGGCTATTCTATTCGATATTTAAGTCGAAATATTATATCTGGAGGGGAAAACTCTACATATCGATTTGTGTTTCGGTTGCCTCAGTGAGGATCTCTGTTCGAGCCCCAGCCAAGACACTATTTTTCACTACTTGTACAACCTCAATATTATATCTTCATATTCATCTCTGTGTAGAATTGATTGAAAGAAATATATTTTAACTTGAACAGTTTTTATTGCAAAAGGAAGCATCAATCTTAATTTTCAATATTTTTAAGTGAGAGTGTATGTCCGTTTTTCATCTCCCAGAAAATAAACATTTTGGTTATGATCTTTCTAAACTCATAGAGCAAAAGTATAATGTAATTTTCGTGCAAGTGAACTATAGTGCAACTTCTGTGGCTCAAATATTATATTTATTCCATCATAACTCAGGATAATCCACTCTCTGCTGAGACAGAAAATTAAATGCGTAACTTCCCATTGCTACATAAAACGCAAAGGCATAATTTCACTGTAAAGACGGTGTAAAACGCATCACGTATCAGTGTAATTTAATTAGTGAAACCGAAAGACTTCTGCAACGATTAATATCTCTAAGAATTTGAAGCGCAATCGATATAAAGATTTTACCATCTTAATTATACATTATTAAATAGTTTTGTCTCGAAAAGGGATGAATCGTTTGAGCTCTCATGTCCCTTCATTAGTTTGAGGGACCTGACCACAGATAAGAATATTCCATTGCGCAATTAGACCGAATGTTTCAGCCTGCTTTTCTGGTGGCTATTCTATCCCTATGGGTAGTAGATAAGGGGTGACTTGAAAGAAGGATTTCGCAAACAAGAAATATAGAAATGCTTTGCTTGTAGTCATGTTTTTGGCCTTCATTTTCAGTTCTGCTCGTGCAATCGAGTTGTTCACATCGAAAACGTATCTTTCAGAGGACTTACCTATATTGGCAAAGTGCAAGTGTGTTTTGTGCTCTATCACCAAGAAATTGTACTTCCAGTTTTTCTTGCTGAACATACAAGGAGTTTAGTCGGTTTAGGAAGTGCTGCGGAAAATAATTCGAATGTCGCGCTTTTGCTCTAAGAAATATTGTGGAATTGTGACTGCAGTGCTTATTTATAAAATATCATTAATTTTCTGTCTTTAATTTTCAAAGTACACTTAATCCACTCAGTTAACGGAGAATGTTAGGCGAAAGAATATACGTGTTAAGAGGTGTTGCTTTTGTGAGCGAAAATGGATATAGTGAGGTTGAGCAATTACTCGGCAAATTGTTTCTTTCCTCACCAGTGGTCATCAGATATTTTGTAATGTTTTCGTTCAAAATAAATTTTTGTAAGGTGTGCTGAGATTTGTTATTTAAAAGCGTTTTTTGAGGAAATCTAAAGAGGTAAGAAAATACTATCAATTGCTTCTGTGCGAGGTAGTTCATGCCGTATTTTTTAAACGAATCGCTATTTTTTGACTGTAAATATATCAAGTGACTGATTATATTTCTCACCGCAAAATACGGAAGTTCTCACGTTCCAGTAATTCGCTTTTTATTGAATCACAATGTTATTAAAACAAAAGACCTTAAATGAAGTAATGCATTAGCTGATATAATGACGATATGCAGATTTTATCTAATCACATGACGGCTCCTGTGAAAAGTAATTCTTTAGAATCGAAGAGTATTTTCTGCTGAAACATCCGAACTTTAATTACTCATACCTGTTGTATAGTTTTATCTAAAGAAACGACTATAAGCTATTAATTTTAATTTTAGCATAGTAGTTTTTTAAAATAAATGTGGCTTCGATGGAGTCAAACTGCTATTCTTTTGATTATATATATCCATACTATGCAAATAAAACATTGCGTCCAGAAAGCGTTATTATTAAAAATAAGATTTTTAAATACATCTGCTTGTTTTTTTAATTAAAGTTGATTATAATGAAAGTAGACTTTAATTTGACAGCACTACGAAAGTCGTTTTTCGGCTGTTTTCTTGATATTTAATTAGGAAGCTTTGATTTAAACCATTAACTTTGGTGAGCGATATAATTCAAAACAAGATTTTAAAATATATCTTTTTGTTCTTTTAAATGAAATATGGTTGTAATAAAATAGATTTTATTTTGATTACTCTCACGACTACTTAAATCGTTTTCTTGCTATTTTCTTGATTGTAAAAAACATTTAAAATAAACTTTTGATTTTATAAAATTTTGATGTAAACAATTATTTCCAATAATTAGTATTATTTAAAAAACGATTTGAAAATACATTTAATTTTCATTGATATGAAAGTGGACTATAATGTAAGTAGATTTTATTTTGACATGAAACACTAAATTCAAAGAGCTCTTTTTGGTACAATATATTAATTAACTATCTTACTGTTAATACAAGGTATAGTTATTGTACAAAGAATCTTAAATAAAACGTGAATTGATGGGTGAGGGAGAAAATCTATTTAGTTCATAGTAAAAAAACTGATATCTACCAAGAAAATAGATAAATTCCAAGGGGTTAATCTTTTGAAGAAATAAGGGAGAGAGGGCAGTCAAGTTTTTCTACTGATGTTTCCAATATGTCTCCCCTTATTTAAGTCAGATAACATGTTTATGATGTAAGCATATTATTGCAGTTGATTTCAGTATGGTGGATTTGTAGTTTTTAAATTTGATGTATCATCTTCGTTCTTTCTTGATATAAACGTAATAAGAATCAGAGAATAAAATACAATATTTTGTTTGATATTTGCTCTTCAAACTAAAGAATGTTTATGATTCTATTTTTCCATGTGAATATGCAATTTCAATGATGATTTTATATAAATAGGTAAGATCTTATTCTGTTGGATACCTGCACATGAAGGATGATGTTTTTATAGGCCGCATTGAAGATTTGTCTCATGAACCATAGCGTTGAAGTCCCTGAGTTAGGCTCACCTCAGGCAAGTTAAAATGTAATATGTAATATATGTAAAGTACCTAATGTAAGGATATGTATTAAAAATCATTTAATCCTAATGTACTTAGAATTTTGGAGCTATTAGCTATAATTATAGAGTAACTATACTTTATTCAGTTGCTCCTAAATTACTGTGAATGGTTTATCTAGTTCTCTACAGTACAGTGCAGTTCAGTACAATTTACACTGTACTATAAATGCCTTGGGAAGGTAATTACTCTATGCTTATTCAGCTTGTACGTATTCATTATTTATCTTCCAAAATATCTATTTTGGATTCGATATAAAATGAACATCAAGAATTTCTCATTATCATCATCAATGATGAAACAAGTTTTCTCAACCATACATGATTAATTGATAAACAGATATTAGAAGTTAACTGAGGAAAAATTAAGAGCAAGGAGCTGCAAGAGTTTGGGTATCAGTGGAAGCATCAACCCAAATTAAACAGCAAACTTGAATCCTTAGCAGGAGCAGTTCAGCTCTGAGCAATAATCTTATTGTTTTAATCCCTAAACCACAGGGTACGGATAAGCTCAAGCATAGGGTATTTTGCTCGGCTCAACAGCCAGGCACGAAAAAGTACGATAAGGACATCGACCAGGGAGGAACAGAATGAGAACACTCATATCATTTTGTCCCATAAGATTAGCCCTCTAGTATAATTAAACTGTGGTATAATGCAAAGAAAAGAATGTTTACACAGGTCTTTACTGGGCAAAATTGGTATTAGGAAGTCCCATCTACCGTTTAACCCATTTATAATAAAAATTTACAGTAATACAAAAATATAACCAACAATACATACAATATTTTAACTTGCAACAGAGAGGAAATATGAAAAGATAGTTTTGTTTAGCAAATAAAAAACTGTTAATTTCGATCATAGAAAAAAAATTGTAAAACATTATAGATAAGGGCATTTTCATAACGTCATTAGATAAAATAAACTTTACTATATTCCAATTATTAATAAGTAAAGTTAATTTTATTTTATGCATTTAAGATGAAGTTTCTCCAAATTAAGGCCAAAGTGATTGAATTTATTTTCATAAGGTATTTACTGATTAAATTAAACTGCAAAACCAAAGTTCTTTGTTGATATATTGGACAAATCTCTTTATTTTAGTAGTACTATGAACATCAGATTCACAGGTAGCTATTAGATACTAATATAAAAATAATCAAATTGTAAAGTTATAAAAGTTGTCAAATTGTTTGATTTATAATGGTAAATATACAAAGGTGATCTCTTCAGCTCCATACAATGTGATTGAAATTATCATAAATATATTTGATTTCATTTGGAGATAATAACTAGGTGGAGGTTGTTTGTGACAAATTGTGACTTTACTCTGAGACTCCTAACATAATTTTGCCGATATCATTATTGGGAATAAAACCCATTATTGAGAATTTTATTTTTGAAGATTTTTCATTTTGTTACTCTTATTTTTCCTTCTTCTTATCAGTTCTTTCTTAACCAATCAATTGTCTATCTGAAATCTTTGTGACTTTGTCTTTATTGAAATTATTCATGGTACTCTATGTTGATGACCATAATGTTGACCTACTATCAATGAAAAATTAGTTGATTGATTAATGGCTAGCTTATCAATTTTTGCAAGCACTGATCTCAGGACTCATTTAATCCTCTCATATTACCTCAAACCCCCAAATTTTGTATTTAATTTATTGTTGGCAGCAAAAATTGATTATACTCATATCTCACTGTTAGTTACCAAGTATAAACTTCCATATAGCTCTTAATTAGATGTATGACCTAATTGATTATGTTGAAGGTTTTGCTGACAATATCATGGAGAGCCCCTGTCGTAATTTATGGGCCAT
Source organism: Sympetrum striolatum (assembly GCA_947579665.1). Lineage (NCBI taxonomy): Eukaryota > Metazoa > Arthropoda > Insecta > Odonata > Libellulidae > Sympetrum > Sympetrum striolatum. The sequence goes on from OX388349.1 coordinate 59,269,855, forward strand.
CAGGGACCTACAGTCAGGGCCAGCTTTATGGGCAGGCGAATAAGGTCTGGGGCCGCCAATTTTAGGGGGCCGCCAATTTTAGGGGGCCGCCAATTTTAGGGGGCCGCCAATTTTAGGGGGCCGCCAAATTATTACATTACAAGGATATTATTATTAATTGACACTCAGATACCTCACAAAAACATTTGATAGACAGAATAATAATAATTTAGTTTATTATTTGATGTAAAAGAGCCTATTGTTATATTTTGTCAGGTTTACACCATTATTGAATTTGCAATATTACAAACGGGAGGGCCGCCAAATGCGTTTTGCTGGGGCCGCCAATTGTCTAAAGCCGTCTCTGCCCACTGTTCACCCATTTAGAATATGTTAATCACAGTATTGAAAGCCACTGATGGTGGAATGGGGTTACTGTACAAACCTCATAGAAGACAATGAACGACCTCTTGGTTTGGCTAAGTTGCAATGCATTCTCATTTGACATTACTACTGTGAATCATTTCCTATCAATCCTTTTATTATAAGTTACCATTATATTAAAATGAACAATACAGATTCAGGGGTAATTTTGTGGTAGTTATTAACTATTAAAAAATCCATGGTAAAGAAACTTTTACTAGACTATACTATTTTACTATAAATAGTGGTCTAGTAAAAGTTTCTGTACCATGGATTTTTTAATATTATAATGAATCTCATTAAAGTGAAATAATTATTATATAGACCTGGATTTCCTGCTACCATATTCTGATTCAAGATCATTCTGATATATTTCAAGCATCGGAATTTGAATTAAATTAATTAATTTTAATTAAATTAAATTAGTAGTCTAAATCATGTGAAGCAGCTAAATTAATTAAAAATGTCTTCTGGAATATTTGTTTTGGATAACATAAGGGTCTTTATGGTTATTTATTCTTCTGATCAAATATTTCTGATGTATCTTATTAACTTTTTGTTTTTCTATTGTATATACTTACATTAATTTTATTAGCAAGATATCCTTTTTGGAAAAATAACCTATATCAATTAATATTGGTTATAGCTCATTTAAAGGAAGTAGAAGATTATATTCGCTTGTAAAAATGTAGCTTCATGATAATTCAATGGGAAGCATTTATCATATCCTAAAATTTGGTATTTTACAAAATTTTTCAGTTGCATTATTGGAACCATTAGAAAAAAGTTCATCTCATATACCAATATGTATGGTTTTTAATCATAAGTAAATGTTTTTTCAGGAATCTGAATCCTAAAAATATATCATACAATTCTCTTTATTTGAATTATTAGCAGAATATGAAATATCTCTGGAAGCATTTTCTATCTTAAACGTTCAGCTTCTTTATACATTTTTTATTCATCTAAACTAAATCAGCATATATATAATTGTTTCACAAAATCTTTCAGTTTAAAGGAATAGCAAATTGAGAACTCAGTACTTGAAATTTTCTGGATCCATTAATATGCCCTATCACAAGGAGTTTTTGTTTTGAAAAATATGGAGCTTTGGCTTGGCTTTGGCTACTTCTAATTGAGGCAAAGAATTACTACTAAGGTCTAATAAGAATGATTATGCATGGTAATGATTTAAGGCAATCAATTGATCTATTGATAGCTGTAAAAAATTGGGAGAACTGAAACTGGGAAAACAATTTTCATTCATTCACTGTGAAATCAGGATAATGGTATTTGAAGAACTATGTTTCTATTCTCATTGGTTAAATAAAATACAGTGTATGCCAGCGTATAAGTCATATAGCCTGAAAAAAATCTCTCAATAACCAGGGGTCAACTTATGCACCGAACGAAAAATTTAACCCTTTACCATGGAGGGGTAAATAGGTGATACTGCCTGCTTTACACTTGTTGCACACAAACTCTCACAACTCACCACAATCATTTCTTACTGAAACTGATTTTTGTCAGATGTAATTAACGTAGATTTCACATAAAACAAATTTCACCACAAAATACAATTGTGGCTGTAAGTATGTTATGTTATGACGTATTTTCATAATAAAAGAGTTGAATTAATACACCATTTTCATACCTTTAAAATAAATTTGATGCATATTTATTCTTCGCAAATTATAATCCTTTATTCACATGTACATTTTTTTACAAAAATTTAATTTATATTTCAATGTTTTCTTTTCACAAATGATGATCAATAAGCTCATCATGGTTTGTTTTTGTTAATATAATCATTATGATTCGACTTAGTGTTAGAAGTTAATGATAGTTATTTTAGCAGTGTCGTGATTAGATATTACCTCGCTATATTACCATTATTTCTATAATAAATTTTAGTGCCATTGTGTTTCTGTAATGCATTTTCATTTGTGTAGCCTGAGTGATACTAACTAAAAAAACTCGTGTAATAGTTAAGTAGAGGGGAGAAGTTGACATGACAGCTGAAAGGAAAAAATTCTAGCGTCTTAATCTTATGCTGTAAATATTCCTTAAGCTATCGTACATTTATGTATACCATAGTTTTTCTTCCCATAAAATAGAGCTGGTAAATGGTGTGGCCTTATTTTTTGGGTCGATATATATGCTGAACATAAGCTAAAACCTGAAATTCATCTCAAAATGTTAGGGGTCGACTTATACACCGGCATATAAGATAGTTTCCTTTCTTCCATTAATTTATATTGGAGTTCGTTAATGTCTTTTTTTCTTATTTTACTTAAAATATTTGGCTTTACAGTTTCTTAATTTACTATTTACTTCATTTTTCTGTTTGCTTGGATTTGATCAATTCATATTCCCTTTTTTATATTTCCCTGCAAAGTTAATGTCTACAGCTTCTGACTAATATACCTCTAACTGACAAGCTCTAAGACAAGCAGATTGCTGTCATAGAAATGGAGAATTTTAGATTGGCTAAAGAAAGCCTACATTTTAGGAGAGAGTAAAGTTATACAATTAACTTCTACAGTAGATTAGATGCTTGGGGAAGGTCTGCGAATTTCAGGAAAGAGTTTTATTATAGCTGGAAAGTGAAAAGCAACATTGGGGTCACTAATATCTATAGCATATATGATTATTTATTTGATATTTACCTATATACGTATGGAATGTTTAACCTTATGTTATGATTCAGTATTAGCCTATATGTGCTTTTCTTTATGAATAAAGAAATTATTTTACAAATATATAATTCTTGATTGTTGTAAAGTAAATAGTTTTGTTTGTTTGAGAGATGTCCATGGTAACCTTATATCAACCTTATATAATCAGTGGAAATCAGATGCAATTTATCTGATTATAGCTTTGAAATGGAATTGTTTCGATACAGTCCTAGTGTTTCTGATGAAAAAATAAAGGTTTGGTTGAATTTTGGTGTTTATTGAATACATTTTTTTGCTGTCTAAGTAAGTACTTACTAACTACGTTATTAGCAGAGCAGTCACTCCTTTTGGGATGCATTTTTCTCTGGAGTTAACAAATCAAAGGGTCAAAGAGGAAATGGCTTTATATCCGATTTCGAGAATTGGTTCAATTTTTCATTCATAATGGCAGCATCGCTATTTCTGGTAAGTATTCTAATTAACACTGAAGTATGTTTCATTTTTTGTTCGAGTTTCATTGAAAATGAAAGAAGTTCTGTAACAGTTTGAATTAAAAACGAACATTTCGGTTAGGATTAAATTTCATTGCTAAAAGAAAATCTCGCTTCGCTTTTGTATAAGCTATTGCGTATAATCACTTTCAGAAAAAATAATATTAATTATGGAAAAGTTGTGATTTTTTCAGATAAACAAACTTCGTTTTACTTCACTACATTTTACTGCGCACGTCGTTTAAATCACTTCATTATATTACTCATAGTCTCCGATCATTAATTATCAAAATTTTATCTTACCTTTTAAGTAGTCACGTTGCGCCAATAGGACCCGAATCGCATTTTGATAGTAAAACTTTTATGTATGGAGGAATATTACGAAACGAGATCAAACTTGTCTTTTTATCTACTATTATCTACAAAATCTGTAGGTGAGATCTCGCAAATATTTAACGTTAATTTTACTCGTAAAAAAAGAAAAAAAACCAAGATCATTAATCAAAAGCCTGTTTATTTATTTATTCACCAATAGCCTACGGCAAATTTATTAACATTTCCAACTGCAATGCAGCCGCTTTCTGTTGAACAATGTAATATTTCAACTGAAGTATACAAATCTGCAACATTAATAAAGATATTTCTCTACGTTTTTCGGTGTATAAGCAAGTAAGCCTGTAATTATCACATAACATTCACGCATAACTTCATAATCCAATCTCTCAAGCCAAATTCCCGCTCTTTGTCTAAATAATCTTTCATTTCTCATTTATAGTTCATTTCTTGCATCAAGGCATTGTTCAATAATTTATTGTTCATATATTAAGTACAGATTTTTGATTTTTAATATTCCAACTTATAATTTACTTGTCTAGTTTCATGTTGATGGACATCTCTATATATCTTTTGTAAACCACTTCAATAATCAGGCAATAACTTGTTTTCCAGTCTGTAGATATTTCCATATCATTTAATTACTTTTTGTTCTATGGAATACCCACTCACTAATCATATCTCCGCCTACGAGACAGCAAATCTAACATGTGATAACTGACGTGTTACCAGGAAAGTAAAATTCATTTGTATTTCATCTTTTCAGGCCGGAGGTTTGTCTGCCGGCGGACTAGGACTTTGGAGAGTGATTTGGCGTTGGAAGATCCCGAAGACAATGCATCCCAAGCAAGCCGTTTTTGTAGCGACGCCTTGCCTTGCATTGGTGGTCGCCATATTTTCACCTTTCATTTCATTGCTTTCCTGTATAAAGTATCATGAAGGACGGAATCAGAAACCACAAATATTATTGGTACTAACAGTTAGTCTTTTTACATTTTGATCCGCGATTTCCGACTTTGAGAGGCGCTGAAAGCTTTTGCGTTACGGCTATGATTGAATATCTGGGATGAAATTCGCTCCAGGTGATCACAAATGATGGATGGTATTTGAAACATTCATCTGTTCAGAATTTAGACATTTGGTAAAGCAAATGAGATTTTAGTTCCAGTAAACAACGAACGCGATCTCTGAGAGGCATCGAATTAGCATTACAAGGAGGTAATCGCTAAAACAGTTACATAGTTACTTCTGGTCTTTCTATCCGCAGCCTTTTAGAGAAGCTAATAAGGTAGAGATGATGGTGTTACTATACCGACTGCCAGACGCTAGATGCTTCCACCGCTGATGAGATTTTTCCTTCTAGAGCAAATTCCACTCAAGGGATTATATCATAGCCATAACGCTACTTCCGAACCTCAAATCCATAACGAAACGAGCTGCTTTACGTTGGACTATCTCTAGATTTGATGTTAAAATCTTCATCCAAATGTGGTTCTGACACCGCGCAGCAGTTTTCGAGACTTGGTCAAATAAGAGAATAAATCATGGTCAGGGTATGGTTGTTTTGGTTTGTCTTGGAAAGGTTAATTGTAATATGGGTTTCTTAGATTGAAATTCGCCTAATGAAGATATTATTATAACCATTCTTGGTTATATTAAAGCATGAGGAAAGTGGTACCGTATATACTCGTGTATAACCCGAGTTTTTCAGCATTTTTTGGTTGAAAAATCTCGGCTTATACTCGAGTTAGTGTTCCAATTACCTGTTCCCCAGTGTAAAAAGTCTGCCATAGTCAGAAATTGGCTTATATATTCCTCGCTTGCTCAATTAACAATTCTCTTAACACTTAAGATACTGATTCCCCAATTACTGTAAGAATTGGTGGAAATAGCTAAGCAAGAGTTTCACGAAACATTTTATTTAATGCTTAATTAATAGATAAATATTTTATTTAATGCTTATTTAAACTTTTACTTAGTTATTTCCACCCTAGTGCAGTTTTACCAAGTAACGGATTATACCATTAATTTTATACTGTAAGTTGATTGGTATCTATTTTTATTCTGAAATTTACCAGTAACTACTGTATTTCCCACTCGAGTCAATTAGTTTTCCCATTTTTTGTGATTAAATTAGTCGCCTCGGCTTAGATTCAGGTCGGCTTTTATTCTAATATATACAGTAAATAGCAACGGCGGATTAGCAGCGGTCGCAACCCACTGACAAGATCTCCTTCATGAAGGTTTAGCGGTAGCGGAAGTGGATTTCGATGCATCAGTTAGAACGGCGGAGATCAGGTTTCCTGGAGTATAGCCAAGGAAGAACTCCCACGAGCTAGGCTCACTTTTTGAGTTTACCGACCGTGATACAATTTATTCTTGTTTTCTGCCGGGACTTAGACGAGAAGCAGCCCACTTACGATGCCTACTACATTGAAGCGATGGCAAATGCGCCTGGTTGAAAATTTCTCATTTTCTGCTGTTCTTTGGCAGGTTACTTCCGAATGTTTGATTAAATTTAGAATAACTTTATTTGTTCCTTCAGCAAAAAGCGAGATTCAGGAGGGTTTGACAAATAATATTGAAAGGTTTAGCTTGACCTACTTGACCTTTGCTGACGATGCAACCGTCTTTACAATTAGTACATATGCATTGCCAAAATGAAAATTAGAATAATAAAATTTGCAAATAAAGATATTAACAAAAACACTGCAACTAATAAACTGAAAATTGAAGAAAAATAACAATGTATTCTAATGGCAATGTTAGCTTGAAGAATACGTACAATTTCCTCATAGAAAGCGAACCGAAAAAACTTAAAGATTTTACAACTTGACCTGCAAGATTTTAGGCATTTATATGTAAACGTATAAGATTCAAATTTTGAGAAATTCTTTAAATACATGCAAGAAGTTATTAAAATGGTGATCGCGTTGGTCATCATCTGTCGAACACAAGATACATCTTCATATTTGTTGAAATTTCATCTTATTCAGAACAGGTTTCGCTCCCTTCTCTGTCGATTCTGTGTACGTACATTTTTATCCCCAAATGGCTTCAGTATGAAATTTAAACATAAAATACTGCGTTATCATTGGCTATAAAATTGTTTTCATTGCCCACAATTTACCCTAAATTTTACCCCTCTCGTTTCATATTATCCGAAAATACTTGAGGTTGGAAATTGTCGATAATGCTCATTTAATTGGTAGATATCTAAATTTAACTGTTATTCTTCCTTTAGAATAAAAAATATACAGACTGGAAAAATAGGTAAAATTCACCAAGTGAATTATCACCGAACGGTTACTCCGAGTGCAATATTTTGAGGCCTAAGTGCTATTTTACTGTTTTATCAATAATTTTCTTTATTTAGAAAACTTGATATAATTTTCAGGTACTTTTACTGTACTTAAAATTCTGTAAACAAAAAATGTATCCTTGATTAGCTTTTTAACACCACAGGCAACAACTAGCATTGAAAGAAATATGATACAGTTACTAGACCAAGGCCTAACCACGTTTGCGCTGGGAACAACCTTCGTTCGTATCCCATACAACGACAGAATTTTGATAGGAACCTAAAGGAGCATGTTCTTATTTCCGTTTAATTTCAGGTAACCGCGGAATTATAACATTTGTATTTACTTACGTTGAACTTTAACGTGTTAATCATAAAGATTTCTATAGTTGATAACATTGTCCTAATTTTTGTGATAGGTGAAAAATGTTTTCATTTTCCCAAGTACTCGTAGTAGAATAAGTACAGGGCGTTGTAAAAATTTGTCCTGGTAAGCTTCACGAAATACACTGATATAATGTAATAGCATTTTTTGTTTTTCTTATGTTTTTTATTTCAACCTCTTGAAATGTTATTCAACGTTTTCGTTTCATCAGCACAAAATTACTTCGTAGTTTTATCAAACTATTCGAGATGCTAACAGGGTAGTTTAGATGAGGATGATGGTATTAATTCATCCCTGGAAACTCGTGGGGTATATATCTAAATCTACATGTAGACTTGAATTATTGTATAATTGGGCAGAATAGTTCTTTTGTTTGCACGAGGTGACAACATTTTCAATTTTTCTTAATCAATCAATTACTAAAATTCATCGCATGGTTTTATTATCATTTATTTGATGCACACAATGCTTTGTTTTAATTTTTAACACATTTTCTGTACTTTACGTCCTTAAATCTAGCACCCAATGCTATTAATTTTACAGAAGTATTCTAATTCCAGCATAGATATTAATTATCTTGTAAGTATCAATATATGGAAATTTCAGTCGGCGTTTAATGATATTCCATTACAAAATATTTGGAATTCACGCAAAATAACACTACAAAGGATACTTGATTATAGATATTTATTCTAATGTCGCGTAGTGGTTAATTGTTAATAATTATGAAATAAAAATTAAATCTCAATTTCTTTCTTATGAGATAACGAATTTGTTTACAGAAATTAGGTATTTCATATGATTGGAGTTGAACTAAATTTCATTTGGTTGGATTCGATCGCACATTTGGAATTGTGTTCGAAATGGGTGAATTTTGAACGCAATAGATATGTACGATATATCGGTATGGCCATAGTTGGAGTATGTAAGTTCGGATTATGTCACAAGAGCGTCACTAATTGATTCATACATATTTCCTTTTACGTTCTCCGCAGCCTTCCGTGTTGGGCTTCGTCTCTATCATATTGATGCTTATTGGAGCCTCCATGTGTTTCCAATTTCGATCTTCCCTTTCCGAAGATGGAGCTGATTTCCATAACATGGGCGCCATCCGCAACAGCGACGCACCTTGGCTACGCGATTTCGCGCATCATTTGTCCCTTCGGCTCAACCGCTCGTTTCCAGGAACTTACGAAAGGGAAGAATGGGAAACGGTGCAGAAATCGGTGAGTCAGAACATTTCGAATATTTTATCAAGGATTTGTCTGACGAATGTTCGAACGAATCTTAAATGAAACAAACCATTACAGGTATAGCCAATGTTTTCTCTTCTTTTCTATTCCACCCAGTTGGTTTTAATTGCACCATCCAAATGGATCAATGACTGTCATACTAATGATAAAAAAATTCACGAAAAACTTATGATTTGGTACCCGAGTGTTTACTCAATATTTTTCCGGGAATAATCAAAATTTTTAATGAAAAAAAATCGTGTTGCGTACGGTGAATAAGTAGTTAGGTAGATGGCGCGCACGGACTTAAAAATCTGAAATTCATCCTTCAATATGAGTGAAATCACTGAAATAGATATTTAAAATTCAATTTTGATTAATTTTCCACAAAAAATTAAACGTTTTTGTCATTGGCTATGTCTAAAGTGAATCTATGATAATAATGGTGATTTGGTTGTGTTTGCGTTTTAAGTACTCTCAGAAAATGGTTAGGGCTGTTACCCGAAGAAATTCAATCTGCGCCATATTTACTATAATAAATAAATTATTTAGGGCGCCTTTAATGTGATTTTTTACTACATGTATTGCAATATTTATATAAAATACATTGCTGTATTCATGATAACTTTAAAAAATGTAGTCAGTATTTCCAAGCAGAAGATTTTTGTTATATAATTCGATTTCTATGAAGAGTATTCTATTGTTTACTGTTATTATTGTTAAGAAACTATCCTAATATTAGAATTTGCAGATCAATTTCAAGACGGTAGTTATCAATTCATTAATAGCATCGAAGGATTACTTCATTCCAGATCCTTAAAATGATTTCATTGAAGCATCTTCTTCTAATAAAAAGTTTAAAATAGCGGAAGCTATAAATTCGGTTTTAATTTTCATCACGTCTTCCTTCCAAAAAGTGAAAACTTCTATTATATATAAAACTATGAAAACTACCAAAAGTGAGCAACTTTTGATTATATAAATAGAAAATTTCCCAAGTATTCGTAGTAGAATAAGTACAGAGTGGTGTAAAAATTTGTCCTGGTCAGCTTCACCAAAGATAATTATATAACCTATTAGGATATTTGGTTTTTCTTTTGTTTTTTGTTTCAAATAAGAAGTTCTTTCACCAGCAACAGCAAAATGATGTTTTTATCACTCAGATGCTTTGCTGCGGGGTACACGGCTACACAGATTGGCTCCAAACAGGAAATGATACGCCCATTCCACGGTCTTGCTGTGTAGTCAACAATGAAGCTCCGAAGTTCGCTGGTAATAATTCTAAAGAGGAAGGCACAGTTTGCTGTCAAATGACTCTGTTAGACTGCATAGATGGAAAGTGCGGCAGTACAGTACCGTTTTTTACACTCAATGTGAGTACAATGAGCATTTTTTCTTTGAATACGCTGGATTTGGAATGTGTTTGAATGACCATCTTTCGCATTCAGCTGTCTAGTCCAGTATCGGGTCCTTTATGTAACTCCTTTGAAGGAATACGAAGAAAGGTTCGATTATATCGAAATATCTTGAGAACGAATTCGATGGAAAGATGGGGGTTTGCAAGAATATTTTCAAAAAGCGTGAGAGGATATCAGTAAGTCCTCAAATGCAATTTTTACGATAAAACATCTTGTTTCAGATTTTTTAATGTCCTAACCACCTTACACATCAAAAATCTTTAATGATAGGGCAGTGAATTTCATTTTGGAATGATTTGTTTGAATGCGAAAGAAAATTACAGTCAAAAATATCAAGTAAGATTCTAACTGGAGTAATAATTGAAATTAATACTTTAAATTAAATTTATTCGTATCATATGGGGGCATAATAATACAGCTTTTATTTCTAAAGAATTAATAAAGAAAAATATATAACGAAAGAATAAATTGAATGCGTTAGGTATGGAGCCTCTACTAGAAGTCTCACTGTATGCAAGTTAGTTTATTTATTAACATCTTTACGCGATTTCAGGAAGGTGCTTTATGGATGGAAATTGTTTATATATCTTAATTTTCGTGCAATTTCCACGATTTCAGAAAGGTACGAAGTGTTTCTTTGGATCAATCACTCCGATGGGCTGCTTTGGAAAGATCTTATTAACTCTACGCGACCATACGACAATTTCTGGAAGCATGTTCCTCTCCTGCGTCGCCATATACGTAAGTCCAATATTAAAAATTCTTTGTCAATTCAGGTACATGCTGCCCTAAGAATAAATTTTCGATTAATATCCATACATGAAAGTTTCGCAAAGAATACCCAACAGCCAATATAAATATTAATTAAGTGAAGAGCCAGATATAAGTGAAATGGTAATTAATTTCTTTCTGAGAAAGTATTTAAGTCTGTATTGCTTGATTTTTCCAGATGCAAAAATATATTCAGGATTTTTATGCTTTATTAAATAATTATTTTAATATTCAGGATCAAATTCTTTTCATTTATATGCTATATATGCTATTTTAATATTGATTTAGCGTAAAGTATTCATTCAGTTTCTATAACTATTCATTCAAATAGAATTATGAACTGGTGCGATGATTGGCAATTAGAGCTTAATGTAGAAAAGTGTTCGGTAGTTAACTTCTTCGAAAGAAAATCAATAATAAATGATTATTCTTATAGCCTCCGAGGTAAAGAAGTACTCCGAAGTAGAATCGGTAAAGTATCTTGGAGTAACTATCACGAATAATCTATCATGGAGTGTCCACATCCGAAATATATGTGGAAAAGCACTTAAGAAACTCGGCTTCATTAAAAGAATAGTCGGTAGGAGCGAAGAAAAAGTTCGCGAGCGATGTTACTTAGCGTTAATTAGACCTCACCTTGAGGTGAGGTGAGGTATGCATGTAGTGTATGGGACCCCGCCGAGAAATGTCATATTCGGAATTTAGAAAAAGTACAACGAAAGGCGATACGATTTGTAAAGAATCGCTACGATAAAACAGCGAGTGTCACTCAGATGTTACAGGACGCGGGATGGGAATCATTAGAAGATAGAAGAAAAATTCAAAGGATAAATTTATTAAATAAGTTCAGAGGAATTACGTTCTCAGATGATGTAACCGATATAATGGGACCCCCCAGTTATATGGGCCGTTCTGATTCTGCCAGAAAGATTAGGGAAATAGATGCTATAACGAATCGTTTCAAAAATCCATTTTTTCCGCGAAGTAAACGCGAAAGCAACCGTTTAGGAAAATAGAGCCAAGGTGCTTGCACCCCCTGCCACACGCCGAAAGGCGGCTTGCAGGGTTCTTACATAGACATAGGCAACTATTATTATTTCATTATTAATGCATCGCATTCTCATCAAACCTGTTTACACATATGCAATTACTACTGTAGACCGCAAACCACGTGAATACTGGGAGTTTCATAATGCTTTAAAATGTTTAAGGTATCCATATTGAATCATTGGGATCTGTACTTCAGATAAGGTTAAAAGAGAACTATTGAAGAAGAAATTAGTTCGTTTTAGATATTCCTGGTGAAGTGATTTCCGATAAATCTAATAAATCCAAATAAGAATGATTTTTATACAGAACGATTTTGTCAGCATAAATCTCATTTCTGCAGTAGTATTTTTAAAGCGCTGAATTCATTTCACACATTTGGCCTCCGATCGGGAATCAAATCCGGGACCGCTTTCACCGTAGGCGAAAGTGTAAAAAGTGTTTCTTTGAGGGAAACCTCAGTATCATCTCTAGATGAATTTATTTTCAATGTTTTGTGATATTACTGTAGTTCTAGTACTGGTTCTGTCCACGAGTGGTTTTTGAAGGGGTTTCCCTCCCGTCCTCGGGCGATTGCCGGACAGATTAAATTGTTACATCCCCCTCAACCATTGCCACTTGTTAATCATACCAAATTGCAGCGAATAGATTAAATAAATGAATTACGGATTTATTAGATATCAATACACAATCACAATCAGTTTACCTTCCAGAAAGAGACACACGAATCGCCTGTTCCTTCTGATAGGTCACAAACCTATTCGGAAAAAAGTTTTTCTTCTTATCTAGAACGATACAGTTCCGAAAATACTGATAATCTCATAGCCAATTGTGATATGAACGAGTAAAATCATTCCTTCATATCAGTGGATTACTATGCAGACGGCGAACAATCCAATTGCCTTGATGGCAACATATGCTCAAGACTATCAAAGAGCAATATTTACCTTCAAGGATGTTCTTGAGGACAACCACGGTCAAGCTGACTGAGCACTGGAAAGCATTTCTAATCTCAAAAGAGAACTTGAGTACTTCAGTTTCACTTAGCAAAGCGGCAGTAATTCTGGCTTTTCGCATGAGACCCGATCAGAATACGTCAATGGATCTTCAAGTAGAAACTGTTAGCTTGTTTCCTTGTAAAAGTATATGATGTACAGTGACATATGGAACCTAAAGGTATATTTTTCGACAAATATTTCCTTAAGAATGATTAAGGTTTTTCGAGAAGAGATGGTGCATGCAGATGAATGGGTTAAATGAAAGAAGAGACTTTCAAGTCTCAATCTTGTCCAAATAAAGACGATTTATTATTATTATTATGAATGGGAACCTCAGAAGCTGTAAGCGGAACTGATATTTGGAAGAATAAAATAAAAATTTAATTCCATTGGGAATAAGTTGATCAGAATTGAAAGTCAATAATTCTCCTGGATTTATGTATTAATTTCTTCTTGTTACACCTGCTAGATTTAAAAAAATTGACGATGCCAGCTACATTATTCTGATTGCTCAAATATGAGAGCAGAGTCTTTGAAAAATGAAGATTAAAGCAGAAACTAAAAGAGAAATTTACAACGGCACAGTCATCTTTAAGAGTTAAAACCAAATAAACAAGATTTATTGGGTTGCTCGATATCATAGAATGAATTACAAATTTGCAACAAAATGGAAAGTGTCTTTGAAAAATCCGAAACTATATTTTTCTATAAAAATTAAAAAAAATGGCGACCTGTTTAACATTTTTAAAATACAAATAACGAAAAATGGCACAAGTTAACACAAAATCAATTTTTTTCTGAATAGCTATGGTAATTTTTGAATCAATTAAAAAACACATTTTTAGCCTCTCGGTCAGCTTTATTGCACTATAACCCACTATGTGACGTTTGTTATTTCCTTGAAATTGGAACAGTACCCTGATCCAATGATTTCTAATAGGAGTGCGGAAAGAGATCATGGCTCCTTACGCTCAAGCACCTTTTTAGTTTCTTTGTGCTGCGGTTAAACGGAAAGTATACTTAATTCATAAACGCAATTCAAATGAACCTCCGGAAACTGAAGAATATGAAAAAATGTACTAAGAAGAATATACGATTTCGTTATTTACCTGAATTTACTACATCTCGGAATCTGTCTTTGAATTTTTGTGTTGGCATCGTATGAATTTCAGAATTATATGTACTTTAACTAAAGGGGGTTATTTTGCACTACTTTATAGAGTGATAGATGCTAAAATGACTTCATTATTCAATGGAATGATTTGACCCTAAAGATATCAAAGAGAATGATGATTCTAAACGAAGCTTTATCCTTTCAGGTGATTGCTGAGATTATCATGGGGATATTTCTCTTCATTTAGTCAAGACCTGAGTAATTACAATGTATTTGAATGGAATCTACGTATAGAAGTAGATATTAAAACATTTTGAGATTGAAAAAATATTTTGAAATAGTGCCGGTGCTTAGATATCTGGAAGTGGAATTATCAATTATCCAATGGACTCTCTCAAGCGATATTACTTGTACTTTTCATGTAGAGTAAAGGCGTTAGCTTCCTAGAACTTGCAGATTACTTCGTCAAACAACCTTGAGAAATACTAACTGGATGGTCGGCTTTAATAAATCAGTTTTGTCAATTCTAAGAAATTACTGTGTATACTTATTCCATTGTGTAAATTGAAGATAAGTTTCTTATTTTTTATGGCAGGCTCAACCTTTAACACTTAAGATAGAGATTAACTTTCAGAGTGACGAGTTTGTTACCGTAGCATAACGTTACGCTAAAACAGTTGACTTTTCAACATTTTTATGTTATTACATCAGTAATACTGGATTATTTATTTGTTTTCTGAATTTTAAAACTCATTTCATTTCTGAGATAGCATATGTTTATTACAGCTTTGAAATTTGTATGTAATTAAACAATAAACTAGGCCATGGAAAACCTATGTTCTGATCATTCACATGAATGTGGCAAACATTCCTTAGTCTGCCGCGTAGGTGGACCTAGTAAAACTAAGAAAATGGTTTAGGCAGCGTTAACATGCATTATGCCAATTGAAAATGTCGACTCTTAAATATGTCCGTATAAAAACCTCACCTTAAGGATTATTTTCCATTCTACCAAATCCAACAAATATACCAACCCAACCCAACCCAACTCTAGAATAGGTCCTCCCGTTTTGAAACAAACGCTATATTCTTGGTATCTTTAGGTATTTATCTTATTCTAGATTACTTAAATAGAATATAAATAAAACCATATAAATAGCGGCTAAACTAACTTGCCGGCGAGAATTCTTATGCCCGTTAACTAACGGAATAAGCCAATGACTGCTCAAGATGATGATTGTGCATTTACGGGCTCAAAAAAATACAGGTGAACGAGACAAAGTAGCTGCTGTCCATTCTTGCTTCCTACAAAGAAAAGCAGTGATTCGTTAACAATTTTGATGGATTAAGTTGGCTATGGGAAGCTAAGGGTAGTGCCATATTGGGTAGCCAACATTATTCCGAGTTATCTTTGTTAACATAAGTATCATTGTAACTTAGAAAAATCTTTCCTGCGTAGTTTCTTCTTCTAATAAAGAATTTAAAATAGAGAATGTTTACAGGTGTATAGTAGGTAAAAGATTGGAGGTCGATCAAGTAAACTCTTCTTGGAAAGGGACGAATCAACGCATCGAGAAAGATTCATATCCGGTGGCCTCAGCATCTCTTGGCAAGGTGCTGGCAGTGACTCGACTTAGGTCAGGCGAAAGGAAACTATTCTCACCTTAACCTAAAATAATAAACTTTGAAGCAGGTGTTGTGACACTGAAAGGCCGGCAAAGAGGCAATTTATTGCAGCGACGCATGAGATAAAGTTTTCTAGGAGATATAATAAAAGCGCAATAAATTATTAGTCACTGTATTAAATATGGTTTTCAATGGATTACGAACCTTCTATGCGAGTGTTTATTCCCCATGAAGGTTATGTTGCGATAAGTTTCGTCAGTGAGCTGATATCAACGTATTCCATCAAAACTCAGTAAGTCCAAGCTTGACTCGGAGGAAATCATTTCCATGATAAAATTATTTTATTTTCACAAAGTAATATAAAACTAAAGAAACCTTGTGGAAGTGTACTGGTTTTATAGTTTTTACTTTGTGAAAATAAAAATAATTTTATAATGTATACCATCAACTCAGAGGGATGGCTAGTTGGATAAGAGGTATATTAAAGTGTCTAAAGTTGAATACATCGCCATGAGGTTATTTTTTTTGACATTCGAGGAGTTTCTCTCCTTAAAACCCAGTTTTCTCTTTTCAGTGCATAATGTAATCGGTGAGTATTTAGCAGGAAAGTTAATAGTCTCCGCATTCAGCATAAATAAGAATGTATTAAAAAATGCTGTTTATTATGCGATTTTCCCAATTTAAATTCAGTTGAGTGTAAAGTTCCTCGTCATACCAGAATTCTGATTTCAAAGATTCTGAGTATAGCGAGAGGAATGAAAGATATTTTCTCAGTAGGAAGTGAGTAGATTGAAATAGCGTAGCGTGGGTCAGGGGCGAACAGTTTTTGTTCCCATGGGCTGTTAAGGGTGAGAAGGAGTTGGGGAACTCTATTCTATTCAATAAATTTCCATGATTCAGTTAACCACATCGAAGGTGTCTCTATTAGAAAATGCTGGAAACTTTCTTTTGTTGTTAAAGCAGGAGTAGCGGAGAGTTAAAAGTATAAATGAAATTGGATTTGCTGTATTTCAGTAATATCTAGTATATTTGTGAGACATAAATAACTTTATAATGCAAGCGTATAGGGTACACTCGAAACTTACTGTAAATTTAAAATTTTCGGTGATCCTAATTTTTTGTTCGTGGCAATAGATTTATTCCTTTAAAAAATTCCACTCTAACAGCGAACTTTTTCGATTTCGATAAACTTCGTTTTATTTAGAGTATCATTCATACATTCGTTTTCTAACTTAAGGTATATCAAATGACTCTGTAAAATTTGCGTTAAACTTAATTAAAAAATAAACTTTAAAATTAATTAAACTTTGTTATGAATGCGTGGGTTTTAATTTACTTTTTCTCGTTTCTAAATATTTTTTTCAGTTAAAAGGCCATTAAATTTTCCAATAATACTCAATGATGAATAAGTCTAAAGGGCTGAGATATGAAATAAAGAATTAGTTCAAACTCTATGATACTTTCCATTGCATAGTTAGGAAATATTCACGATCCGTACGAGTAAAAGCACTTATCGAATAAATGAAATATCTGCTGAATTTCAATCCGGGAGTTTTCAATAAACCCCGTTGAGGAACCTTTCAAAAGTTTTGTTAAAAGTATTTCTAACTAATTCCGTATATTTCAGCGCATTCAAGATTAACTTTACGTCATAAGCTGAAAGCTATCTAATTGATTTAATACAGAGCTCCATCCATTGTCTCAGGGAAGTATTCTCTGGAATGCCGCCAAACTTTCCCGTTCATTGATCGACTCGGCATACTCACTAATTCAAGGAGGTTTTCGAGTTCAAAGCTCGCATTGTCAGCTAAATGAAGTTGCCTCTGGGAAGGATGGAGACTCAAAATTAATCCATGAAAATGGAGGAATTTATCTCGGGTTCTCAATGGAGTTTAACTATCAACGATTCTGCTGCTTCGTGCTCTACCATTATCGAAGAATTTGATCATATGGATTCAGTGCTAATATTCAATCAATAATTGATTGCCTGGGGTTTAGGCTTGTTCTTTCTCACTCTTTCTGTCGTTCTTTCCTTATAACCAATCTACTTCCTAAATTCTATCTTATATACCTTCGTATATTTCCCTCTTTCCTTCCTCTCTCCTTTATTGTGCTATTTTTGGAAGTCTTTCTTCCCATAACCTCTTCAAGTGGTCATACCACTCAAGTCTTTCTTTGTCGTACTTTTTCCAATATTTTTAAGTGCTTCCTCTTCCCTTTTTGTAAGGTTCTTTTCCCCTTTCATGTCTCCGCTGTTCATTCAATTATATCTCTATTCAATAATTTCTCCCATTTGTGAAACCTGTTCCGTTGATATTTTTCTTTTAAATTGTTGAACTACTCACTTCAAACGTATAAATTAGTAGATAGTACAGAATATCTCTTACCGCGTATTTTCCTTGTATATCTTAAATGCATACTAAGTTTTTTCAGCTATTGAAGTAATAGTTTTACACAGTGTTATTCTTCGAATATTTCTTTTTATATCCTTTCTATCCGTCAATTCATTACTCAAAAATTCAATTATTTCTGAAACTTCTAACTTCTCTACTTTTATCATAAGTTATCATATATTTCTCTTTTCTTCTTTGGGAAATACTATAGTATATTTTACTCTAATCTCTGATTACATGTATTCCATATAAAAGATCATCAAATGTTTAATTTATTTTGGTACTTCCTCAAGAAGAGACTTGATAGTCTCAATCTCGCCCTGAATAAATTCCTTTATTATTATTATTATTATTCATTTCTTCTTCAAATTTTTATGCCGTCGGCAAACACAAGGTTGAA
This sequence comes from Sympetrum striolatum, assembly GCA_947579665.1. Classification (NCBI taxonomy): domain Eukaryota; kingdom Metazoa; phylum Arthropoda; class Insecta; order Odonata; family Libellulidae; genus Sympetrum; species Sympetrum striolatum. The sequence continues at coordinate 59,288,444 of OX388349.1, forward strand.
ATTTTACATCGTCATCTCCTTTGCTTAGTTTCATATAAATAAATCGGTTTAATCTACTTACTCTTTGCCATTTTTGTATTGTTATAAGGAAGAATTTGGCATTTTATAAACTATGAAGGTGCTCTCTTCTAAAATCCTGATTAGAAAATAAGCCTCAAAACATTTCATTTCTCCATGAAATAAGACACTTCTTTTTTCCGTTTTATTTGCGAAAAGGAAGTTCTGTGAAGGATCATTACTTACCAAACGTTCAAATACTCCGGTATGATCATTAACATGATGTTGGTTGTGCCACATTAGGACAAGCAGATGATCATGATAGTATCCATTAATTAAGTTGCTACTCTGCTACTTTAAAGTGAACGATAAGTTCATATGAAGTACAGATTACATGTATCTATAACACCAATAGATTTCCGCATCAATGAGCATTTATTCGTCAACACAACTGTCCTTCTTCACATAAACAGCGCAGCGAGTAGGGTAAATGATTGAAACATCGTTTTTAAATAATGCGATATTTATTTTTTTAAATATATTTTTTACTACTCGACTTGAAAGAGCAACACAACAACATTTACAACCTCAAAGTGACAAAATCCTCTCAAGCGACTTCCAACAATTAAAAATGCTCTTCTCAAAATACAATCTCCACATCCTCAACAACATATATCTCTGTACACAGCCATTATCATTTGTATGTTACGCACACAATACCCTTTCATTTCTCAGACGTCACAAACTTTTCTCTCAAGCCACTCAGCGTCCTCCTCATTTTCCTCAAGCGCAATAAATAAAATATACTTATGACTTCAGCAGCTGCAAATGTCACGATTTATCGATACACATTTTCGGCTACGCGGGAAATAATTTAAACGCCGCCCCCACGGTTGGAAAGCGGCGTAAACTTAAATATCGAAAGCTCTAATACTTCATCGCCGACGCGGACGACCGCTCGTAAAGGAAACGGTCATGGAATATTCATCAAACACATGAACACCTTCTCCGTGGCAACGCGAAAACAAACGGAGTTATCGTACCCCGAATCTTTTTCGAAGTCCAATCAATGCAACAGAAAACAGAACGGAGCGAATGGGAAGAAAAATGAAAATCGCCTCCAATCTACGGAAAAACAAATCCTAGAGTAACAACCGTCTATAATTAACAGAGAGCGGCGAGCTGTCAAAACCCCGCTTCGTCAAACAGATCGAGTTAAAAAAACTTGCGTTTCCATTCGGAAGGACTCCACTTATATCGTTCACTTCTTTCACTCGTTAACTCTCGTTCCGTCTTTCTTCGGCACTAACATCGTTTCCGGGTTCACAGCTTCAACTTTTGTCCATTCCCAACCCCGCGACGACTGAAAAAATAATGACACGATTCTTTGATTAGTCTCTCTCGATAGAACACGATCTCCACCAGCACTTTGCGTCGCTGAGAGCCGATCGCTCCAAAAGTGTTCAACAGGAGATCCATAAAGTCCGACCTATCAACAAGAACACTAATTACCCTCCAGGGTGAGGTCTTCGTGGGGAAAGCTTCGTTTTCCTGCTTCTTAGCAACCGTTCCTCAAGTTGGCACTGGATATCTCGTTGCATTCGATCCATTTTGCTATCTCCAGCGGGACCGGGGGCCTCTGAACGACCCCTGCTTCCATGACCGCTGGGTTCCCGTTGGGGACAGGGCTCGTTGGGCTGCCTCCGGGTGTGGGAGAAGCGCACTTCTTGCCGGTGTCCTCACCGGCGAGGATGAGCTCCCTCATCACGTCTTCGGCGTTGGCCTTGATGACCCTTTGGCGACAGATGGCAATGGCTCGGACGAAACTATCCTTTGGCGTAATGAAGCGGTGCTCCATGAAAACTGACTTTTCATCCCAGTAGACTATCTGTAAAGGGATGAAAGATTGCATTAAGAAACTGTTAAAAACTGTGGTGTGGGGAAAGTGTATTGGCACAGGGTTGTTAATCAATGGAGGATCAAAAGACTTCCGATTGACGGTTTTCGTGTACTGTGTATCACGGAGCATCTATTTCAATGGTCATCGCTTGATATTAGATATTAAGCCAAGATGAATATGACATATTTTTGTCTCATACCGTGTACTATTTCATTAGTTTCTACCATTCTTCTCCAAGGAGAACGGATGTTCGGATAGTTAAAGTAGATATCAAGGAAACCATCCTGACCTCTCTTCTAATACGTTTTATTACAATTTATTCAAATAATTTATTATTAATTTTTTAAGCGCAAAAGGTAAGTGTCGCGAAAAGATTTCAAAGTTTACATTTGAAATAAGATTGTATTTAAAGTGAAATAAGTGCCACAGAATAAATTTTTACTGCTCTTTGTTGACATTTATCTCAAATAATTAGTAAACTCTTTAAAATGACTGGAATCCCGTAAAACCAGTAGTTAAATGCCAGTCAGTACATTCACGCTAGCGTAGGATACTAAACTAACTCTACCAACATTTTAATTTATGTTTTTATGATACGATACTAGCAAGTTAACTTTAAATTCGTGTGGGATGAAATATGGGGAAATTGATTTCTTAGATTGAATTCCGCAACATTACTGGTCGATTGAAGTTGAATGAATATGTTTGGAGACTGAGATTTAGAAGCTTTATGGAGGTAAGGGTTATGACTATTTAGTAGAAAATGTATGAATGAGACTGCTAGGGTGAATGCATGCACTATAGATATTTGCGGATCATTAGAGCTCTTAGTTGAAGCGACAAGTCCCGTTCATCTCAACCTCGAGTAGACCTTGTTACCTCTTGTTGCTGGTAAAATCGCTTGGTATTGTTTTGTAAATGCTTCATTACCGCATGTATGACGCGTGAAAATTAAGATTTGGAATTTTTCCTTGGACTGCTTCCAGTGAATTTAATTATCATAACATCTATTATATAAATTTTATTCTTCCATAAAAGCATCACCAACGTAGGATGATCTCTATTTCCACAGTAAGAAGGAAAGGCCTCAAAGGTTTTTTCCTTCCGCAAAAGAATTAGGTGATGAATTTCCGGGCAACTTATGAAGTAAGTAATTTAGAATTATTAATGAAAACGGCGAGGAAGCGATGGCAGAAGAAGCGGAAAGAAAGATTTTGGAAGCCGCGCAGGACTCATTTCGCTCACACTACACCGTCTCAAAAGCACGATTAGCCAAGTGGAGCGTAGTAAAATGTCGAAGTCAGGGAAGTCAGTCGCGATCGTTCGTGAATTATTTCTATATTTCACATAAACCGATAAATTTTTAAACGAACGTCACCATTTGTACTTAATTCAATTATTAATGGACATTTTGCCTCTGCTTCCGCTTTGGTGCAAGCAAGATACTCGACTGACTCGGTCGTGCAAACTCCGGTCTGGCAGAGAGTACTCGACTCGCTCCAGTAGGAGACGTGCACGACATTCCTCTAATAGACATTGACGATTTATAGAATAAAGAATAATCGATGGAAGAAGCTGTTACTAGGTGGGACTCCATCAAGTTGATAGGAAAAGAATATATGTCTCAGTTCTGTGTGGGTTTTTTTCTTTGTGGAAATGAGACATTCTTTTCTCTTCACCGAAAGAATAAACACAAAACTATGTAGATTGTAAACTTGTATAGTATTGCTTATTTCATGAGCCTATGAACGTTACGTCATCTACTGCCTTGTAGTTTAACTTTATTGTATAGAGGCTGAAAAATTATTATTGGATTATTTTGAAATTTTCTCCTTCAGCTCTCTTGCAGAATTCCCAATTCACAACTTTGCAGCCCATCGCTTTGCTCTAATGGCATCAGATTCTAATTTTCCCTGACTACGCTATTCATATCTTACCTCTGCAATTGGTAGAGAACGACCTCAATGCCTTTTTTGCTGAAGAATTAAAGTGCTAATCCTCATTAAATTTTCTTGCCGAGCCCTCTTTCAACTTGTCCTTACCTTGGAGGTGATCCTGTAGATCGTGAAGGGTCGTAGGAATCGCCGGTAGCGGATAGTGGCTGCCCCTTGGACAACAGCGCCGCCCTTCTCCCGTATCTTCCGGTAGAGGCCGCTTCGCTCGTAGAAATCGACGCGAGCGAAGTCCAGCTCCCTGAGGTACCTCGCGTTGTTCATGTGGTACAGCAATGTGTCAATGTCGGTAGTGATGCACATGCCTGGAAGAAAAGTCATTTCAACATCAATATTACTGCTCATTAGTAGAAGAGCTTTGTCAATAACTCATCTACCTACGGCGGTTTCTCTTATAATTTATCTCTTCTTTAAATTACGAGACTATTTTCAACTAAATCCATTGAATGCTGTGGCCATATTTTCATTTAATACTCCTTTAATTCTCCACTAGGAAGGGTAACGTTTAATATAGAAATATTTTACGTGGGATATTGAATGAAATTTCTTTGACAGCAGACCGTTTTTTTATTTTACATTCAATTACTCACTCTTATTATATTTTCCAACAGTTTTGAAAAGAAACACCTTCAAAAAGGTCATAGATGAAAATTTTTCCACAATATGTTTACAGGAAGGCGATGCTCTAGATATGTCAACGACAAACAAATATCGCTTTGATTACTATCTGATGGGAACTGCAATGATGTTTCATTGCGCATTCGAAATCATGTTTCATAGAGCTTAAATTAATACATAATAACCTAATATATAAGTCTTAACTTCTTCATAGTTTAAAACTAATTTACTTTTAATGAGTTACGAATGTTCATCAGAGCTCCCAGCTAAACTAACTTTCCACCATGTCTCTCCTAGAGGTACGAACTACGGTAAAATAATCGAAAACTGTCTAAAACTCATATAATTTACAACAGTAAATATATTCAAGATTGTAAATATTCTATTAATAGTGGGATTAAATTTTAATTAACTACTGGTTAACTCTTATTCGATGAAGTTATCACTATTCTTATTTTATCTTCATGACCGAGCAAATTTTGGTCTTTTCAGAGCTCTATAAAACTTTCCAATTAGAACTTCCTTAATAGTCCCCAGGAAAACGAGCTCTCGAAACTTGAAAACTTAAAAATTACCTACACAAATCTGAACTCTTTAGTCAATCAAGAGGAACTTGTAGTTGGGTAAACTTTGAACGTAAAGGCTCGCCTTAACTGCGAAGTCTAAAGTTTCTTTGTGTTTATTTTCCATCGCTAGTTCGATGGATTCAATGGCTCAGAGGGGAAATAATTGATGGAGTTTCTTCTCTTTAGAATCCTTATTCTATACAGTCAGTATAGTTTCGCACACTTAATACTAGTATATAAGGTACTGGAATCTTTAGATGGTAGTGAAGGTTACCCATTATCAACAATGCGTGTTGTGGCGTGACGTGGCGTCGAACTCTAAAGACGCCTGTCTCTCGCATTTACGTCACATTCACCTTTCATAGCTTTTCCTTTAGTCATCGAATTTTAATGAATAGCTCACCGTAATAGTCATGGAAGTAAGAAAACGCTAGAGGAAGTTCGTTAGAAATAGTTGTGCTTTGGGAGGTTTACTATATTCAGACAGTAAGGAACCGGGATTCATCAAATATTAAAACAGGGAAGTTTCCTTAAAATTTGGTTTGCGTTAGTTTTCAGTGCTCATAAAACGCTTGAAGTACGTGCAGAGTCACTTCTCGATGGAAATTTGACTCCATGACTTTCAAGAAATTTAAACCATAGTTATTATCAAAGTTAAACTACAAAACTGCTGCTTTGTTTCAATTTTCCCAACGGACTCCTTAATGTCTCCTTCGCCTTCCCCTCTCCGCTCCCTATATGGGTTAAATGGATGTGTTAAATTATGGGTTAAATGGAAGATGGGACTTTTTAGTCCCAATTTCGCCCAATTAAGTCGTAAATAAATAAATAAATAAATAAATATATAAATATATAAGTCCGTTTGTTCAGTATTTCTTCACCAGAAGATGTCACCACGGTGACGAAACCGGTCGTGTTTGAATAAATCACTGTGGAAGATACAAAGTTTTTTCATTTTTTGAAATGTTTATTCCATTCCACGAAGTCACGCTTCAGCATATCAATTTTAAACTACAAAAATTCAACTTTGATAATCCTAACTTTTCTAAAGAAATCTCTTCGTAATTGATTGAAAATTATTTATCATTTCACCATAGTAATAATACGTGAGTCAATTTTTTGTACTCAAAGATGATCAATAGATAGACGCCGGGAAATTTCTTCTAATTGCTTGAAATACGTAGGTTGTAATTACCTGAAATGCGTATGGATATAGGTTCTTGCATAAATTATCCGTAAAAAATAAAAGATATATGAGAAGCATTGGTAGCAACAAAGGAATAACAACCTTGATTGTTAATTAGCACTTCCTCTTACTTAACTAATTTTATCTTCTTCTAATAGCAGTCACCTAACTTGCTAGTATATATTCCATTTAAGTCGCTAACGAAATAATACACTCCATTTCCTTATTGGTATGTGGAAAGTAATCGTTGCGAACCACTTTCCTAGGGAAATAAATTTATGTCTCTAATGTGCGTATCGTATAGTTTTTCTGACAAGCATGACTGATTATTAGTGGAACATTACTGGTAATTAACTAATGGAACGATCGAATGAACGCCCAGATTCCTTCTCGGATACCATAGCTTTCGCAAACGGACGAATGGGAGCCTTCTGACATGGAGTCACTGTACTGCAGGTAGTTTAATAGTTTCTGTTCTTCTTTACTTCCTTGAATTGGTTATTGAGAAAGGTGATTCATGGATCCTTACTGTTTTTGTAATAGCCAAGACTTTCAATATTGATATAATTCGGATAACGGCTGACATTGGCTCTTTTCATCGTCGTAAGAGCTCATTAATTGCTATTGTGAAAATCATATTGAACGATTCCTCGGCTAACGAAGTTAATTCGCTTTGAAATCATATTCGTTGCCCGAAACTTTTGTTACTTAGGTGATATTTTTTATATGTTGGCAATTTCTCAAAACCAAAAAAAATCTTCAAAGTCAAAATCTTCTTCTTCAAAAAAAAATTTACGAATATTTTGCGGTTATGTATATTCGCGCTAATCCTCCGAGGCATTTTATAGTCAGATCCTCATCAATCAGCTGATTTTAGAAAATTGCGCAGTTAATATCGTTTGCTCAAAAAGTTTTGGAGAATATGTATTAATAGTATTACATTACGATTATCCAGATATGTATTTAAGGTACGGCCGGTTTCGATTCAGATCGGCCGTCATCATAAATACGTTTCTGGAAAATCGTAAATGTAATTTTGTTCTTGCATATCCTATCCATATGGATTTCCACTTGGTTAAGCCTGCCAAAATCGATTTTATCGAAAATTGTTGTTTGTAGTGTACACGATATCATCGGATATTTCTCATCCCATTATATTTTTCATTTATGTTTTTAAAATAAATGTGGTCCATCCTAACTTGGTCATTCGTAGAAACCATCTGAAAAGAAAAACATCTCGTAACTCACACAATAAGTATTTATATCGATCGGCTTCGTCAACGTATTGACATCATCAGGTCATTATCATCAACGTTTTGACATCACGATCTGAAGATGTCAACACATCGACAAAAACCAGTTGATAGAAATAAATAATGTGGAAGTTATGAAGTTTTTTTCAGTTGGTTTTCTTTGTTTTTAATTTTGCAAGCACTCTGGGGTGAAATGGAAAAAAGCTGGACAGGAAGCCAATTCTTTTTCGGGTGCGGGACTTGAAATTTAGCGTAATTATTACAGAAAGATATGAATGTTTTATGTTTTCATCCGTCGTCTCGTAACATTTTTAGACGTCAAAAAGATAAAAAGCGTCAAAGTTGATAAATTTTAACTGTAAATGAAAGTCTCGGATTTTTACAAAAAAAAGACATTCGAGATTTGTTAATTTATAGAGGCTTTTGAAAGAAACTGTTGGAGAAAACAATGGTGTAGCAGTCTAGCGCAATTCTTTACCTATCGATTAATTGCAGCTTTTGCGCTCAATGATCAGTATTTGCTCGGTAAAAGTAACAAAATGGCGGACCTCTTTTTCGACCAATATTCGAGATAAAGTGAGGGAAACAGATAGGAAAATGACGGTAATAATTGGGATTTATCGAAGTGGATTATTAATAACCGGTTGCGATTAGGGCGACTTATACATCATCGTAAAAATTCCCGCCATCCATTGCCCTTCCTTCTACCGCAACTTCGGAAAGGGGAAGTTGTCACATAAGTTTGATGTGGCCGTAAAGCGGTCTATATTTCCTCACCGTAAACCGAAGTGGGCGAGAGAATCCCTACTCTCCTCTTGCACCTCGCCACGAACACGCACAGGAACATCCTGAGGAAGTAGTGCAGCTCGAAAGCAGAGTGGAGGAACAGTAGGAATAGAAGGAAGCCGAGCAGAACGTAGCAGGCCATCTCCATCGTCTGGCCTCCCATCCTCGCAGTGGGCTCCGCATCTCCATCCATCTCGTCTGGCTCCCTCGGGAGGAACAGCGAAGCGATCTGAAACGAAAAGAATTTGGTCGGGTTAAACATTGCGTTCCATAGGGTTCGTTGTTCTGCATTCGACTATACGCATGCGATCGAGTTAGAGAAAGTGCAGCGCAAGGCGATCGTTTTCATAAAAAATGCTACGGAAAAAAGCAAGTGTAGCAGAAATGCTCATGCTAGAGGCAAGTTGGGAACCTTTAAATGAAAGATTATTATAAGCTAGGCTGCGATTGCTGGTTAGCGGTAGTTTACTGGAGTTTTTTTGTTCTGGTAGTCGAGATTAAGGAGGTTACCCGGATGGGATGGTAAGGGATCGTGAGGCTACCAGTGAGCGACCCTCCTCAATCTCGGCTACCTGCAAAAACCTCCAGAAAGCTACCACTAACCAGATTGCTTGATAAACTCATGGAAAGTACATTTGTAGAAGACGTAACCAGTATCGTGTGACCCCTTTTATACTTCAACCGATCCTATAATGCGCGTAAATTATGGGAAATAGATGCTACGACAACTCGATTTCAAAATTTATTCTTTCCACGAAAAATACACGATAATAAGACTGAAATAGTAAGCACCTCATAGCAGCCCTGAGGAAGATGGCAGAGTATGTCATCGAAACGATGGCGACAGCTATGTCTCCTGAATTAACCTTGTTGGAAACCCGAGAAACTTTTTTTCAAGACTGAAGTAGTAGTTCAAAAGTCTGGTGTTTACAACCCCTGTCACTCATCGAATGGTAGCCGGTGAGGTACTTAATTGGATATTGATGTGTTTAGCTATAGTAATGAGTAAGGCCATTAATGGCGTAGATTAGTAGGAGTATATTCACACCAAAATCATCAAAATCTGTTTTTTTTAAATAGATCGTAGCAAACTGATCAATCTTCTCGGAAAAGTCTTAATGGCACAACAGTCTGAATAATAAATAGTGAAAATATCATTAGCGTTCCTGAGCCAATTTTAGGAAAATAATCAAATTATGTGATACATTGTTCAAATAAATCCATGGAGACATTAGCTAAGAAAGCTAAAAAAAAATTTTCCATAGTTGTTCGTCAAATGTATTGATAAAAGTTATTATCAAACTGGAAGCAGGTGTGTGTCTTGGAGAGTTTAGTAAATAATAAATATTCCTCTACTATTTCATTAGTAAAATAAAAAATGAATAGATTATGATGGTTTTTTGGTGTGTTTGGACTTATAGCTTAGCTATAGAATAGCTATGGCTGTTGTATGGCATGTTTGCGGTGTGTTTAGGATTCAAAAGTTATGGGGTAACAAAAGATATACCAGAGAACCTGTGTCAACTGAACATGAAATTAACATCAACTGAACCTGAAATTATCGAAACAAATGGTATAAATGTATACGCATGGCACACCAAGTAAATTGTCATAGTTTGTCCCTATATCTAGATGGTCGGCTGATTTTTAGGCTGAGGATGAATTCTTTTCAAAACAGCCATCAACCCATTCAGGGGATAGTAGGCCTTCACTGGAATTGAACTTGGCTGCCATCAAAAGCAGACGCACTATAAACTAGGCTGTGCAAGAGCCATTCAAATGCTCAACAAATATCGCTAAAATATAGTACATTAGAAGAATCACTGGCTTACCACATGTTGCAGAGAAGTGAATCGCAGAAAAGTGGATCCAGGACATTCTAGGTCAATCCTGGTGGTGAAACATGTCTTAACGACAGACACCTCTTCCGTTTCCATGATCGACGAAGTGACACTCAACACTATGCAACGCTTTTTTCCTTATCTCCACTTCGAGTTACTAAGTTGGAGACACAGAGGATGCTAAATCACTTATGCGTATACTCATTGAAGATTATCTCAATAGACACATTCACGTTAATTTAACGGTCAAACAGTTGAAGTTTTCAGCGCGCTCATCGACGATTTAACTCCCATTAAATGCTTAAGGATTCAGAAAGCCGTAGGGGATTAGAAAAACGTCAGCCTCAACGTCGCCAGATGACTATCAATGTCTCTCTCTCTGAGGAACTAGAGAGTAAACTACAGTAAGTGTGATAATTATTCCCTCGCTAATCAAGTGCGAATAATCAAAAACTCTAACGGAATGTGTTTGGCTCGAACAAGCGTTGCGGTTGTTAACTTTTCTGCGACCGTAACCAAACGAAACTGACCCGCTTTTATTTTTTATCGCCCCCTTAAATTGCAGATTGAGGGGGAGGAGCCATCGCACTGGGACAAATAGGCTTGCCGGTTACGGTAATGAAAATATAAATATTCGAAGGTTATTACGTCTTTGCGAGCAGCTGTCGCTTCCATTCTATGGCATAAGGATGAAAAAGTCTCTCTCCTGGAAATGTTTGTCGCGTGGTAACTGTAAGTACTTTCTAAGAAATGACGTTTTTAGTGCTTCATTTTAGGTAATTAATATCTACTAAATATTAAATATAACGTAAGGGACATATATAGTATATAGAAAAACATATACTATCTTTCGTTGATTATTATTGATGAGAAATCAGCTTGATTCAACTAAGATGAAATTACGTCTTCAAAACCGAGAGATAATTATAATAATATGCAAGATTACAGTAAATAAGGCTGTAATTAAATGTTAATCATAAGCAATATAGTCGGTTTCTCTGATTACAGAATGTATTATTCTTGTCATATAAATGTTTTACTTCTAAAAATTCAAAGCTTGGTTTGATGTTGGGATATTGATTACAGATCAAAAGGGCAAACAAAGAATTTTTCACTAATTAATTGATCGATTTATGCACAAATAATTTCTCACTCGTAGAAGCTTTAAATTGAATATAACTACTGATTTAGATTAATTAAATGAATTAAGTGTCTGACTGGCATAAGTTACACTATCTATCTATCTTTCACTCTTTGTCGGTAATTCTTTCTCACAGAATTCTAATCACGATGTTGTCTACTATTCAACTACTAGCTAGCGTGAGCTGCTCGCATAAAAAGATTAGCTGATGATAAGCAACAGTTTTGATACAAAAAGGCGAAAAAATACAGTTCGCACTGATGTTTTAAAACTTACGTAGCGAGATACTCTGGACGCATATTGAATAAAAAATCGATTGTATGAAGGAGTTCATTGGAAGATGAGCAGAATAGGGTAGTACTGTGAAGAGTAACTATAGAAGTATCTTCATCCAACAAAACGAGCCGAACAACAAGTTTGAAGAACTCAGCAGAAAATAACAAATAAAGAATGCACTGCATTCTATCGCTTTGTACTTAAAGACCTTCTACTTTGGAATATATACAAGAGTCGCCGACGGAAGAGACGACCTTGCATTTCAAATGCCTAGATTGGCATTCCTCTTCGGATAACGTGAGTCATTGCATTTTCATCGAAGCGATATCGAAAACGCTGCGTTCCCTGCCAAAAGATAATAAAATTCGCTCGTTTGCATTTCCCCTTCTTTATGCACTTTCTTATTCGTTCTCAACGGATTCAGCAATGTTCGAAAACATGAGTCTTCCCGCACTCCCGCGGAATAATTCAATTTGGCTCGAGGCCAAATGCAAAATGGCAGGTCGTTCGTCTTTCTCGCTGAAAATGACGATCAACAAACTACTTCAAGGTAAAAAGACTTTTGGAATTTGTTCCATTATTGCATCATCGGGTTGCTTAATGGGCACCGCCGATGCGTAACAGTTCAATCATTCGTGACTTGTTGACTTATTGATCTTTAATTTTTCGACGCGGTCAAGCATGGTATTTCGTATGCGCAATCTAAAAGATCTGTATATTTTTCTGTATTATTTCCTTTTCATTTTTGCGCGACTAGCTGAACTAGTTGATTCTCCACGGGGAAGTTTAATTTTATACGTATGTTGAATGGACTACTGGACTCTCGTTAAAAAAATTAGATAGTCAATGTAACAGATGAGGCAGAAAATAAATATTTACTCGATGAAATGCATATTTATTTGCTTTGTTAATTTGAAATACGTTGACGGTTCTCTTTCGGATGTAAATTAGGGATATGCAAACGAAAAAACTAATTGAGAATCGAAAACAAAACTCAGATATATGGCAAATAATGCCCTAGACGACGGTGAATAATGTGAATACACATGGTGACACAAGCACTAAATGCACATAAAAAGTTTATTTGCACATCTCATTTATGCTGAAAATCTCGCTAAGTCCGCCAAATGTTATCTCTTTTCGTTTCATGCGCAGGTCTTATTTTCTTTTCTTTGATTGACATTATGTAAACTGTCTCACTGTCTACCGCCAAAATGTAGCCGACTACATGATCGTAAGCTTGGCCCTGTTATTTACTATCCTAACTAATAATTATCAGAAAATTGCCTCCTTTTTATGTAGTAAAAATCATTTATCATGACATTACTTTTAAGTAAGCCTAAATTTCCGACGTATTCTTATGAAAAAATGCATGAGATCCATTGAATTCCATTGAATTCCATGGTCGTCAAGGGGACGGTTTGTTTTCTACCACAAAGTGTTACCACATTTTTCTTATTGTATTTGTGACTAAAATTAGTTAGTCAGCGAGCAAATCGAAAACAATTTTCTACAGATAATTTTTTATTCTACATCGATACTTTCGGTACTCGTCCCGGTTTCGTATGACTATACTGTCCAATGATTTTTTCAATGGACATAAAGCCTGAAAAAGATAGAAATGAACTTCCTTTCAACATTTCTTATGGTACTCTTTGACTTTTCTGGGGACCACTAAGGAAATAAAAAGTAGCCTATCATTTGAGAATGGGAGACCTTTAATAATCTTTATAGTTAGAAAGCCATGCTCTTGGCTCTTGAGTACTTAGGGAAAATATATTCTTGCACGATATTGTTACATAATTACGTGAGATGTTTAGGAGTAAAATGCTGCTTGAAAACTACAAGCATATAGAAACAAGTATCACATTAAAAGTAGCCATCGAAATCTTACTCCCTACTGATATGCGAACATCACTTTCCCATTATTTAAGGTGGGATGTTATTCAAATTAAGGCTTGTAATTGTGTGTATGTTTGTATTGTGTTCTAAACAATGGTCGAGGCTGCCACCTGACGATAGTCTAACACTGGCATGTAATAAAAAAAAACTATAATAGCGAACAGAGATAATGATGATAGTTGACATCCTTAGCCACTTTGTGCCCATTCTTAAGGGTTGTTATTTATAAGAGGAATATTGTTCATTTTATGAATTGTGATTTTGTATTAATTTCATTACTATGGTTTCATTCCGCACAATAACCTCAAGGAACCTTTTCGAAGAGGACGAAAGTTGTTCCAAATTTCTATTTTATGATAGTATGTACGTTTAACGAAGTTCTTACGCACTCAAAATATCGCAGTACATACTTTTTGGCAGCGTGCGAATGAAGGGGAAGGGGGAATTCCCCTGCTCGTAAAACTGTTTCCCTGGCTGATGATAGCAATACTTTTCCCTGCCAGGGAAAATTGTTTCTCACCTCTCTTGCTTTTAGCAACTGCTGGTTACTTGTACAGTGTTCTGGTTACTTTTAAGGTGTAATGGTTATTTGTACTAGTGTGTGCAAACGGGGCGAATCCCTTTAAATTGCAATCTTTCGCGAGATCTTTCAATATCGTAACAGAGGAAATTTATTTATTTTGATGTAGGTGCGCGAAGCAGATTGGCTAAATATTTACACTCTCAATAAGAAGCTTGATTTGCACTCTGCTTTTTAGGCGGCTATGTATTATTCATTTCCACGTATCTTTTACGTGAATGTTAGAAAAAGGTTGACGGGCAAGAGAAATCAACCGCATTCTCATTGCAACGTTTCATTTACTTTCCAAGTCAGCTGAGGAATAAAAAATGGTTACGTAATCATATCTCGCAAATTATAGGCATTAGAAAAATTCCTTGACGCTTGAATATATGTATCAGAAAAAAGTCGAGATCGCGTATTTTCTAACAGAGCTACGGGTATGCATTTTGCTGGATTGCAAACTTTCTCCAGATTCAATGAAACAGAACGCAGTCCGCAAGAGAAAGCGGTCTGGTGATTAAATCCAAGTTTAAACTTATATATACGTTATGCCCGTAATATTCGTTGGGTGAAGAATAACCGTCATCAAAGTTGAGGAACTTGACAACGAGTTTCATTTAACGAAGAAAAGAATTTGAGTAATGGGTTCAGTTAAGATTTTCTTAGAACCGCCTTCCAGTGTTTCTTCCGAGTAAATCTGTCGGGAGTTCTAAGTGTGTTTTCTGTTCGGCCATGTCATTTAATTGTGTTTGAATTACAAAGGCCATTCACAGAAGTAAGAATAAAAATGATGGAAATGAGAGAGTCAACAGATTGGGTCGAAACTTCGGGGTATGGATCCATCAGGAACAAAAGTAAACACAAACTTTTACAATTTTACTTTTACAATTTCTGTAACATTGTGTTCAGATTTATTCCTGATGGAAATGAGCTTAAATTTACCACTAGAAAGTGTGACCCAAGGCTAAGTAAGTTAAAATTAAGAGTATTGATTCACGATAAAGAGGCTATCATCATAAAGGAGGTTTTTGGGGAAGTTCTTCAAACAAAGGGGAAACTTTTATTTGAGTTCTAGGAATTACCTTCCTTGAATTTCACTCATCGGTTTGGTAGTCGAAGAAGTAAACTTCGCGCTGCAAACGTAAAGAGGGAGTGGAAACGACAGGATTGAATTATTTGCTTTCAGTCGCAGTAATGGAACGAATGCGGTAAAATCAACTTTTTCCGGGATTTTCAAACAGGAGGAGGAAAATTTAGACTTCGATGGATCTATTTTACTTTTATGGAGTAGGTGGATGGATGGAAAAGTCCTGAGTGTTATCTATTGCCTGAATTTCACGAGCAAGAGAAGGGAATTGGAACTAACATCGTAGATGAGTGAGTTATAAATGTCATTTATTCGCCAGTATTCCCTTGTGTTAAATATAAATAAACATGCTGAGCCCGCGCAAATATTTCGCGCGCGTGGGATATTTAATGCTTGAAAAAACTTACACAAATGTGATCATTTTATATTTTAAGAAATGTATCTTTCTATCATTAAATATATCAATTATCTTCAATTTCCGGGTATAGCCATCTCAGATTATGTTGCATCTTTACCATTTAGGACGGATATTCGACGTGCTACATTTTTGACCACTCTCCGTTCAACTCCTTGAAGAATAGATACACCGAATCAAGGAAAATCTTTACAATCTTCTCTGACTACATTTTTGTCAATCGCTTAATATGCATAGATGCAAATGTATAAGATTTAATTTGTTCTTAATTCAGAAGATATTATTAAAAACATCCACAACTTACCTATTTATTTTAACGTATTCCGTTGAATTGATCGACATAAAGAAATTTCTAGTAGCATATTAATTATCAAACCGTTTCATTTCACGAAAAGACAGTTAACAATTACGTTTATATAAATAAAGCTTTGTTGCTACAGACGATTAAACAAAGATTGCATTTTTTTTAATGTTCGTAATTTTTCATCAAGATTCTTCAAAGGATATTATTTGTAACTTCAAATATTTATAATATAATTATATATAAATTTATAAATATAATTCCTTCTATCTTCTAAAGTCTGTCTCTTATTTTCAGCATTAGTTTTAGCTGATCATTCATTCTCAATGTCTTCTTATGGATTAACTCAAATTATGAGCTCAAAATGAACATTTTCCTAGGTCGTCAGGGAGATTGGTTGTTTAAAACCTCAAACTTTCGAAAAAATATTGCTGTATTTTATCAAAATGCTCGCAATTATGAATCGAAAAGCATATTCCACCACCAGAATAAGAATCTTTACTCAATTTCCTTTCTTCTGGTGCTTGTATCGACTTTGTACGACTTGTTATACGAATTTAATTTTTCGAAGGAAACAAAGTCTGCAACCGATGAAAAAGTGGTTTATGTGCATTCCTTATGGAACCGTATTATGGACTCTAGGGTTAAAACCCGACCCTTCTCAGAAATGAGAATAGTTTTCCTAGGGGTTTCTAACTCGTAGGATGCAGTTTGTTTCGAATCTCTAAGTCAAGCAGTTTTTGAAATAAAGGGGGGAACGGACGGACGGACAAACGGACTCTTCGCAAATTGTAGATAAGGAAATCACTTTGAAACAGAGCTACGGTTATAATGGAACATATAATGATATTCTTGTATCCTTAGTCGCATGTTATTCTTTTCAAAAAGTATTTTTTTAATTAATTTAATATATTTTTAATAATAATATTCTATTTAATTTAATTTATCTGAGAAAACCGTTTGTTTATACGTATATGCAGTGGAATATTATATTATACTGTAATTCGCACGCCTTGGAATTTCATTATTTTTGTGAAACCATCTTCCTTTATGTGGTTTCGAAAATAATTTTATCTGCACGAAAAAATCTGAAAAATTAACTGATTAGATAGCATTTATTGTGTAACAGAAACGAAAGTTCATCCTTGAAATACCAAGGAGAATATTTCAATTATGAGGAAACCGTTCGAAATTATGTCATAGGAATTTAGTCTTGTAAAATATTTAAGTTTTCGTGAAATTCTCCCATTTTATCTTTTGAGTTTGCCAAGCTCAATGAAGTGCAAGTATATCATCCTTTTAATGGATTTGCGATCAATATGCATGTAACAGGTTGCAGTTTCCCTGCCGGATGCGGTATACAATAGTGTATGATGATGCGATGTAAGAGAATTAATATATCAGTCGGGAAAACTATTTATTTGGTCGCAATATTATATTTCTATTATCACAGTTTATTATGTATATGAAATCTATTAAAAATATTCATATCTTTAGATTTTTTGAATTTAATGGAATAAAGTAAGCTTCTATGAATTCTTAGCATACGACCCAGAAATGCATGTAATTCTTCTTAGGTTCTGTTTTTAGATCTCTGCTAAATACTTTGTGGGAAAACATTGAAGGTTTTGATAACCTTCTATGGATTTCCTTTCCTTTGGGAATATGACATTTCGCTTCGATTTGAATCATATCGCAGAAGTCTTTCAAGCCATATGGATATACTGAATTATGATTTTAATTAAAAGGATGCGACAATCCAGTTATATCTTCATGAAAAAAAAACATTAATTTTATCCTCAAAAGAAATAAAACTCGTACATTGCACGTGAACCTAGATTTTGATATTATGGCTGGGTTTATAACTCAGAAAACTACATTCCTTCGTCAGTTGGATAAGCGGTGAACTATGGCTTTTCTCTCTGCATCGTATTCTATATATAGAGTCGAGATTGGCATCTCATCGGTCGCCGGACGAGTTTTCATCAATGCGGAAAACCGGAATTGTGGAAACCTTGATTCGAAGCTGTCATTACCCTTCGCGAAGCATGTAACAACTCCACCACGCGGACTGGGTCGGAAATGACAAAGTGCACTGCTGTTGAAAATTGGGCTTGTGCTGAATAGCCGATAAATCGGCATGATATCGATTGAAAGAGGTGAAAATAGATAAGCGATAAATGACTTTTATCTGTCCTCTATGCCTTTGGGATAACCTTGATTTCTCCAATCATGTATATACTTCAGTATTTGCATGATTATACTCTAATACGACGATTTTCAAATTACGAATCCCTGCCGTTCAATGTATCGTGTCATAGACTCAAAAGGTTTGCAATTACAGAGGAATTTAACGGAAATGAACTGGTGCAACCAGTTCAGTTTCCCACTTTCGTAGAAAAGTTCATGCAACGTACCGAAATGGATTACGAAAAATGAGATTTTTGTCAGCAAATACGAAAATTGAATGCTTGAGATACTAGCAAATATATTGTTGGAAAAATTTGAAATTGGTGGCAGTATCAAAGTATTATTTTTACTCAGTATTTGGGTTTAAATTGTATCTTAGTTGGATTTTCTTAGTCCAAATTTTGTTTCGTTGATGATGATTTTGTTTCGTTTTTCTAGTACTATAATCTTTTTATTTAGAATTTTCACGTGTTAAAATTTCCCACGAATCTTCTGCTACTATTAATTTAAGTATATAGAATATGGTTGGTGCTGGAAACTGATGTATGTAGATACTGAGCCATACACATATGGATCCAATATAAGCTATTTTAAAATTTCTATATTCTATGTGCAAGGCAAAGGATATTAAGAAATGATAAGACTATTAATCCAGCATTTACTTCTTGAGATTAAGAGAATTCATTCCTCGTTGTTTGCTTAGAAATGTTTATACCTATTTTTACATTGTTGATTATAAAACAAATTATATATATCCATAATAACTTATTTTTATACTACCTCTTATTATATTCTTCTACGTATGTTCAATTTGAGGAGTGCATATATTTGTGTCGGGTATTATAAAACTATGATTGAATATTTATCTGTTACATGCACACCATCCTTTAGAAGTATCCTTTGTAGAACTGACTTTTTAAATTATGTATTTACCTCGTATTTTTTCGTGGGACCGCGGTTACAATAGTTTGAATAACGCTATAATAAATCACTGTATAACACTATCGAGTGGCCTGTGTACAGATTTTATTTCGTTTTCCAAGTACATACAATCCTTTTATTGGGCATTTTTACGAGTTGCAATTTCCAACGAAAGTTCTGCTGCTGTTAATTTAGGCACAGAGGATATGGTATGGGGAGAATTTTTTAATTTTGTGTTCCTCGTATTTTTGTACAACAAGAATTTATTTTCATATGATACGGATTATGGATGAAGTAGCTCAAATGTGTACCTCCGTTTCCCTTCGAGATTTTGCTACAATCTTATAGAAAAATTCGGGATCCTCACGATTTCATTTGCACGAGAAGTAAATTGAAGTGAGATTAAAATGCGGTCTAAGGAAGTTGGGGAGTTGATTGCAATCTGTGTGCGAAGGCCAGTTGGTCGTCCTTGACTCGGGAATCGAGGCTACTTGAGGAAAGAGTGGACAAAGGGCAATCGATCGAATTTTTAAAGCCAAGTAAGGCACAAAGGAGAGTCGGAAGAAATTCGGAGTGAAATGAATATTTTTCAAATTGTTAGGTTGGGAATTAGAAACACTCTCATGTCCAATTTATGAACCGACAATTTTTTGAAGATGCATCGCAACATATTGTATGGGAGCCACTAGCTAGTTATCGCGGTAAGTAATTCCAAATTCCAAATCGAGACCTCTACCGTTCAACTTCTCTTTGAAAATCGCTCACCGACTATTAAAAATTTATGTTGAAAAGATTGCAATACATATTTGTATTACTTTCGCGTATCTTTCGGGGAGAATATGAGTTTTTGAAACTACTAGACTCCCTTTGAGTGATTGTTGAATGAACTTTGTGAGCATTCACAAACCAAGGCTATTGTCACAAAAAGTAAGACCTACTTTCTGTTGCGTAACTTAATCACTAAGGTATGCGTCGGCGAAACTGACTCCAATTAATTTTTTCTGAATTTATTAAGCTAATTAAGTCTTTGCTTACATTATTTATCTTCTAAAGATTCTCAACCTGTGTCCGGTAGCTTCTGAGTAACATTCACTACTTTATTGTGGTAATTCCTTACAGTTTGTATTGTCTTTCGTTGTACTTTTTTAAATTCACGATCACGATCAGTCCATGGTTTTATTACTTGAATTGCAGGATAAGTGAATTAAATTTCAAACAGTAATTGACCATCGAATTATTTTCATACACTTTCCATAATTTCTCAACTCTAATATTTGAAGCTTCTTGTTTGAAGGGCAGAAAGATTTATATGGATGTTTTGTGTATTGCAATGCATTATTATATCTCGAGATTGCTCTATGCATAGGTACGAAATTGCAGTCGCGTATTACTGAGAGAAGTCTAAGGAAAGTGATTACGGTATTGAATTTGTAAGGGTACGGGAAGCCTTATGGGACATCCGTGTTCAACGTGGGTGAAGCAAATGACAAAGGGCTTTCCCAAGGTCGGTGTAAGAAAATAAAGTAGACCACAGGAAAGAAATGGTGCGAACTGATGGGAGAATCGATGTAGACGCGGGAAATTAAGGGCCCATGTAAATGAGATTCAGATGGCGCCTTCCTCCTGCCAAAGGGTTCTTTGGGATATTTTTGAAGTAGGATAGGGGTATTTGAAATGGTAATTTTTTCCTTCCCTTAGGTAAGCAAATAGACGAGTCTTTCTGACGCAAAGCTTTTGTTTGAAAGCCTGAAGTACTCGGTCGGAGATCCATATAAATTAGAACTTTATTTTCTGTGAATAAATTTAACTCAATTTTTTGTTTGCTCCACAATACCATTCTTTCTTTCCATATTTCCTTTCTATTCCCACATTATTTGTTAAAAATCTGTATACATTACTATTATATTTTGCATTTACGGGTATTTGTATTTGATACCTAAGGGTTAAATGGAAGATGGGACTTCCAAGTCTCAATTTCGCGCAATTTAGACGTGTGTACAATATATAAGGGTTCAGAGAAAGGTTTAAGCAATTATTTCATTAACTATATTGACAAAATCGAATACTTGTGATTTTTCTTTTGGGTCATGGTTGAGGAAAATCTGTTTCATTTCCTTTGTTTTCGTGCTGTTCATGGCTGTGATAATATTGAAGCTAATTTCCGCTCATAGCATTCTGATCGGCGAGGAAAGCTAGATAAAACTCCCACACTCCTCATCTTGCTTAGTAAGCCTCATTTCCCCTTATTTCTTGATAGCTAAAGTTCGAGGGAGTGAGGCATCTGCCTGCTTTTTAATGCTATTGAGTGTGCTATGGGGTAATTATGGTGCACCTTCGTTGACTTCTTCTGTTAATAATATCTTGGCTTAGAGAAGAAATCAAGAGCAAAGTACCTCACTCCTCATCTTGTCCAGTCGATTCACTTCCCATAGAACACGTCTTTAGGCTGATGATTGCTAAGACATATCAATGAATTATACAAAATAGCCTACCAGTCAAAATTACCGGAAGGGGTGCCGTTTTAGGTAGAGTTTATTGCTTTTCTGAATTACCGGAGGTTGTATCTGAAAACTTGTTTCGAAACATACATTTTCTCTGATGACCAGTATCAAAATAAACACAACCCATCTCAGAAGAAATTTCAAATATAAATCCTAACCGTGGAATAGAAGAGATTCAAAGTTGATTATAATGAAACGTAGTGAATGATATGCGCGTAATAAAAAATGTAGGCGAATTAATGCTCTTCGTCGTCCCATTTTATTTCCCTATTTTACTTGAAAGTTGTGTCATATGTCTCGGACTTACAGAATAGAAATCTGGCGACTCTGGATTTAGAGGATATTTATTGAGAACATTTTCTTCCACTGGCATTTCTGGAACTGCTTTCGATATGTGCAATTTATGACTGGATGCGAAATTAATTAAGCGAGGAATCGAACAATTATTGCGATTTCCGTGAAAGAGTTGTGCTATTGAGTTAGAATGCATGATATTCATCCACAGCTGTAAGTGAATTTTTTTTCTTTAGCGTTTCCCTACGAGGACCAGCGGTACGCACATTGAGTTGCATCACTAGCTAAGGTCTGGCAGAGCCAACCTTGGCGCTGTGTATCAGTAACTGTCGCCACCTACTGAAGAAAAAATTAAGTTGCTTGCGACGCGGACTTGAATTCTTTTTACATTTCAAAGTATGGTTCAATTTCCTGTTTTTAAAACTTACAATCCTTGTTCCTTAACCAGTAAAAATGGGAGGTTTAAGATTAAAATGACAAATTTTTGTTAACATTTATCCAACTGTTACTCTATAACAGCAATTTTGATCATCGAAAAAGTAATTTTTTGTCAAGTACTCCCTCTCGTTAACTCCCCAAAAGACTCCCGTACGCTCAAATTTCTCGTTTTCAGTAAATTCACTTTCACATAACTTTCGAGAATAATATTATTACGTTTTAAACAGTAGCTCAGTGAGTTCTTATGTAAACTCACCCTTAAGTTATCCCATTCATAAATTGGAGTTATAGTACTAAGAAATTTGTAACAGTAAAAATACTGTACCGCTCGGTGGAATCTACATAACTCAGATATTGCTATGGTATTTATTAATTAATTATTTCTGACATTTTGTCAATTTTTTAGTTTTACATAGGATGCTATCATAACTTGTTTCATTGAACAAATACATCAAAGACGTAAATGGAATGTAATATTCACCTAAAAAGATAGAAAAACAAATGAATTAGTGTGGATGAAGTTTAAATCGTT
This sequence comes from Sympetrum striolatum, assembly GCA_947579665.1. Lineage (NCBI taxonomy): Eukaryota > Metazoa > Arthropoda > Insecta > Odonata > Libellulidae > Sympetrum > Sympetrum striolatum. The sequence goes on from OX388349.1 coordinate 59,311,103, forward strand.
CAAAAACGCTAAATACAAAAGACAGGTTAGACAATTTGAAAGTAGTTTATGATATTCATTAATCAAAAATACAAAAGAAGCCGTAAAATTCAAGCGCGCATTTGGTTGGTGTGATATTTAGTGTGATTCTTTTATATGATTGATCGATTGATTGATTATGATTGAGCTGTAGGTATTCATTTCTTAATTTGACGAAAAATAAAAACGATTTATTTTAATTAAAACCTTTCCATTATTGTCCGAATTATCGAGGGATATTCAATTTGGCGTTCAATCCAAGAATCCAATATTAAAAAGTAAAAAACTTTATCGTCGAGCGGTACGAATTTCAACATCGGGTAATATAGTAAAGAATTTTTGAGATATCAAGATCTAAATAGTTATGAATTGGCAGCAATAGCTATGTCGTAAACCCCCCTGCATGTTTTGTTCGACTGGTCTGGAAGATTTTTAATGGGATTGAACTAGATTCATGACTTGGTGAGAAATTGTTGAATGTTCCATTCTCTATTCTGTATTAACCAATTGCTAATCTAATTCATGAATTTCCATGTAACCTTGTTCTAGAAGACCGATATAGTATATAATATAGTATATAGATATAGTTCCAGTTTCGAATTGTAATCATGATAAGGATATCTTCTTGTTCGCTGTCTATAGTCTTTGAAAGCTAATTTAAGTAAGATTACCACATATTTTGAGTCGAACCTTTTATCTCGATGTTGCTGCCAAAAATGTATTTTGTCATTTTTTTAAGCCTTTACCAATAAAGCTAATTTTCCCAACGTTCAACGATAGAGAAATCAGGACATTTTTATTTGTTCGTTAGTGATTTTTCGGTCTATGAAGGTGGTAGTACATAGACGTCTAGCTTAAAAGAAGATTATCGATTGAATGACTCATAGGGAAGTATGGATTATCTTTTGATTAATCTGTATCCCTTCACTATCTATTAAAGTTAAGGTAAGTGGATGTCGAAGCATCAATACGGTAACAAATTTCTCTCTGAATAAGGCAAAGTAACCTTACACAAAATTATCCTGGTATTTTTTCATAATATCCATTCACATATCAATTTAAATCGTCTGACAAACTTATTCATATAGAAAGTTTGTTTGGAAATATTTTTTTTGTCACGGGTCTAAATTTATAGCAAAATGTTTGCAAAGGTTACAACAGCAACAAAATTAATTTTACGTCTTTATTATGCGATTCGTTATTTCCGAATGAAAGAAATGTACGAAACGCACCAAGTTTCAAAACTCAAAGAGTTCGTTGAAAATTATCCTTTCTATCATCTGGTCATTGGGAGTAACATGTAGTGTATCAGTTTAAGACAAGCTCTATTTTGTAATCCATCGCGGCTTCCATTTGAAAGTTTTATGACTCAAAATAACCCTTAATTTGCGTGAATACCCTTCAAGCGACCCAATTTTCCACTTTCCTCACACACTCTAAATACCAACCACGCATTAAGTTATCCGAACTGGTTTCACAGAAATCTTCAAAGAGTATTGACTTGCCGAGCGCTGGTCTGCACCTAAGCATTCAAACGCTTTCTCATTTGAAGGTTACCAGTTTATGGTGCATTTATATAAGTATTTAACGTATGGCGTATAAAAGAGATGAGGTTTGTTGACGATGCATTGGCTAACATTTCTCTATTTAGCGAAAGAAGAGCGTATATCCAAAGGCGTAGAAGATTTCAAGGTAGCCAGAATCAATTTCAGCGCAATAAGTTTGAATATATTTCGTTTGGAGCAATTTCAACTTCACCTTGACCAAATGCTTTATTTGAATTTAAGGCATAAACAGATTAGTAAGAAAATAGCATGAGAGATTGGTGTAGGTGCTTTCCTTGGAATATGTAGACTAATATAGCATACTCCTCGGCAGCTGCAACCTAATTATTAATATTTCAAGAGGATTATGCTTTGGTAAACAAGAGAAACTAGATTTGTCGATTTTAGTTCAGAAATTAAACGTTGAGAAAGGAAATTCGTTTAGAATTTGTATTGACAAGTTTAGTCGTCATCAAACAAACTGCTCAAATAAAATCAGAAGATTTTGAATTCAGTTTATACAAATAAGAATAAACTAAATGTGAAATAACCTATACTATAAAGTGTGGAATAAAATATTTCAATGTTATAATTTATTACCTTCATTTAATTTGTAAAATAAAGTGTATACCTGACGTTGAAATTGGAAAGATAAGTTTAAAAATATGAAACCCTCAGCTACGTATGTCTCTCATTACGTGAAATATTATGATATTGCGGCACACTAAGGGCTTACTAATGGGATGGAAGAAAGCCGCTGCACACTTACGATGGACCACCAAATATGAGAATTTCAAATCTGATTCCACAAGGATGAAATTTAAAACGAAAATAAAATGAATTGATTGATGAAGATATTAGAAACTCGATTATAATGTATTCTATGTAAGTTATATCTTGGATATACCAAGATGTAACTTTTCTGTTTGAAAAAGCCACTGAAATTTTAAGCAATAAATTACGGAATAAACTTAAGTCTACTCTTTATCTTATCTACTCTTTACTTATCTCTTTGCTCTTGTTTTAAATTTAATTGCATATATCCCAATAATGGAATTGATATTTTATTTTTCGGTAATGTAAGCTTACGGATATTCTTATTAAGTCTGCTTCTGTGGTATAATTTGGAAGTTTCAGGGTTTACTTATTTGTAAATGGTTTAGTCTAGACTGCTATCTCTGGTAATATATCCAAGGAAATGAATATTCTACAGAAGAGTTTACAGAATGGTACTCGCATTAAATCTTCCCTCGACCTGCCCTCTTTTACCAAAATAGGCCTTCGCTTCACATTCATTTCTTTGAGTTCGTTATAGAGTTCAGAGTTTTTCAGACGGGTGAAATGCTGGATGGAGATGATATCCGATACAGTTGATAATAGAACCCAAAAGTATAAAAAGAATTTCCATTAATCCGATCTCCGAAGAATGTTTCGAAAGCAAAGAGGCGCCCTCGAGTAAGTTGGAATTTTTTGTGCTTTCGCTCGCTAGATCATTAGATTGGAAATCCGCCCGTTGAAATGCCAGAGAACTTGGATATCAAGAAATTGGAATTCTCCTAGATGTATTTTTACTTGGTGAATAATTGCTTCTCGTCCTGATATATTTTTTGAAAATGTATCGGAAGAAATCGAAGTATGTTTTGGTAGCTATAAAGTTGCTTTGTTTGGGTACTCATCTTTTTCACCGAGTCTGAAAGGACTTACTTATATTGTAATTTTGGTGGTAGCATCAATGTCAATTTATCAATTTTCCGTTAGATCTATCTCCTTTTACTTCTTTTAGCGTCTTTTTCCTATTTTAGCTACATCTTTCACTTCTAGCATACTATGATACTACATAAATGCACCCTCTTCGATGAAATCGAAACGTAACTTTTTCGAACTATTAATAAATATTATTATTATAGTTTTATCCCTAAAACAATCAGAATTACTATTATATATTCAATTCATATAACATATACGTATATCATTACGTGATATTTATATGAGTAAATTCTTTTAGCTCCTTTTTAGGATGTATTTTTTTTCTGAGTTAAATTAAGTTAATTTAAAAAAAATAAGTTTTCTTGCTTGGATCAATAAGCAGTTAGAGTAAAAGGTTCATCGCTTTCTAGTACTGTACAGTTTATTGTAAAGATATAGTTTGTTACTTCCTTCAAATGACAATTTCAAACAGAAATATTGTTAGGAAGCTTCAGGAAGCCTTGGAGGATGCTTCTGAGGCAATATTACCTGCTTAAATGGGCAATGCACCAACAGCATAAGGGAAATCACTCAAAAGATACAAATAATCAATCAATAAAACAATATTCTACACTGTATATTGCTGCGGATTTTCAGGTATTTAGCAGTGGAACTTTTCGTCTTTCGTGAGTGTGTAGAAATGCATAAAAAACCGGTCGTACAGCATGTTACTTCTGGTAGTAATTCATCTTCTACTCCTGTGAAATTCTTTCTTTTGCGAAGATACTCCACCAAACCGCAGTGCCGTATGATGCTCCCATAGGGACAAAGAAGGCATCTTTGAATCCGAGTTTCGCAGAACTCACTGAATCTGCCGTTCTTTTTCCGTCTGCTCCATTTCCTGGATGAGATCGATTCTTCGCAAGGACTCCCGAAATCAATCAGACGGCTAGGGTTAGTCGTGGGGTTTGATTGAGAAACGGAGATGAGATGGACGTGTTGACGCGATCTGAGTGATAGCACTTGCGGAGACTCGGGCGGCTCGTCATCGGTGGACGTTTCGACATCCACGTCTTCATGAGATGAATGGTCCCTTGTCACGACCGATTTGGGGAGTCGCTCGAATTGTCGGTGCGGGAATGCCAATGGTTCACGTCCTCAGCAGAATAAGCCAGTAGAACTGGGGAATAGCGGTGAAGTTCTGATACGGGATAGGAAAATATCGTAACCCGAATAGATCTTGGAAAATTGTCAAAGAAAAATTATGAGATTGTGGTTAACGGAAAGAATGGAAACCGGTTACCAATTAAAATTTGTATGTCGTAAAGGATATCACCAAGGGAAACGCTGGGAAATTGGGATTTTTATGCACGTAAAATTTATAGAAGATCGTCGAATTCAAATTACTCGAAAAATGTCCCAAATTCGACTCTGTGTGATAATTATATTTTAATTTATTACAATCCGCTTGTTCGTAATTTAATAGTAAAGAATTAATTAAGTTCGTCAAAGGGAACCCTTAATTTAAATGCATAAAATTTTACGATTTTCATAATATTGAGTTATCTAAATTTATATTCGAAATTCTAGAGCTCGTTAATTCTACCATACAATGAACGCTGTTTAAATTAGTATTATTCTGAATGATTCCTTACTTGAGTATTTGTTACTGTTTGCTTAACTCACAATCAGGAGCAATTATGAAATTTGCCATGGATTGGAAAGATATTTAAATTAATATTCTGGATATTTACAAGACGTGCCTCAAACGCATGCATATATTGCTATAGTATAGTCATCCGCCGAAAAAGTATTATAAATGTAACCATTTATGGCGGTCTTCGATATGAGCGACGATATTTTTAGCTTTTGGTTAAAATTGTTGGGTTAACAGAGTTATTAATTCCATCAGAGAAAATATTTTACGAGTTATTAGCTTCTACTCGCATTTTATAGTTGTTTTAGTCTGCTGTGTAACCTTCTATGGAATCATACGTTGAATGATAACTGCACGTCCGTTGATAAAAATGCATAAAAATGAATCTCTTCCTTGTGAGTAAGGTATTATATAATAATTGTGATTTAGATTGTGTAATTATAACAGATAAAATATTATCAGGCAATCAAAGTTGGGGATCAAGGGTCATTGCCTTCAAATTAATTCTCAATTGCTTATGCTTCGTTTACGAGGATGAAATTAATGTCCGAATGAAAAATCTCAGAAATAATTGCAATCATTTCCACGATTTATAATTAAATAATTTCTGGCAACATATGACTTGATTTTTCGGTATTTGTAGCGAACAAATGATCCACCCTTCATTAAATTTAAATGAAAGCCGTCATCGATAAACATTTCATGTTTCAAAATTATTACAAGCCGTCAGTGCAAGGCAGTTGCTTCAGGTGACAAATAGTCATTCACTTAAATTAATCAGTTTCCTTGAAGGGAGAAATTCTAAAGGGCCGTGAAGTAAGATTGGGAGTCATACTGCAATCATATAAGGTAAACCATACCACAGGAGGTCGCGCCTTTGTAGCGGCTACCTTGACAGCTAATCTATGCTAAACCTGAGCGTAACATTCCGTAGCCAAGCAGCGGAATCTTTTTAATATTCCAAATGGTTTTCCTATCCAGCTGGGAGAATCTTTGTATCGAAACAACGTTTGCTGGATGTGTTAGAAATAAAAAAAATTCTCAAGTAAATTAATGTTTGTCCTCCTGACTTATTCATCAATGTGATGGTGGACTGAAGATTGGATTGGGAAATTAAAAAGCAGATATTCGCATCCTAGAATTGATTAAGCACCAAACTACTATTTGACCTTGTAGACTTTCGATGAAATTTGATCTACTCTCCGGTGATGCAATTTGAATCGCTGATTAATTTACATTGGAAGATCCTTGTGTGGACAGATGCCTCGGTGATTAGAATTCATTCCTTCTCGCTTGGCTCGTATTTTATCTGCTTCGCTCGAATACGGAAATTTCTTCTTCTCACGGAGCATGCAGATATTTTAAAGATGCGTTTAAACCGGACGTTTCCGATTTACAACGGGGAGATCCCCATTTTGGTTGTTCATGATAGGTTAATAAATTGTACGTGGTTAAACTAAAACAATTCTAAAATATATCTGATGTACTAAAGCTCAAATTTAGAAGGGTATTATACTTGGAAAGAAAATAACTTAGTAATTTCGCAAAAATCAGTGGTTTGTGTATCTTTTATATTTTTGTTTGTATACTGTTTGTGTATATTTTGTGGAAATTACTAAGTTACTAGCTTTCCAATTAAATATCATTTGGTGATTCATTGGTGGGAATTACAAACCTTATACTGTATTTGCATAAGTATTCAGTGGTATTATACGATATTATGGCATGACTTTGTCGTAACTAGAATTTATTTTTGATTCGTTAGTATCTTAATTTCAGAGAAAAAGATTTGGTATCATTTATATTCATTAATATCATTTATATTCAAGCAATACGAATCTAGACGAAGGAACATCTACTTATAATAATTTTTATTCTATTCTACGTTATGCTCAATAATGTCTTCACATAATAAATTAAGCAACGAATTTTCTGACTTCTTCCTTTTATATAATTTACTATCAGAATATTGAATATCTCACCGAACGTGTGTCTAACTTTCATAGTAAGTACATCTTCTTCGATTAACATTCACCTAAGCCTATAATTTATTACAGGCGGTACGTGTATTCCGTGAACATGAGCCTCCTTAGTTACAGTTGCCAGAGGCGTCTTCGTCCTTCATGGGGAATATATGATGGATCTCGGTGCATCACCTATGTAATTAGACGCCGCAAAGAGTGATTAGGATTCCCCAGTACAAGATGAAGATTTACAAGGTAAGTGATTATCCATCTATAAACTAATTAGACAATCAAGATGTGCCAAAATTTTGGGGATTTCAGAGGCTCACAGAAAAAGCCCTCTTAGTAACCATCCATGGGAAACCGTCTTCATACAGTTTGCTATGCTATTCTATTCGAATCTCAGCTGATCAATTAGCAACTTAATTTTTGTGTATCGGTTTCGTAGTGTTCCACCCTGTTAGGTTAGTAAATATTCAATGATCACATCCTTTTCGTAGGTTAGGAAGATTTTAAGATTTAAAACGTTCCCTGATTTTTGCCGATTTTGCTACTTTAGTTCATTGAAGGAGTACTATGTGAATATTTTATTTGACGGGAGCAGGTTTTTTTACGCGAGTAAGAGAAATCAGTAAAATAAAAAAGGAAGGAATTTCCTTGAGAGTGGAAATTATTCGATATGCATTTTAGATAATTATTTAAATGATAAATTAATACATTTTTAAGATACATAAAAAGATATCAATAAGCCTAGTTATTTCTACGTATTTCATAACAGCTCTCGGCGAAAATTATTTACTCATTTCCATGTTTGAAATAAATAATATAAATTTAATTATTTAATATGTTTCGATATCATCCCTCAGATGCACCTATTATGTGTAGTTTATAGTTATTGATGAATCATTCATGGAATTCCAATATTATTAATAAAATTCATTCATTTATTTAAATATTCATACCTAGTTAAACTCTTCGGTAAATATTAGTAATGAAATTCAAATAAGAAATAGAAAGGCTTGTACGTTTATGACGCTTCTAAGAAAGACGTAAATTATAATTTCAGTGCTCTTTAAACAGCTCCATAAAGAGATTTTCAATGAACGTTCTTATTCGAAAGACAAACTACGAAACTACATTATAAATAATCTTTTTATACCGCTGTCGTGCCACATTCATTCAAATTTGCGTGCGACAAATAGTGGTTTATGTAGTTGGGCATGTGACCAACGGGATTGCGTAATGGGACGCCTCTTCAGTTATTGACGTTTCCCTCACGAAGAACCTGACGTATTTGTTTGCGCATTGTTGTCGTTAAACGAACTCGCAATCTTGCGTTTACTTGGTTCGTGTCTTTTGTGCATTTCTCGTGACTCTCATAGTTATTCGTAAAGGAGTTGCATGTTGTACGCATCTTCCTCAACATGCAAATCACTGTTCAGATATTTCCATGGATTTATGTTTATTCCTCGACCTTCCTCGATCCAAACCGGAAATCTTAGACTAGTATATAGATTACCTTTGAATAATTCTCACATATCGCTCTTTATCAGATTATATTATGTGTTAAGATTAATTTCTATACCCCCCTTTTTCCTTGCGTTTTCGATTGAATCATGGTCAGTAATTGTATTGTTTATATCCATTCAATGTTTTGTTGTTTCTTTCGAAATTTATTTCAAATATGACCAATTTTTCGTAGTATCTTATAGCTATTGCTATATGTGACGTTGCGAGATGGTTTTTCATAAGATATAGTCTTTCCTTTCCCAAAAAAATATTTATTTCCGTATTCTCCACTTACATCGCATTTCTTCTCCAATCCAACTTTTCTCCTTTACCTAACGTTCAACAATCACTTATTTATTTACACAACATGACAACCAACAAATGTTAACAAATCAACATTTCAAAACCTACACAATCTAGCTAATTTAAAAAATACAAACAGCATTAAAAGAAAAAATAACAACACATTAAAAAATTACAATTTAAGAATTAAATAAAAAATTGCATGACGTTAAAGTCCTCATTGAATATACTAGATATAGTGTATATGTAAATGTATATATCCCGTACATATTAAAGAACACTTTGTTATTTCTAATTTTATACCCAAACATTGCCTCTAAATATTCGGCAAAGATTACAGAGCTGTTACCAATTTCAAAACACTTGGATAAGTTTGAGTAGTTGAAACTCATTACGAGGAAAAAAACGAATTTCCGGCGAGTTTTTCTACGAAAAGCGCATGGAATTAATTATTTTTCTGCTCCATTTATCAGCTTAATTGTTCAGCATCTGATACTTTGAGAGAGCAGTAAAATCCTGCTCCCACGCAATTTCTATTTTTTTTTTAGAAAACCCTTGACGTAATATATCTTGAATCGAACGAATCAAGAATCTGCTTTCTGAAAAAGAATGACAAGCAAAGAAGCGAAGGATTATTCGTGCTCTTTACAAAAAAGGAAAATTCAGTTTTTTTTTTAATTTCCATGGTGGACCTTTTGTGTAGAGGGTTGTATAAGAATAGGGATACTCTTGGTATACCTCTGCGGGCTTAAGGATGTCCATGGCCGTTGGTTCTTTTGCATTCTGGGCGGGTCTATCCTTTCCGTACATTAGAAAATGGGAGTTTGACTTGAGGAAGGGCTTAAATTTATTATTTAAGACTATGCTTACTTATTCAGCATTATATCCGTCGCACCCCGTAAAGGATTGAAGATATTCCAAACTTTCAGGAGAAAGTTCTCAATTTGGTGTTTATAATATGTGTACTTTTTCATCGCTCTATTTTCACATATATTATAATAATAAACAATATGTTGATGTCTACTTAATCGGTGAAATCAGTATGAAATATACGTAAAAGTGATATTTCATTCCACTGAGGAGATTTTTTTCTTTTAGGAAATTTAGATTAGAAATAATGGACTTGCAGATTCGGAGGCAGTACCTTAAGAAAAAAGTAGTACCGATTCTACTTATTATTATTATCGATTACTGTTCACTATCTATACTAAAATATTATTAATCATTGATTTTCCGATCTATATATTTGATATTGAAGAAAGTGAGCCGTGAGCTTTTATTGCAACATTTCAATGATTTAATGGGGTAGCTAAGAGGCCTTCATCTTCAAAATACATTCGGCAATAATGATTATATAGTAATAAATTATAAGATTAATGAAATATGATTATTAGAGTAAACCCCAAAAACTAGTCTATTAAAGGTGTTTTAATCGACATTCCTCCGTCAATTTATGTAGTATACTTCCCGTACTGTTCCATACAGTTTCTCGACTACACCCCACCACGTTACTACAATATATTTTTCGTACTGCTCAATACAGTTTCCGGATTGTGTTATTTATCAATTAATACAGCAATTGAATAGTGTTAGTTTAGCTTAAAAGAGATATCGGTCTAGTTTAATTTTGAAAGGAGAATTTTTTCGTTACATTGCATTATCATTCAGAATCTTTCATCCCTTTAAATGCTTCTTTGTGTATTTTAAAGGGAATCAGTCCCGACTACGGCTACGCCTAGAAGCTATGCCATCAAGTAGACGGACAGTAAGCACGTATTGATTCCTGGAGGGACTCGGAAAAAGAACGAGACGAATCTTCTCGTTCCTCAATCCTCAATCTTCTTTGCTTCAATAAGGAATTATATAAGAGATCTTTTCCAGAAGGTGGATAACAGCTATGAAAATCGAGTTTTAAATTACATACAAAGTAATCACTTTCAATTGAAGGTGATTGTTTAATTCTCTTATTTACCCATTCAGGAAAGTTGGTTACAATTGTACACTTAGAAGTCACTGTAGAAGAAAAGTAATGAGGACTCCTCTATAAGCCATATGGTATTGAAATTCTTCTTCTCCGTGTATTAAAGAGAAAATCTCTTACCTATTTCACAACCGAAATAAGGTACAAAGTTTATTTCCATTTAACATGGTCAAAGAATTTACATTTTAAAATGTAGCAAATCGCCTATTATTGTGGATGTTATTAATCCTATTCTCTATCTTCTAAGTTTCGAGCAATCAGAATTAATGGTTTTAAGTATTTCTCCTTTGAATGGAACATATCTGTAAAACTTCGATTCAGAGTAGACAGTTGTAAAGAGCTTGCAATTTCCTCTTTTTCGAATGAAAAATGATTTCTTACGTAATTTACATATTCTCTGGCATCATCTTCATGGGGATATTACGTTTATGGAATCTCGGGAAATTTCAATATGAACAGCATGTATCTGAGGTTACCCTACGCTTAAATTTTTCTTGTATCCGTTTCGACCTGGGGTCTCCAATTTACGGCCCGCGGACCAAACGCGGCTTGCTAGGCCTTCTCATCCGGCCCGTGGAGACCTTTTTATCTACAGGAAAAAATCACGGAAATTTACATGTATCCTGCCAAGATCAGCCGCCACTTAGGTGGACGTAACGTTTTTACCGAATTGAAATAGAATAATTATTATATTTAATAACATTAAATTAATTATTACAAACAACATCTATATTTTGATTCTTTTTTATTTGGAGCTCGAGTATGTAGTCGGCCCAAAAACTGCTGTTTGGTAGTTAATGCGGCTCTCGGGCTGCAAAGTTAGGAGACCCCTGGTTCAGACAAGAGTCGAAAAAGCCGTTGATACCGATTCAGCTTTTTAATGCGTTAATGACCAATCAATAATTACGGAAATCATTTGGATAATTTACCAGATATTAGTGTAGCAAACGCTGTATATATCATACTATCATTCCAACGAAAAAAGTAATCCGTCAAAATATCTCAAATTTTTGTTGCGATGACTTCTCAATTTTATTTTCCCTGAAATTTTTCTCACTATTTAATTTTTTTTTCAAACTACATTGAAAATTTTATTATATTGAATTTGGGAGATTTCATTGATTGAAGATTTCATTCATTATTTGCCTAACCTTATTAAGCTCGCAGACTTTGCGGTACGTACCGTCTTTTGTTAAGGTAATATTCATCGAAATATGTGCGCAAACATTAGAAAAGCGTACAATTAGAGTTAATAATATGCAATATTTCACCCTCTTGCAGTTGTAATATTGAAAATCTTAGACCATTTAACTGATCCGAAGGTGCCTTGTATAGTTGAAATTACAGAAGATATGTCTTGAAAGCGATAAAATAACATCCAAATACTTCGAAATCTTCAAGAACTATGCAATAAGCTTCGAATAGAAACTCGCACTTTGTATTAGAATCATTGTCACCTTCGAAAAACGTAATAAATCAAGAGATTAATAGCGGTTGTTATTCAATTTGTTTGTACTTTCTGACATTTGTAGAATGAATGTTCCTTAAAGAAGAAGGAATGCTTGATAGAGACATTTACCATTCAAAATATTTCGGCAAAATGGAAAGTAAAAGTTTGGATTATTATCTAAAACTTTGAATTATTATCCGAAAATAGTTTAATGTCCATATTATTATAAGATTAATGTGTATTTTTAGTTAATACTTATAATTTTGCCTCTAAAATGTTTTATGATCAGCTAATGCGAAAAAGTAAACATGCAATTTAACACGATGATAATGCTGTTGCCTTAGCTAATGGAAAGTATTCCAGGAAAGAGAGGAACTGAGAAAACAAGCTCGCTTCGTTAATTTGAGTGTTTGCGGAACTAACATCGGCCAAATGTTAAGAGTATATTGACTCCTAAGAAATACAGTCTAAATCCTCGTTCACTCCTTTCGTTTTTAAGTGAGTGCTTATTTCCAGTGTGCCATTCTCTTTAGTGCTTACAACCCAAGATCATGCAATAAATATATCTCGTTGAATGAGGAAAATAATGCGAAATAATTACTTTTCAGATATTTCTTAAGTAGTTAGGGAATGTTCTAAGAAAATACTTGGAAAAATGACAAAAAATCAAGGGTTTTGTTCTCTCCTTTGCATGTAAAATCACTCCTTAATCTTTTCCGTTAATTTGGATTTTTAATGCTCTTTTCTTACTTCACGTCGCATCAGTGAACCTTTATCGTTAAATTTCACTTCAGTTTTTATCACTGTCGCAGAAAAAAATTCTCTTCTTAGGCAGTAATTTAGTGCAAGCATTTCACATTATCTGGAGCACTAAATTTTAATAAGGCACCCATAGAATGGTGATAAAATATGGATAAATGATAACAAATGATAAAATAGTCTATATAAAGAAAGCGTGAAACTTAAATACCTCAAACAAGAGTTGCTTACTGAGTTTAAAATAATTTCGAAAGTTCTACCACTTAACATACTGGGGCGTTGTACGGAGGAGCTTCTCCATCAACCCAATAGAAGAAAAATGTTTAGTTACCTCCAAAAAATATTTTATTACGCTGTACTTATGGTTTCGTCGTAAAGTGTAGTAAAATATTTTTGGAGTTAATTAAATGTTTTTTCTCAACTATCGGAAGAAAAAATCTTGTTAATTTACTTGAAAATCGGACTTAATACAAACATTTTTGTTAGGTAGTGATAGAAAGAAAACTATATAATTCAGTGTTTGTAAGTATTTTGGAAGGGGAATTGAGAAAATCTTTTACTATTTAATTTATTTTATGGCTACTTTTTCCTTTCGTACAATTATTTTCTCTCGTGAATCGCAAATTTCATATAGAACTCCCACTCAAACGACGTTTTGTGTCAAATTTCCTTCTAAAATGTACGAAAAGAATCATATCACTAGACCGTAAAATCCCCTTAGCACTATTTCATTATTTCATAAAATTCTGCAATTCGGTGGTGCATTTGGAACAAGAAATACGAAATAACAACAACGCGTGCTTGATAAATCATCGCACAAGCTAAAGTTAAATTTGTTTACGAATGATACCTGTGGGCAAAAGGGATGCAACAACGAAAGGAACTTTCTCCGGTTGAAGAGAAGTGAGTGGGAAAAGCTAAAGGTCATCTGATGGGATCTCAGGATCCTTTCATGGAAGAAGAGCGAAAAAAGTTGCTCTGGGTCGATGCTGTTTTTCGTCAGGAGAATCCTTGGTTTAGTTTGAAAGCATGTTTCTTGTTATTCCAACTCTCTCTCTCTCCTTTAGCTTCCAGCATTATGGATTCGGTACAGCAAAACCTCGTCATTTCAAAATTCAAGGCGACTGATTCTATTCAGAAATACTGTTGTTAAAATGGAAGGATTCAATAAAATAATAATCATTCTGTCATTATTTAATTCAATGGTAAATCCGAAATATTATTTTTATGTACACATTGAAAGCAGAGGTTTCAATTTTTTACCCCTGATGATGGTATCGTTGCTACTGAAATTTACAATAAGTGATTCCTAGGAGGTCAGTTATGTGGTTATTAAGTAATTCCCTTGTTACAATGTAAGGATTAAAAAATACTATTATTCTGCCATTCTTTAATTTCACGGGGACACAAAAGTTTTGAATTTAATTTCTTGCTACGTTAAAAGCAGAGGTTTCAGTTTTCCACACCTGAAGATGACAATGTTGAAGTTGAAATTCACAATAGGTGATTCCTAGAAGGTCAGTTATGAGGGAGTTTTCGTTTTTTTTAGAACTGGTAGCAATGCAGGCAAGGAAAACCAACTATTTTGATCAAATTGGTGTTAACTATGCCTTTTTACTTTAAGATACTTTTAAAATACTCAGAAATATTTATCATATTCGCTTTTTCGACAAAATCCAAATAACACCGTATCAGCAAAATTTTGCGGCAATTAAGTTTTATTGTAGATTATTCAAGAATTGAGAAATCCACAGAGATATTTTTAGTTTTAAGGGAAGAGATAATGTTGCCTAATTACGATCCATTACGTAAAGATCGATGTTTTGATTGCCAAAATTCGGCCTTCATTAACCGACCACTTTCCTCTTCGATGGAATGTATATTTAACGAGAAGGTTAAATTCTGTTTATCTCCGCACCTTGAAAAAAGAAGACGAAAGCCATTTCCTCGTTTCTCAATCATATAATTCATTTTGAAATTAATGGACTATTTTTTGTCGACGTCACAAAATTTAGCGAGGAAAATGTGAGAGCGGTATATTTTCGTTTGGTTCATCAAAAATTCCCAGGTTATAATGCTTACTCGCCATTAGCAGTGTGCGCCACACTAAAAGACATGGAAAATACATAAGGTAATTTAGTTTCTTGTTTCCGGAATTTCGGGATTAAAGCTCAATTAAGTAGCATATAGGCTATTGAATTAGAATAGCAAGTAGTTCAAAATGCAGAAAACACAGAGTATATCTACTACAATCCAATGGCTTCGGATATGAGCATCAATACATGCTTCCTGCTTATTTGTTAGCTTATTTCATTGCGTAAGTAATGAGTTGTAACATTTTGAGTCTGTCAGATATATTTGTAATCCAGGCTTTTCGCCTTTGAGAACGATATATTGGAAATATAAGATTCAATTTTGAAAACTAAAGTGTTCGTTTCACTTGGACAGGGATTGAAAAATAAATGTATTGTCTTCAATCAGTTTGAGCCATAGGTCTTTCATCAGTTCTACCATAGGTGCAATTCAACTCTAAAAATTTGAGTTATTGGCCTTGCGATAAATATTTGGATTTTTAGAAAGTACTAGAATAATTCAATCATGAAGCTTATTATATCTTATTCTCAATAGCTCTATATATTTTTATTTTTTGAAGAGTAAACATTTTGGTCATTATTTGCAGTGCTAACGTAAAGTAAAGACAGAATTTTTATTATTATACAAAATATTTATAAAGGATGAGGATAAAACAACTCTGTAAAGTTTCTCTATTTTATTTTGTGCCTCTTAAATTTTCACTTTATTATTTTTAAAGTGCCTGATGATGGCTTGAAGAGTCGAAACAAGTTGCATTAAAAAAATAAAAATGTGAAACTTTACAAAGTTATTTTATTCTCATCCTTGTTATGGAGATTCACAAAGTGACGGCTTCAACCATCAAACTAATTTATTATCACGTATTACCTTCCTATACAGTGCAGATACATCTTTCTTGGGACATTGAGAATATGATCTGATAATTTATATTCTAAATATTGATCTGATTAAATGAGATTTTTTATTTTTTTTGATTCGGGTAGAATTTTGCTTAATTACTTATGAATTCAGAATTACAGATAATATAAGTAACGGAAGATAGTTCAATTCGATTTATTTATTTCATAATGCTACCTTCAATACGAAACTCCTACGAACAGTAGGCACAATAAACATCATTAAAATGCTATTTATTTTCACTTTAGACGGTAGCTGTTCAATAATGACGCTTTAAATTTATGTCTCTATAAGGTAGCGTAGTATATCTTAGCGCTATCCATTGACCTGCGATCAGTGATTATATGTTCCGATAAATCACCATCGACGATCGTTATATCGGATAATGACAGTCCCAATCAAGTCACCTTCATCGGCAGCCTCTCGATAGAAAGTTGCGTGATTATATGTAATTCTTAGATCACACGATTCCAGACGATCGTAAAATGCTCGCAATTCCTTATCCGGTCTACGATTCACCGGAAAGGTTCTTAACCTACAGACTTACTGCAGCACGCGACTCTCTTAAAAAAATAGTGCATTTGAAACGAACACGTTTATTACTCACGACATGCATTAGCGTGATTAATAAATGAGTTTGCTGAGATTAAGCCAAGGAATTCCGATTTAACATCTGGCGTTGCAGCGATGACTACATCGTAGTTGCAACTGTTCTCATTTTTTTTAATTTCGTCCAACTGCTAAGAAAGTGGGACTGTTTTGGCTCCTTTTGGGTGATCGGTTTTCGTTGGAATGTAGGTCTGTTTTTCCTGGTCATAGACCATTATTGCATGCATAGTCATACCCCACCTGACGAAGATATATCTTACCTTATTTATTTTCTTCAGGAGAAAACATTGGCGTAAACGCCATTTCCCAAAATTTCCAAGTCATAATATGCAATCATATATTATAATAAATATGTAATCGCTACCAATAAAGTGCCATCTCGTAAGAATAGAAATTAATCATTTTGTTTAGATTGAGTAATATTTTTGTAGATGCATACATGGGCAATATTCCTCCTAAATATTCTCTACAAGAATCCGTATTCGTTGGCAGAATCCAAACAAACAGCAGAAAATTATTGGATAGCGGAGAAATTCATTTCTTGGTTACACAGATGAGATGCCTTTTTGTAAGGAGATTTGAGGTAATGAAGTAGCCGTGAAAGAAGCAATTACTCCGCTTATGGTCTCCCTCAAATTTTAATCTTGGAATCTGATTTGCTAGTTAAGCTACAATCTTTACGAGCATAACTAAAATATATCTCCTATTGCATTATGCATCAGTTTCAGTGCGCTAAATGTCTGTAATTTCCATTTCACCACAATAACGATGTTTGTAATCGAGAACTACTGGTGACTTTAAAATCAACAATAATCTATTGAATATTTCTCATATCATTAGATAAATATTATGACTGAAACTCGAATTCCATTGCATTTTTACCTTGAGTGATTAAGGAAGTAATTTTGTACGGCTCTTCTTATTTTACGAATAAACATGATTTATGAAGGATATGTTAGCATCGTTGGCATCCCACGTGTTTATGTTAAAATGATGAATGATTGCTAATCAATGGTAAACTGTCTAAGGTATTGATCGATTATTTTGCCAATCTCCAACAAATTGATGACACGTCAAAGGCTTTCACTGTTTTCATTCTTCTCCTGCGCTTTCTGTCACTTTCAGCCCAGCCCCGAGAATGTTTTTCCGATAAAACAGAATAACGCAAGACTACACAAATTCCCGTGTTTGCTGTCACCGCGAAAGTCACTGAAAAAAGATGCGAAATAAACTGAGGCAGAGTAATCTTATTATATTTCATAAAGGCGTTCGTGTTTCTATTGGAAGAATGTGTTGTATGTCATCTCCTTTCTAATGTTTTACTTAGGTTGATTGCCAAATCATTTATTAGCTTGATTGATTTATTCTTGCTTTTTGCTAGTCGAAAAAAAGGGTAAACAAGGTGTCGTTTTTAGCTATTTTGCGAGTGTACGGAGGATTTTACTGTGCCATCCCTGCGAATAAATGCATTCTGAAAATGCGGGTTTGCAAAGTGTTCGCTAGTTTTGACGTTCTGGTAAGAATTTATGATCATAATACATGTCACTGGAAAAAAGTTGTTACCATGGAAAATATTATTTTGTAGACCATAAATCGACAGTCCATGCAACCATAGCTTCTGCAGTAAATTAGTATATTACATCTCATTTTTAGTTCACATAGAAGACAATGCATTGCTACTGATATAAGATAAAGAGTAATGAGCACCAATTGTAAGTATTAGAAGGAAAAATGCGATGCGACTGAATGTATAAAATCAATGAGAAATGTGAGATTAGAGCTTAGGCAGGAAAAATGCAACGTTCGAAAATCATGCGATAAATCGCCAGAATATCTGAATTGTAGTAAATTTAATATAAAAGTAATTGCAACGCATTCGTCCAAACTTGATCGATGCTCACATCCAGTCGAAGAAACAGCCATTTCCTTCAACGGTCATCAATTACTCCTTAGCGTCAAGTTTCTCATTGGAATGTTTGAGGATGGCTTGAAGCGAGGATATCAATGGAAATGAAAGGTGGAACGCCCTAATAGAATTCTGTTACGATCAGCATCCGGAGATCGCTTTGGCAGCAACTGTCAAAAGAAACGAAGGGAAACATCGAAAAAGACGTGTCGCGAAACAGGCGAAGACAAGCAGCGTCACCGACTATCATAATAGATGAATTTACTCAAGAATGTGTTCAACAGCTGAAAGCTACCGAAGTTCTATGAGCTTGAATCGAAAATAGCTTTTCAAAAGGATAAAAATGTTACATTTTATTACGGAACTTAAATTTTCTTGTAATCATTCGCATAAGTTTGATTCATATGCCTATGTGAGGTTCCTGCAAGCCGTCTTTCGGCGTGTGGCTTGGGTGCAAGCGCTATGAATGTACTTCCCTATTCGATTGTATTCGTATATCTTTCGCGGAAATATGAATTCCTGAAACGATTATATCTAGCATCTATTTGCCTGATCTTCTTCGCGTTATCATAATGGCCTATATAACGTGGAGGTCGCATTATATCAGATACATCTTATGAAAGCGAACTTTCTCTGAACTTATTTCGTAAATTTATCTTTTGTAACAATCTTCTATCTTCTAAAGATTCCTATCCCGCACCCTAAATCATATGATTAACGCTCTCTGCTTTATTGTTGAAATTCTTTACAAATTGTATAGCCTTTCGTGGTACCTTTTCTGATTCCCGAATAACGAAACTTGTCGGCAGGGTCCCATACACCACAAGCATACTCGAGGTGAGGCTTCCAATTTTTGAGGAACATTTTTAATTCGACGCTATTTTGATAGTAAATAGTCATGGGAAAATAACCATGCACTTTTCTTTAATGATTCTTTGCCTCTCGATTTGTAAGAGTTACCATGATCAGTGTTGAGTTTGTCTGTTTTATATTCCTAGATGGAGGAGCTATCATCGGCCATAATTTGGTCTTGAGTAACGCAAATAATAGGCAATGCACAACAAATGGTAGACTTCACTTGCTAATTCGAGAAAATGGTGGATGTATCTAAAGTGTAGCGGAAGCACTATCTCATCCATCAAACTTTTCTTACTGATAACTCATGCCTTTGTTTGATTTTAATTAATTTAATTAATTAAAAATTATGATGCTTATCAAAGGAAAGGAAACTAATTGGGAAATATAATGAATATAATAATATAATGGGGAATGGAAAACTAGAACAGGTGGATACATTCTTTACTCGGGTAGAGTTGTTTTTCCGGGGTCGAAAGATGAGAAGATGCGGTTCGAAAAAGAATAGCTTTGCTAAAGGAAGTCTTAATGAAGCAAAGGGAATTGATGACCAAAGGTCTCGAAAAAGGAATCAGAAAAAGTTTGGTAAAAGTCTTGGCTTGGAGTGTTTTGCTGTTTGGGTTTTAAACATGGACCTTAAGAAATAGTATTCAAAATGTGGGCGTGGCGTGGAAAAATAAAGTTTTGTTGGCAGGAAAATAAATACGAATGTGCCGCAGATGTTTTAGGAGAAGAAGACTTTAATTGAAGTAATTAAGCATCGACAGAGGAAATTGGTGGGTTGAATATTGAGAGAAATGTGGTTATTTTAAGAAAAAATTGAAGATTGAATGCAAGGGAAAACATAGAGGGGAAGAAAAGATAAAAGATGTTAGATGACGTAAAAGGTGAGATATCTTACCAAGGATCGAAATAAATGGTATAGAATCGGGGATATTTTACACATTTATTCAAAATAAAGTAATCAGAGTAATGACGGACTCCTCAAGAATGGAGTCATCTTTGCTACTATATAATAAGTTAAAAATCCTACCCCTTTTCATATTTATTTGTATATATAGTATTAAGGGTGTTTTATAATCGTGGTGGGCACGTTATTAAGCCTAGTTTGTTTTAGTATAATTTAAGAAGGACTTTCTATTTTGTAATTCCTAAGCCAAATGTACAGTATACATGTAATGTAAGCAATCTAATTTTTATATAGCACCTACATTGATTTCCTTACTTCCAAAAATGTCTCCACCTCACCTAATGAAAGAGTTTTTTCATGTTAAATTAAAGCACTGGCTATTTTTGTAAAATGACACAAATGTTTATTTCAAGTAACTATGGGTATTCTTTTTTCTTTTTCTTTCGTGCCTACCTTTTCATTTTCCAGCTTTTTTCCTCGCAGCATTTTCATGGAAAACTTTCTTATATATTTGTATTCCGAAAAATATGTCAACTTTGTATTAAAGTGATGGCAATCCCGGTAAAACATTTCTTTCTTCTGAAATACCTAATTTGCACGAATTATTCGTTAAAATTTCCGAAACATGTATAATTTTTGTGAGTGAAAATAAATATTATTATTATCTATTATATGAATCTAATGATATGTATGCAGCATTTACGTGTGTATTCGTATTCAATTTGAGATTGTAATACGTTGCAATTTCGCCTCAGTGCCTACGACTGCGCTATTCGGTCGATTTGCACGCGCTTTTTTCTCCCTCAGGACTTATTTCCTGAATCGATAATCGCTATTGGGAAACGAAACACTCTTGTCCTTTATCCTCCTCTCTTCCGTCGATGTAACGAAGGTCGACTCCAGGAATAAATTAACGATCCGCGATATGACCTTTTTCGCTGTGCTACCTCTGAGTACGACCTTACCTTAGAACTTTTGGATTTTCATTATTCAGAAAAGTGCTCCGGGGGATATGATTTCCGTGTTATTACGCCAATGAAATTTTTAAAGCCACTGAGTCTTTACCGAATCAACGTGGGTGGATGGAGATTTTTTCGGAATATCGTTAAAGGAACAAATTAACTCTCGCGATGACCTTTAGTCTTTTGGAGTCATTAATGAAGTTGCTTCCCTTTGTTCGGAGATGAACGGTAACGTATTTTAGAGCTCAATTTTATGATTGCAAGCTTATTTGGAATGCCTAAAATCCAATACTAGCTTGTGGCACCTGATATTTTGCTGAATTATGGCTTAAAATAAATTGATTATATCAAATCTTAGATAGAATGGCAATTAACTTTGGTGAAAGTAAATCATTCTGAATGAATAGCAATCGATACTGCTATAAGCGCATCTATCGCTGAGAAAGTCAATTAAAAATGTACTAACTCGAGATTAATGCTCTTTATATGTATGCTATACTATACTGGTAAAATACAAGTAGTAGAGATTTTTTCTTTACTTTACATATATATATTTTATTAAGATCGTGATTTATTTTTTTATTTTCTTTTCTTGCTTTATTTTCCTCTATCCTTACTATCTTAAAAAAATGACTAAGGATCATATGTGAAAGCCTTTAAAGTTGATTGTTTTCTATATAACACGAACAGACGAAAAATCTTGCGCCAAACACATCTGGCGTACTCAGAAGACTGGTTAAAATGTATATAAATGGTATCAATGGGAATCAAGTAAAACAAATGTATTAGATGATTTATATTTTCTTCAGGAACATATTATATGTCTGCCTTTACCACATTATGTTCCCTGGAGAACCAGTATTTTACGGAATTTATACTGTCTCTAAACTCTTTACACTCACTCACATTAATTATTTATGACTAACATTTAACGGGATCACAAATTGATCTAGGTGTTCCGTTGCAATTTAAAACTTACTGATTAGCTCCGCCTGAAGTAAAGTTCTGATTGGATTACTCTATAGCAGGCGAGTCAAACCCATTCAAACAACGGGGCACTTTCTGCGACTGGTAAGATTCTTGCGAGTCACATTACACTTACAAATTTTCTTAAAATTTTATTTTATAGTGAGAATGCGGGAATGTAGGTAGAGTAATTAAAACTCATTACATAGTAAATATTATAGTAATATTTAGTAAATTCAGTTCAATAATTTACAATAAATATAGTATTATAGTATGTAATAATATAATAATTATAATTATATATTGCTTTCGTTTAAACAATTATTTCGGGCCACGAAAAATCACGTCGAGAGCCGCATGCGGCCTGCAAGCTGCCAGTTTGACATACCATTGAATAACGAATGAGAACGGAGTAAATAAGGCTGAACGGTTTACAAACGACTTGATCAACCTTCAACGGTTTCACACCCTTTAGCTAAAAGGTGTTGTTTTTTTACCAAGGAATAAATCAATCCAGTGGCATAGACATATATTAAAGAAAGAATGAATTTTTGCAATTTAGGTAAAGTGAAATTTTTTTTCCCGACAACATGTCTTTATTAGACCTCGATGGAAGCTTGTAATAGACGATCCTTCTATTTACCGACTATGCTTATTCAAGTTCTTCAAAGTGTGGAACTCCGTTTAGAGTGATCGATAATCGACGATTCTCAAACGATTAGTCGCCTCGTTTATTCCTTTGATGGAATATTTTCGAAGCGTGCACAAAGAAACCCTGGGAAAAAATTATTTTCTTTAAAAATCGTAATTTTAAAGAAAGAGCTTCGTAGGTATGTCACAAACGAAGCTACTTTTGTAGGATACTGTGCACTATCC
Organism: Sympetrum striolatum; assembly: GCA_947579665.1. Classification (NCBI taxonomy): domain Eukaryota; kingdom Metazoa; phylum Arthropoda; class Insecta; order Odonata; family Libellulidae; genus Sympetrum; species Sympetrum striolatum. The sequence continues at coordinate 59,334,049 of OX388349.1, forward strand.
CTCTATACAGATTGCAGCGTTTATTTTGTTGATGTGATATCTCTTCGCTAATAAATAAGGATCTAAAAATGACCAAAGTATTACCTATATTTCTTTCGCAAAGAGTTGCTCATCCTACCTTACCTGAAAATGTAATTTTAATAAATTAATTTAGGCATGGAATTATATTTCTCAATATTCTTCCCGCGATGTTAAACAATCGCTTTATATGCTACTGCTTTGAAAAAATATTTTTTATCAACTTAAGTTCCCCTCTTCTATCAATTCATGCATTAGGATTTCTTCTCTCGGTTGGTTCGTGTTCCCTACAGTTTTCCAATGACAACCTTCTCCATACTTCTCGAAAGCCCACTCTATTCATCTTCACCTCCATTTTTCAAGATTTTTTCAATGAATTCCACATGCAAATTAGCTATCTACTATATTTTAGTTTCAAAATTTGCTCAGTTGAATATTATACATTTCATTTGACACTCAACCGTGATATTGGTTGCTATGTTTCTGCATTATCCTTACATATATATTCCCGATTAAAAAGTGCGACACTATAAATCTGTCGCAAAATATTATGTTGCGGAAGGTACAAAAACATTCCCGTTACAGTTTCTAGGAAGATCAGGAAACTCTTCCGCTGTATAACGAGCTGAGTTTTTTCATGACATTCCTTAGGGAGAATAAAATGGATTCATTTTTCTCCTCTTTAAAGCCTAAAGCGGACCTGTCGAGATTCTTGATAACTCTGAAACGTAGAAAACGTGATGTTCACCCCCTGTGAATCTAGTCAATTCCAAGGATTTTTCTGAAAGTTGCGGGAATATTGTGATTCTACATTAGATAAAGAAAATAGGCCGAATGAACAGACTACATGTAGTTGGAATGGTTTACATAAGGCGCATATGTGGTATCGACGGTTTAATTAGCGAGTAATTAATGAATGTACCTGTACATGAAGGCTGCCTGAATAACATGTTAGGAGTTCCCAAGGAGATAAAAAAGCCAAAAATAGCTAAGTGACTGGTACTCAAACCCAGGACTCCCACTTTCTGAGCAGGTATTCTAACCACTAAATCACCATGCTGCGCATGGCAGGGAGATGAATTCTGTTTCTCCTTGGGTTTTATGGCACACAGTGCCAAGCAATTTCCTTTCCTCATCCTCTCTGTTAGGGATCTTACAGGCTCCCACGTAATTAAAGGTTGGATGGAAGTAGAATAAGTGTAATGGTGCAAGAAGAGAGTATTAATGGTATAGAAGAATTAGGAAGACCAAAAGTAGCTGCTTGACGGCGTTAAATCAGAGGATGGTATGATGAAAGAAAGGAAATGTATAAAAAGAATTTTGAATGTATCTGAAGTAAGGTACACCTGTAAGGATATAAAATTGAGTAGGAGCATTGTTATTTAATAAGTAACGTGACTATCTGAAAGGGAAATTCATGAGTCATATCTGAAGTAATACCGCAGAAAAAGTAGCAGAACTTTTCTTTACGAAAAAATTATTGAATTAATAATAATAAGATGATATGAAGCAGAAATTGTCCACAATTACTCTAGGATAAACCTTGAAATGTATTAATATCGGCATTGCATCCATAAGGTCATAAAACACAAAAATTGTTTTCGCACTTCTGTCGATGGAAAGTTTTGTGATGACTAGTATTTACATAATATATGTTAGGTCGAAGGTCTCGGTTGCAAAATTGATGCGACACGTCTGGATTGGCGGAGCGTAATATATTGTGGGGATTTTGTCGGCGGATAAGTTACGCGATCTTAACCTATCCCCACGTCTACTGTGTGACCTCGAAGGTGTGAACGGTGAAGGGGAATCTTCCTCAGATCGATATTCTCAGTCCCTTCGAAACATTTACGGTTAATACGCCAAAGAGCCCTCTGCGGCCTGAGGAATTCACTCAGCTATGAGTCTATCTCGACTGACTGACATGCGATTGCCCAACTGTACACATTACCGACAAATTTTCTCCGATGCACCTTTAATTGCCGATGTTTTTCCTTTTCTTCTAGCTTACGAGGGGAATGTTTCAAAAACACCGCTTTTCTATTTTTATCCTGCTTTTTTTTATTCTAGCCCACTGTGCGGCGCCATGTGTTGTAGAATAAATAGTAACTAAAAGATAAAGAATGCTTGGAAGGTAAGCAAATGAAATTAAGCCGCAAAAAGATGAGTTATCAGTAAAATATGGAAGATAATAATTTCCTAGGTGGAAAATCTCGAGAGCTATAGGGTAATGCACGTGTATGACGTATTTGCCCAGCTCCGATTTTCTGTTGCTATTTTTTCATAAACAAAGGCCTATTGAGTTGAAAGGTCAGACACATGTCCAATATTTTCAAGCAAAGAACGAGCCCTGAAAGTTTCTTGCGAATCCGTTTCCCACAAACCTGGAGTTTCCCTTGTTAGTTTAAAAATGCATCAAATCATTAAAAATGCTTAATTCCATCTTGTTCGAGATTGTTTTCAGTGTAAGCAGGGGAACGTAGTTGCAGCTCTCACACATGTTGCCGACCAGTTTGGCTAATTTAAAGATGGACTTCACGAAGTACTTGTTTACTATTCAACGTAAGAACTATTGCTAACTACTTTCAAATTGTTTAAAGAAAATGTCAAGTCTTCAGGAATATGTGCTTTAGTTTTATTTTTTAAATAATTTGGAAAAAAAATAAAACTAAATCATTGAAATATATTTATAGGACATTAAAACTTAAATTCAGTAATTAATAAATTTGTCTTAGACAGGAATGGAATGTGCAAGTTTCTATATCTCATTATAATTTAAGAATATTCTCGTATAATACATCACACCAGGATATTCCTATACATTTAAACAATATTATTTGATATTTACAATAAGTAAACAAATAGTGACTTGACTGGGACTCGAAACCAGGTCTCTGAGCAGGCACCACCTAAAGAACCGAGCCACGTCCTTCTCACTTCTGTAAATGGGGATATTTCCTGGGAGGAAAGTGGGAGACCGGGGTTCGAGTCCCAGCCAAACCACTATTTTTCACTTCTTGTATAACCCTGTGTTAAGTCGCTTGCTTACCAGTGCTAAGTCAAACTTTATTTCCGTAATTTGTTACATTATTAGACTTTGTAGAGAATATGTACACACTTCCGCTATGCTCATTCTAAAACTTTTATTGACATATTTCAGTTTTTTTCATACCTTATCATACGATATTTCTAAAGCCTTTTATATTTCATCCCAGACAGTCATATCCCAGCATCTTCTAACTTCTACATTCATAACTTCCAGCAAAGCGAATGACCTTATTCTATACATTTTCTGGATTCCTCATATCTTTTCCTCTACGACCTCCCTTGTGGTGGCGCTTTTGTACCGATATCAGACGAACTCATGTTTGCAGTTTTATGTATTGAAAGGCAAGATTCTGTTGAAGAAAAATGTCTAGTGGGAGCGTACGAGTGTGAGGAAACTGCTGAGAAATTCATAGGCGACCCGTTGAGGCGTTTCCAGAGAGAGAAAAAGGAAGGAAAATATCCATCGTCGTGAGACACTTTTGTCAGAGAAGAGTCTTCCTAGAAAGATGTTTTCGGCTGAAATTTAAATATTCCAAAGTGTAAAAGTCTGCGCAAACAACATTGCCTTTGAGCGAACAAATTCGTTCCATCTTTTCCCTCTTATTTTGTGCAGTATCTTTGAACATTTCTTCTTAGGTAGACACTCTACTTGATGTAAAGATGGTAAATATTAATCCAAATTTTCCTTAAGATTCTGTGATTATAGAGCAAGGCAGATTAAAAAGAATTGTACAAGACGATGCATACATCTTTGGAAATAAGGTGCCCTGCTCTAGTAAAGATGGAGTAAGTCATATTCTCCCGAACAATTTATGATTCTGAAAGAAGATAATAGAAACAATTAAAATATTTCCAACAAAATTCGCTTTATTGAAATATTAATTATGCGTCCGGTATCGAAACAAGACCATTTGGGAAAATATTCGGAAATTATTCATTGTTTTAAATAACAGTATTTAATGCAGACGAAAAAGATGTTAAGGCCTTGTCATTATTTTTATTCAAGGGCCATTTGTGAAATAAAGGTAGAAAGCAAGTAAGAAAAAGATCTCGTGCTCCATCGAAAATATTTTCTAATCGTATTCAGACATCCGAATTTTCGAAGGTTAATATTCTAAAGAGTTTCATTTACTAGTGAATATCTATTTTTTTAACTTCCAATTTTTATATAATGCTCTAAAGAGGAATAAAGTTGGCTCTCGTCAAACGTTCCACAAATCTAAAGTGTATAATAAATTAACTTCGGTGATCCAGGTAATGGCAGAATAAAGCTCAGCTTCTTCATCTCAGCCTCATTAAACGGTGTAAATCTTTTATCACCAAACTTTCCTTATTCAAACGTGTGATCCAAGAAAATTTTATTTTTTATTATCTCGTAAAGCATACATAATCGTATCTCAGTAATTGACCAGTTTGGTTTGGCCTGATGCCCACCCATACCCAAACGCCGAAGTTGGCTTTCAATAGGGTGAAAATTTCACTTTTATTAAAGTTATTTTGAACCTCACCAAATAGGAGATCTAATTGATAATCTAATCTTGATTCTTGTAACTTTTAGATCGTGTTTCTTTCTGTGTAGCTGGCGCCGATCCCTCGTAATCATTGGATATTACTACTTTAAAGCTCGTCAAAAAAATCTTTTACCTCGGGCACAATTTATATAATCGCTAGCAAATTATGATACGGTGATATTACAACTGACTACGTTGATTGTCATCTGCTACGGTAATATTTTGAGCAATGTTAGGGATGTTTTCCTTCCCACCGCTCTGTTTAATAAACGAGAACATTATCTCTTTCAAGAATTAATGTTGCGATCGGATTTTCGTGTACTAGAATAAATATTATTTTTGCTATTTAGACATAATATCCATAAATAGATAATGAAATAAGTATTTTTATAAACATCATTAAGAAGTTTTATATACAAATTAAAATAAACATTATTAATACTAATAGTAATCACTTAACGATCGGAGGCACTAGTGTTGTTTTCTTTTCATATTTTGTACAGTATATGAGTATTTAACTCTTAGCAAGTTCACGAACCTTAAAAATCCCTGTTCAACGCCATGTATTTACTCATTTGGTTCATATTCTGTAGTACTTAAGAATGATTGTAAAAGTGATCTTTTAATTTGTGTCCTGCATGAACTGTATGGTGCTTGTCTCCTTTCAAATCCCAATTCATTTCCTTTATCGAAAGAGGTCATATTCCGAGAGTTGATGATTCCAGTCCCCAAGGAACTGAGAGGAGAACTCATTAATTGATAACAGTCGAGTGAAGGAAAATTTTAAAAGGGGGAAGAAATGAAGGAATTCGAGAGGTATTTTTCGGAGAAATGTTAATGCCAGTGGTGGAGATAAAAGGTTGAGAGCACAGGGAATACAGCAAAGGGTAAAGAGAGTGCGGAGATAAGGGAAAGAGGATAAAAATAGCGAGGAAAGTGCTGTTGCCACTGTATGGAACGTACATATTTTGGCTTCCGGATAATTCCAGCGAGGGAAGCCAAGTAACCTAGTGCTCGTCATCTCGGAGAGAGTTATTCCAGAAGAATAAACGTATCACTCCTTTTGTGACCCGGATAGAGCTCTTAAAATAAGCGTCGTAATTAAAGAGCGAGTTGATGTTATCAGAGGGAAATTCCCCAGAGTCATAATGACGAATCTCTTGCGTTCAAAAATAGCGTTTTTTTGATGAATTCCAGTTTGGTTGAGATCGGCTAAATGGGATAAGGCAAGGGATTGGTTACAAGAAGAAAGTTTTTTATGAAGCTGTTGATTTGAGACGTGTAGTGGTGTAAAAAGTCTCAAGGGTTTTTGTATTGGATATAAATTCTGTTTGTTTAATTTACAAGCACAAAATCACTGGTGTGAATATGAATAGGAGAGTTTTAGAGAAGTTTGAGTACTGCACGATTTGCGAGGAGAGTAATTAAAGTAAATACAGTTATTTATTTATAAATTAAGGTATTAAAGCCAAAATTTGTGGCTCCTTTGAATTGTTATAGTTAATCAGTGAAAGTATCAGGGTTGGATTCAGTATTTTGTTATTGGTAAAATAAGTCAATGCTTCAAATGTCTACTACGAATTATTAGTAAGAGAAGTCTTAGGAGATTTTACTGTTAAACATTTCTCATCAAATGAATGAATTCAAGAAGTAGCTGAGTTTTTAGGTCAAAACTGGAATTTCCGTTATTGCAGGCCCGATAGGAGATTCGTAGAAATGTTCCTTTCTTATACCAATAGTTTATACGAGCGAAAGTATCATGTATATATGATAAAAATTTACAAACAACTCTTGGAAAAATTATTTCCAAGTCTATGTGATTTTTCTTACGAAACCAATCCTAGTGCCTATTGATAAAGCTCATATTTTCCCAAAACTTCTGTCTCACTCAATGAAAAAGACAAGCAGTATGTACCACTTTCACTGTAGTAATGATTTTTGAGAGACGTAAATACAAAACACATTCTGGTTCTATGAGGAATTCTGTCTGTATGTTTTTCTATTAGAGACTGACATTTTAATAGTTCTTTCTTGCACGAATTTTCATTATAAGTTGTTTTTGGGATATAAAAGCGATACAATATTGAAAAAGTTTCAGCTTTTGAAAACATAAAATGATGCATTATTAGATTTTGTTAAGGTTGAAAGTCCTTCCTCGTAAATGATCGCTTATACTTTTGCACCCGTGTTTAAATTTCCCACAACTGAGCATATTACATGAGTTAAAATAATTAAGGATTTTTTATGATTGATAAATAATCAATATCTAATCCAAAAAACCGTGAAAGAATTCAGAATATATCTGTTGCCATTTCCTATAGTATATCATGAGATATTTATCTAGGAGACGGATAATATAATAATAATAATTTTAAGATATTGGCTAATACATATGTAAATGTGTGATGTTTTGGAAAGTTATCTGGAAAGATGATAGTAGTAATTGTTAAACACATAAGATAAAATAAATGTTACTTTTTTCCCCAAATACGAGTGTTTTTTGGAAAAAAGTAAAGTTTATTTTATCTCCTGCTTTTAAGATGAATTTCCACCAAGTGAAGGCCGAAATGATTGAAATTTATAATAGTAATTATTGTTACACATAGTACCAAGGAAAGTTATTCAAGATGCTAAAAATATTAGGGTATTTGAAAAACCATATTTAAAGGCGAGGCTTGTGTAAGGAATGTGTAACTTTCCTTATTATATATTATATCATTATTATATTTATATCTTTCCTGAACCATCATAATAAAGATATTGTGGAAGGATATGTAGCTATTATTTGAGTACTCGACACTCTATATCGACCTGTTGTCAAATTTGAAAATCACTACCAATTACGTTGGTGCGTTGTAAAAAGGCAAATACCCCTACCGGAAAGAGATTTTTCAACGAAGATAAAGGGAGAAGCAGTTTTTTCTTAGGTATTTTGAATGGGAAATGACGGTGAAATTAGTCTTGCAGCGTTTGCAAAACCAAAACGGGATTTTGGCTGATGCTCTTTGAGGTTGAAATGGAAGGGATATGCGAGGGAAGGTACAAAGCGATAAAGATCAATGGCGTCTGGGAGAAAAAAGAGGACTCCACCCTTTTTTCAGCGGTGATACACGTAACGTGCATCTGGAAGTAACGAGGGTGAAAGGCAGGGGTCGGAAGAAGCCCAGTGCGCATGCGCAGGGAGTAAGATCCTAAATTGACTTCCCATCCATCAACGATACTACGCGAGAGACACACAAGCTGAAATGAATAAACGTTGAAAGGCAAAAGGGCAGAGGTCAGAGCAGGTCACGGAAACTAATATTGCGAGTAAAAATACGACGGTATCAAAACAGGAAGCGGATGAATTTCTCTTCTACTTCCTCCGAGCGTTAATTACCTTTTCGGAATGAAAATGGCGGAATTGATTGTAGTTTTTAACTCGGATGGTATCGTTTGCAGAAGTGAAGGGGGATCTACCGGAGATGAAAGTTAGAATTGAAAGGTCCGGTTTAGCTTTGAAAATATTCATTATGTAAATATTTTAAGGAGAAGATGAGAAAGAGGGTGTTGAAAGAATAAAAATAGGTACAGAGAAAGAATGAAAATACTGTGGAAAGATGAAAGGTAGAAATGATAAAAATTATCAAACTGCTACACTGCATTTTATACCAAATCGAAGGTAGAAGAATAAAGTAAACATGAATGCGTTAAAAAAGTGAACGATATAATGAAAATGAACCAATAATATTTGGTGTAATTCCATAAAAATTCTAACATCTACAATTCCACAAAATTTCGTGGAATCGAAAAAATTAGTTTAATTTTATTTTGCTCGCAATATCGGTGAAATAAATTATTTTGGCCGTTAATAATGTTTAACGCAATACAATTCGCGCTAGATGCCTTAAGACAATGTATGCGGAAATGAACACACAAATTTTCGCGTAATTGTTGCCCCGGAATGTCAAAGTTAGATGCAGAGAAAGGGAATATGCTCTAAATTTAATGCAAGCTTTCTTTTTATTTGTGGTATTTTTATTAACAGTTTTTAAGCAACATATGGAACTATCATAAATATATCAACAATGGCACATGCAATTCATGTCTTTAAATGTAAGAACAAGATCCCTAAAATTTCCTTTGTAGTTGTAGTCCTAAGAAATCCATGCGCGCCGAACATTTTTCGAACCTTTTTTATTGAGCTGGAACTTTGCCACATGGGCTTCTTAAGGAAGTAGGCAAGTAAATATTTCAAAACTAAAAAAAATAGTTCAATTTCTAGATTAGATTTTCCATGGAATCACCCAAGTGATATCGTGAATGTTAAAAAATTGGAAGGATTGAATTTATCCTACCCTTATCGAAAGTATCGGACTGAAAAATGTTGGCATAGCCTCGTCCTATGAAAGAGTAGCCTTCGATCCATTATAACCGTTACTGTAGAAAGAAAGGTCAAAGACAGAGCACACAAGAAATTCGCGCAAGGTAGCAAACACGAGTGCTCGGCAAGATGGTTAATTTATGTGGCTTTATCTGTGTCAATCATCAATTTTCACGCTCTATTTCTGTACGCCTTTGCAGGATTCACATGATTACGAAGCGTTTCTCTCGAAAGACCTTGTAAATATTTATGTTTTATTAGATGAGAGGAAAAAAGGAATGAAATACATCGAATTTCTAAATGAAGAAGTTTGGAGGGATATTACAAGCAAATAGATCTAATTGGAAATTCTTTGAAAGCAAGTGAGTTGATAAATGAGGAAACCTTTGATTAAAGTTGTAGTAGAAAAAATAAGAAGTACGCATTCAGGCGGATAAAGAATGGTGGACGTCCGAGTACCCAATTACAAAGGATAGCAGAGAAAAATGCGAAAATACCATGTATTATAAATAAACACTTGGGAATACATACTATGGAAGATGAAATCGTTACAAGAAAAAACAATTTATTTCATAATAAACATTACTTTACTCGACTGCAGTAGGTAAGAGACGGAGTTTTCATTTTACCTTGGAAAACTACTGTATTCATCTCGTTTTTAGTCGCCTGCAGTAAGATACTAATTTTGTTTAACCAGTGTAATAATATGTCCTGGTATTGGCACATAATTGAAATCGTAGTGATCTACAATTATAAGTGTTTAATTAAAATCAGCGACTATTACATACATAGGCGTTCTTTATTTCGGTAGGTTCTTCACTATCCGCAATTCAATGCCATTTATTTCGTTTCTTGTCCAGTTATCCAACCTTTTATACAATCTTTCATCTTCTATATTTTCCCCTTTTTTTCTTGTATTGTTTCTTTAATTACTTTCTTGGACAGTTCCTTTCCTCTCAATATTTGATCCAACCATATCCTCAGCCGACGCCTGATTACTTTGGTTAAACTTTTCTCTTCCCCAACCATAAGCACGTGTTGTTTTTTCTATCAATGCCTTTTCAATACCTTTTCCAATCTACATCACATTCACATCTCGAAACCGCTGAGTATTTTTATATACTCCTTTATGAAAGTTTCAGACCCTTACGGCAGAAGGCTTCGCATCAAGGATTCACCAATCTTTTCCTTATTTATTTATCGAGAACTTCAGTCATCAGCTTCATTGTTTCATAAAGGCTTGATTGGCCTATGCTATTTTTTTCGAACCTCATCTCTGCATCATACATCCTATGTCTAAGAAAGTAAGATGAAATCTTCAGAACAAAGAGGAATTAAACTAAGGCTTAAATTACTCTAATTTTAAAGAAAATTGTTTCTTGGAAGACTTCGTTGGCATTGTACACTCCTGGCCAAAATTAACGCAGCACCGGCCGTAAGGATCGCTAGGGAGGTGCTGCGTTAATTTTGGCCAGGAGTGTACGTCCTGCCCTTTTTGTGGAATATTAAATGAATCTAATCTGACGCTTCAAGAATAATCAGGGAAAGGGATGTTTGGGCTAGGATTTCTACGCTAATTATATGCGTTAGCAACCAATTAAATAAATTGAATTGATGCATGTACCCCCTGCCACACGCCGAAAGGCGGCTGGGGTTGATAGGTAAAAGGTTAATGTAGATGAAATCAGAAGTCTTATTTCATCACGAATCCATGTAAGACTTTAAACAGGCTTCAGTAATTTTGGAACTGATTTAACGTAATGAGAAGAGTAACGATGTGATTCTGGCTAAGTGAAGCTTGGTTAGTTTCCGCTCGGAGTTTTCCTAGGGGAATCATTTTCTGGGAAGGCGGCGGATATGAGCTTCAAACTGCATCCCGCCCGTCCCTTGTGTACTGCTCGTAACGATGCGTTAAGTGGTATTTTGAGGAAGTGAACTGAAAGGCATATTTCAGACTCCTTTTGTTTGCTTCTTTTCTTTCGTCATCACGTTGCTTTCGATGCACTCGCAGCGTCGGCTCTTATGAGTTGCGAAACCTGGCTAAAAACACTCGCTCATCAAATGTACGGACTTACACTTTAAGGTCAGGGGCTGGCGGTATTCTAGAACCAAACCAAACTTTCCTGTAATACTGTAATTAATGGGTGGAGTAACTGAAGTTGCCCAGGAGGGAAATAATTATTTTTTAAGAAAGATATGGCATACCAGGCATATTATATAATTTCCTCCCCCCCCATGACATGACTACTACCTGGCCTTGTGCCTACATGTAGTTTTAATTAATAAATAAATATAAATCTGACTAAATTATCTAAAGTACATCTCCCTAAAATCGGAATTTCAGTAACATTCCTATCTATCCACGCTTTCTCGTTTTTTTTAATTCATAAATATCATTGGTTCTACGCGGATTTCTGAGGCAACAGATTATTTTATTTCTTACAATCTGGAAGACTGCTTAAATCGTACACTGTCGATTAACACGTCGACAGTTAAAACAGCCAAGTAATGTCACATATGAATCTCATAAATTTTTTTAACGATACAGTGTTATAATTTTGATTCCTATTGTATTGACGATTGGTAATTTTTATCCGTGAATTTGTATATGAGCCAAATATAATAGTGCGGCCAAAGAGACTTTTTTTAAATCCGTGAACTTTGGTATTAGCAACATTTTTCTCAAAAATCCGATCCGTTCGCTATTTAAACCAAATTGTTCACTTTGAGATAATATTGAGAACATATGACTAAATAAATAATGAATAAATATGACATTAATTGAGATCGTATTGTAATTTTGTATAAGATTGCACTTTATATTAGTATAGATTTTTATTTTGCGTAATACTTTGTATAATTTTTCCATCGACAACATAGTTAGATCTTTTTGCACAATTGTCCGGTCCATCCTTGAATACAATAGTAGGTATAATCTGGAATACCCATTGTCCCTCCCATATTAATTCTCTAGAAAACATTCAAACTCGCTTTGTAAAATGGCTTTTTTGGAAAGAGAATATTTCGTTCTTCAATCCCTGCAAATATTATTCCAATCTGTGCCCTAGATTTTAATTGACTCCCGTTCAGACAAGGAGAGAGTATTTTGATATTTAATTTCTACGTAACATTCTTGCTGGTTCAATTAATTTGGATCATCTCCTTAGTAAGATAAATTTTAATGTCCCACCAAGAAGGTCTAGGCGGACCCTTCTTTTTCGTGAACCTTTTGAACGGGTTAATGCTTGCCGTTTTGAGCCGCTCTCGAATGATGAGAGTGGTCAATGACACTCTGAAAATAGACAATTTTATTGATTTATTCAATGATACTTTTTATTCGTTAAATTCTAAATTGTACTCCATACTTTCCTATTAATGTTTTTGTTTTTGTTATTTCTCCTTATTTCTTTTTTATATCTATTTGTCTCCATTTTGTGTTTAGTTTTATTCATTATATTTATTATATCACGTATAATTGTATATTTTCGTATCTGTTTGTGACAAATAAATATTGTTATTATTTTGTATCATTTTATATAGATTTATGTTAGTATAATTTTTATATAGAGTTGTATTTTGTTTCGTTCATTTTTCATTCCATGTTTCATTTTTATTTTAATATTTGTAGGTAAATTTATTAGTTAAATGGAAGATGGGTCCCAATTCCACCAAATTAAGTACCTGGATATGAGGAAATCCCTTAATCATGGTGTTTTTATTACAAAAAGTAACAACCTGTTATTAATTAAAGTAACTAAAACTAAACTAGAGTAATATAGCTAGCTGATAAACCGATTTCCAGTTGTATTTTGATGGAAAAATGTTAATTTTGGAAGATTGATCTGATTCCATTAGGTATTATTATAGTATTTTACCGCTTGACGATATTTAATGATTTGGGAAGTTTGAAATTCTGCTATGAATTATTATTCATTTTCAGACAAATAGTTTCGGGCACAAATTCGGTCTATCGATATTTAATTAATCTTTTTATCTATATTTTTCGATATTTTAAAATGAATTTCCATCTCAAGGATTACTTCTTCCATAATATAGATAGCATCAAAATCATCCTTGGTTTTATTGAAAAGATTCTGCAGATTTTCTCTCTGTTTACTCATTAATTATTGGTTTCCTTCAGTGTTCACAACCCACCAATCTCCTACGAAGTTTGGCAATAAATCGGAAGCCTTCACGCGAGAGGATAAATGGAAGGCATCAAAACTGATATTTTTTCCAAAGGTCTAGACCGAGTGCGACCGTAAGTCCAATTACACGAAATTGGCGCTCTCGAGCTTTCTTTATTTTATTCCCATCACTCCGAAAAAAGGCGAGCTTTTGTTATCGAGTTCATCCGAGGAAAGAAAAAAGATAGGACCACTCTTCTTCCATGAAGCACCCATCCCAACAAAAATAGTTGAGTTGTTTTCATTTCCGAGCGAGATATTTACCTTTCTTTTCTAGCCATTAACCTTTTTTCATTTCCTGGTAAGAGGAAAATAAAACCTCGGAAAAGCCTGTAGTCTTTCGTCTGCAAAAATGAAATTTTATTCATCTTCCCTAACTCCACCCATATTTTAACACCCCAAGGATTTATCCCCAGCATTACTTTAAATCAGTAGCAAGAGATAGACATTTGAATACATATGTTTAAATGAAATAATAGAATAAATTGGCTCTGATTGTAGTACTTGTGTTTATAAAATGCTTTGAAAGCTGTGGTAATTTCGTGCGCATGAGCCCCCAACGGGAGTCAAACTCGGACAGTTTCATCAAATAATAACGCACTTGGCTAACCGATATCTCGGCCCTGAATTCCTATTAGGAGGCAAGTAGAGGTTTAACATCTCCAATAGCCGTCTATGTCGGCTTTCCTCACCTCCATCACTGGCATTCGGAGAAAACAGGAAGACTGGCTCAGACCTCCCCTCTTTTAAGAACGCTCAATGTAAATTTCAACAGTGATCCTATTTAAATGACATCTATACTAAGAGTGGCGGTCCGAGCCTTCCTGATTTCTCAGAATACCGGTGTAGGAGGGGAGGAACGCCGACAAAGACGGCTATTGAAGATTTTAATTCTAATTCATTAACACCCGTGTTCCTAAATTTTCTTTATGTGAAACAATGTTTAAAACTGTGTTATATACATTTAGAATACGCCCAACGTATGCTGATATTACGCCAAAATAAATGATAGATGCAAACGCATCGTAGATATTGAATCTCAGCCAAATCATTAAGCGCATAAGTGCAGAATGAATCAAATACACAAGAAAATAAATTTCATATGTAATTTGAAAAAACTTCAATCGTTTTATGCTTCACAATAAACTAATAAATAATAATATCCTCGTCCTATGCCTGAGGGAGTTTCTTTTTTATCAAGGACACTGCCATTCAGTGAAATTATTTGCTCCTTGATTTGTTGTGTATCTTGGCTGCGGAATGTTTTTGCCGTGATTAATACTTAGCTTGTTATTTGCGGTGCGTTAGTTTTATTGATTGTTTGACCTTTGAAGACGAAGCTGTGAAAATGAGAAAAGTTTTAAGGGAGGAAGAGCGTTGATATTTATTGGAAATTAATGTTGATAGACTGCCATATTACCGTCAATTAGGTGGTAAGAAAGATGTTTGAGCGAATGGTCTTTCTGGAAATCGCTCCGTAGTTATCCGAAACGATGCGCCATATGACGGTCGTATGCGTCTATAGGATTCGTTTCCCATTGTTAAAATTAATTAAGTCCTAAACGATGGGATATCCAATGACCCTTAGCAACCCATTCTCCTCGGACGGAGCCTCATCCAAGGGATCCCTGATCGATGAACATTGGGATTACCTGGGTCTATAAATGGCTTCGGAAAACTCTATTGATACGGTGTTTAGATAGAGATTTATCAACACTGTTTTAGCGGTAGAAATAAATCATAGAAGGCGCAAAATTAAAAGAAGATGGGAGGATTAAGATTTGAGAATAGTAAATGAATATTGCAACAAAAATAAATTTTAATTATGAAAGGTGTTGTAAGAATTGGACTCTAAAGTAATGCCTGAGTTCTGGCTTAACAGTTGCTAGAAATTGAAGTCTGTTATAGAAAATTTTGTATTTATTAAGTAGATATTATCCTACTTCAGGTGAATATCATTATGCGATAAAAAAATTAGTGTGATCAAGTGACTGAACTGATAGAATTTGAAATAATTTTTATGGTTCACAATTGCATAAATCTCCAGCTGGTAGTTCTCCTGACATTATGTATCGTATTGTAGCGCTTAAGTAACAGCTTTTTATAATTTCACTCTATACATATGTTTGATTCTTCGAGGTATAAATATTTTAGTACGAATATGGTATCTTAAGTTTCTATGCATTGATTTGTCTGATTGTAGTTTATGAATTGTAAAGTTAGCCCTTTAGCATACGAGGTTTAGAGACATCAGCCCCTTGTAAACATTTATTTTTTATTAAAAAAAGCCTGTGATTTTAAGCTTGGCTGTAACCTTACCAAGTATTTTCGAATACATTTTTCATTCGCTTATTTCTAGATTGCAGCCCTGAAGTTGGAATTATTTCTTAGCCCTCATCTTAATAAAACCCCATTAAAACCGTAATGATTCTCCTAACGAACTGCTTAAAGAAGTAACCTTAATGGGTGAACTCATCTTAATTGCCTAGCGTGCGAAAATTAAAGCAAAGAAAATCCTAATTGAGGAAAACCTTAACGAAAAAATATTCCCTAATTCAGCAGAGTCCTTCCTTTCACCTTCTGGTAATTGACCCAATCTTAATTTCGCCAAAAATCCTTTTCTCCTACTTCTTTTTTATCTTCCAACGTCCTTCCTTCAATAACTTACTTCAAGGTTTCAAACTCTCTCAACGTCTTTGCAGTTCTTTTTATCTTCATTTTTTATCTCTTAATTCACTTTCTTCCCATTTCAACCTTAATTCCTCCTGCAAAATAATGTTCTCTAATCCTGATGCTTTCAGGTTTTTATGAAGGACATTCATTCTTTTTCGTAAAGAGGAAATTATTTTGCAGTTTACTGTATAAATTTCAATCTTTATATATTACACCATTCCTAGCTACTGATATATAATTATCGTATATGCTCGAGTATAAGGCGATCCGAATATAAGCCGAGGCACCTAACTTTATCACGTAAAACAGGGAAAACTAATTCACTCGAGTAAAAGCCTAGGGTGGGAAATGCAGAAAATACTGGTAAATTTTAAAACAAATATAGATTCCAATTAGATTAGAGTATTTGAGATATCAACATATTAATGAAAAAATATTTATTCACACAATATATATACATTAATTCAATTAGTTATTCAATTATCTGTCCTCCAGTGGAGAACAAGTTAATCAGAATCGAGTATAAGATGAGGAATACTTTTTCAGCATCAAAAATTTGCTGAAAATACCGGCTTATCCACGAGTATATGCTGTATTTGTATTCTTCGATAGCTAAACATATTCAGCCTGCAATAGTATTTATCTATCAGAGTAGGATAGAAATATAAAGCACAAGCAAACGGAATTAAAGTATAAAACAAGTGGTCACAAAGGTAGAGTAACAATGGTTTTAGTACGCGTATTTTACACAAATGACGACGTAGTCACCTTTTGATATACGAACGATATGGCAATATAAAATAGCAAAGGATAAGCCCCTATTAACTATTGTTTTAAAGCGCGAATTCCTTGCTAAGCCGAATCCTACTGCGCATGCGTACTTATTTTATTCCGAGAAAAAGCGATACGCAATAACTCTGGCCGCAAACGCAACAACGATGCAATCGCATTCATAAGTAAAGCGAGAGCTGAAATCAGTTAAGATGACTATCGAAGCGTTTCGGTTCTCATTTTACTGGTTTAGGCGTTTACCCTTGCGAAAAAAATCAAATATCAACTTTTTATTTTGTTATCCACGGGATCAGAAGGTCCCGTTGTGAAATAATTAAGGCTAGAATTCAACGAAATTGCAAATAATCGATTTCTCAACCGTTGCATCACCTTAATATACGAACCCGATGTTCTCGTGCATCTCTGTTATGTTAAATAAACATTGACATAATAATTATTACCTAAACATATATGCAATGTGTTAGGGAGGCTGTCAGGTGTTTTTAATGAGAAAGTGTTCTCAATAATTAATGTTGTAATTAAGTGATTAGTACGTTTTATACAAAAATTTTGAGCGTCATTTAACGTGATCGCACGGTGTAATCGGTGAACACAGAAAAACAGGAAACGACGTAACGATGCGATAAATTATATACAGCAAACTCCGTTCTTCATGTCTATAAATAATAAATTCTATGGATCATACAGTAAGGGAAGGGTAAAGAATTGAAACAAAACTCGGGAACCCACGTAAAAAAGGGATATGTTTGAAGATTTTGAACTAAGCGATGTTGTTGCCGTCTATCAGATCAAATTAGAACTTCAGAATTCATTGCAGACAGATTTTGGGTCTTCTAAACTTTTTGTTGCGTTCAACCAAATATTTTTGCTTCAGACTTCCCTCGGATTTATAATGATGCGTGTTATCGATGAGATTCTGTATGTGAGAGGAATTCATAATGGGTGTGCGAGTTAAGTAAATATTTTGCACGACTTATGTCTTGGTATATTGGAAAGAAAAAGTATTATATAAGATACATGTAAATACTACGAATAAAATACTGGCAAAAAGGGAAATAAATACTGCATACGCCAGTAGAAACCTTTTGCTATTTACGAGTGTATACTTTAGTCAATTTTAACTTCCTACACAAATCTAATTTACAAGTTTTAACAACTTTTAGAGCAAATATCTAATATCTATTTTAAACCTCATTTAAATAATTAATCTTATTTTTCGTAATCAATCTGAATTCTAATATAAACCACTATTAAATGTGACAATAACTTAGGCTTGATTGTATGAATCCATTTTCTTTTAATATATTGGAAAATAATTTGTGGTAGCCGGAAATTCGTAGAAATTCGATTAATATAAATTATCTGTTTAAAAGTTTGCAATTATTCCACTTGATGTCCGATTCCTTGTGCGATGGCACACATCTTGGAATAGCTCTTGAAAACTTACAAATTAAACGGTATAATTTTCTTTGTTAATCATTGGAAAACATATGCATTTGTACGATGTATTTCGGAGGTAGGATTGCGGACCTTTTCATTTTTAATTAAATTACGGGTTAATTAAATACTCTCTTAACTAGTAAACAAAATTGTGTTCTCTAAATTGCTCTAAATTCCTAATATATCCTGAATACGTCCCTGGAAGTGGGCCGTTAGGAATAAAATATTTTTACATTTTATTGTCATTAAGCATTGCTCAATTCATGTTTTTTATCTATGATATCTCTAATCACATGTCAAATGATTAATTTGGAATCGCTCAATGACACGAAATGTCAATTGATTATACCGACCGATCTGAAGCCCCGGTCAGAGAGTTTAAACAGCGAATGCCAATCAAAAGCATCATTTCGATTAGAGACCCATACAGAGGATTGGATTTCATAATTAATCACATTGGATTGAATCATCGCATGTACTTGAAATGCAGTCATCACTGATTGCCAAAGGAAATCAAAGATTTAATAGTTTCTGAGGCAAAAAGGGCAACTAAACAACATCGAGTCTGCACTTGAAGGTTTGCCAGGATAAAAAAGAATTAGCCCTATTAATGCATTCCTTGAATTTTGATGAAATTATGTCTCCATGACGTAAGATTTTCGTTCGATTGATTATAAACGTATGTTGTTGACTATAATCATTATTCTTTGCTCTGATTGGTTAGCTGTTTGCAGTAAGGAAAAAAATCACAAATACTTAACTATTACGAAATTTCACTTCAATTACTCGAGTATCCACTTGTAATTCATTACGATCCAATTATTACTGCAAGTAATAAGGCAAAACAGCTATCCATTAAGGAAATAGAAGAGATGAACATGAATAAGGCACAAAGGAAACTTTTCCGGCTGCTACAAACAGGAGAAGACAGGCAAATGGAATTTTATGCAAAGAATAATATCCCTATTATCTCTATGAATACAATATTTTCCATTTACCTCTTGCAGGGTAGAGAAAATACCTGTAATCTGTCACCTCTCTCTTACACTCCATGGCTGGGGTAGTATGAAAGCTACTGAATAATGAGTGTTGCTGATTAATTGCGTTCATAATTGAAAGCTGCGGAAAATGTTATTATCATTCAGGGTTCTGCTTATAATCCTCCTGCAGAGCATTATTTATCATTATGGTTCAATAAGGGAAGCCATGAATGAATCTAAATGCTCAGGCGTCACTTTATGTAAAGCTAATTACAAGATGGAAGAAAAGACTTATGTTAGTAATTTTTCTACTTATATGAATAGATATATTATAATTGTGGAAAATTAACCAACAAGAAGACGTTAACTGATCGATTTTAAGAATCACGATGAGAACTCTATTATCTGAGAGTAGACAGTGAGATAGCAAGAAGTGTGATGGATTTCTTCAACATAGGCCCGGGTTTGAGAGAAAATAGGCTACAATGATGTCTTATTAAAATATTAATTGAAGCTTATAATATGATTTTCTACGAAAAATGAAGTTCAATAATGAAGGAAAATGTTACCGAGTGGTGGTGAACCAGCAACCTAACTATTACGAGTCAATTAAATTTCCGCTAACCAATTACCTAGACTGTGGACTTACGTCCGAAGCTTAAATTAATATATTAATAGTATATCTTTGTACCCTATTTTGTACCGGCCGTGGTGGCGGAGTGGTTAAAGTGATAGCTCGTTAACGCTACAACCTCACGGTCCCGGGTGATCCCGGCTAATCGGATTTTTCCGGTTAGGGAATGGTTGTCTATGTATGTTGTGTGCGTGTGTCTGTGATATTAATAAAATAAATGAAAAAAATAATAAAATTAAAGAAAGGGAGTTAATTGGAGGAATAGCCTTCAAAGGCTAAAATTCGCCCACAAAAAGTCTGCATTATTATTATTTTTTTCTGGAACCCGGACCTGTGTGGAAGAAACCCATTACCCCAAGAAACACGTATTACCCTCACTGTATACTTTCAGGAAACGTCTCCCTTTAAGTCTTCTCTTCCTTTTTGTTAGGAAAGCCACGATAAACTACCTCACTCCCTCTACTCTCTTGAAAGAGTTTGACAGTGAATAAAGGAAAGATTGAAGATCCAGCCAGCCTTCGGACTTTAGTGAGACCCAAATAGCTTTACTATTAAACCCCTTCTTAGAGAAGATTAATTGATCGTTTTACGTAAGTCCATTCATTCCAAAGATATCAGCAAATCTCCAACATCTATCGCTAACATCATCTAATCTATTGCTTTAATACTGGTTACTGTCTAAGGATAAATGATGATATCAAACCTAAGGTGATGAAATTCAAATCAAATCCGGAGGAAATCGTTATTTTGGGACGAAATTGCCGTGTTGTTGGAGATGCAGTACTATGCAGAAGTCACGTGGCTAGCGATCCACTTGAACAAATCTAATCGTTGCTATGGTTTCTTGAAATCCGGTCAGCAAGTCGAAATCGCCTATCTATATTAACGTTTATCTGTGTATCCCAGACATTCTCCAGACATCAGAAACCGGCCGCTTACCTCGTTAAAGGAGATATAGCTCGAGATTTTTTTCTCGCATTTTTATCGATCAAGCTACCCCTGTCGCTGGTAATGACGGCTGCGTTTCCCAAAGTTATGTTTTTCTTACATATTTCAATTCGTATAAAGATTGTGCGTATTCAGCTGCAGTAAGTTAACTAATATTTTGTTTATCTCTAAAACCAGGTTTATTTTTATATTAATCGATCAACCTTCCATTTATATAAGAAGCATTTTTTTCCAACTCTTCCTATTAAAGAAATTATTTAAGGAAAAGGTGAAGTATTTCGTAATCCAGCAAATTTCATCAAATTATTTTCGCATTTCTCAAGATTAGATTTATAATTATATCAATCATTATATATCATTTATATAAATTTTCTTTCTTGTGGCAATTTTTCCGAGTTTGCCTGCAAATTCTTTGTGGTATTTATAGAAGTATTTCATGATTATCTGGAATTTGACCATATACTTAAATGTTTGGTGAAAATCCTCATTATTTTTAAACTTAAAGTAACGATGATTTTCAACACTTTGAAACTTCTCGAAGTCTTATTTTAACAAAGATCTTTTGAGACCCTTTATATCATTGTTAATTGTACTTCATTAATTTCCTGATTACATTATGCCGAATTTAATACAAAAAAATATACATCAAACGGCATTTATGTAACCTAACTCATAAAACCTTTAAAGGCCGTCTCCTGAAATCCTTGTAATTTGAATGATAATTTTGTGAGAAGTTACATATCCCTAATAATTATGGTCAAGTTTTCATGATCTTTCCCCCTTTAAATATACAGGGGAAAGAAACTATATGGAATTCATAATCGAAATCTGAATTTAAAAATGAAGGGAATAATTAGAAAATATTTTATAAGTCAAAGGCCGTTAAAAATTCCATGTAATTTTGTAGACGATACAATTAGTTATTCTTTCTGCGATATTTATGTAATTGCTGTCTTACAAAGTGTACCTATATGTGATTGATTTATAATACTTATATGCTATTTATACGTTTGTTAAAGATTATGATTTCGCGTATCGTAACAGTATTCATTTTTATTATTATACAGCGAGCAGTCATTTGCATTTTTGTATTAAATAACGAAACATCAGTGTTTTATGTAGCATATTTACAATCTTACGACAAATAATAATGCAACATGGTATATTCTTAGTTTGCATTTCAGGAAAATTTAAGCTGGAGTTCACTGGTTTTTATTAAAGCAGCAGATTGCGAAGAACTTATATTTATTAGACAAATTGTTATGCCTTCGATTGCCGAGACTTGAAGATAGGAGAGGTAAGGTAACCGGCGAAAACGGCAACAAACTTTTCTCTAAGAATGAAATCTCCTCACTTTGCGAATATCGTCATCAGCGTTTGATTAGAGAGGAATTCGGCAGAGGCGTTATTCCCCATGCACAAGGAAATCGATCCGAGCTGGTAAAAATACAACGACTCATTTGAATTTTCCTGTTCACCATTCACGCGCTCCGTGAATCATTTCGCGTGACGCAAGGTTAAGGCTCTTTCTTCGTCCTGCTTTCATATTTTCACGATCTGCACGGAACGCTAGACCGAATCCACAAGGTCCTTGCTACTTTTTACTTCCTCACACCGCGGTTCTATATGAACTCTTTCTAAATAAATAATACCGACTTGATCGACGGAAACTTTACCTACTATTTCCTACTTTTTCCTAGTATTTTAAAGACTTTCTTCAACAATCCTTTAATTGTGATGTCACGCATGATTCGTCACCGAATGAAGAAAATGTCAAAAGAGTAATGCTAAAGTGTTCAAATATATGTTTACCTCATTACAACTAGTCATTGTTAAAGAAGACTGTAGCGAGAATAAGAGTCGAATGTTTACAATGAAGTAAATTGCCGCTACTCCTTGTTTTCATCAATTGAAAAGTTTCTCAATGCTAATGTTTGAGTCTAAGACATGGCGACTAAATGAGTCAACAGGAACTCCTTTACCAACGGATTTTAAACTAACGTTGACTCATTCTGAAAGGTTGAGGTTTAACTCATTGAGACTTGGCCTGTATATTGGTAAAGTTATTGAGTACAAAATTAATATCTTTGAAATTCAGCAGTTCATAAAATTTAAATTAGTCATTGATGATTATTTGTAATGAATCCCAGACCTTGGAGATTACTTTCAGAGGAATTCAAGTCTTTTTACTGAATCATGTGTAATAAATAAAAACGTAAGCGATTGGTGATTGGAATCATTCTCTTGATAAAAGTTAGGATACTCTTTGGTAGGAAGTTCTCTCGGGATACTGACTGGGTGGTTTCGTGGTACACTAACGACGTTTCGGTCGCTAAAACTGCGTCCAACCTCAGGGTGAGTGCAAATCATCAGAGTGGGAGAGAAAAATCTATTTAACATTTAGGTAGTGTAGCATTACATTAATATCGAAATGTATTTATTTTTAAATTAATGTTTCGGTTAAATTCTCTCAGTAATACGTTGGATGGTTTCGTGGTAAAAGGCCGACGTTTCGGCCGTAAGAATGCAGGGTTCAGAATTCAGGGCGAATGCCTACCCTCCGAGTGATTTAGGAAAATCAATCCATCATTTGAGTAATGTGGAATAAAATTAATTTCAAAATTTGTTTATACTTAAAAAATAGAACATTTTGTCTATATAATCTCGCAGTATTACGTTACCGAGATATCTAATCGGTGATCTTTGGATTTGCGACGCTAGAGGGGCCTAGAAATGTCCTAGTGACTCTACGTTGCAGATACTCTGCGACTTATGCCTTCCCCTTATTCGCAGTGGGGAAGGGGAAAGAGGGAAAGATGCTTTGGGAAATAGATTTATTCCATTGGCTACAGCACAGCGATTGTGACTTTTCACTATCGATTTATTCGTCGACTGATATATATGTTAGTTCGTAATTTCTCTGTCAGAGCTTTCTCGTGAGTGTGGTGTTGCGAAAAGTTGTCCTCAAGGCTTCCGTATACGAGGGAAGAGAATAAACAGTTGATGGAATGGTATATAAGAAAATACAATATCTAGATATGTTTACATGCCAACGAAATCGGCAAAGGATACAGTTCGAGAATTCCGTCGCGATAAATCTTAGAATCTACGAAAATGAAAACATTGATTTTCTATTTTAGCCAGAAATTTTTAATGAAGCTGAAAAGATTTTCTATCATTTTAGCAAAACTTTAGTGATCGAAATTTCTAGAAAAAAGGAAAAACCGATTGCATACTAGTGCCTAATCAACGTGTGTACAAAGGGAAATTAATTTATGGGCTTACAAGCGGGTGTAACTGTATCGGTAATCAATTCACTATCACTATTCCACCTTCGAGGAGAATATCACAGAAGTGCACTATATTCAATCGACCAATCAATCCATCACGATCACGTGCACAGCGTTTTACTGGAAAATTTCTCACGAAACCGTTACCCGTGCTTCAAACACTGCTAATGAATGCGCGCAGTATCTCAATCCTAACGAAACATACGAAAAAATGTTCTATGAAAAACACCTTCTGATTTGTGGGTATGTAAAAGGATACGTATTCTGTTCGACTTCAAAACGTTAACATATCCTCGAACTACGTGGAATAATCATGTCCTTTTTTCTCGAGAAAATAAAAAGAAAACTTTAGAGAATAACGCGTGTGTATAAAATTTAAATTAGGCGTTGATGGTTTGAGATGTATCCCAGATCTTGGAGATCACTCTCAACGGAAATCATGTCTGTTTATTGAATCGTGTGTAATGAATAAAACCGTAAACGATTGAGGATCGTAAACATACTCTTACTGTTTTTTTTACCTAGAACGAAAACGCATGGCACACCACTTAATTGATTAGTCTGCGAGAGGAGAGAAAACACGATTCGTCAGCGTTTGTTTCTATGCGCTTAAAAGTCGCTCCGAATTGCGCTGAGCAGATCGTCGTTTATTTCTGCGAGCGGGTGCAGAGAGATATTGTTTATAATATTGGCTACCTTATTAGTTCTAAGGCACGCAATTTCCCTGCCACGAACATTATGGCAATACACAAGAATCACCATTCCGTTGGTCTAGAATAAATGTAGAATCTAGAACAAATCTAGAATCACCGGCATTTGTGAGTTTTAGAGACGCAACCTGCAGTAACAAAACCGGGGACAAAACAAAACACCGGGGCACACTCGTATCCAAAACCTCTCGGGAACAACCCAGCATCACCGACCCCAAAAAACAACGAGACATCACCATCACAGTGGACCACGCACCTATTTCCTTCGCTCTTCGATCTGCGACGGGTCACGTGCCGGCGGACGATCGATCTCGAACCAGAGACTGTCTCCACCGCCGGCGCCCTCCTCCCCCGCAGGGCACGGGAACCCCGGCCCTAAACCCTTCCCTAACCGGCGCCGTCCCTGCTGGCTTCCTCCGCGGATCCTCCGTGGATGCCGGTGGCGAAGGGTCTTCGACTCGAGGGCTTCCTCGACTTCTGTATCCCACTGTGCGGCACCCGAGAGAGTGGTGCGGCACGAACGATGGGCGGGAAGGGACTGAGCTGTCGGACTGACCATGGAAGGGAGGAGATGCGGGAGGTAGGTCGGCGCGCAGGTAGGGGAAGTGGAGGAGTGGAAAGGTAGGGGAAGGAGGAAGAGGATTGACTCAAAGAGAGGAATACAGGAGTAATGTGCGAATGAGTTTCAGGTATTGAATCGACAAGTGTCAGAAGAGAATACGTACATGATTTACGTAAAAATGACTCCGTTCACGTGACCATTTTTCCTTTGTGGTTAATCCTTGGAGGCACTTTGGAGAAATCCGGAGGGAGTTACAATTAACAAGCACATATTCCAAGTTGAAATTCTTTCCACGATATTATACGGGGGATCACTGGTTCGAAATCCGTAAGACATGCTTTGAATTCTCGGCGTCCCTTACCAATGTAACTGTCTGAGTGAAGCAGACGGCGTACTCCTTATTCCCGGCTGTGACTCCGCCAATCAAAGGTTGTCCTTGTTTCGATGGTGAGGGAAAGTAAATTGCCTTCAGCTTAGAGTAGCAACGGAAAACAAAGTGCTTCCAGTTTCCCATTCGAAGAAGGTGAAGATAATGAACTTGAAGCAAAAACAATGTTTTGGAAGGAGTGGGCAAAATTTTGTTGCTTTTATGCACCCGTAATTAATATCTCGGAAATATTTTGATTTTTTTAGGTGCGTTATAATTGACTTGAATTTAAAATTGTCAAAGAACACGCTTTCCACGAAACGTATTAAAACAAAGCATGTTTTTATTGAAAAGTATTATGCTTCGTGGTTCAGTTTGGGTAGTGAAAAACTACATGAGGTTGTTAAAGGACTTACGAAGAATCTTAGTGTAAAAAGTTTCTCGGGATTTAATTTGAAAGAAACGGTACATAATAAACAAAATATATCCTCCAGAATCAAAACAATTAATAGGATCTCTTACTCAAACCTTGATTAAGATAAGGTTCGAGAGCCAATAATACGGAACGACTCAAGTCAAAATCAAGAAATGTGATTCCTGATTAATTATTTTTATTAAATAATCAAATTACCCTCAAATTGATTTAATTAGTGAGTTTCGGCCGATCACATCGTATAGGAAATTAAACTCATTTACGAAGAAAATATACCCAAATGATGCATCAGCCACCAATATATTTGTTGTGAATATTCAAATGTAGAGAACATCCAGGTTCTATGGAGTCGGAGATTATTTTATTTGCCGAATAATTTTTTAGAGTACTTATTAAGGATATTTGTACAAACATTTTGGGGGCGATCGCTTAGAAAGGCTATTTGAGTGTGAGGTATTCAGCACTAAAAATGAGAAGGGAGGGAATCCATTGAAACAATATGAATTCTAAGCGGAAAATTAGTCAGCAGTGCAGGCCGTAATCTAAGGAAGTAAATGGAAAAAATTAATAGAGTGGGGATAAGGAAGCGATGATTATAAAAAGATAAAAGGAGAGGCCATAAAAAATGGTCACGAGGGGTGGATTTAAAAGCATGAGTGGAGGAAGTTTAGGAAGATGAATGATAAGAATGAAGGAAATGGAGAATAAAGTTAAATAAATAAGAAGGGAAATATAAAAGATAGTAAAAGATGGTAAGAGAGGGATTTTTGAGGGAGTAGGGGGAGAGAGTGAAGAAGGTTAAAGGAAGAATGGGAGGAAAGTGAAAGAAGGTAAAGAACGAGAAGATAGGAGACTGGGAGGGGAAGAAAGTTAAAGGAAAGAATAAGGAAAAGTGAAAGTGACTAATGAAATGAAAAGTAGAAAGACAACCAGGAAGAAGCATGGAAAGATTAAATTGAAGTGAGGGATAGGTGAAAGTAAAGGAGAGAACAGAACGAGAAGAAAGGAAACTGGGAGGGGAAGAAATTTAATTGGAGAAATTAGATAAAGTGAAAGTGACTAAAAAGTGGAAAGTAGAAAGACAATTTGGAGGAAGTGGGGAAAGTGATCAAGTTAAAGGGGGGAATAGGTGAAAATAAAAGAGATTAGTGATGTGGAAAGTAAGAAGATGAAAGGGAGGAACAAGTTAGGGTTTAAAAGGTTAAAGAATAAGAGGTAAGTGGAAGAGAGTGAGGAATGTCAAGGAAGAAAACAGGAATGGGAAGAAAGGTGAAAGGAGGAATGAAGGAAAATAAAAGAGAGTAATGAAGAGGAAAGTAGGATGATAAAAGGGAAGAAGCGGGTTGGGTGTAGAAAGTTAAATGAAGACTAGGAGGAAAGTGAAATTGAGTGAAGAATCACAAGGGGAACGTTGTGAAAGTTGAGAGAATTAAAAGGAAGAGTAAGGTAAAGTGAATGCGTACAGCGGAGGGAAAGTATTAAGTTGAACGGGAGGAAGAGGGGAGAGTCTAGAAAAGTTAAAGGAGAGAAAGGATTGGAAGGAAGGAAAGTGAAATGAACTGGAGAGAAGGGAAAGTGAAAGGAGGATCTGATGAATGTGCAGCATACGGCGTCTGCTCCTTTCGTATTCGGCAACAGACAACAGAATATGGATTCCCGAGGCGCAGAGTGAGAAATGTGAGAATCAATGGATAGGCATGGCGCAGTAATGAATACGAAGTGCTGAAGCTTTAGTGGATCAATAAAGAGGATATATAAAGTTTGTGAAAACAAGAGTATCTTAGTTTGTGGCTGAATTCGCTAGTTCTTCTGCGTATAATAAGAGCAGTATCTCCATATAATGTAATTACTTGGAGCTATAGCGGTATAAGCGTTCGAAAGAATTTTATTTTTGTAAGTGGAAAAGTTTGGAAAAAATAAATCCTCCCCATATTCACTCTTACCAATCCTTCTCTTCTATTTTGGTCTGAGGAACCCTACAGCCTTTACTCTTTCTTATATTCTACAGCCTTTATTTTCTTTTCTTTAGACAGATCCGTTTCTTGTCATCGATAGTCTTTTTTTCATTATTATGTTACAAAGATTACCTTTCGCTGTTTTTAAATATCTCAACCGCCAAATTCAACTATATTTTCATCCGTCCTCTTGCTTACGGACCATTAAATTTCACAGCCAGTACTTTTCTATCCTTCAACGTCAATCCCTTTCATTTACTTATAGCACTGGAGCTTATCACAGTAATATTAGAAGACAGACTTTTATAGCCCGTACATAGCAATAATTTAGTGGCATAATTGAATTTCTTGGAGTATTTTGAGTATCCTTTCAGGGGCTGAGCTTGGTTCTCTTTATACCTTTCGAATGATAGCAAAATTAAAATTTTCCAAGAAATAGCGTTCAATTACTTTAGATGGTATATTCTGAATAATTGAATGTGCCCAATTATTTTTTACCTTTAAAATAGTCATGGCTTAAAGGAATTAGAAGATTTAGGAAGTAAACTCCTGTCCTTGTTGTTAATAAATCATTCTCATTCAATGCAATCCAATAGCTTGGATTTAACTCTAAATATAAATAACAATAAAAACGAAATATAGTTTTCTAGATCGAATTTAAGGTAAGCATATATGTTCTATAGTGATATTTAGAATTGTGTAAAATAAATCAGTTCATTTTACAAGGAAAAACATATTACCCGGAGTTAAAAAAAAATATTGGCATTATATACATAAAAATTCTGTCTGAAAGATTTTTTTCACTGAAACGATATTTCTCTCCAGCAAATTTAATTCGTACTCACTGTAAAATATTTAAGTTCTTTTTCTAGCTTTTAGCCTTTCTTTTCAAAGAATGCTATAAATCTAAGAGATCTTGTAACACTAGTCTTTGAAAGGGGTTTGAAAAAATCAATCCTTGCATTATTAATCTGGATTGGGGATGCAATTTGATCCGGAGCCAAGTGAATATAAAAGAAATGGAGTATGCCAAATAGGAGCAATACATTGCACTCGACATGTCGGAATTACGTCGATTTTTTATCACAGAATTTAATTGAAACCCAGTTATGAATTTCAATCGTAGAATGGTCGAATGATTCAATAGAGGTGAACAAAG
This sequence comes from Sympetrum striolatum, assembly GCA_947579665.1. Taxonomy (NCBI): domain Eukaryota; kingdom Metazoa; phylum Arthropoda; class Insecta; order Odonata; family Libellulidae; genus Sympetrum; species Sympetrum striolatum. The sequence continues at coordinate 59,363,119 of OX388349.1, forward strand.
AAAAAAAGAAAAATGATGACATGACAGGGAAATTCTACCATTTAACCGAGTCAATTCCACTTGTTTTTAAAGGATACTTTATGGGTGAAGTAGCGGTGATTCACATACTGTATGTAATCATGTATAATTTAAGTTTTCAGCACATGTTTTATGCAGAATATATAAGTATAAGCCCCCGCTTATACTCGAGTTAGGGTCCCACCTACCTGTTCTCCGGTAGAAAAAGTCTGCTGTAGCTGGAAATCGGCTTGTAAATTCCGCAGTTGTTTAATTAAAGATTTTTTCTCGATTCTATCTCTTTCTATCCACTGATTCCTCAGTTACTGTAATTTTATTTATATATATTTTCGTTTTGAAATTTACCAGTTGCTGTTGTATTTCCCACCCTTGGCTTATACTCGAGTCAATTACTTTACCCAGTTTTCAGAGGTCCTCATCGAGGTAACCGAACCAGGGCCCTCTATATACAGGGTGTCCCAAAAGTCATGGACCAAACGAAACACAGAGGTAGAGCATCACCTGGGCTACAGGTTCGCAATTCATCTTGGTGTCCGATCTTCTTTTGTTTTCGAGTTACGAATTTTTTTCGTATTTTCTGAGAAAACCATGACTTCCCAGTCATTTGTGGTCATGGTGACGTAAGTATTTGAGATGCATTGTTGAATTTTTTCTCTAAAAATGCTAAATAGTTGTTGTAACTGACAAGAGAATATTTTTTACTCTTACTTATACCGTTTAGCCAAAATAAAATTTCAAATTCTTAAATCCTCATGGCTCCGAACTTTGACAAAATCTTTGAGGGCAATTTAAAAAAAAATTCATAATAAAAAAATTTTTTGCCACGTATCTTAAAAACTTTTTCAGTGCATCAGCTATTTACCACGTAAATTTTGTTGGGTTATCTTTACGGCATCATACCTAAAATTTGATTCGAAACATAGTAAGTCGATGATTCCCAGTACTAACAAACAAGTAAAAGCCTCTTTAAACCTTAAACAGGAGTCATTAATGTGTTTAATTATCGAAAAAAGAAAACTTTTTACTATTTAACATGGCTATGGCACTCTCCGGCGGTAAGATTAAATACCCCCTTCCCTCATTACTTGCTTTAATCAACAACAATACCCTTCGAGATTACTACAATGTACGGACCGTTGTTGGGAGCCGCGGCGTAACTAAGCTTTCGCAGCAATGCAGCTCACGATCGTTTTAAACCATATTAAAACGAAAGGGCATGATAAAGGGTGTCATCTGCTGCCAAAATAATAACATATGCTATGATGCGATTGTTTGGAAGTGTTTAGAGTGGTTTAGAAATTCTAGCATTTTTTATGTGTTTTTTAAATTTCAATTCGTTATCAAGTATTGAATGATAAAAAGCTACATTTTTATAAATATGTGATTTTTTGTATTACTAGATATTGCCGATTTCTGATTTAAGAAAAATTTGAATCATTTCTTTCATATGATAGTAGGAAAAAAATCTACTTTTGACTTCTTCATACATCAAATTTAAACTTTGAAGAAAGTTTACTTCTTCAAAGAATCTACGGTTAATCCACGGGATTGAGGTCCGGTGAGCGTGCCAGCCACTGTATGGCTCTTCCAATCCATCGATCTTGAATCTTCTCATTCAGAAAATATCGCACAAGGCATGATGAATGCGCCGGTGCTCCGTCGTGCTTCAGCCACATTCTTTGACGAACCCCAAGTGGAATATCTTCCAATAGAATTGGCAAGTGATGTCTAACAAAAATTAAGTACCGTTGACTGTTGAGTCTTGGTGGCAGCTCAAATGGTCCTATGAGCCTTCTTCCGAGTATTCCAGCCCATAAATTTATACTAAACTAATGCTGGAAGCGGTCATTGCAGATAATTCTTTGATTGTCCACGCCCCAGTAATGGAAATCATGTATGTTGAATATTCCCACCCTTCTGAATGAAGACTCGTCTGTCCATAAAATAATTGCGAAGAAGTTTGGATCTTCTCGGGAACGTAGCAGAATTTCTCGACAAAATGCCACGCGAGGAGCGTAGTCGGCTGGTAGTAGCGCTTGCACTCGTTGCGCGTGATATGGGTGTTAAGCGTTACTTTTCAAAATACGCTCAACAGTAGATTTTGATAAATTCGCAGCTCGTGAGATACGGCGTATGCTTGTAGAAAGGTCCTCTTCTACCATGTCGAGCACTTCTTCAGCATCCAACGTAGACCTTCCCTCCCGATCTCGACCACCAGGAATCACGCCTTCCAGGTACGCTTTGTGTACACGCACAAACACTCTATGATCTGGATAGCGTTCGCGACCCAGGAATCTATTCTGGCATTCCCTTGCAGCTTGCCGAGCGTTTCAATCACACAATCCGTAAATGAAATGCATTTCTGCATATTCACGCGGTGTGTACAATTTTGGCATCTCAGCAAAGTTTCAGAGTTTTGATCACAGGTAAAATCGGAGCCTTCGCAACGCTTCACCACAAATATTAGTCAGCAAAGACTGCGATAGAATTGAAACGATCGTGAGCTGCATTGTTGCGAAAGCTTAGTTACGCCGCGGCTCCCAACAACGGTCCGTACATTGTAGTAATCTCGAAGGGTATTGTTGTTGATTAAAGCAAGTAATGAGGGAAGGGGGTATTTAATCTTACCGCCGGAGAGTGCCATAGCCATGTTAAATAGTAAAACGTTTTCTTTTTTCGATAATTAAACACATTAATGACTCCTGTTTAAGGTTTAAAGAGGCTTTTACTTGTTTGTTAGTACTGGGAATCATCGACTTACTATGTTTCGAATCAAATTTTAGGTATGATGCCGTAAAGATAACCCAACAAAATTTACGTGGTAAATAGCTGATGCACTGAAAAAGTTTTTAAGATACGTGGCAAAAAATTTTTTTATTATGAATTTTTTTTTAAATTGCCCTCAAAGATTTTGTCAAAGTTCGGAGTCTTGAGGATTTAAGAATTTGAAATTTTATTTTGGCTAAACGGTATAAGTAAGAGTAAAAAATATTCTCTTGTCAGTTACAACAACTATTTAGCATTTTTAGAGAAAAAATTCAACAATGCATCTCAAATACTTACGTCACCATGACCACAAATGACTGGGAAGTCATGGTTTTCTCAGAAAATACGAAAAAAATTCGTAACTCGAAAACAAAAGAAGATCGGACACCAAGATGAATTGCGAACCTGTAGCCCAGGTGATGCTCTACCTCTGTGTTTCGTTTGGTCCATGACTTTTGGGACACCCTGTAGAAAGCCTTGAACCGACCCCCAAAGTGATATTTAGAGGAAACCCTTCAAAATAACTAACGAAGATGATCGATTTTGATTTTTCACGAAGAAGTGTGCACTTTAATCCTAAGGTTAAACAAGAAATGAGAAATAGCGACATCATTGACTCAAACCCAGGTCTCCCACTTGCCCAGAAATTTTAGTGGTTAGAATCATTATCATCACAAGTATTATGCCTGTGGGAAGGTCATTCAATTATGTTCTCCTTCATCCTTCGCTGTGAGTCTTCATTCTCCCATATCCATCGTTTCCTTTCAGATCATATTTGTTCTTTCCCTTCTTTTCATCTTCCTCCCCACCAATCCTTCTATCGCTAATGTTATTATTCCATTCCTGAAAAGCTTTCAAAGAGGATAATTGGAAAAAGATCAATCATGGATATAATCAGGAAGAGAAAAATGGATTGGCTAGGACGCGAGTTATAACTGATTGGAAAGTGAGTGACCTGAGATTGACTCTCAGTCATGTCAAAGTTCATTTCGATCATATTTAATTCAATAGAGCATAAAAACAGAAAAGGTTCAGTTGTCAGTTACTGAAATATCCTACGCAATCGAGTTACGCGGATCAATATCGATTCTTTGTTTATACCATTACCTTGAACGATCGTTGTTTACCCAATTTACGCCAGTCTTATTGAGGATACATGTTCGAAAGTTGGCCGTACGCAGTCGGACATTAAATTGCATATTGCGTGGGGAACAGCAAAGGTCGCGAAACAATCACTCGGCCGTCTGCGCACCGGTAAAGTAATGATCTCCATTCAAAGGAAATATCGCTGGCGTTACTTTATGCTTGGAAAGGTCTCCGCACTTTTTATCTCAGCCTTGATTGCTGCAGAAGGGCCTTTTCCATGAAACATGCAACAGAAGTTACGGAGGGACGATGAGAGACTTACCGGAATAACGCACGGGATCGCCTGGGGAGTCTCTGACTCATCGGCCCGCAAAGATCGGAAGCGTTGAGATGAAGATGTAAATGAAACGGACAAGCAGGAACTCGGAGAGAAACCATAATGCCGAGGGCAGGAAGGAAATGCTATGCGCCAATCAAGAAGTAGACGTCACGAGCTGTAATATCCGCCCAATTTCTCCGCGAGCTGACTCTTCATTTTTCTATTTCCCCTTGCTGATTTCCGTTGCGCGTCAAATTTTCTAAGGCGGTGAGTACAGCGAGGAAATTTTGAAGGATTGGTGTATAGACTGGTGCATATTTGAAATGCATTTCGAGTTATTTCCTCAATTCAGTCATACCTCGGATGCTGATTCGCTCTGGAGTCACCTTCGTTAGGAAAAATGCTAATTTTACTAATTTTTGAGATTTCACAGCCGAAATTTATGTATTGGTAGAACAAGGCTTCCTAATCAGAATTATTTTGATATGTTTACCTTCGTCAAACTTAAATGTCGAATTTAGAAAAGTGAATTCTGAGTTATTAACGTGTAGTTTAGTGGAACTTCTCCCCATTAGTGATAGAGGAACGAAATTTGTTACTGCATTATATATTCCTCGAAAAATTATTTGTAGGACTAAACAAAAGGGCCAAACTCTTATCGTCTTAAACGTCAAATCCGGTTATTCGTTAAAACTAATAGAAGCAGCGTACTGAAGTGTTAACATTAAAGAGATGATGAACCGCAAATGTTTCGACTAATATATATGAATTGTAAGGTATGAAAGCATTTATGTGGCTTCATAAAAAACGTGCCGTCTAGTTATAAGTTTTAAAAATAATCTCTCGTCGTTTCTCCATTCTGATTTATCCATTTTGTTCGAAATGTGTCAATCCAAACTTATGATGAGATTGTTTACTCTTTAACTTGAAGCGGAAATATCAGAAATATATATTTCATAGAATTAATAATAATTATCACGACCAGTTTTATCAATCTGATGATTGATAGGCTGCAGCTTTCCAAGATTTCTTATCCCTGCCAATCACATAATGCCTTCTTATTTCCTAAGTATCTACATGTGTAACTATTTGATTCAGGTTTGCCTAAGAAATTACTTCCTTATACCGCTCCTTCCAATGCTCCCTTTAGATGACCGTCGTGCCGATGTCTGATCGCGATGCCTACGTCTGCTCTGTTCTGAAGTTTCCTCTGATACGAGACCTCCCCTATTTGCTCTTCCGAGAACTTCTATAGTCGACAGAGCTTCTTCTTTTATTTGGGTCGTGAATGGAGAGTAAAAGACAAAACTTTTCACGTCACTTGATGATGACGCCGAGCGATGAAGCCTGAATGAAGGTCGTGTAAGATTGAAGTTTTGTGGTAACAATCGAAAGTTGTGTTTCTGTTCCGACTTCACCATGGAGAGCAAATAAAAACTTAAGGCCAAAAGCGCAGGATTTCGTTCCACAATTATTTTGATACATTCCCTTTTCATTGCATCTAATTATAACTCTTCTCTTGCTGATATAGTCATAGTCTGTCTTACGATCTCGCCCAGACTCTACGACTCTACTACAAACATACTCTTTTGCCTTATATCAATGCTTGCATTATTTTCTCAGATGCTTTAAAAAATTGCAAAATAAAAAGCCCAACCAATGGAAAATTAATATTTTGTGATAAGTATTCAAAGCCATTTCTCTTTAAAGGAGTAGTTCACTGGACGACCACCACGTTTCGGCTGCTGCATCTGCAGCCGAAATGTCGGCATCAGTCTGTGAAGCAACCCGGTCGTTATCCCGAGAAATATTTCGACATCTTTTCCCTGGGAATGCTTGAAATTTTATCATTTCTATTGACTTATGACATGGACATTTATAGCTTGGGGATTTGTCATCTTACCTTATGATGCTCCTATTCTTAAGAGCCGTGCACCTGAATTCTGCTTCCCACGGTGTTTATTTGATGGAGGTGCACTTTCTAATATCAGAGTAAAGAAGGAAGTAATTAGGAGATCCATAATGTAGGTCAGACAATCGTAAATATTGTAAAACCATAGAAGTCTTTTTCTTTCCCTTATGTATGTTATATGAATCTAGAACTCATAAACCATGCTGAAAGTCATAGACAAATGGAGATTTATTTACGTTATTATTATCAATATTAATAAATATTCCAGAACGATGCAAGCATAAAAATATTTAGTTCAAATAACATAACTAAGTGAGAATTCAAATTATTTTAACCACAATATTCAGTAGCCTCACAAACAGCAACAACAGTAAATATTACTCAATTAACCTGAAAAGTAAAATACCACGATCGAAACCATTTCATGCCGAAATTTGCGTCATATACAATTAAGTCTAGCTCAGGTACGGTAAGATCTCGAAGAAGATTTCGAATAAAGGTCAAGGAGGAGATAAAAGGGAAAAAAAGTCTAGAATTGGACGACATCAGTAACTGCCAATTTTTGCTTGGATGGGGCCTTCGATTTTATGCACTTCACGAGCTGTTCCACTTTTCGGGGGACTAGTACTCCAGTTTTTCGTCGCTGCTGCCTCTTCGCCACTGCCCTTCCCTGATTCGAGGAGGGGCAACGCGTTACTACAGATCTACCGGATTCCCGAGGGATAAAAGAGTATTATGGAAAGTTTCTATGCGGAAAAATTTTGCGAATAGCAAGTTAATGTTGCTACAAAATAATTGGATGAAAAAACAGAATATTTATTTCATGGCAGTATCTTCTAAAGTTTTCAACATAACTCCGCGAAAGTAATGTGCTAGGAAGTACTCTTCACCCGGGGTAGGTAAAGGAAGATAGATCTGTCTAATTTAGGTGGAAGAAGAGATATCATCTTCTTTCTTGCCTGAATAAGAAGCGTTGTCTATATTATTGCTAACATTCCTTATTTCAACAAACCCTTCATTGTTCACTGTATTAATTATCTCTCTTAAGGTACCGATGCCGATATTTATTGATTAACCTGTACTTGATTTTTTAAGCTATAGAGTCTAATTCTTAAGCAAAATTTGTTGGCGTGATTAGGCCTACGTGGGTCGCTCTTCCACCTGAGCTCGTATCTTGCTATAACACTTCCAGTAATAAATAAAAAATAAATTAGGAAAAAGTAAAAAGAATAATTTTTAAAGTTTTTGTAAAATTAATCGTTATTATTAACAGATAATAAATGAGCGCTGAAGATAAGTATACAGATATATAAATTATTTACGGGAGACAATCTGTACGCAATTAATGAAGAACCATTTGTGGTAATACAAGGAGTTTAGAGATTTTAATGCAAAAATAAATACATTCTATATTTTTAAAGTTTTAAATACTTTTAATCAGTGGTTCTTAACCTTTTTTATAGTCACAACCCCCTTGAATCTAAAAAAAGCACTCTTTTTTTAAATGTGTTTTTTTATTTTCATTTAGGGAAATATATTTATTAAAAAATAATTTATTTATTGTGTAAGCCAATTAATACATTTAAAATTATAATTACATATGAAACAATATTTACATTTGTAACAGCTACGTTGCCACTTATTAAAATTTAAAATCTTCTCTCTCACCTTCGGATAAGAACCACTGCTTTAATTTGTTTCGCGCCTGTTAGAATTCACTCTGTAAAGGTATTAATCTCATCCATTCACTGTAATCTATCTTCACCTATTGCTCTATTAACTTTCCCTAACCTCTTTGTTCTTGCCCTCTCTAATAATGGCCTGTCAGATTTTCTCCTTTGTTGACTTCCTCCCGGTCGTCTGCCCTTTTAATCATTGTAGCGCCTCCTAATTTGGCATTGACTATCCCTCTAATTCCATTACATTCTTCTCCATCCTCTAATCTCGAGACTTTGGAGTCAAGTGATTACTGCTTTTAAATTTCACGCATTTTTGTCGGAATAGCGCACGTACTATTTCTGTAGTATCGTTCAGATTTAACTCCGCCTCAGGCGTACGTAATAGCTATGAAAAATTGTACATACATGGAATGTTTGTGAATGACTTTGTAACCGATTCTACTCATTCAGCCTTTACTTTAATGAATTCAGTTGATAAACACGTGCTTTTTCAAAACGTCATGAAAGTGGTGTTCGTGCCGTGAACAAGGAGATGAGCTCGGAAAATTTCAATTTCTCGCGTATATTAGATACATGCGATGGATATCATTATGTATAATTCTCTCCTTTTATAGCTCATGATCAATTGCGATCCTTGGGTATGTTCTGCGCGTGAATTTTGAATTTTAGATTCATGTTATCCAAGAAAATTTACATATGCCTCGTTTATAATATTTCCTATGGTAATAATGATGGTTTATTTTACTAGTTGTTCATTTTATTGGTAATTTATCCTATTCGTTATGAATTCGTTATTTGAATACTTCGAATGTTTACTACTTGCGCAATTTTTTTAGTTTATCATAAGAACCTCTGATTTACATCTTTTAACTAACACTCTCTGTAATTTTTCCCGTCCTTCGTTGTTATTCCTCGTTTGTATAGTTTCTCCTTAGTTTTACTTAGGTTTTTTAAAACCAAAACTAAATTTTTCCTGTCCTGTATTTTTTTATAATTTTGTAATAATTAACTAGCTACTTCTGTTTTAAATTGACTATAGTTGAAATGGATTGGAATACTTTAAAGCTTCAGTTTTGCACGAAATTAAGTCAACTCAAATTCAAAGGTATACGAGTTAGAAGTCTTGTATTCAAAATCTAAGGAGCGCTATGCGCGTTAGATAATCCATTATACATATTTGTTAGGATTGATAGATTCGTTAGTATCCTCCCTCAGTTCGTCTACCTTGCTGATTTACATTTGTGCTAAAGTTTAAAGTTGGATCTTATTAAGTCGATTTAAAAACGTATCGACCGAATGTAATAATTGGGAGATTCAATAGCCGTACTTGAGGAATTTACAATTATTGCTACATATGTAAATAAATATGGAGATTAAGACATTTTTAAAATTCTGCGAACACACGAAAAGGTAAACTGTTGAAAACAGAGCCCCCAATGGATAAATGAATAAGTTTCGGGTCTATGTATCTGTATTAACCGATTTTTGAGTGCAATATTGAGTGCTGATCATATACACTTCCCCTAAGGTTTCCATGTCTATGTTAAGCGTCCTCCCTGTTACATATGACGTTTTCATACTGCGATAAAAATCAAGGAATACATACCAGAACAAGTTGCATGAAGGATTATTTTTATTTCCACGGACGATAAGCGGAAGTAATCGATTTGGGAAGTAAAGTGAATGATACACTCGCTTCCGAAAGGCAGCTTGCATGGCATATACATCCATATGTAGATTTAGATGTGAGCCTTACTTTTAAACGAACTCAAAGAAAATGTAGCGTAATCGTTTTTTTTATGGAAAAAGAAAACTTTTAGTTTCGAAATTTTTAATTTTTGTAAAAGTAACGATTAAGGCAATAACATGAGAAACAGGTAACATTTGGCCTCTTTGGGTGTTCAATGCGACCTTTTAGTCACTTACCTGAATGCATGAATCCAAATAATTTTGTTTCCCAATGATACTAATTACGCCAAGATAAAATGAAATTGAAAATATTTTGTCAACCCGGCAAATAAATCCGTTCTATTTCTGTATAGTTTAGATTTTAAACTAAATGAATATAAGCAACATACAATATAATTGTAGCTGAATGGCTTCAAATGCAGATTTCTTACACGATCGAATAATTAATGTCACCTTATGTTGGTCAAAGTTCCACTCCCCCAGGATGACATGTTGTAACGTTACCGGTTATTTTAGAATTCGATAGAAAACAAATTATGGGTCAAATTTTAATTCAAATTTGTCAGTGATGTAAAATAGCTGCGCCTATGGAATTATTTAATAATACTCACATATATAAACGAGTATTTTGAAGTTTTAACAGCAAGCGCTTTGCACATCGAGGGCTGATATTCGTAATTTAATTGAACGAAATCAATAATGCTATGAAAAATTCCTCGGATTATTAATTTAATTAACCGATTATTAACTTATTAGAGAGATTTATATCACTAGCATGCGCTCGTTCATATTTAGGTCAGATAGGGAGACGATTTTCTCCCGTCCAAATTTTACGATTCCACTTCCTTCCTGTCTTTCACGCGTACGCTTCTGCACGCGATCTTTTACACTTCCTCAGACCTTAATTTTTTCCGTCCAGAAATTGCATCATAAAGGGCTGATCGATATTCGACCGTCCTATTCGATCGATATGCGGAACTTTTATGAGTCAATGATGTAAATTAACTTTTAACTTGGGTTCGTCTAAACGCAAAGTTTTACAGAAGTGAAAAATAATGACTTGGCTGGGACTCGGACCCAATTCTCCCACTTTTCGGGCAGGTATTCTAACCACTGAACTACCGAGCCACGTCCTTCTCATTCCTGTAAACGGGATGCTTTATGAGCAAGATAATGTTCAGTTCAGTAGTTAGAATACCTGCCCTTATGTACGAGTCCTTGCCAAGTCACAATTTTTCACCCACGTACAGCTTTGGGTTTTATGAGTAACGTATTTGGATCTATGTTAGCAGGCAAAATGGATATGCCCACTGATATTAAACACATGTTTTCGATTACGATAAAATTGCTTCCCCCGAAATAGTTTCACTATTTAAATACTATGTTTCATCCAGGTCAACCAGGCTTACTTGCACAAAGTTCCCTATCATATCGAATTCCTAACCCTCTGAACTCCTTTCATAGATCCCTTCAGCCTGACGCTTAGCTCATTCTAAAAAGAATGTGTGAATTACCTTAATATAAATAATTTTGGACGAACTTAAACTTATTTTGAAAATACTTTTTAATTTTAATTTTTATAATTTATTGATTATAAATTCTTGTTACTGTATTCACTTAAATGGATGGCATCACTCTTAGCAAGTATTTTATATAAATAAATGAATAGAATTTTACGATTCCAGTATATCGTGAAGAGCCAATTTTACATCGCGGATAACATTTTTATAATGCTTTCTAGAGTATTTCCGCTTAAAATTTTTTATGTTAAAAGATATGAAAATTTTATGGAAAGGATATTTGAATGATGTGTGAATAGGAATGGAAATATATGAATGATTATGAATGGAAAATTTGATGGACATTCATCTACGCTATCGCTCCTACCCCCTAAGTCTCGGGTTGGAATCCCTGCTCGTCGGACTTTTCCGATCAGGGAAAGGTTGTGTGTGTTCGTTGTTGATGTAGATTCGCTGAAGCATCTCCTGACAAGTTCAATAAAGAGCTTAGGAGGACTTTATCTATAAGAGGCAACAATAGCTTAGCCCAAATATTCTGCATTAATTCATTCACCTGCTGAAGGGAATGCCTCGTCAGCCCAAATTCAGATTTGTGATTACTTATTTATTTACTCGTTTTCTACCGCAGTCAGACAGAATTATATCCAACAATTAGATAAGCATAATAACACTTATCATTACAAGATAAATTGCTCATTTTCATTCCTATGGTACAGTTATGGATGGGCTCTCTCTGTAACACTTGGAAATAATAAAATATTGTTTTAAATGTGAATTTGCAGAATTAGAGATACCTTAAGTCGAGTGTGAGCATCAGTGAGTTTGATAAACAACCCTGTTGTTATGGAGTCCTCTAAATAGTGTCCAATTATATCGCCTACAGCTCTGTACATATCCCATACTGTATATTTTCTCCTAAATTTCATTTTTTCAATTCAAATTTTCTCGATAGTTTCAGTGGCCACTTAACTGCTTCACTTCCTGGTATGAGCGCCCACGTTGCATCTATCTAAAAAGGAGCAAACGAGCTATGCAAATATTTTATGGGACCGCTTCTAATGGAATGGTTACGCAACCGCAACAGCATTGATTGCATGTATCCTTCCCTCGCGACTGATAAAAAGGAATCAGCATCTGGTTGATACTTTCCACGTGGAGAAAGCATTCACATGTGGAAGAATGTTGTCGGCAGAGAGAAATATTGCTCTCTTCTCCAGGAAATAGCCGAGAAACCCTCGCTTTGAAACCGGTTGAAATTGATTTGAAGCCATTCCACGGGACGATTTTCAAAGCATTTGCAAGTTTCTTTTCTTTCCCCGGTGTTAACCAGCGGAGGGTGTTGCATAAGATAGCCACAAGATAACTTAGATGCGTGCATTCATATAATGTATTATGCCAATAACTTTTGGAGCAAGCTTGCATTTGCTTCGTTTATTCCCAACACTTTCTTATGCTTGTATTCATTTATCGTTTCAGACTCGTCATATCTTCTCTTATATTTCCTTTCATTCTTTAAGATAAGTTGGAGTCTTTTCTTTAGCATCTCACTCCATTTAAGAACATTTTTCTTGGTCAGCCTCTGCCTTTGGAGCTATCTACTTTCTTCAATGCAGTAATCCAGTCTTTCTCAGACTCTGAATCAGAGTAAATCACTCCTTTCTAACTAGCCATATGGAGTGGTATCATGGTATCCATATCTCATCAGTATTTCTGAGATATGCAAATACAAAAAACATCAATACTCTCCACAAACTTAAGTCATTGAACCAAAAGATTCAACCCAAAACTAACGCTTATTCAAAAGAGCTTATTTTCCATAATCTGGGACTATTACTTTAAAAAGACAATAAAATCCGCCGTTCGAAAGCTACACAGAATGAATTCACCCGTTGACCTTACCTGTCTACCTTAAACCGAGCCAGATGCTCTCCCCTTACCTCGTGGTTTTCAAGACGAAAGTGAACTTAAATGTAGTACGTGACAGAAAACTATGTATAAGAACCTGAGTCAGTAATCAATAACTCAGGTTTTCCGGAATTGAATTGCATTCGTTCGCTGGATGGTATCAGATCAATTCCTTTCATTTTTCAGTAATTATTGACCCAACTGTCCCGTTTTATAACTCATGCTCCTGCTATAATTCGATCCAACTTCTGTCTGTTCTCTTATGTGCTTCTCCTGACCCAACCAACGCTCTTTATGAAATTACTATACATCTACTACTTCGTTAAATATATCTTAACGGCTGAGAAGACTGAGCAAGAAAAATGAATTTATATAAGACACTAGGAGGGAGACCAGTTTCAGGTTAGAAAATTAAAACGAATTATTTATTAAATCGAAAACGCTCATTATCTCGTATATTTCCGTGATACTCCCAAATCTGTATTGTGACGTTTATTTCACTGCTTTTCCTGCCATATCAACATCGAACCTAAGGAAATAATAATTGGAGATTGACTTGAGCTTAGGAGTCTATTGGAAATCGATGGAAAAATTATGTCAAAATTTACTAACGAAGCATTAACAAAGAAATGAAATCCGAATATTATACGTTGCAACGGATTTGAAATACCGGTTTACAATGGAATTCTTGGAAGAAAATAAACGTCTCCGAGTTTAGGGTTTTGACAACTGTACTGAAATCTCGTGGCCGTTGAATTGGTCCGGGGGGAATTTGTACGCGGGGAATTGATCTCCCGCGCTGATGTTGTACTACTGTTATTCAGTCTTATATTAATCTACACGCCCTGATTATTGGTTAATGTTATAAATAAATTAACTGGGGGGATGGGTTGGTAGTACAACATCAGCGCGGGGGATCAATTCCCCGCGTACGAATTCCCCCCGGACCAATTCACAGGGCGCCCTGAAATCTATTCAAAACGGCGAGCTGAAAGGATGATATTCTTCTTTCATCAATTCATCATCTTGAATTTTTTTGTGTGGATTAATGGAGAAACGTTTTCATAAGATGCATCATCAATCACGAATCACGCGGGTGCTCAGGTGATTAAATGAATATGCGCGCTAAACCTATGACCGTGACGCGAATGAATGATTCAGCAAGAAATAATAAACAATTGATAAAAATTACTGCATTTTACTTCGGTTTCATTAAAAAATCTGTAATTTACAGTCGTTAAAAGCAGAGTGAAGAATGCATAACATGTTGATTGAATCGATGATGGAAGGCTTATTAGATTTTTTATACCGTACAGCGTTCATGCCTTACAGCTAGTGTCCTTTAAACTGTATGGTCGATACGGCATAAAGTAAACATCACAAATTTTAAAAATCTGGCAAAGTATAGATTTCAAAATTAAGTAGCAGGACTTGTAATATATATGATCATTTATTGTTTTTGAAGAAAATATGAAGATGAGGAAATGCTCAAGAGGTAATGCGTAAATGCGTTGGAGATATTAGACTTTCATGACAGAAGAATCGGATAGTCAGTAAGGAAATCTACGCTGGTCTAAGAATGTTTAATATAATGCTTTGCTGGAAGAATAAGGTATGTGTTGTTAAATTATGAATTGTGATGAATTGATTTATATTAAGCTTAAGAGATTCTGAGGAAAACATTATCCTCAGCAGAAAAATACCTACAAAGAATCCGGTGTGTAAAACCTGCGCATGCCTACCGATTGTTATAACTAAAAGATGAGAAGCAACATGGCAAAATATATTAATAAACTATCAATAATCTTAGTCACGTTAAAATTAAATAAGTGTTTTCAATGAACAAAAATAACAAAACAAAAAAGACAGAAAGAGATAATGTACATATATTAGCAAGTATGCAGTACATTAATTCACAGATGTATATCTATTATAAAGCATGATCGATGTAATAAATATAGTCGAAATTGCATAAAACGTAAAGATTAAGGTATCTCTAAATAGGAAAAAGATGCAGATGAGAATATATATCTGCAAAGATAGGATAGTTTGCAAAGAATTTAAATTGGATTGTTTTGAGAATGGTAGAAAAATAAACCCTCCATTCTTGAAAGTGCAGGAAAGGTAATTATAGCAGAAGCTGTTCCGTGCATGAATCCAAAAATAAGAAAGGACAAAATTGTAACAATTCAGTGTAAAAAATGTTTAAGGCCGAATCATGTCCAAGGCCTTTTTTTCGAAATGTCACTCTCCTGTTGATTGCTTAATAAACGAGTTTTAAACAAGCGAGTAAGGATGATTTTTTTATATTTGATGTAAAAAATGTTTGACCTCCTCAGCATGAGCCTTAAACAACTACAGCGTAGCCCTTGGCATTCACTACATTCATGAAGTGTTAGAGCGAAATATTTTTCGTTACTTTTGATTTATTTTTGTTTTGTTCTTTCTTCAAGAAAATGAATTATTATTATAAATATTATTACTTGTATATATTTTTTATACATTATTTTTATATATTGCATTCATTTGGTATTTTTTGTTACTTCCTTCGTTAAGGAAAGTAATTATCGTTTTTAATACATTGAAAAAACTTTAAGAGGTAAACTTTCTATTTACCTTTTCATTAGTATATATAATTTTCATGTGTGTATTATTAGTATACTTATATTGTTTTTATTTAGTATTTTTTTGCTTTTTCCGTTACGGAAATTGATAATTTTCGTACACTTTAAAAAAGCTTGAGGAAGTAACTTTAAGTAGAATTTGAGTATAATTTAACAATAATAAAATTAATAGAACTGTAAGTAGAAGTAAATGGAACGGAGAGGCACAGCGAGATTGTGGTTTCACCTTAGAATGCCGAAGTTAAATAATTACCGAATTTTTCTATTCCCTATAATTCGAATCCAGATCGAATCGGCAAGTTTTCAGTCCAAACCTATAACTTATGAGGCATTACTTTAAAAGTTCATTATTTCTGCAATGTGAAACTTTTTTAATCCAATTCGCCAATGTAGCAAAATTGGTTGCTAATGACTGGGCAGCTTTAAGCGAGCATCGTGAGTTGTATTTAAATTTTTTGGTGAATTTGTTTTGCGTTGTCAGTTGGAGCTCAATTTTAGGCCAGAGCTTGAAATGTAGTGCGGTACTTTCACCTAAGTACCCTACTTGAGTAATTGGTGCTCGTTTGCTCCATCGAATCCGATGGATCCACATTTAAGGTTTATCTGCGTTTAAGAAAGAAGATTTGGGATTCGGACGTAGTGATGGTTCAAGGCAACGTTGCCTGAAATTCTGCCTTGCACGTATTTTCATCAAATTCATCGGGTGCTTCGTGGATGAGCAATAATGAATCTCATAACTCATACCAATGCCTTTGATACTTTATTTATATCTATCAAAAGTAAATATACTTAAGGATGTCTCGTAAGTAAATACCTGCTGCTGTTAAAACGTATACTTTTGAAAGTAACTCAAGTCTATCAATATTTATCGTGTTGGAAATGTCCTAAACGTTGATTTAATTCTATTTTAGGCCTTCAGGGTGTTCCATAAGCATCTGCCTATCTAGGTAGATAAATGATGTAGAATAATTTTTAAAATAATAATATTTTTGGTAGTCAGAAATGTGCACTGTTGAATGGTCATGTTGAGTATCAAAACTAGCTCTCTAACTGAAGTTGTTGGTTAAATTTGGAACAATTATCGATTTTTTTCATTTTTGTTAGGGTCAATCTTTGATCGCTCTCTCCTTACATCGTTCAATACGGGTTCCGTCCTTTTATATTTATTATCAAAAGGTAAATAAAAATTTTGGAACACCCTGTGTACAAAATAAAATTTATTACACATTTGGCTCTTTTTAAACTTTATGAACATTAATGCTTTTGAGTTTTTTAATTATTGCCCGATTTCACAAAAATTGGTTCATACGTACTTGTTTTTGGGAGATCTTGTATTCAGACACGATTCGGTTATTAAGGATACTCTCACCCATGAAAACTCACTTTAAGGAATCTAAAATATTTATCTTCAAATGCACCTACAAGCTCTCGTTATTTTTATACCGTAGAGTCAAAGATGAACTTATCTTTTATTTCCTTTTTACACGTTTGACCAAATGTAAGTTTACTTTGTTGGAATCTCGCAAATCTGACCGTAACTTTGCATAATTCTTTTTTTTAATCTCACGCATTGGAGGAGAGTTAAAAATCTATATTTTTCTTTCCTCGCATTAGCTATTGACGGTAGGAATAAAAAATTGCAACATTTTAAGGAAATATATTGCCACTTTGCTCTTGGGAATTTATTAATAGACCGCATGCATTCCGAGTACTGGAAATTCCTGCTACAAGCTCTCAAAGATAACTTACGAAACTTGCTGAAAGAGCACAAAGATTTTTTTATCTATGTATGTACCCTCTTTACTCAGTCAAAGCTATCTTAAAGGCGAAGCTGAGAAAGGGTATTCCTTTGTTAAGGGAATCATTAAATTGATCTGCAGTGTTATTTGTAATCAGATACAAGGGCACAAGTCGTACAGAAAATGACTGTTGAATAATCGTCCTTTTAATTTAAGTGGTTTAAATAGATAATGGAGTAATATTATCTCTTACTCAACGAATAATGCGCTAAAGAAGATAACGATATATCTCATCAATTCAAGCAACGTAGGATAATGTTTTAGAAGAGGAATTTAAAATTGGTCTCATCTATCAACAGACTGAAAATCAGTGGTGTTTATACGGATTAGCCTTATTTGATTCTAAGTTAATTTACAAATTGCTTCCCTTGGAGTTAGTAATAGTTCCGACCTCGTATATTACCTTATCTCTTTACATTATCGTGTTGCTCTCACGGTCGCTGTCATTATGTAACCGGTGAATCTTGCAATTAAATTTTTTCTCTCTCCATTAATCACCTTATCCTTCGTAGCTATCTCTACCATACATATTCCATCCCCAGTGATGTTTAACATTAATTGGGGATAGCTTGACTGAATAAGATTAAAGTTTTTTTTCTACTCTAGGAACCCAATTATTGAGTTATTTTCTTGGGAAATATTAAATCCGCTTATTGCAAGAGTTAAATTAGCTAGCGTGATTATCAAAGTACTTCCGAAAAGAAAGCTAATTTAGTTACTCACTTATTGTGAGTAAAAGGGAATAGAGTAAAAGTGATTAGGTTAGAAGAAGGTCCATTAAGAAGGTACATTAAATCCTAATTTAAATAAATGACTCTCAGACATGTAGTTAATCCGAAATAATTTATTTGTACGTAATTTTCGAGTCCGTTTTTCCTTGAGAATTTTCTTGTGTGCCCACCATTATGTGCAATTATAACCTAACCTTTTTCCCTGTACGTCATGTTCAGTTCTTGTTTTGAATGTTATGTCGTCAAAAACGCTTAAATGAAAGTTTAGTAGATTTACGTTTATAATATTTAATAAAAACATTATATCAAAAATGTTGGTAGTGGAACTGTAATGTGAGTACATTGGTAAAAGTTATTCATGATAAAGCTTTAAGTAAAGATTTTAAATTGAAAGTGGGATTGATGGAATAATCTATATTCCGCTTTTTAATATTCATTAAAATAATTCGTTTTTTCTCTGATAGGAATATGTCAATCCACGTTAAAAATAAAATATTCAAATAACAACCCTATTGAGGCATAATATTCTATTATTTATCTCAGAAAGTTTATGCTAAGTAACTATAACAAAGCAAATCCAAATTCTGAATTGACTTATGAGTACAATAAACATTAATCAATAGTAAAGAAATGTTCGATGAGTTTTTAAGTGTTTCTATTCGAAAGAATGCGCGACCTTATGGAGGACGGAAACTGTTAGCATTAACTTCTTATTGGATATTGAACAAGCGTGTGCAATCTATATACTTATATGTTTTTGCTCTCTTATGAATTACCAATGACACCTTTACGGAAGAAAATCCACGTTTCGATCCCAGGAAATTATTTAGAGTGAAGGTGCACTAGAAATTAATACGTTTGCCCAAATTTCTAAATCATGCTGACTAGTAACATGCTAACGGGAATGTTGATTGAAGTGTAACGGTATTTTTTGTCTGGTATCCTAAGTTTCTGATGCGGTTAAATCAAAATACTCCTGTCTCAATCCCTGCGTTGTATTCAGTAGAGGTTAACGTGATGTGAGAGTAGTCTCAGACTATTAGATTCGCCATACAAAGATTGTACGAAATTTTGCATTGCTGTAGGTAGTAACCTTCGTGGAGCTTTAATGAACTAATTCGGCACCCTTTTCGATAGGAAATGAACGAAATGCATTATTTAGTCAGAAGCCAAAATGGAATTTGATGGACTGTTTCAGATGAATACTTTGCTTTCTATTTATATTATTTATTATTGTTACTTACATATATATTTATTACCTCGTTTATCTTTGTGGCCTTTCAACCTCTCGTCCTCAATAATAAGTTTTCAAATGCTCTTAAGGCTTGTTAGGCAAATGAGAAATTGGTTAGTTTGTCCTTGCTCTCCCAACTGACTCCAGGATGGAAGTAATAGGAAAGTTCACGGATATTCTACATGAAATCAGCATAATAACCGTGAATAAATGTTGAATATACGAATTAATGAAAATTACATTTTCATTCTATCCTTTACCAAAACATATGCAAATATTTCCTTCGTTGTAATGAGTACCCGAGCTTAAGATATCCTGTAGATTAAAACATAAGATACAATAATGGTATTTTATTGATATTGAAATTATATTAATTAAACACATAAGATAAAATAACAATACTTCATTAAAATTTTTTCAAGGTAACTTAATTTAAGTTATGTAAATTTAATTTTTTAAGATTTTTAAATTTTAAGTTAATTAAACGCATAATATAAAATAAAGATATCTTACTTAGATTTTTAATTTCAGATATAAAGAAGTCATTGATTTAAACATTTATTATTACTTTTATCCAGAGTAGAAATAAAATGAGTCACTCTTTTTATTTATGATTGAATTTATCCCTTACATCTTTATACCTTTAAATAATTAATTCGAAGTATCATTTGCTGTTACAGTTCTTATACGAATTCGGTTAAGAGTTTCATGTAAAACCATATTCGTAATTTTTGAACGCCGACGTTGCCATGGTTTTCTTTTCTACATTTTCCGATGATAAATTCGATCGGTGTAAAGGTTCTGAAAACTGAAAATTACATAAAAGCAGTCTGGGATCATCGCATACCTTATCTAAAAAGGCACAACGCCAGCCGACCTATAAATCCAAGTAAGCGCACGAAAAAATTAAAGGGGAACAATTAAAATGAGAAATCGATGAACGTATTATTCTATAGTGGAAGATTACGGAGAGGAGGGTAAATCGTAACGAGCTTTCTTATGGGAATATTTTTTTACGTCCGTACTTTCATGGGAATTTACCTAGGTCCACACTTTACGTGCCGAGTTACCTATCTTCCTATAATAAATATTAATTCGTAATTGCTTTTTGATAGTGGAAATATTTTAGTGGTTGTCCTCACATATACGAGGTGGGATTATAATTACATCCTCAATGAAGTATGTGTATAGATATCGGTTTCAATTACTTTCCTCAAGATTTCTTGTATTGTTGGTTTTTCCACTAGCATTCCTAGTTTGGATGCATAAACCATCATCTGCCAGGAAGTCATCTTGTGGATATCCGCTTTCGTAATGAGTTGAGGTTTTCAGGGTTGTTTTATCTCGAGGAAATTCATTGAAGGCTTGGGTAACTTTCCAAACAATAAAATTACTTGCTAGTGATATTTAATAAATTTTAATAAGTTCAAGAAATAGCTTATTGTTTTTTCGTGAAGTAATTGGATTCATCGAGTAGTGAAATCAGAGATATTAGCTCCTTTTCCTTTGCGATATATGCTCACGATTGTTTTATTACTTTATCGGCTGAAAATGCGTTTATTCAAAATTGTGGCTTAATTGAGATTAAAGATAATTCTACTACGCCATTGAAAATATTTCCTTTGTAACACAATTGCAAGAAGGCTGATTCAAATAAGTAAGATGAAAATTATTACTTCTTGACATAGATTGAAGCTAAATGCGAACTGCAAAAGATTTTATACAGAAACCTCGGGTTCTAAAATCATTTTACCAGCTGTTTATATTAAATCTTTATGAGGGCTCTGTGCTTTTCATTATTACTTAATTTAATTGTTATCGTGTCCCATATTCTTTAATCTTATTTACGGTTTACAAATGTGTAAAAGTTTTTTGCTTTTAAATTTATAATTACTTATATTCAGAGTAGAAACAACATATTGAGTTTTTATCAGCTGAAAATCGCATAGTATTTTCTAGTCCAACTATTTCTATGAGATATGATACATGACGATAGCGATGTTTCCTAATTATTAGATTAGGTAGTGAAGGCAGTTTTATAAATATTTATACTGTTCATAATCATGGTTCAAATATATTGTTTAACTTTATCGACTTAAATCTCTCTAAAATGTAATATATTTGAAATAATTCATTTCTATCCATTGTTTTAATCAGTTCTCTGAGCAACGGTAGTGATATCTGCTAAACTGAATTAAGGTACAGTTTTACTCGTATAATGTCATAGTCACACGATCCTCAATATTTTTTCAAATATTTCTCGTTATTTGTTATTGCATTAAGCTATTTAGTGGAATTTTACTCTCAAGATTCCTCGGGTAAAAAGATAAAATTACAAATTCTTCGCAAGTGACATTCGTGCGTCATTTCAACGATGCGTTACGCGCCAATGATGTTGCGTTTTTAAGCTAATCAATTCTTAATGACGACTCAACGTATAGAAAGGTCTAAGGAAGAAAGCGTTTCTATCTAATTGAATATTGTCGAGGTCCTATTTTACAAAGGGTATTGATTTAGTAACCTGAAAATCTTTCTCTTCTTGTTTGCAACATAATTTCCTATCATGAAATTTCTGAAGGAAAACAGAAATAAACTGAAACACAATCCTACTTAGTATAAACGACTGTTGATAGGTATTGATGACAATGAATACCTATCAACAGAATTGATGATATAAATACGTCGGTGTGCTTGAAAATAAAAGCTTTTTTGAGGCAACTGGCTGTGCTGGAAGGAAAAGAGAATACGAAAGCTGTCATAGCGTTGACTCTCTTTGAAACTTTAAAAGGGCGGCGTTGCCACAGTGGATGAATCTTAAGGAACTCCTTACCTGCAAAATGGTTGAAATCTTACGGAATGAGTTGTTCATTAACGTATACAGAAGGAGTTCAGTGTACCTCTATTAAAGCAGATAAATAAGTCAATTATCACTGCCTATGTTGGCTGTGATTCTATTTGCAATATATTAAGAACCTGGCGCTGTTCGAAAGAAATAGTATACAGAATGACACTCAAATCACGCAAAATATTGTGTTTAAAAAAATTAGCTCCATACTGAGGTTTGGATGTTATATTCTAAAAATGTTTTTGACAAAGCCTTGGCTTTGTGGAACTCCATACTAGGAAGGATGATGAAATTACTAAGCATAAGTGCCTGATTATGGACTTATGACAGGTTGAAACAGGTCGCCATAGTAATGTATATCTTCACGTGTAACTTGAGCATCGTTATTTCATCATACTATTATAGTCTCAGTACATTTTATAAATCAGTGGATCCAAAAGATATTTATTGCGGAAGGGAAGGATATTGATTATAATTATAGACAAAGGCAAACTTACTTGCTACTTATCTTCCTCGCGCTGTTTATATGACTTAACTATTAAGTCCAAGCAAATTCGTATTTCCTCAAGCTATAAACTTAGCATCGTATCAAGTTTTATTCCCGGCTAGGATACGTTCGAATATAATTAGTACTTTATTCTGATTGTATATCCAAGAAATAGTCGTTTATGACTGATTGTAAATAAATTTCAAATGGTTCATACATTCATTATGTTGCTATAGGTATATTAATGTACATATTTACCTATTTTACTCACTATTTACAGCGACTTTTATTCCCCGATAATTTGCTTGAATTTTTTTACAATGAGGAATATGCAACAAATTCTTTTATTTTCAGTTCGCGATATTTCGCAGTTCTGATAATTGATTAATGTGTAATAGAGCGTGTTACGAGACTTCTACATTAACGTGAAACGTACGAGAGAACAGTTGAAAATTACCGCTCCAAAGACGTAACGAAAATTCGAGAGCAGTTACAGCTGAAGCAAGCGATTGATACAATTTCGATCGACTTATGATCACAAGTGATAGATGGCTCATTTCACGGATCAAGGGCGTGGCCAAGCGTAACAAACGTGCGAAACCAACGCATTATCGAACGCTCGTTTTTTTTCTAGGTCGCGACTCCGATGGGTGCAAAGGCGTATTGGGATTCCCCACTGCGGTGTAAATAGCAGTTGTGAGCGAGTGCGCGCGCCTTTATGTGCGTGAATACTTCAACCTAACAACGACGTGATACCCGTTGTGAAAGGTCATCTTCGTCCTGGAGAATTGCGTACCGAACAGCTGCGTCCAACGGACAAAATTGGGTTGGTCGATTAAATAAGTGCAGCCAAGAGTAAGAAGTAATTCATATATGGATACATTAATGTCTGGCTCGCAGTTGTCCATGGCACGCAATTGTCCGTGATATGTAATTGTCCGTGGTATGTAATTTTCCGGGACGCAAATATCCGGGATCCAAATTTTGCCTTCGGTGAAAGTAGTCCTGGGTTCGATTCCCGTTGGTAGCCCATGTCCAAATTGCACTAAGTTGTTGAAGACCATTTAAAAATACTACAACTCCAGAACATAAAGGCCCGGGATGCAAGTATACGGGACACAAATATGCAGAACACAGATGTCCTGGACGCAATTGTTCTAAGCTCATTACGGTACGTCACCTTCATGCAGCTTTGGAAATATCATAACTTAAGTGTAGAAATATTTGAACGAGGTTTCCTGGCATTTAAAGTATCCTACTTGGACCTCCCTGGCTCAAAATGTATTGATTAATAATGGAAAAATAACTTGATGTTGAAAGAAAAGTATTTCTCTGCTAATTATTGCAGGAAGACACTCGCTTTTCTCTACGTAATCAATGATTTCTCCATATATTTCCACACTTCACGTATTAGGTAATTTAAATGTTATTATTATGTAGCATGTACAATATATTTGTGTCTTTTCTTCCAGTAGGTATATCTGCAATTCATAAATCTCAATGGTAGCCTATCTTTTTCTTTCTGTCTGCACGTTCCCTCGATTTTTCTCTATCAGTAATTTCTCCTAACCTAGTAATACCCATAAATTCATCTTCTCCCTTCTGGAATAATCTCTAGTGGTCTTTCATCTTGATTTTGGTTGTTCTTATTACGTAAGTAGAATGAATTATGAATGCAGTCAAAGTAGGCCTCATAAAAAAATGCTGCTGAAAACTGCGGCTGATCATATTTATATTGCACGTTCTTCCCTTCCACCCGACGCATCGTGAACGACAACAGTCGAAGCTAGTTAATAGGCTAATTAGGTATCGACCTAATTTCCAGTTAAAATTTTAATTCGAAATTGTATTTTTATCCATTCATAGCACATGAACATGATCATGAAAAATAAAGCACCTCTGCGCCAATTATCACGCATGAATTAATTGAGGTTAAATGGATAATTTTAAAATATTTAGTGAGAAGGGACTTTCAGACAAATTCCAACGTGGAATACTTGAACAGTTGAGCATTTGCACAAAATTTACCTCAGTTAAAAGTATCCAAGTGTTATTTTAATATCTTCCTTTTAGGGAAGTTTACCCTTTTTCGGTTACGTATATTGTTGAAAATTTTCGTCTGGCATTCATTGCCTTAATTTCACAACCCACAGAAAGATACTCACAGTTTGGACACTATGCTGTACACAATAAAGTTAAATTTTACAATCCAAATATGAACCACTCAGAGTATGGTATATACGAAATTAAAAGAAATTCCATTGAATTACTTCTGCCCGTCTTTCCTCTTTGGTGTTGAACCTTAAGTTTCCTTTCAGTCAGTGACTGACATATCGCCAGTGAAGTTGATTTATTTTATCTGATTGTTTGTAATGCAGTTATGTTTTTTCTCCTTTCTTTTTGTACAATTTTTATATTTTCACTGCCTGTCTATCATAACCCTTTTCTTTCTCCTTCATCAAAAATATAGTTTTATATCTGTATGTTTCGCAGGCTTTTCACACTCCCCTTCTAGTGAGCGTTTTCCTGCAGTGGAATTTATTTCCTGAGCCCTCAGCTTAGGTTTTTTCAATCCACATTACTTTTCTTCGTGTACTTTTGCAAACTATCTCTTTCTTTCTGTTTCGCATATGACGACGGGTTAGGTGTAAGAAGAGACTAGTCTCAATCTTGCCCGAATAAAGGCCATTTATTATTATTACTATCCCCATAGGGCATGGTTTCCCAAACTATGTTCCACAGAACACCGGTGTTCCGCTGAACCTGAATAGGTGTTCTGCTAAAATGTGGAGTCTTAAAGGAGAATTGGAGAATTTAAGTCATAAAATGCTTTATTTATTCATATTTGATTTTTATATTATAATATTATAGTTTCATATTTTGAAATAAATACTAAATAAATAATTTGTAGTAATTCAATGATTTTTAAAATTTTACAAGCAGAATTCCTTTATCTAAAAATATGCTAAGTGTTCCGTTAAACTTCCCAAGTTTACAAAGTGTTCGATTGCAGAAAAAGTTTGGGAAACCTTGCCATAGGGGATGCAATGGGCATTACGCTGTATTTTGTTTTGTTTTTAGTTTCATCACTTTCGTATATTTATAGTGTAATATAGTTTAATGTAGTAAATTTTTCCTATGAAATTATCCAATATATAATCCTTTGAGTAGATCTCAGCATTTTTATCTATTATAATAGTAATAATAATACGTCTTCATTCGGGCGAGGTTGACTCTATAAGTTTCCTCTTCCATCTAACCCATCGTCACATATTGAACGATACTTAATTAAAAGAGATAGTATGAGAATAGGTGAGAAAAACTGTGGATATAAAAATAACCTGAGAGATTCTTAAGGAAAAAATTATCTATTATAACTTCAGCAAAACACCCACGAGAGAGTGAGAGGGTTTGAAACCCACAAAGGGTTTGCGCAAACCCATCGGTAGTAATAAATGAAATATAAGAAGTTAATGAAAAAATATGTAAACACACAATAAGTGCATGTATGTGATGCATCAATATGCATAGTCAAATTGACATTTCAGTAAGTGTTGTCAATATGCATAATAACAAAAATATATGAAAAATGTTGATAAAAATCCACAACTATACGTTACAATAATATCCAATAAATAGGACGTATGGGAATATACAACTGTCAAGAATTTACGTGTAAAAACGACGAATTAATAATCGATCAGGTTGTGTTGAAATGTAGTCTGTAAATCTTCAAAGTCTTTTCAGGGACGTCTTCTACTTTTATGCGAGATACCACTGGAAAGATAAGGAAAGAACTGAATAGATTTTCTTTCCAATTCAGCTGCAGACGAAAAATTACAGCTTCCTTTAGGAATTCCCCGTTCTTTCAAATCCAGATTCCTCCGAGTTTTCAAGTTCTAGGTCGCCACATCGTCACCAAAAAAGAAACAAGCAGAATTTCCTCGTTGGGGATATTTCGGTTCCAGAAGAAGCCTTAAAAAGAGTGGCTTTTCTCATTCTTTTCTTTCGCGCATTAAGTGCGTTGCCATTGAAGTGCCGCTGCACGGGAGAGTTCTCTGCCGTGCTAAGAGCAATACTGTGGAAAATACGGCCAAGGTCAAGTTGAATTGACTTTTTTCTCCGTTTTCTCCTCGATGTACCATTCGCTAACTCACTGCCTCACCTGCTACGACTTCACCGTTGGTGCGTGCTCTCTCGGAGATAGCTCCCCCGTTTAATTTTGCGATGGAGCACAGTGTGCTAGGATATAAAAAAGGCTGGCCAAAATAGGAAAGTAATTGTTTTTTTTTTGTGTGGGCTTTGAAACTTAGCATGGTTACTGTTGACTGAATTTCGCATACAACCTTGCAAGTCATTTGCGTTGATTACCACGCGTTAAAATTATACAGGGGTCAAAGTAGAACAAATTTTGCGAAAAAAATCGGTCTTTGATTTTTCGCGTAATTTTTCGAATTCATACCGATGCTGAACCAATACGAGGAAAATCATAAGATGAAACAATACTTCATGTTATTTTAAACCTGTAATTTTTCCATCATAACTCTCGATTTTAATCATGACAGTTGAGTATCTGAATACTTTATGTAACAAAATGGCGGATTCTTATTTTGGAGAACATTTCTACCTAAAGCGAGGAAAATAGTAGAAATCGTCGACCGACGTGGAAATATTTATAACATGATATTTTTTGAAGGTAAACAGGGAGAGTTTCATCTGCTATATTGATTATGAGAAGGCATTTGATAGGGTGAAATGGGATAAACTGCTGGAGATTCTAAAGGAAATTGGAGTGGATTGGAAAGATAGAAGGGCAATAAAACAACTGTATATAGGACAAAGAGTAGTGGTGAGGATAGGGGGAGATGAGACGAAGGCATCGATAGGCAGAGGTGTGAGACAAGGGTGTTGCTTGTCACCAATTTTATATCTATCTATTATATATAGATGCTTCTCCGGATTCATTCATGATATACCCAGATACCCAGATAGGATACTAATTCACAGGCTAAACTACTGGCGTCATTGACTCGAAATTTTTACCACGTATTGGCCATAACGTGAAACCCCCAGGAAAAAAGCGACTTTGATCCTCAGTGTCATAGGTTCGATTCCAGAGGGCCCCAAATTCCCGATTTTTCCCGTTTAAATGCATTGCCGTGATTTTCGGGAATTTAAAAAAAATACTTTCCGGATAGGTAGAGAAATAAAACTCAAGGAGCCTATATATATGGTAATGATCTATCGAAATCATAAATGAGTTTTACGGAAAATATCCTAAGTTCGATGCTAGGTCGAGGCAAAAATCGGCCGTTTAAAATGCATTGTGGCGATTTTTATGATTTTTTTTGGACCCTTTCCCGATGGCATGGATACTTGAAATTCGGCATGAGGTTGGAGATCATAAATTTATATCATAATCAAATTTTTTGTATTCGCTGATGGTCCTTGGTTCGATCCCAGAGGGCCATTTACATTCCTCAATGCATTTCTTATGGAGATAACGGAGACAAATTTTAGGTACTTCCCGGCATGATATCGATTTCAAACTTTGCACAAAATAAGATCAAGTCCTTTAAAATCATACTGTGCATTCACAGCGTAAATATATTTCCTGGGTTCGACACCAGGCGTCTCTTATATCAGTAGTTGATCCGATTTTTAATAATTATTTTGAGCCCTATCCCAATAATATAGAAACTTGAAATTCGGCAAATAGATAGAGATCATAAATAACTTTCATGAACATGTTTTAGATTTCCAAGATCGTCCTTGGTTCGAATCCAGAGAGCCATTTACATTCCTGAAAAGTAGAACGTCGTTTGAGGCAGTTGTAGCCAATATTTCTGCTTGAATTTTCACACATAGTAAGAGATGGTGATTTTCTGTTGTGCTGCATAGTAAGCTAACCAGGAAGACCCGGGTTCGATGCCAGACGATTAAATTGCAGCGAATTTTAAGAATATTTTCAATACCTTTTTTTTTCTTTTGAGGGCCGTCCCGATATGATGCCGACATGAAATTATTATTGTCGATCTGCTTGCAGTATGCAAGCTACATTTTACTCGTAATATATATGGTGACAAACTGGTAGAGGAAGCCTTGGATGGGATTGGAGGGATAGTGGTAGGAGGAGAAAGTATGAAAACCATTAAATATGCAGACGATCAGGCTGTGATAGCAGAGAGTGAAGAAATGCTGCAAGAAATGGTAGAAAAAATCAGTATAAAAGGAGAGGAATATGGAATTAAAGTTAACGTTGAAAAGTCGAAGGTGATGAAGGTATCAAAGAAGGCTGGCCCAGTACAAATTAAGTTGAATGGGAAGGAATTTGAGCAGGTCGGGAAAAATATAAATATCTGGGAAGCACCATCACATCTAATGGCAGTTGTACAGAGGAAATAAGAAGTAGAATAGCTCAGGGAAAGGCAACGTTCCAAAAGGTAACTGAACTTTTGACAACAAAGAACATCAATATGGAGCTAAGGAAAAGATTTTCGAAGTGGATCTGGAGCATTGTGTTATGTGGATCCGAAACGTGGACGTTGAGAAAGAAAGAAGAAAAATACTTGGAGAGCTTTGAAATGTGGCTATGGCGAAGGATGGAGAGAATAAGTTGGACAGACAAGATAAAAAATGAAGAGGTACTGAGGAGGGTTGGAGAAGAATTTTGAAAAACATAAGGAAAAGGAAAGCAAGATATATATAGGCGCCATATACTAATATATATATAATATATATATACATATATACTAAGAGCAGAATGCCTACAGAAGACGATTTTTGAAGGAAAGATCAATGGGAAACGAGGAAGAGGAAGAAGAAAATTCAGAATGCTGACCGATTTAAAACAAGGAAAAGAATATAACGTTCTAAAAAGGGAGGCACAAGATAAAGATGCCTGGAGGAGCAAGTTCCGTTGAGACCTGTCCGCGGGCAGAAGTACAATGATGATGATTTGTTGAAGCTTTCTGAAGAAAAATATAAAATAAACTCTTACTCCAATTCGATCTCCCGATCAAAATACCAAATTTACGGCAACTTTGCAAGGGCTAAATCCGCGCGGCGCAGTACGGCCGTCCATGATATCTTAGTTTGAGAAGAACTACGAACCAAAACGCTTTTCGATGGCATTTTTCCTTATTTATGAGCAAGTTTTATACTTAATGAATATTTAATATGAGAAATCACAATGGAAAATCCAACTTTTATTACGTGAATTTTATTGGTGAAAATCTCCACCGTGGTTTGAGAACAATATTTTCTATTTTAATTATTTTTAATCCTCACCACTATACAGTATGATTTCCCCACCACCAACTGATGTCCCAATAGCTTAATTGAGAACTAGAGGAAGTAATCAAGCAAAAAAGATTTATGAGAATATCTTAATTGAGGTAGCACGTTTAAATGATGCAGTAAACATGAGTGTGTAAAATCTTAACTTCAAGTATGAATACGAATAAATGTTTCTGATATATGGCCTTGCAAAGAATTAAATCGTTAAATTATTATATAATAATAATAATTTATTTGAGAAACTTTTGGTTACATTACATTGGTTATGATTGCATTCATTGCATGCATTACATAGAATTCGATTTACTTTATTGAATTGATGTTCCTGAAAAAGTTACTACTAAACAATAAAGAGGCGCTACTTTTTTTACACTTTAGGTCTAGAGACTACAATAGCTACGATCTTTCCATTGGTCTGGTTCCTGATTCCATTCCTATTAAAGATCATAGTGAAGTTGATAATAGCAGAACTCGTAAAACATTTACTCACCGCTTTTCAATATATTCTGGAATGAAGAAATATACTCCTACTAACGTTTTTAATTTGTTATTGAAGTTTTTAAATCTAATCCTTCGAAATTCGGTCCCTATTCCTCAGCATTATTCTTTAATTATTTGACATTTTTTCTTTTCGTCTGTTATTCAAAAAATATGCATTTTTTGCTATCCAAAAAAATTAGTTGCTGAATTTTTATTTTTGAGACCATTTTTATACAGCAACGCGTACCATACAAATTTCTCCGAAGCTGATAAGCTTTTTCTTGCATTATTCGACAGATCACGCGCTTTCATAGCTGTCCAGATATGGAAATTAATGCTAAATGCTTCTTCGAGGTCAAGCACATAGCTTACTTCCCAGAATTAAATGTCAATCTTACATCTTACTGCCATATTCTCATTCACATTCGCGTGTTCTTTTATCGATTTCAGTGAGATGCGACAAACGATCGGCTTAAGAAGAGGCAGAAAGGAATTTTTATGGTTAAATAGATTTACATTATTCAAGCGTTAAATTATTCATAAACTATGCATTGAAATGGATTACCAAGTAATGAAAGTATGACCTCTTTCAGTAAACAGTATTTTTGAATGTACTTTTTGCTAAATAGAGATTCCATTACTTTAGAAGACTTTTTACACCTAATGTTCACTTCTTCTCTAAATATTTACAATTCATTAAAAATATGTATTTTAATTTCATTTAATACCATTAATTTAGCTATTAATTTAATATTTTAATGGCTTTTGTGTGATTGTTGGGAACATGTATGAATTCATGAATGGATGAATGTGTAATACGTCCTTCGTCCTCACAAAAAATATTTATCTCATTTATAAGGCAATATCCAAAGTTATCAACTATTTTCGATTAAGAATATGTAAATAAGGAAGTAAGAAATATTGGCTCATTGAAGGTTTGAGCGCCTTGGATCTTTCAGGTTTGAGTGATGTCAAAACTGGGTGTGACGTTTGTTTGTGTAGGAGTTTACAGTACCTGCGTTAAACTTCTTGGTAAACAAATAAATTAAGACGATAATTTTCACGTGTTAAGTATCTGTCACTTTGTACGTAACCTTAGTTGAAATTCAAAAGGATTTGTAATAATTATCCGCCTATAATAATAATAATAATAATAAATCGTCTTTATTTGGGCGAGATTGAGACTTAAAAGTCTCTTCTTCCATCTAACCCATAAAAATATGTTCCCATGCCGGGAATCGAACCCGGGCCTTCTGGGTGAAAGCCAGATATCCTAGCCACTAGACCACATGGGAGCTTATTATACTTGCGTGCGGAAAATTTTCTGTACCACAATGGAAGCCCAATGAAATTTAGTTTACCAGTTTAAATGTATTGTAATACTTATGTTTTATTCCATTGAACTCAAAGGTTTATCTTCTGTTCATTTCAATCGATAATTTATTTTATTAATGTTGATTTTGTTGTGTATTCTTCAATAATTTTTGCATAAGGTCGATGCGGGCACCAGAACTATATATTTTTCCAATTTATAATTTTCTCAGATTATTACGTTGCAAACGTAAGGAAAATAATTTGGGATATGATATCCTGCCAAAATTTACTTTCTAATCTAAGAAACCCGTTCAGCGCCTGTATTTAATGCTGATGCAATGTCATTGGGTGCAGTCTCAATTATCTATGTTTTTCAATGAATTTTCTTTACCTTGGTTACATCTCGTAATTCAAGTAATTAGTTACTGCATTGTGATGGTGAAGGTTGGATTGCGAAAAAAGGTTCTCATTCCATATAATCCAACATTTATCCTCCCATTATGTATTAATGGAAGCAGTTTTCTGTTTTTTTTTAATGTGCCTTTCATTTGTTGTTCTTTCGATGCGATAACATGAAAGTTAATTCAGTTAGATTGCTGCTTAATAATTGAATACAAACCCAAGCATAGTTTTCTCAATGACTTTATAATTGTGAATTACGCATAAAAATATTGTGAAAGGGCGAATTCAATTTGTGTTTTAGAAGCGAAGATACATTGGTCATCATTACTCTGTGGAATAAGTTTCTCAATTTTTAGCCTTGCTGCCCATAACTAACGCTAAACTACGTCAGTGAGCCGAGCTAAACCTATTTTTTCCGCTAGGGTAGAGCATGAATGAAAAAGGCTCGAATTGCTACTTTGCCCGTATTATTAAATGAAATACTTGGTGGCAGAGTGGGTATCATTCCATCTACTCTATCACTCCAAACCCCAAAGATCCCAAGGGTTCGAATCCCGGCTGATCGGATTTTTCCGATCAGGGAATGGTTGTGTGTTCGCTGTTGCTGTTGCCTCGATGAAGCACCCCCTGACAAGTTCATGATAGCTTACGGGGATTTCACCGATAAAGGGCAACAGTGGCTAAGTAAAACAAAGTGCAGTATTTAAAACATTTGCAACCTAAGTGGTCTTGATACGATAAATAATGAAGTTTTTATTTTTATACCCACAAAGTTTTCAATTGTCATGGTTATAATGCTCAATAGGTTTTTTCATCGCCCAGACTGATCCCAAATTTGTGAACCTATACTCTGTGACTTTCCCTTTCCGAAAGTTTGAATCTTAAGAAGTAAAGAGATTCGTCGCGCAGAAGAATTTAGCCTGACTTGTTGATGAGGTGAGACTCTAGTTAACAAATGCTTGCTTTTGATATGCGTGAAAGAATAAGAAAGATACTATCTTTTTGGCCCTCCAGTCCTACTCCGTCTGCATTTCTCAGTTTCAAATCCACGGACAATCGTTGAACTCATCGGGTATCTTGTCATGTGTCGTGTTACGAAACGGAGAGACAGCCGTTAACTAAAAATCGAAGCAGCGTAATGTTCACCTTGGCACACTGAGTGCTGTCTAAAGGACAAACCCTCCGGCCAATTACAGCCGTTTTGGTTCTCAGGAGGCATTCTCCTCAGAGTTTACTATCCGACCATCAGCGTGACACCCACTTCCGCGTCTTTAACGAGGCCTCCAGCATTTCCTCGCGTAAATTCATTCACTTCCTCTACCTGCTCCTACTAAAGGTCACGTTTGATTGATTTTGCCCTCCGAGCTGCAACTTTATCCGAGTAGGTTTAGCAACGACTTGTGGGAATATGGTATTCTCTGTGGGATCGCGAATAATAATGCTCCATCTTTCATGAGAATCCTCAGTGCGAAATGAGCTGGTTCTCATCGAGATGGGTTGCGAAGGAACGTGCTTTGAAGGGTATTGAATCCTAAATATTTGCCCTTGTAAATAAAACATAAAGGCAAAATTGTTGCCGTAAGTACTCGTGTACAAATCGAGTTTTTCAGCACATTTATATGCGTAAAAAGTAACAATGGACTGATACTCGAGTGAGGGTCCCACTGACTTGTTCTCCGGTGGCTAAGATCTGCCGTGGCCGGAAATCGGCTTGTGAATTCCACACATGCTTAATTAACAATTCTTTGTTACTGCTTTTCTTAGAAATAAATATTTAAAAAAATTTAACTTACTGATGTCTCAATTACTTTTATTGAATGGTATATATTTTTATTTTGAAAGCTACCAGTAGCTTCTGCATTTCCCTCCCTAGGCTTGTACTCGAGTAAATTAGTTTTCCCAGTTTTTGTGATAAAACTAGGTTCCTCGGCTAATATTCGAATCGAATTATACTCAATTGTATATGGTAATTTTAATTTTACTGATTAGAAGTGAGTAAATTTATTTCAACATTTAGTGGATTAGAATTTTCGTAAGCAGTTTGATACGACGCCTCGACGTTTTGTGCCTTTTCTAAATCGATTAAGAGATCATTAAATTTTTAGTTACTTAATGCATAAAACTATGATTACCAGAGCAGAGTAAAAAAACAGTTTCCGGAATCAGTGCAGGTTCAAGAATTATCTTTCAGCTCAGTTTTGGTTCGATGTCCTGGCTTACAGAAACTTCGGTTTAAAGGGTATTGACAGATCAAGGTAGTTTGCGACATATCATAGTACTCAAGAGGAGTATTTATTGAGTTCTGCTAAATTGTACTGGATATCTTTTGTCACATATTCGGGCTCTTGTAAACTTAAACCAGTCGGAATCTCCAAAGCCAGAATGTATTACGTAGAAAGGTCATCCCTAACGAGACGTAATAGGGTTATAAAGATGTTTATATTAGTTACTAGCTTATTCTTCAGTCCTAAGGAGTCACTTGCATTATTTATTTGTTTTTATCAGCAAATGGGCCCAATATTAAACATGAGAATGTATCCAGAAAGTAGAACAACTGCATGAAAGCTTCTCATACTTCTGCCACTTTAAGATAGGAAAAATATTACGGAGTGTTTTTTTGTAATGGTATGAAACGTAGAATCTGAGAAATGATAACAATGGAAGACTGAAAGTATGGATTTGGCTTTGGATGGAAGAGTAAGTTGTGCTCACAGAAACAGAAACGAGGAATAACTCTTCCATTTAACCCTTGTCTTATACACATTATATGTCTGATAAAATCATCAATACACATTAAAGCTTAACATTGCAGTATTATTACAAATTTATTATCAGGTATTATAAAAATTGAGAGGAAATATGGAAAGGAATAATGGTTTTGGGAATAAATAAAAAAGGCGGTGTTAATTTTAATCATAGGAGGAAATACACTGTAGAGAAACGCCCAAAAAGGAAAGGGGGTATGAAATACTTGCGAAATTTTCAGTAAAAATATAAAGAAAGAGAGATAGATCACAACATAAAAGATAATAACGTTTTCAAAAGGTAGTATAAATACCTGTAACAACTGGGAAAAGAAAGGGTTTGAATAGAAGTAAAAAAGAAAATTGGCGGGTTTGATATCAATGCTTTTATAAATAGCAACTGAAAGGTAAAGAATAAGGTAGAAATCTTCGGATGATGTAAGAGAAGGGTTCAATCATTAGATGTTATGAGAAAGGAGGAAAAGGAGAAATTTTCAAAATATGTGATCATGAGGTAAAATTTCCTATGCGTGTGTGTGCCAATTGAAGATAAGTATTACGTATTTGTTACTAAGTATGATGTTTATACTCGTCCCCTTGCGAACATCTCTGCTTAATTCATTAAATTATAGCTCAGAGAGGCGTCTTCCATCTCTAGGGAGCGGTATTGTGTGGGTAACAACTTGACGAGTGCCTTGGAATATTCCCCTCCGTGTTCTTGAAATATTAGCAACAATTTATCCGTGAATGCGCGGAAAAGTTTTAGAGTTACGTATAATCAAGGACGGCATTTACGTTGCAGTGCTTTCAGAGAGATCCCGGAACTGCATTGCCTCTGAATATGCAAGTTCATCTCTAAGGAATAGTCCGGAAAGGTTATAGAAAAGCATATGAATAAAACGCAGTTGTTTTTAGAGAAAATTATTTGAAATGAGATGCATTAGTATATTTTTTGAAGAACTTAAAACAAGTTTTTAATTTAGTATAAAATGCAAGGGTACCTTTACGAAAGACATAACTGGTATCATGTGACCCTCCATGTTACTTCAGTCTATCCGATAGTGAGCATAGATTAAGAGAAGCAGTGGCATTAGCTATGGCAAGTCTATTCAAGAATTTAGTCTTTCCAAGACCGATACGCGATAATAGAAAACCAAAGAAGAAGTTCAAATGCTCACTGTTTACAACCCCTGCCACACGCTGAAAAGATGCTCGTATATTATCAATATAGATGTTGACGTAGATGGATAGTTTCAAAATAATTCACATTTTCCGATTAGAGGGTGAAATTGCGAGAAATGCAATTGTTAGGTACGCTACTATTTACTGACTCTTTCCATATTGTATCTAATGCACCTAAGCGAAACTAAAGCCAAATTCAACAATAAATTGTTAGCAGTAATTTACGTCCCAGCTGGCCCTTTTTTGTTCACCTTTGCAGCTGAATTTATTTTATAATTCAGAGATATTTCCCGGAAATATTGTCGGAATTATTTGCAAAAGCTCTTTGGGTCTCTTTTCATTGATCCTCGTGTCCATTTCGTCGAAGACTTTGAGCTTGCAAGTCACTTTCTTGGAAAGAATCAAAGCCGTGAGAAGAATTATTAGTTTATACCATAACCTTGAGGAAATGTTTTTGGGGTCAAAATCTAGCAAATATTCGAATAACCCTTTATAGTGAAAATAAATGTAATTTCAAAAGGAATCGTACAAACGCTTGCATAAAACCTTTATATCGCCATATAATTAGATGCGTAACTGGTGAAACACGACTCCCAGTCCCTTGCAGCGATTACGTTCTTCCTTATACGGGGAGATATTAACGCTTAAGATATCAATGGAAATGGATAATAATTGTATATCCCTGTGAAATACATAAAGTTCAACAGAATGCGAAGCCGAAAGTTATGCTAAGAAAAATAACATTTTTCTTATTCTGCGGAAAATTGGCAACAATGCAGGAAAACACCAAATTATCCTGTTGTATCAAGACATTCATGATATTTTACAGCTGAAAGTCTACCCTTTATATAATAAAACTATGAAACTAACAGTTTTTTTATAATAACAGATGTCTATAATTTATATTTCTTTGAAGTAAATATAAGTTTGCGAAGACTATTTGAATTGTGTTTGTGAGTAGATAAAAACAGAATTTGCATCTAATTTCAATATATATTCGGAGAACTTCAAATCCACCTGTTCTTTTGTTGAGAGGTTCCTAAGTAAAGTTTTCCTAAGAAGTTTCTTTCTTTACAAGTAAACTTAGATGCTAGAAATTGAGAGAGAAAGAATGCGTTGAATCGTGCTCTTCCAAATCCTTAATAAAAACGAAAAAGGTACGTCTTCGAATGAATTTTAAATTTCCGTACTCTTAGGAGTGGAAATTTGCATTCACTAATTCCCTTTCTACGGATTTTCCACTTTAAACACGTTCTTCTTAGCTTCATTCCAATGGCTAAAATAATAGCGATTAACTTTCGCAATAGTCGTTTCCAGACAACTTAATTCGCGACCATCGGAAACTTTCTATTCGTCTACTTTAGTGTCTTCATTACATGCAGATTTTAGATGCTTTACGAACGACCTTTATCATTGGCTCATGCAATGTTACAATTACAATAATATCATCGTAATGTTTCCTTCCACATACAACTGAATGCGTAAATATTAGTTTCTCAACCGACATCCGTTTCCTGTGGAACGAGCGGTTTCCCCTCTGTTTATTGCTAGTTTTCAAAATGAGGGAAAACTTCCTTCATTTATGTATTATGTTCTAGCCGTTCCTCTATTAAGCATTTCTGATATAAATCACGAATTTCTTTTCTAAAAAAATTCAGTATATTACGTAAACTGGTTTTGAGGTTAAGGTAAATTGCGTACTCATGGCCATTAATATCGTAATAAAAATTACAAATGTTTCCGATAAAAGAGCATTTTATGGGTTCATTCGTAAGATTCCGCATTGCTTTATTAATATATTATGTGATACATATAATGGTAAATATTATTATTAAAATAATATTTTGTTGATAGCAAACAGATGAAAAATGCACAAATACATGCGATATAATAAAGTAAAATAAATACACATACGAAAATAAAATGGCTAAAATAAATAAACCACTTATATTACAAAGTTCATTACGATTACATATAATTTATATACTATTACATCTTTCTTATTATCAAATTACATATAATATAATATACAGTTACATTGCATATAATTTATACGTAGACATTTCTCCAAAATACTGCATATGGATTTGAGATCTTGGCAACTTTTAGATAGACCAACCAACTTACATTTGAGAGATCTGGATTCGAGTCTCGGCTCCACCAAACTTTTTTTCATGTCCGTCTCTCCTCGAGAACGTTCCTAAGTGCACGCCTTTAAGTGCAAAGTCGCTTCTATCCAGTTTCTTACGAGAATATTCATTTAATCTAAGTTTCCAGCTTACTAGAAGGTAACTGAAAATATTCGCCTTCGTTAACTCTGGTATAACTGCGTTTCAAAACGCTAGCCACGCAATTCCTTACGCATATCCCATAAATTAAGACGCTTTCTGACCGATTTAAGCGTTCCCTGTCCAATGAAACAATAAAGCCATATAAGCTATAGAAATTTCCATAAAACGTCCTAAGAAACTACAAGGATAGATGATAGCCCATGACGAATCTAATCCGTTATTTAGTCGTGAATGTACTGAGTTATGGAGTGAAGGACAACCACCTCCATGACAGCCAAGCTGTGTCGTCTTCCACATTATTTAATGCATGCCCAGTCAAGGATAAAAAAGAATAAATCCTTTAGAGTCATTGGATTTTTCTTAATCATCACCTTAATACTTCCACCACTGTGGTTAGGAAAATTCTGTTTTTTGATATCGAACGCGTAGATCTTACAGCCGCAGTTGCATTCTAATATAAATAACGTCTCAATGAACACGATTTTATCTAGAATTCAATCAAAGTTTCGCCATGCAGCCAAGGTTTCCTAGATATTCGGGTATCTTAAAAAATACCGAAACATCAAATTTGGAGTTGCATGTTCTGTGTGCTTAAGATTGTTCCATGAAATTATATGTTTAAGTAATTTGAAACTTTTCTCAAAATTTATTTTCAATCGAGTTGTCAACAAGTTCCCGTGACATTTATTGTCAAATTATCAGGTTTTTCCGACGCTTCTTAACGTTAAAGTGAGTGTTAATGGCAAAAATAGTAGTCTTGCGTTGACGGAAGCGAAAGTAACACCGTTCTTGTTAGCTTAGTTCCATATTTCAAGTAGGAACTATGTCCTTAGCCGTCCACTTGTGCACAGAGTTAAGATATTTCACTGATATTAAGAGTTAAAAAAGCTCGCATATTTGTACACAGATTTAAAATATTTCACTGATATTGTTGAATTTTGTAGCTACTTAACTCCTTGTATACAACAGAAACAATTGAAAAAGACATCGATGAAACGAGATAGATTAAATGCAGCGTTGGATATCCCAGGTTTGCTCAATAAAGGTTGTCTCGTAATCAATATGGGAACACCATCACCTATAGCTCGATGAGACTTGATTGGAATTTTAACGTATTTCTGTCCACGTCTCTGGTCTCTCTTCTTATTGTATGAAGATTTATCGTTGATTGGAAAATGATTTACGAGGAATTCTCGGCAGGAAGCTTATATCCTCAGTAAACCTAACAAGTCTACCAAATTGATTATCGCACACGCGTAAAGAATACCTTTTACCAATAGTGTATCCAATCCGAAGTTCAGAATATCAAAAGAGCTTACGTTGATTTGGTGTTTTTAAATTTTGGAAGCATATTACAGTCTTTTTTTAATTCATGTTTCAGTATAATTGTTCACGAAGCGTGATGTAAATTATCGAGACTTCCACATTTCTTGATCTGAATGACTAATATAATAGAACATCTGCCAATTCCGTGTTGAGACAAATTTGCGCCCGATAATTGATGCGGAAATTGAACAGCAGTCTTTTGAAGCAATTATCAATTGAACGACTTATTATATTTAAAAGCAGAAACTGTTGCAATGGAAAATATGAGGAACCTCCCTATACCGTAAATATCTGTTTGGTAACTTCTATGATTCAGTCATTCATTCATTTCTCATAAATTCACTTATTTAATAAGTAAACATCGTATTAATCAATTAATTTTATGGTCGTTTCCATTTACCTCGACATTCAAAGGTTATAAGTCGTTCATATCCCCCCCCCTATCATATTCACCCCCGAACGAGTATCTAACACATCTGTTTGCGATGGAATATCCGATCACAAAGCCATAATTATAGATTTCAACCTTAACTTGGTAAAGCACAGAAAACCTAAGCGCAGAGTTTATCTTTACCCGCGAGCCGATTTCGAAGGATATCGTAGTAAACTCATGTACGAATTTCTGGAGTATAAAACGCGCGCGATATGTTTAAATACCGAGGACATGTGGAATCTCTTTGTAAGAACAATGCGTGACCTAATGGATAAATTTGTACCCTCAAAACTTTCAAATCAAATTAATGAACCTAGATGGTATAATAAGGAGACTAGGAGAGCACTAAAGAAACAGAGGCGTTTGCATTCCAAATTAAAAGCCGCTGCGAGGCAACCGAATAGTATCAACATAGATCGAGTAGAGAGCGAACATAAGGAAGCAAAGTCGGAAACTAAACGAATTATGCGAGATGCCCTCCGTCAATATAAAAAGAAGATTTTATGCGAACACTTGGAAGAGGACCCAAAAGCGTTTTGGTCGTACGTTCGTGAGGTCCAAGGTAAAGAGCAAACTGTTGGTTCATTAAAGGATACTTGCGGTAATATAGTAAACGATGCTAAAGGCAAAGCTAATATCTTGAATGATTTTTTTCGAAGCGTTTTCACGTCTGACGATACATCAAATACTCTCCCGAATGTTGATAAACCTGAACCAATGTCGAAAATCACCTTCAGAGAAGACGGCATCATTAAACTATTGCAACAGATTAAACCGAATAAAGCTCCGGGGCCTGAAGACATACCGGCTCGAGTGTTCAAGGAAGTTGCGGAGAGCGTAGCACCTTTTCTTAAAGTTATATTTGACAAGAGTATGAGCGAAGGAAAGGTCCCGAAAGATTGGAAAATTGCGAATGTCACGCCAATATTTAAAAGTGGCTCTAAGGACGATCCAGCTAATTACAGGCCTATATCTTTAACATCACTGAGCGGTAAAATTATGGAACATATAATAGCTAGCTCTTTAATGGGTTTTCTTGAAACGTCCAATTTCATAATTAGGAATCAACACGGTTTTCGTAAGACTCGTTCTTGCGAGTCTCAGCTGGCTTTATTAGTACACGATGTTCTAAACTCTGCTGAAAAACATAAGCAAGTCGATGCGATATTTTTAGATTTTAGGAAGGCTTTCGATAAGGTACCTCATCATAAATTGCTGTACAAATTAGAAGTTGCGGGTATCAATGCACAAGTTATTAATTGGATAAAAGACTTTCTCACCGATAGAGAGCAACGAGTAGTACTCGATGGTATTAGTTCCAACTTGGTTAAGGTGACCTCGGGCGTCCCTCAGGGCAGTGTAATTGGACCGTTGTTATTTTTAGTATACATCAACGACCTCAGCAATCACATTGAAAGCAATGTTAGGATATTCGCAGACGACACAGTTATTTACAGGGAAATAGTTAGTTCAGAGGATAGATTAACCCTTTCGAACGACTTAGATAGAATTATGAACTGGTGCGATGATTGGCAATTAGAGCTTAATGTAGAAAAGTGTTCTGTAGTTAACTTCTTCGAAAGTAAATCTATAATAAATGATTATTCTTATAGCCTCCGAGGGGTAAACCTAATGACAGTAGAATCGGTAAAGTATCTTGGAGTAACTCTCACGAATAATCTATCATGGAGTGCCCACATCCGAAATATATGTGGAAAAGCACTTAAGAAACTCGGCTTCGTTAAAAGAATAGTCGGTAGGAGCGAAGAAAAGGTTCGCGAGCGATGTTACTTAGCGTTAGTTAGGCCTCACCTTGAGTATGCATGTAGTGTATGGGACCCCGCCGAGAAATGTCATATTCGGGATTTAGAAAAAGTACAACGAAAGGCGATACGATTTGTAAAGAATTGCTACGATAAAACAGCGAGTGTCACTCAGATGTTACAGGACGCGGGATGGGAATCATTAGAAGATAGAAGAAAAATTCAAAGGATAAATTTATTAAATAAGTTCAGAGAAATTACGTTTTCAGATGATGTAACCGATATAATGCGACCCCCCTGTTATATGGGCCGTGCTGATACTGCCCGAAAGATTAGGGAAATAGATGCTAAAACGAATCGTTTCAAAAATTCATTTTTTCCGCGAAGTATACGCGAAAGCAACCGTTTAGGAAAATAGAGTCAAGGTGCTTGCACCCCCTGCCACACGCCGAAAGGCGGCTTGCAGGGTTCTTACATAGACATAGACATAGACATATCGGGATCTCCTCGATTGACCGACGCTCACTCGACCGTCAGCTCAACTTGCCGATTGCGTGATCGAACGACATCTCGATTTTGTTTCATTGTAAATACGCTTTCCCAAAAACACATGTCACACAAGTCATATATCAAATATAAATGTTAATGGGTTAGGTTGGGCTGGGTTGGGATGGGGATTCAATCAAGGTGTAGGTCAACTGAGCTGTCGGTCAAAGGTGCAGTCAGTCGAGTAAGCGTCGGTCATACAAGGTAAAGACACATGTAATATTTGTATTGATTAGGAATCATATGCATTTACTGCCATAAATATTTCGCTGAATTAAACATGATTTTGAAATATTTTATTTGTCTTTGAAAAAAGGCCAAAACATCGTCATTGGAAAAACCAAGGCTACACTCGTACGATATACTCCACGGAGACCAGCAAAGTTATGATAGTAAAGATAAATAGCTCCGTTGAGGATATTATCATTACAGAAATTACGATTAATATAATAAAGTAGATGTGAGTCACGTTGATTGATGCGATTTAAGAGCCAATTCTCAAGGATAGTGTAAAAATTGCGGTTTCAGGAGATTCATCGGTGTTGTGATTTGTATTGGAAAGATCTCCCCTAGTTACTCACGCTCACGCGATTTTCTTTGCTGATCTTTCTGCTCTCAAGGACTATCACACCAACAGATGCGTAAAGGTTAGTAGCAAAATCCAATGCTTTTATGTAACACTATTACTGTAACCTGCCCCTCGTTCCTTCAATGTATTCTTACTAATTTTAAAATCACATGTGAGGACTAGATCGGAAATTAAAAACTATAAAGAATTGGTTGTTTAGAGCTGGAAACTGTTTGGCTTGATAGAGAAGGCAACTAATCATGTCACAAGGGAATAAGTGTTTACAGTACAAGTACAAGGTTTCGGCAATTGATGTAAACATTTGCATAAAGAGTCCAAGTACGATTATCAGGACCTAAGGAAAGATTCAGGAAATTGGGACTTCGGTTATGATTGTGTGTATAACAGCCGAAATAGCTCAGTTGGGAGAGCGTTAGACTGAAGATCTAAAGGTCCCTGGTTCAATCCCGGGTTTCGGCATATCTTTTTACCGTCGCACCCTGTTCTTGCGACTAACTACGGCGTTATTAAGAAATAAATTCAATAAATGCAAGGTTATTTAAAGACTTGTTAAGATTACAGAAATCAAAATTTTTTTATTTTTCAGTATAGATAACATTAAACATAGATGAAAATGATACTAAATACATCAAGCTTCTAATGGAGGTCACATTGGACATTTGTAGCTATAAAAAATAAAACTTGATGAATTTAGTAACTTTTTCATCTTTGCTTCATTCATCTATGTTGAAAAATAAAAAGTTCTTATTTATCGTAATCATAAAAAGACTTTTGAATCTCCCTGTATTTCTATTAAGGTTCGATGCAATCCTCTAAACTCAATTGGTTCGAGTTTCCATTTAGTAGCTTCCATCTTTAGACATTTGGGTTTGATAAATTAGTAAATTTGACTTTATATTTAGCATGCTCATTCAAACACAGATATATAGATTAGAGAATAATGCAATGAATCAGGTGCATGCTTTTCGTAATACCTGCTTGTAAAAAAATTCGTCCTTCCTT
Organism: Sympetrum striolatum; assembly: GCA_947579665.1. Lineage (NCBI taxonomy): Eukaryota > Metazoa > Arthropoda > Insecta > Odonata > Libellulidae > Sympetrum > Sympetrum striolatum. Next base: position 59,407,104 of record OX388349.1, read on the forward strand.
TGTGAGATTGCTAATTTGTCAAAATACACTTTCACACAAAAACATAGCTTCGGCTTCACATTTCAAATTAAGTCGATTTATCATTTTTGTATCCAAGTCATGAGAATTTCTTTTTTGAATGAACAGTCAGCTTTCTAGGCTTTTTTCTCGGACAGTTGCACGGCCAAGGTTGTGAGTTTTGGGTGATCAGCAGAATGATACTCTAGATTTGTATTTTTTTCACTTATCTTGTCCTCTGTAGTTTAGTATATTATCTTAAAGTAATGCTGTGATTTTTTCGATCTAGATAGTTCATCTCCGGTTAACTGCATATTAGATTTAACGTAAAGAAATTATAAGATCAGACTTTTGCCAGTACTACTAGAATAAAAGGGTAAATATGTATAATAAATAGAATAAACGGGTAAAAGTATGATCTTATTTCCTTACGTAATAGAGTCCTACCATTAAGTCGTGCCTGAATCAATTGGTAGTATTTTAGAATTTATTGCGTTTTACTTTATAAGTTTTCGAAGTAAGCATTACTATTTACAAACGCTGTTAATTTCGTTCTTCGACATAAGAATTTTAAAATTCCTTGCCATTTAAATACCTTGCATGTTTTACAATGAATATAAGTGAATTCAAATTTTTAGACGCAAGGTGAATTTAAATTCGGTGCTGTATCTTCAAAGGAAACAGACTGAAGGTGTAAGTCAATTTCAATTCTATAATCAAATTACCCAGAAACTGAAATCAAGTGTAGAATTGAAAAAAAATTCACAGGATGAAAAAAATATGTGATAAATATCTGAGCCCGATAACAAAGATCAGTTGTGACAGTTGCCGACTTTCATAAATCATAACAATGGGCAAATTTGAATGAATTCGTGATGATAGTAGAAAGAGGTTGTTACGGTTAAAATATTTTCTAAATTGGAAGGGAATTCAATTCCGGTGAACTGCTACATGTAGCACAGGTAAGAGATGCTTTCTCCAACGCTAACACCAACAACTTCTGGAGGACCTGAAATGGCATAGAAAACAAATACCTGCATACATACAATATTTATATGCATATTATCTAAAATGTATGCATGTACAAAACTGAAATTTTCGCTATGCATTTTATGAAACATTCGATGAAACTTATACAGTATATCAACTTATTCCAAATACGTAGTATTGCAAGACCACATATCAATTTTTTATCGAGGTACGGAATGATTTTGCTATCTGCCTTTTTTGTTCTTTAATAAATTATAATAGTGTATACTTACCGTTGAGTTTCTATAACGAAGTTTTATTTTTCCATAATTGAGATATCAAGTTTGTTATCTCAGAATCAAAGGTTAAAAGATCTGAACACGGGTTTGCAAATCATAAGATTAGTGTTATTCTGTGATTTATTAATGGTTTTGACGTGACTGCGAGTTATTGGATGGGAAATTTAGTTTTTTCCTCTCAGTATACAATATTCCTATTAATCGGCAATACCTCGATATAATATCTTAGATGATTCTACGTTAAATGGATGAAAATTGCCCTATTTTGTTGTGAAGGTTAATTTCTTTCTTCACAATAATGAAATCTCTTATACTGGATAGAAAAAGTCCATGAGCGTGTAATTAATGTTGATTTCCAATATCCAACTACTGGCATTATTCTTCATGATATTTCATAATTTTTACTCTCCATGAACAGCCAATTCCGCGTAACTGGGAAACATTAGTATTGAGATATGTTGGTCCAGTTATGCATTTGTCCCAATAAGCGAATTTCCATAAAGAATAGACAATGGATGATTTTAATTTCATCTTTTAAATAAATTATTGGACAGAAATATGAACTGTAGGGTAAATAATATAAAACTCGAAGAAATAATATTTATATTTTTAAGTAAAATAATCTGTAGCTATGAGCTCACAATCTCATTCTGCAAAAATGCTTCGGCAGTAGTCTGTATTTTGTTTTTAGTTCCTTTACCCTTATAATACGGTATATTTTCTTTTGTTGTATAATATTCTTCATCATTTGCAATAGAAACTTTATATATCTCCTTATTTCACTTATTACTCAAGTTCTTGGAAAATTCTGAAGGTTTCTAATCAACAAACTACAAATCAGACAAAGCGAAAAACTAACAGTTCTGTATGATATTGGTTTCCATAGCTTGCTTACTCAAAGCCTCAAGCTGTATTGCTAAAAAAAGGAAAGTATCTCTCTTGCAGTTGAGGAACTCGTTTATAGGTTTTCATCAACGAATCCTAACGTACTATCAATCAACTTGCCTCGATAATGTATTTCGATTTTTTTAACCCTCATGTGCAATGGTTCCGGTAACGATGTGGCATTAGGAGGAGGAAAATTTATATTTATATTTGTAGATTATCTAAATGGGGGTTTGCTGCTCAACTTTCAACAACCAACATATTTGTTTTTTAATATTTTTAGTTCCAATTCTACGTCTCAATTATTGGCCCAATTCCGAAAGATTTCGAAAGGTATTCATGCATTTTAATATGTACGGTAATAAACTGGTAAACCCTCTTTATTAATGTCTCAAAGCGAGCTCCTTTTTCTACTTTTTGAAGTTCCCGTTTCTCGGAACCTGACACAATACAAAGGGATGCGGTACATATCCCGAAAATGTATTGTGCTCTTATCGCAGGACCCATATGGCCTTGCACGATAATAGCAGGCTCTGTCATACTTTTAAATGTAATCTAAACAGATTTTTTAAGGAAACTATTTAGGAATTCTCCCATACTTCAGCGTTACCACTATTCGCACTCTCCTTTTCACCTTGCACTTTTTTAAAGTTGCTACTCTATCTTGATTTCTGTTGAGACAACAAACAAAATCATTTGATATAAAATCGATTTGGCACAAAGTTTCGACGTCTTCTCTGTCGTCTTCAACACCAAGCTGCTGATACTCGCTTCGCCCACTAATAAAAAAAAACGACTGTCTTCGTTACAAAAGGAACGAGTGATTCGACTTCTGAGTCCTTTTATCAAGTTTTCTTTCGTATGTCACATTTCGTCCTTCCTGCAATGCCCATCACTCACGCAGTTGATTTTCTTTTTGCAAGAGACTTACTATCGTTAGATTTTACAATGCTCATCACAGCAAGTCTGAGATATTTTGCGTTGCGTGGCTGGCATTAAATTTTATGCATCAAAAGCAGTTTTACCTACCTGTGTAGAATAATTTCTTATTATGGCAGTGGTTATAAAAGTTTTAATACGATCGATAAAGCAGTGGCAACCGTAAGCTATAAGGGTATAGGACAATTTGTTGCCGCCGTTTCTCCGTCGCCATTTTGCCATATGTATCATTTGCTATCACATTCTTGTTGAATATGTGTAGTCCCATATGGAATATGGGGGATTCTAACCCCCTCTTGGCCTACTGGTAATTACCCATCTCGAAGCTAACCAACGCCAATTAAACCCATTACAACCAAATCAGCATTTACTAGATTCGATACTTTAACATTCTTATGTAATCTGATCGTAATTGTTTTAAGCAAACCGTATCAGTAGCAATAGCTGTGAAAAATATTACAATGACTCCCTCGCGAAAAATCTCATATTTACGGAAATAAAGCCACATAATTTCATTACATAATAATGATTGTATTACGCTGATTTCCTTTTAGAATAGATGAATTTGGTCTTTTAATAAAGATCGTCCGTAATAAAGGCGTTTCACTGAAATAAATTATTGGCATACTGTGTGCGCAGAATTTAGCCTACCACATGCGTATTGTCTTCGAAGTTAATCGGGTTTAAAAACGTTTATATGCATTCTCTCCCATGCCTTTTACACATGTAGCTTTTGAATCATACCCTGCCGCTAATAACGCTCGAATGGAATCTACGGTAATTACAACGAGAATTTTTTTAAATCGTTCAACGGATAAGTGGATCTTTTTATCGAATGGAATCTGGTACTAGTTCTAGAAGACCATACTTAAAAGACACACGGTAATGAGGGCTTGCATCACATCACGGAACTTGAAAATAAAGAAATGTATAGCTATTAGTGTATAAATTGCGGATAAATCAAGTTAATTATAGCTCCCAAGTGGTTAAGTATCATTTTATATGATGTTATAACCAAGCGTTACCGATCATTTTTTTGGTATCGCTGCTGGCGTATTATCATTTTTTAGGGAAACATTTATATAATAACTTGTCCTAGTGGGACAAATCTTTATAAAAGATATTGTTTTCGGCTCAAAACGGGATATGTTTTCTCTTTGCGTTGTACAGCTCCCCACAAAAATTCGAACGGCGTAGTTCGACGTCTCCCCAGACCCTACCCTTTCCATCCCCTGACCCTTCCCTCCCCTGACCCTATCCTCCCCTTACCCTACCAATTCCCTCCCAAAAACCTACCCTTTCCCTCCTCTACCCTACTCCTACCCTTCCCTTACCCTACCAATTCCCTCCATTTCCCTACCATTACCTCCCAAAACCATAACCTTCCCCTCCCCTTACCCCAACACTTCCCTCCCCTTACCCTACCCCCTTCCCTTCCCTGACTCCTACCCCTAACCTCCCTTGACCCTACCCCATCCATACCCTGACGCTTCCCTTTCCCAACCCCTTCCCTCCCCAGACCCTACGCCTTCCCTCCACTGACCCTAACCTCCCCTGACCCTATCCTCCCCTTACCCTACCAATTCCCTCCCAAAAACCTACCCTTTCCCTCCTCTACCCTTCTCCTACCCTTCCCTTACCCTACCAATTCCCTCCATTTCCCTACCATTACCTCCCAAAACCATAACCTTCCCCTCCCCTTACCCCAACACTTCCCTCCCCTTACCCTACCCCCTTCCCTTCCCTGACTCCTACCCCTAACCTCCCTTGACCCTACCCCATCCATACCCTGACGCTTCCCTTTCCCAACCCCTTCCCTCCCCAGACCCTACGCCTTCCCTCCACTGACCCTAACCTCCCCTGACCATACCCCTTCCATCCCCTGACCCTACCCTGAACCTAACCTCCCCTGACCCTACCTCTTCCCTTACCTTCCATCCCCTGACCCTACCCTTTCCCTACCCCATCCCTCCCCTGACCCAACCCTTTCCATACTCCTTCCCTCCTAGCCTCCCTTATTCCCTCTCCCCGTACACTATCTCCCTAAAGCCTTCTCCTCTACGTTCCTTCTCCCGAGGCTCTACCCTCGAATCCCCTCTCCCCGGATACTTACCTCCCTACTACCAAGCCCTACCAACAACGACCTCCTCAGACGCCGTCACCACTGACCCCGTCCTCCTGGACATCGACTTTGTCTCCCCGAATGACCTCCCACTAGAAAGTCCCCCGGCTTGTCCTTTATTTATTTATGCAGACAGAAGGTGAGGCCTACTGTACCCCTCCTCCCTGCCACAGAGATTATTTTTTATTTACAGACATTTTTCTAGTATAAGTACAAAATAAATAACTAATATTGCCATTACATAGCAGTGATATAAATAGATAACATAGCATTTCGTAAAGCTGTTAAAAATAGATTCGTGTGATACACAAACTACATACTATAGAAAATATGCATAGATCAAGAAATTAATATTATCCTTACAGATAGAATAAACACTGAAAACATATATGAAAACACGAAAACACTATAAACAGTTCTATAACATGCATCACCAAGTCACATGGAAGATTGAAAGTTCAAAAACTTTCAAATAGTATAAATAGATAACGGTTCACTGAACTGTTTAATAGATGATTCAATAAACAGTTAAGAAAACACTTACAGAATTGTGATATTCACTAATTTCAATTTACTTCATAAAACATGTTTAAATATTGTAAAAAATAAGATTTGTGAGATAGAAAATATAATTTACAATATAAAGTATAAAAAAATAAATATAATCTTTACAGATAAGATGATCACCGAACAGAAACATAAAAACATAAAAATTCAATATATAGTTGTTTAACGTACATCACAAGATGCATTCACTGAGCTGTTCAATAGATGATTCAATAAATAGTTAAGAATATAATTATTTAATTAGATTTGCACTTCACGGATTAACTTCGATTCACTTTATTAGCTTGATTTGGGAATTTTCCTGGGTGCACGTCCTTATGTACAACATACTTAAGTTACCATAATCCTGTTCCTACTCAAGGAAGTGTTTAATTTATTCTCTCCAGGCTAAAATTCATCCCGTCGCAATCCTCCTACGTAATCACACCACGCCTTCCCCCGATGCAGTCCTTCGAGGAAAATAACATGAGTATTATTCAACAGCAACATAACTTATTCAATGAAACACAATTGCGTTGAATTCAGCACTTAAATCCTGTATCGCATAAATGGAGTTTTCACAAAACACAACTGTGTGTAATAACGCAATATTATTAATATACTAAAAAATGAAATTCTGTACGCTTCTTAAATTAGGAAATCGCCATGTTTCGCCATGATATTTTTACTGCTATATTAATAGGAATGTTCCCTAAATATACTCAATAGTGGTGCAAGTAATGAACCAAATTCAGGAATATATTATATTTTTTATATATAATTAATAAGCGTGTTTTAGCGAAACAAATTAGAGCAAGGGGTATTTCCAGAGGTAGATAATGATGCAAAGATACATGAAAGCATAACTAACGCAGATTTTCATACTAAATGCATCCTTTATAATTAATTTGTTTTTGTAATATTTCATGAAAAATAGTAAAGCAGACTTGGTTTCCAATTATACGGTGAGCAGTCCGCTAATCATAAATTAGTAATGTGATAAAAAATATAAGTAACTTTTCTTCAATTAAATTACATAAGTATCTTACGGGCCTAACTTTGCAATAAAGTCGATAAGACTCCGAGAGTAGAAATTAATTGATAGTAAATCTCTTTCACTTCATTTTATTGCCAAAAGACAATAACTCGGACGTTAGCAATTACCAAGTATGTTTTGTAAACTTAGAAAAAATCGAGTATCTTAAGTAATTCACTCTGCTTTCATAGAATAATTAAATTTCAACGTGAAATAATTAAATTTTACTGTAGATGGAATCCGATGAATATATCTACATATACCTAAAGGCAGGTAATTATTATGATGGACGGTTATGATCGCGTATGTCCTACGCTGCAGTCATTGAAACCGCATATTAACGACCTAAATCTTCTTCATCATGTTACAACATGTTTAGGATAGTAGATGGTTATGGTCGCAAGCGTAAAATGCCAAGGTGTCCAAAACTGCGTTAACTGAAAGATACTCGATCCATCTTACGCGAACAGTTGGTAGTATAGATTGATAAGAAATGAGGATAAGCATCCTACCTCAAGTTATTTCTCTGAATAAAACTTAGCCCAATTCACTAAATAACTTCAGTTGCGATTTCTACTGCGAAGAGTGGTATTAAAGACTAATAACACGCTCTAGTTTCTTTATAGACTCGTGAAAGAGTAACTCAAACAAACTAAAGTGGAGATGTTTACAAATGCGGGGTTTCTTTACGGAAACCTTGAAATTGTGAAATAACCCTAAGCTAACAATGGCACGAACCAGTGGCTACCTCTGTCGAAAGAATTTTAAAATTGGAATTAATTGAATTTTGAGGATGAATCGACCTTGAGGTGACTATTGAACTTAATATACTTTAGCTGTACTAACAAAAGAGGAGAAAATGAAATTAAGCAAATCTGAGATAATAGATAGAAATTTAAAGATGATATTAGAGACAAAACTGAAGGAATGAAAGGGAAAAGACATTGAACTATTGACATCCGCTTCTAAATCTACATTAAATCTTAATGCTCCTGTAAATATATAAGTGCATAGTGTCGCCATTACTATTATAGAATGTAAAACCAGAATCTAAATAAAAGTATCCTATGTTCTTGACAGGAGAGATGTTCAATAACTTTTAAAATTCGACAAATGTGCAAGTATTGACATTCGCATTCTAATTGAAGAATAAGCTCTACGTAAATGGATTGATATTGATTTACTTTGACGCTTATGCAGCAAATTAAATAACCATTTATGACACACTCAATTGAATATAGGAATCTACAAAAAATAACTATAATACTAGTTCGGAAAACATTAAGAAATACTATAATAAACAACGGTAGCGTTCTATCGTACTTGTAATGAAATACTAAGAATATTAGATTCCCTTTGTACTCACCGCATTTGGTTTTCAATCCTCGGAACATGCAACCATCCTCATCATCTCCCCGCAAATACACTCGCACCTTCAAGGTAACGTAAGTTCCGATCAAAATTCTGAAGAATGAAAATAAAAACAGTTAATTTAATAGTTTTAAAAACAAAGAAAATCATCAAAATAATCACGAAATACTCGTTCTCTATTACTTTAGATTCCATTTGTACTCATTTTATTCGGCGCTCCATATGTTGACCAAGCATCATCCCACAGCATCACCGCGCTCCTACTATCCAATCTTCAAGATAGCGTTAGTTCCGATCAAAATTCTGAATAATGAAAACAAAAACAGTTAATTAAATAGTTAAAAAAATAAAACTAAATAAATACTCGCTATCTATCATACTTAAATAATATTTAGTAATAGCATTATATTTCATTTGAACTCATTTTATTCGGCGATCTATCCGTTAACCAAGCATCATCCCTCAGCATCACCGCGCTCCTACTCTAGCACCTTCAAGGCAGAGTAAGTTCCGTTCAAGATTTTGAAGAATGAAAATGAAAACAGTTAATTAAATATCGGTTTAAAATTAAAAAATCTCAATATAATCAAAAAAATACGCTCTCTATCTTTTTTAAAAAGATTTAGTAATAGCATTATATTCCATGTGTACTTACTTAATTCGGTTTCTATCCTTGGAGAAAGTATCCGCCTTCAGCTTCTTTCCACTCCTACTCTTAACTTTCATGTTAGCGTAAGTTCCGATAGTGCTTCTGAAGAATGAAAATAATACCACTTTTTTAAATATTGCTTTAAATACAAAAAATCACGCAACAATAAAAAATACTGGATTCCTGTCATGCTTGAACATATGCATTAATAACATTAGATTAAACTTTTACTCATTGTATTCCTTGATCCATCCTTTCACCAAGCATCCTTTCGTAGCGTCTCTGCGTCCCTGTTCTTGCTCTTTTAAAGTAGAAAGAGGTTCCCGGAGTTTTTTTAAGAATGATAACAATACCAGTAAATTTAAAATTGTTTTGAAAACAAAAAATTTAACTATTTATTTAAGTTTTTTGATATTTTTTATACTAACCATGTTACACCTAATGCAGCGTTTTCGTTTTCTTGTCCATGCACCCATCCGCCAACCCTTTTTTTTCAACTGACTTTTCGTCGCTATCCTCCATAGGCTGAGGGACCACTTACACCTTCTTTTCTGCCTAGTGACGATAGCATGAATTAATTTCTTAAAGAATGATATGAATTCGATATCATACCATAAATTTAACAATATAATCTAAACATATAGGTAAACTTATTTGATAAATCATTCAATTTTTTATTTTGGTATTTCCCGCTTACCAAACTATGTCCCTTTCAGTGCTACATAGTATGTATGCTAGGTCACCATGCGGTCATTCTTATTGCACACAAACATCTCCTCTTTATTCTCGAGATAATTAGGGATCAGCGTCATCTTCACCTTTACGTATTGACGAAAGGATTTGTATATTTCCGAAAGAAAGTTAATGTTTCAATATCCGTTGACAGTATAAGTTTATCAAAATTATTCCAAAGATACAGGTAAACTGTTTAGATGAAGCATTAACTTTTTTATATCTCTTGATGTTTCTTGCCCACCAAAGTATGTTACGCTGTTTAAGAAGCAGATATATCCTATTTTTTCCAAGCCACCATCCTTTTTCCTATGGACATTTCGTCTTTATTCTCGAATTTATTTTTTTTCATTGTCGATTCGCAAAAATCACAGAATAATTCCAAATATATTGGTAAAAAGATCACACGGATCATTCTATTTTTTGCTCATATTTATATCTATTGATACTTATGGCATACCATTCTAGGTTACCAATATTGCAGCAGATGTATCTTAAGTGCCAGAAAATACACATTTTTTACAATAGACATTTCGTCATAATCCTCCAAGTGATATAAGATCAGTATCATCCTCTCCCTCGACTTTTTTTCCATCTCCTAAAGAAAGTTATCGTTTCGATATGAAATCTGTATCATCACGATATAATTCCAACAAAAAGTTATTCAGATTGTATGAATTTTTGGAACCCAATCTTTCTGCTTTGTCGTGAACTACGTCGAAACACTATAGCCATCGTTTTAAGTTTTATGCTATCAACAAACTCCAAAATATAGTTTACAAAAGCATGTACTACAGAAAGAAAGGTAAGGGAGTCTCAATTAAAGACCAGGAAGGCAATCGGTGGCAACTTTGCCACAGATGGTTAAAAAATATGAGGGGTCATTTTCTGCTATAGGTCAGTAATGTAAAATGGTACTTACAAAATTCAGAGAAAGATACCGCGATATTGGAAATTTTCCACATTACCGGAAACTCTTCACAATTATCTAAATAGTTAACTTTACATTAAACCGATTTTTACAAAACATTCATAACAGCATAAAAGAACTATTTTGTGATTTTACGTTACGATCTCTTAGCTCACATAGAGAATTACAAGACAATTAGTATATTTTGAGATATGTTTGCTGGAATCAAAGTTAAATAAAAACTTGAAACACTAAAGAAATTGCTATTATGTGCTACTTGCTTAAATATACCATTATACGAGTAAATTTTATTAAATTACAAAAATGGAAGAGTATATTATAGGTGAATCCTTTCGATTCTTAATTTATATTTCGTTCAGATAACAGCGACGGTTGCCATCTGCTTAAAAGCATAACTTGGATTTGTGATGGAGGAATGAAGAATTCTAATATAAATTGTTAAGTTTCGTTAAGTTTTGTAATGAAAGGATTTAAATTAGTGAAAACTCTTAGAAGACCAGACACTACTAATAGGAGAAAGATTATACAAAATCAGTTGTTATTTATTTAGGATTAAATAATAGAGAAATTTTGGTGACCACAAGAATGACCTTACAGCTCATTAAACTTTCAAATCCCACGGTACATAATTTTCACTTGAATCTGATCAGCTTTTTTTGAATTTTTAGTATATTAAAATCAATAGAATTATGAAATTCTCTTAAGAGATAGATGGCATTTTGAGTTGCAAAGAGATAAAGTATTTCAAATAATTAACCTATCTGTATTGTAAAAATACCTATACCTATTCTACCTACCTATTTATCTCAAACGTTAATATACCATTCAACGGATGATCATATTTTATAAACAAATGTACAATGCCATTTTTATTTTTCTGCAACGCAATTCAGTAAAATGTGGCAAATATGTTTTCGATTATTGTAAAATTATATTTTAAACATAATTTAGCGCTATCGATTACTTAAAAATATGGTGGAAACTAATGAGCCCCTATCCATAATATTTGCTTATACTTATTTCAATGTTTTTCAATGAAAGCGAAATATTACTATTCAAATATAACTAACGCTGCATAAATATTATTTTACTATTCAAATTTTCTACCATGATAATAGCAGAATTGGGTATTGCCCTTGAAACCTATCCTCCTCTACTTTCAAAATCTGTTAACAGATGTTATCAGTGACCTCTAAATATCTGTCAACGAAAACAACGAGTCTAGGTGGAAGGGAATGTGAGTTTCAATGACAGAAAGGGAAAATATTTGGAAGTACAGCTCATACTGAAGGCATGAAATGGAAAGTCTTTTTTTTTAATGACGGGAGAGAGTGAAAATTATATCAATAGCTTCATAGGTTCACAATATCCTACGAGAAAAATACCTCGGTAACTTAAAAATACGGAATTTATTATCTCAATATTAAGTGATTTACACAGAGTTGCTAGTAAATAATTTAATTACGATGAGGATAAATAGTGCTTTTATTAATTTTTAAATGTAAATAGATGTATGTTCGTGAAGATCTGAACGCCGGTGCCGAGCAAAGGCATACATCGAAACACGGGTAATTGCATCAAAATTTACCAATTTAAAAATTAATTCCGCAAATTGAAAAACCTGCGTGACTTCTTCAAAATGCCAATAATTGATTTTACTGCATTTTCTGAGTTTTAATTCCGAAAACAGAGTAATAGGGAGTAACTCAGTTTGATCTTCCTTCTGAAGAAGGAGTGTGTACGCATAAAGTATTAAATATTATTCAATAATGTACTTACGTAAGCAGAACATTTCACTCCAAGTATCCTCATCCCAGCGATGACCTTCATCAATGACACACTCCTGGAGCTTCTTTATCTGTAAATATAGAAAATTCAAGTGAAAATTTCATCCAATAATTTGCGTAAAAGAAACGCTATTTAACCTTAACGCTCACATGAGTATCTCAAAGCTATTTGGATCGAAGTTACGTATATAATAACGAGTTAATAATATTAATGAATTATATTATTAATAATTACTTCCTGAAATGACTTAAGGTTTATAAAAATAATATAAACAAGTGAAGGATAAAATGAAGTAGTTATAGAAGATTTCTTTTGAATATAGCTCAGAACAACTTCGAATTTCAACAACTATTACAATAGTGGTTCAAATATATCATCATGGTGAAACAATATAACTAATGAGTTATTAAGTCATCCATTATTATCCCAGTTTACCTCAATCTACCCTTAATGCTATGAAAACAAGAAAAGTGTAAAAAATATTTAATCCGAAGAAATAAACTAAAGAGTGTTATTTAGGAAAAAAATATTCAGTTTTTGTTAATATTAAAGATAAGGGAACTAAAAGAGTCTTCACTGAGTATTAATTTTCATCACATTTAATTGTTAGACGGTTATTAGAATTAATCTAAAAGACGAATATAGAGATTTAAAATATCACTGCAGAAATACAATAAGCATATTCTCGAAATTCATAAATTAAAACAATCTTGAAGTAAATAATAAATTTAACAGACAGTCGACAACAATTAGAAAGCTCCAATGCATATTAATCTACATAAAGTATATACCAAATTCGCATGACACTACACCAGCGCTAAGTTGTAACTGTTGACCAAGACAAAATTTCGACTAAAATCAGAAAAATAAAGTTTCTGTCATTCCATATTATATAGAGCCTTCATGGAGAAAGCGAATAAGAATTTTGTTTTAAAATATATGGCGTCATAAAGTAAACCCTATGAATATTCAACTTAAGCCACGTCACCAACTTTAAAGTTTAACAGTCGAAACGGTTTAACGGAAAATTCCACAGCCCGACTCTACCACGAAAAAACTGCTGAATTTCATAACGGTTATCTCTATTTGCAACAGGGTTATGAACCACTATTCGCGAATTACTGAATTAATTTACGATTCTACGCAACTCAGCCACACATCCCGGAGATCCATCAATATCTAACTTATATAATAATTTATAAGGTCTCTCGTATTAATCGTATTATCTTTATCTCGTATTAATTAATTCAAAATTTATCGAAATCGTCGTCAATACATATTGTTAATCGTTAACTATCCTTCAACTGAAAATCAATTATGAATGAAAGTACTTTCCAAACCTATCGTAAATTCAAATCTAACGATTCCTTGATAGGTTGCAGAAAACACACATACAAAATAAAAGTAAATATAATCATCGGCAGAAAGGCAATGATTCCTCCGGCCTTAATATCCTTATTGACTATGAAATCAAAATATTATGAGCATTCAGAACGCGATCATTAGTAGTCACTCGCAATTAAATAAGGTAGAAACCTAATGCGAAGTTAGAAATCTTGGCCGACAATTCACATTAATATTAAATTATTTTCAATCAATTCAGAATAATTTTTGCATTCTCCGAGATGTTCATCTTCGGCTCACATATTCAAATATGAAACGGTCATTTGGTATTTCATCGCGGATTCAGATCCAAAAAATTTGAATCACAGGAATATATCAACATTCCAATGCAATAAAAAACCTTCAATTTAAATTTCAAAAATATGGAGTGAATTTCTGAAACTAAACAGACTTATAAGATTCTATCCTAAGACTAGCGCTATATATGATTAAGTATGTCACAATTGGAACTCTTTCAACGATTTAAGAAAGAAGCTCTTATTATAATTACCGAATAACTTTGTTTTCTAATCCATCCTTTCATTAAAATGACGGAATGTGCGCACAAAAGAGAGCTTATGCAATTTCCAGATGTTTAATGGGAAACGACAAAGTTACTTTGATATGATGTATCTCGTGAAGAACGTTATTACTTAAAATACGTAGAAAAATGTTCAATATTGATGAAGCTAGATTAACTAATTCTATTAAGCTTATAAATGATAAAAATCTCGGATAGCTGCATAGGAGCTCTGAGTGATAAGGAAATTGGAAAATTTTAATTGTTAACAGTTTTGGGAAAACGCATTAACTGGAAGCTACGGAACGTTAATTGAAGATGAGGTCCGAAAATTAATGCCTTTGTACATAAAAGTGAAGGATAAGATTCGGTAAAAAGTAACATGATATTTCGATTATACGATGTCACTGTTTCAAGCAATTTGTATGATATCAAGAAATTTCTAATAACGTAATGTACTGAATTTTAGAAAAACGCTATTTTCTTAAAACACATAAATCGAATATATTGAGTATAATTGAAACTCCTGTAATTAAAACCGTTCGACTTACCAAATCTTGACACTCGCGGATGCTAACAGCAGAGATCTCGTAATTCTGGAACCACAATTTCAAAAATTTAATTTTAACGGTTTTGTCGAAAACTTTTGCAGCAAGTCCTTTCTCGATGAATTTTTGGCAGCAACTGAGTAACGGTCACCTTTGCTTTCCTTAGAAACAGAGTGAATGATTCTGATTGGCTGACGCCTGACTGTTTAACTTTCTATCAATTATCAACCAATGAAAACCACTGATTCAAAATGAACTACAAAAACTATCAATTGATGGTTTTTGGAGTTTATTTTTTAATATATAACATAACTATCAGCAGCCACTTTACTTTATTTTACTAACAATAGTTCGAGGTCTAAGTAGTAGAAGTAAAAGAAGACAACATTCTGTTATTTTCTTCGAAAAGCTGAGAACAAACAACAAAATCGGATTAAAATTCTAAAAATGTATTAAATTAAAATATGTTAATTATTTCCCATTGCTCCTCATGCTAATAGCTAAAATATTAAAAAGGGTTATTTAGGTTTCATCGTATGTCTATAATATATCTGGTATATATCTCTAATACTAAATCATAATTCCTGCGGAACTACAAAAATCATGCTCGTACATAACATAGCAAAGTAATTTCGTACAACACTAACTTAATTACTGGTTAACCATTATATAACAATATGCTGTAGTATCGCTACTTTAATGGCAATGCTTTGGTGATAAGACGTAATCCTAATTATTATTAAAATTAATCAAGAGGCTAGAGTGGAAGAAACTGAATAATATAGTATAATAATTTAATTACATATATAATCAATTCCTGAGCATTTACTTTATAAAAATAATCCGTTAAGTTATCGACACTTTCTTAAATATCACAATCTTTTGGTCTTACTCAAGCATTAAGGCGATTATAGCAGATAATTGATTTCGGATAAAAGTATAAAGCGATGTAACTGAATACGGACGAATTAAAATGGACTTGATATAAGTCATCGAGTATTATGCGTGGAGATACATTATTCAGAAATCGGTGAACTAACGAATTCAAATGTAACTTGCGAACGACAACTGTATGGAAAGAATTGGAGCCTAAATATACACTCAATAATTAGCCTACCAATTCTGTGTACTATCATGAAGATAACCTTCATTGAGAAATTTAAAACAGCAAAATTTAGTGGCGTTATTATTTTATCATAAAAAATTTGCTATTTTAGTATGCATACCTTGATATTCTTACTTTAAGTTAACAGAATAAGGTGGTCTTCACTAGAAATTACTCATTTCTTCGAAGTAAGTTACAACATCGTATGTTATCACTATGTCGTCACTTATATTCTAACAAATTCTACCGTAATACGCTTGGCTCACATTTTCATTAAGCAAACAATAAACGATGATTTAGAATATTAAATTATATTCCATGAAAGAATTACAATAACTCCGAATGTCAATGAATTGCTGCATTTGGTTACGGACTTTCTTTTCATTAAATTCTAACGGGAAAACATACCTCGTTGAGGAGCTCCTTGTTCTTCTTCCATTCCGAAAGTTGGAGCAATAATTAAGAAATACGTTGATAAAGAATGACCCCTTCTCATCAGAGGTTCTAACAATGCACTTCTCTAAAGCGTGGAACTTATACAATCATTGAAGCACCGATTTCCCACTACATTTTCACTTTATAGAAGATATCACTGGAAATTAGAGAGGCCAAAAACTTCTTTTTTCGAACATCATGGCTGACATGCGCTTTACCATCACTCTTTGCACTAGCATCTACACCAACAAACATCACAGTCACTTTTGCAACATAAATATGTAAGAATCGAAAACTAGAATGTTCACGATTTCTCCCTTTTCTCCAGCAGCCCACAGATTATTTCTATTGTAATATATCTTCACATTAAAAAGTATTTTGGAATCACATGCTCAATATGTCTCATTACTATAGTTTCCGCCAAAAAAAGAAAATCAAGTGACCTCTATGAGTAGAATCTAGAGCATTTGCATTGGCTTTTTCAGAGCAAAATGAAGTTCGTAAATCCGTTTATGACGAAAAATTTCTGCCTTTACGCTGTACAATTAGGTTTTCTTTACATGACTTAAAAGTCTCATTCTTTAAAAATCCCAGTTTTGGAATTTTCCGAGCTGTTTACGGGCAAAGAGTTTAGGAATTTCGAAGGGTTTTGTTTCAGACAAGGAGTCTTTTGGGAGAAATAACCTCATAGTCCACGAAGGTCACCATTTACGTCTCAGATATACGAACTTCACATCGCTTCGAATAACTACAATGCGCTGAATATTCCTCATAGAGATCGCTTGGTTTTCTTGTCCGAACAATACTAACGAAAACACGACCAGTGCATGTGGTTTCTCGAAAACGTTTTGATCTGAGGATATTATCCAATAGAAATAATATTTGTCGGTGCAGAAAAATGTGTAAAATTTAATCGTGAGCATTTTGTGATTGAAGTGTTATTTATCTATGTTGAAAAGTTGATCTTTACGTTCTCTTGTGGATATGTTAGTGTGATGAAGGGGTGCACAAAAGCCACATATTCGTGAAACACAAGTTTTGGCCATTCTCCTTTCTATTGATATCTTTCATAAAGTGAATAATCTGGTGTTAAATCTTTGCGTCAATAATTATAAAAGTTCCTCGCTTGAGAATAGTGCATTTCAACAACAAAAAACTTTCATGTTTATTATGATATGTGATTGTTCATTGTTATTGTTAATAACCTACCACTGTAAGGGTCCAGAGATTGCATGGTTGTGGGATATATGGAATATATATCGAAAGCCGTTATTGTTATAAATGTTATTCGCAAAGTACAGTTTTAAACCATCTACTCTAGAGAAAACTAGATTATCTCCAAAATAGTATCTATGTAACTCAATTTCCATTGCATAATAATCCCTTCCCTGTAGTGAATTCTGAAACAGCTTCACCACATTATTCTTATGGTCCTGTTCTTCACATACATTCGTATGAGAGTCAAGTTAAAAAATCACTTCAGGGGAACTGGTTGAATCAAACAAACTCACTGATACACAAAACATTTTGCGGCCTCCATCGAGTTCTTTTGAAAGACCGTACTCATAGACCAATGGTCTGCTAAGAGCGACTCGCGAGCCAAATAAGCCACACATTTTCTTCTGATAATCGTATCATAAATATATTACTACATTAGTTTATCTATGAAAATATGATTTGAGCAAATTTACAATCCTCGTGCATTTTTAAATATGACGTAGTCTTTTAACTGCGACGAACGACATTTTTAAAATGACGGTTTCCTACAAAATGAACCTTTATTACTTGTTTATATTCCGACTAATTTAACGTAATTTATACTTCAATTTAACAATAAATTTTATTTTATAAATGTGTTGTAGTCGTCAATACTCGAGGGAGCCAGAAATGATATGAAGATGGAAAATGTTGGGTCTCCTCGTAACGAATAAATAGGAATCTGTTTCTAACTTACAGCCACTACCCTTTTCAAAATATGATATCCCACTATTTAACGAAATAGTTCCAGAAATCGCTGGTATAGCATTCCCTGGAACCTCACGATAAGAGCCAACCTTATATCTCGGCCAAACAGTGTTGCCAAGCCCTGTATTTCAAAGCCCCTCAATCTTTTGCAGCTACGACTCGATTCGATTCGGTTTCGGACTCGGATCGATTTTTTTGTGGGGAACTGTACTTTGTAGGGTTTACTCAAGTACATGTCTGTTTTTCCTCGATAACCATTAGATTTCTCTGGGAAGAATCAACCGAACATAACTTATTTTAAGTATATATTTATTATTGTATTTATGGAACTTCTAAGCCAAATGGCCGTAGTCGTAAATCTACAATGATAATATATATTACTGAATGGTTCACAGTGGGCTAGAATAAAAAAGCAGACCATTGGGATAGAAATATTTTTTGGTGTGGGTCTTGAAACTGCGCATAGCTATTACAAAAGGATCGATTCTGTATTTCCGTTTGTCGTTTTTTGATTCTTTTAGGCGTGAAAAAGATACAGAGCTTCAAACATGAGAAATTTCACAGAAAATAAGTCTTGGATTTCTTTGATTCATCAATGATTTTGAGGAAACTGTTGGGGAAAAAACAACCATGCAGTATTCTAGCATAACTCTTTATCTTTCGATTGGTTTAATGTTTCACACCCAAATATGAGTGGTTCCTCATGTAAAGCAAGAAAATTGGCGGGCAGCGATGGACTATCAAGTCTTTTATACCACTTCAATTTACAAGGATCTGGAATCTGAAGAAGCTGTTTCCATTCACCCGCTACCCTGAGATTGCGGTGGATTTTTTGTAAGTTCTGCGTGGTTCGGTTCTGCGTCATGGAATCCCCGAATCTAATTTCGCTGTCTTCTATGTGGTCTGAAGCCTAAAAATCAGGCTCTTTCATGTTAAATTCTTGCTAACCATATGAAAATCCCAGGTGAAAACGGTTTAACATAGGAATTGGATACGTCTTCATCACAAAATTGACGTAGAATTAAAAATGTTACAATTTACTGAAATGCCTCAGTATTGCACCAAATAATCCTACAAAATAAGTGGATGCGAGAGGATGTTAGCATAGCGCTTGAGTGTCATAGACTTGATTCGGAGCCCGTAACAGTCAAATGCATCTTTCTAAGGCAATTCTACGTACCTGCTATGTCCTCGACCAATATAGGGCATGAAAACATCACCGTAAGATTTTTTGACAGGGAATACAGTGTCACTCACCAGCAGCCAGTCCAAGCGATCTGGCACATACGCAGGATTTTGAATATCAAAGACAGCAGTTTCTTTTTCAAGCTCAGGTTCCACCGAAATCCTCCGAGCACTTCATTTCCCGCGGATTTACCACACCCTCAACTCACTCGATATGGAAAGACAAAAAAATAATTCAGCCCAATTCTTTCATTAATGTTGTTCTCTTAATAATAAATTGTAAGATGTTCTGATAGAGCACGTCGGTGATCCACAGAATTGAAAGGCACTGCTTGAAATTCTTCTCCTTTAGTCAACGAATTCTAACTCATGTAGCAAAGTTGCAAGACTGCTTATTCGTGGTCGAAATTATCAAAATTCGGTTCCGTCATAGTTCTGCAAAAGGCGTACTGAAATTCTGGATTTCATATCCTTGATATTGCTCTTCTATTCCCGGGCGTATGGAGTGAACGGTAACTCGAGATCCGGCAGTGTACCAACATATGGCGAAATCTCTTTAAGAATGAAGTTTGTCTCATGTTTTTCTCTTAGTGTTCCCAGAGTCGAGCGCAAAGAGCAATCCAGTAGGGGCGATGAAATTTCGAAATTCGGAAATGAAACGATTTCGTGAGCTCAACTTATTCAATTACTTTCAATCAGAACTTGTTGTTATTGGTTTTCTTCTGAAAAATGCTGAGTACAAATCGAATATCATCCAGACGACGCGAGTCTCGCTTAAGTGTTTACAAACAAACGTTCTGTTCGATGAGGAAATCGTGGCATCGGCAGTAGCTCCCCCATGGACGCAAAGAGGAAAACATGCTCCGAATTTATTGCAAATGAACTATAAGGAGAGAGTATACGCACAACGATACAGGATAATGTGTTGTGACTCGAATTGTGAAACTCTTAAAGACCCATATTTTTGCTATTTAAAACCCCATTTCGGGGCTTGATTTTTCCAACATTCTGGCAAATATTTAATGCTTTTAACGATAGCAGAATTTTTTCATATCATTTCATTTCATCTCACAACTGCAGTTTATCCAAGTCTTAATTTAAGTACAAAATGTAATTTTAGTGGATCCGTAAATGTAATGAATTTCTATTTTAGTCTTTCTCTTTTCTTCATTTATGATGTATTCTCTATTTGTAAACCTACGTTGTTTGATTTTATTGCTCTGTTCATGATACAGATAGAATACTTACAAGAGGAGGTATAAATGGTAGCTGAATCTCAGATCTAGTTCTCAATGCGACATTCACAAATCGTCCCCTTTTGGAAATAGCAAACCTACAGTTTATCTGGAAATTGCCTTTTATTTTGCATACATGCATTAAATCAACCAGTGACAATGCACTGATCACTCTACTGATAGACAGCTTGGTAAGGTAATCCAATATAGCAGAGAGTTTATCATGTTTTATCCCTGCTCATCGACTTTTCTTGCCTTTACTAACAATATTAACGACACTCTAACCCAACCCATTAACAGCAATATATAACTTTTATGACATTTATTTACAATGGAACTATGTTGAGATGTCTTTCAATCAAGCTGTCAGTCAACCAAGCAGTTGGGCAGTCAAGCTTTGGTCAAGTGAGCTTTGGTCACTCAAGGGGATCCCAGAGTAGGAACATTTGTTTTGGCGATATTAGGTACAGGGGCGGATCCAGGCACTAGGCATCAAGACACTTGCCTAGGGGACTCCACCACTTGAGAATTTGGTATCCGAAATTTTACCGATAATTTTTTTTAATAATACGTATTTGTTCTCATGTATAAAAACACAAGCTAGAGTTTCCCCAGTATATATAATTACAACGAATTGTAGTGGGGAGCGCGCATTTTCAAAATTAAAACTCATTAAAAATCGCCTGAGCACAACAATGACTCAAGAGAACATCAATGATAGAGCCATATTGAGTATAGAATCTGATTTATTGAGACAAGTGGAAGTTTCTGATATTATTGAAGAGTTTTCAAACAAAAAGGCTCGGAAGGCACCTGTATAATTTGAAGCAAAAAAGAATTCTAAATATTCGTTGACATAATAAAACAAAAAAACCAAAGTTATTTTACGGAAAACCAAAGCGAGTGCGAAATGTATGTGATGTTCCTGACATTATTGAGTAGTTTTCTGGAGAAGAGATGAAAATTTACTTATTCAATTTTATGAAATTGGGAGTTCTAAAAGAATTTAATATAATGTGATCATAAGTGATAAGAGAACTGAAGTTATGTAACAGCAAGTATCAAATGTATATACTGAATTTGTATGTAATTCCATGACCATTTATAATAAATAGGAAATGTTGGATTTCTCCGCCTTTAAGTTGGCCTCCACCAGTTATTTGCCTGTGGGCCCTCGCACCCCTTGATCTGCCCCTGATTTGGTAATCCTAAGATCCAATATCTATGCAGTCTCACTCATATTTTTACTTCACTTAGCACTTATACAATCCAAACATTGCTATAGCAGGTTATTTACCAAGAAGGCATTAGCTGCTTTTGTTAAAACATGAAATGTATCATTAGCAAATAGCATGGTTGAATATTTGATCACCAGTTACATATGTAAGGTCATAACAAACTATAATATGACAAAAACTGTAGCATGTTTCACATTAATTTTAAGTAAAGATCAGATGTTATAATATGATAAATATAATATTCTTAGTTGATAATCATATTCTGCCAAGTATAGACTCAAAGTCTAGCATTATCTGTGACGTCATAAAATGAATATTAAAATTTATGAAAAGTAATTAGTTATGATGAATGAATATTTAAAATAAGGATATTTAGATATATTATACATATTTCTTCTTTCAACTATCTTGTCTATGGATCAGCTGAAAGTGAAATATTCTTGACCAAAATTCTACTATACTATACTATTCTACCACGGAAATTAAAATGCCATTAGATAATGATGTAAAATTAGACTTTATTGAAGAATACAGGATGTTTCATTTAATCTTTACATATAAAATGAAAGTTTTTTTTATACAGAATAAACTGATAACTAAATCTAAAACATTCAAGTAAAGATCATTAGAATAAATTAACACCATAACTGTTTCCATGAAAATTATTAAAATCAATTGTCTAGTTTATGTTTGAGCAAAATCAACAGTATTAATTTTTGATGGATAACTAGTCAAATAATACTTGATCGAAATATTCTGGGAGTAGATGAATATCACAGATGATGTAAAAGGCTCAAAATACTGCAAAATATGTTCGCTGAATAAAAGCTTTCAGTTGAATGAATATAACAGTCTCTGCATTTCTTCATTATCAGGTTTGATTCAGGATGAAAATGGATCAAGTAAGATATTCCACCTGCCAGATCTTGTCCGCTGGAGCATATGGTGTAAGTGGAATATCATATGGCATAGGAAACGGAGGAAGTAGGTGCCCATCTTCTTTAGAGAGAGGAAATACTTTATCTTCTGGATTTCCCTGGAAGTAAGGTAATTTAAAAATAGCATTAAACAATTTTATCTCCTTTTCCACCTTTGAGTTAAGTAATTATGATTTAAAGCACATGTTTTTTATGTCTACCCATCTGAACCTTAAAAGTAAAAAATCACTTAGGCTAACAAAAACAAATTAATTTGGAATAATGTATATAGATGAATATTCAATAACTAAAATCAGGGTCCTGGATCTTTTTCCACTTCTTGACTATTTTTCTCAGCATTAATTAAGTTGTTAAGTTAATTTTTAATGCAGGTCTTTAAATCAGCTTGGGCCCCAAATTTTTGGATCTGCTGAATTCTGAGCTCTTGCTTAAATAACATCCCATGGGTTTTCAAATTATAAATTATGAGTAAACATCAACAAGAACTTCCCAAATCTTTAACTAGATGGAAAGAATAAGTAGCATCCAATTTCCTTTGGTCGAAGATGATTAATTAGACTATATTTGCATACCCCAGTATACAGTGAAATATTTATTAGTTAAGCCTTAACTATTGTTAAAGTAGTCTATCAAACAGAAGAAACACTCATTATCCCAAAAACATGGTTTACTTATTACTAAAGGCATCAGTGTATTGCATTATTAATTTATTATGTATTGGCAACACACCATGTCGATTCTTACCTGATCTTTTTCAGATAAGAAGAAATGTGGTAAAAATAGTACTCCAGCTTCATAGGACATAATGTATAGACTTGATTTATTTTTATTAAGTGATCCCCATGCAGCTTTTGATAAGTTGGCACTGGTAAGAATGAACCAACCTATTCGGCCCAATTTGTGGCCAGGACACCAGCGTGTGTACGTCTTGATGTGGGGCATTGCTCGTGATCGGTATCTTTCTTCACTTCTCCACTGACTGGTAGGATAAAGTTTCAAAAATAAAATTTACATATTTATTATAAGAAAGTTAGCGATTTGAAAATACAGACATTCTTCACTTATGAATTTAATTTTCCTCAAACAGAGTATAATTACTCTATGGTAGTTAAGGCATTTAGTAGCAGATAGTAATCGGTTATCAATTTTATCTACTTACTGGAGATAGCCTGACAGCCATGTCTGCTTGACATGCGTTTTCATAGAATAGGGAAGACATGCCCCACCAAGCATGTCATCATGACTCTGAGATACATTCTTCAAGCTAGGGTAAACCTATATAAAGTAAGAACATCCTTGAGTGTGAATATAATTAATTTTATATCATATATACAAACATAGCAGATATATATAAAAAAATTTTCTAAATGAAAAACTTTTACTTCATTGACTGCAAAATTAAAAAAAATTTAATTCAACAAAGGTGCGTTCCATAATGTCTGTTGACAGAACGTCAATAGCACAAAAGAATTGTATCACAAAATATTATAGAATACATTTTGAAAACAACTCAGAGCTCACCATATAAAAATAAGCAACAAACAAGTAGTGCTGAAGTGAGAAGAAATACAAGGAATATGAAAAAAGAAAATTAACTATGCAATAAGTAAATCTGAAAAATTTTTTCTATGATCAAAATTAGCCCAGGACATTTACTTTTAGAAGAGAAAAAAAATATACATTAGAAAAAGACATAAAAAGAAAAACTTCATTAGAAACATGACTAAACATCTTCAATAATGCCAAAAATGTTTAAAAAATATAAGGAGAAGAAAGGAAAAAAGACAAAAATAAAAGGAAATGACCGTATGCCATAATTAACATTTAAAATTGGTGAGAGATATTTCTAAAATTCAAGACGCCCATTTTATCTTACATATTTTGAACTAGATATGCATACAATTGTTGTTAAAAAGAGGACTGGGAAAATATTTTTATCATATTATCATGGGATAAATAAATGGTATAATGATCATTATTTATTTAAAAGTAATATTTTCATTAGTTTTCTGCAAGAATATCGTTTGCAATAGTGATAGTCACATAGTTGCTATCACTGAGATATACTGTATTTACTAGAAAAACGACATATCAAATAGAAAAATCATTTGCCCATGAATGTAATGTGCACCTTAAGACATGCAGTCATGCCATTTGCAGCAGTGTATAAGTGTTTACTCTCTAAACAAAATTCCGGTAGTCGTCTATGTCAAAAGTCTTATGTAAGTGCAACTTTAACCAATTCAAAAACCGTCTTTTAGAAAGTTTAATAGGCTAGCCAATTCCCTTTCAATTAAAAACTATTGGCCAACAGTTTAGTCTGTAGTCTTTGGCAGTACTGCTAGTGTAAATATCGATAGCGCTTCGGTGGAATGTTTGAAGAGTTAAATAGAACCAGGTTGAGCCAAAGATTGAATATTGTATTCTGCCTGGATCTAGTGCACCATCAATTTTAACATACACCCTGTTATTTGAGACAAAAAAGTATCCAAAAAGGTGCAAGCCATTTTAGAATAAATATGGTAATCCTCATCAAAGTGGCACTCATCAATTTATATCTGATATGTTTAGAATTAGCTTTAAAATTTTCAAACCTTTAGAGCCTCACAAGAATGATTTACTTCTAAGAATTCGAATTGAATGCAAAATTTGTATGTTACTTACTACTTTCACTGATGGAACCCTAAGGTTGGGAATAAAAGAGGGTTCTTTCGAATTGCCAGCTGTTTCTGAAAGACTGGATCTGAATTCTCCGCACATCCAAGTAGTGGAGTCAGCTCCGAGGGAGCCAATTGAGGAACACTGAATAATCAGTGGCCACGGAGAAATGTGAGTTTCTCCACGTAATTCATTGGAGGCGTACGAACGAAGTAGAGTACCTGCTTTCATATGACCCCAGTATTTCATATCAGGTCCCTTATGTGAGCCAGGCGAAGAACTCACAAAGCAAACCCTATGTGAAAATAGAATTACAAAAAATAAATGGTTAATTGCAAAACACATAGATTTTGTCAAGAGGTTATTTATTTTTAGGTGGAGGAAGGGAAGGGGAATGTAGGTAACCGGTTACTATAACTTAGTAATGGGATGCATACACAATTCTAGAATATCTCATTTTCAAAAGAAAATCATTTTGACAATCGGAAATTATCTGCATGAGTTGATAGCTTGAAAAGTAAATATTCCAGTCATTGGAATTTAACAGATTAACTTGCTATTTCAAAATCTTAATATTTTATTCAATAATTCTGGTTATAGTTCATATTAGAAAAAGAATTCTCAGCATAGAACATATTTAAAAAAAAACACACAAATTAACTAACCAATAACTAATGACGATATGGATAGAAAGTAACAATAAACTGGATTATTTTATAAAAAATCAATGTATATATTCCAACAGTATTCTTTGAATTCCTAACATATTCTTTAAAAAAAATTGTCAGTAGTATTTCTAAAATAGAGACTTTAAATAGATTGATACTCACCAATCTCAATTTTGTAACATCTGAGTATACAGCAATTTCTAAGCTCACAAAGCTATAAAATGCTATTTCTCAGGGCAAAATGAAATCAAGCAAGGCAATTCCTCTAAAGTAAATGGCATGCTATATATTCCCAATTAAAATAACTTTAAGATTACTTTAATAAACAGTAGTGTAAGGTGAACATTTCACCATACATGAATCTTATAAATCCAGTTCAGGCTTTGTGCAAAGATATTTAAACAATAAAATGAAGTATTACAAAGAAACTAAGAAGATAATAACTAAGGTATGAATAACTAATTCGCTATTAAATATGATTAATATTTGTATGTATAGTATTTTATAATTAGAACTACTTCATTATCTTCATTTTAATAGAGATGTAATACCATAGTAGTATGGTTAGCTATACGATACTCTATGGGAATACATAGCTAAATGTTTAAGAAATAAAGTTCTTGAACTGAGAACTGAAAAACATAATTTGCCAAAGAAAGGTAAACCATTAGAAAAATCATAATCCTAAAATAAATTGAAAAACAAAACTCCACTGAAAATTCTATGAAAGTTGAAAACATAAATAATCTCATAGGCTTTCTCTGGAAAGACAGATCCAACACATTAAATTAGGTTGCAAAGCTAGTATCACCTACTTGACTCCTGAGAAATCTATTTTTCTCAATATTCCAATCCAATCTGTCAGACATGAGAGCCTATAAGAGCTCAAGTATCGAATGAGATCCATTCGAAAATTTGTTACTGAATCTCCATCAGATGAATTCGCATCTGCTGGCAGAGGTGGACATCTTGGACCAACCCAAACACTGTGGGGAGGCAAGACACAAAATTGCTCTTAAAACAGTAATGGAAAAAATAAAACAATAGAAGATAATGAATATTTTTTCACCATTATTAACAAATAAATAAAAACCCACCCTTGTGTTCGATTCATCCAATCTGATTCTATAAGATTAGCAGTTTGAACAGTAACACGTACGCTGCCATCATCATATCTGAAGAGACTCATCTTTCTGTGAAATTAGAATGTGATTATACATTGTTTCAACAACAGTACAACTGTTTCAACAACAGGTTGTTACAGTATATACATCGTGTTGAGAAACGAAATGTAGTTTGACATAGTGTAACATATAACTTTTGAAACAGATGACAGATGATGGTAAAACATTCACCAATGTAATAGTCTTTAATCTTGAAATTATTTACAAAAGATACTTAGCTTATACGATTACAAAAGATATTTAGCTTGTACATTAATTAGTTTCTAAATTTTTAAGGAAGTATATCTGTGCCATATATGTATAACTAAATTTTAGTGAATTTGCAACTCATGAAATACCTACGTATGATGATGACCAAAGGGATGAGGAGGTTTGACATGAACAGCTCTGACATTGTTTCTTAGAAGCTCCTTGTCTTTTAAAGCATCATCTTCTACACCATAAAGTATTAATAAGGGTTTCTCTCTAGATGGAATTTGGGAGATGAAAGAAGATACGTTATGAGCCAAAATAGTCACTTTACCTAACAATCCTAAACTTAGCTTGAAACATCATGTGCTAACAAGCAATAATATAATGCCTCTGTCATAGTTTATAAGGTAAACTTACCCATTACCAGTCCTGTGATAATTGCTCAAGAGCCAATCCAACTCCACCATGAAATTTATTTGTAAAGATGACTCAATTCTTCCCAAGGATTCATCCAGCAGGTCTAGTGAAATTTATAGCAGCCAACCAAAAATAAAAAAGAACTTGAATTATTATTGAAGCAATATTAATTCCAAGAATAAACCTGAGTTTCAGTAAGTTTAAAAATTCAATCTGAAAATACGCTCAACTTACCCCGGAATGTAATAGAAAGACCCTCAGATCTTGTTCTTGGGGAGGAATAAATTGTTGTCAGAAAAAAGTTGTATGGTAAGGAGTCTTCCCATTTCTTTAAGAATCCACCACTTTTGATGGGAGATGTGTATTTTGACGATGATGACTCACTTCTTCTCTTCTTATACTCCGGTTCTTCTAACATATCATCGTTTTTATTCGACGCTTTAATACCTGGTTCTCTTATGCTACTGCTGATATCAGGATGGGTGGACGACCTGCTTGAAGATGGATCATTTTTACGTTTCTTGAGTTCTGTTTCTCCTTGGTCCTTGTTGTGAGTATCTTTGACATCGGTTTCTGCTTTGCTGCTTCTGATTCCAACTTCAGAAGTTGTTTGTTTATCTTCTGTAGCCATAAGCCGCACATCCTTATCTTCAGCCTTGCTCGTTTCCTCCTTAACTTTGACGTTGCCTTTATTCCTTTCTTCTTTAAAGATTGGAGCTAATATTTTAAGCTGATCTAGAACAACCGATCTGTCGAGACTCGCTTTCATGGAACTAGGCAGCTTAATATCATCATCACGTTGGTCCTCCAACATTTTCTCCACTAAGTGGAATAACATTTAAATTTAATGATATATTTTCGAAACAGTACAGAATAAACTTATAATACTTACAGTGACGATGTCCAAATTCTTTAAAATGATTTGGATTCCTCCTGTAGCAGTTCTCTCCATAGTTACATTCTCTTTTGGAAGAGAAATCAAGTCTTGGGCCTACCGAAAGATAGCGGATTTGTCGTCATATGGATTTCTTGTTGTCATTTGCAAATTCATTCGGGAATATAGTACTTACCAGCATTCGAAGTCATCTTGTAAAATATTGACACTATATTATCATTCGTAAATCAGTTAAATTTTCACTTTTGAGGCTGATTGAAGAAAATATTGATCGACTTCTTATTAAGAAGAGGCTACTTTTATATTAAATTCATGAATTAATCAGGGTTATTGTAGCGAAGTATCATAAATTATGAAAACAATAATAAACTACATTTTCAAATCACTCCACGTTTGCAGCAATATCGTTCGTCATATTTTTCTCTAGGCAAAATGTCCACCCTCTGGCGGGTGGGGCGGGTGAAGCACACGTTTTCCATCTTTGTTGTGTTTTTAAAGTGTTGTTGTGAATTATAAGTATTTTACTATTTACTAATCCTACATTCATAATTTGGTCAGTATGGACGGACTTTTATCATGCCAACTATTACTGTCGGTCAGTTTTTGTTTAATTTTTAATTATTGCATTTTCTTTTCCAGCACATTTATTATTATAACTAACTATTGATGTTAAACTACTATAGGGAATTTTTATTGTAAAAGTTACGCGGAAATTAATTTCTCTGATAAGGCAGTAGTCATTGTTTCGTTTAGAAGCACATTGTTTCAAGTTATTAATTAATATTTATCAATGATTTGATGTTATTCAAAGAGATAAATTCTGAAGCGCTTTTAAGGACGTCTTTCGTCCCATGACCATATTACAGGCACTCTTTGTAGAGTGAACTGATGTTTAAAAGGCTGCAAAGAAATTGTTTATAAACATATAATTATACCGCTATTCTTTATCTTTAATGTGCGTTAAATTTTTTATCATAATATCAACGTATAAGGGAGATATAGAATTTCTTCCTGACGGTCCTCTTCCAAAACTTTACCGCTGCATCTTTCATTGTTGCTAATCCATCTATCGAAAGTATACAATCTCGCTCCATAGAATGTAATCTCGATTACAGTTTTATTTTGCCCTGGCTATCTTGCAAAGCTTGTGATTGGCACTGTATTAGCAAATGCTTTAAAATATTTAAGTAACAGTTGATTGAGTAATATACCCTATTTATTGGATGGTATAATCTCACTTCTTGTCAGTAATTTAATCGGAGACTCAATTTTTGTTTTTTTTTAGAATTTCGTAGTACAGTTGCTAATGACTGAATGAGATCATCATCGAAATGGAAAAAGAATTCGAAGTGAATGGAGTTCGAAATCTACATCAAGCCCTGTGCCTTGTGAGTGACAGTTGGGATCAAGAGGATGAAAATGCAGAGCTTTCAGGAGGCTGAATTCTATATGTAAGTTTTTCTTTCTCTTGCTATTTCTGAAGGAAAGGTATGCCAAAATTGTTTTAGCATGGTTTTGTTCTTATAAGGGTTGACGTTTAGGAGTCTTTGGTACCACTTCCTTCTCGGTTCTTAGAAAGCTGTTATTACTACGATTTTAGGCTTACTTAAAATAAATTGTGAGGTAATCGTTTGTTTGTGAAAGAAATTATAGGTTATCACTCGTGTTTTTCAGAATAACTATGTATAGCATTATCGAATATATGTCATTTTAATCCCAATCTTTCCAACCAATACAATTCAATACTCCAAACATAACACTTCGCTGGTCTCTTTCTTAGTTCTACATGCATCTTCCCTTGTAATATATTCTTTTATCTCGTAAATGTTTCCTTTGCCATTATTATTCTTGATATGATTTCTCTCTTACTTTTCCATTCTTCAGTTATCTTATTACCAAGATAAGTGAATTGCTTCAATTTTTCTATACAATCATTGTTTATTTTTACATATTCATTTCCTCCTATCATCAATACTTTTGTTTTCTTACTATTTATTTCTAATCCAAACATTTCCATTATTTTCTGTAAGTTTTGTACCAGAACAAGTCATTTATTTTTGTTTTCAATTTATTTTCCTTCCTCCAATATGTATTACTTCTATGTCTCTATAACAGTATTTTATAATTTCTTCTGGATATATGTATTGAGAAGAGTTGGTGATGAACACCATCATTGCCTCACTCCTCATCCCAGTTCATATACTACTCTGCTCATTACTTTCATTTGTGCATTTTTCTTTAAGTATGCATTTTATATTTATCTTCACACTTCATCTCCAGTTCCAAATTAAATTCTAAATCCAAATTGTTCTTCACTCAAATTTTCTTCCATTTTTGTGTTTAATCTTTTATTTAATGTTCCAAGTAAAATTTTTTTCAGCATATGATATTAAACTGATTGTCCTAAATTCATTACATTATCATTTTTGTGTTTTGTTTGGGAGAGGAAATTTCTGGCTTCTGAAAGTCTTCTGGCCATTCTCCACTTTCATATATCTTATTATATAGTTATACTATTTCTGTGATTGTATTTTCATTCATTAATTTGAGAATTTCTATTGGTACCTCATCTATACCATCATCCTTACAATTTTTTATTTATTTTATCGCTTGCCTTACCTCTTCTTTTTATACAGGTCCTATTTCTTCTCTATCTACATTTTCTTCCACTTCTATTTGGAGAAACATTGGTCTACCATCATTTCTATTCTAAAATTCCATATAATATATCCTCTTACTCATTTCCTCTTCTTGTTTAAATAGAATTTTGCCATTCCCATCTTCTATTTCTTTGCCATTCATCATTTTCCTTTTCTTATACCAGGTGAAATCATTAATGTTATATATTAGACCATACTGCCCTATTTTATCCATGTACTTAAATTCCTGAATCACATTCTTCCTCAAACAATTTTTGCTCTTGTTTTTTCTGTTTCTCTTCTCAGCTCATTATTCAATTTCCCATGTATCCGTTTGCCGTCTTAGTCATTTCTAGTTTTGCAATTTCTTCTTCCATCTAATTTCTGTATCATTCGACAAGATATCCAATATTTCTTTCTTCATTTTTTTGTCCTGTTTCATTCTTCCATTAAATTTAGAACTTCGTTCTTAATTCTATTCCATATCTCCTATGATTTTTTTTCTATCTCATTTTCCATTTTAATTTCTTAGTCCTTAGTAACACTAGTTACATAGTTTGGTATAGCATTAGGGTAATTTAGATTAGATAATCATAACTTACGGTAATAGGATCAAAGTCATGGTAGTATAGAGGACATTTGAATTATCTATGTTTCACGTGTATTAAACAAAATCTCTATTCAATTTTCCTTACATTTTATATCGAGATTCGGGTAAAAGAGCTTGGAAAGAAACTTATCCTGAGAATAGAATTATTGGATTACACTGCTACAATTTCGGAAGATTTGTCGTAAAATTTTCTGGTATACCGTAAATCGTTTTTTCTTCTTTTTCGAATTTCAAAATAACGTAGCTATACGCAAGTATAAAAAGCATACGAAAACCATGTTGTTAAATCGTTTATTGCCCAATTAAAATTTTAATTCGCAGGGTTCAGTAATGTAAGTACTCTTGTTAAATATCTTCCAAATTGGCTGAGAATGTTTTAATGTTTCCAATTTTTAGGATAATTTATCGCTCATTACAATTTTCCCCAAGATTTATAACCATTGTCTATAGTTATATGCAATTTGGTTCAACATTAGGACAATTTAGATTTGATAATCGAAATAAACAGTTATAGAATCTACCTACTTCGTGGCATTATATAACACGTTTGAATGATTTATTTATGTTTCCGGTATATTAAATAGTATTTCTATTTAGTTTCGCTCCTCTTTTATTTTGAGGTTCGAAAAAAACAGCTAAGATTCGAATATTTTCCTGACATAAAAATTCTTGAATTACGTTGCTAAAATTCCAGAAGATATATAAACATTCCCAAGGAAAAATGGACTTGAAAAAAGTCTGACAGGGCCGGAACTTCCCGGCCCTGTCAGACTTTTTTCAAGTCCGTTTTTCCTTGGGAATTTTCCTGGGTGCACGCCCTTACGTGCAAAGTCACCTTAACCTTTTCCTTATATATAAACATATTTTCGAATAAACAGTAAATCCGTATTTCTACAAAATTTTCTTCGTACATTCATATTCATCGCGAGTCAATGACAACTTGTACAGTAGTTTCCCATCTCTGACTATTTGTAGCTATTCGCGAGTATCTATTATATAATGTATGCGAAAAGGGTTTATTGCCCTTTTAAAAATTGCTTCACCGTTTGCGCGGGTTAATTAATAATACAGTTATACATTGTCATATACGATACCAATATTTTATTAATTCCATTTTATGTTTTACCTTTTAAAACGTTGCACTGCTGGGTGTAAGTTGTGAAATTTATTTTTTTAGAATCCAGGCAATCCTCTCACACTAAAATGCCTTTGCGAGCGGGTTGCCTGAATTTTAGAAATGTTTTCGCTTAACTTTAGGCCCAGCAGTGAATTTTTTTAGAGTGGTAAAGTAAATTGTATCGAAATTGAAATTTTTGCAGCCAAAAAAAATAATACGGAAAAGAAGTAAGAAATTAATGATTGGACCGCCCGCCAAGCGGGTTCGAGGGTTGACGCGGGTCTGAGGCTCCCGCAACACTAAATGTACGGGCTCAAATCCAGTTCAGACGAAAAATCGAAATTAGGTTGGTGAAAAACCTCCGGTGGGTTTGGCGGCCCTCTAATCCCGGAGGTAGCTCCCGACCGGATTTGAACCCGAGACAGTCAGCGTCGCACCTAGGTGCCTCGACCACTGCGCCAACCAGTCGAACGAAAAAAGTGAGGAAAAATATCGTGTTGGTTCGTCCAAGGAGGAGGGGAATAGATGAAAGAAGAGGTAGGGGGAAGGGAGGGAATACAAAACTATTCCATACACGATGCGTTAATTTCCTTTAGATACTCACTCAATTCAATAATGTTTGATTTCTCGTCTTCGATATTTTTTGTTCAAACTGAAATATATTTAAAATTTATTTTCCTCCGCCCCATCATCGCGAATTTGAGCATATTTATCATGAAACTTTATAAACGTTTAACTGAACAGAATGAGCTAATTTCTTTTAGATTCTCAATTCTATAAGGTTCGATTTCTCATCTTCGATTTTCTTTTATTTGCACTAGTGTGAGTGTGTGTGTATATATATTTATAACTCCTTTTTTGCTGCGGAATCGTCCTGAATTTAAGTTGTTTTGTCATCAAAACTTACAAACGTTCAACTCTCAAGAAATTGACAATATTTTAAATATTTTTCAAGGATCTGAAATACATCTTATTCTCAATACAAAATACTACTCAATACTAAAATACAAGTATCCATACACTTAGTGCGTGACATAATGCCATATCCTTCCAGATTGATCCGAGTGTCTTATTTATACTTCCATAGGATCTATTCTTCTATGCGAAAGATCCTCCTTAAGGGATATATTGTTGCGATGTTGAATTTTTATAGCATTTTAAGAAATGATGCATGTCTCTAGCCTACCACGTTAATAAAAATATAAATAATTTTATGCTCTAGGTCGACCTCTCAGAAATAGTTCTGGGAATTGATATCTTTTAAAATATACCCCTTGAGGAATGTTTAAGAAATTAGAAACATTTTTAAAGGTAAATTTATATCAGGTTCCTACGTCATGCTATTTGAAATTGAATATATTGTGATATGCCAATTGAAATAAGGGAGTATCATTCTACTTTTTTGTTCTCTATTCTAAAATTGGTTCTTTTGCATTAATTCCTTTAATTTTACTAATAATTCTCTCAAATTGAAATAAATATTCAGTATGTGTGTTATTGCAACATGATAATTTTTCCGCTAATTAATCATTGGTTGGATTAGATGCTGGTCTGAAGTGTATGTCTTTTAAGCAAAATATATATACAAGGACAGGAAAAATTGAGCAGTTTATATAAACAAAGCATATGAGCTGCTTATCCTGTAAATACAAAGGAGCTTGATTGATACTTATCAACATAAGATAATATTATTATGATTTATTAATAACATAATTTGTTTCTTTAAAATTGAAACCATAAATTTCTACTTTTTCCTCCATTAATTCCCCTTTTTACATAAGGTGTTGCACATGGTCATCATGCTTGTTCAAGAAGACCAAGGTTGATGGTTCCAACCTTGTAGAATAAACTTTGCATCCTTGTCTCTGATGGACTGCATTGCTCTCCTGAACTCCAGAATCATCTCAGCTTTGAATGAAAGCCACCATAATTGTTGTCAGGTAGGAAAATTCGATGTTTTAGTGATATGATTATTATATGTATGTGCCCTAGTTATTTATTCAAATATTTGCTCCGAATTTTCTTGATAAATGTAGTAACTAGGGGTGAAGTTTATGCAATAGCATCTTCCCTATTTCAATTCCTTATAATTGATGCTAAACTCTCCAGAGATATCTTTTTATCAGTATTTTATAATTGGATTGCGATCAGTCTTTTTCTCAGATTGCAATTTGGTTGCAATTCTTCAAAATTTAATAAGTGAACTAAATATTTGATTTAAATTGTTTCATGTTTGACATTTTTAAATTTGGTATTATCTTAGTGACATGATTATTTCAAAGTGATGAAAGTGTGAGAACAAAGACTTTTTAATATTTCTTATTTTCATTATTGGAATTTTGCTTTAAGATAAAACATTGAAAATTAATGGACCAAATGTAAAATATTAAATTAAGAAGGTATTATTACCAAAATTTGAATACAGTAGAACTCCGTTTTTACGAACCTCGATTTTACGAAGTGACACAGTTTTACGAACCATTCCGTCGGTCCCGATCTTTGTACATGTAAAATGACCTCGGTTTTACGTAAAACCTCGATTTCATGTTTTACGAAGTGAGATGCCGGTCCCTAGGAGTGAATGAACCCCGGTTTTACGAAGTATTTGAAATTTTTTTGTCGCACTGAGCTCAATACAATGGGATGACGATCGCCGTAAACAGGAGCAGCTGAATCCAGGATCGTCTATGTTGGGAAGACCCTCATCCCATATATTTTAGATGGGAAAATGTGAAAATTTCGTGGGATACAAACATTTTGATTACAGTTTTCGCGAAAAATGATAGCTTATAAGACGTAGCCGTGCTCTTCTTTCTTTCTTCATCAAGCCTTCTGGTAATATCGCGAATCTGCGACGTGGGATCGTATAGATCAGCAGTTTCCAGGAGTATATGGTTTCTATTTGGACGAAAGATTGAGAGAATAGAGCATGATAAGAATTTGTTTTTGACTTGGGGAGTTTTTGGCTCAGGTCTTGGCTGCTAAATTGGAGTGCGACAACTTAAAATTTTTAATGCTGCTGCAGGGATTTCGGATTTTAATTGGTTAGTAAAAGATTGAAAAATAATGGTTGGATGGTGGACACCCTGAAAAATGTTTGTCTCCAAGCGAGGAAAAGTCGCGCGCGTTCAGTCAGAATCACTCTCTGCGCGAGGTGGCCTGTGTTGTGATATCCCGTGTGCCTATTAGTAAAATAATGGATAAAACATCGCTGACCAAGAAAAAGAGGAAGTCCCTGAGTTTGGTCACCAAAAGGTCAATTATCAAGGAAGTACGTGATCGCGGGCAGACAAAAACAGAAATTGCTAGGAAGTATGGCATATCTTAACTACATTGGCAGCAATCGTCAATTCGAGTGAAAAAATTTTGAGTCACCTAACAACATCATTAAAAACAAAGTACGTCTCATCGTCGCAATTTGATCAACTTGATAGGCAGCTGTATAATATTTTTTTGAAGTGTCGTGCGTGCAAATTGCCTGTAAGTGGACCAATTCTGAAGAAGAAGGCTCAGGTTTTGGCTCTTAAACTGAAGTGCGACAACTTTAAAGCCTCAAATGGGTGGCTTGATAGATTCAAGAAAAGATACGGAATCACTTCGATGAAAATCTGTGGAGAAGAAGGTAGCGTCAACACAAAAGACGTTGAGCAGTGGCATGAAATAAACGATGACATTGTGTCTAAATATTCCCCTCGAGATATATACAACCTGGATGAAACAGGTTTGTTTTTTAAGGCATTACCTGACTCCACCCTCGGGACCCGTGGCGAAAAATGTCGCGGAGGTAAAAAATCTAAGGATAGGGTTACAGTAATGCTAATATGTAACCAAGATGGATCTGAAAAGTTGAAACCAGTTGTGATTGCAAAATCAAGAGCTCCGCGTTGCTTCAAGAACGTGAAAAATTTGCCTGTGTTGTATGAAAATAATAAAAAAGCATGGATGACGACGGACATTTTTCAGAAGCAAATTATCTTCTTGCAGAGGAAGAGCGCATGCGAGAATCGCAATGTACTACTTCTTGTAGATAATGCCCCAGTTCATAAAATAAGCGGACTAGTGCTACCAAACGTCAAAGTACTTTTTCTGAGTCCAAATAGCACCAGTAAGATGCAACCGCTGGACATGGGCTTAATTAACAGCTTTAAAGTCCACTACCGAAGATTTCTCGTCCAGCACTATCTTCGGACGCTTGGTAAGTTCTATTTCTTTTCTATCATTTTGTGTTTAAAAAATACCTACTCGTCGTCGCAAAGGTCGCAAATATATATGTATATATATAAATCCTTCGCGACCTCCATATTTTCTCGGGAATTAATTAATATTAGCAATATGATAGCCGCCGCAACCGCATCGCAGAACTTTGGTAAACCTTTTTATATGATAGTAGCATTCTTGTGGAAGTTCTTCGTTGCAGCTGTCATGGAAATTAGTTTAATTAAAGAATACTAAATTTGTAGTAATACGTCACTATTAATTAAATTTTGATCCATTTTCAGTACGTAATTTAATAATTGAAAGCGTTTTTGTCGTTAGGTAAGAATTTGGGACGCGACAAGATCGTTTAAAGTACCCGCGAGTAAGTAGTTCTCGAAAATCACCGTTAAACGTCAGCGTAGTAGAACGCATATAAAAAGAGGGAGCTTACTTAACTTTACTTAAGTAAAGTTCTGAAATGACAAAATATTTACGAGCTAGTTTCTTGGAATTCATGGCTGTGAGTTTCATTCACTGTGACTTGTGAGTCTCCTAGGCCTTGAAATAAGTTCTATGCTATAAAGGGATTCAGTATAATCGTAGTATAATTTTTAAATCTTTTCCATTTGATGCAAATATACCTACTGCGCATTGGCTCCTGGAGAGCCATGTGAGTAACGCTCGTGTCTCATGAGGAATCAGTTCTGATTTCAAATCCTGGTGGAAGGACATGGGCAAAATGACCTAAGCGCTATTAACGAACTACTACTACTATAGTGCACTCAGAGAATTGCATGTGATATCTATCGTTTTCTTCCTAAATGAGCTTGTGACTTTTATTTGTAATAGAAATTAGTTTGATTTCATCCTCATAATTATTTGACAACTTTATACCTGCATAGTTTAGCTTTCTGTAAGCAGAGCTTTAGTACGCATACATTTGTTGCAGATCAAGCCTCTGATGTGCAAGATGTGCCTCCATGGACATTGCTCCATGCTGTGCGAGGAATTGCCAGAGCATGGGACAGTGTCACTGCAAGCACTATTTCCAACTGTTGGAGATCAGCTGGTTTTGGTGACACGTCAATTATAGAGACAGAGGAGTTAGTGGAGGTTCCCACACTCCAGGACCTCCTTAGTAAAGAAATGGCACAACTAAATCAGTACATCCCAGATGCATCCTCTCATGCTGAGTCGTACGTCAAGTGTGACTCTCATGTTATAACGCATAACTGCAGTGATTTAAGTGAAGACGAAAAAGATGAGGATGAAGTGAATTTAGATAGCTCTTCTACAGGCTATGAAGATGACCCAGAAGCACCTTCCCCCCCTACAAGGGATGAATTAAGACACTCTATAAAAGTGCTTCATAATTTTCAGATGTTTGCTGATGGTGTACCGGATTCATTTAATAATTACCTTACAAGTATAGAGAAAATAACCTCATATTTCATTGAAACTTCCAAAAAACAAAAAAAAATTGACGATTATTTTAAAAAGAAAAAAGTTTAGAATTTTTTCTGTTGTATTAAACATTAAACTGGATGTGTAATTCATTTTATTGAAATATTTCCTTCCTTTCAATCCCCTTTAACTTTATGCACTGTGTTACTGAAACTGGATTGGTATTGTAGAGATTTCGATTGCTTAAAAGAAAACCTCAAATTTACAAAGCCCGAATTTTACAAAGCGCAAATTTTTGGGTCCCTTCAACCTCGTAAAATTGAGGTTCTACTGTATTTATAATTTAAATTTAGCAAGCATTACTTCAAATTGTTTTTGCCATTGGTTATTACCATTAACCATAGTATTGCTATTTGGATGTAGGCTACGATGTGTATCACATATATTTTAATTATGTTTGTATTTATTAGTTTGACTGAATTTAATATCCTCAATGGTTAGGATTTTTTGAAAGTTGATGCATTATCCTGTAATTTCACTATTTGCTCTTTATTCATAAAATTTTAGTTTATCTTGAAATGTTCAACTATCATTAATTTCATCCTTCAAAAGAAATAGGGACCATTTATATTGTTGGCAAACTTCACTTTAATTTTGTTCATTCATTAGCAGAAGAATCAATTTTATATGCTAATAAATGTTAACTTTGCATATTTAGTTTAATAAGGTATACAAAAATTTTCTTCTTATTCCTCTTAACATCATTCTGAATCTGCATCTTACATGCTCAAATTTTTCAGTGAGAATTTGTGGAATTGACATCATATTTAATGATTTGTGGCTAAAATTTTAGATGTTACATTTCATGTTAATGCAATAGAGTTTATTTTGATTTTATGCATGATTTTACCTATTGTAGATTCCACCAGGCTTTTGTAAGAGCTGAATTCCAGTTAAATATTTCAGTCATTATTGCAGATTAAGGGCTGTTTTAAGAAATATTATTCACTCCTCTGAAACTTTTCAAAATTATTAACATTTTTAAAAAAATCAAATTTACTGTATATCTTGCCTGGTGCCGTTTCATACTTATGAATAAAAGATAAGGGTGAAAATTGTTGTAACAATTTTTATACAGTATTTTCATAGTATTATATTGCCTTTAATTAATAATTGTTGCTACAATATTTAACTCAACTTCATCAAATCTTTTCATTCTGCATTAGGTGTTGCAGGAGAATATGCAGTGTTCTCTGAGTGAATTACTGCCCCATAAGTACCAATGCTGATAGTTCCTTCAAATATAGCTGGACGCCCATGCCGTGGACCAGCATTGCTTTTCTGTTGGTTTTGAATGAAAGCTGCCGTAATTGTCCCCAGGTATTCAAAGTTTCCTTTTTCGATGCCATTCTGAGGAAATATTTCATGATAGAAAGACATTACGCCATGTACCTTGCCCACAAGAAGTTATAATGCACAACATAGATTCCATTGCAGTGCAATACCAGTAGTAGATTAAAAGTTACCTATTTCTGACCTACTACCATTATTGCACAGCAATGAAACCTATGTTGTGCATTATAACTTCTTACTTATGTTCGAGTTACAAGTCATTTTGTCCTTCTATTATGGATTATTTCCTCAGAATGTCACCTGGGTTTCTTCTCAAAGAGGAGTAGGCGTGAAAAATGTCTGATGCGACAGGACTCCAACTTGGTTCTCCCCATTGCAGGTTGATTGCTCTGCCAATTGAGCTTTCCAGCCAGGACTCTGTTTTTTCTACTGGTCCGATAGCCTGGGTCAGTAGTGAAAACAGAGTCCTGGCTGGAATGCTCAATTGGCAGAGCAATCAACCTGCAATAGGGAGTTCCTAGTTGGAGTCCTGTGGCATCAGACATTTTTCACACCCATTCCTCCTTGGGGAATATTAACATTAGGATTTTTACTGTGAAAAAAAGCTCAAAGGGAAATGTCCTTTTGGTGTAACTTTATTAAATGTACACTTTGAAAAAGTGCAATAAAGTGACAAATAAAGTCAAAGGCTGGTTTGGTTTTTTTAATGCCCTATCCCTGCACGAAGTTCCACTGTAGTATACCTTGTATTCTCAAAGAGGAGTTTCATATATTTATCTATCTAATTTTAATAATATTTGATAGGACGACATAGCTTAAGGTACCATTCACAAAAAGAACCATTTATGGTGTTGAAAATTGTAATTAAAGGTTAAATCATATATTTATTCTAAAAATTACTGATGGTTGTAAAAGCATTCTGACTACTCAATTAGTACTACAGTCTGGTAGCCAAGAAAAGGGCAAAGGTAATCAATTTTTATTAATGTATACTACATGAACAAGAAATAAACATTATATAAAATAACTGTGTTGGTGTAGGATATGAGGGTGTTCCCTGTGAAACTTCTTTAGCTATTTATCACAATTAGTTGGTATTAATTTTTGATAGGTAGTTCACCTGATTTGAATCCACAATAAGGCTAATATGTGATTTCTCTGACAAGGGAAAATATTAACTTTGTTGTGGATTCAAATCAGGTGAACTACCTATCAAAAATTAATACCAACTAATTGTGATAAATAGCTAAAGAAGTTTCACAGGGAACACCCTCATATCCTACACCAACACAGTTATTTTATATAATGTTTATTTCTTGTTCATGTAGTATACATTAATAAAAATTGATTACCTTTGCCCTTTTCTTGGCTGCCAGACTGTAGTACTAATTGAGTAGTCAGAATGCTTTTACAACCATCAGTAATTTTTAGAATAAATATATGATTTATCCTTTAATTATAATTTCCCATAAATGGTTAATTTTGTGAATAGTACTTTGAGCTATGTCATCGTACCAGATGTTATTAAAATTGGAAAGAAAAATATATGAAACTCCCCTTGTGAGTGCTCCTTCCATGTCTGGTTTCAGAACAATTTGGAAATCCAAGTGATTCTAAAATCAAACAAGGAGTAGTGATCCGAGGATGAAGAGAAGCACACTGAGGATGAAAGAGAAAGCAAAAATTAATAAACTTTATATTACTTACAGTTCACTTTCTTAATAATTGAATGACTTAAATAAATGTAAAAAAAATGTTTCGAAAATAAGATACATGCAGGAGATGACTGAATCAGCATAATTTAAAAAATGATACAATAGTCAGGACAATGATTAAGGGTTAATTTCTTAGAGATCTAATAATAATTGGAATCATTTCTAAGAGACAATTAAAAGCATTATTTCAAACTAATAATATGAAATTTGAGATTAAGTTTTACTGTATAATATCTGCTGATACTAAGTTAATAACAGAATTTCAGCATATTACAATAAAATTCAGAAAACTACTGATATTTCTATTACAATCATACTTGAGAAATGAGTAATAACTTGAAAAAATAATTTTGTTGAGCTCTTAATTCTAGTAGAGTGTTAATTCTTACTAATTCTAAAGTCCTGATTACTGATATAATAATAATTCAACAGCAAATTGGGTTAATGTCAACATAACGATTGTTTTGCATGAGAACTTTCATGTTTTTATAACAGCAATTTTGCTATTCTCTTATAAATAAAAAAGGTTAATTTTCCCTCCCTCCCTAGGAGGAATTAAGAAAAAAGAGTTCTTATACCCTCGAAAGACCTCATTCAATATTAAAATATTGCCCTATCATCACTCTCAAAAGGGAGTTCAGTACCCCAGACTTTTATTTTATAAAGTTGAACACAAGCTACATTTTTTACATCGAAAATGCAGCTGGACCTAGAACTTAGCTAAAATTAATTGCTAAATTAATTTATTAATTGCTAAATTATTTATTAATTTAGCTAAAATAACTTCCTCCCTGAAATTTGTAAACTTATTTTAAACTTTCTTAATGGTTTATCCAAAAGTAACAGCCTTTATCCCACTTTAACTAATATATTTATTAGGGAGGCTTAAATCCATTGCTTCCTTTACAATGATTATTTAACAGCTACTTCCGAATCCCCTCTCATAATATTGCCTGCAGTAAGATCAATAATTACATGATTCTATAACTCCGACATTTTGAGTAGTAGTACTGTTTAAAGTGCTTTGACAGCTTAGGTCATTTTGCACATTGGCTCCCACTGGAAATCGAATTTGGGACCGCTTTCACCAAAGGCAAACGCACTGTCCACACAACTACCAGGGAGCTACATCCTCATTCTTATTTAATAAGATTTCAATCCCAAAATCTAATCAAACTAAATTCCTAGGAGTACTAATTATTGATAAACTATCTTGGATTGAATGTATCAATTACTTAAAAAGGCAAAAAAATCCCACTCATTAGTTGAAAACAAGTCCCCTCTCTGATAAAACTATCTCTCGTCTTATCAAAGCATGTTTTACCTCACCTAAAATATGCAACCATAATAATCTTTAACACCACCAAGCAAAATTGACTGAAAATCAATAGATAACTGGGTGAGTAGACCAGGAAAAGCCACAAATATATTGGTGCTCCTCAAATAAATTAAAGATTCTTGATACTTAAGTACTGTTACCAACCTGGTAGCCAAGTCTGTTGAGAAATTAAAATAATCCATGGCTCCAATCCCTTTGGTATAACAACCCCAAAGGATGGAGGAAAAACAAAGTTCTGCTTGTTCTTACATGTTTAAGGGGTCTCAACTTTTGGATTTTATAACGGACCACGAAAAATATCCACATTTTTTCCCTGGGGGACATAAAACAGCCTTAAAGGTAATTTATGAACCCTGCTGACTTTTAATGGATAAACTAATTCTCATAAAATCACTCGCAAAGATTTGAGGAATTTCAATCTTCATATCTATGAAAGCCCAACACAAATGAAAATAACAAAGAAACTATCACGACCTGCATGAGTCACAAACATGCATTTCAAAATAACTGCAAACATAATTTAGTTTCCCATACTTAGTTATGCAAGAAGTAAAATAGTGAACTACATTCAGTCACTACTGAGTGCATCCAATGTAAATACATAAGTAAACTGCATCATAATACAGGAATGCTGTTGTTTCTTGCCACATCAACTCTACCAATATTTGGAGATACTACTCTTAGACAATCACCATAACTAACTAAAAATTAAAAATCAACGCTCTTACAACAAAATCTTTAGTTGTAAGGAAAATAGAGCATCCTAACAAAATGATAGGGTAGAGTTAGAGATAATGATCAAAAGTAGAGCAAGTGAACACATTTTGTTACCTTGAATTCCCATTCACACCAGGCAACAGATGTAAGAAGGATAGTGTTGGCCAAGAAATCTTTCAACAAAAAATATAGTATGTTGATATGCAAACATTAGGATAAAGAAGAAATTTGCCAATATTTCCCTACGTCTGCAGCACATTACTGCATGGAAGTGAGAGTTGGACAAATAGTAAAAGGGAAAGAAAATAAATAGAAGCTGTAAGGATGAGCTTTGCTGTCTTAGTTTATTTTAAATATAGATACAAGAATGGTTAATATGCTATCTTTGAGATACAGGAAAATTTTTAAATGCTGTGGATTGCCCCATAAAAATACTCATATCTTGAAAAGTAGACGCATTTGGTCAAAAAGGTTTTAGACTTTTCTTAACTAAGGTAGAAACATCCTGAAGGAAAAATTAAAAAAACAATGTGAGCATGGCCCTAGGTTGAGTTGACATAGAATGGCCCACTTTCCTATCTTTTTGGGAAGTGCTTGGAATGAAATTCTAAGATTGGTAAAATTCAATATGGAAGAATTTGGAGTGACCTGCATCGAACCGAGAAATATTTAGATGATGTTGATATAATCTTTACAAATTTTGTGAAAGAAGAGCCTAATCTAATTTTATCTTTAAAAACGATTCGAATAATTTAAACATTCCTGAAGGGGATTATTGAAACAACCTTAGCATCGAAGCTTGGATCAATTTTTGAGAGGTCAATCTTGAGCATGAAACTT
The DNA here is from genome assembly GCA_947579665.1 of Sympetrum striolatum. Classification (NCBI taxonomy): domain Eukaryota; kingdom Metazoa; phylum Arthropoda; class Insecta; order Odonata; family Libellulidae; genus Sympetrum; species Sympetrum striolatum. The sequence goes on from OX388349.1 coordinate 59,451,865, forward strand.
ATGTACATGTGATATATACATGGCAGGCTAGAGACGAGTATCATTTCTAAAAATGCTCTAAAACTAGTCGATTTTAGAACAATATATCCCTTTGGGAGGATCTTTCCCATATAAGGATAGATTCTTTGGAGGAATATATTAATAATAAATAAGCCCGGGCGTCGAACTAAGGATCAATTTGGAAGGTCACGGCAGTCTCTCACACACTTTCCGTAAGAATACTTGTAATCTAGGATCACATAAAAATCTGAAGTAGAAATTAATTTCATACGAAATCAATAAAAACGAAAAAGGGGCGGTAATGAATAATGATTCTTGTTATGATCAAATAATATTGTATGCGTTCCCTTTAAACAATCATACGGATGCTTTAGCGGAAAAACCGTTCCTCTAGTCTACCGTCAAAGAAAGCAACCTTCTTTAGTTTCCCACTCATTGAGAATAAGATGTATTTAAGATCCTTGAAAAATATTTAAAACATTGTCAACTTCTTGAGAGTTGAACGTTTGTAAGTTTTGATGATAACTAAACTGGCTTAAATTCACGACAATTCGGCAGAAAAAAAGGAGTTATAAATATACTACTGCAAATAAAAGAAAATCGAAGACGAGAAATCAAACGTTATAGAATTGAATATCTAAACGTAATTAGCGTATTCTGTTCCAGTTAAAAAAACGCTCAAATTCACGACACGATGACGATTCACGAAATAAATTTTAAATATATTTCAGTTCGAACAAAAAATATCGAAGACGAGAAATCAAACATTATTGAATTGAGTGAGTATCTAAAGGAAATTAACGCATCGTGTATGGAATAGTTTTGAATTCCCTCCCTTCCCCCACCTCTTCTTTCATCTATTCCCCTCCTCCTTGGACGAAGCAGCACGATATTTTGCCTCACTTTTCTCGTTCGACTGGTTGGCGCAGTGGTCGAGGCACCTAGGTGCGACGCTGACTGTCTAGGGTTCAAATCCGGTCGGGAGCTACCTCCGGGATTAGAGGGCCGCCAAACCCACCGGAGGTTTTTCACCAACCTAATTTCGATTTTTCGTCTGAACTGGATTTGAGCCCGTACATTTAGTGTTGCGGGAGCCTCAGACCCGCGTCAACCCTCGAACCCGCTTGGCGGGCGGTCCAATCATTTATTTCTTCCTTGTTTTTCGTATTATTTTTTTGCCTGAAAAATTTCGATGCAATTCATTTTACCACTCTAAAAAAATTCACTGCTGGGCCTAAAGTTAAGCGAAAACATTTCTAAAATCCAGGCAACCCACTCGCAAAGGCACTTTTATTGTGAGAGGATTGCCTGGATTCTAAAAATAAATTTCACAACTTACGCCCAGCAGTGCAACGTTCTGTAAGGGAAAACATAAAACTAAATTATTGCGATCGTATATGACAATGAGTAACTGCATTAATTAACCCGCGCAAAAGGAGCAAATTTTTAAAAGTGCATTAAACGATTTTCGCATTGATTAAACTGGATTAAACACTCGCATTTAGCTACGAATCGTCGGAGATGGGAAACTACTTCACAAGTTGTCGTTGACTCGCTAGGAATATGAAAGTACGAAGAAAATTTTGTAGAAATAATGATTTACTGTTTATTCGAAAATATGCTTATATTTCTTCCGGAATTTTAGCAACCAATCTCCAAGAATTTTTATGTCAGGAAAATATTCGAATCTTTGCTTTTTACTCGTATCTCATAATAAAAGAGGAGCGAAACTAAATAGAAATACTATTTAATATACCGGAAACATAAATAAATCTTCCAAACGTGTTATATAATGCCACGAAGTAGGTAGATTACTGTTGATTTCGATTATCCAATCTAAATTGACCTAATGGTGAACCAAATTGTATATAACTATAGACAATGGTTATATATTTGAAAAAAATAGCAATGAGTGATTAATTATCCAAAAAATTGGAAGCATTGACTTATTTTCTCCCAATATGAAAGATATTTAGCAATAATCTCAGAACTACCTAACACAACATACAAAATTCGTGAAGGATGAAATTCAATAATTTCAAATTTCAAGGTTTTGCAACATTTTGTTCAACAGTTTTGGGCGAACTAACGTGCATATGAACTTAAGAATTTGCATTGTCACTACGATAACAAAATAATATGAAGTTAATTATTTCAGCTAGAGAAGGCCTACTTCCAGCAAAAGAAATCTTCCCTGGTTCATGTTGCTTAATACGAACACGAAGTTCCTGTTTTAAATATCTAAACTGAATAACTATTTGAAATCAAGACAAAAACTGGCAAAAAACTACCATAAAAATAACATTTTTCACTTCTTGTCAAGTTGTTAAAATTATCTTAAACCCTTTACAGTTAATAATAGACAGAGGTTAACTTCAGCTTAACTGAACAAGGTTTATCAACTCCTAAACTATATCTTAAGATATAAGGCAAAGATAATCCATTCTCTATTACAACGTTTTATAATTAGACCCCAAAGATCATTAAGGACCAAAATACTAAGATTTCAAATGGAAAGAGCAATTCATGATCTCAGGGAGAAGAAAGATTTGGCTGTGATAGAGTATCATCTGAAACTTTGAAAGTATTACGGTATAATTCAGTGTCTAGATTTACCAGTCTAGTTGGTAGGATATATGAATTGGGAATTCGGCCTGAAAAATTGCTTAAGTCTGTGTTAGCTCCATTACCAAAGAAAAGCAGTGCTAAAGAATGTAAAGATTATTGGACAATCAGCTTCATTTGTTATTTTACTAAAGCTATAACAAGATTATTATAACAAAGAATAGAAAAAAATCTAAGAAAATATGAGAGGAAACCAATTTGGTTTCAGAAAAAGCAAAGTAACAAGAGATACAATTGGGTGCTCAAGGCTGTTTGGTGAGAAATTGTTTGATGTGAATTAAAACCTATATACGTGTTGTTTACTGGGAGAAGGCATTTGACTGAGTCAATTGGTAGGTGCCTCTGAGGATTCTAAAATACATAGGCATAGACTGGAAGGATAGAAGGTTAATAAAAGGGCTGTGTACAAAACAGCAAGTTGTGATAAGAATAGGAAATGATGAAATAGAAAATGAAATATTTATGTTGAAGAACTAATCAATTAAGCATTCGAAAAGGCAAGAGGTGTAGTGGAAGGAGGAGAAAGAACGAAGACTGTAAAGTATGCAGATGATCAAGAAGTACTGGCAGAAACAGAAGAGGAGCTACAGTATATGATGGAGAGTATTGCAAGGGTTGGGAAAGAATATAAAAGTCAGAAAGACAATGGGACGATATTCAGCAGGAATAAAGCAATCATTAATATATCTGGGAAGTTTAGCGACTGAGAATTGTAGCTATACCAAGGAAGTAAGATAGAGGATAGCTATGGGTAAAAGAGAGTTTGAGAAGGAGAAAGGACTTCTGTAGGCATGTAGAACTCCAAAATATCTGAAAGGATTTGCTAAACGTGTGATGACTTACAGCAGAGAAACATGGGTAATCAAAAAAAAGATGAAAGGTACTTGGAAATTTAAATATGGTTGTGGAGGAAGAGGCTTAAGGTGAAGTGGACAGATAGAATTAGAAATAAAGTACAACTGAGAATAGGAAAGGAAGGAAAACTGCAGAGGGAAATCAAAAAGAGGAAGACAGGTTGAGTTTTATGATTCACACTAAGCAAAAATTGCCTACTTAGGAGAGTTGTTGAAGGAAAACAGAAGGAAAGTGAGGAGAAAAATAAGAATGCCTGATGACATTAAAAATGGCTGAAGTTACAGGCATATGATAGAAGAAGCACGGACCGGCTACGACGGAGGATATCCAATTGAAACCTGTTGCAAGACAGTTTCCGCTAAGAAGAAGAATAAGACCCTACTATCAAATTCTTCCAGCAAAGGGTGACAACGTTTTAACTTCCAAAATAATGCCAACGATTATATTATACTTTTCAATCTTAAAGGAAAGAATAAAATGTACGAGCCACCATTGATATTCAAGGCTAAATAATTCTGCAACTTAGGGAAATTCTTGTATCAACATTTTGTACTGAATTAAAGTACCTTAAGGAAAGATAAATCTTGTAACAGTCCCCTAACACTCTTGAACGAGCTAATTTTAAAGGATACCTTTCAAGCAAAATACTTTCAGCTAGTATCGCACAGCACCTAGCAGATATTGATCGGGATTAAAAATTTATATATTTGATAATTCTATACGTAATTAAAATGAGAAACACATTTTTAAGCTGACAATTCCTTCTCATTGGCTATGTTACAACAGCCTTCCTAAGAATTTCGTGATGAAAGAGGTGCCAAATAATCCTAAACTTCAACCTTAATGTCATAAAGGCATATGCTAAAACTATTATGGGATGGTCTACTATCCTTTCATTAAACAGTAAGAGAAAGAAAAACTTCCATGGAAAATTTCACCTCCTAAATGCTCTTCATTCTTCTATTCTTTATTCCAGCAGTCAACACCAGCTGTCACACACAGGGCTCAGAACTTGAAGCAGAGTAGTAGATGTTGAACTCCATTCACCTCGATTCTCATCCACAGCCATCAGTAACTGCACCGCAAAATACTAGAGATACAGAAATTGTGTTTCAAGTTAAAATAATAACAAGTGAAATTATACCATCCAATAATTGGGCACATAACTCCCTAACATTTTACTCAGAGTATTTTAAAACGTATATAATTGCAGTGCCAATCATTAGCAATCCCCAAAACTAAATTGAAACGGAGATTATATTCTATGCGAGGAGAAACATTCTTAAAGGTATGTTAGAATTAATAAATAAACTTGATTTCTTTTCCAACATCTAATCACTGATTACTCGCACCTTTCAAACATTTACTTTCAAATAATGTGTTTCTGACAACATAATGACTGCTGCTTAAACATAGAAATTAATTATTGCGTAACTTATAGAGTAAAAATATCCTTTAGCAGTAAAATTAATCTTTGGTAAATTTCTAGTTTCACACAGTCAGCCTTTTTTTTTCTCAAGTGGTTTTGGCCCGATTTCGACGATATACTAGAAATTTACCTAATCTTTTATTGGATATGTATAATAATACATCTGCCGCTAAATAAAGTAAACAAACCAAAAATAAGATATAAAACTTACCATTATAAATACTCGGCAATATAAACAGACATGTTTCGATTGTTTCTATTCGAATCACTCGAATGGCGCAACTATCGATCCAATCGAGGGTAAGCGGGATTTTAAAAATTCATCGTACCTATAAAATCTAATGCACAACAAGGAAAAGTCATGTTCAATAAAGTTTCAAGAGGAATTGAATGCAGTTGTGCAATATTTTGGTATATAACGGATCTTTGTAAACTTTTAGAAAAACTGCCTCCAAGTCATTCAAAATATTTTTCAATTAAAAACTGCTGAAAGAAAATTTTTCAAACGAATTTGCTCCAAAACTAATCCGATATACAGCACGAACCTCCTAATAACATTTAGTTAATTTCCTAGGAATAGTATAGCTTACCTATTTAAATATTAGCTTCAATGATCATATTGCACTAACCATTATTCTAATTCTACTTAAAATCCATGTACAAGAGTAATTCTTTGAGCTGTAAGCTAAGTGAATTAAAAAATCCCTTTATATCTTTATCGAGTTCTGTAATGTAAAAGTTACATAAAAGTAAAGGATCAGGAATAATTTTGACAGTGAAAAGAAGTGAAGGCATTTTCCATTTACCTTTAGAATTTACAAGATATATTCCATAGCCTATATATAATCTACCTTCATAGGGATTAGGATCAAACTGAAAGACTGCCAAGTACATTCCCAAGAATGAACAATAAGGAATAATATCAAATAACCAAACTACTAGATTATTTTAAGAGATCATTGTTTGAAACATGGCATATTCACTTTCATCGTAGCTCTGTTTTTATTGCTCTGCTTATTGGCTATTTCTGTCTGGTTACATGTCTTACTCTTCCCAAAATTGCTATTATTCGTGGAAAATAATCCAAGGAAATGTTTCTATCATGGTGATTTTTACTGTTCCATGAATGTTTGTCAATCAGGTGTTCTCTGTTTCTGTAAGAGGATACTACTTTGAAACTTCAGGTATAGTAAATAATGAATCATTCATCATAGAACCACTCAATGTCTGTCACTAAATATTACTATTCATAATATACTTATCCATAATATTAAATGATGTTACAGATTCTAACTCACGGGATGCCTGCCAGTATCATTTATTAAACCTAGGGTTACAAGATTTTTGCAATGTAATTTTTACTTATCCTCACCTTTCTTCCCAGCTTTTCAAAATTCTGGGAACTTTTCCAGCTTCTTCCTCCTCTACTTCAAGAAGGGTTCCATTTATGACATTCTCTCCTGGGACAACAAATGTTTGGCATGAGTATTAATGTAGAGGTGACAATGAAAAATTTAATTTTAGTTTTCAAGGTGATCATACTCTATAATAAACTGTTAGGCAATAGAGATGGACCTCATTAAGTTTTAAGACCTAAGCATCAATAGAAAATATATGTAGTTTTGCTTTGACCAAAGGCTATGTGTTTTCACAACACTTGCACCTTAAGGTCTTAGAATAACCAACTGGTGTAGGTTTTGACTGTTTGTTTTCTACTCCCAAGATGATGCAAAAAATGATTGATAAGCTTAAATATTGTCCCATAATTTCTATTTTACAGACATCATAATCAAAACCAGAGAGTGGCATAATCCCAAGTCATTACTCACACTCAAATTTCTGGAAACCAAGGCTTGAGCTTGGAACCAAAATTCCCTTAAGATTTTTTAAATTTCTACTGTCTCTTCCAGCAGTATTAATAACACTTCTGAAAGTATTTTTCCAACCACACTTAGCATTCAAATATATTTTATAAAATAATCTTTGCTGTCATTAGACTGCTATGGCTAAAGTCAGCTGTCTCCGACAGGTTCCTTTGATTAGTTTTCTTGATAGTGTATAGAGTGCTTTATCACAAATTCTTTTATTCATATTTCACTCCTCAGAGCAAATACTCAAAGCAGGCAAATGTCAGCTTACCTAGAGGATAGGCAGGACAGTGGAGAGTATGAATAAAAATGAAGTGAAATTTTTATTTGTAAAAATGTCATTGGAAACCAACTAAAATATATCTAATGAATCTAATCAAATGTGAAAATTAAAGTTAAATAATCAAGGAACATACTACTTACATGTGTACTTATACATTAAATAGAGAATGAATAAGAAAGGAAAAAATGTATTGATTCATATTCTTACTGCAGCTCAAATTTAGTTTTTAATGCCCAAATAGCAAATAAATTTTCCATCAGAGAATATGCAAAGTGATTTTTGATACTTGATTCTTTTCAGATATGTACTCCTCAGTTGTTAGAACATTATCCTTACTGTCCAGTACCTGAATACTCAATGGATTATCTTTACTCATGCTTGGCATTGGCTATGTTTACCTCTCTTACTGCAAATTCAGGCCCTGCCTTCATGGGTACAATACATATACATGTTTTCATTCTTACATTTATGACATTAAAGTCACCATAACAAGATGGTAGCAAACAATATTAGTTGACTGTGATTGATTGATGTTAGTTGAGAAAAAGTTTTATTCTTCTGCAAATTCAAAGAAAGAAGTTGAATTGAAATACAATATGTTCTAAAATAAAAACCTAGAAATACCTGTAGTCCATGAAAGTTGTGATGCGCTTATGTTGCTCTTTGTCTTTGTTAATCATTTCACTCCTTCATAATATCTTTAGACTTTTATGTTGTGATTTTATCTTCCCCATCCTCTCCCCTTGAATTGGTCTCATGCAAGGCCAATGTAGTAAGTGATTTTTTCTAGATTCAAGTAAAGCCATAAGCTATATGTATTAATTTAAAAAAATAAATGAAGTGTCTGTTTTAATGTAAAATGTTTCTATAATTAACTGTAATTGTAAGAATTGCATTTGACCCTCTACTGAACAACATATAGGTTTGTACATCTTGTATTTAATTACAAGGCTGATATGTACAACTTTGGAAATAAATGAAAATCGTATAAATAGCCACAAACATTTGTACATGAAATATGTGGATATATTAAAAAACATATGCTATATGATATTATATATTCCCGAGAGAAAATTGTTTTTTATTTATAATTGTTGTTTTCCTAATTGGCATATGTTTATGAGGTTTTTAGGAAAGGGGTAGATAATTATTGTCACTGAATAGAAATAGATATTTCCACAAGCGAAAATTGAAGGGAAAAATATTACAAAATATTTGAAGAAGAAAATAGTGGAATTATTATGGAGAGTTAAATACTCTTACTGTTACTGTGGTATTCGTCAACTAATAATTTCTTCAACGGATAGTTTATGTTTAATTATGTACTATATCTGCATAGTCTAATAAAGCTATTGTCATATAGTTTTATAGTACTCTCTCCCATAGATAGGTAGACAAATGTTTTTTTATCATATTAGATAAAAAAATTATTGCTTATCTTTATACGGGATAATTTTTCGAACAATCTTTCTTCTTTCTTAAATCATAAGCTTAAGAAACTAGAATCTTATGCTGCTCTAAAGCTTGTTGTAGAGTTACTGTAACATTTCAATTTGATTGCTAAAACAAAGCATCCTCATAATTCTTGAATGATTACATTTGGATGGTAGAGTGGTCAATTTAGAATGGGTTCACTGTATTTCACTGGGAATCCAAATGCCCTTTAAAATATAAAGATGACAAATTATTATTTTTATAAAAACTAAAAAGTATATTGAAAAAAAAAAACAAATAAATTTTTATGAGATGGACATTAATTGATGGATGACTTTCTGAGAATACTGATTTTTGTCACATTTACAGTTATACTTTTTCATTCATGGCTAGAATTTTTATAGTAATACAATTCATATCTCTGAAATTAGCATGTGTATTCTGAGATTCGACACATTTTCATTGTTTGATTTGAATTAATTTACAGTTCTTCAACAACAGAAATGAACTGTATTCATTTCTAGTTCTCTCACTCATTTATTCAGTAGCATTTGTTGTTGTCCTTCTCACCTTGGAAACAAAAATTATCACTGCTTTCAAGACAAATTACTTTGACATATAGAGAGGAGTTTGGTTCATAGTTTTCCTTTTAAATTTGGTGTTGGCAATAATCAAGATCGAAAGGAAAGGAATAGAGGGGTAATGATCGCTGATAATGATACATTGAGCTTCAATTTTTATTGACAGTTATTGGAAAGTGGGTATAAATTGGTTTACCATGTTAAGGATTCTGCAGAGGAACATTCAGTTGGACAATAAAGCTACAAATGACAACTGTGATTCTTGCTTATTTCTGAATCTTAGCTCTCTTTTTACCATATTTGATTATTTTTCTAAGAATGATGTGCAATATATGACAAACTTAAACATGTTTATGAACTTGAAAAATACAATATAATATCTCTGTATCATCTTTCCCTCTGACGCTTAAAAAAGTTCATTCTTTTATATATATATTATATACACTCGTTACATTCACATTTCTGTACAAAAATGTAACCATGGAATATTCTTTCACAAAGCAAATAAATACCCCACTACTATTTAACATTGGGTGGAGACAATGGTTCACATTCTGCACATTGGAAATGGGGCAAGGGGATCGTGTGCATGCCTACATCAAACACTGGGGAACAACAAACATAAACAAACTGCCACTTTTGCAGTCGTGAAACATATTTACTCATACACAACATGAATCACACAATTAATCACATAATTATTTATCCCTTTTACTTTCTGAATCATGATCAAACATTGAAACTCTTCAGAGAGTCTTTGTATTTAAAAAATACTTGTCATTTTTATCAGTCAATGTGTTTTTGAAGGACAGTTTCTTTTTCCTTGTCTCGTAGTAACTTGATGAAATCATTTGGCTTTGGATAAATGCTTTAACAAGCAATAGGCAGACATTGAGAAGTTATTTTTGCCTTTTATTATTTTTTGGAGGGGGATTTTAAGTACTGCTATTTTCCACATCCATTACAGATAACTCTAATATTTTGTACACCCTTAACAAGAACTGTGATAGCAACATTCACTTCTCCAGTTCTTGTTTGAGAAGCATTGAAATAATCTTGTTTATCCTTTCCGTATGAACTGCAGCACTTTGTAAACTATGCCTAGTAAGATTACTCTTTCAGTTTGAGAAAGAGAGACGGCAAGACATGAGTTTCCCAAAAGCTGCAGTCTTCACAATCTTTTCCAGTTAAAATCACTGTGGGCCTTGCCTCATCCAGCTTTCAGGCTGATGCTATCCAACCGCTGTGGGGGAGTTGGAGGAGGCATTGGCTGGGGAATTATGATAGGAGGAGTTGCAGCTCTTTCCAATATAACAGCCGGTCCCATACCCATAAGAGCTGCTTCTTCCTGAAGGCCTGCTTGCTTTTCATCATGAAGTTCATAAACTCGCTCCTAAACATGAACAGGCAGCAGGTTATTTTCCATTCACCAAATCTTATATCAGCTAAAATTTCTCATGCATGACAATAAAATAACCATGCAAGTATTCAAGGTGCACTTACTGGTTTACGTATAAACAAGCTAAGTTCCAGGATAAGTATGAAGAATGTATTTCAAGCTATACTTACTATAAGGCAATGCAATTTTTATAGCAAATATTCTGTGGACATCTAAATGATATTACTTTTCAGGAAGAAAAATTAAGTTAATAACCATGGATAGTATTACATAATTTTATGACTTGAATAGTCTTTGTATGTATCGGTGAAAAACAGGAAAACATAATGGGAAATATAGATAGGTGTTGTAATTGGTAATTGCATAAAGCAGATCCAAGCAGCTCATTCTGAAAAAGCAAAGACTTTCACAATATAAATACTACTGCAAAGACCTATTGCGCCTAGCTCTTGCTTAGAATATCTACATTCAAACAGAAGCTTTTGGTACTATCATTTGATATGATATGCTCTCCATTTCAAAAATGCTTTCAAACATGGTCTGTTATTCTGGGAATGAGATATGTCATGCTGCATTGTTCAAAGGCAATTTCTATGTATTAGTAAGCCAAACACTATTATTCAGTTTCCTCTTTGTAAATCAAGCAAAAGAGGATGGCTAAATCATCTAACATACAGATAACTTCCCATTAAAGACATCTTAATTACACATTTATCAATTATTTTATCAATCTATATATTATAATATCTGTGCTTCAATTTTATTTAGAAGGTTGATAAGGAATTTTTTTAAACTCCTTAAAACCATAATTTATATTATATTACTATTCATCTATACATATATTTAAATCTATAACTTTTCTCTTTTCTCATAATAGTTTGATATAGGGTAATAATGTAGTAAGAAGATAGCACAATGATCTCAAACAGAAAAAGGGTAAAAATATGTCTAAGTCCCTCAATCATATCTCTAAGTAATTTTCAAATATTTTGATAGGAGTATGACTCCAAACTTTCCATAAATGCTTATTAAGTAGAAAGAAGTAGACATAAAAGTATTACCTGAGAGCGGTCATATTTGAGCTTTTTCCACAGGAATGGTTTTTTGTCAGCTCCAGCCACATCTGAATTGGAAGCATTGTAGTTAGGATTTGAGAAAGTCAGCACACTTGAGTGACCTCTACTCCTACCTTCTGCCCCCTCTGGATTCTCTTGTTCTCCGTAGAGACATTTTTTCTGTGATCTGTTCTTCCTTCTTCTGCGACTCAAGTATACTAAGGTTAGCATGACCAATCCACCCACAGCTCCAACTGATAGCAAAACACACGATGTGATCTCCATCTACAAAAAAGTTATTTTTATTTAAAAATACCTTCAGTTGTTTTTCTATCATTAACCATGCATTGCTTAACTTAGACTAGATGTATCCAACCTATGGGCAGCAAGTAGCCCTCGAAGCCCATTTGTGCAGCTCACATTGCATTACCAGAAAGTAAACCATACCGGTATCAGAAAAACAGGCGTTAAAGTCCAGATTAAAAATGTTGTCCTTTTGTTAGAAAAAACTTTGTTTTACTATGCTCATTTGTCTTTGAGTAAATATATATACCAGGCAGATTATGTCATTTCTCCCCCCCACATGATATGACTACCACCTGGCCTGGTGCCTATTTGTAGTTTTTGAGAATAAATAAATATATATTTCTCTAAACTGTAGAAGTACAAATGTTATTTTCTTTAATTTTGCTAATACAGTAGAACCCCGGTAATCCGGACGAATTCAGGCACATAGGCGTCCGGATTAGCGAGGTTTTCAAAAAATAACATAAAAAACATTTTTTTTTTCAAAAATTATATTGTATAGATAATGCTACCACCAACTCTATAGCCCGTGCATGGTCATCCTCATTGGACGTCTATAAAAGGGAAGGATTGTTTTTTACGCCTCTTCTCTCATAGCTTTTTAATGAACATGACATGTTTTGATAAGTAATAACCTGCTGCAACTGAAAATGTATTGTCTTTTGAATTTGTTTAGTCTCTCACATATTAAGCATTCCTCTAATGGAAAAATGCTGTCTCAGAAAAGTATCACAACTTAGACGTGTTATCACAATAAACAAAATACTTCAATCTCTATCACATCATGCAGCCAATGGAAAATTTTTCAAATAGTCTGTCCACCTCTCGTTTCTTGTTACTGATATGAAAGAGAAAGGTTGCCCCCATTTGGACAATAGTTTCTTGAGAGTGGGTTTCGTGAAGGTTATGGATAGCAGAAAAATCCAAGGATGTTTTAAGATAAATAACAAATGAAAAGTAAATGTTCATATTTTTCTAATTTTAAATATTTCATCATGATACTTCAGCAACATGTTTTGGATGTAAAGTAATATTCTGGAATCAAAATCAGTCATACTAATTACTAGCTATTAATAGTAGGTTGCTGTATTCAAAAGAACAAAGATTCATGCATCCTGGGAGCTGCAAATTGGCCATCCATAGCATATAGAAATGAGTATCATACAAAATTTCTTTTAGAGTGTGATAAGAATCATTTTTTGCATCTTAGTTTGCTTCAAACAAGTTTTTTTCCTGTTGAGAGCTATTGAATGCAATTAGTCCTTATTTGAGAAGAAAATGGATAGGAAAGTGGAATGCCATTGCTGTTTGCTTGGAAATAACACAGTTGATAAGATGGCTTTCAAAAGAAAAGCACCTCCTTTCAGAAAAGTGAGACATGAAGAAGGATTGTAGATCAATTGGACTAGCAAGAAATATTAAGAAGATTAAATTGAAAAGTGAGAACACATTAGAAATCCTTACATGAATATTGCATTACTTTTTTGGAGGGCCAAGAAAAGTGAATGTGCAGAATAATATGTCATACAACATAAAAATAGATGTGTATGCATAGAACATATAGCTGAATCTCTAAAACATTGACTAAAAGAAATACAGGCATGGAAAATCCTACCAATAAGTCTATGCTTGGTGCTACCGAGATGTAATATATAAATTGATTAATTAACATTGACAATAAGTACATAAAGGAAAAACCAAACTTTATATGCAGCCAAAAATTCTCCTTTGTGCTGCTATTGATGCTGGTACAAATACATTCATAGTTGCCCAACTACATGAAGATATCTGTTACTTTTGCTTAATGGAATTTACAATTTATACTTCTTACACATCCAGTTGGTGATATGTATTCTCAATTTCCATATTATGAGCAATTAAAATTTAGTGTTACTTAAAGAAAATTTAATATAGTTTAGGAATCCATAGAAAAGAATAACAATTTATAAAAAAGTGCACGTTAGTGTTCTGTTTAAATAAATGTGGATTCCAAGTTAACTTAAACTGAGAGAAGCATATTATGATATATGTAAAAAATAATACTTACTGCAGTAAGAGGTCTTTTCCCTTTCTCATGTGAGTCTTTGAGGTGACCTTCTTCATCTGGTTCGCTATAGTCTTCCTCATCATCATCCTCTTCATCTTCCTTCACCCCAGGTCTCTTCAATGGGACTTTGAATTTAGGTACTGAAATGTAGATAGAAAGTAAGATTGAATAAAATAAATGATGTGAGCTTCTGTTTTAAAATCATTTACATTCATAACTGATTGCACTTATTGGAAGCCAACGTTACACTCATTGAATTATAAAAAAATCTCTTTTACACTTTTATCCCATAATAAGCTAATACCAAGACGATAATTAAGTGGTATTATGATGCCTTCATCATGCTCAAAAGGCTTAGTTACATGAAAATTTATTTTAAATATTTATATATTTATGTGTGTCACATTGGTTCCTATAAAGACAAATGATCCACTTTCATATTATAAAAGCTGTCAAAAATAATTAGATTCAAATGAGTGTAATTTGTAATACTTTAGGGTGGACTTTAACTAGTAGAAGTTAAATTTACTATTTATTTATCTTTTTAATTACTGAGCTTAAGTTAGAAAATTTTGCACAACTTTCACAGAAGAATTAGTTATTGGCTACAGACTTAAAAATCCTAGTTTAAAGTCATTAAATATAATGACTCTATGAGCTATTGTTTGAATCAATGCAAGCATCAATTTCTTCCTCAAAGTACAAAGTCATTAAATGATCAATCGATCATTAAGACAGCTGATAAAAAATATTTCATCTTAAAAGAATATTGATATATATTTAAAAGAAAGACTTCAAAAGGCTACTATCATGTTTTACCTTCTTTAAATATTTTAGTTTACTTTACCTGTGGAACAAGGCCTATCAGTATTAGGTATATCAGGACAAGCACAGATATAATTCTTTCCTCGGAAAAAGCAAAGATGAGAGCATCCACCACTCTCGTTTGCGCATGGGTTCCACCCTGTTTGTCGACTTGCTGCAACTGCCCTTATCTCCATCACTCCATCCAAATCAGTCCTTATTGCTACACGATTTGCTCCTGTCAACTTGTCTGCCCTTTCCACAGATTTTCGATGCCAGTCAGTCCAATATATGTGGGGTCCATACTGAGTAAATAACAAACAATTTATTATTAGCAAAAAAATATTTGGAAAAAGAATGAACAATCAAATAAATAATTGATATCATGAATGTTGACAGATTTGAATCTCTTGTAACTTTGAAAGGAATACATTCATGAATAGATTATTTTTTTTAGTCTGAATAAATTTTTTTATAAAGGTAATTTATTTATAATTAAAATTTGAAGGTTTCACTTTGTGGAAGGAAGACATGAAGAAAATTAAAAGAAAGTTTGTTTTAATTTTAATTGTGATTTATTTGAACAAACAAAGAGGATAAAAGTATATATTCCAACTTCTAAATCTAATGCATGATCAAATAATGACCCATTCATCCATAATTACTTTCCAAAGTATATGATAAATAACATACATCAACTTCTTCATATATAAAACAAAGCTATTCCAAAATAAGCTTATCCACTCATTTATGTTGGTTTTGTGGCTTAATATGAATATAATTTAATACAACCATCAAAACTTTCTGCAGAGGATAATATTTTTTTCCAAAACAACACAATCTTTTACATATTTTTAATTCAATCTTGATAACCATGAGATCTTGGACATTCAGATTATCATAGTTTCTTGAAGTAATATTTGCACATCCTTGAATTAAATATAAATACAATTCTGGAATCTATTTTTAGCTTTATTAAAATTTAAATGTTAACTAAAACATGGATGTCCATAGTAGCCCATAAACAGCTAAACCATATACCAAAATAATTCTATTGATAATGAAACAATGTCATTACAGTGTACTTAAGATCCAGAAAAAGATTGTGTAATTCAAAGAATCTCACAGGTAATTCATTCTTTTTGGTGCATATGAAATGATGATTCAGACAATTAGTTTAGATGATTGAAAAATATTTGCACAATTTTAAATAGAGAAATATTATAATAACAATATTTTATAGAGGTACTGAATTAGCATAATCATAAATAAAAGTGAATGCCCTTCTTAACTAGAAATTTTACTACCTGAGTGAGACCAAAGGGATGTGTTGCCTCGGGCACTAACTTCTTACGATTCTGTCCTCGGAGATCAGAAGTCTCTATTCTGTCTTTCAGAGCATCAGCCCAATACAGGTGTTTTGCAGTGTAGTCCAAAGCAAGGCCATTTGGGAATCCAAGATCTCGTGAAACAACAATGCGACGCTCAGATCCATCCAAGTATGCTCGCTCAATCTTTGGCTTCTCACCCCATTCGGTCCAATAGAGATACCTAAAGAAATTGGTAAAACATAATAAATTTGAATGAATGGAATTTATATTTTGTTAATTAGTGTGTCAGCAACATTGAAGGGGGTACTTTGATCTCATTTTGATAGATGCATCAGTTTTAAACTTATTTAATTCCTCAACTACTTGTAAAACTACAGATTTTATTCTATATTAATTTTATAAAATTTACATGAAATTATAGCAATATCTTTTGCAGGGTTCTTATACTAAAAAGTCAGTTGATTATAATTTTTCTCTTACAGAAAATCAGCATTAATCTTCTTCAAAGATACAGTGGATACATATGAAATAGAACAATTTATTATAATCTATGCTCTATATTGATTTTAATATTTATTATGATTGCAATTCTTTTTTTACAACTCTTGTTTCTTTCATCGAAATTTTATATTTGAAGCTCAATTTATAGAAAATTGTACTTGGTATTTTACCATTTATTAAATTATCTCCACTTTCTCTTGTAATATAAATTGAGCATGAAATACTGAAAAAATAAGGTTATATTATCTGCATAATGTAGAAGAAAATGATTGATGAAAGCAAGCATAACTTTGAGAATGGAAAACAAAGCAGTTATTATTTTCATTTTGAACTGTTTCAAGAAATAATGATGGAACAAATAACAACAATACACAACCAATAAACAAACTTACCCTTTCTTTGGATATAACGCTATTGATCTTGGCTCATCCAAGTCTTGCCCGATAACAATCTTTCTGCTAGACCCATCCAAACGAGCAACTTCAAGAACTTTCCTTCCAGTATCTGTCCAATAAATATTATTTGCAATCCAATCCACTGCCAAGCCATCAGGTGTAGTCAAGTTGGCAGAAACAAGTACATGGGTTTGTGACATATTCTCCATATCAATTCCTCTGCGGAAAATAAGTAAGAAATTATCAGAAATTGGATGAAATTCAAATAACCCATAATTTTGGGTCAAAGAAATACACTTTTTTAATTAACATGAACATTTTAAATACATTTAAGAGAGATAAGTGTTGGAATGACAGGTTAACGACGTTATCATCAATGGAAATTTATCAATATAAGATTTTAGAGTCTATTTTAGACTTCCTATATAGCATATACTCCCTCAAGAACTTGAAATTATGATGCATCCATAGCACTAAACACTCTAGGATTATAGTAACCTGCAAGTTATCAGCTCTCTGAGATTACAGGGAATGTAATTTTTAACAGGAGTTTTTCGAAAAAGGATGATGAAATATAAAATCACAATAAATTTGTACACAGAAAAATATTCTTCTGAGTGATTCTAGACAGGATATAGTAATATTGAACCTACAAACTCTATGAATTATTAAAAATCAGATGAAAGCTAACAGATATTTACAAATTCTTTAAGATATTTCAAAATAATTTAATAATAGAGAACCAAAGAATGGCAATCCTTCTAGCAAATGATGATAGAGAAAAAGGTAACTTTGATATCCAAGGTTTTTTATGTAAACAACTTAATAATCTGTAGATAAAGTATTGATAGTAAGTATGTAATTGGTTAGAATGAAATTAGGGATACTTTAGAATGTTAATCATCTGTAGCCAATAGCTCTGGGATATATTTTTTTTAGTTTTTAGCTTAACCATTAGATCCTCGTGGTGCCGATTTATCAGCTTACGTTCTGCTCTGTGAGAATCTAAGGGATAATAAAATAATTAAGTGAGGTGATACAGGTAATACTGTGTATTGTCTTTATTTACTGAAATGATGTATGAGAATACATACCTTATGATGTCAAGATGTACATCTGTATAATAAATCTTTTGATGTTTCCAATGGAAATCCACAGCAATGGCATTCCTTATTCCTGGAATAGGTAGCGTGACATCCCACAGCTCTGGAGTATCCAATGAAATTCGGGCCAAAGTGCGCCTTGTGGCAAAGAGCAGGAATGAAGATGGTAGGACTGAGCAAGTGTGATGATTTTCAGTAAGCAGGGTTCCTGTTGGGCAAGCACAAGAGTAACCTCCTGGTCGGCGTAAGCAGAGGTGTGAGCATCCTCCATTATGGCCCTCACATACGTTATCCAAGTGCGGAAGCTGCAGAAAAACAAACATTACTTTTAATTTCAAGAAACTATTGTAAGTCAAAGCTATTATATGATATTCTTTTCTTGATGGTTAACTTAAGAACTTCACATGGTTACAGAATGCTATATTAAGCAAGAGAATTTATAACAATTATACTTTCTTTGACTGATCATTCTCAAAAGAGGTCTTTGCAATTGAGTTTATGGCATAATGGATTGAGGTGCTACTCAGTACAACTCCTTCATAAACATAAAGAAAGTAAAACTCACTTAGTACTCCACAGCTCTTTCTATGGATTTTACTAAGTGAGTTTCACTTTCTTTATGAGTTCACAACATCAATTGAATCCATGCTGCTTCAATAATTTATTCAAAATATCGAAATGAATGCAGATATTCTCACTGGCTCTGGATGATCTTTGATAAAGTCCTCCAGGCTGTCAGCAGTGACTTGATGATTGTTCCCATTATTTTTGTCAGTTCGATGAATCTCGTTTTTATCCTTGTCCATCCAGTATATGTAATTTCCAACCACTATCATTCCATAGGGGTGGGGATCCTTCTCTTTAATGATAACTTTTCTAATGCATCCCTTATTCATCCCTTCGGACATTCTGCCGATCAGCAATTCACAGCTCTCAATAGTCTTTAAATGGCGATCGTTCCAATACAGCCTCCTTGATGCTCTATCAACTGTAAGGCTGTTAGGTAGACCAAGTCCCTCAGATATGAGGGTAAGCCTAGAAAAAATTTTCAAGCACATTAAGTTACAGTTGAAATTTTAACGTATTTTTGCAAAACTGAATAGAAGTAAAAACAATCATAATATTTAAGCAAATTAAAAAATATAGAAAACATTTTGTACAAACTTAGGGAGTGATGGCTTCCCTATGGTTAAAAAAACTGATAATTTTGAAAAATAAAATTGATATAATCCAGGATAAAATGAAAATTGTTTGTTTCATCAGTATAAAAATATAAATACTCATCTCAATTTGAAATCTTATAAGGAAGCTTTGTGCTACTTCAACATCAATGCTAACAAATGTCATAGAAGAAATATGAAAGCTTAAGTCTTTCTAGCATTAAGAGACTTATTAAAACTTAAAAAATACTACTTGAAACCAAAGGGCTAGTAGTAAACATAATTAATATATGGACATGATTGTTATTAGAATGATAAGAAATCTAAGACAATGATAGGTTCCTGAAAACTCAAATAAGATGCTTGTCATCCTGTTAAAGAATATTGTGCAAAGTTTACACATAGTTTAAATTGTTATTTTAATTAAAACTCACCAAAAGTCAACTTTCCAAAAACTAAGATGCAAAATATTATTGTTGTAAATTTATAGTGGTTTAAGCTGATACTTTGATAGAAAAGAGGTTTATGAAATGTAGCTATTAAATATTTCAGTAAATGAAAAATGAGATTAAAAAAATAAAGATTAAAGGGGCTACAATGAGTAGATATGATTCAGAAATATGTTGTACTTGATAAAGTATAACTTGAGAATGGGATATTTTAATATCTAAATTCAAACCTATATAAGGAGAGGCAAATAATTTACTATTAATCATATTGATCAATTGCTAAGTATCAGCAATGATTAGTGAAAGTGAGAAATTATATCCATATTTTAATAGCTCATTTGAGGTATTTCATTCATAAAAAATGTATTTAAGTGTTATGACATTAAATAATTTTCTAATAATTAGGAGAAAGATGGCATGGTTTTAATTTTTAAGGAAGATTTATGGTTGATGAGGTTCAGTGAGAGTTTAATTATATGGTTTCGACGGTTGATATTTCTTTTTTCTGACAAGCTATCCTGCATTAAGAAACACAAACACACCCAAATAGTTAAACACACCGATTCTTCCCATCCATGTCAGACTGTTCTATCCTTGCCACTTCACCCCAGTCAGCCCAAAACATCAGTCCTTGGTCATAGTACAGAGTGATCGATTGAGGGCTTTCTAAGCCAGACCATACAAGAACTTTGCGGTTACGTCCATCAAGCTCAGCTACTTCTATGCTGTTTCGTCCAGCATCAGTCCAATACAACTGGAAAAACAAATAGAGAAAATTAATCGTATAGGGTTGTAAAAGAATCATATGAATTATCATAAACTCTATGAAAATTTACCCCAGATCAAAAAAATATTTAACAAAATTTAGAAAAAGTTTGGATGTTTGACCTATTGCCCTCTAAACTGAGGTATCAGAATTATCTTTCATGTTGTTTTCTCTATCCCTTAAATATGACAAGATTTAATTGAATTAATTTTACCTTACTCTAACATGTGGTACAAGCATATACTTATACATTATAGATAAGGTCAAATTACTTTTCTTCCAATAGAATCTATAGCAATGCCATCAGCTGTTTCCAGTCCATCCACAATGATGTTCTCTATTCGGCTACCATCACGAGTTGCCCTCATTATAACATCTTCAGCAGTGTCTGTCCAGTATATCTCTCCTGTTGAAGAACATGATTCAAACAATGAAATATTTTCTTTATGATCATTATAAGCATTATAATTTGATCAAACTAAGAATAACTCTTTAAATATTTTTTATTCTCATTTATGATGTTAATATCTT
Source organism: Sympetrum striolatum (assembly GCA_947579665.1). Taxonomy (NCBI): domain Eukaryota; kingdom Metazoa; phylum Arthropoda; class Insecta; order Odonata; family Libellulidae; genus Sympetrum; species Sympetrum striolatum. Next base: position 59,472,787 of record OX388349.1, read on the forward strand.
ACTAAATGTTTTGCAGTTATTACAAAAGTAGTTTATATAAATATGATGATAGGTCAGAATTATAAAATTTGCAAGACAATATTGTTGCGTAAACCGTGAGTTTGGGGATAAGTGAGACTCGTTTTAAAAGTAACAACAAACTTTATTTTCCAAACTCAATTGAGCAAAGCCAAATATCAAATTACAACCGTCAAAACGATCCAACCTTTCGTTCACTGTCCCTTTCAACCCTTAACCCCATCGCTAACACAAACTCAGTTGCCAGCACAAGTCCCCCACTTTCCAGCCTTGTAACAATATAATGATATATTATAAATCAAACATTAAATTTAAATTTATAAATAGAATTTTGAGATAACCTTAATGTTATGCTTTTTCTTTAATTTATGCATGGAGTCTAGCAATTAAAATAATGATTGTAAACATGGCACTTGTAAATGTAATTAACCAATTATAAACATAAAACTTTGACATTTGAAATTGTTATTTACCTTTCTCAAATAAATAAATTATAATTAATATTTAACTCAATGTGCTTGACTTCTTTGTTAGCTAGTATCAATGAAAATGGTGTAATTATGTGTGCCATTGATATTTAATATTACTAAAATGAGTGAATTTTAGTAACCAACTCTAATCTCTCATGGGAAATGACCTCAGCAAATTAAAATTTTTTACCCTAACTATGGTTTTTAAATTAAGTGACATCAGAAAAGAGTAAAGAGAAATGAGTAATTATGATGTACCTGTCCTCTGATCCACATCAGCAGCAACAGCATTCTTGAGAGGAGGAAATGGCAGTACAACATCTATCATGTATGGGACATCTAGAGATAGCTGACGAATTTCCACTCTACGTGCATGAAGCAGGTAATTGATGGGACCAAGAGCACACGTCCTTGAATCATCCTGTAATTAAATGAATGATATTTCTAAATACAATGAATCAAAGTCTTTAATAAAAAAATGCTCACTCTTAGAGCAAGGGCCAAAGAGCAAAGCCCATATTTTTAATCAAAGGTTTTCAAGGATTACAAAGTTTGTCGATCATTTTCCAAATTTTTTGTCATTTTTGGCATAAAGACTTTGTTCCTATAATGACTATTAAATCATATGGTGCATCAACAATATTAAGTAAGAAATAAAGATGAAGCTATTAACAATCGACATTGTTAACAAATACATTCATTGATAACTAATTAGTAACTAAAACAAGTAATTAGAAGCTAAAAAATACCAAGGTTCTGATATAATTCCAATGGAATAATTAAGGGCCAAATTTTGGTACATGATCAATCATCAATTAATACTGTTCAGCTTATATTCTAAGTAAATAATATTGTTATTATAATGGAATAATATCATTATTGATAAGGGTCCAGTTGAAAGTCAACAGGGTGCTACTCTGTTAACAATAATTTGAAGGCTTATGATAACAAACCATTAACTTTATTCCCGTTGGACATGAACAGGTATGACCCAGAGGCATTGGTGCAAGTAGACAAAGGTGTGAGCAGCCACCATTGTTGGTATTGCAAAGTGAAGGAACTTGCTGTCTCTCACGGTGGAATACTCTCAAGTCCATAAGGCCAGTAATACCTGATCTGCAATTACCAAAGAATCACTAATATACATCAACCATTTCCACTCAAATAAATATAACCCTTACACAACCATCAACATACTCTCAGCTTCAATTATATCACAAAGTATAAGATGACATAATAATGTCAGGCATTTCAAAAATTATGCATAAAATTACAACAAAAACTAAAGCAATTTATAAGTTGCTATAATCAATATTCAAAAAAAGAGAATTATTAAAGATGAGTCAACCATACATACCCAGAGTTCATAATCAAATTTCAACCAAGAATTGCATAATAGGTCACTTGTACCCTTCAATTGTTCAAAATAAATTTCCTTGCACTAAGACAAATTATCCTTTCCAGATGATTTTCCAAGCCAATATCAAAAATTAAAATATAAACTGATTATATTTAAATAAAATCTTTATAAATTATCAAATTTTAATCTATTTAATTAATTATTGTGCATAACAATAGCAACTTTAATGGGATATTCATTTTTTCTACAATGGAATACCCTTAAATATTTGAAGGTGTCTTTTAGGTTCATCCCTTGCTATAAGATGATGCCAACTTAAAATATAATATTTTTAGGAAACTATAATAACATTCCATTTGTGATCTTGAGTCCAATAGCATTCCACTAATTCCACCATGGGAAAGCTGTCTATGCATGACTCCCCTCTCAATTAGTTGCCTCTCTTATTTTCTGAGTTGGACTTAGGCTCAAGATTGTAAATGGACTATAAATATCTACTTTATTAACCAAATTTGCTACAGGAGATTTATATTATGCTATTAAGTGTTCATTCATTAATATAATTGTTTTCATTTATCCAATGCTTTGATTAGAGTCAGGAGCACTTACTTTATTACTGTCCTATTCTTTCCTGTGAACTTGTCTGCAGAGTGAATGCTGAATGTATCCCAATCAGTCCAGTAAACTTTATTTTCAAATATTGAAAGTCCAAATGGATGTGGCAGTTCTCCAGCTATAAAAAGTAAAGCCATGAAAGATTAGCAAAAATAAGTAGGTCATTAGTAGAACGATGTACGTGATTCAATTAATTACTCAATGAAAAGCAAAATAAGTGAAGATGAGATATAAAATTCTGTATATGTAATAATTAATAGTTCTGTAATCCAATGTATAACAGGTTGCTGCATTATGGATTTCTGCAAAACATCATCTTTTTCTGTGAATTCAATTTTGATTATTGCAGAAAACTGATCTAACACTCTTATAAAATCACAGTAAAATGATCTTTGCTTTCAGAGAATAACAACTGAAGACTTCCATTTTAAAACTTATGAGGTCTAGCGAAAAAAAGAAAACTTACCTATTAAGGTCACTCTCTTTGTTCCATTCAGTGCGATATACTCCAATGATTTGGTACCTCCATCAACCCAGTATAAAAGACCTCTCTCATGATCAACAGCAAGCCCATTCGGCCAGGTGAGATTCTTCGTAACAACAGACACTCGGAAGGAGCCATCCATTCCGGCACTTTCAATTTTCGGAACTGATCCCCAGTCACTCCAGTACATTAACCCTCCTGAAGAAACAATGCGTTAAACAAAAATAAGAGTTTAGAACGGAAGAGCTGTCACTGTAGCAAAGTTAAAATCTTATAATTCTTCTAAATAATACATATATGGTATGTCTTTCAAAAATCAAGTAAAACTAAATTAGTGAGTTAGAAGTAGATTTAGTCAGTAGAAGTCAGAATTTGGTAACTGAAGTAAAAATATCATTATTTTATTTCTTTTTTGGTTTATTCTACTGTGTCCTAACCTTTTTTCCTACATGCCCCCACCCCTATCAGCCTTTTTAAAATTCAATGCTCCCCAAGTAACATGAACATAATTATATATTAAAAAATTAAATTATTCGATGACTGAGGCATGTATGACACCTTGGTAAGGACACAGGATTTATGTTTTAGTGATAAATCATTAGGAAATTGTGAGGAAAAAGTAAATTTTCAAGACGTGCTAGACATTTCCCATTGCCCTCTTAATTATCAAATTGCCCCCTTGTGAAGCATGGGACCCACTTAGGAATCAATGGTTTATTCAGTATCTGCCTTACCTATTGGATCCACTACAATGTCTCTTGGTTTATCTAGACCCTCCCAAATCAACAGAGACCTCATTGTTCCATCCAAGTTGGAAACTTCTATCCTATTTGTACCAGCATCAGTCCAGTAGAGTTTGTTGGTGACCCAATCCACAGCCAATCCAGCTGGTGATACTACAAGAAAATTTTTAAGTTATGGTTAAAGAAAACATCTAGCTAGAAATTAAACAACATATTTCTGCATTGCAAGTATCAATTTGGAAAAGTAACAATATTTATATGCTGGCAATTAGTAGCAATCTCATCTAATACCATATGAACTCCTCATCTTCAAATACAGAAAGAGGTACAGGTCATTACCGAAATTGATTTAAACAGAAAATTCAATCATAATTCTGATGAACTACGTAATATTCAAGAATGTATTTTTCATTATAAAGCACTATAAAAATCACTCTTAACTTTTTTAACAAGCAATACTGAAATTTTAAAACATATTCACTGTGATCACTATTTATTAAGATGATTATATTGCTTTAAAGGGTTTTTGAGTTAACAAAATATAACTAATTTAGTTTCAGCACAAAAAGGAAATATTTATATGAACAAATTTAAAAATTATGGGCATAAGTTTACAAGCATTTTTGTATGATAGCAAAAGGAGAAATGCAAATAAGGAAAATAAAAGATATCCATGAAACACCAGAAATAAACATAAATGCATGTCAAATCATAAAATATCTGATGCTTGCAGTAGCAATATGATATCAAATAAAGAAGGAGGTCAGCAAAAATGTACAAATATAAATTAAACAAAGCCATGAATTACTGCTGTTTAAAAGCCCAAAACAGAGAGTAAGGATACAGAGTATGGCTATGGTGTAGAAATCATTCCCTTTAAGCAGTGTTTCTCAATTACTTGTCATCATGATTAAAATCATCTTACCCAAATTTGTATTAATCACAATTCTTTGATCGTGGCCATGTAAGGATGCACTGCCAATCACATCATCTTCAACATCTGTCCAAAATATGGTGTCTGATGGTGCATGCCAAGCAATTGCAACAGCAGAATGTATTCCGTCAATTGGGAGTACTCGGTCAACAATAGGCCCTCCTACCACTCCACTCTTTTCTTTGTTTCCATCTTTATCTAGCTTTATTAGCCTCAGATCTTTACTTCTTGCAAATAGGAGCAGTCTGTTAGGATTTTTATCACATGTGTGCCTGCAAAGAATATATTTTCATAATTAAACATGGATCGTGATGATGGTTCAGCTGTAAACAGGCACAGGGTCATAAATGACCTTTGAGTCATACATTCTAAATTTCATTTCAGTTAGAAAGTATAGATAAAAATATAGAATAAAAATCTAGAATATAATATTGAATTATGACATGTACTACTATATTCAAAAAGTTCTTGATCTTATTTTTTCCTACAAATACACCAAGCAGGAGAAACATAAAATTCTGGTGGTGGATAGGCAGGTAGGTACGTATGTGGTAAGCAACTGTACCCATAATACTTGGTGCTATCTACCACCAGAATTTTAAAATTCTCCTGCTCAGTGTATTTGTGGGAAAAAATAAGTTTGAAAACTTTTTGAATGAAGTAGTACACCTTTAATAAGATTTATTAGAATTAAAAACCATAATCAATTATACTTTTGTTTATTGAATGAAACACATTGAAGATGAAGATACAATAAGCCTCAAAATTTATTTTATTCCAAAGAAGAAAGAGCTTTACATGCTGCTGGGTACTCCTACTGTACTAAGAAAAGAAAATAGATAAATGGAGATTGATATGGATGAGCAAGCATCTTACCCATCAGGAAGTAGTCTTAATGTTTCTGGACACACACACTTGTAGGAGAGTCTATTGGGAAGGCAGAGATGTGAACATCCTCCACTATTATTTCCACAGCGGTTTGTATATGTTGGCTGTCTTTGAGGATGATAGCTGCAAAATACCATCCAATAAGTAAAATCTGGAGATTATTTTCATTTTACTGTCAAACCTACTCTTTATTAAGATACATTATAAATAAATAAATAGAATAAAAAATAGAGAAATTGTTGCAAGCTCCAAATCCAAATTTAGGATGCTAGAGGATAACGTAATTGAAAAATGTATTCATCGTCAATATTTGTGGCCAAACTGAATCAAATATAGAAGCACAAATTCCCTTCTGAAGATCATATACAGTTTCCCAATTATATTTTGGACAATATTGTATTCTAATTCAATTCAGGAGATGACTCAGTTCTTTCTAGCAATATTTGAGAGCAGATTTGAGGAAACACTTTCTTCACTGATCAGTTTAATATAAATTAGCATTACAAACCTTTGAATTCCCATGGGGAAATGTAACCTAGAATGTACAGTCTTGAAACCACTTCCTGTTACTTTGTTAGCCATTGATATGCTTTTGGTATGCCAGTCCGTCCAATAAATGGCATCTTCAAAAATAGTTATTGCAAATGGATGAGGAAGACTTTTACTTATGATCTGAAAAAAAAAATCACATGGAATTAGTCCCTTGTTATTTAATACTTTTTTTACATGTTTAAACATAAAGAAATGGATTTTAATCTAAATGAAATAAATACATACCTTTCTTCTACCAGAACCATCAAATCCTGCTGATTCAATGACATGATGCTTGGCATCTGCCCAGTAAATTCTATCTACTGTGTAATCAACTGTCAAGCCATTTGGCCAGAACACTGATTCTTTGATTATGCTCATTCTATTACTACCATCCATTTCAGACCTTTCAATTTTTGGATTTGGTCCTGCAAATCGATTCAACAAAAATAATTAGAATATGTATTCTACAAAGCAAGGAAAGACATCCTTTTTTATCCTAAATGCATCATAAGTTACAGGTGTATATTTATTGACAGTATATTTAATTATGCCTATTCCCATATTGGTCTTCCTTGTTGGTTTACATGATGAGCTTATTGATGTCTTAAACAATGAAATTGATAGTTCCCTTTTTTAATTTCATAACATTTTACCAAAAGAAAATTGCATGTAATTAACATCTTTGTAGGTTAGTTTTTATTCGTGATGTCAAACTACAAACCCCCAAAAAATTGATCCCTTTAAGTTCATACTAATAATATTTGACCAACATATATTTCATAAATGAGTGTATATATTGTTTTCAAATAAAAATTTCTTTTGTAATATTTTGGAGAATCATAAATTAAATTAGGAAACTTCATTATTATTAAAAAATACCACAAGATTAATAAAACAAATAAATTTACCAATTATGGATTATAGAAATATCTAATATTCTTGATAAAAATAATCACTACAATAATGGCCTATATTCTAGCTCCTTCAAATATGAGTGCCTTTGACAGATATAACTGAAAAGACAAGAATATACCTACTATCAAATTTCAGGCTTTAGCAATGTATCCTTTCTCAGTTAAATTTTGAGTTGAAAAAATGGGTGATAGTTTTATATAGCATTCATATCTTATATAGAGTAAGGTGAAATCTTACCCCAGTCAGTCCAAAATAACAATGCTTGACCAGGATGTAAGGCTATGGCACGGGGTTTATCAAGATCACTAGCAGCCACAACATAGCGTACTCCTCCATCTAATGTAGAAACCTCAACTCTCCTTGCTCCTGAATCAGTCCAGAAAAGTAGCCCATGGATCCAGTCTACAGCGACTCCTCCTGGGCTCTCTAGACCCCATCTTATCACATCTATGAAACAGAATTTGAAATAATCATTGAGTGGAAATGGGAATTCATTCACATGACTTAATTGAGGAGATGGAATTTTTTTGTAAAAATATAATTTTGAACAATAAAAATATAATTTTGACCAATAAAAATATAAACAGGAATTTATCATAGGTTAAAACTAAATACTTCTAAATGAGTATAATACGATGCAGGAATATCTAGAATGAAATACAAATTTGCATGACTGTTAAATTCAAGAACACCACAAAAAGATAATTTATGAGGCTTAATGCAAAGAAATTCAACACAGGTGGGTGGACTAGGGGGAAGCTAATCCAGGGAAAGGAAAATGTTTGGTATTCTGGCCTCAATGGGACCATTTTAGTGAAGAAAATATTTTAAAAAGTTGGGCCCTACTTAGTACCTAAATTGTTCAGAAATACTGTTGATATTTTTTAGAGTTCACTATGTTTTTTTATGGAATTACAGTACACATTTTAAGATAATTGGAAGTGCTTTGGTAATTAAAAAACATAAAAGGGTGGTGACAATGAGATGAAAACCAAATTGATATTATGGAGGCTTTCTCAAGAAAATATTATCATTATGCAGTGTATTTTCAATATTTTTTCTTTGAGCCTATTCACCTAATTCAGATACCTGTTTTAATTGATGTTGCCATATTTAATTCCCTTGAAGAACAGATTAATTTTTAGCTATTTGGGAACAGAACTAATGATTTTCATTATAGTATAGAGAGGTCTGATATCAAATAAAAGTATGCAATATTTCACACTTCTTTGAGATAAATAATTGATGTTTACTTACCAACAGTCCCTGTACCATTGATATTAGCTCTTTTTATCACATCCAATGACACATCGGACCAATAAAGAAGTCCTTGATCATGATGGTAATCCAAAGCAATGGCATTTTGTAGGCCTTTGAGGATAGCAGTATACTTGATGTTATTCAGACTTACCTTAATGGAATGAAAATTAGAAATGTTAGGGAATGTATCTTATAAAAAAGAGTGACAAAATGTAGTCATTAATGATACTTTAATAAAAATTAACTACATTATTGATTCTTAATTAGTAAATATAATAGGATGAAAAGGAAACAGAATGAAATGAAAATGATAGGTAGGTTGCAGGTTTACATTATTCATTAGCTTCTTGAAAATGGAAATTAACTCCTACCTGTCTGATATCAACTCTGTTGGCGAAGAGAAGTAGTGGTGGTGGACCGAGAGCTTTGCAAGACCTTAAATCAGGCCGCAAGACATATCCATCTGCGCAAGAGCAGGAGAAGGAACCTATTGAATTGTGACACACTTGACTGCATCCCAGCCACTCACTCAGTACCTCTTCATCATCATCAGGCGGAGGAGAACACTCATCTATATCCAAGCAGCTGCAAAAGGAGAATCGTATTATAATCATCAAGGTCAAGCAACATCCTTCATTATATGATACTTTATATTATTCTATGAATTTTGACTCCACTGGTAATTTAAGAGTTGTTAAAAGAGAAGAAATCAAATTAATATATTTTTAATTCCTATAAATAATAATATTTTATTAAACCATAGAATGTTTAACATGAATATATAATAGGAGGTAGCTGTGATAGTAAATATTTATCAACAATGGTAGGATCCTAAATTATTAGAATGAAGCTCAGCACTTACAAAAAGTAAAGTTAATATGATCATTACCATGGTAAAATTTTAGTTAGTGAGTTTAGCTCCTTAATAATTTCAGTAATATAACATAATATACAGAAAAAACAAAAGTTGGTACAAAATATTCATTATTATAATTTTTTATCATCTATTATATAAATACACTAGATGCATTAAAATGAAATATGTATGCTCTCTATTTTTCTTTGAGATATCAGTCAATTTCTTTTAAATATAAGTCGTATAGTAAAAGAATTTTTTCATGTGTACATGTATCAGTATATTTCTAAATCAGATGAATTTCACCATAGAGATTTCATGTGTAATTAATAATGTTGATAGTATTTGCTTTAGAAGATTGAGGGTAGTTCATTTGAGTAAAAACTGATAGCTCTTGTTATACTAATCAAGCCCAAATTGTATATAATTTCAAAGTACTTGTATAAAAATTCTATTCCACATTATATTCCCTTAATGAATACACTTTTCTAAAGGTTAGGATGTGAATATCAACAAGTTATTCAATTTGGAAACAACAAGAAGGCTAATATATTAATTAACTAATAACAGTAATGGAGAGTTAAGAATGCAACATTTAAAAAATGCAATATGGTCCAACCTGTATCCATTAGGTGCCAGTTTGTATCCTGGGTTGCAAGTGCAGCCATCTTTTCCATCTGCAGTTGTGATACAAATTTGAGTGCAGCGTGATCCTTTCTTGCATTCCTTCTTCACTGGACATCGCTTTTCATCTGTTAACAAAGAATTCAGGTCGAGATTATTGATTATACTACAAGATTAATTATCATAAATATAGCTAAAGGAAGTGAAGAGCTCAACATTAATTTAAATAATGGAAAGAACACTATCTTCTCAAAGTATAAATAAACTTGATGGAACGGTGATTCACTTTGTAGTAATCCATGACAGGAGTTGAATAAACAAAAAAAACTTTTCAAAATGTATATCTTCTCAAAGATGTAAATTTCATAAGCTCCTCATACAACAAGAAAAAAATTCATATTGTCTTTGAAGGTTTGAATCATGTTTGGAAATTGGTCTAAATAAATGGAATGCCATCTCTGATCCAAAATTGATTCAAATCTCTATCAATATAAAACATGATGAAAAACGAAGATACCGAGGTCAAAGGCATTTGCTAAATCTGTCTCACTTTGGTCATTAAGTTAGCAAGAAACTTGGAGTATAAAGTAGGGTTATATGACATAAGAATGAGGGAGAAAATACCTTCTCCTGAAGGACAGTCTCTCTGGCCATCACAGACTCTTCTCATTGGAAGACAGATAGGTCCTCCTTTCACTTTTGGGGCCTTCTTTGCATCCTCTTTGCTGCCAGCCTGAGAATTGGCCTGAGTGACGTTTTCTAGGGGCTCTTCAGTGCATGTGAATTGGTGCGATGGACAAGTAGCCAGTTTGCAGACAGCTCTTGTTTCATCTTCTCCACCCTCACAATCTCGGACACCGTCACAGAGCCATGTTTTCTGTAGTTAATTAAAAGAAAGATGGACATGAATAAAAAAATAGTCAAATTTTTACTAAGAGTAAATATAGGCAGGAATGTCTATATTTTTGGTCATATTGCTGTAAAACTTTTATTTTGCCAGAGTTATTTTATTTATTTTTTTAAAGAAGCTGATGTATTACATAATTAAGTGTCCATAGGGAATATTTTTGAAAAAGAGCATGCTGTAAATATATTAACTTCACACTAATTACACACTTTTCCACTCATAAATAATGAAATATTTAGAATAAGTGGACTTATCAACCTCAATATCTTATCAATGAATTGATGCATAATTTTATTTCTTTCTGTCATATATGATGGGATTAAAAAATTTATTTTTGGAACCTGTATTTCATGTTACATTTGCTGAAACTGTGATTCATAATCTTGGGCTTGATAAGTGTGCTAAATTAAGCTGTGGATGACTTAAATTGCAATTGTATTGAATTTAGATGGATATTCATTTTAAGCTCTAAGGAATATTTTATGAATTGACTTCTTTGCTATTAAGTAAATTAAATCCCCATTGAAAATACAATAGAAAACTTTGAGCACTGACTTAAATATGTGTAGCTACTTGAGCTGAATTAAGTTTTCATGTGAATTTTGACAGAGCAAATCACTATTATACAACACCTTAATAAATTATTAGTGAAAGTAAAGCCATTAAAAGAACTTTTAGCATGTTTACAATATTTGTCATCTGAAACAGTTTGTGTGAGTGCTGCTTGAACTACAAGAGGACATTCATTTTCTCAATGCCCTCTGCCTTCCCTATACTTATCAAAAGGACAACTGAGAAGACAAAGATTTGTGAGAGTATACTCGTATTCAAACTTTCAAGCAAACATATTCCTTCAATTCCATTGAAGATTCAAGATCATTTTGAGAGAACTCCTATAGCTGTTCGTGCCTCGATGTTCAGCTGCCATAACCATATGAAATTTACCCACTCTGATGACCATTCAGAGATTATCTCCGCATTTCCCTTTGATCACAGCCAAGCAATCACTGTCGAAAACGGCACCTAGTTACATTTGCATATGCAGTTTGGGATTACCCATTTGCCGCAGTTAATGGTGGGAGGGTCAAGAAGGGCTACAGGAACTGCCTCTGAATACCCAATTCTAACTGAGGTCGTACTAAACATTTGCACATTATTTGAGGATACATTGCATAAGAATCTTAGCAACAAAGAGAAAATTTATTAAAAAATCGTAAGGCTGATGGAATTAAGATCCACTTGAAATATAAGGATTTGAAATAAAAAATCTTAGGAATAAGAAAGATAACTCAGATATTTCATTAAGCCTTAGAATGGAAGAAAGCATGGATTTAGCAATAAATGAGTTAGCCCCTCGGAAATAACCATTAACTTTTTGGTAGCATTAAATTAATTTCTGTTTTCACATTTCAGATAATTTTACTGGCTTAGGTCAGTAAAATTCACAACTCACGAGATCTTGTCTCAAAATATCGAAGAAATTCGAAAAAAAAAATAACTTTTCTAATTAATAAAATCACGTAACTAGATCTGCAATTGAAACTTATTCTGCTATAAGATATTCTCCTTGAAAATGAAAAATTTATATTCAAAATTTCAAAATACGAAGCTATTTTATTCCAATGGTGCGAAAATATAAACAAGACACATTTGGCATCAAATAATTTTTATACCAGGAAAATAAGCGGAAAATCATCACAGCGAATACGTCCATCACTAATCACATTCAGATGGTAATTAGTGGCAAGATTTTAACATTCGGAGTGCAGACTTCTGGTTTCCAGAGATCTCGGAGATACACCATCAAAAATCTTTCAAAAAGTTTTGACGTAATACATTCTCACATATTCCTACGGAATATTTGGAGTTTGGAATCAACAATAGAATTTACCTTAATTTACGTAATGAGAGTATATATTAGGAATGTATAGCGAAAAGGGTCAACGTGGTCTGTACTCTATGAAGTATCCCATGAATCTGACTCAAATTTTATGCAGGGATTAAATTTCTGATTCCGAAAAATATAAATAACTTAAACTATATGAATCAATTTTAATTTTATTAGCAAAGAAACATTTCCTGATTAATCAAATATTATCTTCGTAAAAACAAAAATATTTCATGTTTATTTAGTACTAAATTAATTATTTCACTTTTAAAATGTATGCAATTTTACGTTATTTTTGTTTAAATCCTTATCCTTATTCAACTTTAATTTGTTCCTTACTTGAGTAGTAAATATTGTTCCCATATAAAGTTCCCATTCTTACAATTATATATTTGAAAACTGCCATTAATATCTTAAAAGTGAGCATTAAATCGTTAATGCAATCCTGATATTGAGAAACACCGCATAGAGACAATCTGGTGGGAGGCTATTCTTTCAGTTTGGTAAAAATCACAAGGGATTTTATTCCCTTATAATCCATCGTTACCAACTAGGAAGACTGGAACGGACAATTTAAATAAATATTTAATGTTGCACTACATCTGAAATCATTCAGATTTTTACTGATGTGTTCAAATTTGAATTCTAAATAAATAAAATTAATAAATCTAAATAGAGACATATCGTCATATTATATCCAATTCGATAAAGATTTTTAAAGCCCCCGCTAACCGAGAGTCGCCCATTAGGCCTTGGACCTTCACCGCTTTGGTGGACATATGGGAATCATGCGTGACATCTGGAAACCGTGGGGCACCGTTCGAATGGGAAAGCCCCAACTCACCAAGATGCAGACCCCTCCGTTTCCGCCTCTTCCTCCGGTGCTGCACGTGTACTCGTGCGGTCCGCACGTCCTCGGCGGTGGCCTCGGCCTCTGCTTGCCCTCTCCCCCCTCGCCATCCTTGGCCTCCGTCCCGCATTCCTCCTCGGACTCGTCTTCGCCGCCCATGCAGTCCTTCTCCCCGTCGCAGACCCACCGCTCCGGCACGCACCCTCCCGCGGCCCCCGGACACCTGTCGAGATGGTACATGTGCTACTCGCCGCATGAATAATTAACTCCAGGGCAGTTCATTACGTCCCTCTGAATCCCTTTCACCCTTCCGAATCGTCCTCCCGACCGTGCATGCGTCCCCGAAATTTTTTCTCCGTTCCGAGCGCTTAATATGCGAGAGGAGTACGCGCTGATTCCAGCGCTCCTTGGATATGGAGATAAATGGAGTATTTTGGACTGGAACCAAGGGCGCTTTTTGGAACGAAAATGATTATCTTCTTTCCGGATGAGAGTCTCAACCACGGGATAACTTTACGTTACTTTGAGAGGGATGGAAATGATTTACACCGACCCACGTTACACTAATTACTTTCGTATTACCAAGGAAGAACGGGCATGAACAAGTCTGACAGGACCGGGACTGGAACCCGGATCTCCTGATTCCCGGTCAGTTGTTCTAACCAATTGAACTAACTGACCAGAACATTCTAACAACTATATACCTTTCCATACATTTATATTAGTTTAGAAAACTATGAGAGAGTTTGGAAAACAACCATAATATCGATACAAATACGTATCATAAGTGCAATTATAGGTAATTAATGAATATTTATATTTATTTTTTATTTAAACCAGACATGATAAATGGAGGAGGAATGGAAAGCGTTTTGAAGGATATGCGTAATTGATGGCGTGATGCGCTAAATTCAATCATTTGATTATTAGTATACGATTATTTCGTATGAACGAGACAACTAGCAATATAGAAGGTTTCAGATGACTTTTGAGTTAAAACCTAACATAAAATTCACAGAATCGGGCGAGATATAGTACCAATTATCTCCTTCATTTTGCATAAAACCTAACGTTAAACCGAATTAGTGCATCCCCATAGAGTCCGTAATGAGCAAGAAATATACTCACCCACTTACGAAAGTCTTTATCAAATCGAAGTTATCGATCACGGAAATAATTTAAATATTCGAATAACCAAATGCATTTCAAATATATTTCACAAAATGTTTCTGAAATGTAACTTTTACATAAGAATTATTTGAAAGGCGATGAGCTATGGAATAACATACATATAAAATGCTAGGTTTCCAATTTATGCGCAATTTTACCCATAATTAACTCTAATTCGTATCCGTAACTAAAGAAATATCTAAATATTATAATCCGATTTATGTTTTCTATTTCTAACTTAGAGAAACAGATTTCGGAGGCTGCATTGGTATTTCGGAAGAGTTCCTAAATTTTGGGAGTATCCTTAATCTTATATAACCCGACTAACAAACACCCCCTGGCGTAGAATTGGTAAAGCATGGGCGGGCATTGCTAACTTGGTACCTAATGCCTTTTCTCAAGAATTAGATGAGTATTTGACAGTGGTTGATTATGTGATATATTTCATAATGTGCTTTCTTTATATAAGCTAGTCTATTATGAAGGGCCGAGTGTTTTCCTTGGTCTTTATGTAATAACGAAGTTTTTAAAAATTTAAGTACGTAATACTTTATGGGACACATTCAGCCTTTTCTACAAAAATTCTCTGTATGAATGTGATTTATAAAATGGACACGCTTGTTAGAATTTTACCAAAATTGGATTTTTTTTATTTGGGGTGTTGGCAAAATAGCAAATAAGAATTTTTACCTAATGCCCATGCATAATAGTTACCCTTACAACAGCAAAATCATTGAATTATAGAGATTCTGTACCTACAGTCATAAAATATGCAAAGTTACTGATGCAATAAGTGTATTTCTTTCTTCGTCCATTGATACACCGTTCTATGCTCATGAGTGTTCAATGGAATGGAGTGGATTAGTTCCTTTATCTTTGGAAATTTTCTTACAAGACTTATAGATGAAATTATCGAGAAATTTTACCGTTTAATTATAATCTAGAGTGTTACTTTCCTCCTTACCACCCTTGGAAAAGAGGCTTGCAGACTATTTCTGTAGATGATGATAAGAAGTCTTAGTAAATAAATGGCCCTTAAATAGACTAAGAAGTATGTATATTAAACACAGGCTGGAGGTATTTAATAAATCTGATGTTTGAAAAATTTTTACTGGACCGAATGAAAATAAGTAGCAATTTACTACATGAATAAACATATTCAAGCGTTAATACTTTCGTGGTATTTGATGTAGGAACTAATTTAAAAGTTTACGGAAGTATTGGAAAATCTGACTTTTTATCAGTAACAATATTGATTACCCTAATAAAGTTTGCTAAGATATTTTTTGAGGGGGGGTATTTGCAGATTTAAAGCTAAAAGCCGTATTTTCTTCAATTCTTTAGATATAATCGAATTTTATTTTTTTCCAAATATTAGAAAAAGTAAATAGCAAAATGATTTTTTACAATCTTTCGAGCTCTTTTTTGCATACATTTTTGACATTAGGGCTTCAGAAATTAGATTCTCCTACAGCCGCAGTTGCGAGCAGCCACGTGGAAAGACCGACAGCGAATTCAAGGAAACCCGCAAGGGGTTTGGGAATTCTGTAGCTCCATCTGCCATTAGTTTGCCAAATACGCATTTCGAAAACTAAGTTGCCATCTTCGGGGGATGAAGAGAACATTCCTTTCATATATTTAATACAATTTCGATGTCGAGCCATTGAAGCAAATACAGGAAACACGCACTTCAAATGCGGTCTAATGGTTTCACATGGGGCTTTCCCATGAAAAAAGGATCCTCAATCCTGGGGGCTTTCTGAGCTCTTTTATCAATAATATATGTCTTCTTGTGTCGTCATTAGTAGAACAAATCCTCAGAATCGCCTCAAGTTAAAAAATATATGAAGGTTGTGCATACAAGAAGAGAAAATTTTTATTTCTCTCGTTGTAAAACCATGGAACAAAGTCGCACGATTTCATGTGTTATGTTATAACTTAATTCCGTCATTTGTAAAATATTTGAAGGTAAATTCCTCACTAAAATTTCTAGAAAATACCACCACAGAAAGTAATTCCGGGAGAGATGCCCCACCTAAGGAAATGACTTCATAACAATGACTTCAGTGATAACAAGAATGTGAAACTGCGTGATATAATAGGAAATTTATTGATTATTAACAGGATATAAACAAATTTTGTTTGAAAGCATTTTCACACAATATATTACAGTTTTTTTGCATCCATGCATTTGGCTTAAACTGAATTTAATCTGGAAAGCGCTTGTTATATACAAAATTGTTAAATATAACTTAAAGACAGGATCTAAGAAAACGTTTAAGTTAACTTTAAAACCTATTTAAAAGTTTAATTTGCAAAACTTTTTGGAGGCATCTCAGCCCCCTCTAGAGGCATATACATAGCACATTGAGGCTTGGTCATCAGATTTTTTGCAAGTGACATATTCTCACGCAAAAATATTGTCGATTCAACCGAAAAAAATATGACAATTTTGATTTTTTTGTCGAAATTTCGAGGCAAAAATTCTCACAGAAGATGTTTTTTGATTTTGAAAAAGTCATATTTGTAATTTCAATGTGTGTGGGCCAACTTTTCCGGGTATTACACTTCAATCAGAAATAAAGTAGCAAAACGCACCACCCTAGAACTGAACACTACATCATCTTTTTACCGTTCATAAAATGCATTCGACCGTGGATTTAAATTTGAATTGAAATTTAAATAAAGATTACTAACGTTTTCTTGAAAAAAGCCTTAATCAGTATCACCTTAAAGTTAAATTGATACTAATTGGGCACATATACCTAAAGATAGTACTGGGGCATATCCCGAGAAGAGGTGGGTCGTCTATCCTTTCAGTACGGGAGAGATGCCCTTAGAGCCGGTGGGGCTACACTTTGTCCAAGATGGCCAGTCACTGCACGTGGATAATAGATGAACTATAGCTACAAGTTTTCGCCCTTTAATTCAAAATATTCAAACATTTAAACAGATGCCAACCAGAAACATTATACCCTTTCTTATAACAGGGTGAAAAAAACAGTGCCTACTTGAAATGATGCTATAAAATTGCGTAAAAAGAATTAATCGCCGTGAAACTGTTGCAGATAGACGGGTGCCTTCCAACTGACTGACGCACATCGTCAGTAGAGCAATCTTGTGGTTTTCCTTAAAAATACTACGACTGGGACATCTCTCCCGGTGGGGCATCTCATCCGGTATTACATTATCCGAATAATGTAACTGATATGTATAATGAAGTGAAAAACTATCGGAACACAAACTGCGTCAGATTGTAAGTTTGGATTGAAACAGATAAGTAAATAATGTCTTTATTTTGAGCGGAAATTAAATCTCCCCTTCCATTTTACCAATCAATAATTAACTAGACTAGGCAAGATTTGTAAAATGTTCACCTTGGAAACTTTAAAATAAAAGTTACGGGGCAAAATTCTTGAAGAGCGATCAAGCTTTAACCTTCGAAGTTGGAGCAAGGGTCCATGTTTCTTCTCTGAAAAACTATTACAAATTATGCGTTATGTAACGAATTTAGTATTCAAATAATTTTAACTGGTTTTAGCAAGATAAGCTCAAGGATGAAAAAATGAGAAGAAA
Organism: Sympetrum striolatum; assembly: GCA_947579665.1. Classification (NCBI taxonomy): domain Eukaryota; kingdom Metazoa; phylum Arthropoda; class Insecta; order Odonata; family Libellulidae; genus Sympetrum; species Sympetrum striolatum. The sequence goes on from OX388349.1 coordinate 59,490,879, forward strand.
ATAAATTAAAGACGAAGTAATACTCTGTGAAACTCTAACTCCGTTAAAATATTAAACCTGCATTTTACGCAACACGCAAACTAGAGAAAATAATACACAATGTCAAATATAAGTTTAACGCTTAACTTAAATCTGTTTTTTATTAATAAAATTAAGATGATTGCGATGTCATTTGCTTGGAAAAAACAGACAAGAACCAAGGAATACTTAGATCTCATTCCTTAACAATTCCAGGGCAACTCATTTCGCTAAGCCCTTACTGGAAAACAAGAAAAGTTTACTATTTATAATTTCCTTTTACACAGCCAACACAACACATTTCATGATTGAATTAAATTAATATAAAAATATATATTAATAAATTATTAATAAATACCAGTAAAAAATCGAGATAATACAACTACATGAACAAATTTATATAATCACCTTTAATTACCTCTTTTCTAGCCTTCCCTTGCTTTCGTTCATTAAACTGTTCCACCATAAATACTCTTGCTTCTAACTTGAGCTGAACTTTTTTTCCTGTTTTTAATTACCTATTTGTTGATCTTACGTCTACCTTCTTGTATTTAAGAATATTCTAGCGACACGCATGACCTGTTGATAAACATACAGTTCGAAACCGTCCACCGAATTAAGATTCAATTTCCGTCGAACTTTGCAAAATTACTTCTTTTTTCAAAAAGAAACACCTACTCCTTTTAATAATTGCGGTTTAGAGCGTGTGTTTCACTTTCCCAGCGATCAACGGAAATTGAGTTAAATGAGCCCCAAGGAATAGCCGCAACTTTAACGAGCGCAATAAGCTGTTTCGGAAGAAAATGCAACCTTTCACGTCGTGTGTCGTGTTTGCCGGTAACAGGGTGTGAAAGATGGGCCAACCCTCCGTCAAATCTCTGGTGGAGAACTCGGCTAGTCGAGCGCTGTCCCCTTCCATTAAACTTGTCCGAAACCTCGGCAGAGGATACGTGAGACGAAAAGCTATCTTACACGTTAACCTCGCTGAGAGGTGCTCTAAATTACAAAGTAGGCGGCTGAGAGAGTTCTGAGGATTTGCATTTCCTTGCTTGGAGGCTACTGAGGAGGATACGTATGGTACGTGACGTCAGAGACAACAAAGCACAATATCGATGTCACTGGGATGGAGATTTGTATTTAGGTTCAATGGGTATTTTAAGCCGCCCGGTTTATTATTATCATTATAGTATAAGCTGCTGTTAGGTTTTAAGCCCGGTGGCTGTTTTTCTACCTAAATATACATACAGATATCCATACAAATAAATTTTTTAATTAATTAAAAATAATTTAATATCGCCCTTATCAATATCGTATCCTGCAATTCATTTATTCACAATTTGTTGGACATTTCCTTATCAGAATATGCTATGTTTTCTGTTTTTGGATTTGGATGTTTACGTTAAATTTTTAACTTTAAAATTTATGTATTTCTATCGACAAGTTTCGAAATTTTATTACCTTGCCTCCCTAGAGGCAAGAGGTAGAAATTTCCTTTCCAAATTTCGATATATTTTATTTTTTAAAATTTTCCTTTCTATTATAAAACTAGGCACCCTTCAAAAATGAAAGAAAAGTTTCCCAGAATAATTAATGCTGTTTAAATTGATCTCGTTGGTCTTTCAACTCATTTGGTTGAACAATTAAATAAACCATCAAAACCTTGAAACTATAATATAAAGAATAATTTGTCAAATAGACTAAAACTTCATAATCCGGCGTTGGTAGTTATGGGGAAGGTTAAAAAAATCGTAGAATTTTAAGGAAAATGAATTTACACTTTCAAACGCTTTACAATTTCGAATGGAGGACATAAAAATGACAACATTGAGAACCTCTATTAAATGCTCTTTCTTATGGTTCCAGTCATAATTTCGTAAGACTATCGTATACAGTTAATTATTATACGTAAAAAAGATTCACAAAGAAACAGAAAAAGGAATTTACATGCATTTCAGACGGAATTTTCTGAATTCATATGAATAAATCTATGCATTTATAAACATGCACGCGATGGTCAGTATTATAATAGATAGAATATAGAAACATCTGTTAAGATATAATCCTTTTTCAGAACCTTTTTTTTCCCTTTTATTGCCATCGATAATGAAGGATGGGTAGCTCGAAGTGGGTGATGAAGGAAAACAGCAAGACGAAACTAATTGTAAGTAGAAATACTAAATTTCGTCACAACGAAGTTTAATGCTATCACAACTACAAGAAAGCAATTACTGCACATCTAGTAAACATAAACACAATCGTCAATTTGAGCAAACTTCATTCATTGTCGTTTACTCTTACTCGCGAAATAAATCCCTTGTTACAAGAAGTGCTTGCGCGAGAGCAAATAATTCTAAACAGGTCGCATTCAGAAGCCATAGAACTACAACGGAAACTGGGGACGACAAAAGAGAAAGAAACTAGCCATCTGAATGAAAAACACACCCCCGAGATCCCGTAATATTCCTTTTCGAGCAAAAAAAACTCGCGAAGCGAAAGTTTCAGTGCGGGAAACTTTCCTGACAAGACCACGCAACTTTTCCTTTCTCCTCCGGAATGAGAAAAAGTCCTTTTTTGCCGACGAAAGGCCCCCACGAAAATGTGGTCAACCCCTCGGCCATATTTCACCATACGAATCACGCCCATCCACTCACCTCAGCTCTCTCGGGGGACAGGTGATCTGGGGGTCGGTGGAAGAAGGGGTTGTTCCTAGGCTCCTCCCTTGCTCCTTCAGAACTTCATTGTCGCCCCCTGGTCCGCCCCGGGTCTTCCCCGCTTGGCAGTCTTCTTCGTCACTTCCGTCCCCGCAGTCACGGTCCCCGTCGCAGCGGAACTTCTCCGAGATGCATCGGGGGTCCGAATGGGGTGAGGCGCAGCTGAACTCCTGAGAGGAACAGGGCGTGGACAGCGGTCGAACGACACCTTAGAGGAAAGATATATATGTCAGGCGAGCATGGCCCAAAGCAGCATGGCATATAACAGCATATTTTAGCACGGCATAGAATGTAATAGGAGCAGAAGTGGGGAACCTGAGGCTATTTGGATACGTGGCATTTTGGGCTCTCCCTGGAAGATATATACGTCAACCAGTTGGCTTAAGGTCTATGAGGTCTTAATTTTTCTGCTAACATATTATGATGAATGAAATGTTATAATAAATATTTATAAAAATTTTTAAACTTGATTCAAATCTTCAAAGATTATAAGATTTCCTTGTAGATTGAGCAGCGTACTTTTCTGTCATAAAATGTAAATATTTAAGAAGAAAATGTTTTTTACCTTCTTTCTAATTATTTTGAGCTCTTTATTACTTCTAGCGATATTTGTTTTGCAAATTGCGTAGAATAAACTATTCCTGCCACATATTCTGACGAATAGAATATATTCATTTGTCTTTTGGTACGGGGTAGAGAAAAATGTATCTTTCATTTACTTTTGTCACAGTCTTGATCATGGTTGTGATAAAATGAAAGCTTCTGAACTATGAATGGATAATTGCACTGATCAAGGGGTTTCCTTATGGACTTACAAGCAAAGTGTTACTCGTAGAGTCATTGTGCTTCATCAGCGTGGACATGTACCGCTTATAGAACTCTGGCTCAGTGAGGAAAGCAATGGCAAACTACCTCACTCCTCATCCTGCCTTCTCATCCCTCTTTGCAAGCTCTAGAAGCTTATATCAGAGGGGGTGCGTCACCAACCGGCCATAGGGCTGAATACTTTACAGAAGGTATTAGAGGTTAAAAAATTTTAAAAATAAAGTTCCACCAGATTTCACTCAGTACTTTTTATTTTGAATTTATCATTTTAACCATTCATTTATCTCTGACTTAGAAAATTTTAAACCAACAATACCTTTAATATATCCAATATCATATGATATGGTTTATATGTTGCAGAGGTCCAACAATGAGCCAATAATTTAAATTAGCAAATGGTGCTGAGTGACCTAAGCTGGCAACGCACCTTAAATAAAACACACAATTAAGTGCTAGTATCGCGGGAGAATTGACGTGCTTTTGAAGATTCAGAACACATCGGCAAAATCACTCCGACTAACGAGTATGATTCGGAAACGAGTCATCTAGCTCTAGTCAAAGGTGTATCATTGTATTTGAAACTCCCGAGCACGATGGAGATCGATATGAAACCGCTACTCAGTACAGCGCAGTCACTCGTCCATTATTTCCACGTATTCCCTCACTGACATTAAAGAACGTGGAGTGAATGGAGGCCAAGCCTGTTGCATCCCGTGTTATGAGCGACGGGAACTAATGCCTACATCAATAACCTTTTACCGTCAGACGACAGCCTCATGATAACTCATTTCGGAAGAATTACGAAGTAGGCGACGTGGATTCATTCGATGTTTCATCAAGGTCGTAGTTTCTTACGAGGTTCGTCTTGTTTTCTATTAACTGAGCTGACGAGTCGACGATAAAGATACGAATCTTCCGTCATATTTTTTCCTTCTCAGGTCTATCCTCATCTCTAATAGGGTGGGCTGATGATTTTTGATGGTTGGGGGTTTAAAAAAGATGATGGTTTTGGTGCTAATTTCTAAAGCCGGATGCTCTTTCTGCCACCAACTCTTCCTAGGAAAATTGGACGAATACTTATAACCGTTCCCCAATCAGAAAAATCCGATTAGTCGGGATTCGAACCCACGACCAATAATTATTTGTCTCATTAATCCCCGATCTAATTATCAATTTCATATATCTTTAATATCTAGTCGGAAATAGCTTTTTTATTTCTTTTAAAGTAAACCTAGCAACTATGCAGAAAAATTAAGCCCAAAGCTAGAATAAACACGTATATAATGGCAAAATCATAAATGGATGAAACACGTTACAGTGTTTCACTTATGAAGTGTATTCACTTATGAATAAAATTCGCAAACATTGGCGATTTTTTTGAAAATGAAAATAATCCATGTTTGAAAGAAAAGAGTACTTTTTTCCACAGGATTTCAGGATTTTTCTACGGATCCTGAGGAAAAAAGTGCAATATCTCTTTTCTTTCAAACATGGAATTAGTTATGAATGTTGTTTTCTCAAATATTAAACTAACTGAAGCACTCTACTTTACGAAGCGATGCAGCACAGTACATCAGAAGTTACATACCTCATAAATACATCTTATTACAAAACAGGCAAAACATAATATTCAATAATATAAGTTCATGTTTTGACACCTTAAATAAACTAGTCGTAGGCTAACTATATAGAGTGGTTCCCAATAGCGATGATGTGGACGGAAAGAAAAACAGAACAAGCAAAACAAACATAAAATAATACAAGTTACAAGTTACCTAGCCAGGAATAGGATAAATTTCTATATAATTTTAAATTTAAAACGAGTCAAACATGCAGAATGTATAATTTTCAAATTTTATAGAGAATTATTTTTGAGAGCAAACAATCTCTGTTTAGCCTTAAACCCACGCAAAGGAAAGAAAAATTCCAGAGAATCTCCCTTGGGTAGGCGCAGAAGTTTCCCTATTCAAGGGAATTATGAAAATAATACAAAAATTTTTGCGGACATCCTTTTAAATGTTTTAAAGGCTATAAATAACGAGGAAAACACATCTTCAAGCTTTAACTTCAAGTTGAAAGAAGTAGTTAACAAAAGTCGAATAACTCTGATCTTGTAAAGAGCTCTTTACATCAATAGAGAATGGTTTGTGGCATCACCGAGTACAAATTTCATTATATCCTGCTATACATACCCCTTGATTATGAATTTTTTTTGATAAGAGTTGTTCTTATTCTATTCAACCATATGTCAAACATATATTTCTTAAGGTTATCAACAATACAATTATTCTCAACCTAAAACATTTTGGCACACGAAATACATTAAATTTATTTTACCTTCGACGTTTCAAGAATTTTTGAGTGATTTATGACCATGTACAAGAATAATGAATCATATTGTTTCACATGCCAATATAAACAAAAATATCAATGTCGTACAAGAATAGTGAAAAATAATGAATTGACTGGGATTCGATCCCAGGTCTCCCACTTTCCGGGCAGGTGTTCTAACCACTAAACCATCAAGCCACGTCCTTCTCAATCCTGTAAATGAATTCTCTATGAGCAACATAGATGATAGGACGTGAATGAATAGTTTGGTGGTTATAACACCTCTCCGGTAAGTGGGAGACCTGGGAGCGAATTCCAGTCAAGTCACTATTTTTCACTTCTTGTACAAACCTTGGGTTAAGACGCACACTTTCATGTGCAAAGTTTAACTCAATTTTCATAATTTTAACAAAAATCACTCAAATTCAATCCTGTACATGACGTAAAGTCATGCAAGATAGGCGTGCGTTACGACAGAAATCATTCAAAAGTAAAGAGAAAAGCATGGAAATCAACAATGACGTGTGACGACACAAAATGAGATATGCACTTCAAAAGTATGCACCGCGTGCATGATGCAGGAAGTGCTGTTTTATCGGAAGCTGAACTCCCGAAGGAAGTCGTATTGGCCGAGAGATCTCGAGGTCTGCTTCGTGACTATCTCAGAGACACTGGATTAAATTACGGGTTTGCTACTCATGATCAACAGGTTGCGCATCTCAAATCTATATAAATTTAAACCTAGGGATAATAATACGTTATATTCCAAGACCAATACCATCTCCAATCGATCAGAAATATGACGGTTAAGTTCGATGGATCAAAGATGAATTTTTAAATCCAAATCACGAAAAAAAACTCATTTTAAAGATACAATCTTTAAAAAAGAAATATGTAAGACTCTAACGTATAATGATAAAAATCATATATTTTATAGTGTAATAATCATAATTAATGTGGCGATTATTAAAATTTAACTGTAGGAATAATGCAATGAGAAGTTTTAAATGTTATCTAATTACCATATTTTACGACAAATGATTTCGATAGATATTTTGTTACTTTAGATAAAAGTTAATTGCAACTGATTAAGTATTAAGCAAGTATATACTTAAAAGTTGATATGATGTTTGTTGTTTTAAGGTACCAATACTGTAAAACGATGTAGTGATAATTATCTTATATTACCAATAATTTAGCGAAGCCTGCAATACAAAAGTTTTATAGTTATAGTAAAGCATAACAGTACGGGACTATGTATTTCATTACTTATTCCTACTACCTTCATAATTGTAATTTCTAACATTGAGGTAAAGAGAGATAAGTACCAAAGATTCTTCTTTATCGTTTTATCCTGAAGATAAATAGAAGATGAGCTCTCTTCTTATTGTTGAAAATATAATCGAAAATTACACCGAAAGACTCTTGATTAGCTTCATTATTTATTTAGAATTATTTATTAATCATTATTTATTATTAGAATTCATTATTATCTTCTCTGCTTATTTTATTTAATATTACTGTGAAAAACGTGAGCAAAGAATTTAATAGTAAAATTACAGAAATATTGAAAGTACATGCCAGAGATTACAATGAAATTAAAAAGGGCCAATAACGAATAAAATAGCGGATATTTAAGATATAGGGAATAAAAGTTATAGAGAAATTTTAGGAATAATACGAATTACAATTAGTAATTTTATTGCGATGGCTTACAGGAAAATTATAATTCCGAATCGCAATATTTATCGCTCATCCTGAATCTTAGAGGAACTAATTTTATTTTCTATGGTGAGTAATGAGCAACCTAATTCAGATTCAATTTATGATAAACAGTCGAAATTTTTAATTCCGACCGCATTTTTAATCTGTCATACATATTGCTTACATTATAGAAGAGTCTGTTCCTTACTGCACCATCTGTTCCTTGCTTCTGCTTCTCCTCTACAGTATGTTACCGTTCTATGTGCTCCAGTGGCGAAGGTGACACGAAAGGGTATTCCTTGTCATCCGTTACGACCGAGGGAAATGTTACAGCTCTGGGATCACGCACCTAAGGTGCCCTGAGATGTTCGTAGAGAGAACGTTTGTTTTCTGGATATCGTGCTTCCGGTGTTATTTACGGAAATAGGGATCGGGGCTTGGCTTTTTCCTGCAGAGATACCCCCTTATCTTTTGGGGGAAATATATTCTCCGGGAAAAAATATCTGAGCTGCTATTTTGCTATGTAGAGAACAACGAATATTAGGCTTATGTTATAGCATAAAGAGTACATGAGCTTTTAGCCGTCAAAATAAATAACAACAGTATCTAAGACCTCATGTACCATAGATAATGAGTATAAAATAGATTGAACAACGGAATAATTTTTTTCACAATATTACTGAGCGGAATATATATTAAATTGTTTAAAATATCGAAGAATGGTGGAGAACACTTCATTCAGCTGATAAATAACATCTCCCCTTTAAAATTATAGAAAAAACCTAATCGGAAAGAACTTTTTTATTTCTTTTAAAAGACCTTGCAGCTAGACAGAAAATCTAGGAGTTAGGATGAAATATATACATATATAACGACTAAATCTTGAATGAATGAAACACGTTATGGTGATCAACATAGTTACGAATGTTATTTTCCTGAAAATACAATTTACTTAAGCACTCAATTTGACGAAGTAATGAAGCACAGTATATCAAAAATTACAAACCACATAAACACATCTTATTATATAAGTTTAAGCTTAGGAACAACGAATAGATATAGCGAAGTATTCTTTTATAAATAGGAGGATAAAAGATTGGAATATGTTACCTGAAGAGGCTCTCAAACCCTATCCGAAAAGCAAAAAAGACTCTAGGAATATATGTTTTAACATACTATAAGATACTATAATGTTGCTGTGTCAGATAAATATTACCACCTGAATTTTTTCCTATTTGCAAGATTGATTATGCAAATAAATAAATATAACGGGCAAAATATAAAGTTCAATAATGTAGTTTTAAGTGTTTGATACCTTTAATAACCTAGTGAAAAACTAACTTTAATCAGTTGTTCCCAGTATGGAGTACAAATGGAGGAGGAAAGAAAAAGATAATAAGTAAAAACAAACAAAATAATACAAATTGCAACCTAGAAACAATTTTCTGGAAATCAAGAAACAACTTTATGAAGTGATATCCTAACTTATAAAAGCCTTTAGTCCACAAGTTAATCATCATGCATGATAAGCATAACTCATTAAATAATCGTAATTTGTTGTTCATGTACTCGAGCAAGAGTTTGGTGAAATTTGAGGTACATACATCTTACTCTTTCAATTACTATTATTTGAAATCAATTGAGGAATCGTGTAAAACAAGTCATACATCATCATCGAAACAGAATTTCGGTCGAATTAATGACAGTTAAACTGAACTAAACAAATCAGTTTATTATACTTTGGCAGTATAATAGAAAATTTCCTTGGTTACATAAAATTATTAACGGAATTGAGCTTCGATAGGGTTTTATATTGTTTGTGTTTCTTATCTTAAATTATAAATATCTCCTTTTATTGATTAGTAAGGATTTCCACCGGGATGTTATTAGGAAAGATACTCGTTACATTATAATAATAATAATGCCGTCTTATTTTACGAGGGGCGAATATTAGCCTAGGAAGGCTATTCCCTCCAATTAACCCCTTTTCTTAATTTTATTCCTTTTTTGCATTTTATTTTATTAATATAACACACAAACACGCACACAAAATACACAGACAATCATTCCCTAAATATTTCCCATTCCCGGAAATATCTGATTAGCCAGGATTCGAACCCGGGACCGTGAGGTTGGAGCGTTAACGCGATAGCACGTTAACCACTCCGGCACTACGGCCGGTTACATCACCGTTACATTAAGTAAATATGTAATATTTTGAAGATTATTACAAAGTTAAGGATGATCAAAAGAAAATAAATAAATAATGTCGTTAAATTAAGTAAATATGTATCATTTTCAGGAGTATTGCAAAGGTCAGGATGGTCAAAACAAAACTAATAATTTAAAATTATTCTTTTATTTTTTTAGTTATTGTAGTTACATTACTTTTTTACTTTTATTTGATGCAATTACATTACATTTTTTATATTAATTATGTTATAACTGTTACAAACGTATGTATATAGAAAAAACTGCCACCAGGCTTACAGCCTACCTGCAGTTTGTGTAATAATAATACCTTATTTCCTGCAGACGTCAAAACTGTTAAAATTGTATACTCATCTACAATATCGTACCGTAATAAATAAGATATACTTCTCGTTGAAAGTGGTTAAGAGCGGGAGTCGAGATCTGTTGGGAAAAGAGCAAAGGGAATTCCGGAAAGGGAGTCGTGAGCGAAGGGAGTTTATCATCAAATTTAATATCCAACTCTCCGAAACGGCTTTTTGACAAAAGTTCATCCTTCCAATTACGAGGAGGCAGTCGTAAAAATTAAGGCAACAAAATCCTTGGCAGCGCAGGTAGGCATTCCCGGGGGATTACTCATGCGACATCTGTCTCGAATGCTTAAAGTTTACAAAAAGCGAAGAGAGGACAGCGGAGAAATCGATGAAAAGTTAGCGACACTCATCTGGCAAGTTTTCCTGTCGAGCGGGACTTTTTGCGGAATGCAAGGTGAGCCCTTTCTTTCCAATTATGTCCGAACATTTCCCTCACAATCCGAATCGTCGTGTTGGAGTCGACAACTGCCCTTTTTAGACTTCCAGTCGTAGAATTCCCCGCAAATCAGTGATTCCCAAACTCATTAGCTCCACTCCTTTCCGCAGATCCACTTTGGAGTGCAATCCCTCACTTTTATTCTTTGTGAGTAGTCTCAAAGAATAAGTTTTTTTACTAGTGAGGACAAAAAACATAGAGGCCGAGTCTAAAAATAATTAAAAATATTTTCAAAGAGCAATATTAATTTTCGCTCTGAATGTATTAGCAATCTTATAAATTAAGTGGAATGTTTTTGTGTTCAATAACTTTAAAGATTTGTTAATGTTTTCCCTCCGCAGAATAGATTGCTTATTATTTGCCAAAATCTCCGCAGTTCGATCCCAGGGTAGTCACAACTTTCCATTAAGAATTATAAAGTTCATATTTATCGTTCGCACGGTCGATTTCCCAAGAAAAAAATAAACTAGAAAAATGGTTGTACAAAAACGAGACAAGCTGTAAAAGAACAGATATTCAATACGGAATCCTATTTTGATGATACAACAGTTTTCCCGAAATTTAATTACGAGATATTTCACGTCAATTTCAGTTTTTTTGTTTTCCATTCTCAACTTCAAATCTTCCTCACATTTTTCTAAGTCAGCAAAATTTGCTAACATAAAATATACGAAAACTTTTGTTTACTCACAAATTTAAATCTATAAAATTAAAATTTGCATAATTTCATTTTCAGATTAATCTTTATATTGGCATTTTAAATGTAAACAGACTATTTATGGAAGACTTCCACTGACTCCATTATTAAATGGAAGCAAAACTATGGTAGTTTAGGATAGGTAGAAGGGATAACTGAAGGTGTATGTAACGAATTGTATGAGAAGGAATGATGGGAAAAATAGTGCGTTGAGAATAACTTTATAATGAACGACAGTGGCCTAAAAGGAAGACTATGTTACCATTATGAAGGTAATATTTTAGGTAAATTTGACTTGTGGTAAGAGTAGATAAAGCCACCCTTAAATTATGAGTGTGGTGGGTTTTGCAGTACAATACAAAATAAACATTTTCTTTATTGGGTTTTAGAATGGGAAATCCCTATATTATAAGTGTTGACGGTGCTAAAGGATGTGGAAAATATAAAAGTTGGTAGAATAAAACCAATGAGTTTTTGAAGAGAAGGCTTGTGCAGATTTAAGAGTAAAAGGGAACGTTTGAAAATATTTATGGATGTGCCTAGGGCAAAAGACGTATGCAGGGTAAAGATAGTACGGAGAGGCGTGGTGAATAAACAAGGTAAACAACGTGCCTACCACGATAGAGAGCAGCGTGACCGAAAGACATAAATCACTTGCTTTGAGTTCAGGTTATCCTAACAGGCATAAAGTACTTGCGGAAGACCATGGTATATATTTCTGTAGCAGTCATAAACTTGAGTTAAGCCACTGACAGGAAAAACTTGCAATGGAATCAAAAATGAGATTAGGAAATTGAAAAAGAGACTTGAGAATTGAAAACGTAAGGTCTTGGTATTACTAGAGCGATGTCGATTTACAGTTAGTATTCCAGATGGAAAAAGTATAAATCTTCCATCAGATAATGAGAAAGGCCCTTCATCATTAATAGATAATCTGAGATGGAGAACTTCATGAAGTTGGCGAAGGATTAATAGAAATTTTTGCCAGATATCTGTGGATGAGAAAGTTAAAAGATGATGGTAAGTTTCTCTGCGAACATTTTAAAGGCAAAAAATGGTCGGAAAGTTTATTCGAAAGCTAAGAGGAAACTTTAGGGGAAATTGGTCCCAGAACTTTCAGAAATCTTCGAGACCTTTCCAAAGATTCGAAGAACATGAAATAAGACTCAGAAAATCTAGGCATTGATGACACCTGACATATCTTTTCAATTTTACTTAATAATTCCGAGCTTCGTTATAAATCGCCTCGATCCCCATTCAACACGCAAACGATTTCACACGATTATGTCGAGTAAGATTATTTTAATAACTCTCCTAGCAGAGTACCGAAGTTTACTTCTGAAGTAGTTGTAGTTGTAGAATGGAACTGGATTTAATTTCCCATTTGCGTATCGAAGATGTTTGAGTGTCATGACACAGTGACACGAAAAGTAATCATTAAATGCCTACCTTGTACGACTTATTGGTTATGTGTAACATCCTAGAGATATATGAATTATTGTTAAATGCAAGCACTGATAGTAGATACAAGATCAATTTGCATTATGTATACTTTACACGTTAGATCTACATACGTTCGTACATAGTTAGAAAGTTAGATATCTCAACATGGAATTGTTATGGAAACGATGCATGAATATTCAATTTACGTAGCTCTAGACTGAGAGAAAAACGCACTATCTGTTAGGCATTTGCACAAGGAGGTAGGCAAATCACACACGGAAAACTTACCTAAACTACCAAATACATTACAATGCAGAATCCTTCACATACGCATACTCTATACAACCCCATAAACAAAGACATATCTTCATAAAACAACTACATAACCTGGAACTCTCAACACCATTTGAATTGTCTCCAATTAATACAGTTTATTCAGCTTCGATTGGAAGGTATATATTCGGGGAGGAAATTGCTTGAATATACCTTTATGAAAAGTGATACATTGATCTATAGTTCAACTAAAGAAATGAGTAATCAGCTCCTTTGAAGGGGATATTGAAAATATAGTATCTTTATACAGGATACATAAAGGAATGAGCTTTCAAATTTCAGTCTTTCTCCAGTAAAGTTATTGCTTATTATTCAAGCATTCTTGTGTTCAAGTCCATTTGCGAGAAAGGTGAGTAGGAGTGAATTCTTTCTTGCTTTAGTTATTCTATTTTCTTAAAGTAGCGATGAAATTAATTTTCCAATAAAAAGCAACCGGGGCTCTACTTAACAAGACATATGTTTTTGAATCAAAAACACCAGTGAACGAATAAATCACTAGAGATTATTCCAATTTAATCTCTTCCCATAAGTTTTATCTCAATCAATCCACTGAACTTAATTCTTGCAAGGTTTTTTCATTTTCAGCAATGACTAGAATTCTTGGAAATATGCATTACCTATATGCTTTCTTCTTCACCTTATTATTTGGGTCCAAAGAGCAGATTTCATCAGCAATATGAAAGTGCAGATGACGTAATTCATGGACTAACTAATGGTAGTCAGAATTGGGCCTAATATTTTTAAGAATCGTAATGGCTAATATTAGAAGCTTCATGAAGGTCAGTAATTGCAGACACCCTCAAGCAAGAAACCAAATTAGTAATCAAAGAAATGACTCTATGAATATTATTTTTAGTACACTAGCAAATATTAGCGCAAACTGCAGAATCAAATAGTTTGATAATAATTCTATGCGTTGTTTACAAAGTTATTAGAGAGATAATTACGCGAATGAAATTGACGAAAGTGAAGACAGATGAATGTATACATCAAAAGATATGAATGTAAGTAGGAAAAAGAGTTTAACGTTTAACGGAAGCATTTGAGAGAGGATCTTTGCTTAGCTGATGATATAACAACAGAAGCATACTTAAGACTGTATTTATAGGGATAATAAAGGAAGCTTTTTTCACATACCCATTTACTTAGATCTACGAAAACCATTATAACCAGCGGAAAAAATACAACGTAAACGATAAAAATTATCGTCTCCTTTACCTCTGAATTTTAAGAAGGAAAATATTAAAAATTGAGGATTAGGAGAAAATATTATCCTAAATTTAACTCTCTCCTTTAAGTTGGAAAAATAATATATCGTTATCAATTTATTCTTCTAACTTTTCTTGCAAATTTTCGAGGGAGTTTGTATGTATAGAAATGCTCACTACGTGGAATCACACTATAAATGGATGGATCAAGCGACTGCAAAATCTTTAATTTAACAAAAATTTTGCGACCGAAATTGGAAAAGGGAATTGTTATAAATTCACATATAGAATCCATTAGTGAAAACAGCTGTTAGAATTAATTAACTCATCGTAATGGAGAGAAAGTAATCCCGGGAAAATATGCAAAAAAATGAATACCGGGAAGGTAATTTCATAAATGTCATCGTTTTTAGATGACCTATTTGCATAAATATCCAAACGTAGTAATCAAATTATTCCCGCTGCAAGGCAAATGCTCCAATGGATTGCAGCACACGTTTTCATACATTGAGCAAGGTGAGTAAGTGCGACAGAATTTGATCTTTAAAATTATGTTCCTCTGGAACAATCTATGACAGGGCCAGATGGTAAATTATAAGCATCGCTATGCTCATTACTTCGTTAATTTCATCTAGCTTTGCAATAACAGTTTTATGGTATTCTGCTCCGTTTCACGACATTTGCGATATTACCTTCGTATGATTTTCAAATGAAGTACGTACTGCTGTAATGATTTTTTCGTATTAAGATATCAAAATTCGTCATTTCCTCATAACAATAACTCATAACCATTATGATTAAGCTTAGCTTTATTTCATTCAGAAATATTGAGCAGTATTTTTATTTTATTATTATTATTATATATCATATTTTTATTGTAATGACATAAATATTTTAAATTATGCTGCTTTTTAATGAGAAATAAGTCATGGACGTATTATTTTTAAGATTTTATGGACATCGGGTTTTATTTTTTCCCGCTACGATTTTTAAGGTTTCATTTAATTTCACTCTGTGATAATTATTAATGCAATGAAGCAGAAGCTCTGATATAAAAATACTCAAAGAATACTTTAATTAATTGTGCAAGCACCAATTTGAACTACATGAAGAATTAATAAACAATGAAGAACAAGGATGTAATCAAACTTCGGACAGTACCATGTTTAAATCTGCATTCCTTCACCAAATTCACTTTATTTGGCATCAAATAAACTACCAACATAAAATACTTCCAATGATGATCAGATGAGAACTCCTGTTCTATTTACACACCAAGGTGCCTTCCTATGACTGCATTACATCCTATTTCTGATTATCTTTCTATGATTGAGCCATCTGTATGAAGCTGAATCAGAGGAAGTTGATCTCAGACCCGTAGAGTAAGGGTGCATATCCTTAGGATATCGTAATGAAGTTGATAACAGATCCCCTGGAGAATACTAATTAGTTAATGGAATATCGTCAGGGAAATCATAACGAAGTTGACATTGTGGGTCATCGGGAAGGTTCCCATAGGGATACTTTAATGAGTTTATTAAGGGTTACACTGAGGAGCACTAATGATCTGAAGGAAATTTCTCAGTTGACGGCAGAATCGTTGCAAATACTAATTAACTGAATTAACAAGGGACAGGCTCTATGTGGAAGAGAAAGATATGATTTGAGAGCAGTGTAGTAGTACATACAAGACCAGAGAACAGTGTAGTGCGAACTTCAATGCGTCATCTCAGGAGCCTTAGAAATGATACAACATCCAATTGAAAACGTGAGAAAGTACATAATTAGAATTTGATTAGCTTTGAAATAATAGATGGTGCATAAAAATGCTAGAGAAAAGGAGATATAGGAAAAGATGCTTGATGATTCTGTGTCAAGGGAATAGGAAAGGACTAGTGAGAATGGATATTGTTAATGAAAATAGATTATAGCTTCCCTAATATCGATTTAATAATTCCCTAATACCGTTTTAACCCATTTAACCATTGCCATCTTGTATTCGTACCGAATTGCAGCGATTAATTTAAATAAAAAAAGAAATAATGCAGCAGAAAATGGCATGAAAGTTAAGAAAAGATTTAACACTACCTCTATGCTATCTTGTTTCTCTTGAAGAGTTTCCTGTTTATAGTGACAATGCTTCAACAAAAAATAATGGTGTTTTCCATTGAAATAAATCTAAAAACATCTTTTACCTTATGATAAATCCATATTAAAGACAATTTTTGTCTTATGAGGAAGCGAATGCAACTACTATTAGCTGTTTATATCGTTTTGAGCAAATTATAGTCGTCTAATACATTACTTAATGAAATAGTTTATAAAATTAAGAATGAAACGTTACAAGAAATGAGACGCAGACTTCGTTTTTTTCACAAGAAAATTTCTTGTGGAAAATACGAAGTCTGCTTTCTTAAATGGCGTTCCACCAAGTACTGACCGTACTCATCACATCACATCGAATTTATACGAAAATATACAATTTAATTAGAATAACGATTTTTAAAACCCGAAAAAAACAACAAGAAAGAAAACTACAGAGGATTCTACGACCTAATATATAATATTTACCGAAAAGTCACTCTGTAATAACGTTTAAAATCTTAATTTCCTGCATGCTACATCGAAATTTAGTATTTATAGAGGTATTTATAGATAGTTTAGACGTACTTGGAATTGCAATCATTTTCTTAACAATTTCTCTAAAATATTATCATGTTCATTCATTGTTCTTGTTTTACAGTATTTAAGAATACTCTCTAGAAAAAGTTTTACTTCAAAATTCTATCTTGTCGTGGTAAATTAAAATATAAGATGAGCGTAGATGAGTGTAGATGAGTTAATAGATTTTTAGAAAATCCTTGTCTGTTAAACAGCTAATATTCGTAAAGGAATTATAAAATATTAACATTTATTGGGCATCTTACGAGTAGAGTAGTAAATTCATTATCGGATAACTCGAAACATCTTTCGTAGGGGAAATCAACTTCTTAATAATTCGCAACGATGTTCCATTAAGTAATTAGCACTCTCCAGGGGATATGCTATTAGCTTCAATATGATATTTTAACGATACATTATTTTCATTATTATATGAATTTGAGATCAAATTATAATCCGCATACAAATACCTGAAGCTTGGGGAGATCATTTATAATATGCAGATTTGACGTGGATGACGAAAAACGAAGATTTCTCTTCATCATTATTTCCATAATCCATACCGTGTAGAACGAATAAGGAAAAAGAAGCAAGAGACGTTATCATTTTCACTCATTATGCAGTAACTTTAATTCCTGTAAATACTTTTGTGTAATATTTTGAATAGAATTTAAATCAGTTGTCTAATTGAAGCCATTAGTGAATCTGGCTGACATTAATGTATTTTGTGCAATTGATATTTCGGATTATTTGATATGCGTGTACGATGAAGTACGCAGTACTTAATTTATTAGAACCCATGCAAACATATTGTTCAAATCGAAATCTCCATAGTTATGGCTCGTTTACCAGAGCTTTCGGGCACCCGTTTACAACCTCATTCGACCCTTTCAATACGCAGTATGTATCACATATTTATACGACAGTAATGCTTTTATCGGCTTTAACCTCAATTTCCTCTGCTTATCAGTTTTATCATGGAACATGTTCAAATTTCCGGATGCTAAAGAATTAAGGATTTATATCCTATATATACGTGTATACAAACGACTAGTTATAATTTTGTTTTATTTATCGTATGCATGAAAATCATCTCTAATTTCGATTTTCACTTAGATATAATCTGGAAAAATGGAACTAAAAATGATTAAAATTAATTAATTCAAGTAAAAAATTATAGATTTTTTGTCCATTCTTCTTTAGCTGAATTAGGAATAAATAAATGAGGAATCTCAAAATATGATTCTTTTATAAATGATACTTCATAAGCTATATCATAAGCCATGGTTTAGCTATCATAAGCTTTAAAAAGTTCAACTAACATTTGATCTTTGACTATTAAAAGACTTGTCATGTGAAATGAAACGAGCGAGTTTTCGTGCTAAGATTTCGGGCGCGACCGTTGAATGTTAAAGTGAAAACTTATTTCCATAAATGGTAAACTATTATTACAGAATAATTTCTCTAAGGAAAAAGAAGTAATGATTGCTCATTCCTTGGAATCAATGATCAAAATTTAGATAGTTGTGATTATTGTATCAATCTATTAGATAAGATAACTTAATGATGTATAAATAAAACATTTAGAATTCGCATTTAACCTTAAACGTTCTCTGGAATTTCACGAGTGCTTGGAATTCATGACGTGATAACAATTCTTGAGAAGAGCAAGATTGGTTTCCAACTACCCTCGCACGTGGTGGTTACGCGTGATTATATCGGAGGACAGGTAATTGAATCTGCATCAGCTGTCAACCGCATCATTGTAGATGCGTATGCAAACAGACTGTCACCACGAGAATATGATCGGGAGGGCACGTAAACTGAATTTGAATCTGCGATAACACTCGACTTCTTAGATTTAGTGGACGTAAACAGAAAATCGATTTCCAGAGAACCTAATGATTAGGAGAGGTTGTGCTTACCTCTATAATCCTTAGGATTCATTTATGAAAAATCTAAATATATTTGTTAATTTAAAACTGTCGGTAATCCGTACCTATAGCGGGAATTCGGAAGGGAAATCATCGAATGGAGAGGCGTTCGATTTATTCGATGAAGACAAACAATCGAAATTGACCGCCTGTTTTCATTCCATTCTTTGCAGGGTATACCCCCTATGGTGTTAAGAACGCGGCAAAATGGGTGCAGTAACCAATTGAAAGAATACAAAATACCCATTCTATTAGGCAACCCTGCAATTATTCGATTAATAAAATTATTTTTTTTTCAATTTATCTTTCTTTCTAGTTTACATTTGCGATGGTAAGTTTAATACCATTTTTTGTGTTTTCATTGGAAAGATGGGAGATGTTTCTTCGTTTATAAAATTGACTTGAGAGTTTCTACCAGGATGTAAGCGAATCATAAAGCAATTCCTGATTATTCTTTCTGCGGAAGCTTATATGATAAAAATGTATCGTTAATATGGTTGAAATCTAAGTTATCTGGCCGTACTTCGTGGAAAGACATTAGAAATGATAAACAAACTTTGTAATTTCCACAATGAAACTTTAATGGACGACCTGTTTCAGCTACAAGCTATCATCAGTTCATCATCATCCTGATGATAGCTAGTAGCTGAAACCGGTCGTCCATTAAAGTTTTATTGTGGAAATTACAAAGTTTGTTTATCATTTCTATTGTTAATATATTTATTGTTATCACTGTTAATTCATTCAGCGCAAAATTATCTAAGTAAATTTACCACTTTTACTTTATGGACAGCAGTTTGGAACTAAAAAATGCGTAAAGGGAGTAAAAATGATAAGTTCCTTCGAAATGCAATATCATTTTTTATATTGCTCAATATGTAATATCTTTACGAAAGGTTAAGTTTCCTATATTTCTTCGTAATCTTCTTCTTAATCAATCCTCTTATACCCATTGAATGAAGAGGTTTCTTCATAATACGAAGATATTAGTTAATTCTTCTCTTTGTCATTCTGTAATATCCATCTTAACTAAAAGCATCAGATATTTTCTTTCGATGGAAAGTAATGAGGTATTTTTTTTGAGTTCATAATATGTGAAATATTAATTTAATTTGGGTTCAAAAGCTCTAAAATGTAGTAATTTGCATTAAGACGAGCCGTTGGAGATTTCAAGTAGCGAAGATTAGTGTTCTCCATGGTTGCGGTTCGTATGGAGTTCTTTCCGTTCCATATTTCGCCAACTAAGTTACTAAATTTCTCTTTTATCCAGTTTCATCTCTTTCATCCCCTGAAGACGGTAACTTAGTATCCGAGATACGTAATGGGAATAATTTTGCAAATCTCAGCTACGGAGAACCCTAATCTCCGCTAGTTGAAATTTCCGCAAAATTCCGTTGGCTTTCTCTCAACCTATGGCTTTGTGGAGCTTTTAAGCTCTAATGTGTTTCTATTTCCATCACAGATGCCAATTCCTTGCTAAAACCTTTTACGGTTATCTCTTATCTCGTCAAGAACGTTTTCATTAGCAATCACCAAATCGATCATTTTTTAACTGGCAGATAGAAGAGTGAATTTTACAAAAGGATGGCAGTCAAAGCTAATTTTCCGCAGATTTTAAATGCACTCATCAGAAGCCAAAAAGTCCCCATGATAATATATTCATGGCAGTGAAAGCGACATGTAAGAGGCCGTTCAAATTCATCCCGCCGAAGGTTATTAAAGGAATTTTGGTCGATACCGAAGGGTACCCTATTTTGTGATTTTTTTCCGTAACACGGGTAAATGACCACTCCGATCTCTTTGATTTTACCCTCAAGGGACTGATTGATTCCAGATCAGGTCTCAACGCAAAACGAAGGGTGGAAAACTACCGGATGTATTTTTTTCAGTTTATTCAAGAAGGGATTCGAAGTGCGAGGCTACTTTTTCAATTACATGATTTTGATTGGAAAGGAAAAAGTTACCCGTATCTGGAAAGGTTACTTTTCCAAGAGGCAAAGGAATGAACTTTCTTCGCTTATTACTTCAATAATTACATTGCGGACCAAAAACATTTTAACTGTAAAGTACAGTCCTGGCCAAAATTAACGCACCACCTCCCTAGCGATCCTAACGACCGGTGGTGCGTTAATTTTGGCCAGGTGTGTACATACACATATTCATCCTGTGGATATTTTTTGTGTAGGTTTGCTAATGAGTCATTCTTTTAATGTCTCTTCACCACACCATTAGTAACTCGAATGCGTTGTTGTATAAGTATTACGAGATTTCAAAACTGCCGTTCAGTTATGGCTGTAAAATAACGTGTATTTCGATAATACATGATAACATTCTCAAATATGTTCACCTCATCATGACATACATGTATAAATTTGAAATCGACATGTGAAGGATCTAGTACGGAAAGTTAACTTAATAACAGTCCTTATGAACGCAAAAATATATTCAAGATTCCAAAATTAGAAAACTTTTCTTTTAAGTTAAAAAAAAGATGTTGAGAAACGCAACCAATGGAAAACTATCTATATTCAATAAGTTCGATTGTTAAACACAAAAATATGATATAAAATTATAATAACATAGTGTAAATAAAATATGTAGGTAAAAACGCTATTGAAGTATGAAAAGTCTCACATTTATAAATTTTTCCTCTTAAGCAAAAGAAAGAGGCTGAGCAATGGTATGAACCAATTTAACCAATAATGAATCATTTTTACTATTAAAAACTCCAAAATAACAACATCTGATTATAATTCAACATAACGTTATATAGAAATCAAAGTAAAAATATTATTGAAGTAAAATACAATTCAAGTACAGAGATATAGCTATAAACTGAGTATTTGCTGATGTGTGGATTTACGGTTCCGTAAATATATAAGATGAGATTGAAAAATAACGTATATTTAAAGCCAATAGAAAAGTAATCACGCTAAATATAGTTACTATGGTAATAATATATCATATAAAGAATAATAGTTCCTCCCTTAGGGAATCGTAAAATATTCCTTTTATAGCCGATGCTATTAAAGTAAAAACTCCAAATGTAATTATTTATACCGATTTGAGGTAATACTTCGAATTAAATCTTACACTCCGAGCTTTTGCTCCGTGCTCAAACTCAAATTTAACTAATATGTCCTTATAAATCACGCACAGAAACACTTTCATGGAATAGTTTAACAACCAGCCTTGGTTACAACGTAATGATTGGGTTTTGTACATCTACTCTAGAAAAAGAAAAAAAGGGCCATGCTATAGGAGGATACTTAATTACATTGAGATGTATACATATAAAGCAGGATGGAAAGAGAGATTTGGATTGATAAAGAAACAAACGAGAAAGTGTTAGAGATAGCGGAAGACGAAAAGGTTAATGGACAAATAATAGGAAGGGGGAGTAAATGAGTGGGTCAAACGCAGTGGGAGGATGAATTGCTTAGGAAAGCCATTGAGAACTCAAAGTAAGGGAGCAGACAGAGGGGGGAAATAAGGCCATTAGTTGCTGGGTGATGTAAGGGAAGAATTAGTTATCAAGTGGCCTAGAAGCATTATTAATCGTGGAATTATCTGGTACGTGTATCTAGCAAGAGTGAGAGTACGGTTTCTCAATGAAAATAAAACATTTAATTTGTATCCATTTATAAATATACCAATATGCCACCGGATGAAATTCTATTTGCAGCATATATAATAATAAAATAAATAAACCTTGGAGTAATATCAATGTTAATGGATAACAATATTGGTTTATTGTAAATTGTACATTTGTAATTAGTCATTATTATTGTATGTAACATTGAATTACAGTATAAAGTATTGCATTATTAGAATTCACACGCTATGGAATAGCAGTACATCAACTACTTCCCAGGGAATGTGGCTGGGTGCGGCATGATACCTCTCACCTCAGAGCGATGGACAGTATGAAATCCCAGGCGTAAACCATAAAGTATTAATAGAGAAGGGAGTAACTCACTAGGGGTGTCGGAGCATTCCCTCTCGTCCGACTGGTCCATGCAGTCAGCCCTGTGATCACACCGCTGCGAGATGGGGATGCAGCTGCCGTCGGCGCACTGGAACTCGTGCTGGGCGCACTCCCTGCCGAAAAAGAGAACAACGTCAACCAAGTGCGATTTGGCATCTCGTGATGCGTTTGACAAGGGACGGAAGGGGGCGACAAACTACAGACAAACAAACTCGGGCGTCGAGGGATGAAAAAGCGTTCCGAAACGAGATGGCCGACGGCCGATAAGGGCAGTTTTTTCCGCATTCGGAGGCATAAAAAAAGGAGGATTGGACGCGTAGAGCGCTGCGGACGATATCAGTCGGCCCAAAAGGGACGCTCGGCTGCATTTGCCGATTTCATGGGTGCGAACAGATGGCGTTCTGGCACATATATATCGCATATTGCACGAGTGGCGGGAATACGCCATTTTACATACATCTGCAGTCGGAGGTGAATAACTGGGAAGGAAACATTTTGCCGCTAACGCCAATGGATACATGTGGCGCTAACCCAAAAACCGCCTGTTTCTGAGAGAATGAAAATTTCATGAACTTTACTGACCGAAATAACCCTAATTTTTGTCCGAAATGCAGGTTGTGGTAATCTATGATTATAATTATATGTAATATGATACACAGAATTGAACTAATCCAATGATATTCAGATAAGTTCCGTCAAAATTCCATCGTAATGCGTTACCATGATAATGATTTTGTAAAATTTGTAGTTTTGCATAGATTATACACATATATGCATCATTGCTTCAAATATTATTTTACATAGAACTGAGATATTATGTAATATCATGTAGTATATACACCCTATAGTAATGGAGTATACAAATATAAGTTGAAAATATTTCTATTAACGAATTATTGTTTAGAGTTTTTGTACTTGATCGCTTTTATTTTTTGAATTCACCATTTTACAATATTCTGGTTAAATTTTTATGTTTTATTTTGCAATGTTTTCAGTACCTACCAGTCATGTTTATTTTCTCAGCTAGTTGCGAAGATTTTTTCCCACATCCTACTTTTTTCAATGTTTTTGTATTAAAAATGTCAGAGCGACAGAGTATATGTTTAAGAAAGGTGCTTAAGTGTTGGGAATGCATTTTGCTTGATAGTTGCACTATTAGTTATTTCTTTCGGGAGTTTTTCTTGACGGTCCGTTTAAATAAATCACAAATGTTTGATTAAAAATGGAGGGAAATAAGGAAATATTTTTAGATATTTTTATTAAAGGACTTATTATTAGATTTTGGTAGGTAATATTTATGGTCCATTATTCCAAAAATAAATGCTGGAATTTTCAAATCTGAAATTGAGTTGGGGGAGAATAACAGAGATGATGGAATTGTTCAATTTGGGAAAATTAGAGGCTAAATTAATTAGAATGAGCGTTGAAACTAACATCATTTCGGAAAAATCACTCTCATAGTAGATTAAAAATGGCTACCACTAAGTTACTTAAGATAATTGTTGAATAACACTATAATCGATGTATAGATGAATTGATGAAATTATATGAATTAATATATAAAGTATTACGGCAAAGAACAAATAAAATTAACATTTCAAAACTAAATAATTAAATAAAAAACCATCATAAGAATAAACTACAAATAGTAATTGTCTGCCGTTGGCTCTAATAAGGCATTATCACCATAATTTAGTTTATTTAACAATTCTGAGCTAGACTGTATAAACTGTGTTGAATTTATTTCATATTCGTATCAATGTAATGACGAGTCATCAACTTCAAATCTTCAAGCGAACATAAATCTTTCATTTCCTGCCGCAATGACGGGCGTACGACTGAGGTTTCCAAATACTTTGAGAGGCGCTACGCTCGTTCAAAAAACAGCCCGGATGATTGGAAACACGAAGGAAAAAACCAACTTCAATTAAGCACCTTACGGCAAACAGGTATGAAACAAGATTGGACGTTGAACCGCATCCCTCCGCAGCCGACATGTCGCAAATGAAAAATAGAACGCACCGGCTCATGTTTGCTAACGCCCGTTTTCAAACACTGAAGAATTCCCGCAGTGCAGTAGGAAGTAGTCACGACCTGAAAAATTCCACGTTCGCGAACAGCAATTTCTAAAAATCTCACCGAACTGGAAAAAGGCCGCGGTCCGAAATAAAAACGAGAAAAAACGAGATAAAACGCGAAAAAACGTGAAAGTACGAGAAAAAACGAGAAAAAACGAGAAAAAACGAGAAAGAGCGGGATGGATGTTGATTAGAACGATAATTGTTACCGCCCAAGCTTTGCTGCGTTTGTATTTATAGTGGAGAATTTTCGGAAACGCCGTGAATGGAGAGGCGAGCGTTTGCGGATATCACATTAAGCTTGATTGAAAAAGATGGCCGACATAATGGATCGAGAGTCCCATCCCCCAATCAGGCCTTTTAAGCGGGCATTTTTCCCATTAACGCCGAGAGCGGGCATGAATTATTCCCTTTAAAAACTCCCAATAAAAGGAATTGCGGAATCTTTGCCCGCTCTCTCCGTGTTAGCCGGCATCTTGTTTGCAAATATTAACCACGTTATGATGTCCGAGGCAGGGCTGGTCTCTTTTATGTTTTCGTTTCGAGAATGGCGTGTTTTTAGATGACCGGGCTAGAGTACGGTGATGACGAGATCTAGTTTAGAGAAGGATTCAATGAGGAAAAGTTTAGATTGGGAGCGGAATCGTGTTGGGATACGGGAGCATTTTCTCAAAACCGTTTTGAAACCAGTTAGGTTCCAATTTGTGTTTTGGATCGAGTGTTGCGCAACTTTTGCTGCTATAAAATCTACGGAGACGACCGAGATGTTTTGAATGTCCATAGCAAAGATATGAGAATGGATGAGTATTTTTCAGCAGATAGTGTTTTTATCCGACAAACGGTTTCGGCGTTACAGGTAACAAAATAAATCTCTAAAACCAAGCAGACACATACACGCTAATACTTTATATACATAAACCAAAATGAAACAAAAATCAACGGGTAGAGTCATATGTATCTGTTCGGATTAAAATTTTTTCAGCAAAAAAGTACACCTCCATTATGAAATCTTTTCCTGCTCTGTTCTGAGAACGAGGAAGAGCAGAAAAATGCTCTAATATAAAGAAGCAAGAGTGACTCAAAAGAAAAATGTGAATTGAAGTAAAAATATTTACTGATTATTGAACTACGAGTCTCATGGACCGTAATAGTTTCCGATTGGAGCGATTCAGAAATCCTTAAATTCATGTAACTTAATGATTTTGAATGAAATATATTTAGGACTACAGTGGGAAACATATTATTTTGATCGATATCATATAAGATATTAGATAGCTATTAGATATAACAGTTTCCAAAAGCACTGAAATAAACAAAAGACGCAGCCAAACTTTCATCAATCAATCTCTATTATCAAATCTCCAATTACATTTTTCTAGAAGGAAATGCATTAACTGTATACGATGCAATAAATAAATTTGAGATGAATAATATGCTTGAGATAAGGTTACTTGCTGTAATGCCAATGTAACGCAATATATATATTTTGAATATTTTGATTGGGAAAATAAGAAGAAATTTAATCTACATCTGAAATCAAGTTCCTAAAGTCAATCTTCCAGTTTTTCTCTGTTTATTTATTGGCAAAATTATCAAATTAAAATAAATAATTACGTGAAATTATCTATATATGTTGAAATTAAATCTAATTTCAAATATTTGAGAATCCATCTTTGAAAGATAACATGAAATGTTTTCAAGAACAAAAGGAATTATCGTTTCAAATTGCAATACTTACAGTATAACACTAAAGGGTTTTAAAATACAATTGAGCACAAATAAATAATGTTTCTAATCCTTTTTCAACATTTATATCCTTTGTGTGCAGGTTAATGGTAAGGCATGTTAGACTAAGGAAAGGCGAAGCTGCAATAGAAGATTGGGAGCATATAATGTTACAATAACAATAACTTTTGTTGGATGTTACAATACTTTTGTTGGATGCAAACGTATAATTTACTCCAGTTTGGAGAGTATTTTTTTAAAATTTTGCATACAAACGAATTCTTCGGATCACTAAAAAAATTGCCTAAATGTTTCTTTTAATCCGTAAATGTTCACAATAACAAACGGTGATTTCTACTTTTAATCTTTATTTTCTATTTGCCAGAAATTAAGGAATACCTGGGTAAAAATATAAAAGTGTATCTTTTGCACATGAGGATATATGTATGCTGAGAATATGATGCTGAAAAACATTGTCCCTAGAACTCTGCCACTATCTGAATAATAACTTACTCCAAGACTTCAAAGAGACCGAGTTATCCCTTCCGATCGAGAAACTTTGCTTCCTCTCTTTATAATTGATTTAAAGTTGCCCGAAATACTCATGAAGTTCCTTTTGAGCTCTTGGTATTCATTTTCTACGAAACATCGTTTATGCCTCACAAAACACGCAGGCTGCTTACATTCCGTTTAACTTGTGTTATTCGCTTTGCACCCCTAGAAAATTCCTTACACCAAATTTTACGAAACTTCATTTCCTCCGACACTTTTTTTTAACTCTCTAAACTCCTCGAATAACTCCATTTAAGCTCTTCGCTCTCTCCATCTTCTGAGAAATGTATCTTTTATTACTTACAGACGAAACATGCAAACAAAAAAAATTGGCTGTATATCGCTTATATAACCTAGCTCCGTGTATTACACCCATTTACTATAAAATACGCTTCTAACATCATATCTTGTTGAATAGAATATTTTTCCTTTATCTTTTGATACAGGGAAGAGAAAAATAGATCGTCAAATACAGTATATTTCAGCAATAAGAATCATGAAAAAAGGCTCCGATAATCCGGGGTAGTATTGCAGGATGGATACAAAAATAATCCGTGCGAATGTCTGTACATAATTTTATACAACACGCTATACAAT
This sequence comes from Sympetrum striolatum, assembly GCA_947579665.1. Classification (NCBI taxonomy): domain Eukaryota; kingdom Metazoa; phylum Arthropoda; class Insecta; order Odonata; family Libellulidae; genus Sympetrum; species Sympetrum striolatum. Next base: position 59,518,684 of record OX388349.1, read on the forward strand.
ACTAAAATTCAGATGATAATTGTCGATCCAAACTAATCCATAAGCCGTTGAAAGTTTGAGGGTCGTCTTTTAGAACAGATACATGCAGAAACGATTGAACTTTGACAAAAATTCATACCTCGTCTTATCTGAAGGTCGTCTCATCAGCGGAAAAATACGTTAAATTCTGTAACTTCTTACAACACAGCTTTTCTTAGTACACAGGTTATAAAAATTCCATAAAAATTAATTTTGTGAAATTTTTAGTAGGAATGATAGATACTATCAATTATCACTTTCCGAGATTCATTTTCAACCTCAACATGATCAAAGGACTTATTGCTTGTTTTTGATACAGAATAGAGAAAAATGTGTCATTTATCATATACTTTTGTCAGTCTAGCTCAGCCACTAATGAGTGATGCTAAAAATGGCATTTTAGTTTCCCTTTATGGAATGCCATGGAAAGTACTATTCATAGATTAATCGTGCTTCACCTACATGTACTGCTAGGCTTATAATATTCTGGAACAGAGAGAAAAGTAATGTCAAACTAATTCACTTAAAACATAATTATCTTCTACTAAAGAGATAATCCATTAAATACTACTAGTCATAATTTTTTGCCCATAATTTTTAAAGTGATTATTCGCCGAAAAAGTTCTCGTATTTCGAAAAACTTGAGAATTAACAAATAGATAGCTGTTTTTTTGTATTGCATTCATAATCCAACTATATTAGTAGCCTACATTTCTTCAGAAATCGCTAAATCACAAGCATACTTTAAATTAACACAATAAGATATAACGATAATATCAGTAGTATCAATGAAGATTTTGCATTAAAATAAGTTAAGTACTGTTTGTGAGGAGTTGGGAATAGTAGCTCTATTGGCATATTGACCTCATTAGGAAGGAAACGTGAGAAAACACTCCCTGCCTAGACTGAGAAGGGAGAACCCTAGAAAAACTCTTTTTAAGCATCAATCATTCAGTGATGCTCGTTCATTTCAAATATTTACATTGAATTATATATAAATATATAATAATTAGATAGGTAAAAGTAAAGTCGAAACGGAAGAGGATATGTGTATAGTTATTGAGAAATGGTTATAAAACTTAAGTTTAAATTCCCGCGAAGAATCACAAAAACAACTTTGCTTCCAGTTAAACTATTTCAAGAAGCCTTTAGCCTTTCTTTCCTGTACATAAATGAATGAACATTTATGAATATATATTTTTCGTGAGTGTGAATGCATAAATATATGAAGGATACACTCACACGTACATATATGAACACAAACGTTGTTGCCAGTTAAACTATTTCAGGAGGTTTTCGCTTTTTCCTGTACATAAATGAATGAATGTGAGCGTATACTTATTTATGTTTTGTGTGAATGTATAGAAGCTTATACGTAGCGTACACTGAAAGGTACACATAACCACATGCACGTATGTGCCTTTTATTCCTCTTTCCGCGAACGCGTCCTCCCGTGAACATCGGGGGATAAACTGTGCATTTCGGACGTCAGCCGCTCTTTAATGCAGAGTTAAGAGCCTCGAGGGAAGCGTTCCTTTTCCCCCTTAGAATCCCAACCCTAAAGGCTGCTTTTGAGTCATTCCACTCGCCACTACGAACTCGAAAAAAAGGGAGAAAAATGCAAAAGAGGGAGGGCGATAAAAATTTAACGCGGTGTCACGTGACCATCCTTTTCATCGTGTACGTGGGGAAGGAAAGTGTAAGCGAGACGGGGGCATAATCAAGCCGAGGTGGGGGGGGGGCACGTCCCCTTAAATCGGGCTTATTTAATTTAATTAATCCGGGGGATTAAACATCCCCTTAGCTGGGTAACACATCCGTACCTATTCCGCATTCTTCCGCACTGACTGACCTGGATTTGACTTTCTTTTCCTTTTCGTTCCGCAACTGCTTCTCTTTGTTTTTATAACCGCTTCCTTTTAGTTCTTAATGTGTCTCATTTAGCGGAAGAACATATTTATGGCACCCGGATAGTCAAGTGGGCAAGGCGTTCGACTTTGGTAAAAGCAGTTCTGGGTTCGATTCCCGGTGGGAGCCCATGTTAACATAATCCCAAGACTAAGTGCGAATTAAGTGAATATTATAGTGAAATTGAAAGCTTGGTCAGGTCAACCTTCTAGATATAATGGTGGGTATTGGTCACCTAGAGAATACAATGCATCACTATTTATGTTCGAAAGTAAGAGAAACAGAAATTCTGTTATACTGATAATATACGCTAATATACTATGCAGTCAGGGGCCATAAGCTTTCAATTACACTATATTATGCGATACTTAGAAGATAGAATTTCATGATCAAAAGTACTTAATATTAAAACCTACATAATTCTACAAAACAAAACATACGTTGGCCAGTTTCGGCGTGTGCGTTCATCAGAATTGTGAGATTTCTTAATAATAAACTTAATATTCTTAATACAATAATAACTTAATATGAGTACTTTTGGGGGAATGACATAGATACTGCAGTAGATATTGCAGTAGATACTGTGGTTAAAACCTACTATATTATGTTATAAATGATTACATTGGGGATAAGTGTCCGAAAAAACGTTTTTAGAAACAATAAATTACATAGAACTAATATAGTATTGCAATTTAAGACGTATGAAGGAAGAAAGTATAGCATCCAAGGTTTGGAAATGAACTCCAACCATAAGAAATATACGAGGAAGACCGATGATAGAATTGAGAGAAAATGTAGAGATAGAAATGAGAAGAAAAGATTCATACCGAAGAGATTAAGACGATAAGAAACGATGCAGTTTAAGATATGAGATACGGAAATTATTTGTATACAAATATATAGGTATATCTAAATATATATGTGCTGTATCTTTGACTCACTTTCAACTGTTTCTTTATAAAAAAAAATTCCCACTCGCGACTCGGGTCTGGGAGACTGTTACTTGAGGGTCGTTTCGAGGCCCTTGAAAAGTCTTTTTATTGCTTCTTTTTCCTGAAAGGGCCGCGTTAATGAACGCGCGTGGAGAGAGAGAGAGATCGCGTATCGTTACTCTTTTGTCATCCGTCGTCCCGTTCCGAGGGGATAAAAAGAAGATGGCAAACACCCGTAATAAAGGCCGCTCGGAAGTCACTTTGTCGCGATCTGAAAAAACACCTAGAGATCACGTTTCTCGATTTATCAGGCTGTTTCACGGAAGATGGATCCTTTCTACCTTTAATGACTCTGAGAATCTTTGATTTTTTTCGATTCATACGTCCAAGCACACTTGACTCGGAAGAGCAGGCCTTACTGATTAAAGGAAAGTTTATAAGACTGCGTTTTGCAGATAGTATAGTTGCAGTCAAAGGGGATTCAGGTTATCAATGCATCAAGAAATATACAGAAGAGGATAACAGATATATAACACTTCATTGCACATTTATAAATCATTGCTTACTTATAGAGCATATTCCCGTGAAGTGGAAAATCCGGGTTGGAGTCCCGGTCCTCTCCAACTTCCCATATCCGTTTATACAAGGAGTTAAAAATAGTGACTAGACCCAGGTCTCCCACTTTCCAGGCAGGTTTTCTAATTGACTAAACTTATGAGCCAGTTCATTTACAAATCTGTAAACGGGGACTATTAAGAAAATTTTTATAGAAAAGAGGAGGACGTGGCTCTGTAGTTGCATTGATTAGAACACCTACCCGGATTGTGGGAGACCTGGGTTCGAGTCCCCGCCGACTCACTATTTTTCACCTCTTGCCGCATACTTTCCTGTGCTAAGATAAATTTCATTACCATAATTTGCGTATCCGTTTACTAGGAAAATAACTTATGCATGCCTATGCTTTCAAAGTAATCCCTATTTCTTTTATTGCATATCAAAGTAGTAAAAATGTTCCGTGATGTTGCTGTATTGTTAAAAGTTCTTCCACTGAGAATCGAACCTGGGACCGGTTTCACTGAAGTCGAAAGCGCTTCCCCTTTAGCTATCAGAAAACCAATTAATGATATTCCGTGATCCATATGCGATCATTCAGTAAAGAATCTTGTTTCTTTAATATCTCAGCCGCTGCGAGTTGTAAGTCTCAAGATAGGAAAGGGGATTCAATTCCAAGGCAAAGTATTTATAGGTTACGTAATTTGCACGTGATGAGATATGACGTGATATCGTACGAAAAAGAAAGGGAGAAATTTAATAGGTTTGAAGATACGGCGGAACAGAAAGAAGAATGATAGGAATGGCGTGGTGTTGTTGAGGGATGAAAGAGGAATTTAATAACCTCCGATTATAAGGCAATGGATGGGTCTTTCCTACGCGACTGAGGAGCATGAAAGTTTTCCAGGAATAGGTCTCAAGAGTTGGGCGGTGTACGTAACTAAAGAGTAATTACTTTCTTCATAAGGATAGCCTACGCAAATACTTTCATAGGAATAATAAAGCTTCAAAGGTATGCATCCCATGCTTTTAAAATTGAATTTTTATGGATTCGAAAATTCACGACTGCTATTATTTTTTGATTAGGTATACTTAGTACTACAGCTGGTTTTATTTTTTCAAATATTTTTTCAGCCCGAACGAGTAGCATAATTAGGAGTCAAGATAATGATGTTGGAGAGTATTCTAAAATATTAAAGTCAATTGCGTGCATTTTAAATATAACGATGTCGAGTTTATAAACTGATGAAATTTAGCAATATAGCATTAGAAACTAATAAATAATATATATCTACTGACTATGGATTAGCTGTAAAAGTAATTATAATAGAGTACAAGTATATACCTAAGTATTTAAAAGGAGCTAACACGATTGTATACATCTGAATTGTAGGTATTATACATGTGTGTAAATACGTATATACTATATCCTGAAATGTACAGTCCTGGCCAAAATTAACGCAGCACCGGCCGTAAGGATCGCTAGGGAGGTGCTGCGTTAATTTTGGCCAGGAGTGTACATTGGTTGTAGCTATCAATTGAACTTACAGAAAGTAAATAAAATCCGCTTTCATAGTGAACTGTTAATGCAGATAATTTTATAAATTCGATCGTAAGAAAAATGCTCACAGCAATATATTCACGTTTGTAACTCATTCCTAAGGCCAGTTAATTACTTTACAGACATAAAAGAGTTGCTGAAAGCTTTTACTTAATGATCACAAACTTCCATGGAAATAAAAATCATCACATTTTTCATCTTGCAGTGTTTAACTTAAAGATATCGCAAACAAAAAGCAAAGATTGCATTTAAATACGGAGAGATATTACGAAACATCTTTAAAAAAATGTCGTAATCAAGAGTATGGATTAATTGATGAAATAAAAAATGGACAATATCAATGAAGAATTCCCAAAAGACGTTTGTTTGTATCTATGTGCGTATACCTTCTTCCTTGTGACAAAGAATTTACGGAGAGAACAGAAAATTCCGGAATGAAATTATAGTCTATTCCCTGGCTAGCGTAATCTTTTCGCCCGATCAGGAAACCCATCTTTGTTACTCCGGTCGCGTTTTGTTCATCCTCCGGCACAGTACACGTTATGATGCTTACCAAGCGAACATAACTCTTCATCGAAGATAATACGTAAGAGGTCCGCATCAGCCCGGCCACCTCCTCGTTTAATCCGCAAACAACAAAAATCCCCCGGGAGGAACGCACGTGCCTCCCGGGGAACAACAAACGCCCGAAAGGAGGTTAGTAAAACGGAATTGAACCGAAATTTTTCGCATCTCCCGGCATAAGGGACGCACTTGAAACGGGCGGACGTAAAACGTCAACGCGACTTTTTTTCGCGCTGAAAAAGGTCAGACCCGCGTACTTTTTCCTTTGTTCCTCATTCTCTTTACTGCTTCCGCTTCCTTCTCCAAGTGAGCAAGAGGAAGAAGAGTAGACGTGGAAAGTCATTCTTGCGTTCCTACAAGCGCTTATTACGAGTTCCTGACGATATCCCTGAAAAAGAGGCCGGCGCGGTAGCAGAAAGGGCCCCGCGGATGGTTCTCGCCGCTCTGTTCTTGTTTACCTTATTTTTGCCTTATTTTTTCTCCGTATCTTTCCCACGTCTCCCCTATCTGTATCGGCTTCCTAATCCGCCGCGGGAGGCGCTACCCGCCTTAAAAACGACGCTCGAATTTTTTTATCCCATCGAACTTTACAGATACGTGACCTCCTTTTTCGCCATGGTGTGCTCGAGTGGCCCGGCCCGCATCCATAAAGAAGGGAAGAAAGAGGAGGAGGAAAGGGAAGAGGGATAAGAAGGGTGGAAGGACGATAAGGAAACAGGAAGTTTTAAGGGAAGAGAGAGAAACGTGGAAGAAATCCTAATCTGGGTGCAAGGAGAAGGTATAATCCAGTCAATTAATTACAGATTTGCCATCTTATCTATTTCAAATGAACTCTTACATTTAAAAAGGTCATACGAATTCTAGTAGGTGTATTAAACGATAAAGCAAGGCAATTTATGATAGAGAAATTTAATTTAAATAAATTTATGGAAAACTATAACAATGAATTTCATCAAAGAAATATTGCTAATTCCTAGAGATTTAAGATGAAAAGACGATACGAAAAAACGATCTAGACTAGAAAGCCTTCATGAACCGAAGAAAACTGATGACTAGAAGTCTGGATAAAGGAATCAGGAAAACATTGATGAAATCCTAGATCAGGAGTATTATACTATGTGATACGTGGACCTCAAGAAATTTACCTAAAACAATAAAGCAACGAGTTTCATCAAAGAAAGAAAGCAAATTTAAAGATCAGTGTGAACGGGAAATCTAGAACAGGTGGATAAATTCTTTTACTTGGTTAGTGGTCTTTCTTGGGATGGAAGATACAAAGATGAGACCCAAAAAAGAATAGCCTTTTCCAAGGAAGACTTCATGAAACAAAGTGAATTGATGACTAGAGGTCTCGATAAAGGAATAAAAAAACAATTCTTGCCGTGGAGTGTATTACTCTATGAGAGTGAAACGTGGAAATTCAGAAAAGAGGAAATCAAACAGTTGGAAGAATACAAAATGTGTATGTTGTAAAATGGAAAAAGTAAATTGGATTGATAAGATAACAAACATGGGAGAGATAGAGATGAGAGGAGAAGATTTTAATGGAAGTAATTAAGCGTCGACAGAGGAAATGGGAAAGTCAAATATTGGGGGTGAGGGAATGCTAAAGAGAGTCATTGAGAGTAGAATGCATGGGGAAACACTGAGGGAAAAACAAAGAATGTTAAATTACACAAAGGATAGGTTAATAATAAACAAAAGAAATGTCATTTAATGGGAAATATTGAAGCACTGTATGAATAAAATGTATGAATAAAATGAAATTCAATTAAGGGTTATACAACGTGGGTTCAGAAAAATAAAAACAACGGATGGAAGGAAAATGGCAAATATGTTAATGGTTCCAAGAAAGGAAGAAAAAGTAGTGGCATAGTGTGATTAATGAAATGCTGAACTCTTACACAATTTATTCACAAAGTATCCTATAACATGCTTCCTATAATATATTTAAAATAGATAATATTTGTACGCCGCTATTACATTAATTATTCGAAATGAGCTGTTACTCATTGATTACTCAATTTCATCTGCGTTTCATTGCGACATTTTCTTACTAATGTCTACTGATAATTCAACACGATCAAAATTTGCTGACAGGAAACATCACAGAGATAATAAAAGGAAAGTCTCTTGCGCATTTTCGTTCTTGTATTCTATGATACCATAAATAATGCTATAACTGCACTAATTAATATTCTGTATACATAACTTCTATTCTCTATACATCATTTGTGTAAACAACACTAAATTGGATTACATTTTTAGAGAGGTTCATTGCAATTTTAGCACTATTGCAATGATTATCGTAGAAGTTTTTTAGTTTATATTTTTAAACTGTTTTTATTCATTACTCCATAAATTTGCGTCTTCCCATATCGTTGATTATACGCTAAAAGTTTCTAATAAAAATTAACCGTATCCTAGTAACAGGTCTCGATTTAAATGGTTCTCCAATCCATTTAATTAAGCAATTTAGACGAAAAGCACAAGACATGATTCCATAATCCCTTAAAGTTGGTCTCACTTTAAAGGAGACAGGCATCATAAACATGGTACTTAAGGATAATCCTCGGTAATTACGAGAAGGGGGTTACAGTCGGATTCCAAAACAATAGCTCGAGTGATTCTCTTCACACCATAAGGGACACTTCAGACCAGTATTTTCTGCATAGCTTTAATGGCCCTTGCGAATTTTAAATAGCTTTAAACCTTCACCCAAATTATTCTCTTATAACGAAGTACACACTTAATAATATTATAGCCATAACCTTTGTACTACAATTGTATTAGGTAACCTAGGGATGAATTTTATATTACAATAGGTAAAATTCGTCCTATACAGGGGATGGGGATTTAAAGTGAAAGTTAATTAGCCATGTGTCGTATGATTTGAATGTTGTTTGTGAATCAGGCATCGAAAAATCTATGGCCAGTAGCAATTTTCCGCAGAAATAATGGAATATTTTTGGTGACACGCAAATTTACAGTGACATAAAATCTCCAAAATCGATCAAGGAAAACGGGATTCATAAGGAAATATAGACAAATTTGCCTAAGAAATTGATATGGAAAAGGATTAATTGGTAATTAGTACGTCTGAAGTTTATCAAAGAAATTAGTGAGAACAAAATTTTCAGTGAATTTCAAATACATATACTATTGTCTATCAATATATTTTGCGCGAAGATGTTGGATCTTAGCAAGATATTTTAAGATTTTTGAGCTGCTGGATCAAATATTTTAAAGACACGTAGGTAAATAATAGGTTACGGTATCACAAGGAAGTACTAACAATGGCAGGCATCATGATTATCTTAAATTGAAGAGAGGGATTCGGGGAGATATAAAGTAATTTTTCCCCAAAAAGATAGCATTTTATTTAAAATAATGTTTTCTGCTTGCATAAATGAATCGAAATATGCCCAGTAAGATTTACATATCTACTATGAATATAAAAATATATAGCATATATAATAAACACATAATAAATATTCCGAACCAGCAGAAGGCAAAAAGAATGCAAGGCGATAGTAAGAACCGAGAAAAATTGTTCTTGTTTAATTAATTAATGAATTATCATTAGAAAAATAAATAAATAATTGTTGAATCCTCCAATGAAAAGCAGTAAATAACGCACTAAAACACGTCAATCAGAGTTTATCTTTAAAGAGATGCTACTGTTCTATTAACTTAAATGATCCTTTATCTTATCCAACTTCTTATACATACAAGCACTGCGGCAAACATAACTTTAAGGGAGTATCAAAATTGGCCTTATTTTTCAGATAGGTAACTTTAAGGAAGAACAACAAACAGGTAAAGACATGGAAATTAATTTACGTTTGAAATAGTATTAAGAAGAGAGATAAAATAATGTTACGAATACTTATAAGTACAGGTTTTTCGAAGATTCCGAGAGATAAAAATATATGAAAATCAATGCAGAAATGATTAATTAAGGATAGTAAAAGTAACCTAGAATTAAATTTAAGAGAGTTCCTCTGTTAAAGATATCACTTTTGCATACTCTTTTGAATACAGTCTATGAGAAATAGTTCGAAAAATAAGTTAGAATGTGAAAAATCCTGTACTCCTGTATGTTAAGATAATCACAGAAAGCTTCCGATAGAATTGCAAAATAGAACAGAAATGCCCGACCAATTTGGCAGGTTCGGCCAATATTTAGCCTCAAGAGAAAAATTCTCCGATCTCGGAATCTATATCACTAATGGCTAGACCTATCACAACGAAAATAAAGTCATATAGAGTTGAGTACATTTTGGTGCTTTCTATCATTTTAACTGCCACATCACTGCCACAAAAGCAATAAGTATCGAATTAATCTCACTCATCTCTTCATATAATATCGAGCCTTATTCGGGAATATTCAGTCCAAACTAATAATCCCATACCGTGGAATATTAATGGCTTGCTTTAAGAGCGTAATCAATCATAAAAGTAATCATTACAGTGAAAATTACACTGAAATGATCTATCTCGTAACAAAAATTCGAAAAGATAATTCCAGAATAATTTGGACAATAGTAATAATAGAACATTTTACTAACAAAAAAGACTTCGAGTATTTTAAATAATTTAAATTGTTTAACACAAATTAGCAACTATCAATTATAACCTCCATCCTCAAAATTTTACACTCATTTTAATTTTCCGTTATCCGTCATTGATAGTTTTAATATTAAAAATTTAAGTTTTGACACACAGACTTTTTATTTTGCCCTTAACGGAGTCCCAAAAAAATAAGGCTTACACAATGGATTGGATTATATATTAATTCGATAATAATGACATATCATTATTAAAACATCCCAAGTCAATATGAACCTGTTAATAAATGTACGTTGATAAATGGGGCATTTTCAAATCTAATTCACACTTTGTTATTGAGTTCAATCATAAAAAGTACACATAGGAAATATAAAACAAATAAGGTAACGTTATAGATTATCCGTATTTTAAACTTAACGTTTGCACAACCTTCAGATCATAAATGCTTCAAACAATTAAGTTTAATTTGTACTGAATGCTTCACAGAATTCGTTTCAAAGGGATTTTAGCATTACAAACATTATAAATAAATGTAGCGCTTTTTAAGTACATGCAAATAAACGAAAACCTTTTTTCGCGTTATATCGGCTAAGTTTGCTTACTTGTTGTTTGCCAATATAAAGGAGGTGCATGAAAATTTTTGATCCGCTGTCAATACGGAAACTTGATGATATTTTATCACAATTTGCACATCAAAAAAATGGACTGGGGCTGTGGACATCTTTACGCATCATTAAACAGGCCAATCACCGAGGTCAACTGGACGATGACGTAGGAGAAGCTGGAAAATTTATTTACAAAAATTCAAATAAAGGGAGTTATCCCGATTGGGCAGTGACAAAACCCAAGCGATTTTATTATGTAAAGAAGTACCGATGTTCGGTTTAAATGTATTGAAATCAAGCTTAATTTATATCATTAGTAATAAATCAAGAATAAGGCCATAATAACGCCCATCAATTTGTCATGAATGGCGAAGTTAAAAATAGTACCAATGCATGATTTGTTTTCAAATTTAGATAAACTGTTAAGGCGACTTAATCCTCTTCAATATGCAAATAACATCTGAAAGCAATATAAATAATATTAATTTTAGCGATAAAGTAGGACAACGTGTATTATAATTTAAAACGAGAATATCTTTTTTACAACCTTTTTCAATAGTTGAAGTTTCTACGTTAACATGAGGCATTAAAATCGGTTGAAATTTGCTTAAGGTTCTCAAATGCTGGATAGAAGAAAGTCATAGAGACTTATTCGGTTTCCAACTGAATCATCAAATGATTTGGTAGTAAGGTAGAAAACATTGCTACTTTGTGAGTACACACAATCATATCGCTTCAGAAGTATATATGGTGCTATTTAATACAATTGCTGACACGTTATCTAGACATTGGATAAATTGTCAATATCCAAATGAAGTTGGACCCTTCAGTCGTTTGTTTTATTAGAAGTTGTATTATATCTAAATATGTTTTGATTTTCCCAGCAAAAATCAATGTAGTCTAAATGAATGTTTTAACTTTGATACTTAAAATTGGTTTTCAGTTCATGTTCCAGTTATGGGAAATACCAAATGGTCCCTTTTCGAATGTAAAAGCTTAGATTGGCTTTCAGTGGTGAACGAAACAAAAAATATTTTTGGTTGCGTTAGACCCGGACGGTTAAATCCCTGGTCCCGAACAACTGCATACCAGACAATTTCGTATCTAGACCATAAGCGTCTCAAAAACTATGTGTATCCAAGCTATTCAACATTAAAGAACATGGTACAACTGCCCTATAAGTAACACTCAGGTAGTATAGGAATAACTTAGAGAATTTGATTAGGTTGGGCAACTATTTATTACTTATGGCTTTATGTCATATGCCGTGGGACTGCGGCAGGGCTTGCTGGATATCAATTAAACGAATACATTCAAGAGCTAAAACAAAGCAGACATAAATACATACATGTCTGAGGCGCAAATTTCTAGGGCCTCGATTGACCGAGGGATGCAATTGTCCTAGGGATGCAATTAACCGGAACGCAACTGCCCTAGAACCACCTTCAGTCATAGATCAAAGTGAGATATTGCTCTAAACTACTCTCCAAACGCTGATAACTATCCACAAGGGGAAATACCGCGATAGGGACGCAGAGGCATGGAATAATCGGTAAGAAAGATCAGTAAATGAATTATATAGGAGGAAGGAAGGAAGTTCCTTGGATGGCCTTTATCCCGGGGCAGGTGCTTACCTCGCCACGACTTAGTTATGCCGCTAATTGCTCGAATCCGGAGGATGATCTGAGTAACTACTTAGAGCCACGCGAAGGGTAGATTAAAAGCCTTGTCCGACTCCAGCTCGCCTAATTTTTTAATGGTAGACGTTGTTGGCTTAACGTGATGTCTCCCGCCTTCCTTTTTCTCTCCTTTGCGCTAAAGTGCTCGGATTAAATTCGTAATGGAGTCTTGCTCTTCGGGCTGGCTGCAACTCATAAAATATTCATCCGGCTTTAATGCAATTTAGCGTGCCGCGGATGATTCTCGACAGAATGGAAATGCGCGAGGACGGATTTCATTTTCCTTGCCGTCTGAGTCGCTGAGGCGAGGTTTTTTCCTGTCGGGATGGTAATAACTCTCGCGGAGTGTTTGGACCGTGACGTGGAATTTCTCGTGCGAGCGGATCGCAGCAGGTGGAAATGTTTTGAAGTATCGAATCTGGATATACCGCCGGTTCCTTCGCCCTGCGTGAATGTAGGTTGGGACGATTGATGAAGTTACTCGTAATAATGGTGTAGTCGAGTACATTCCTGTTCCGATTTCATGTTTCATTCCGATTCCAGTTCGATATATGAAATTATAGTCTTTTCGGAGGATTTATTGGCGGCACATATTTTTCTAATACATTTATAGTCTTGTGTATTCCAGCACAGATTTTTGCTCGACCTATAAATTATAGATGCTTTTTGGAAGGTTTATTTGAAGGAAGTCTTTCGAAAGAAGTCGATTGATTAAATATAGCGCAAGTATAACCTAATATGCGTGAAAATTATGAAAAAGGATCCATAGCAGGAAAATACTCCAAAATATTTCGGGAAAAGCCATGCTAGCTTGCTTATTGAAATATATAAAACAATCGGAATTAAAACCTGTTGAAAATTTATGGTAGATTCGGTGATAAAATAAATTTTAAATTAAAGAAGGATGATATGATGAAAATTCAATAAATCTTTAGAATCCATTATTTTGGCCGTAACTTTGTGGTAAGTTTCCACATCAGGAAAAAATAAAAAAAATATCTGTAGTTAGTAAAGATTTATCTTTTCCATTCCTTCCATTCAATAAATCATCAAAAATTCAACAAAATTTCTGTAGTAATAATGAAGGTAGGGACGATTAATGATGTTACGCACATAATAAGGCAGTAATTGTGCAGTATTTGTAGTTTTGTGAATTTTTCACCGATTCCTATTCGACCTATGAGATTATAGATGCTTTTTAGAAGTTTTTATTGACGGAAAGAATTTTTCTAATTACGGTTCCAGCACATATTTCTGTCCAACCTATAAATTATAGATGTGTTTGGGAGGTTTATTTGAGGGGAGTCTTTTGAAAGGAGTTAACCAAATATAGCACAAATATACCCCACTCACTTTAAGTGAAAATTGTGGAAAAGGATCTATAGCAGGAATAAATGTCAATAATAATTGGAAAAATCTTTGCAATCTTGCTGATAAAAATTTATTAAAAATATGTGTATAGAAACCTTTTGAAATTTGAAGTAGTTTCGGTGAAATAAAATATCTTTCAAAAAATAATAATATTATAAAAATCAATCAATCAGCAAACAATTCAATGAAATTATTGTACTGATATGTATGTTGGGACTACTAATGACGTAACGCTCATAATAATGTATGTTTTAGTTTCTTGTATTGCTTCACAGATTCCTCTTCAACAAGTGAGATTATATATGCTTTTCGGAAGGTTTTATTGATGGAACATATTTTTGAAACGTTTGTAGCCTCGTGTATTCTATCAAGCAGTAATGCAGCAATAAATATAGTGAGAAGAACTAGGTAAGAAATAGCCTGCTTATCATACTACTATTTTATGAGTCGCCCCTTTTTAAGACCCCAAATTTTCGAAACAAAGTTCGTTTTATGCATGGAGCAACGAGGCGTTTAAAAAGAAAAAAAACTGAAAGACTTAACAATAAACTGCTCTTGTCAAACAAGGTAGATTTATTAAAGGTTTAAAAATCTCTAATATCCTTTCTCAGCGCTCCGCACATTGTTGCCACGATTTTCGCAAACAACAGAAAGGACCGGATTACCAACCTACAAGAAATACTCAATGTACATTTCAACATCCAGCCAATAAACAGTAATATCATTATCAGTGATAGAAGAAAAAAGTTTCTTCTCTTTTTTCTTCTTTCCCTGATGATGGTAGCATGGCTGATGAAACTTAAATTGGGTGTTACCACTATTGGAGATTTTTTTAAGCAATCTTAATTCATAAGCCCATGTTTCGAATTTCCTTCCCTACAAGGTAGATCTAACTAGGTAGGCTGGTAAACAGGCTAGACAAACCATATTACATACAAAAACTTTCCAGCCCCTCAAGACAAAGCTATAATTAGCGAAGCAAAAAAACGAAAGAATATGAGAAAACGTTGGCGCCCGCGGTGTAGTAAAATAAATCATCTCTTCTGGGTTGAATTCCGCCCAAGAATGAAAATTAAGAACCTGTCAAACAAAATCCGTTTAGGTAAGAACCTTAAACTCCGCCAGGATTTATCAAGGTGGGCCTAAAGGATAAGGTCGAAAACTCAATAAACTCGAAATTTCTCCAATTAGAAAACTGAGGGATTGAAATGAGTGGGCGAAGGAGTGAAAAGATGTGCCACAGCGTCGTCAGAATAAGCACCCGGAGCTAATGAACGGAGATACGAAACAGTGGTAGGAACTTTGCCTATTGCAGGAGGTTATGATTACAGAGGGCTTTTTCGTCGCTTAATACGAAGAGGAAAGTTAGAAGCCCTGAAGGAAGGAAGGGAGATGGCACAATCCGAATCGATTCATTAACTTTCGCTTTCGGGGAACTAAGGAGAGATACAGCGAGATGATGAGAGGCTGAATGGGATGGGCGAATTAAGGATGAGAAGAGAAATTGAAAAACTACTGCTCTCTTTGCGTCGGTTTGCTGCGACCCTGGAATTTCCTTTGCGGGATGATGAAAACAGAGAGTAAACAATTAAAGTTTTCTATTTGCTTTGTAGACATCCTGAAATATCGACTCTGAGCGCTTTTGCCGTTTGCTAGAATGATTAGGTTCAGAGATTATACTTATATCCTGGAGCGCATACACATAAAGCACGCTTTGTAAGCGAGTTGACTCGATAGTTTACGTCTGAGGCATAGAGGTTTCCTTTTCACTGCCAGTTTCTCTTGAATTGTTTTTACAGCAGCTATGCAAAGTCTCCTCTATCTCTTCTAATCATTGCAAGTATCACCTTTGTAATTCCTTTAGAATCTATTTTAGCAATCTAATCTATTCGAATTCTCCACAATCTAGCGTCTCACTTAACTAACAAATCCATCGCTCAGTTTACATCAGATTTCTACTCTATATACATGACTCAATATTAAATTAGTATAATCTGACGATACATCTATAGTTTTTATACGCTTTCATAGTTTTTTGGGAGCTGATTAGGTGAGACTACAGCCCCATGAGTCACTGTAACGGAGCGCTAATTTTTATACTCAATATTAATTCGCCAAAACTAAATATTTTTCTTATAAAAATAAAAAACTAAAAAAAGAGATGCTATTAACCAAATTTCTTCTAGAAGTTGTAGAATGATTTCAAAGAAAACACCGGAGGAAGAAATTAGCAAAAAAGCGAGTAAGTTACCTCTCAATTCAGACTACAGATTGGTTCAACGCGGAGCTGTAAATATAATGCATGTAAAATTATGTAATATTTCCATTATATTGTTTGCTATGGATGAGCACAACAAATTTGCATGGTAATATTGCGAATCTATGTAATATTGATACATTTTTTGGCCTATGAGACTTTATTTCAGTCTTTGGTCGTGTGATAACTAGTTGTAGAAAATACAAATACAACATTTTTGTGGAAAATAAAACATTTTTGTGGAAAAAGTACCAAATATCTCCTTCATTTTGCATGATGGATTTCCACCATATCTCGCCCGATTCTGTGAATTTTAGTTGTAGAAAGCTTATCAAAAAGTTTTAATTCCAAAATTTCCATTCCATTCCAAAAGATTCCAAACTTTTAATGAAATAAAACATGGTTAGGAGTAATATTTATAAAATCACTAAATGGGTAATTCTCAACATTCCGAAATGCATACGATCGTGTGTCAAAAATTACTTACTTTTTGCATATAGAGATGAAGTTTTACATGAAGAGAAAAGGATTTACTTTTGAATGACGAAGGAATGTGATTGAATAGTAAATTAATAAAAATTAAAAAGAGATGTAGATTTGGGATGGTATATTACATAAATTTTATATTTTAACGATGCATTATCAGTAAGGCAACATGAATGGAACTTTTGGAAGACTTTAAATTTGAAATAGATCATCACCCGGTCACAGGAATAGCCAAAGCTAAACATACCCAGAAATAAAAATACATCTAACCAAAAGATATAAGATTTAGACCCTAAGATCCTAAGATTTACCATTTAAATTCAATAGTTCTAACTGTCCTGCCAGGGTTGACGCATTTAAAGTTCAAATTGCAATCAAAAAAGCACGAAAAAAATTACCATTCTTGGGTATACGAGGGAGGTTATATCAAAATCGTTCGGTAGTTTCGGGAAAGGGGAAACTCAAAAAGATACGGCGAGAACTAGAGAACGAGGGAAAGGGCAATGAAGGACAGAGGAGAGAGAAGGTCCAGCGAGGATGAGGCAGCTATAAAGGGAGCAGCAATAAAGATAAAGGAGGCAAACGGAAGTAAATGGAAGGGACGTATGAAAGATAAGAAGAAACAAAAGCAGAAACAGTAAAGAAAATACAAGGTAAAATTTAAAGATAATTGAGAGAGAGAGAGAGAGGAGGAAGTAAGATTAAGAAATAACTGGAGAACATGAAAATGGGAAGAGAGGAGCAGGAAATGGCAAAGAAGGGAAATGGTAAAGAAGGGAAATGTAAAGGAAAGAAGATGAAAAAGATAAGGAAGAAAGGGTAGGCACCACACATAGAATCTAAATGGGTTATGTCAGAACTGGGGACACACTAAGGCACTATGGTTTACTGAGAACAAGAGAGGCAAGCATTTACAAGACAGTCGTATCCATATCTCGGTCCAAAAGTAAATCGTGCATCGCAATATTATTGGAAATTGAGAACTGTATAGTACATATACATAGTATATACATATTTTGAAATAACTAAACAGGCTAATCTTGAACAAAGAAGTAAAATTTATGCTCAGAAAACTGTTTTACTGTTTTAAGCAATATCATTTTATAATTTAATGCATATACGATACTATATTTATTGACGTTTTCCTTATCAAGCTCTTCAACAAATGATTAGTAAAATTCAATACTTTGATTGCAATGAGTATTTATCCATTTTCCAAAAGAATTTAAAAAGATTTAATATCCCTTAATTAATCAATTATTTATCCATCCTAAAACTTTCTGATTGTAATTTAATTACTACGGTATATTTTTTTGAATACAGCAACAACGAGCCTAAAAATCTCGTTGAATGCTAACGCCAAGACAGACTTGATCTAAAAGGGCACCGATAATATTTTATAAATGATGTAACAAGAATAAATTCGATAAAAGTATAAGAATAAATATATTCAAAATTCGACATTTCAATAATAATAGAATAGTAAGACTGCGTTATGAGAGGCAGGTAATAATTAGTGCTATTGTTAGAAATTGTATGGGAATGGAGAAATGGCTGGGAAATGGACTGCCTAAAGATCTACAAAGACCAGTCATCGGATTTTTATTCCTTTACTAGTCGTGAAATTGACACGACAGGCAGCATAGTGGTTAGAATAGCATTATAAAATAAAGCGAGAAACCTAGGTTCGATGTCACTATTTTCACTTCTATTTCCCCTTGGGATTCGAGCCGCGAGGTAATCCGTTCAAAGTTATCCCCTTTCCTTACATTCTGTTCATCATCCATATATATATTCGTTTACTTGAACATCAAGTGCTTCATCTGAGTTAAAAGGCGTACACCTTCTCGTAAAAAGTAACACTTCTTGTCTTCATCCGTAATGGACACATATTTTGCCATTTTAAAATACGATTTCCAAGCGGTTGATTTTGACATCTGAAAGGGACAACTTTATCGACGTATTCGGAATATGATCCTACACGTAACATTAACTTGTCAAAGCATTATATTTATTGATCACGATCATATTTTAAGGCTTAAGAGTAACGAGTACAATGCGACCAACTACGCAACTCTTCTTGGGCGAATTATTCCATTATTTCTCTAACTTTTATACATATTTCCGCGATCGCTCTCCGTGTTTGCGATTTACCCGCGTTTTAATCCTGTTTCGTGGGCGTATTTCGATAAATTCCGGACGAGCGATTTTATCATCCGCCCCTTTATTTTATCCAACGCATCCATTCTCCTCTTTTCATAAAAGATTCTTTTGTTTACCGCCCTCTCCATCCCAACATTTCCTTCCCTCACTCCGTAGGCCTTCTCCACCTGATTCCGGTCATACCCATCCGTCTTTAGGCTTAGCCTCTCTAACTTTTGTAAATCTCATGAATGTTAGAAGTTGCGAGTTATATGAGGAAGAGTCGGGTAAGGAGGAGAAAGAAAGGATAGGGGGAGCAAGCGACGATACTCTGCTTCTTATAGAGAGAATATCTCATATATAAGGGAGAGCAGCATCGAAAGATGGAAAGAAAAAGAAGTCGAGATATGAAAAATAGACACTTCCTCGAATTCTGGTTACCAAGTGGTCTTCGTAATTCATTCCGTGAGTTGTGGGCATCATCGGACTTGAAGATCTGTTATAACATTGATTCTGATTTATTGTGAAATTTTAGCGTCGATTCCTACTAGAGAGGAAGCCCTGCATTCACAAAAAAGTATCTACCTATGGAAGAAATGTTGTATATTTGAAAAAAAGAAAAACGTCCTCACTTCATTCAATTTAACTCATGTGGAACAGTGAAAGGTATACGTGTGAAAATTTTCCAATCCGAAAGAAAACTTACAAAAACGTCTCATTAAATAAGTAATAAGTAATATATTTTACTACAGTACTATTTTTTGTATCTGATGAGACATCTGTTCACTTCAATGAAATATCTGAATTTATTGTGAATTTTACATGTCAATAAATATACTAAACTAAGCATAATTTAAGCTTGGTAAGAGAATTATAATTGAGGAAAACTTTTTATTATAAATTACTATTGTTAAACTGCCTTTATAGTCTACGTCTGGTATTAATATACCCCCTAAAGTTATGTGCTTTATTCGATTATGTATTTAATGAAAATATAGTATACAAGATACTACACCCTTGTTAGACAAAAAAATCGGTATTACCTTATATACGGCTCCTAGAATAAATTTCTTCGCCTTTCAATAGGACGATTAGTAAGACGATTCATAGTATGAATATTCGACATCTAAAATGCTTCAAGTTAACCTGATATTGTTCTAAAGTATACAGTGTTTTGCTGTGTAATTCTATTAATGGTTTAATGTAATTATAACAATAGTGTACGATAATTGTAATAAAATGTGATGTAATCGCAAAGTATTTTTGTAATTAGTAAGTAATGCATAGTTGGAATAAAACTTAAAATATAGTAATTTTAATAAAAAGTAAAGTATATTTGTAATTTCTCATCATAGAATCAACTGCTTGGGGCGTGAATTGGTGGTATGGATCCATCAGGAGCGAAAGTGAAAACAAACTTTTACTATACCACAGAATATTTTATTTGCAAACGACCATGGTTTCGACTCATGGAGTCATCCTCAGGGAAGACTCCATGGTCATGCTCCGAAACCATGGTCGTTTCCAATTAAATATTCTGTGGTATAGTAAAAGTTTGTTTTCACTTTCGCTCTTTACTCATCATAGTAAAATTGTTACAACTATTGACAGTAATGACTTGTCTTATAATGATATTTTACCCTTTTTGTAGGAAAAAACGTTTATTATTGTCATTTTTACTACAAAGCAAAATTAGGACGCAATCCTACATCCTAAAATATGTTTCTTCATTATAATAGGACATTAAATCCCGATTTTATAATTTTTGAACGTTTCATGGCAGTCTCAATAAAATCTCAATCTCATTTTCAATAAAAAATAAAACGCAACAGAAATCCGAAAACGAACAGAAATCTCGGTCTCTCCGTCTCATTCATTTAAGGCGGACGAATTTAGCAAAGGGACCCAAAATGATCCCATTAGTATGTATATCATTAGGGAAGGGAGCGAAGGCTGAAAAGATAAGGATTGTGAAGGAGGGCACAAATATGAACAAAGGTGAGAGACCTAGGGGAAAAATGCATGGAAAAGGTAGTGAATAAGGCAATAGGGAATGCAAAGGATCAGCGCCATCCAGGAACCCAGAAACGGACCATAAAAAAATAACACGAGGCATTTTTGCAAAAGACCTGGGAGCGATTTGGAGAAGAAGCCTCTTCTTCTCCCATAAAAGGGTCCATTCCTCTCTCTACGTCGAGGTTAACCATTCCGTAGGTAATGACTTCATCTTCCCAGCGTGAATGACCTCCTTTATAGATAAGGAAAATGAGTGGGAATCTTCCGTACCAAAAAGCTTACCCCTGCGGTTTCATATCCCGTCAAAGTTCTCGATTGTTTGTGAAGTCTTAAGGGTCTAATGGGACTATTTCGGCGCGACCTTTTTATGCCGTCCTATATACTCCTTCAAGTGTGAAGGAATATTATTCTCAGAAGCCTCGTGCATAAGATATATAGTGTTTTCACAGGGACTCTAATAGTATTTCACGAACATCTTCACTGCGAGAGGTAGCGTCCGGTGAGGAATATGTCCATCGCATTGCGAGCGTAAAATGTTTACTGAGTATCCTCTCAAGAAAATTAGACCGTGAGGTATGTGTTAGGGTAAATACACGTGTTGCGATTATTTCGTGTACTATGTCAAAATTGCGTAGATTTCAATACGTAATTACGTAGATATCATCGCATTTATTTGTGCATACAGGCAATTATCCTAGAATTTGGATGTGGATCTGAGTTTATAATAATATAAAACTTCTTTATTCGGGCGAGATTAAGACTTTGAATCTCCTCTTCCATCTAATCAATCGTCGTACAACATATTTAAATAATCAATTCAAGGAGATAGTGTGAGAAAATATAAGACGAATTGTAGGTGTAAAAAACAAGAAATTCTTAGGAAAAGACATTATCCTCGGCAGGAAATCACCCACTAAGAAGGGGGGCGTAAAACATCTGAGAAAACCTGGCTTAAAAGAGTATTACGCATTTATAAATATTGATTAATTTTAATCAATGAATAGATGCCTTCTCGTTTCAAATACCCTTTCAATGAATTGAGGTTTTTAAAACCACAGCCATCTCACTTTTAGTTTATTGAAAAGATTATGGATTACATCCAATATACAATTGTGTTACAGAAAGAATATATTTTGTAATTACTAGTACATAAGTTATTTTTTAAGCTTAGGGAAGCTGTTTTCATTTTCTTTTAGTTTATTCACAGAATTGGAGTCTATGTTCCATACTAATGAATGGTCATATCCGATAAATTTGAGTTGTATTTATTTTTATTTTAGAGGATTTGTATTTTTAGGTGTTTATTAAAAATGTAACTTTTTAAGTTATGGCGTTCTTAATAAATGCGAGTTAAGATTAAGAAAAATATCGTGAGGTCTTATGAAAGAATATTTCATAATATTCAAGTATTTTGAAACCATAACAAGCGACTATGAAACCACAAACACATATAATTTTTCATACCTTGAATACGATAATATATTCTAATACTTGGAAATAATCTTCGAAATATTTGTACTTTTTACCACAATTTTATTTATAAAAACAAACAAAAATTGATCGTCATCCTGGACGATTGATCGTCATCTTCAACTGAAGATGACGATCAATTGTCGAAACCGGTCGTGTTTTTGTTTGTTTTTATAAATAAAATTGTGGTAAAAAGTACAAATATTTCGAAGATTATTTCCATTATGGATTACCACAACACCCCACCTGACTCAGTGAAGTTTATTCTAATGCTTGCTCATTCTATCTTAAGTAAAACTTCTCTCGATAAAAGCAAATTCAAATTTACATCAGAAATCTCATTCTAGCCGTTTCGTGTTCTGAGGTCTCGCTTAAAGCTTTCCATTTCAAATTTTCTCTTAATATTCTTTATTATAATAATCGTTTAAGGCCCTTGAAATTAATTAAATCTATGAAATTTTTATTAAATCTATTTCCTCTTTCTATTTGCTATACTCAATGATTCGGCCGGAATTTTCCTCTTTCTTTATTCAATACTCAATGAGTCGGCCGGAATTTGTGGAACGTTATTTAATAAACAAGAAAACCGAACTCAGTATTTTCCACAATATTTTTTCATCTCAATAATCGACTGGTTTAGATTGTATGTAATAATAGCTGCACGGCAAAAGCGAGTTGAATACTGAAATAAAAAAAGAAATAGTGAAAAATACGGAGTTCTGTTTTCTCATTTAATAGCTGCTTAAGGCGGTTTCTAATGCCTCCTCGTAAACATTCCATTAAGTTTTCGAAGTGATTACTTCAAAATTGGGAAGTTTACAATCGATTTCAAGACAGTACTTACTGCACCATATACAGTTATTAAGGATGATATTTCAGAAAGACACCTTCCTTAGAAGACGTATTCTATCTTTCCTTCTGAATCTTTATTGCGACTACAATAAAGGCGAAAATTCGTGGAGCGACAGGGAGCTCGGTAAGACAAGGGCTTTTACGGCTCGAGTTTGGTTATCTTATGAGACACGTGCCTCGCTGAGAGGAGATACCCCTAAAAACGGTCGTAAGGAAATACAGGTAGAGAGCAACGCCATTGCGTGAAACGTCATTATGTCGACCCCCGAGTTTTATAAGGCGTCTTTACAGCGATGTGGTTTTATGACTTACCATCTGAATTTGCTATTCGCGCTTAAGTTGCAATACATTTCGGAAGGGAACTTACGGATATCGACTTTCAATTGTTGGATACAGTTTTCATGTCGGGAAGATGTTCTTATACATCTAACTTTGTTTAATATGATTGGTATATACCTATCTGTTATATGTTTCAGGAACTTGCATTATTTGATGAAAGTAAAAGAAATAAATGAGTCAGTGTGCTTTTAACGCGCACATAAGGATAAATCTGCGCATAAAGAATTGCATTTTAAACATAAAGACTCATGTTACGACGTATCAAGAAAATCTTCCACAGTTACAAAGTACGAGCTCATCCTAAATGAAAAGACGTCAGGAATTATTCATTGTCAAAGAAATTCACACTGCAATGGAATAAATTCCTTGAAGAAGTATTGTTTCTCTTCCCTGTAGTGGAAAAGACATTTCGAAAATGCTTATAATGATTAACTAAGTGATATGGTAGGCACAGTGATAGAATCCATTTAACTGCATTATTTTGTTAGCAGTTGTACTTTTTTATAATTTTGAATTAGTGATGAAGTGAGTAATGAGGGAGTAAGTTATTCAGGGGTTAAAACATTCTTAAATTTGTATTTGTGCACAAGTTAATTTGTATTTGTGTTTGATTTTTGTTACTGATTCAGTTGTTATCTGCTGTTCTTTTTTCTCTTAAACTGTCATTGTAATCTGTATCACTGGCCATAATCTTCGCAATATGTCAAACACTGCTACATTTTTTTAACATTTGTAGTCTTACTTTCATTAACAATTATAATTTGCGACGTACTGTCCAATCGGGTGCGATGGGTATAAATGCTGTATAAATATCAAATACAGTGATTGAAATCAATACACCATTACCATTTCATTTCGGTCTATTGTTTATATTGGTTGACTTGAGACTTATTATTACAATTGACCAATCAATAGATGGTATTCGTTTATTGATATATTTATACTTCTTCAATACTGAATCGTTTTGACGATTCTAAATATTTAATTCCCAAGGAAAAACGGACTTGAAAAAAGTATGACAGGGCCGGGAATCGAACCCGGGATCTTGCTCTAACCGGGAGGCTGCCTTAACCATCTAGGCTACCCGACCAGAACATTTCAACAAGCCATTTTGGGGACTTTGTGCGCAAGGGCAAGTGCAGTTTCGTCCGACTGAGCGGCTTCGTTCCCTGTTCGTTCGACTGAGGTTCGATTCCCGGCCCTGTCAGACTTTTTTCAAGTCCGTTTTTCCTTGGGAATTTTCCTGGGTGCACGCCCTTATGTGCAAAGTCACCTTTACCCTTTCCTTATTTCTAAATATTTAAGGTTATAAAGTTTAGGATCTCAAGAACCATTCCTCCACATGTAAAACTTACTTACTTTCCTTCATCGTTGATTAAGTTTCCACTATTTAAATTCGCAGTGGCATTGATCATCGGGTATTTTTAGTATGATACCAATGGAGAGTAAGACTAACTAAGAAAGATACAATTAAATATCAATATTTTTCACAAATCTCGCGTTTTGTCAGTAACATTAAAAATACCCACGAATTTAATTCATATCACTCGGCTTCTTCTCATTCATTCTTATAATTAACATTGCCATCACACATCCAGGAATCCCTAAAAGTATTAAATTAAAAATCATCAGTGATTAACTCCGCTGTTTTTTTTATCGTTTCCGGCTTCTACTTTGACCCATTGAAAATATATCGGAAACTGGAATATACTCTGGAAAGAGGATGTTGGAAACGGAAAACTTTCCTGTGTACTTTACAATGACCCATTAAAGTCGACACCTACCGACGATAAAGTTGTAGAAAATACCAGCGATATTTTATTTACATTTTTATACGTAGAAATCGATCACATAAGATTGTACGTCTCCGAAAATGGATTTCTTTCCGAACGATAATCCGATAAGTTTTCAGTCAACAATTCTTGCAATCTAAAAAGTTAGAGAATGCTTTTCCAGAAGAAGTAAATGAAGGTCATGGGATTGTATAGAGGCTAGTTCAGCTTGGATTGGTCCAGAAGTTGGTAATCCAAGGAGAAAACTTCGTGCTGCGAGTAAATAGATGGAATGTCCGTCAAAGTTACTTCGCTTTACCACAAAAACGAGGAAATCGCGGGATTTTTCGCATTCTTGAAGAAATTCTCATCACTTCGAACGTATATATCATTAGAAATTTTAGAGGGCTAAAAAATAAAATATTCTTCTCGTGAATTCTCTGCTTCAAATAAAAATGTACCATTTTTATTAATTTTGCAAGAGATTTTCTCATTCAAGATCATTTAAGAAGGTACTTAGTCATTTAATTTAGTAGAAGAAAATGTGGGGGTATGCAATGAAAAGTTACAGAAGAATAGCGTGGTGGAAGTGAAGGAGAAAAAGACTGCCAGGGATCGAACCCGGGTCTCCCAATTGCCGGTCGGTTGCTCTAACCACTAAGCTACCACGGCAGAACAATCTCTCCTTCACTTCCAAGAGCTATGAAGGAGGAGGAAGGAGCTATTGGAAGTGAAAGAGACAGAGTTCTGCCGTGGTAGCCTAGTGGTTAGAGCAACCGACCGGCAATTGGGAGACCCGGGTTCGATCCCCGGCAGACTTTTTCTCCTTCACTTCCACCGCGCAATTAATACAAGCATGTGTATCATGCGAACCTTCTTCGCCTTTATCACAGAAGAATAGAGATAAGTATCTTTTAGCTTGTACAAGTTTTACACGCACCCCCTTCTCTGCGGGTGCTATATTCTTTTCTTAATATATTACCTTTTAATTTTTGCATACTCTCCTTAAAAAGTTTTTCTTTCTATTTCTATGAATGTTTATATTAATATCATTGAAAGGTTAGAAGGAGGGAGATAATTCTGGCCTTAATCAAGCCTTAACAATGACCTTATAAACCATATGTAGAGGTTAACGGAACGCATGCTTTAATGCAGCGTAAACAGTACAGGATAATGCATAATTCAGAGTATAATGTAATGTATTTAGATAATTATGGTAATATAGTAAGATGATATGAAAGCATGATCGCTAATCGAAATCGATATTGAAATGGAGGCATTTAAATACTTCGCCGCGACCTCCAATTTGTGTTAATCCATAACAAGCATGGAACTAATTGAAAATCAATGAATCGGTTCATTATTATACTCAAAATTATGCAGCATGCTTTGGCAATCGACAGCAGAATGGAAGTCAGCGCTTCAGCTACAGCAGAGGCTCGTAAACTCGTTAAAATCAACATGTATAAATTGAGCCTTGTGGTTAGATAATAAATATGGATGTTGACAAAGTGCCCATGTATTCGTTGAATCGAAACTCGGCTCCGCTTAATTCCGAAGTTATAAAAACGTATGGAAATACGAAGGGCGGAGGTACCATCATCATAATTTGATCAGAGGAAGATATATCTTGATTACCCCATTTAACTAAAATCCAATGGGAGATTCTATTTAAACGCTGAAACTGAAGATAAATAACAAATTAATAGGTTAGGCGTGTGATATAGTAATATAGTTCAGTGGATAAACTTATTTCACACGAGTAAAATTAAATTAAAAACACAATTACAGTTACACAAATATAAAGCGCATACAAGGCCTCTTTGCAGTTGGTCCTAACCAGTCTTGCGTGTTTTATTTGTATAAAACTGTAATATTGGATTACATTTTTCCCCAGTGTAATGAATCGACCCAATGTGATGGATTTCCTTCTATAATTGATAATATCGGACAGTTAGCTAAACGAATGAAAAACATTTATTCTGTTGAGTTTATATTTATATGAATCATACATAAATTTGGAATTATTTACGTCTATTTTACGAGTTATTATTTATTATTTGCGAAAGTATAAACACAAAAATTGACTAAAATAGATGTGTAAGAGTCGTATAGCGAGAAGTAACGTCAAATTTCTACGGAGAACCGATAAAAAAAGGAGCAAAATGACATGTTAACATGGAAAGAGGTCTTGTTAAAAATCTAGGCGTAACCCTGCCATCAGAAATAAACAGAAAATATTGAATAAAACTAGGAGAAGCCTAATTTGGCGCATATTTTATCACTGCTACTGATGATGACACATTTGACACGGCAATGTATAGTATCATAACCTTATTTTATTATTATACATTGAGAGTAAATATTTAACTATGCATCCATCAACTAAAGGGCTTCATGTAACCGTGTTTGTTTATAGATCAAGAAAATATTGCCGTTTCATTTGAGATCAAAATAGACCTTTCCCTAGTTTACTCTAAGAGCTTCTTGGATAAATGGGCCTAATTGAGATTCCCTACAAGTTCGCTGGAATCGTTCCTCGGAGATGTTCTCTAAATTTGAACTTGCTTCGGGACTTTGCGTGAATAAATACCCCGTGAATTATAGACCTGAAATACACTTTCACGTCGCTTACTTTGAAAGTAAGGCTTTAGAAATCATTTTCCACTCGCTAGCTACACATAGTAACATAATAAATCAGTACTCAAGAAAGATAGTTGATTATTCCGTTGATAGTTTCAGAATTGGTGTTGATGCCCGCCGAAGATTGCATTTCTAAGTAAAATCTATCTGAAATTCAAGTCAAAAGGTTGCAAGATATAAATTTCTTATTTGCAGAATTAATTTAAAACTAATTTAAATCACTAGCGCTCAACTAATACATCAATTTGAGGTACTAACGTGAATTCAGAATATATCTACTGAGGAATATCGTTACCGTTATAATTAAATCCCAAAATTAACAATAATATTGTAAGGGATAAATTTACCCACGGAAAAGTATAATTGAGATCCATGACTACCATTCATTTATACACATTATTATTTTTCAGATTTTTATCACAAAACGTAGAATAAACAGTACCTATAAAGTGTTAGATACACTTAGGAGGTGATGCAGTACATTGTGACACAGTATAAATCATGACAAATAATGACTACTGAACGTCAAACAATTTCATCCTTTAGCAGAGATGTGTTCTATTTAATTTAACAATCCAAAAAGGCCTAAGATGTATGTCTTGAACATTATCTACCATTATTCGGTTATTACAGTTGCTTTTTGAGTATTTTCTTTTTTATCTTTCCTGTGGGTTTTATTTCATTCCTCCTGTGACAAGCGTCTTAGCTGAAAGATGTTTGAGATAATCCTACTATTAAAGATTATGAACGTTATGTATAACTGATATTGTATCTAATTTCTAAGAAATAGCCATAATTATTCATACAAAACAACTTTTAAAATCAGTTTCTTTATTCAGTCTCTTAGTGAGGAAAAATACTCAATATACGATGTTTTTTATTATCTTTACCTATTTATTCCATTAAAAGTGTACAATTCAGAGTACAATACTTAGAAAAAATTGTTTAAAACCTTGTTTAAAATTCCATACGTATACATTATTTCCTCCCGTTGAAGATAATGGGAAAATAATCAATAATAGAATAAGGGTTGAAAGCTGGCCTGAAATGCTTTTTCTGACTGTGGACCCGCCAACAAAAGTGATACGAATGGAAAAACAAAGAAGTTATTTTAAAATCAAAAGAAGATATTCAATCGAGAGCAATGTTTTCGAAGCTTCTTTTTTGTCTCGTTTCACCGCACTCTGCATTATGCATTCAAAATTTATGCATTGGCTCGTGATGAGCGAACGTGGATGGATAATACGAAATCGATCGACGAGGGCTTCGACAGGTTCTGTAAGATTAGGGCCCCAAGAAAAGAAAGAAAACTGAAATTCGAGTTTGAAATTGCCTGTCGTAAAGCTATGATGTGACTCAAAGAACAGAACTGCGTTGTGAGTTTATTGATGTTTTTTTAAAGAGTTTTATAGAATCCTAAAATATACTAAAATACACCGCTTAGATCGTATGCATGGTTTTCAACTGTTTTGATATTCAATGTAGGTACAAGAAAGAAAAATTTTGCTATAAAGCAGTGGTGCACAACCAGGCCATGACTTACTTGCAGCACTCAACTGTCAATTACGCGACTCCCTGCCGTTCGTCTGAAATTTTAATTTTGTAAATATTTTTCTGCTAGAATTTCCTTATCTCTACATGATTTTAAAACCATCTGCATGTTTAAAGATGATATTATAACTACGTAATATATGAGATCATAACATAATATAAGAGATAATAAAAGTAAATTAAAATGTAAAATTTTTTATAAGGACGAGATTGACTTTTAAATATCTTCTTGCATCTAACCCTTCGTCATATAAATTAAAGAAACAGATTGTTTGAAAAAGGTACACAGGAAAAAACTGCACCATGGGTTTAAAAGACTAAGGTTTAGCTTAGGAACAATATATCCACCGTAGCAGGGAAATATTCACAAGAAGGAAGGGTGTGAAAAACCTGCGAAGCCTACTGATAGTTGAGTAAATTCTTATGGAAAAGCAGGTTAAGAGAGATCTGAAAGTCAAACAAAACAATACAATACATATTCACATAAATGATGCAGATATCAGATGGTGAACTTACATATATAAAAGCTTTACATTTCGGTAGGTACGTGTACCTTAATATTCCCCATTCAATGCAATTAATTTCGTTTCTTGGTTACTTACTCCACTGTTTACGTCATCTAACACTTCTGCCTTCGCCTCCTCTCTATGTTTTCCATTGCATTCTACCCTCAATAAATTTCTTTAGCAGTCCTTCTCCTCTCAATATTGGACCCAACCCTTTCCTCTCTCGACGATTAATTGCTTCAATTAAAACCCTCCTTTCCTCAGCCATTTCATCGCTTGTTTAGATAGTACAATAATGTATTTCAGATACATGAAACTTGAGAAAGGGGGGATGAAACCGATATAGAATTTAATTTTATATCAATTTCGAAAATTATTTTTCAATAAAAAGTAAGAATTTAATTTCTAAGCTATTAGATTGGCATCTGGTTACTGTTTCCTAATTACGTAATATAAATATTCCCATCTCAAACAACTACGCTCAAAATACAATCTGTATCTTAGAAAATTTTAAATGATGCAAGCTTAAAAATTATTTGGTAAGCGGCCCTTCCAGGATAAAGGTTCTGCAGTACTGATATAAAGGAAAGAGTTATTGAGTATTAATGGAAATATTAACTCTCCATTTGTTAAGAGACTAATGTATGTATTTACTATTATCATTATTATATTTACACTGCAAATAGGTGAAAACCAGGTGGCTGTGCCCGTGTCATACCATGATTATGCAAGGAACACATATCTGAACATACATACACGAAAGCAATTAATGAGAAAATTTAAAAAATTCCAAAACCACACGAAAAGTACGACACTAGTCCATAAGAACACATATATATTTACATAGCTGAACTCCCAGTATGAACAACATTAATTATTAATTATCCTTAAATTTCTTAATTAGTGCCATACTATACACCAACTGAAACTAGATGCTTCAATAACTTAAAAAAATAATGTTTACTCTACAATTATACTACTATAACCACATGCAACATCCATAGAAATTTAAACGGATATGCATATCTTAACTTCCAATTAAAAAAATTATTTTCTTAAACTTCCGTCCAGGGAAGCAGGTAAGGGACTGAAAATATCTTCATCTTTTCTTTTTGTATGACAGAACATTCAAAGCACGCGTGAGAACGTACTCCTAAGTATAATGCAACGATGTATAACATAATTGAAATAATCCTTGGAAGAAAAATACCAAATACATCAAATGGGAAGAGGAGAGGGGATTTTGTTTGAATCCGAAGAACTCAAGTCAGTAATGCACCCAAGAAACTTCTTCAAACTCACCTATTGACAAAGTATGAACGACCCATACCTGGGCGCTCACAATTTTCCCCATCATTTTATGTAAAGATCGGCCGTTTCAAAGTTTCGCTACATTTGTTTTCGCTGAGGGCAGCCACTTGGCGCTTGATGGAAGCTGCTTTATTGCATCATCCAACTTCGTGGAAGCAAAAAACGAATCATAACGTCCGAAAAGTTTCCACCGAGACGCTTTTATAGCGAAAGAATCCGAGGAGGAAACTGAACGAACAAACAGATTATTCAAATAGGATTAGATGCCGACTTCTCGAGTTATTCCTAGTTTCGCAACGCCTTTTCGGGGGAAAAAAGAGCGGTATTCCTCGTAAATAATCCCCTGCCGCAGAATTCCAATCTGCTCATAACCTATTAATTTTCAGAGCCTTCCAATACGCTGCATTCCGAATAATCTAAGCAAGATATTCGCTTAGCTTACTCGAAAAGTTCTTAAACTCCGTCAAATTCGGGAATATTGCGCTTTCCGCCATCTTGGTCGGTAAAAGTTGGAAACCTCGCGGAATCCCAAGCGAGAAAAATGGATTTAATTGGCTTTCTGCACGGCTGGAAATACTTCGAGGTATCCTAAACTAACATAACTCTGCAGCATAGATTCCCAAAGTGGTTTATATGTACCTCAGGGGTTCATATATACTATATTACGCCATGGAGAAAAAATGGGGTCCCAAGATTTCTTTTGCAATTTGTGAGAGTGTTTTAGAGTTTTTGTAAGCCTAAGATCCCATTTAAAAAATATTACAACCAAAACGAAACCAGATATACAAAACGGCTTCATGATGAAATTCTTTTACTACACCACAATAAAATTACAAACACGACCAGGTTTCGTAGCCAAGCTACATCTTGATACGAAACTTGGTTGTGTTTGTAATTTTATTGTGGCGTAGTAAAAGAATTTTATCATGAAGCCGTTTTGTATTTATGAATACCACGAAGTGAAACCTGAGTCTGTTTCGTTGAAACGAAGTATTGCTATTTAACCGAAAAATTCAATATCAGGCAGACTAGGGGGTCAGTAGTCTAGGGGGAAAATATTAAGGGACCCACGGAAAAAAAAGTTTGGGAACCTATGTTCTAAAGACAAAATAAACACGAAGAACTTTCCCACAAGAAACTAATTTCAGTTTTATCAACTTAGTAAAATACACTCATGAGAAAGGACACTAACATAAATCGACTAGTATTGGTGCATGACAACCATATTCAAGTGAAGAAGCAGCCAAAAACCAACGCATATTTAAACCACGAGAGAAATCCTGAGGTTTTTGTCTCCTCCAACCCTTTTCCTGCTTGTGGTTCAAATGTTCATAGGTTTGTGGCTAATTCTTCACTGGGGTATGGTGCTCATGCT
This sequence comes from Sympetrum striolatum, assembly GCA_947579665.1. Lineage (NCBI taxonomy): Eukaryota > Metazoa > Arthropoda > Insecta > Odonata > Libellulidae > Sympetrum > Sympetrum striolatum. Next base: position 59,551,166 of record OX388349.1, read on the forward strand.
CCGAAACTTAGCTTTTCTGCTCATTTAACAGTCATATTTGCATTAATACCCCGCGAGCCGCCATAAGGCGTATGGCAGAGGTTGTGAAACATCAAACTAAATAAATAATTTTCATGTTAGCGCAGTTTATACTATCCGGAAAAATAGAGCAATATAGGCAATCTGTTCTTGCTATAATCTCGCGAAATCTTTTTGCCTTGTTGCTGCGAAAATCGCGTTCGCTGAGAGGTGGAATCACGCATATTTCCTCGTGTAAATCAATGTTTAAAATTTTCTCGAATAATGTTTGCCTATACCTGTACTCAGTTCTTCTATCCTTAAGAGATTCCCATCCAAGGGCTTCGATCATTCGGACACGCTGCTATTGAATCTATAGTCTCCCTTAACCAAACGAGCCGCTCTACGTTGTATGCGCTCTAGCTCCAATATCAAACCCATCTAGTGAATGTGTATATTTTGTTAAATTAATGAAATAGGAATTATTTTCTTGAGGAAAAATTCTTCCTATTTTTTGTCTTTCGTTATGGAATACCACAAAATTACACGGCACTGTGTAGATTTTAACATTACTCTCCAAACACCCTTTCGTGAACCTGGATGCCTATGTTGTATGCAATATTGACTACTATATACTGTATCTATTGCATCGATAATGTTTTATTTATAATGAGTATTTATCTGTCTCACATTGTACCTAATGGCTGAAAATCCATGGACTTTTTGCTTATTTTATGTTATGTATCATTTATTTAAATATGATCGGGTTCTTATTAATGTATCGCACGCAAGTACTTACTGGTAGTGTATTTCTATATTTTGTCATGTTCTTTCTTCTCATCTTCTAGTTGTTACTATCGGTAGGTTTGCGCAGGTTTTTCACATCCCCCTTCTCTGTGAGTATTCCTGCAGTGGATATTTTTTTCTGACAATCTCTTAGGTTTTTTTACATTCACAATTCTTCTAATTGTTTCTCAAATATTCGCTTTAACTTAAATATTTAGTAAATAATGAGGATGGGTTGGATGTAAGAAGAGACTTTTAGTTTCAATATCGCCCAAATAAAGACAATTATTATTATAACCATTATTTCGTCCAACCAAGAGAAAACTTATGACGTAATCGGCAGACTTCCCTCAAAGAAATGGATGTAACACAGAGGTATTAAGAGCTCGGGAATACTAAATAATCTTTCCGAAGGCGGAATACAAGAGCAGCCTCGCTTGACTCACTCGAATTTTAGCCACTCTCACCAGCTTTTTCGGGATATGAAGCTTCCTAGCGTCAACTAAGTTTCGCCTCGGCATAATCTCCGAGATATTAGCATGAAGATTTTTTGAGCGATGCGCGTTGAGTTATTGTGCCTCAAAACTTCTTTTATTCAGAATTTTCGTCCTCTATGCGACGGCCGAAAACTTCCAAAAATAACTTGAAAGGATGGAGCGGAGGGTAATTTTGGAGAAGCATTATGGATTTCACGGTTCTCGAGCTGTTATTCTAACGTGAAGGCAGAATAAATTTTTCTAAAAGCACATCATTGATGTGCTACATTGCGAACGCGACGATATTTAAAATTCCATTCAGTCGCTTCTCGTGAAAGATGGGCATTTTCACAGAGGAAATTAAAGCTCGGTTCACACGGTGCATGTTTTCTAGCTTGATTCCTTGCGTGGAACCCTGCATGCTCGCTAGCATGAAAATTTCGTGTCTGCCTGCTGCTGGGCATGCTCCCTTGCTTGATTTTGAGAAATAGGACAGGTGCTATTTTTCCTGCATGTTTCGCTGATGGTTGGTTGCTATGCGTTGCTAGCTGAACTATTTACTGCTAGCAAGCATGCAGAGATCCACGCAAAGAATCAAGCTAGAAAACATACACCGTGTGAACCGGGCTTAAGTGTACAGTCTCGCCGTTGGGTAACGGGTAACCGTACTGATGTTGATAATAGTTAGCGAAGATGTTTCCGCTCCTTTTTAATCTCGGTTGACGAATACATTGAATAATGTCTAGTTTAACATATGCGTGATAGCTCTAATGTAGGAAAAGTAGTGGAAGTGGAAAACAAAATCTTTCCTTATGCAAAGTATTGCAGTAAGTACTTTGGTTTACCTGTAATTCTTTTCACGATGAACAATATGGTTAGGTTCCGATAGTCTAAAGGAAATAATTGCAGCCAATCACGGCTGGCTTGTAAGGTTGCGGTTTTTTAGGCATCACTTATTTATGATAAGATTCAGAGTCGTTACGGATATTTAATTTCCGTAAATAAACGAGACTTCTGATTTCTGAGGCGAGGATGAGTTGTTTTGTTAGCAGAAATATTTATATAACTACGCTATGCAATAAATATTTATATAAGTACAAGCTACTGAAGTGATTTTATCATTAGTAGGTTCTCATCCTCGGGTATTTAACCAAAACCGATAATCCTCAAATTACTTCCAAGTTTGAATTCATGGTTATGAGAATAAAGTGGACTATCCATCAGATATAAGTGGATTTTTAGGATATTTTGGACACATTTTAATGATCATTCGAAAATAAAAATTCAAGGCCGGTAAGTAATTACATTAGCACAATTGAGAATCGCAGTTTAAATGAAAATAATTCAGGGTCATGAACGCGAAAAATTCACAAAGAAAAACCCTGAGTGCGTTTATTCATCCTAAATCTTACAATACATATCAATTTAAATAATATATAGTTCGAAATATGCACTCGCACATCACATAAAATAATAAAATATAAAAAAAAGCCTCATCTCCCAAATCGTGGGGAGATGTTTCAAGATTGATTAATATCTTCAATTACTTCACATTTTTCTCTTACATTTTAATTAATTTGGACCCTTTGTCTCCTCTGCAATGGTTTAATTCCATTTCCAAAATTTTACCAAGATTTCATTAAAATAAAAGGTAAATAGTATCGTTCTTTGATTCCGTACGGGTTCTTCTTTCCCCGATGATAATTCTATTAATGATTTGAGAAAGGGCTACTTCTCGGAATCATATAAGTTGATGAACCTCAGAACTTTGAACTTGTAACTGTATTCAGGAGAAGATATTAAGACTACTTTAAGCAATGGGGTTTCGATGCTTTGGACGCGAAAACGTTTGGAAATTTATCAAATACGATTTATTTACATCTTGGACAGGGGTTATCAATTTCTTTCCAGATGAGCAGGTCTTAAATAAGATGCGATATCATATTTAGCATCCTGAAAATCTTCATCATTTCAGCAACTAAATACGGTCCTTAAAGTTCCAAAGGAAAGATGATCTCGAAGGTTTCAGCGCCAGTAGTCAAATACAATTTATTTGCATCATTGGCAGGCGTTGCATACGCGATAACTCAAATTCCCTAATCGATAACTATAGCGAATCCTTCGCAAAAACTGAATTTTAAAAGTAACTCGTGCTAGGATCCATTTCCCTGGCCTTGCAATATGTGAACAGGTTATAACTAATGAAGGACGCATACTATTTGCTACATCCTCTGACTACGTGCTTCCTCTGAGTTTAAGTAAATTAAATTTTTCTTTACATCTTCTATCCACTGAAGATTCCCATCATGAATAGTGAACCAGGCTACACACCTTGGTAAAACTCACCGCTTTTTATACTAAACGTATTGCCTTTTATTTTACTTTCTTCAATTTGGGAATACAACACTTTTCATCACGGTCTCATACATTAAATGTATTCTCTAGGTGAGGCCTAACCAACGCAGAGTAACATCGCTCGCGTATTTTTTCTTTGCTCCAATCGACTATTCTCTCAACGAAGCCGAGGTTCATAAGCGCACGTTTACAAACATGACGGATGTAGGACCTACATTGTAGGTACACCCCATATTACGTTATTCGCTAGGGTTACTCCAAGGTATTTCACCGATTCTGCTGTAACCAAGTATGCATTCAGTAGATTAGGAAAACAGAGTTTAAGTAACAGCGTGAGAAATTCAAATTGGCGGTTGAATTACAAGTCGGACAACACTGTTTTAAATAGATGCAAATAGACTGAATGCTTAAAGTGCTAGTTGCTCGGTGATTGCATAACGGACACGTACGACATTATCCTCATATCTCTACCAACATCATGAATGTCACTATAAGGAATGCGGCTCAGCCAAAATTCCCATTAGTGAAACTGAGGGGATTTAGCCAATCCATTGCTTAAAATTCTAGGCAGCAGTCTACTTAAGGGCGCGCATCCGTTACCCCCAAGGTCATGCGATCCTCAAAATGGGAATTCCATAATAAATGTAAACACGTGAAAGAATGGAGCCATAAGTAAAAATACCTCTTACCGGAAGGAGGTCTCTTCTGCAAATTAAGATGGATTCCCACGGAAAGTAAACAACAACCGTGACCTAAGCTTTCGTAAAACTCTACCAGTGATTAGGATAAGTCGTGGAATCTAATTCCAAGTTAATAGAAGATTCACCCTTGTTACGAAATTCACATTAGAGGTATTATGGAATGGAAAGCTTTATCTAGTGAACCAAAAAATCTGCAAGTATTATAAATTAAGCTTTAAACCAGATATATGTAGTTTTCATTGTACGATTTATTTTAGATGCTCTTCTGCTATTTTATAGGATGTTCTCTATAGTATTTAATAATACATTAATAAGTTTCAATGTATTACCACGTCATACTATCGCGTGTGGTCATTGTTTATTACTCGTAGTCATTATTAAATTGCCTTTAATTTTTGTGACTATTTGGATAATCTGCCATGTGGTGTAGCTAATTAAAAGTATACATTACGGACAGTGTATCTTATGTTAAGCTGAAATTCAGCTTATCTTGTGTATACTCTAACGTACTGCCTAAGGAAGGTTTTTCAAGTAATTTTCATTCCTTCTCCGGGTGATTGAGAGACAATCTTAAAATTAATATGTTATGCACTCCGGAATTTCTACCTGGCCTGCAGGTCGAATTGCAGGACAGCAATTAAATACAAAATAAATTAAAGTTTTAACTTACTTCTTCAAGACCCTGAGATTATTTGCTGTAGTTTACTATAATTTAATTCTTCAAGACCATTTTTTCCGTTGAAAAGTTTTTCAATAAAAACAATTGAGAAAACGTAATTGGCATTAAGAGATTACTATTGTGGGGGAAGAATGGGAATTGTAATATTTGAAATGTACTCCCAACAAGCCATCATTAAGCCGAAATAGCTCAGTTGGGAGAGCGTTAGACTGAAGATCTAATGGTCCCTGATTCAATCCCGGGTTTCGGCATTAATTTTTTCATGTTCATTGTATTTATGAGGTTTTAGAGATGTTTTTCCTCGCATTTTGTATAGATTTGTCAACTGTTTTCCTAACCTAAAAACAATTATTTTAATTTCTTTGCACCACGACTCATAGTTCACACGGCTAGTACTATACGAAAGCGTAGTTCACGTGGGAACTCCTTTCAAATGTGTCACGAGGCCACCGAGTGCATCGTCTCCTATATTAATCACGTCTTACTTCTGAAACCACCGTAATAACCCCAAATAAGACCCCGGACCTCCCAAAGACGTCTCCGCTCCGTAAAGATTTTCCGCCTAGGGACGACCCGGAAGGGGAGAAAATTTTTTGTCCTTAAGAGGATGGAGTTGCATGGAAAATATGGGACTCGAAAAAAAGACGACCGGAAACAAAAGAAATGCGTGGCTCCCGAGAGTAAAGATCGCGGAGAGGTTGAAGAGGAGCAGAAATCTTAGGGCCCCAAAGGCGGAACTAAACGATGATTGAATTCGGAGCGGCGAGAAGTCTTTTTAAGCCACAGAAAAAGGGAGAGAAATAGAGGCATCCTTCGAGGAAATGGCGAAAATTAAGAGTCAATAGCTTAAAGTTTTCTTGGGGAAGAAAGGGTGTGCCGAGAGTGAAAAAGCCGAGGAGAAAACGGTTTGGAGACAAAAAAGAGAGATAAAAGAAGAATGGGGGAGAGAAAAATGGTGGGTAGAGACGAATGGAGGAGGGGTAATGAAAGAGAAAGACACAGAGGCTGGTATAATTAATGGGTATGAAAGGGAAGTTGGAATAGGAGAAGGAAATAAAAGGAAAAGAGAGAGAAATTTATAAAATCAAGAGAGGAAGGTAAAGGAAAGGAAGAAGTCAAACAGCCGGGCGACTTCCTCGGCAAAGGAAATGAGACCTAGGAGTCCAGTTGATATTCGTCCCACGTATTATGTGGAAGAGAAAGATAGAACGAGAAAAGGAACATAATGCGGGAGAAGAAAAGAGAAATGAAGCATAGAGATAACTTCCTTGGACAGGAAGTGAGATTTAAAAGTTCCTCTGGTTCCTCTTCCTAAACATATGAAGCCTAGGTCGTCAATATTATTTACCTAACTTGGGTCTTCGAAGAACGTTAAATTTTTTCATATATTCCTTAAATTTTTGTTGCGATAAATTGCTTAAAATAGGGTATTAGTTTTTGCATTATTATTTTTATTTACCTTGTTCTATCTTGATTTATCGTTGCTTGACGTATTAATTATTATTTGCATATAATATAACAACACTTAGTGGGGATATTTGTTCATTTTATTAAATAAATTAAAAATAAATTAGTAATAAAATAAGATTTTTTGAGTTTCTTGAACTATATCTTGGCATATTTAATTTAATCTCTTCCAAAAGTAAACAATATTATCCATATAATCGTATTCATCGAAGCATTTGCATTTTATAAATCGATTTCATTTCTTCTAAATTCCAACAATATAATATGCCTTGAATATGTGGACAGATTTATCTTTAATCATATAGTTTAGTATTTTTTTAGTCCTACACACGTAGCACGTTACATTTTTTGTCGTGGTCGATCAGAGCCAACATAACTATCAACTTATAACAAGCGAGCTCCTCCCAGAATACTAGGAGGGTTTTTAATTATTTACGTTTTATAAAAAAAATTGATAATAAGAGGGTAAAGTGAGCTTTATGCAAATTTAAAGGAAAGAAGCTAAATATATGATTTCTGCAAGTGCAAAAAATAAGTACTTCAAGTGATTACTTTTGTCTGGTGGAAAAGAAGGATTGGGAGGTAAAGCGAAATGGAGATTGGAAGAACAGAAAAATAGAGAAGAAACGACATTCGGCCCAATGTTGAAAAAAGCAAGGCAAGGGAAAGGCAAGCAAAACGATTTCAGACCATTTCAGAAGAGAAGAGATTCAAGCAGACACGAAAAAAAAAACGTTTTAGGCACAAGAAGTGGAGGAAGAAATAAAAAAAAGATCCAAGATTGATCACGTATAACCTTATACCCGAAACGGTAACAGTAACGGCCTGTATCACTACTCTTAAAACCGAGTAGTTGGAATACTATCAATTTTTTACCATAAATTCAAATACTTGCTACCAAAACGTTACATTAGGATGTCACTGGTATGTAGAAGGTCGCGGTAAGATGATCTTTCGTTATAATTTCGCTCTGATAAAGTCACTCTAACAACGTTTTTACATAAGGGTCAACTGAAGGATTATTACCATTATCTATTATATCGACAATTCTACAGTTTAAGTTTTGATACGAACTTAGCAATTATCAAAATAAAGAAGATGTAAGAACTGAAAATAAATTATACTGAATTAATTTGATATAAGAGAGTCTAGCGGATTACGTTGTGAAGGAAGTATTTGTGGTCGCCGTCTTAATGTCTTTCTTGGAGTCTGTCTTCTTTCACAATGTTATTCTTCGTTTACAATATTTTGCACTTTTCATAAATCATCCTTATATCAATCAAAGCTGGTTAATGAAGCCATGAAACCTTTTGTAACATTGAACTACATGAAGCCTTGTATCAAAAAAGGAACAACAGCAATTAATCAAACTTAACTATAAGTACTTAATAATTATGTAGATTAATAAATAATTAACATTAATCATCTTAATATTTTTATCTTAGACTATAATATTTTCATGCTTTTGAGTATACGTACTTCATATAAAATTACAGTTACACAGGGAATGTTTTGAGAGACCATGTCAGGTGCAATGAAAAGGTTACGAACTTATTTATAAGCTTTGGGAAGATCCTAAAACGTTCTCTTTTCATTTCATATTTTTTAGTAAGCTCCAGATTTTAATAACTAAATTAATATCTAGAATGTATAGGACAGCCAGAATAACCCAGAGAACATTAATATCTTCAGAAAATATTGCCGTCATTTCAAATGCATGACCACACGGTTATCTCGCTCTGCCAGATGGCCACCCGACGTGCATTACTTTCACATATACGCAAAGCATAAGTGGTGTCTAGCGGGGAACAGAGATATCGCTGTACTATATTATTGAAACAGAATGGAAACTACTAAGGAATCTTATATTCATTAAAAAAAAATTACATCAAATGCAACATAACGTTCTATAGTATATATGTTCTTGACTATAGGGATGTAAGATTTTTTTTTAACCCCTCCAACCCCAATAAAGTTTATTTGCGGGAGCCGTTTCGTCACCGCAATTCCGCTCTCGGGAATAAAAAGAAATAACTCAAGTTCCAATTCAAGATATTGGCCCAAAACCAACTATAAATGAGAATTTTAACGTTTATCTCAATTTCACCAGTAAAAAATTCTATATCACGTGAGAAATAATAGAGTTTTAGGCGATATATGAATTGGACTGCACGGACAAATTTCTCTGACGTTACACTCCAATAAAACAATTTATTTACTAGGTTTTTATTTATTTAAACGTATTAGCATGTGGTTTGTATTCGTGCTAATGAAGAGATACACCAAAAATCCGTATTGGATTGTGTTAGCAGTTTAAAAATGATCAAGTGTGAAGAAATCGGGATAAATGTTCTAATTCTTTAAGTTGATATAATGTACATAACAAAATATACAAATTACACAGGCAAAGAGAGCACTATATGGAAACTCTCTATAATATAAGTTCTCAAAGTGGTTTATATGGACACCTGGAAGTCCATGTTAAGGAGGAAAAATTGGGGGTCTAAGATATTTTTTTTCAATTTTTGAATACTTTGACACACCTTTGCTGCTTAATGTCCACATTAATTTTTAGTCCACATCATTTGATAAGCAGATTTAAATGGACATTTTAATACCGGGCCTTAGATATTTTTGAAGACAAAGATCCCATTTTTAAATTAACACAACCAAATGGAAACCAGATATGGCTTTTTAACAGAAAAAAAACAACGTAAGGCAGGCTATGGGGATCCATGGGAAATTTAAAGGGATACGTGGAAAAAAAAAGATTGGAAACATATGCTCTATAAGATAAAGAAAAGAAGAATAACGATGGACGTAACAGTATGACTGATGGCATTTAGAGATTAAAGGCAGAAAGGGTAGGACTATATAGAAGTATATAGAAGCAGTTGGTACAGTGGAAGAAGAGAGTGGGAGAAAATATACGGAATGTAGATGGAAAAAGGAGTGGCTAGGAATGCATAATACGGGTGAAGATGGAAGAGCACGAGTCAGGAGTGCAGGGGTGGACTCCGAGGAGAGGCAGAATAAGGAAAGACGAAGGAGATAAGATATGGAGGAAGCGAGAAGCGGTATAAAAAGGAAGATAAATATGGGAGATAAGGAAGGGATCCAAAAGAGAGGAAGTGATTAAAGAGGAAGGATGGAAGTGAATGGACAGATGGAAAAATGACAGTAATAAAAGGCGGGACAAGCCCAAGGGGCAGTAGGAGAATGAGAAATTGGGAGAGAGAAGAATGGCGAGGTGAATGAAAAAAGCGAGAGTAGAAAGTACGACTGGGAGATATCGGTGATGAAAACAAATACTTCGATGATGAACCATAGGGTGGGCCAACCTTTCACGGTTCATACGTCAATTGTTTCGGTTTGATTTGAGATTCGTCAGAGACTACAGCAATGCGCTATAAAGCTTGATCCATACCCGGTAATAAAGGCACTATCTACAAATAAGAGGTAGATCAAGTAAAGTGTTTAAAATAGTACGGCAGAACTACGAGTGACTACACCAAGAATGGCGGGACAATTTTAATTTTTATATAATAATCATATAAGTTTATTGTATCCAAAAATAATCAGATGAATTTACAAATAAAACATGATACAGATCGAAAAAATAAATGAAAAGAAAAATTAGAAATAAAATACAAATCAAATACCGCCTTCGCCAGTAAAATTGCTAATAAAACAAAATAAAACAAAGTTTTGAAACATCCGAGTCCCCCTAAGCTAATTCTAACTCTTCAGGGGATGCTCCAAATGTATAAATTAGTTCACCTATTGGTTGTAAATAAGTTTTTTCATAATAATTTTCACCTCTGTCAGATTATTAATTCCATGCATATAGTCAGACAGATTATTAAACATTTTTGGAACTACAACATTTAATCTATTTGCACCATATTAATTATTAAATCTTACTACTTCAAGATTAAACTTTGACTGATCATAAAAACTAAGATAATGATATATAAATTATTTGTTCTAAAAGTTTTTACACAGTTTTATAAGTATCAATCATGTTATAATTTAAAGCAAATATCCTCTATTAAAAAAAAACTTCTCGCACTTCAGAATAAAAACCGGTATTTCAAGATCAAAACGGGAATCTTTATTCAATATTCATTCTTAAATCATTTGTATCGATTTCGTAGAAGAATTATATCTAATTAAGTTTTGAAAATGAAATCAAGAAACGCCAAGAGAGAAATTGACATGTATTCCCTATTTAGAACAGACCCCAGGATAATTTTGTAAGAGTAACGACGGATTTTGATAGTTAATTATTACTTACATAGTTAAATTTAATTTACCGTAAAATGGGGTAACTTTGGACAAATTTTCATATTTTTCTAAATTTTTCGTACTATAGATATATTTTTTACTTAAGATATGTATATCATTCGTTTTGCACATTCATTAGCTATTATACGCCGTAATTCATGTTTTAAAAAATTTAACCCTGTTCAATCAAATTTGACTTGAACATTGTCCCGAGTTACCCCACCGAGTGGGGTAACTTTGGACAGTGTAATTTTTTGGACAAAAATGGGTAAAAATGAAGCCTTTACAACCAATATTACTTCTAAACGTTTATTTTTAACGTTTTTACCTGTCTTTAAAACACTTAAACAATTATAAATTCGTTTTATAATGGTGAAAAATTGGTAAAATATTAGTTTTAAACATTTTTCAGTTCTTTGGTAAAACTTATGTAAAACAGTAAGTTTTGTAATATCATTCGTGCCATCAAATATGGCCTTAAAGCTTAATATACATTTTACAAATGCATACTTATCAATAAGCAAGTCTTACATCTCATTGGCAAAATATACTCCAATCTCTGGCACAGAGAACAGAGCGCGCTTTCCTACTCTTTGAGGGGGGTTAATACCTGGCACGATTTCGTTAGCGCTGTACCAAATTTTGTCCTCCCTACTAGGCCTCTTCCAGTAACCGCCAGACTTTTCCATAGCTGTAACTAAGCACCTGTCACTTTGCCCGTCTTTTTCTGTAATTTGCCCTGGGTACAGTTCCCCCTCAAAATTCACCAAACCAAATTGCCCCACGTCAAGATCAATTGGAACCCTTCCTGCGGAAGGTCCAGGGCTTTCGTTTTCGTCTTGAACGGAAATCATTTCACTGTCGGAGATTTCAGGGGAAGAAACGTCATCAACTTCTTCGCTCCCAGAGCTGCTGCTGGAGTTTTCGTTCATCACCAACCGGGCGTTTTTCTTCCTTCCACCGCGGCTGCTGCTACCTCCCCGTCCGCGTCGAGTTACTCGTGAGCTACGAGCCCCACGTCCGCCGTTGGATGGTACGTCCTCACTTTGATGGCGTGCAGCTTCCACGTCCTCTGATGAAATACTTCTTCCCGGCGGTAGGTCTAGTCGTTTGCGGTTGTTGCACCGGTGACGCGAGACAGTTTCAGCGAGGCGTTGCTCCAAATGGTCCACAAAAACTTTGGCAACTCGATCAGCAAGGATGGCGTTTTCGGTTCCCATCACGCGGTAGGGAAGTCTTCGGAGGAGTTGTTCAGGATCCAAGGGGAAGATTCCTGTCTTCCTAAACCCAGCCTGAAGGTTTGAGGACGATGTTCAGAAGTTTTGGAAACTCGGTTTTCGGGATGGAGCCACACTTCATATGTTGACATAGTTACTAAATACGACACAAACGTCTCCTCCTCATCATCACTAACCATAGAAGGACGGCCGTAGTCAAGTTTAGGATTTCTTTTCAGTAGCGTTGACAATGTACTTTACGGAATTCCGTATACGTCCTCGGCCTTCCGCAAGGTTATTTTGCCCCTTCGGAGCAGGTTGACAGCATCCTCAACAGCTTCATCAGTGTAAATTCGATAATTCCTCGTCCCAAGTGGCCGAAAATAAGTCCTCGGCATGATTTCCTACTAAAAAAGTCCAGTGTTAGTACGTTTTAAGCCAGGTGGGGTAACTATGGACATGTAAACACTGTCCAAAGTTACCCCACCAGGTAGCAACTTTTCGTTTCATCGCTCGTCTTAAGTTAACCAAACAGTATTTTCTTACGCGAAAAAGCACATAACTAACTCAGATAAGCATGTCACAGAATACATACCTTATTTATTCCACTTCGTTGTAAATATTCTACTTCCAGACCACTTAATCTAACAAACCGGTGAGAGCGTCATTGTTGCCATTGACTGAATTTGACCGTAGACAGCTGAGATGTAGGAAGAAGTTCACGTAACTTCTGCTAGGAGTTGCCACATCCAAGAGCTGCGATTTGACGCGTTGCCACGCATCTTGGTGGCCGGGGACAAGCCGTGCGATTTAAAATATTTAAAGAGAGTGTTTGTCCAAAGTTACCCCGCTAGTCCAGAGTTACCCCATTTTACGGTACATCATTTGTATAGTCAATTAGACGCTCTTGAGAATCGTAGTCTAAAATTGCATACTTCTATCCAATCGGGAAGTGCAGTAAATTAATTTCTCAATACTTCTTACGGGTGGTACTACATGCTTAAATCTTAACAAAATAGTGATTTTTTATTGTCGAATCTTTTCAAAGCATTTGTGCTTAATCGCTTAAATTGCGCAGGAAATGTATTTTTAATTCCTCCCTAGATTCAATGCGCCGCATGTAATCGCTGCTTTTGGCTGATACGCCGAAGTAAATCCCCATCCCTAACCTAGACGGCGCAAATTAGATATGGCTGGTGGATTCTTGGAATAAGTCTTCCAGCTTAATTAGCCGGCACAAAATAATGAGAAACAGCGAAAAGAGAGGAAGAGGATTAGGTAATAAAAGGAGAACGAGTTTGAGGGTGCCTAAACGACGTGATTCGGAGAGGTAAATGTGTAAGTTGAGAGATAAAAGGAAGAAACTACAAAGGAGTACGAAGACCTATCTTAGCGTATGGAACTGAAACAGTAGCACAGGACACGGTTCCAACAATTCTATTAGAGTTCCACAAAACGCTTTTAAGACGTAAAATATTAAGTGATGGAACTGAATGTATGAAGAGATGTAATAAGGAAAACCTGAGGGAATAGAATTAGAAATAATAACATGGGTGCATAGCAGAATGGACATTATACTGGCAGAATCTCAGAAGACTGAATGATTCATTATTGTTTATTAGCTCTGGGGGGATACCCAATGGGCATTGCCCATACGAGCTGAAAAATAAATACATTTTTGCTCATAAATACATTATGCCTAAAAAGAATTTCAAATGAAATTGGTCAATACAATGACAATAAACACAAGCATGAGCAAATTCAAAGTACCTACTTAAAGAAAACAAAAAAAAAATTAATCATAAAATAACAGAGGATGATTATATAGTTTATTTTTAACATATTGCATAGAGGTGGAGTTTTTGTGTTATGATAAGAAGATAGGAATGAGATGAACGTACATAAAAGAGAAATGAACCAGAAGAGATCACGGGAATGGAGTTAGATGAGAATATTAGATGAAGAAGGGGTTGAGGAAGACCCATGAAGAAATGGGACGTTGAAAACATTGAAGAAGAAGAGGAAGCGTATGAAAGAAGGAGAGAAAAGGGAGCTGTGGTGAAGAGAAAAGCGAGTTTAAGAGAGGGAAAGAATGTGAGAGGAATTTAAAGGAAAAAATTGATAAAAAAACAAAAGCGGAAGGGTTGCAGGAATGGGGCAAGAGAGAGAAGGGATATAGGCAAGTATCAGATAGAGGACAAAATTACGCAGGGACGTCCAGCGCACTTATGGAATAACTTATAAGGTTGGCCATTCCGGATTACATTCAAATCAATACTTGGTACTATTCTTATTGGTATTATTGTTATAAAATGAGTTACCTATTTAACCCCAAGTTTGCATACATATTCTACCCCTTATTCTTGTTCGCAGAAATACTGCAATACTTTGAGAATATATTTTTGATTTCCGTAAAAACATACATATTCCATATGAACAGAATTGAGGGATTAAATATTTAACGTATTTCCCATTCCAAAAATAAGCAATATTTGTAGCTATATTTACTAATGATTTCATTACAAAAATGAGTTAACTAGGGAGAAAAATCTGATATACATTCTTTTCCTTAGCCTTGTAGTTCGCTTAAAAAATGCTGCAATACTTTGCGAATAGATTTTCGATTTCCATATAAACATATATATTCTGTTTTATTAGATTCAAGGAAATAAATATGAAACATATCTTTTGCTCATTATACTGTGGGAATGAATAGCGCTAATTCAAAATTACTTTCCAATTACTAACAAGGTGCAATGGTTAATGATGTCTAAAAGAAAGGTACAAGTAATTTCAGTTTTCTCAACTAATTCAAACTATCAAATATCATACATGAAATCCTTTATTTTTTGATGATTAGACATATAAAGGTATGTATACATTATGCAAATGGTTTTATAAATTCTTAAATTATTTATAATATAAAATTACATGTATTCAAGCTTTTACGTGTCGATAATTAAGCATAGAAAGGTTTTACTTTCCATATAAATTTCCCAAAGAAATAATTAAGTAGAGATTTGAATAATAACAGTTTGATAGACTTTAGATAAATCCTGTATGCGCAACTAACAAGATGATTGGTACCAAAACTGTTCAGAGATTAAATATATGTTGAGGATGAAGTTGTGTAAAAGAACTAGTGGGGCTTCTCTTAGAGCAGTCAACAGAAAACTTTGGTACGGAGGCTCTGAGGAAAGTGAAGCAAGTTAAAGGGGAAGAGGGTTAAAGAGAACGCGATGATGAGGGGGACTTTAGAGAATACGTTAAGGGATGGAGTGAGATAGAAATAGACGTTCGTTGAGACAGCCGTGGGAAGATCGGTAATAGATATAGACACCTCTATTGGGATAGAGATGAGTGGGAAATTAGATTGAAAGAGTCAATGCTGGATAGAAAGATAGAGAGATGGAGTTTTATGCTGGTAATGATGTTTGTAGAGGTGGGGTTAGAGAAAGGGGGTATAGAAATGGGTGGATGGATGTGGATTGAAAGAGAGGAGAATTAGATTGAGGGTTCCAGAGAGATAGAGAGAAACGGGCAGAGTTGAGGAGGCCTATTGAAGGGATATTGAAAGGGCTATTTTCATACTGATCCTGATATATATGGAGCTAGATGGGGAGTATTAGATAAGAGGAATAGATTAAGATTGAGAGAGGGGCGGAATCAGATACGGATGAGGGGGCGTTTGGGGCCAAATGACTGCGGCATCCTCCCAGAAGAAGGGATATGGAGTCTTAGGAATAGACAAGAACGAACTACAAACAGCTTAATTTTACTGAATTTGCCTCCTTTTATAGACCGATAGGAAGCATAGTTTCAGCCTATAGGGGCATATAAGTGGCATATTAAGGTTAGAATGACAGTTTTCATCGCAAATGGCATCTCCTCGTCACTAAATTGTTTGACAATTTTGGCGATTCTTAACGATATTTCGAACTTCTTGCCAAAAAGTCTTAAAGATGAGTAGAAATATTTTCCTAAGCTCTTAACTTAGGTTTTAAGTACACAAAGTCGTCTTCTTCTGTTTACTTTTCTTAAAACCTACCTATTTCTTTAAATTTATGCGACGATGTAAAAAAAAGCTGTAAGAATAGACTTAGTAGTCTCAATGTCGCCCTAAATAAAGTCCTTTATTACTATTATTATAGAAGATATTATTTGGAGCGAAAATTATATCTATTATGTGGGTGGGCTGCTTTTCCTAGTATTACATTTGAATGAGGAAAAAAATGACAAAAAGATCCACCCTATTGTCTAACCAACATCCGTAACATTATGTATATTTGACGTTCATTGACGAATTTTGGCGAACTAAGAAACCATCCAAGATTCAAACTAGTTGCTAAACTAGTAATTAGTAAAAATTGCAAACATTTGACATAATTCATAAAAATTTATAATTTTGACTAAAAAGCGCACCCTAAAGATATATATAATCCGATCGAGCTGAATTTTGTTATGGGTTGTAAGGAGCACCAACCGCAAAATTTAAGCATTAGCTGTAGACTGATTTCGAAAAAAAAACTTTTTTCTTCCACCCTAATATAAACGCAAGAGAGGGGAATAAAAATAAACGGGTCGAAAAGAAAAGAAATTCGGATCAAAGGAGATGAGAGGTGTAAACAGAGGCGAGGATGAAACGCTATCCAAATTGAGATAAATAGACGAGTGGGTTTTAAGTGAAAATGGTGACTGGTCGTCACGGGAAGAGAGAAAGATTGTCAAGGTTGGGAGAATAGAGAAAGAAGATAGTGCGATTGATGGATTGGCTAAATTGGACTCTTGCAAAAAATGCTTTGCAAAATAAAAATTGCTTACCCTTCCATCCGTTCTAATTTATGAAGCTGTAACTTTCGTGTGATCTCAATCCGAAATTTATACTTTTAATAACCAGGAAAATCAATACCACACACAAAAGAATATCAATATATACCGCAAAAGATATAAATTAAACATATCCAGCTAAAGCCCCTCCTACAACGCCCTTTGCATACTATACAGTAAACTTCCCCTTCAACTATTACAGAAAATCTCAAACCTTTCAAAGCAAAATGAAAAGAATACCTGGTAGAAAAAACACGTTTCTCCCTTACTGAATATCTATACAACTAAAAACAGGCACTAGGCATAAACTCGTTGATTTACAACTAAATATTTATCAATTTTAAGGTAAATTGATATTGAAACAAAATTGTAAGATGATACTGTGATAAAAATTTAATCAAATTTGTAATTTATGTAATGTTAATGCAATTATTAGGTATTAATTATAAGGTATTAATTATATGTATATATACCGTATTGTAAAATTGTTATATAATTATACTTATGATGCACTGTTAATGACGAGATAAATTAATGTAAACAGTGATGTAATAATGTAAAAATATAATAATACTAGTAAATGAACATGTTTAATTGTATCCTATGACTAATTGTATTGACGATGTTATGGATGCTGATTTACCTATATTTTGGTCAATATTTCGTGTAAATGACATATTTAAAGTACAGATATAAACTGTGTGGTAACTGTGATCTATGTAGTATAAATATGTTGGAGGGGATACTGGGAGGATGATTTGTGAATTAAATCTTACTGTATCTATGTGTGTGTGTGTTCTGTTACTGTTTGTGATTATAGTGATGTTGTTTTAAAACTTTGGTATTTGTAGGACTTCTAGTGTTAGAGATTATGGAGTGTTTGTATATATTGCGTAGGTCCTACTTTAATGTAAAGGGACTGATACCTGTCAGTAGTCAAACTGCAGCATATAATGTAATTTTTTTATTTATTTATTGAGGACATTAATGTCCTGTCAGACTAAGAGCCTGTCAACAATACGGGTATCTACAATTACATCAAATGAATATTAATACTATGCAACAAAAAACAGCTCCTGGCACACAAGAAAACATGACTAATGTGTTGTAAGTGATCCAAATAAACAAAGAATATAGCCAAATTGAAAAACAAGCATTGCAATAAAAGCAAAATTGGACATGAATAAAGAAATGCAAACAAAAATATCCTTACGATAAAATCAAATGAGAATCAGTGATTCACCGACTTATTTTCTTTGTAATGGTTCCCCGAATCAGAACTTTATAATTAGGGACAGATATCGAATTACATATGAAGTCATACACACTTTTATATTAGTTCCACAGATGAGATACATTATATTCAAGTCTATGTTTCCCATAGGAATTGAAGAATTTAGGAGCAATGAAATGGTCATTACCGTTATAAATATAATAATAATAATAATAGAAATGTGTCTGAGATGTACAGACGTCCGTGACTAATAAATACTATTATTATTAAGAAGGGAATGATGAAGCAGACTGGGTGAGGATACTGTGTCATTGGGGATGGCTTGAATGGAAGAAGGGGCGTGGTCGGGAAGGCGTGGGTGGCGCGATAGGAGAGGGAGAGGGGAGAGGAGAAGGCTCGTGAAGGACGAACGTGGGTGGCTGTAGCCGGGAGCCCTGCAAGGGGCTGTAGGGGAGGCAGATCTAGGGGTCTCGGGAGGGGAAAGAGTTAGGCGGGGACAGGAGGGGGTCTCCCCGGGAAGTTGTGAATGGATTTTTAGGCGACTGGCAGAATGGAAGCGGCGGAGGTCCTTTGAGCGAAACGGAAAAAATTCGAGGATTTTTCCGGACGGGACTTCGATATTTGCCCTTGTTTCCCTTAATGGGATAAAAAAGGGAAACGCTTCGCTCGACCCCTGTCGCCGGCCGCGTCAAAATGAACGCGGGGCTAATAACTTTCCGAGCCGTTCGCTGTCAATTTCGGGGCGAATTTATCAAGGAAAGCTGCGAAAAGGTGTGGAGTGGCGAACCGAAAAAGCCGCAACAAGCCCCCACGTGATCTGTGGGGACCAATTGGCACTGACCCCCTGCGAATAATTCCTGTTTTCTCGCTGGTGATCAATTGGGAGCCGCTTTTACGTCGCCGCTGTTCGGTTCTGGACGTAAATCCATGTTTGACCCTGTTAACCGAGTTAGCCTCATATACGAGTTTATAATGGAATTCCCTGGTACATGCAGGTATACGTGCTGCTACCTAGATAAATGTGGTTGGCGCGAGAACTAACGCCCTCTGGCAGAGGTGAAGGGCTACCGCTTACATAAATAACCGATATAAAAGTCTGCGATCGAAAAGCTTCCAATACAAGGAAATATTATCCTCCCCGCTGTTTTTCTTCCCTAAACAAATAGACCTTTGCTACGTGGACAGATAAGGGAAGACAGCTCTTTCTAATATGATGGAAAAGTACTTTGGTTACCTATTCTCTGAAATAGGTTTCCAGTTTCTCATCTCACCTCTATTTATCTTATACAGAGAGCCCTCTGATTGTCCTGGACAGATCCAATATTGCGGTTGTGTCTTTACAAAATTCTTTCTTTAAAAAATCAAGAATTTTCATAGATATCCAAAACGCAGATTTTAATGCAACGAATTAATCAAGCACTTACTGAAATTGAAGTTCTATGTTCCTTTGAAATAATTCTATTATTTTCTATAGTACCTTTCAAGAGACCTCTCATGGGTGTCTGGGAAAGATTTTCGTTTACTTAGAATTCACAAGCATTTCTAATTTCATTTCTAGAGAATTATGAAAACGTACACTGGAAACGATTTTGATCTTTATTCTATTCTCAAGAAGGTTTACATTTCAGCGCAGAGTCCGCTAGACCGAACTATTTAATTAAATAAAAGATATTTTTCTGTTTTTTCCCATAAAATCATGGTATCCGAATAACCCATAGACGAAGAACTTTTCCAGTACAAATATTCTTTGCTTCTTCAATACCTTTTCTAAGTACCGTTTTCAGTGATATTATCAAGGAATGAAGGTATAGAGGTCACTTATTCTGTTGATACTATAAGTAACCCAATTGAAACAATTCACAAAAATGAGAATAAATTCATAACACATGTGGAGGTGTTTAGATTTAATGTACGATAAAAGGAATCATAAATAAATATAAAGTTTCATATAATATGCTTTTAAGAAGACAGACGGAAACTGAAATCTTTAATTATTTAAAATTATCATACATTGTCGTTTTTAATAACCATTTTTCATACTAGTTTAGAAAATATTGCAGAGATTTAAGTGCATATGATAAATTTTATGGAATACTAAATATTCTTGCATAACCTATGGCAATGATAAGCATGAAAAGGTTTGGGGAACATTCCTTTCCATGCAATTAAGGAAGCTATATAAATATCACTGAGAGGTTCAAATCTGAGGTTAATATAGATAAAATAAATTTGACGTGAACTGGCCATTACTTTCACTCTATATCGTAATAAAGTATTAACAACAACTTCATATATCTACAGATAAATTTTTAACTTAAATTTAATCACTCTGATACCGCTTTTACACAATTCTTTTCTTGTGTCCATTTACTTATCACATACGTAGCTATTCGAGAGTTTTAGTCCCCGAATTTTCTGTCTTTAATCCTAGCATTTCTGCACAAGTCCCTCTACTTTTGGAGATAAATTTGCATTGCTTAGCTGAGAAAATAATCCTTTTAATAGTATTTCTAATGGTTAAAAGAATTTAATAAAGTGACAACTACATTAAAAAGGGAAATTTAAAAAGATACATAATGTATAAATATGCTTTTTAGTAGATCAGCCAAGGAAATCAGGAAAATCACCAAGGATCAACGAATTTTGGAAACATATATTATTTTACTCTAAAAAATACTTATTTATACATTAATTCTAATATATTCGTGACACCAAATTCTAGCTATGTATCTCCTTGGGGACCAATTATCCTACATTATTTCCTATAATTTCTTATATATCTTTTTTTTTTAATAAATCCATGTACTTGCTTTATTTTTTAGGCTAAGTACTCCTTATCTCTCTTCTGTATCTGATAGCTCAATTCCACCAACCGCTATTTCTTTAATACCTGCAATCAAAAGTGATACTTAAATTCTTCATTTATGATACCCATTCTATTTCTACTGAAATTATCACTATGCCGCAGAATTGAAGATAAATTGATACCCTCTTGAAATTCGTTGTATTGTCAATATACCCTTTTAATGACTGTAATTTTAAATTCTATATATTCTTCTGTTCATTTTCATTCAGTTGTACCGTAGACATTATGGACGGTACAAATCAATAAAATTTGTTGTAACTCACACAGTCAAAGTTGAGCTGGGAAGATACAACGTCTACTGACATTAAAAACTCGAACTATCACGAAACTCCTTAAATATCTCCCTCTTCATGCACGAAATCTCCATATTTCACTCCGTGGGGTAAGGTATCTTTAAAAATCTCCCCATTAAAGTAAGCGCATAAGTCGCGCTGCATCTATAATTTCGCGGGTCCTTTTTCATTCAACTTATGCCCTGATACTGCCCGCAAGGTTGAGGCCAGTATCCGCCCCTGACCCAATTATTCTTCGAAAGTATAATTTTGCACACGGCTGCAGTCGGCCCCACTTTATTCGAGGGCTCCGAGCAGACGCCCCCGCGCGCCGAGGGGACACTTGGCCGTTCCCCGCTTATCACCACTGGCTGCAGGGCTTGCGCCCATTAAGATACGGCGACGACCTTTAAAACATTCATATTTCAATTTCGCGAACTTTAAAGCATCCCCCGGCGAGCATCGGTGCACGCTTTTGAGCGTGAAAGCCTTTCCGTGTATTTTGATGCGTTGGCACATCCTTTCTGCGAGAGATTTGCAACCTGGATGAAGACGAAGATGAAGATGAAAATGCGATGCTACTTAGCGTTAGTTAGACCCCACCTTGAGTATGTATGTAGTGTTTGGGACCCTATCAACAAATGTCATATTCGGGATTTAGAAAAAGTACAATGAAAGGCGATACGATTTGTAAAGAATTGCTACGATAAAACAGTAAGTGTTACTCAGATGATACAGGACGCGGGATGGGAATCATTAGAAGATAGAAGACTAATTCAAAGGATAAACTTGCTAAATAAATTCAGAGAAATTACGTTCTCAGGAGATGTAACCGATATAATTCCTTCATGTTATATAGGCCGTTCTGATACTACTAGGAAGATCAGGGATATAGATGCTAGAAACGGATCATTTCAAGAATTCATTCTTTTGCGAACGATACGCGAAAGAAATTGACTAAGAAAATAGAGTCACGTGCTTGCACCCCCTGCCGCACCCTGAAAGACGGCTTGCATAGAGATAGACAGAATACAGAATAGAATAGTCAAATATATCTAACAGGAATCAAATGAAGAAAGCAAGAATGAATGTTATAAAATATTTAGTATTCTTACTTTCAATCAGCTGTATAAATATGTGATACTTAATTGCCATTATTTTACCAACGAATGTAAAAGGAAACCTATTTAGTATCACTGTATGGAAAAGGACCTAGGGTTAGATATTCAATTTACTTCCTTATTTCAACAATCACGGTGCCCGAAATTTAAATTTAGCTGTTCCCCTTATTTTAAACGAACTTAATCCCCGTATATATATTGCCTAAAGAGGGTAGGAGATGTCAAAAGGGATACTAAGAAGGCGGTTCCTTGAAATTTTTGAGCTTTTTAAAATTTTTGACATATATTTTGTCAAAATGTGTTTCATATGTTGTACAAAATGTGTATATTGCTGTCTATTTAATATTATTTTGTATTGTATTGTAAAATAAATAAAAAAACTATGACAAATTTTACAGCATTCTATGGTGAGTTACTGGTCGCGAGACGCTGATATTATGGGGACTTAGGGCCAGAGTGAGTAAATACCGCAGAGTTGCGGCTGCTTCGAAAATTTCGCGACCTTCGCATGCAAGAATATCCCGTGGATGCAGCTATAACTCTTAATATGAAAAAGTATCGTCCTTATACCACCGTTCAACCCCAAGCACAGCGGTTATAAATCTCGTGCGCCCTACTTGGTCCTTTATCTTTGAGTTAAAGCTTCTAGAGCTTTCTCAATGGCGAATGAGGTCAATGTTACAGTTCAAAGCACATAAAATGGCCTAATTTTCGTACCATGTATACATTTGTATAAATACCTACATTTCGTACGAGAAAGTATGATGAAGTTGAGAGCTCATTTAAAAATGATGAAGTACTGAAAATTGTAATATTGTCCATAATGATGAGAATGCAATCTTTATAGAATACATTCTGACATAATCTAATTTCGCATAAAATTCAAATATCAGTGTAATGCATAACCTCGTAGGTAGAGTTACAGTTAGAAGGAGGAAACATTAGGAGGGACAGAAGGAAAAAGTCAGGAGTGCAGGGAGACAGAATCGAAGATGAAAGCGAAGAAAATATGTAATTAACTAATAACATTGAATATCTTCAGCGAAAATATTAGACAACACGTGAGCAGTGAAACATGGAGCGTGGATGAATGGCTTTTGATGGTAATTTAACTCACGTACGTAGAAAAAAGACACGAAAAACATAATATTTTGGAATTTGCTGTACAATAAACTTGAAAACAAAAAGGTAAAAGTAATTAATTAATTGGAAATTTTCACTTGTGATGTACGAATCAAAAATAAAGATTAATTCAAAAGGACCAGCATTTAGCATCTTTCATACTGCATCAGCTATCTTATAATTGCAACCATGAACAAAACTGGTACAAAAGTTTACGAAAGATATGTTTTCCTCTCTTATTTAACAAAATAAAAATGAAATTGATCTAAATAATGTAGCTGTAAGGACTACACGTGTAGAGGCTGCTCCTGCATAGCTATTTTCCGATGAATATTGCTCGAAGATATTTCGAATAAATGTAAGAAAACACGAGCATTTTTCCTTTGATTTAGATTTTTCTGTTCGCGATTCCATCAGAGCTTGAGGCAAAAGCAATCGAGCAATCGCCATGAATTGAATCGCTGCAGCAGCAAGGGGAAATAGGAGTAAATTACATCTTCCCACGCACTTCCGCAGGCAGTTTCCATCAGAGATTCACAGACGTCGTTCGCCCACATCAAACCGAAGGCACATACGCAATTAAAGGGTTGTGCCAGTCTGCTATTGTTCACCGAGATTTCCATCAATCCGCAGTGTTTTCCACTTGACCTAACGCAGCTTTGAAATGGCGCCGCGTTGTTTTGGGGGGTAGGACTCCAAATTTTAGAGGTTAAGCATCACGCTTCAATTCGAATTGAAAGGTATGCTTTCCTATTACAAGCATCTGTTAATGAGACAGGAGCGAAAGGGTAATTATCTTTCATGTAATTATGTCTCAGTCGTGTTTGACGCTTTCATTCATGAATGACGGCGTACGTTTGCTCACTCCACCTTAAGGTTAATAACAAGTGTCAATTACTGGTTATTGTACAATTGTAAAGATTTTATATCCAACGTTTACCCGTAAGTAATTAATATCATCTGTTAATATTCGAGCCAGCCTTGATCATTTTACATATTACATTCCTCGACGTATACCTTAATTCCTTTTTTAATTACTGTCTCTAAATTTTGTAACTCCTTAATCTGAGGAATTAAAATTTCCACCTCCTTACAATCTTTTAAAAATAAACTATCTAATCATTATTATCTGTCTTATGATTATTCTCTGTTATGTTTTCTTGAAATATTTCTGTAAGTATTTTGTTAATTCTTGATAATATTATTAATGTTGTCCACGTATAGATCTTATTTTTCTATTCTTTTGTTGTATAATATTGTAGGAGAAAAATGTATTAATTTTTCAGCTATTATGAGCATCCACCAAAATCTAATAAACAATAATCAATCACTCAAAGAAAAAAATAAGAGCAAAATGCTGCACATTTTTTCAGGATAACTCATACCCTTTCCAGAGCTGTAGGTAGCTAAGGATCTAAGGTTCAAATTGACCTCGGGGATGAATACTGAATAGACGTAACTAATATAAATTTTCATTTTTGCACTATTCAGCGTTTAGTTGGAACAATCGCTGATGCCAATGGCGGAATATTTTTCCTATTGGCAGTCCTATCGAGTCCGAACATAAGGCTAATGAGAAATATGGACACTTTGATTCCACTTCTCGTCGACCATTTTTTATATTAGGTCCTGGTTTAGGATATTCGGCTTCAGAAAAAATTATTTTATCGTGTTAATTGCAGTATTTATATCTGTCACATTAGTTAAGTACTGTTGATATTCCTGAAAAAAATCAGGTGAGGTGTCGTTTCCTTGGTAACAGCTGAAGTTAAAATACATATGTTATTTTTGACATTTTTTCTAGCTATCAAGTCCTAGCTAGGATTTACATGTTCGTTCTTAAATTAAAACGGATATTAGTGGAAAAGGAATTTAAGGTGAGTGATTGCGTAAAGGAAAATTCCTAAGGAGAAACGGGCATGAAAAATCCTGACGAGACCACATTAGGATTCAGGTCTTATAATTTCTTTCGTCAATTAACTACAGCGCAACCGATCTACAATCGGAAGATTCTGGTCCGAGTCTAGTTACTGTCAGACTTTACTCTTGACCCCTAAGGATATTGTTATTGGCTTTAACATTTTCCATTACAGAATTGATAGCATCACTGAACAGTATTAGTAATTCACATAAACAGAAACTACCATAGATATAAAATAGAACTTCATCTTCAAAGGACAAACACAACTCAAATCTCATTTTTTAAAAGAGCAATGGAACACTCTTCCTGCAGATACATTCTCAATTTCATTCCCGAGAGTCTATCTTCAAGGCGAAGCTAAGTAAAATATAACTGGGAAAAAATCGTTTAGGGTTTGATAACTTTTAATGAATCGTAAAAATATATTTTTATATTGTTTTACATGGATTTGGATAATATTTTTAGAATTAATGGGTTAGGTATGTCTTGTCTTCTTTCAAAGGGAGGATATCCGAGGGATTTTCTAAACTCCTTTGGAAAAATGCCTGACAGATTTAATGTCTGCCCCTTAATCTATAATTTCTTAAATTTACATTGCGATAGTATTTTATGTTAATTGAATATAATCTTAGGTTTTTTTACATCCAAAATTCTTCTCACCAATTAATTTAATTGTTGTGTAATTTATGACGCTGGGTTGGATAAAAGAAGAAACTTTTAGTCTCAATCTCGCTCGAATAAAGACTATTTCTTATTATTATCACCATCATAAAATCTTATGTTAACATGTCTATTTGGATACTTACATGTACTACGAATGTATGCATGAATACTGTGTAACGCATACACGTTGCCACCTGATCCTATATCCACTCACGGTGATTTCGTAATAATAATGAATGTTATTATTAAACATGTCTTTCGTCATGATTTGATGGTATTATAGAAGATTTGACGTAAGCGTCGTTAATTTTAATGAAAACGTTGTTAATGTATACACTGTAACTTTAATGGTAAATATAGCCTTAGTTAAAGGATAAGCGATGGCTACCGTGGAGGGTGGGTTAAAATGCTGCAAGGTATGCACTAAATGAATATTAAGCTATTCTCAATTTATTCAGGAGCTCCCTGAGTGTATTCTGCTTACTTCGCCAAGTTCCCCCGAGGATTATGACGATATCAAGGTCTCATCTCTCTTTTGACCTCTCCGAAGACCTCTCCAAGATCCTCAGAATTCCATTTCATTACTATGGAAGTCTCAAGTTGCTCATTTCCTTCCGTAAGGCGTACAGCCCATTCTCATTTTAAGAACTCGATCCTTGTGATGATATCGCTCACTTCTACCTCCTGAATTGTCAATGTGCTCTGGTCTCTCCGAATAATTTCTCGCATCTCTCAATGCTAATCTACGGCCTCTCCATTTACCGGGTGTTTATCATTTAAGATCCATGTCTCGCACTTATAACTTAAGACCAGGAAATAATCTGAATGGTAAAGTTGTCCTCTAGCGATTCTCAACTCCCATGTGTATATGTTTATAACTATTTATTAAATAATATTTATTTTTCAATTTTTAATCAACCGCGCCTAAAATCTTAACAAAAAAGCACATGCGTTGAATACCGTACATGAATTTATTCTATCAAAGTTAAAAAAATAAGTCGAACGAAGCATAATTACTGGTAACTAAACCGGTCTTAACAATAAACGAAATGTGGTATCATTTAAAATTAACCCAATTTTGGAGTTTAGTTACCCGTTTATTCGCTCTCCAACAAAAAAATAATTCGGATCTTCAGGTTTAATCATTTTTGGCTCTATATTTTTCATAAAATATCTAAAAACAGAACAAAAAGAATAATTCCATGCATACTTTGTATTCAACAAAATTATAACTACTTAACGAAAACATACATAATCGGTCGTGCATAGTATGTGGCACAGCAGTCGTCACTTCACTGATTTACTCGCTATTGTAGACAGAATAAGACTAAAATGAAGCTGTTGACGCCTTTTCAAATTAATGGAGAATGGAATAAAGGGATAAAATTGGGTCTGAGGTTTATGAGATCACTGGAGTAGAACCAATATCTGTTAAACGTGATACTACCGGGCTACCAACGGATGGTTAATTTTGCAGCCCTGAAAAATACTATTTTCTGTAGAATTGTGTATGAGACTGACGAATCTGCTGAAGGACACACTTAAGCCAACCATCAGTCCGTTTATCTTACTTATCCTATTTTATAATGCATTTAATTGGATTTTATGCAAGAACAATGTAGTAAAACTAGAGCTCTTAGCTTTAATACTGAACAGCTACGATTAATTATTTATCAAAATACGTCGTTCACCGCAAGTCAATTTCAACTATCGATAACTTATTTTCCTATATTGATGCAATTTGCGGAGGAAGCTAACCGAGTTAATATTCAATTATGAAATGTTGATTGGTTCATAAGGTTTCCATTGATAAATATTCATTCAACTTCGGATGCGGTTTTGTAGAATTAATTAGCCTCAACAAAGTTAACACCGCAAATAATAATGAATGTCTCATAACATCTAGTTGGAAAAAATAATTTTTTTCTATCATTCCACGCAAAAGGTAAGGGAAGTCATTACATTATTTTATTCACACATTTATTTTCATTAACTAATTTTTGACCAATTCGTTGAAAACCATAACTTTCTTTTGATGCCATTAATTCCAGATACCTTTTACACAAGTCAAGCGTCGTTTATCAGAGAGATTGCTACCTTTTGAAAGATTACATCATGTGTCTCATGGCATTCACCTGTCGTTATGTATTACCTTAATTTTGAGAAACTTTGCAATACAGGTAAATCTTACAGCGAATGAGAGTCATACATGTTTTGAAGCTTAAAAACCCACTGACGGAGTGGGTGTTCGGGAGCTCTCTATGGCAAAACAAGTTCATCCGTTCTCAATCCAATCACAAAGACGAGTTAATTCCATTCGTTCTCATTCTCTTTCAGTTTCTTTTTTTAACGTTTGAGATAAACTTCAAAGCGATTTTTCTTGATTTCCCACGGCGATCTACGAAATTTTTCCGAGTTATGTTTAACGATAATGGACAGCTTCGCAGCGGCGAAATTTCAGTAAATGGGGAGAGAAATTTTTAACGGTAATTTCCAAACGAAAGTGGAAAGAAAACCGAGGGGTTGGGATCCAATTTTGTTTACCTATTTTTGTGAAAAATTGGAGTCTCCGTGGAGCTCGCTTTATCGGCCATTAAAAAGGTGATTACAAACAGTGAAATGGACCATCACTTCTGTTTTGTGGACGTGCCCTTCTTAGGGAAGGATTATCCTCTTTTATGGATTGTGGAAGGAAAGCGACCGTTGCAGAGTTTATGAAAGCAGGAGGCGCACCGAAGCAATATTGTTTTTACAGAAAACGCTTACAAG
The DNA here is from genome assembly GCA_947579665.1 of Sympetrum striolatum. Taxonomy (NCBI): domain Eukaryota; kingdom Metazoa; phylum Arthropoda; class Insecta; order Odonata; family Libellulidae; genus Sympetrum; species Sympetrum striolatum. Next base: position 59,579,926 of record OX388349.1, read on the forward strand.
ATATAAGAATTATATATTCAATTTTTTTACGAACAATGTGAGCCCAATAAATAGAACGCTATTTTCCTTGTTTTAAAAGCATCAACAGCGTGTGTGAAACTTCCAATTGATTTGCTTCTTCTGATATTATTAGTAGCTTAAATAAATTAAATAGATTTAATGTTGAACATTTTTTTATTAGCTTAAATAAGTGAAATAGATTCAATAGTGAACTAAATGCCAATAGATCTATGCTGTTTTTTGCTCATTCTGAAAGCATGAACCGCATATGTAAAATTTCCATTTGGCTTCGCTTCTTCTGATATTGTTATTCGCTTAAATAAATTCAATAGATTCAACGGTGAACTAACCTTTGAGAGCAAGAAAAACGTTTTGTTCTCAAATAGAAAATGATCAATTTTAACGAGGAACTCGTATGAGGTTCAAGAAACTAAAATAATACAATAGCATACTGAAAATTCTAACTCGCCTTCCTTTACAGCCTTTATAAGTAAACTTCTACACACAAAAGGAATCCTTAATTCACGAATTCAGTTACGAGTGTGTAATTTAAAAGATTTGTAAAATTGAAACTTACCGAAAATAATCAAAATATTTCAGATCACTTCTCAATTTAATTCAATTGAAAGCATAAAATTCGAAAGTTTTAGTAAAATGTCACCCCCCGGAAATAATCGATATGTCAGATCACTCCCTAAAAGATCTTTATTGATACCTGGAAAATTTGATTATCATACGAAATATTATCACCTATGTACAAGAACGATAAAATTTAAGTTATAATACGACTAATAATTTTCAATCTAAAATTTTTTTTCAAACAAAATTTAATTTCTGAAATGAATGCTGGTATGTATTTTTTTAACAGTTGTGATCAACAAGATCATCATGTAATTAATATTATGCGGAAATACAGAATAGAACCAAATATGTGGGATTGATATAGCTAGCTTACAACTTAATATCATTACGTCGGTGGTGACCGAAAAATGCCACCCAAATATTTCTCTATAAAATATACTCATTGAATAATATAAAAATTCTAAATAAAATGAAATAATATTACATCTGGATGCTGAAGTTCAGATGGTACCAGTAGTCAATCATAATACATCGCAATATCCTACTTTACGCAGGAAATGCTCGCTAGTCACTAAGAATGAATTACAGATAAATATACCAACGCAGAGAAAGGATAAGCTTCTATGAATCTGAGTGGAGCCAGTGGCACGATCTTCACTCATATCTTCATTCATATCGAAAAGGATCATGCCGCGTGACACATTCGTCTCACAAGCATATTACATTTGTAAGTGAATCTAGGAGTTTCTCAACATCTCCACCGAAGAATCTGTAAACGGTTTAACACTCAAGACCCTGCCTCCCTCTCACTGAATCCTCCTAAGGTTACCCGATACCTGATGGAGATAGAAGGAGCAGGCAAATATCGAAATGTAAAAGGACAACACCCCTTCTGAAAGGGACGGAATAACTTTTCTAGGAAAAAGTCGAGTGAACACCGCAATAGGGATTCCCACTTCATCTGTTCCCTCTTTTTCGAAGAAACGTAAATGGGGATGGAATTTAACTAAAAACATATGATAAAGGAAAGTTATGGGTACGGAAATAATGGGTAAATAGCGGGTTTAGAACATTGGGGAGGGTTCGAAAACCCCGTGGAAAAGACAAAAGAACAGTATTTATACTGTAGTCCGGTTTGTATCCAATCTACACATAGGTTAGACGGAAGAAGGGGATTTTAATTTCAATCTCGCTTAACTAAAGACGATTATTATTATTATTATAATCTATTTTATTCCATTTTTTATCAGCACTGCTGGATTACACTAGGGTACGGGTATAATTACTAAGTACTCCCAGAGAACAATATTTATTATATTATGATAATTAATTACAAACTAACATTTAAAAATTTCCTTACAATATGGCTTGATAAAATAATAACAGCCTTTTAAATTTTTATATAACTGTTCTTTTTTAAACTTAAAGTTTCCAGGCAATGAAAGAGTTCTTTTGGGATTATACCTGTGGCCGATAACACTATGGGCACTATTGTAACTTGTTTCATACCTCTAAATATCAAAAAACCAAGTTTTCCATTATTATTATAATTATTATTACTACACCGTTAGCAACCAAAACCTTTTGAGCAGAAATTAAGTGTACTACTCTAGGATTTAAAACGATGTGCCCTTGGATATTGCGACTCTTCTTCAGGGTTCCAGTGAAACACATTGTGATTGTCTTATCATTAAGTTAAAGATGATATAACGTTATCTTTATGGTAATCTTTTCACTTGTAAACATTGAAATATTTATTTACTGTGAAGAAATATTTAAACCAAGGTACCCCAGAATCGGCACTTTTTAGATGAGGTTGCTTTTTCGCAATGATTTAAAGTCAATAACAAAGAAACAGACTATCTTATGGCGATGTAATTGATTCCTTGATTTTGTATTTACTGCTTCTTTGAAATACTTCAACAAGATATGGTAGCAAGATATAATCAGAACCGTTTTGGAGAAAATAAAACTGCTAGTGTTTGGTGTTGCTGATTAAGGAAACAATTATCAGTTACTTTCTTCTTTCATATCATTCCTCAACAGTACAAACATAAGTGCAATTCAATCTCTATGACTTGAAACTATAAACAAACTATAAACAAAAATTTGCCACATGGCAACCACCATCAACATCTTAAAATAACAAAAACCTCTAATAGTAAACATCTTTGGTATCAGTGATTTTGGTGAGCAACAAAGGAGAAGATGAGGTTCTCACCCTAGTCCTTCCTACGCCGCAACCAGAGTCCCTCCTAATAGTCTATGGACAACATCATAACCACATCAATTCCGGCGCATTTTGGCCAGATTGTCGCAAGCGCAAATGCTCCTTTATATTACGCCAAGGACACGCAATTCTCCGCAAAGCATCCCACTATCAGCTACTACCTCGAAAGCCTACAGTCCCTGTTCTACAGTTCTTACCCAACTACTGGGAGGCATTTACAATGTACGTACTTACGCACTCAGAATGTAAAAGGTGAGTGACCATTAGGGAAGAGGTTTCATAATTTGGTTCGGTCGTGCAAAAGTAAATAAAGGTAGCAGAATGTCGATAAATGTATAAGCTTAGAGAATCAATGGTATTAAAGGAAGAGTTAGATCGAGGAAAAGTTGGATGGATAAGGCTGGGAAGGCCTTGATGATAAATGGAATTTATAATCATGTGTATGGATATTCCAGAAGTGAAAGTTGATCTCACATGTAAGGATAAAAAAGTAAAGAAGAGCATCAAAATGAAGTGAGACCATTAATTATACAATAAAGGGAGCAGAACAGTGTAATATGCTCATGTATAATGTATCAAATGGGAGATGTAATCGTAATAACTGAGTAGACGACTAAGACACAAGTTTAATGACACTCGGCTATCATTATTTCCTAATTATTTCCACTAAAAATTAATAAAATTGCATACCTGAACCGTGCCTTAGTTCTTTAAATGGTAGTGTGTTAATAATATTGATAAATGAATAGAGAAATATATGAATAACGTTTGAATATTCATGCCTGATGAGCGAAATTGATGAGTCACAAAAATTCAAAAGAGCTTAAGTATGTTTCCCAAAGGTACTCTTTGAAATGAAGTATAAATACATAATAAAACCCGAATAAAAACCACAGGTGCTAGAAATGGGTCTCAAATCAATTTTACCAAATCTGAGAGTATTCATTAAAAATTAAAATCACCATACGAATGTCTTTCGGTTTGATAAAGCGAGAACTTGAATTAAGCTTTATCAAAGTTGGGTAGCCAGCTCCTTGCACCCATGTGAGAAACGATTTGGAAATAATGCTTGTGTTGAATTATTATCTCACTTTCTCAAACCTTGCCGTTAATTCTACTTCAGGGGAAATAATATCGGCATATTTTTGACTATGTAAAACTGCGGGAAAATTTATTGTACTGCTAGGTAACGCACAGAGAATCGTTTATCATAGTTTTCACTTCTCATGTACGCAGGCTTATAAGTTACTATTTGTTGATGGCCTTAAATATTAGTTAAAATCTGTTTTCTGCTTCCTCGGTGAGATATATTTGTCTCTAGATGAATAAACTGCCAACGGTGATCATTTTTATTTAGTATGAAATGGAATGTAGGACTAACGTTAGTATCATTAAAATTCGCATCCAAAGGACACTGAAAAATACACGAATAAACTATTATATTTCGGATTCTGAAATACAGATTTCGAGACATTCCAATCTGTTTTTACACTACAATTTACTTTATCATAAAGTTGGTTAAAAAAGTCTTAAAAATGTATATATATATATATATATATATATATATACTTAAGCTTTATTACAATTTACTTTTAAATGTCCGAGTACTTGTTTTTTGGTTCCTTCAGCGGACATCTAACTGGACACATTATCGTTTTGATGCCAAGTATGCCGTATAATTAGAGAATTATAGAAAATTGTACCTTCCCTACTCCACGGTTCAGCTTAAATGCCTGCTCTATTGATCAATAAATATTTCAGAGTTTAACTATAGATCATTTAATCAAGGCCTATGAGAATCTATGACATATTAAATGCTGAAGGAATTAAGGATTTCTCCTCATCGATCACTCTATCCTTCCAACTGACGACTACAGATATTGAAATAAATCTTCACGACATAGTAGAGTCCTCTTCATGTGATGTATGTTACGTCATTAAATTAAAATTGATGGGTTAAAGAATATAACATTGTGTAATAGAGTTGATGCGAGTCTAATAAATCATGATTTAATTAGCTATACAATAAATTAATATACTTAGTAATTTTCCACAGATTTTATTGCACAGAAGTTCTTACGTAACCGGTCGCGAAATAAAATTTGTGGAAAATTTCTAAGTATATTAATTTATTAAGGCTTTCCACAAAGTTTCGCATGAGACTTTGTGGAATTATTGATTTTATCTAATTAGCTGTCTACGATCAGGAATGTTGTCAACGTCCTTAGCAGAAGCCGCTCGCGGATTTCTGCAGCAAAGATAATTAGAAGGAGACATAACATTCTCTCCAAAATTTCACTTCAAGAAGAATTACTTACAGAAATAGCTAAGGGAGTTGAATGATAGAAGAGTTGATATAAAAAGAAGAATAATTGGATTGGCATAAAATTACAAACAGTTTCTCCTTGGATATACATAGATATATTATAATCAATTTTATAAACATAGCTTTAGCTATATTAGCAATGTATACACACATACATACACTCGCATGTAAAATTTGATGTCTCTGAAAGACAGAAACGAATTAAGGATGTACGGAAATTAAGGATATGTGGAAAAAGGAACGAATTAGGAATATACCCTGGGGACACGAACTATTCATACCCTTTCATGATAAAAGGAAAGAAAATGAGTAGGGAAGAGAGTAAACACGACAGGAAAAAAGGATAATGAACGAAATGGAAAAAGAGAGCAAAATCGAACGGATCGGGGGGGAGTGGGGGGAGGTGACATGGGAGGGGGGAGGGGTGGATAAGGGACGCAAAATTCGCGCGGCGCTTTGATTTCTCCTTATTTTAAAGGAATAAAAACGTTCGGAAGGACAAAGGGAGGAATCCGAACAAGGCGGACATTTTTAAGAGAGCGGATCACGTACAAAAGGGGAGGGAGAGATGAAGGGAACGAAAATCCGTAGACAATTAAATACGTCGGATAAAAAAATCGAAACTTGTATCTCGTTCGTCCCAACGAAAATCCCCGTTTTTCGACCTTTTTGTTTCCGTTTCAAACTCCCGGATAAAATAAAAGGCCCCATTCAATGCCCTTTCTCCCTCTTAAACGTCTCTGAATTATTTTTTCCTCCATCCCCCACCCCGCTCTCGATTGCGGAATCTTTTCGTTAACCCCTTCAATCTTTATAAAATAAACGAATCCGGAAGGAAAAAAATCCGCCTCCGGATTTATTCATCTCTTCATTACCATATTTCTATTTCCTTTTCCGATCGGAATGAATGCGGACCGTTCGAATTCCTCCGCGTCAATTCTAGCGTTAAATTAAAAATATAACATCTGGCTACCTATTACTTTCAGGAAACTGTTGATTTTGAAAAACGGGCGGGATTTTCAGTCGATCCTTCCCCGGGGATGAGATGGCTCTTATTTGCTTCTATTGCTGTGAAAATATCCCTCTGATGGAGGCGAGACATCCATTAGTTGGAAGCGACCATGTAAAAGATGGGTTTTTTTGAAAGCGCATTCGACGATTATTTCCCTCTTAAACTCCTTTTTCCCTATTGCGAGAAGATTTTACACACACAGAATCGAATGCTACGTGCAATAAGAGATGATGTTGTATAAGATTAGCTAGGCTTAACAGCAGATTGGAAACCGCTGCGGAAAATCTGATCACAGCTGATTACGCTTCACGAATTTGTGTTTTAAAATCGTCCTTCCTTGGTTTCAGTTCATTGGCTCATGGATTTTCCATGCAGATGAGCATGCGTGTAGTGAACGTATACAAATTAACGTAGAAAATGAAGCAAGAACCATCTTTATCTGGGAAACTAGATCCTATTTTAATATAAAGAAAAACTTAGCAATAATACCACAAAAATACCAAAGCAGCTCGATTAGTTTCTATAATATTTAATACGCATCTTGAAAATCTAATCATTCATGAACATGACGAAATGCTTCAAAATTAGCCGTGATCATTTGGTTTGCGATTAAGGTATTATTTCAAAGATCTTTCTTATATTGAAGTAAGAGCTAGTATTCTAAAAAAATAGTGATTACAGTTTTATTTTCTTACCGTTATGGGATTCCTCAAAGTAACGCGTCAGTCATACAATGCAATTTACGTAAACATATGTATAACATGGCTTCTGGATATTTTGTCTCCAAGTGTAAACTCTAAAATTAATTCAGACTTAGCGATACAGTTAAAACCCAAATTTATTTTCTAAAGTCAACGTAAAAGAATGATAACAAATCCATTGATCATAATAACGATTTTATAAGGTTGATTTGGTCTAAGTCCACTTTTACTATTTATCTTATACGTATATCTTTCGACATCTCTCCACGAATCATGATTTATCTAGTTACGGAATCAAACAAACATGCTCTAACCAGGATTCGATTACAGGACCATAATTGCTAATAAGCTAAGCTAATAAGCCATGCGCCACCAAAAGTGGTTGGAAATAAAACTCTCGGCAAAATAAAACTCGGCAAGGAATAAAATATGTTAGTATTATCTGTACGAGCATCTACTAAATGAAACAAATCGCTGTACTGAAGGCTTAAGGAGAGCAGGAATAGAATAATTCGCTACTTAATGGGAAGGCACTCATAGAGCTTATTCATGTAACACCGATTGAGAAGCACTGGAATAGAAATAACTACAAAAGATTATTCTCCCCACGATTGATTTCTAAGCACACACTTTCGCCATATCTTTATGACTTCCATCACAGGAACGAAAAACGAAATTCAATTTTTAAATTCTCTTCTTTGACGTTCCATTCGGATCTCATTCATGAGATAGCGAGTAAATTAGAGATTAACAGTTAGATCACGGATTAAAATCCGCGGCGCCATCAAGAAAGAAATACCCCCTGATTCTCATGACGGGAGGAAAACTAATCCTTTCTCGGACCGGAAATGTACTTCATTTCCGCCCTTTGCCAATTTCCGCGGCTTTGGAGTAATCCGCCGATACCCGACGCACTTCGCCCATCAAAACCCATTGTTCTCTCCGCCATCTCAGACTGGAAATATTCCGGCGGTACTGAAAGAAATTCTTTTTCCACTCCGCGCTAAGCGCCCTTCTCCTAGAGCGGAGAGAAATGAAAACTACGAGACGGATTCGTTAATTAATAAAGGCAGGGAGGAAATCGGCCGAAAAGATCTTGGATAACTTGGATAAAGCTAAAAACAGTTCCTCTCTCAACCCCTCAACGTCAACTACCATTACGTCGGTTGTTATTATTCACTACTTCATCTTGTAGAATATTCATTTTCGTAAAATGTTACAAGGTCTATAATCGAATGTGTTTTTTGCTCTAAATATTACATATAAACGTAATACAATATAGTTGACATAGTTTTAGCAGATACTAGAGCTGTAGGAGTCAACTAAGGTTATCCTGTATTGTTGACACCGATAATACACAGTACGTATTTTGTTCTCAAAACACATAAATACATTAAAGCACTCATTTATCTTAGAATAGTGACGTGTGTTATTACGATAATATTACGATGGCATAATACAAATATAAGAATAATGAAGTGACATGACAAAGGAAAGACTATACAACGAAAATTGAGAAAAAAATTAAAGAGAAGGAAAGAAAACTTAAAAAGTACTTTAGCGAACAAAGAATCTTTCAAAAGAGAAAAAGATAAATTTCTTCATGATCTAGTAGCCAATTTTTACTCTTTTTTAGATATAAGTTGCAGTTAGATAAGGACTTGAACGTTTAGAAATATTCTGTGACTATATATAGTGCTTTTTGTGAATTGAATCTGATGATGATACTATGCACCGAAACCTGGTTGTGTGTGATTGCATTATTATTTTTCTGTGGTTTAGTATATTTTAAAGTATCTAGCTTATTTTTTTCCGTTATATTATGTGCATATTTTATCATTACGGAGGAGTTTTTATTTGCATGTATTTATTGTTACGCATATGATATTAACTTAAAGGTTAAAAAAATTTATTTCGAATTTTTAACCCGTGATCATTTTAAAAACTGCTAATACTCTCTACCAATCCAATAAATAATTTTGTTTTTTCCCTCAAGTATTCTTTGTATCCTTATTACGAAGAAAAACTGCGTACTGTTTAGTTTGAATAAATGGAGATTTATATAATTTAATTGCAATATGGGTTAAATTAAATAAATTCCCAACGATCGAGGAAGGGAATGAAACCTCTCCATAAACCTCCCGTGGACAGTACATATCTTAGCAATAATCCCAGTTAGTACAATAAGTCATATCTACAAATATACAAACACCTTTACCAAACACAGATACAATCAATTGAAATAACTTCTACTAGATAATGTAATACATGTCCCTACCTGGAAAGAGTTTCTCACTCTAAAGATTATAAGGTGATATAAATAAACAAACACTCAACAAAAATTGTTTGAGTGGAGAGTAAACTAAGAGATATCTTGTACAGCCTAATTTACGCGTTGGCGTCGCCTAAAACATTTTTATTTCTCACATGACAAAGAACTTGTCACAAAATGAAGCGAATGTTGAAATGAAATTAATTGTAAAATTAAGCCGAATGTTTAAATTATCATTTGTAGTTCGTTTCGGGCCGAAGCATTGAATGGAACTTTAGTTATCGATTTTTATATCCGAGAGATGAATACGCGGTGGCGAAGCGGCGGCTGCGAATAAACCACATCCGGGCTGGAGGGGCTAAGGTAGGATGGAAAAGGACTCGGCAAAAAAGGAGTACAGTTTTCCCCTTGAATCACAAAAGGTATCTCGACGAGCTTGGTTTTTATTTCAATCGGCGATAATTGGGTGTGAGGATGGCGAGAGTGAGGCGTTTTAAATAGAAATGTTTCGCGAAGATGATTTTGAAAGAGAGGGGAAAAGTGTGATGGAGGTTGGAGATATCCACATTCAGATGTAAATTCCCCAGAGGTTTTGATTCTTCTCCATCTCCTCAGTAAGAACCTAACCGAGTTTTGCATTAGAAGCCGGAGGAAAAATTCAGTCCTTGGAAAAGCCAGCTAACGAGGAGTATTCTTTTCCTTCGTTCAAATAAAAAACGGACGCATTAGGTGTGACAAATGAGCGTTCTTGCAATCGAGAATAAAATCTCCTTATTGCACCTTATTTACAAATTAAAGTCGCTTATCGTCTCTTATCTCTGGAAAAGATATAATATTTAAAGAAATCTATTCCGCAAAAAATTGAAACAATGAAAGTAAGTTCATTCTGGGATCATTTCTTTGCTTAAAAATTCTCATGTCATACCTTTTGCTTTGCTTATAAGCACTGCATAGTAAGCCAGTAATGTGCTTAAGTAATTGGTGCATTATCTTACACCAGATCAAAGAGAAGACTAGGCTTTAGGAACGTAATTTCATAAACTTTAAGTCATTCAGACCTTAAGATATTTTATTTCTGAAGAAATGCTTTGGTAAAAAAATGAAGAACTTTTCCAGGGAAATTAAATCCTATTTTATTTCAACTTTGTATTATACCACAGTGACATTAACAAGAAAACAGAAGCTAATTCGATTTTTTCTCAGATGCTACCCATTTTCGTACTTAAGCATTTACAATAACTTTAAAGAATAAAAACAATTGTATACACTAAATATATATGAATTATTATGAAGCGAAAGATATAAATGGGAAGGAATGAGCAAAGTTAACTACAAGAAATGTGTTCTGCTCTCAAAAAGGGAAAATATGGTATGTAAAATTTAATAAAAGAGTGAATCTTTCTCAATGAATACTTCTAACCCAATAAACCAGAAGGAAAACCATACCACTTACAGTAGTGGGGAAAATTTTAATGAATGTCTATAGGCTCAGCAAAAGAATTTTACTGTAAAACGAGTCAAGACGTGGCACGGTTTACATTAATGCTGGAAAACCTTCGAGGGAAATATTTCATCGAAAAGGTGTACAGCATCTAATAAGATGATTCGATGAGATTCAACCGAGTGTCAAAGGAACACAAAAGGTAACGCCATAAATCACGGAAAGGGGAGATTCGCAAGATGCTCTTCTGAGCCCAAGAGCGTGGAAAATAAATGAAAACACTGGTTGAAAGAGATCCAGGCATATATTTGCATCTCCGAAGATCGCGGAATCTAAAGGGTTGGGAAACGATACCGGAAGGTGGCGAAAGTAGCGAAGCGTCAAGTCGTGAAAAAAGAAGAACGATATCTGCTCGAGTGACAAATGAAACGCGCCACGTTCCGCCCTCCCCTTTTTTCTGATAAAAGCTTTCTAATCGCGGGAAAAAATCCGATATATCGACTTGCTCAGTCGTTCATTTCTTCATCCTTCCTCTCGCCTTGACATTTCGGCGTAACCAAAGCACACTGTTTAAAGTTTCAACGCGAAATGGCGGATGGGCTCTGATGATGGCAAACAAACTTGAAAGATCTAAAAAAGTAATATCTTCTTAAATTCTTCTACTTGTTTTAACCGGAAGGTTTGGCAATGCACTAAATGTTTTCCATTTTATGATCAAACTTAGGATATCTTAGGGAGCAAGTCTTGCGAGGTACTATTTTAGCACCGGAAATTATTCAAAGAATTATCATGAGTTAACTATTTTAGATTATTTCTTATCCATTAACCCAAGAGAGGTATCTTAAGAAATGGTAGCTACGAGTAAGTTAAACAACGAGTAGTTGAAACTACATTTTCGGAAGATACAATCGGTATCATGCAACCCCTGTGCTACCTCGGTCGATCCGATAATGAACGTAAGTTAAGAGAAATTGATGCTAGGACGAATCGTTTTAGGAATTCATTCTTTCCGCGAACGATACGCGACAATAACTGAATAAGGAAATAGTTTAGATTACACTGGTGTTTACACCCCCTGCCACACGCCGAAAGGCGGCTTGTAGGGTATTAATGTAGATGTAGATACGAGTAGATCCGAATGGCGCGTTACAGTTATGCCTACCTCTGGCTCTTGATTTTTAGTGATAACTTTATGTACGTAAAATCTGAAGATGCAGGTATATAATGTGTTTTTAATTTTAAATTCTTCGACAGCTTTCGCGGTTTTGCCAGATTGACTCGAGATGGAAGAATCGAACTCGAGACCACTGTTTCTAAAGCTGAATGCACTGCCAGCTTATATTCGGGATCCCCGGTAAACAAATACATTGGAATATAGAATGGTGATATCTTTAAACGATGTAAATTTCAGAAACTATCTCAGTCAATATCTTTAGTATGAATTATCATCATACAAACATTGAAAATGCATCATAATTAGATATATTTTAATATTGTGTGATATGGAATTTACTCTCACAGTTACATAATGTTGGTACTCGTGTATATAGAGTATTTACCAAGTATATCATTATATGATTCTAGATCGCAAAGTTACATTACACATAATGCTGGAATTTATCGAATTCATGATTACCATAAAAAGACTTCATTTAATGGATCGATTGAGACTTATATGCCTCTTCTTACGTCTAACCCCAATTTATGGGAAAAAAGTTTTCAAAAGATTTCTACAAGAAAAGACGAATTCCATGAAACATGAAGGTTTATGGTATGTTGTGCCTCTATAAAGTAAAGCAGCTCTGACATTTTGAGGGTACATACTATACACGTAAAGAATTATTAAGTAATTTAAACTGAGTGTAAATACGAGTGGGAGCAAGTTTTCCCATGAATGCGACAGCACTCACGAAAAAGTAGGAAAACCTTCAAGTTATTGCTAATACACCGCGAGGAGGTAAATTTCGGAGGCGCAGCTCGCAAAACACGAGCTATGCATGAGCTTATCTTACGTTCGCATTTCTATGGCCTTGGTGAACCCCTTTCATAGAAAATCGTAGGCGCAAGAATGACAACAGTTGGCGAAACTGGCGCTTCCGCGCCTTTCACGCCGCTCCCGCATCCAGCCGCGCTTCGCAGCATTTTTTGAAGAGGCGCCATTCAAATCAACGGGGAATCCGGCAGCACGCTCGCGCGGAATTTTTTGCAACGCAATATCCGCAAAAAGGTCCGAGATAAGGAAAGCCCGTGAATTAACGCCGCGCTCGGGGTAAAGCGAGAGTGATGATGCTAAAATTCTTCGCTTTGTGTCGGCCCCCTCGGTTAAATGCGCCCGACCCCACCGAGAAGGTCAAACGGCTCGCATCACTCATTCTTTTTGTCGCGATCTTCGGACAAAACTCTTTCGAGAAAGGAAGTCGTCGAAAAAACGAAAGGAGGTGATGCAGGATGGGAAAAGAATTTAGGGATGTACGAGGTGTGTTAAAAAATGACGAGGATTTTGTAATTTCGCGTGTTCTATTTGTACGATTCGTGCGTTGTGACGTCGGTAAACTTGTCCGAAAAGTTGCTATACTATTGAAATTTAAAAGAAATCAGTGAAATCTGGTGGATTTTTATTTTAATAAATTTTCACCAGATGCGATGAACACCATAGAGCTTTCCTTTATAACGCCCCTCATAGATCTCATTTTGCTAAACACCTTTTAGTTGAAAGTCATAACTCAAATTTTCACCTGTAATTCTCCATTCCTGCCCTAATACAAACGAAATTGATGTACAAGAAAAAATTTCAAATACTCCACCACCTCCACCATTGCTTTTTCTTAGCCAACGAATTCCCCTTCCTTGAGGATCCTTCTACATTATTTACCACCCTTTTCCATTCATTACCCCTTCCGCTTTATGACGTATTATGAATAGCAAAATAGCTCCCTTACTTTGAGATTCTTCTTCCTTTTCCTACATCATCCCCCCTCTGGTTAGTACTTAAGCTGTTTTATCGAAGCCTCGGAACTCGTGCGGAAAGTAAACCTTTTATTTCTTCTTAGAATTTTTGCTATACTATGTTAACCAAATTGGATATTTAGTTTATTGTCAGCTGCCAAAAATGTTACATTTCATTTCGTAGGATTGGCGATTTTGAAAATGGATCAGAGAATTCATATTGAATATTGCTATAAAAATGAAAGAAACAGCATCAAAGCTTAAGAAATATTGCTTTAAATATTCCTTTATATTGAGTAGCCGAAACGTTGGTGTCCGAGAAGACACCCGGATAGCAGCCCGTACAGGCTTTCTTCAACAGACCATTCACCGGAAAAGCGTCAAGCCACGCAAGAAATAAAATGTTTATTTTCCAAATAAATATATCAGAGCGACCATGGTTTCGGTGCATGTTTGTATCATCATTAGGCCTGTTGGTGTAAAATACATTTCTGTGGAAAGTAAACATTCTATTTCCTCTTCGATTTGTAAGTGTATAATAACTAGTGGTGACAACTTGAAGGGGATAACATTGTTGTGTACGAATAAATGTAATTCTCTCCGAAAAAAGAAAATTTGCGTAATTTTTTTAACACACTTCGTACTCGGCGAAAGGTTTAAAGGGACCGACGCTGAATTCAATCGCCAAAAAAAGGGACGCGAATGTGTTCGTCGATTAGGGCGGTGGAGAATCAAATTACCAGTCATCTTCCACGCTCTGAAAGGAGGATGCGTGCGGAGATGAGGGTGTGGAATTCCTCCTTGTCGAGGGGGTGCGCTTACGTGGTAGGGGGGAGAGGGGGTATAAACAAAGGAGTAGCAAAAAGCGAGATTGGATGGACAGGCGTGGGGATGGGGGTTATAATTGAGAAAAATGTGAGAGGTATGGGAACGGACGAGAGAAAGTAATGGGAAGGAAAGAAGTGCTTAAAGAGAAGGAAAGGAGAAGCGATGGTGACACGCGGAGATGAGATGAAATGTGGATGAAAAAGAGTGGTAAAAAATATCATGATTAATAGAAAACGTGACAATTAAAAGTATTGTCATATTTTTTTATTGTTTTATAGGCAGTGAATTCTAGAAATATAATGGAAATATCTAAGGAATGAGTTTGTATGTGGACAAAGGGCGACACAAATATTTGTTTATGAAAGTGAAATTAAAACAACTTACACACGATACCAATGAATTATGAGGTTTAAATGCAGTCAGATAATTCTGTGGTAACGTGTATTATTATACGATCAAAATTACATTGGAAAATTAAAAATATCGTCGTAATATGATATTATAAAATGTGTATGGTGCTCTGGGATTTCTCCCATAAAAGTAAAATAATAAATCAACTAAAATTCTGTGGAAGCATAACAAGTCAACAAATACATAACTAAATCTGTGGAAAACACTAAGCTTTGTTTTTTAATTGGTTTAAATGGCGTTACACAAAGATAGGTCAGAAAAATTGAGCTTTACGTCGAAATAATACATACTATCGCGTATCATAGACGGGAAGAATACCATGGACTGAAAGAGTAAGTAATGAAGAAGTACTCAAACGAATAAAAAACAGAAAGAACTGTAATTAACAGTTAAAAATGGAAAACATAATTTCTAGGGCAGCATCCTACGGAACACTAAATATTATCTCCTAAAGTTGATATTTGAAGGGAAAATCAAAGGTAATAGTGGAAGAGGACGGAGAAGAACATCTTGGATGGACAATACATAACATTGGACTGGATTACCAACTGCTGAGAGACTAACGCACACAGTAACCAACAGGAACGAAATGTTAAATATGATCATATCCATTAATGGTTAGGCAGAAGAAGAAGAAGATGGCGTATCTGCACAAAAAATAATTCAATCAGAAAACATAAGATATAAAGTAAACACATCTAATATACAAAAATCCAATATCGAAAGTAACAAAATAAGTAAAAACAAACATTAATATTAATCATAATTTAAATAAGTAAATTGAATTACTTTTTTCAAAATACGTATGGAAGTACTTAGTATAAAAGGTAGTATGTTCCAGAAACGTGATGGAATAACCTAAGGAATAAGTTGGTATGTGGCAAAGAGGGATAAAAGCCGCAACTTATGAAAGAGGAATTAAAACAACTAATACCCGATACCACAGAATTTTGCAGCCTATTAATTTTAAGGTATTGTATATAAGTCGTTTTAATTCCATCATAAAGAGCTACCACAAAAGTAACCGTTACCGACTTATAGGGTTTTTGTCATAACTTTACTATAATCATACGAGCCGTAAGCAAAAATACAGTATGGCATGTATTCGTCAACATTAGAATTTGAGATACGTCTAGGATACATTTAGCATCCTTAGGTATATGATCATCACATGCCTTATATAAATATAATTTAGCAATGTATGTGATATCAAACAAGTTGAGTATGGCAACATATATCACAGGATAGAAACGCAAAAAAGAATAACTACAAGGAGTGAAAGGAAAACTGTAGGCCGAAATAAAAATGCAAGGGAAATGTTTCGAGATTGATGCGAGGAAATGAAAAGAAAATAAGGTAATAAAAAGAAATTAAAGTTGAAATTAATTAAAATCCTGAAAGATCCAATGTGGAAAACGAAAAGGATATGGAATGTAAATATAAGCTTAAAAAGGGGCATTCGAATGAAAATAAAAGAGAAAATCATGAGGAAACGTATTGTGAAATATGATATTATAGGTGGAATGGAGTTTTTTGCATAGTTTCACTTTTTATCATTATAGGGCATGTTTGGACGGCAAACAATCATCTGGTTGTAGACTCAGATATATACGTCGAGCCATGCCATAAGAATAAAATTGAGACTGCAAATAGCAACGTCATTTTTTTGTTTACAATTTCACGCAGTCACAGATATTAAAATTGAATTTACAATAAAATATCCGCTTTCTTGTCCACTTGTTGAAATTAGGCTGGCAACATCGATTTACATTACCGAGCAGAATTAAGTTTATGTTCATTTGTCACTGAACATATTCGATGAAACAGAGGTACATCGTTTAAATGATATTATTGCAAAATTTAATCATATCTCTAGTTAGTTATAAAATAAATACAGGTCATGAAAATCTAAGTTTTAATATTTTAGATTTAAAAAAAATATTTTTGAGGTTATTGTAGAGGTTTATCTTTCAAGGGTTCTTTTCAAAAGGTTTCCCTCCGAGCTTATGGTGTATGCCTGTTAGAGTAACTTTTTGTCTAGTCTCCCCTTTGGTAAATGCTGTATATAATTGAGTTTAAGCCGATCCGAATATGAGCCGATGCATCTAATTTTATTCCAAACAACTGGGAAAAAATTTGACTCAAGTATAAGCCTGGGATGGGAATTGCAGCAGCTACTGGTAAATTTCAAAATAAAATAGATACCAATCAAACCATAGTTACTGAGGAATAAGTAGGTCAGCTGGAGAAAATTAACAAAAAATTGTTATTAAATGAGCAAGAGCAAGCACTTACAAGCCGATTTTCGGCTACGGTAGACTTTTTCCACCAGAGAATAGGTAAATAGGACTCGATATACGCCGAGGGGGGCAGTTGTAGCATAATAAGGTGTTGAAAAACTCGGATAATACACGAGCATATAAGTGATTGTATTAATTGGTGAATAATAATAAATTATGGCGTGGTGGATCAATGTCGTGTGTGGCTTTGTAGTACATTATGAAAATTGGAGAATGCCCTACACTATATATTACCATACTTACCTAATACGGAATGGATGAGTGCGGATGCAATTTTTGTGTTTTTGTATGGATGACGTAATAACTGCACAGTAGTCAACTTGTGATGTGATGCAAATGAAATTAAGTAATTAAAACGTCCGAGGTTGTTCAAGGAATTGAGAAGAGGCCAGGATTCACGACAGAAAATCTATTAAGGTTCTCAACTCCTATTCTCGCAATACATGTGTCGCCAAATCGCTCGTGATAGTGATGGCCGATAAAAATGTGAAAATCTGCGACCAAAGAAATGAGAATAGACTGAGTGGATATAAATGAAAGGAGCGATGGGACAAAAGACACCAGCATGAGAACTGAAGTGGAAGTTGTGACGTAAGATCGAAACAAGACGATAGGGGGAAATGGGGGAAAGAGAGAGATCGAGATATGATCACAGGGAGGATCATCAAAAACCCTAAGAAGACGGGAAAAAAGTAGAGAAGGAAATGAAGGAGAAAAATAGCCGAAACGAGATCAATGAGCGAGTGAAGTTGGGCACTTCCCATACGGCAAATTGATATGTTCAAAGGGCAGAAGTGATACAGGCAAGGGAGAGTCTAACAAGAGTGAGCTCGGACGAGAAAAGAAGCAAATAGAAAAAGTTAGGAAAGGAGAAAAGGCTAAACGAGAAAGAGTTGCCACGGGAGAGAGTTGAGCAACTGAGGGGAAAGAGGAAAGTGGGGTGGGAGATGAAGAAAGAGATCCCTAAGTGTATAGCAAAGAGATTAGTGAGAGTACGGGTGGGATAAAAGGGTTTAGGCGGTGATAGTGAATGTTTTTCTTTCACGGAACACTCGAGAGCGGAGTAAAACATCGAGGGTCACTAATACTAAAACAAAATTGGCTGTTACTTTACCATTATACTTTCACGCTACAAACGGATTCCATAACAGGTGGCAACGCGTAAATATTTATCTCACCGGGAAAGAACAGAGTGAAACAAATCCACAAAATCACACACATAGGATTGTGAAACAAAGAAAATCATAACAGAAAAACTGGAAGAATCAATGAGATGATCCAGGCTAGAGATGTTTCTAGAGATGATTCACTTTGCTAGAGATGAGAAAATTAATCATTTGCTGACAGTTTTTGAGGTTTGATTTCTAAAGTTTATAAATATTTCATCAGACTTGAATAAAAAAAACGAACAAAAAAATTATCTTACTTCACCTACTTTCGTAACTACTACTGGTAGTACTGGAATATTTAATAAGTACCAAAATCTTCAGGAACTATTACTATTATGGCATATTTACTACCAAGTCTTATCGAATAAAAGATCTATTAAATTAAGCCCTGTAAGAACAGAAAAAATTCAACTTTATTAAATGTATAATAGTTCTACAAATCATAAAAGAGAGAGGAATGAAAGCGAATCTTAATATAAATTACGCATTAAATATAGTAAGTAATCCGTTCCACAAAGTTGATACCGGAAATTAAATTTACCGATAACAGATTTAAAACTAAGAAATCTTGTTTCTCTACCACCAACCAACAAACCACCTTTTTTAAAAACATATCTCGACTTTTCTATTGCATTTATTGACTTATATAAACTGAAGATTCGAGAATCACGCTGCGATTCATCTTTGATTACCTCTGCATCTACTGTAGCAGCATTAGAAATGTATTCAAATTACTCTTTTTAAATAAATTATAATTAAATTAAGTTTTTAATTTAAAATAAACAGTACACTTAATTTAATTATAACTAAAAATTGAATAAAACGAAGCACCAAAAGCCATAAAATAAGGATGATTATTATCAGTTATTTGATGGTTTTTAGTGGTTCGTTTTATTCAATATTTCAACCATCAGCGGTCTTCCTTTATAATATAATTAACGATTATGAAAATCTTAGTATACAATAAAAATGTCTTCATAGACAGATTTAGATTTTAAATGTATCAGTATACATTTCCATTAACTGAGTTTGATTCTGAGTTAATATCTCTAAGCTAATAAACGTATAGATAAATTAATTATGCTTCTGAATACACTGAAATTGCACTTCAGAACAATTAGCATTGTGAACAGCTTCCCAATATTATGTTTTTTGAAGGAAATTATTTTCCAATTTTGTAACTTCCATACTGTAAAACATGAACGGTGTGAGACAGAATTGCGCAATAAAGATACAGAAACTAATCGGTACATCATCCAAAGACATTTTGGCACACTTTTGTATCGACATAAAAAAATCAGCGAGTCGCGGAACACCGATAGAGAATTGCTACCCTGATTGCAGCAAAACGAAACGCGGATCACTAAGTAAATGGCACACACCGAGATTGAGAATACAGGGGAAAGCAAGGAGCAAAAAGAAGAGGATGAATAGGAAGGAAGAGAGTTAAGGGGAGATAATTGGGAAGATAGAAGAGATTAGAGAGGAAAAGGGGGCGGGGGAAATCGTAAACAGCGCGATGGCTGGAAGGGAATGGAAAAGGAGTGGAAGAGAGGAAATCGAGAAAATAGCGGTGGCAGAACGAGAAAAGAAAAGAGATCGAGGCATAAGGAAGAAAGGGGAGGGTTAGGGTCGGGTTGGGGAGGGTAGGGAGTCGGCCCGTGAGGACAGAAGATCAATACTCGGGCGCAAGATGGGAGAGTCGAAGCAGATAGGGGGAACGAAACAGAGGGGAAGGAAGGGAGAAAGGGGAGGTAAGAAGACGAGGGTGAAGGGGTACTCGGATCTACCTTCGGGAAAAGGAGTGAATGGGGGAGATAGGTCGGGATTCGGGCGATACAGCAAGGCGGGAGTGGTCGCGGGGGCTTTATGCGTGGGTGGAAATATTGGGACGCGAAGGGTTGATCCCTAGAAAGGGAGAAAAGTATGAGACCGATGAGATCTGAGGAATCGTGGGAAGGGACGAGGGTCATTGTATGAATGGGAGGGCCTGATGGGAAAAGATGATTCCCGTCTAAGAAGGCAAAATTATAATTAATGCGGGATGAAATCGTAAGGCTCCGATTGAGCCGGGCTCGATGGGCGGATCACGCACCGATGCGTTCGATTTCTCAGGTAAGAAACGGTAATCCGGAAATCTCCCGGGGAGGGCGTGGGGTGACCGTACGCTAAATCCCGGCTCAATGCGCACGACTGGGGCAACACGCACAAAAGGTACGGAATGGAAGAATTAAATCTGCCCGGTTTTGATGGATCCCGGACCGTATCTGCAGATTATTTACTCCGTGCTCTCAAAGCTTGGGGATATTTAAATACTTGCTGCTCCATTGGCTGGTTTTGGCAGCCTCGGATTCAATTCCCATGGGGATCTTTTTCATTTAGATGGATCTTGGTTGTCGATGAGGTACTGATTGAGCTATACTGATTGAAATTCAATAAGTTGTTGCTCATGTTTGTGAAGTATTAAGTCCGAATGCTGATTGGGATCTCACTCCATCTAACATTATTTACCATAATAACTAGTAGAGGATAATGTGGCTAACTGGGCAATATGAAATTCTCTTACAACTGATATGGATCCATTTTCGTTGACCAAAGGTTCCTTCATAAATCAAGGAGTAACACAAGAAATAGATTTGCTTGCACACTTATTAATTGACCTCCATATTGTGTATATATCTTACATCTTATGTTATTTTTCTATTTGCTTTTATCTTTATTTACATCAGAAATTATTTATATTTCACTGTGAATTGGCTAACTTGCTGAATGTGAAATCTTGATTTAAATGAATAAATATAGTAAATAGTGTGACCTTACGTTCAATGTCTACGTATGTGAAGCACAATGACTCTACGAATAACACTTTTCTTAGCATTCCACTAAGAGAGACTTTAATCTCTGCTATTATTTAGTATCACTCATTTCTAAGTATTTTTCATGTTATCACAGCCTCAAACTTGGGATGGATGTAAGAAGAGACTTCCTAGTCTCAAAATCGCTCTAATAAAGTCCTTTTATTATTATTATTATTAACAACACTGATGGTATTCATAATGTCTCCTACATTATAAAGTTTCGTCGTTTGCCTAGCTGTAATATTGTTACAATGGCGGCAACCGATAAAAGATAAGCTTGAAATTAATTTTACGGCTCAAATCGATAAAAAAATATTGCAGAGATGGCTCGACCAACGGGTGCCCACCGATTCGGTTGAATGAGACTTCTTCCATTTTATCGGACATTTCTAACGTACGTGGATTCAATCAGCGAATTTTTAATTTGCGAATATTTGCGTGCACAAATTATCGTAATTATAAACCACAAAAAATCCATCGCTTGCTTAAAAGTTTTCATTCATTTGAGGATAGGAAAGCTTACGGGAAATAGCATTATGGCAAACGAACATGGTTTTGAAACATATTACGCGTGCTATTTCAAAGATAATTTTGCGCAGACTTGAGCTACTCTTCAACGCATTAGCGCCTTTTTCACACCTAGAACCGCTTAGCACGCAAAATGTAAATTAGGCATTGCAAAAGGTGCACATATCGAATCTGTAAACATATTACGCGTGATATTTTTAGGCTAATTTTGTGACACTTGAGCTACTTTTCGGCGCATTAGCGTACTTTTCGCTGTTAGGACCTGGGAAAACCTCTTAGCACGCAAAATGTAAATTAGACATTTTAAAAGGTGCTCTTATCGCGTGAATGGAATCTCTCCTTCTCTATCATATAAAATGTGATGAAATGCTGCAGATCGCGCGAAAAAATAAGAGTGCATTCTCGTCTCTTTCAAATTCGACGCCACATTCCAAAACATACGCGCATTACCATCGAAATGAGATACGTTTCAAGGCGCGTGATTTGAGACTGCGATCGGTTTTCGAGAGAGAGATTTTCGTATTTTTGAAGAAAGTGAGGGATCGGAATGTAAACGTAATATGGACCGTGATGAAAATTGCATATGTCTGAGAAAGCGAAATGAAATAGAAAATCTGATTAGGATGTCAGGGTCTTGTGTTACAGAAAGGAGATTCACAAGGTAACCAGAAATTTCATCCAAAGAATGTCACTTCACTTATGTTGTATTGGCATACATTTTTGTGTAGCTTAATAATTGCGGGAAATGTTTGGCCGAAAAATTACTGGGGAAATATTAGATGTCAATGAAGCTGTTTTTATAGTATAGTCTGATGATAGGTTTGAACTTCAAATATTTCACTTACCTACAGCTCTAGAGGAGGTATGAAGCTTACTAGGCAAGATGAGGAAAGAGGTAGTTTTATTTTGCTTTGTTCACTCTCCTAAAATGTTATGAGTAGAAATTATCCACGTGAGTGTCTCATATTGACCCAATAAACAAAGTATTCTTGAAAGTGTTCCTACTGGTGAGATACTTTCGCACATATAATCCCACCGGGAGACGAACTCGGAGCCGTTATTACTAATTAAAAACGCGCTACCTACTAAGCTATCCAGATGTACCCCATAGGAATAACAGTATTCATTCCTTCAACGAAGAATAAAAATATAACAATAATAATATAAAAATATTATTCCGCCCTAAAAAATGAAAGATATGATGGGAGGAGAGGAAAAAGATCGAAGGAAAGCAGAAACAGTGAAATAAAAGACTCTTTTAACCATGATAAAACATAAGTAACACGCAATTGATAAAATTTGTGAACAATAAAGCACGACATATTTTAATAGAATCCCTCGATATCCGAATTAGTTTATATTATTTAAATTTTATTTATTTAATGAAGGTTGAACCCTACACAATAAATGATCTTAGAAAAAGGCTTTCTGATTCTCAGTTCCTAACAATAAATAAGTAAACTCACAATCCAGAATCATACGATATAAAATCTCAAATTAATGCTTTATTTTTTAATATACTCGTATATAAAAAAGCATCGTCTGGGTTTCAGTCACTTTTTTCTCCAAGTAACGACAAAAAAAATTTCATTGAATGAAATAAAGCTACGTGACAAGACATATTCTATAGAGTTGTTCATAGATTGTCGATTATACTCCATAGGGTAACATTCTTGTGAGTTCGGTGAATCTCGCTACCTTTTTTCAATCACTTCAACAAGCGGAAATTTTATCGACACTCGGAAAGGCATATTGCTGCTAAGGAAACCACAGCGAAAATCCTCAAAAGAGAGAAAATCTAAATGCGACGGAGGCATTTTTCTACGTCTTTCCTCGGAGTTACGCAGCGCTGAGCGCGGAAGCTGATTCCCCATTCTATGAAGTAGGGCAGATATGGAATACGAACGCGTTTAGGGGTGTATAATAGAATGCGAAAGGGAGTCAAAAAGGGTAAGTGAGACGAAAACGTGCGCGTCAGAACGTAGACGTATTATAATGAAGGAATATTAAAAGGTGGGCGGGAGGGGAAAAGGAAAAAACATGTAGTGGAAACACAGGGCGAGACAGTGAGAGATGGAAGTATAACGAGCATGAGGAAGGAAGAGAGGGGAATGCGGAGGCGTAAAAAAGAGATGAGGGTTTGCGGATGAGAGTGGGGGCGGTAACGTGCAATAGAAGAGGCAGAGAGGGCAGCTGAAACCGTTAAAACCAAAATAGGAATACCGGTTTTTATACAATTCATGCCAGTAAATAACATAAGGGTATTTTATAATGATTTTGGCACCCAAAACAGTTTTTTCCGAAACGGTAAAGCTTTTTCTTATGCCATTCATCCCAGGAAATAACTCGGGAATTTAATATGACTTTGAAAATCCAAACCGCTTATGCACGAAGCAGGTTAACCGGTACTTAACTATCTCGCATGAGAACGAATTGGAGGTATTATTTTATGGTAATTTTTATATTAGTTCTACTAAAGTGAAACAGAAGAAGCGGAGAGGACATATAAAACCATTATAGCCGTAAAGGGCAAGACCTTTAGAACCGAAATGCGACAAACCGGTTTTCATGTAATTTGTGTTGGTAAAAAAAGCATGTACTAGATTATGGTTTGTACACCAACACCGTTTGTGAACGGTACGGACGAAGTTGTTTCTACCTTGTTCGTCCCATAGAAAGACAGATTTAACTTATTCTTTGAATATGTAAACCGGTTTTAATCGAAACTGAAAAGCTTGTTTTTATATAATAAATCCAAGGATAAAACTTAGCTTATGCTTTGAACATCTAAACCAGATTTAACCATTACACAATCATCGGATTTAATTCCATTTATAGGAATAAAACCGAATATTTGATTTAACCGGTTAACCGGATTATTATTATGTTGTAATAAAAGGTGTAAAACAGTCTGACGTTTGAAATATGGTTTATATGGTTGAAAAGCTATCAACGAATTAATCATTATATAGTACATGACTCATGCCTAACCTTTGAAATTGTTCGCGTAGAATTTGGGTCAGATTTAACCAATGAACACAAAACAGTTTTTGTTCGTTCATACGAACAATACAACGCCCTGTATTAATTTTTATTTGCGGAATGAGTGACAAAGTATCCTGGATATAAAATTTAGGGTTGTGCAGTACTCAAATCTAATTAAAACTTATTTTAATAGCGATCATATGACGATGAGAATCATAGCTAAGCATCAAAAAAGTTTTAGCCCTTGGTCAAAACATATGAAACTTGGTCTAGTTAGACACTCAATGTTAGTTACATTATCAATGTATAATTTAATCATAATTTTCGTCGAACCACGAATACCATCTTAGGATGTGATTTGATTTTTATATAATCTTTGTACGTACGTTTACTACATCGGTTTTTCTCTATGTATATGGAATCAGCATGTTCAGGATATATGTTTTTAGGGATGTATTTTTTCTTGCCCTAGGAAGGAGGTAACTGCAGAAGAGCATTAGAAGAATGAATGTGGGGGATGAACAGGAGAGTGGAAGATAAGTGAGGAAGAGATAGTGAAAGAAGGGATGAAGTGGAGGAGATGAATGAATTCGGAATGAAAAGAGGAGAGGAGATGGAATGCAGGGAATGAAGGAAAAGGAAAGAAATATGGAAATTAACGAATGGAATTGGAACAGAACATCTCTTTGAAACATCTTTGACAGTGTGTCTGTTGTATGATCAGAATGGCGCTCAGGAAGTCATGCTGGAAATTCCGTCTGACACGCGGATGGTACTCGGAAAAGCAATAAGCGGTTGGTGTAGGTGAATATGTTGGCTTGTAGTCATCTTTAGGAAAATTAAATGTATTCGGGGTTACCGCATCTCCAGGACTCATCCAAGTTCGGGGAAATTAAAATGTAGCTTTATTTATGCATGGCATACATTGGGATGTTTGACAAGGACATATTAGAGTGACATTGCCGTCAAAACCTACGCAATTTGCTCATCATGTTTGCTGAAAAGTCAGGATATTAGGATTTGGCATGATCTAAGCGATGGTCGTTAAGAAGGAAAACTTTTTAACTTAAAGGATTTGCCCAGGAAGTAAAATATTTCAGCTGAATGCAGAAAAGTCTAAATTAGACGGAATTTGGATTGAATGTGGGACATATATTCTCCACTTTTCATGATACATTTAACTTTACTGGGATTGCCGTCCACATTCCTGATTCACTAAAGTTCTTATACCAAACGCATTAGTAATAATAATAATAATAAATCGTCTTTATTTGGGCGAGATTGAGACTTAAAAGTCTCTTCTTCCATCTAACCCATCGTCATTAATTATGAAATTAGAAGAAGAAAAAATTAGAAGAATTGTGGATATAAAAACCTAAGAGATTCTTAGGAAAAAAAACACCCAGTACGTAGTACGTTCTTATGAAATGAAATGAATATCATTGCTCTCATTTTTATAAATTTTGAAAGTGTAAATATTCCATACCGATTGAATTGTTTCACTTCTTTCAATATTTATAGCACTTGAATTATTTTGCAAAACTCGGCAACTATTTGGTTTTATAGTTCTAGAAAATAGACAACAATTCTTTATTAAAGTATACAGCCATTCAAACCATCTGATATATGAGAAACACATAGTAATTTCCACAGTATATATATATATCATTGCGATCGGTTTTTTTAACGTATTATATTTTAATACGTTAACGAAACCAATCGCAATGAAATATATACAAATTGTGGAAGTTAATAACTGATTCTTACTTAAGATGGTTCGAGCACCATTCCACGAAGTCAAGATTGACCATATTAATTTTATTTTAGACAGTCATTAGTTACTACATTTGTCCTTTTCAATATTTGAATATGGAATTAAAATACTATTATAGCTTCCGTGCTGCAGATAACTATCAAGGATTATTCTATATGCTTTTAGTTTTGATTTACAATCCTTACTTTTAGAATCAATGAGTTTGGACTGAAAGGGTGCGCGAGTGAGAGGAATGCTATTCGTTGGTTTGAACGCGTGAAAATAATCGTCGAGGGCAGAGTGATATATATGGCGAATGGTGAGCGTTGGTGAAACTAAAGTGAAAGCGAGGAAAGTTAGCTGAGTGCGGTGAATACGATCTTGAAGGAAGTACGGAGTTTAAGGATTAGAAGGGAAATGCATGGAAAGTTGTTTGGATTTATCGGATGCGTGAGACGTATACGGGAAAGTGAGGAGATGTGTAGTGAATAAAAGAGGCGGAGAAGGCCCTTACTTGGAAAAGAAAGACGGTGATTTGTACGTAGGTATGGTAATTCCGGTAGAGATGCCCCACCTAAGGACATGACTTCATAACAACGACTTCAGTGATAACAAGAATAGGAAATTGCGTGATATAATAGAACATTTATTGATTATTAACAGTATGTCGATCCTATTTTTATTGAAAACTTAACAAAATTCCACACATATGAAAAGAAGAATAAGTAGTTTTGTCGCATAAGCGTCATCTTTAAAATAAGAAGAATCTGGTACTAAATTCGCGTTGTTTTGGATACTACCCTGATAACTAATGTTTTTCTTTTTGTATAATTGGCATTTGTCAATAAAAAGAGGATCTGGTTTCCCAAAATAAAAGCAGTTCTTTTTTTTCATGCTTAGCTATTGTTGCCCTTCACCGGTGAAGTCCTCCTAAGCTCAGATGAACTTATCATGAGGTGCTTCACCGACAACCATTACCCCGGAACTTTGGGGTAGGAGCGATAGCTTAGATGGCATGCTATCCCCTCGGCCACCAAGGCCGGTGGTTAAGCTGAGTTTAATTCCCTAATTAATATCGTATAGTGTTAGAATTAATGAAGATAAAATATTTCAAAGAAATTATATATTATCATCAATCAGTCATTTTTTAATGTTTATTAATGTAAATATTTATTTAGATTACGAGAGAAATTATTATAGAGTATTGCAAATTTATATTAATCGATTATAAGTTTCTTAAATTATTAATTATTATTACCAATGTATAATTCTTAATTATTATTAATTGATTTTTATGCTATCATTTTAATCGACCTGGAGAGGAAGCATATGGTTTAGAAAAAGGTGAAATGTAAACACGGAATAATATCCATCACTGTAGAAACACCATGGTTGTAGCCCTGACGAATTATTATCATCAACAAATTACTGTTAATTGTTTATAAATGTAAATATTTAATTAAGTTAAAAAAACAATTATTTTTTATTATTGTAAATTATAATTTATCAATTATAACATAAATTAAATCATTAATACTTATTACCAACGGATTAATCTTAATTATTTTTAATTAATTTTTATGCTATAGTTTTAATCGACCTGGAACGGAAACACATGGTTTAGACAAGGGAGTAATCTACACACGGAATGTAAACCAGCACTGTCGACACACCAGAGTTGCCGCACTGAATTTATGCGTATAGAGATAAGTATAAGTCCGAGGAAACGGTTGGGAGAGGTGAGGAAATGAGAGGTACGAAACGTAGAAAGCGATACCCCCGCTTCCCTGACGTTAGCAGTCTACGGATGCCTCCGGTTCGTCATAAATAAGACATCACGGGGTGACTGGGCGTTGAAGGGTGGGAAGACCCGTAAGAGAGGCGAGTTTAATCATTTTGCCTCGTCTAATGGGCGTCCAAAGGAAACCGGAAGAAGTACACGGAAGGGTCTCGTCCCTCTGCGGTCGTTCTTTTATTCTCATGGGTTTTCATCGTCCCCTCGCTTCCGTATGCTTCCGACCGTTTCTAGGAAAAAGATGTCTTAAGCTGTTTTAATGGTCATTGCCCTCACGGTGGTAAATGTGGTCTATTTCGATGTTTTTTCATCATACAAGTAACCTGAAACTCATCGTGAATAGCAATATTATCTTTATCAGTTTTAACGAGAGCTTCTTGCTACAGCATGTTGATGGATGGAGTTTATTTTCTAAAGATAGAGAAATATTTAATTTGCCTTCACTTTTCTGTATTGCTCATGGCTGAGCTACTATGAAAAGAAATGAGTTATGAAAATTGTTGTTTAATAGTGATAATTTTGGTCACTTTTTTGAATCTAGAATCAATTAATCCGGACTCGAATTTGTGGTAATCCTCTATTTTTATGAGTAACGAAAAAGTATTATCAATTATTTATTTTTAACATCATAAATAATTTATAATGATACCTTAAGAATCGAAATATTAATCGTGGAATACATTATAAACGTGGTAAGAATATGAATGATTTTTTCGTTAACCTTTATGATTGAATTCTGAGAAAGAAGACACTCATAGAGTCATTGTGCAGCTCTTATATGAAAATTTTCTGCTGGGAAAATTCTGGCTCAGAGTGGAAAGGGAGACCAAAATATCTCACTCCCTCACGTCTACTAAGCATTATTCTCTTCACAGGGAATCTCATGACCATAGGCGGAGGGCTTGAGGTTTAAACTGGCATCCAGACTGATAACTTTGCATACCTCAAAAGGTCTGCTCATTTCTACGGAGTGAATTCATAGGGTCACACAAAGTAGGTTTGACTTTCCCCGTACATGGCATTTAGGCCCAGCAATGCAAAATACCTAAGTACAAATCTTTCATAGTGGACTTATTTCTTTATCAGTCCACGTTTAAAGAGTTAGGGATGCAACAAACAGACTGGAGAGTACACAAACATAGTACGGAGAAGGCAGTTGAATTCTGATCGATTGACGAACATGTTGCTAGATACAAGCGCCTGTGCGCACTTCAAGGATTACCAGAAGAAAATAAGTTCTATTCATTCTTTCATATTGACAAATAATGTGGCAGTTTCATATATTGCTTAATATTATGCTTAAGAATATAAGAGGATTTGGGAACATATAGGAAACCACCTCCAGGCTAAGGGATATGATGTCTAAGGGAATTGTTATTGCTATCAGAGTTTGCTGTATGTTGATAAGGGTAAGCAGGGTTGTTGGAACAACTGTACTGGAGGCAAAGACGGAGTAAAAAGCAATCGACAAAAACCTGGAGAAGGGGTGGATTGGATTCAGCCGTAATATAGATATCAAGGAAAAGGCTCTACAAAGACAAACACGAAAGCATATTGTATGTGGGAGTAGTACACTAAACATATATGTATAATATGAAGCATAAGAACGAATGATATTTTATGTAAGTTTGATTAGCAGTAATTGACTACAATTCTAAGTGAATTCAATTGAAAAAGAATTAAGGAATTTTAAGGAAAAGTAAAATATACCAAAATCAATCTCACTATCAACCGATAGATCTATATCTTCTTTTGAAACCTATTTCGCACAACTATTATTCAGAATTTACACAACAACTGCCATCAGTATTTCAAATACATATAATATTTTCAATACTACTTTTATAATTATTTCAAGTATTTCAAAAGAGAAAGGAAAATCTTACACCGTTCAGAGTATTTAGAATATTAACATTTAAAATCGACAACGATGCAGCTGCGTTTGAAACATCACAATTTGCCTACAAACGCAGGAAATAGTTGAGACATACGAAAACACTTCACCCCTTGAAGTGCTCCACAATTTGGATATCATTATCGTATTTCGTATATTTCCATTCTTTTCCCCTCTGTCCTTCTCCTCAACTCTCCCGATACCTTCTTTCCTTTCCTTTGTCTATCTCTTTCTCTTTTCCTTTCCGCTCCCTCTTTGGAAGCGGCCGAATCGAAGAAATTTTGAAGATAACGACTCCTTAAGACCGAAAGGAAAAAAAAATTAGTTTCTCCCAATAAATTTCAACCACCCGACCCAAAGCGATTACAAGCCAAGAGAGGGAGGCGACAGGCGAGGTTTCTTTTGTGTCTTCTGGGGAAGGGAAAAGAATAACGAGAAATTTTTGAAATTGATAGGATGCTTGTTTAGCGTCAGGAATGACGTAGACTTCTCGATCCCTTTGACAAAAAATCTCACGCTGAGATCTTCGCTAGGAATCGCATTTCCTTTTGATTTAATGCGCCATTTCCCTTATTGACAAAAAAGTCGAGGAAGAGAAGGGAGTAAATATACAGATCGTAAGAGTATTGTCCCTCAGACGACTCCTATTACTTAATGTGCGATTTTTAGGAAGCAATTCATCAACATATATTAGGAGGGGGTGTCTTAATTATGAGTGATTGAAATGAAAGAACAGACAAGGCCATAAGGCGAATGAAAAAGTAATCGATAGTGATTTTCATCAGGCAGAACCACTAACTGGGTCCAAACATTTACAAATAAATCAAATGATTTTAGTAAAATAATTAGTAATTAGTAATAATTAATAAATTATCCATTACCATAATAATTGCCAATTAGATAATTAATTTCTCGCATTCCTGTACGAATTCCCAATCCGAGATAAGAGCAAAACATTAAGTATACCGATAGCAATGAAAATCGATTACATCCAACAGAACTTGGAACTTCAACAGAACTTCAATAGATATCTTCTACAATGCGTACACAGGCAAGTCGGCTCTTAGTAATATAATGCTACTATTAAAAGAAACTTCTGAATGGAATATTTAACATTTATCTTTGGGTGTAAGATTTAGAAAAATATATCCTTTATTTATTGCTCGTCACAAACTTGATCATTCCTGTGATATCACTAAACCTTCTGAGCTACGAGTGACGCTGAATAATTGAGGTATCTACTAATAATATGCTTCGAAAAGTAGGGCAAGAAAGGGACTTAAACCAGGATCTTCTATTTGGCCGTTGATTGCTCCGCCAACCTAAGTTATCTTACGAGAACATTCAGACATTCCATATTGGAGGCTGTACGCATGCGTTCCACCGACTCTGTGACATCATCATCATCAAGGTGCCGGTAATAGAAAGCAGCGGAAAGAAGAACTTCCTTTAATGATAGCATATGGAAAATGGCTGAATGTGACATTACGCTTGAAGGCTTGCATCTAGAAAACTTCTCAAGGGCGATGCCACACAGTCGGTACGACTTAACCCTTAAGTATTCTAAAAGGTAGTTTAGGACGTAATGGCAAGATAGCTTAATGGTCGGAGCGACTAACCGACATTGATGGGTCCAGGATCGGTCGTGTCAGACTTTTTCCATGCCCATTTCCTCTGGAGAATTTTCCTAATTGCACACATTAAGGTAAAGGACTCTCTCCTCCTTTTTCCTAGTGGTTTTCATTGATAGAGCAAATATGTAGGCATCCATAGGAATTTTATTCAGTTACACATTTCACTCAATTCTAAAATTATTAAGATATTAAATATATTATGTAATAGATGATAGAACAGGAATGCTGGTTTTTAACTGTAATATAATTTATACTAGTGACTTTGAAATTTATTTGGAATTGATTGAATAAGAAAACGTGGAAAATTGGACAAAAACGAATCTAAATACAGCTATTAGTGCTAAATGAATATTTCTATTTATGTATTGATCTTTCCCGAAATATTGACATATGAGTAAAGATGGTACACATGAGTTGGAGCTAATCTTTACGTTAGTGAATTTTGTGTATTGTTCGCTTTCCACCAATCCCTCGTAGCCTAACAACAACCTTTTTACGAATAACAAAAAAAATTTTCTACTCTTATCCAAATGAGACAGAATCAAAAGGAACAGAAACTCGCGGAGGCAGACTCATCGCCGAATTTCATTCAAAACGAACCGAGAACGCAAAAGAAGCGAAATATTTTCTGCCGCGCTTCTCCGAAAGGCGTTCGATAGCGAGGAGGCGATTCTCGAAAAATCAAAGCCAATCCCCAGCGATATCCGCAAGCTCATAAAGTGCGGAACAATTTCCATCTGCCGCCATCAAATGTCTCAGATTTATTGGCAGCTATTAGGCAAACAGTCGCTTCCTTTTTTTCCCAATTTAATTCAACGGGACTCATTTACTAGAATGCGAGCTGTTTCCTCCGAGCCATTTTTATCCCTTTTAATTACAGCTCTTTGAGGATCGGGTCGTTGGATTCGAAGCTCCGAAATGGCCGATGGAGCCACTGGAGCGGTGGAAAGAATCGCTCGAATTCAGATCAGAAGGGAAAGCTTTCAGCTGATGAGGAATCGTTCGGCGCTGTTGAATTTTATTTTATAGGAAATCTGTTCGAGTCAAAGAAATGGCGATCCCCTGCGCGAAGCCTTGGGCGTGCTTATGGAGAATGCAGTGCATTTATTGCTGATCCAACTGAATGATACGTGATAATTGTGTCTAAATGTTTATTTTTGATGAATGGAATATTTTCGCACCTCATTAATTGTCATAAAATACGCATTTTACTGCTTTATTACTCCTGAAAAGGGAAGGTTAGCTCTCGAAGAGCGCTTTGGGTATCTAAAAAGTGCGGGATTCCTTTCTTGTTTTCTCCGAATCCCGGGGAGTGAGCCGAGGAACGTCGACAAAGATGGCTGTCGGAGGTTTAACACCTCTTACTTCACAAAGAGAGAACGATCGAAAAACCTTAAAATAAACATCGACGTGAAAACATGGGACCATTGAAATGATTAGAGAAAGTCTTTACTGCGCGGAAATCTATGACAGGAAACCACCGATATAAAGATTAAAATTTACATATTTCCACAAAATATATATATAAAGACCGGTTTTGTCACTGGTCGGCCATCATCAGAGCACCTTATCAGCCACCCTGATGGTGACTGATCTCTGTTGAAACTGGCCGTTTTAAATGTTCAACGACAACTGACCGCATGACAGCTGTGCGCGTAACAACTGAGGGCTACGACGACTAATCACGTCTCGTTTTCAGGAAGCATTAATTGAAGGACAGTACACAAAATAATACGAAAGGTAGGAATTTTGAGGGAACAATAGAGCAGTAGTCATATTACCGAACACTGATTAAACTAGACTAGGAAGTTAAATCACGAAATGTTTTACAATGCAGTATTATAGATAACAGTTTTGAGCAGGAATCTTATCAAACCAACCAGAGCTCCAAATTTAAAATCAAAACTTCGTTCTTTTAATGCTTCCTGAAAACGAGACGCGATCAGCTGTCGTACCACTCAGGTGTTACGCGGTCAGTTGTCACGTGGTCAGTTGTCGAGTAGTCAGTTGTCGGGCCACGGTTTTAAATATATCTAGTGTATATGTATTCTTAGTTTCTAAACTTTCCAATTGAGACTACTTTTGTAAAATATTATCCAAATTAAGTCCTTTACCATTCGAAAATAATATGGTGAGAACATTAATATCGCATAGTTCCAATGCGATCGAATTCGGTCAATAAGCGTTCTAGGGCTTTTGCAATCAGGATGAATTCGGAGTATGCGCTATGCTAGAATTGACTAACCTCAGTGTACATGTACACAAGGCTGGCCCGAGGATACCTAACGCCTCTTGGCAAAGAAAATTCAAGCTTCCCTGAACATGCGCAGATCATCAGCCCGAAGCCTTCTCATCTCCCTCACCATTAGATACCAAATGCTTTTGAGAGGGACTGAAGCACACTCTGCAAGGAGAGGAGTGGGATTGTTGTTGCTTTCCAAGCTTATTTCGAATCCTAACAGTGGTACGAGCTCACCATAGTGCAACACAATGACCCTTCGAATAACCCTTTCATAACTTTTAATTAGGACAAACCCAAATGAATGCCATTCTCACAATCAGTATCACTCGTAATCCAATAGCTCTCATATAGTCGAAGCTATGGGCAAGGCTGAAACGAAAGTATAAGAAAGATAGACATTCCTCTTTTCTGCATCAAAAGGCAAATGAAAAATGTCTTATAGACACCTTAGACACAGTTAACCCTGCGTAATGGTAAAAGCTGTGTGCGTGTCAATGGAATTGTAAGTATATTACTAATATTCACCTGAGTGGCATGAAATCGGATCATGTCACTCCTAAAAGTTAGATTTTTAGGTGATTTTGTCAGTACTAGTAATAAGTCTGCTGCATCTTTAAAATTTGGTAACATAGGTCAGGCAGAAAGTCACTCGCTAACAAGATGAGGCTATTTCTGCAAAAGGATCTTGCTCTGAAGTAAAATAAAAATGAATACAAGATTATGTAGATTTTCA
Organism: Sympetrum striolatum; assembly: GCA_947579665.1. Classification (NCBI taxonomy): domain Eukaryota; kingdom Metazoa; phylum Arthropoda; class Insecta; order Odonata; family Libellulidae; genus Sympetrum; species Sympetrum striolatum. Next base: position 59,614,566 of record OX388349.1, read on the forward strand.
AGTTACATTTCATACATTTTTTTTCAATACTTATAAACAGAAGGACCATATTACTGAGAACAAGTAAAATAATCCCGAAAATAACAAACTGCTGCATAAGAGAACATGCTTTAATATTCTAAGGACATGTAAGATTGCTAGCTCAATTTAAGAAATGCAATGAGAATAATATTGGTTATTTTAGACTTCTTAATATATATTGTATACTCAAATACAGTGAAATATCACTCTAACGTTTTATATTGGAATAAGGGAAATCGTTTCTAGATTCGGAAAAACGTAAGATGCGAAAAATGGGCTTAGTTGCTGTAATTGGGACCTCAAATTTTTAATCTATCAGCCGAGAAATCTTTAAAAACGAGAAAATTAGATCGGAATTTTATTGCATTTGACTATCCAACTTCTTGGAAAACTACCACAACTACTACTATCAGTCGCGAAATATATTCGTGGCACTAATAATTTTTAAATTGCTTAAATGGTTCGACTCCGCCTCAAAAGTTAACCAAATCCATAGACAACTGACACCTAGAACTTAGTTAGAAACCACTTCGTGCAGACGTCCCCAATTTCAGCTTCCATGACACACTCCCGAGCAACCAGGACTTATCGGCGACTGCTTGCCAAACCAAGGAATTTCCGCCGGATGAAAGAACGACATTTCCATCCCATCTGCCCACCAGTGTAGCATTCCCGTAGGTGGGTTCGCACGCCCGTGAATATGACATACGCGTTCTCGCGTAGCTGATCACCCGCGCACGGCGCAACCGAGCGGAAACAATGCTTTCATCTCGGAGTGACGTTTTTCGCCGGTCCGAAAAAAACTTCGACCCGAATTGGACATGCGATAAGCCAACTCCCTGTAGCATAGGAGGCACGCACCGCTCGCTCCAGCGGAGAGGGAAGGAAAATGCCCCGTTCGATTGCCTCCACCCAATTCGACTCGGAATGGCCCAACCGGGCGTGGATCAAAACCGTGTACCACTTCATGTTCGCTTCCCAGTCTATGTGATTGTGCGCCCGTGAGATATTTCCGACCGCCACACTAACTCACTCCCTATCTTTCCTCCTTACTTCCATGTGTGTCTGTCCTCTACGTTTCCTGATTCACATACGTTTCCGTTCCGACCAAAGGAATCGATGAGGCAATCAGGGAAAGATTGACAAAATTATGGTGAAAAGAGTTCTACTACATGGGATAGAAACATGGACCCTGAGAAAACTACTTCAAGTGAGTAATGATATTCTCTAAAGGAAAGAAAGTTAAATTTGCGATCAGGGTGTCTATAAAAGATTCAGGGAAAGATTGATAAAACCTTTGGTGCAGAGTGTTATACGATATGGGGGTGAAACATGATCATTAAGAAAATTACTTTCAGTCAATAAAGCTAAAGTAATGAGGTTCAATAAAGGAAAGAAAGCTAAGTTAACGATCAAGGGGTCTATGCCCCTAAAAACCCTGTAAGCCCATTTCCGGGTGTGGTAGGGGGTACAAGCACCATGACTCTGCCTCCTTAATCGAATCCTTTTGTGTGTCGCTCGCAGAAAAACTGAACTCTTGAATCGATATGCTGTGGCAATTAAATCCCTGATCTTCATCGTAGTATCAAAAGGGTCTATATAGCAGGGACGTAGTATCATATAAGTTAGGAACATCTTCAAAGAACGCACATATTTTATTCGAACTTATTTAGAAAATTTATTCTGTACATCTATCTTCTATCTTCTTAAGATTTCCATCCCGCGTCCTGAATCATCTAAATAACGCTCACTGATTAATCATAGCATTTTTACAGAACGTATCGCCTTTCGTTGTACCTTTTTTAATTTCCGAAGACAACAATTGTCGGTAAGGTCCTACATACATTTTATGCATAATCAAGACGAGGCCTACTTAGCATTCTGGTATTCTCTCTAGGAACAGAAGATATGAAGATGAGGTTCATAAAAGAATAGCCTTGGCTAAGGAAGTCTTCATGAAGCTAAGAGAATTGTTGACTAGATGTTCCGTAAAGAATTCAGAAAATATTGTTGGGAAAATCCTCGGTGTATGGATGTAACACATGAGGCTTCAGAAAAGAGGAAGTAAAACGATTAAAGACCTTAGAGATGTGGGTAGAGCATGGAATGGAAAAAGTAAGTTCGTTTGATAGGAAAACAAGCACATTAATGCTAGATGGTTGGGGAGAGAGGGTTATAATTGAAATAATTAAGAGTCGACGAATGGGTGGGTTAAATGTTGAGAGGAGAGGGACTTCTAAATAAAGTAGTTGAGGATTTAATATATAGTAAACACTGAGGGAAAGGGAAAGAGAAAGGCTAAAGATGTCAGATGACAAAATGTGTGGGCTAAGTTAGCAAGAAATGAAGGATATGGCTTTAAATAGAGGATATTTAGTCAGGTGAACCTACTTGAAGGCAGAAGATTCGTTTATATATCTCTTTCCATGTCGCATGTGGCTAACAAGAGAAGATTCGGAAACGTAAGAGTAGTAAGTAGTAAGAGAGTAACTTGTGGACAGTTTCTCCTGTTTTCAGTTTACATGGATTCGCTACAGTATTTCCTCCTTCAATAATTATCAAATGAACTGACGAGGTGAGAAGAAAGAAGTCTGTGTGGGACGGGAGACAAAGTGGTTTCCGCGTCGATTCCTTAGGCCAAATTTGTTATTGCCCACATTTATTGACTTATCAGGCGGCCTATTCTAAACTTTCCTATATTCCTGACTTTTTATTTTGTTTCATGAAAATGATTTTCCTGTTCTTAAAATAAATGTTTAAAGTGTACCATTATTTTTTGCGTTAACTCAGCCCTATTCTTTTAGCAATACAGGAATAGCAATTCTTCTTGCGTAAGCTTATAGTTGCTATGTTTTCTAAGCGAATAATGTAATTACAAACAATAATACTATTGTACCCTTAACCTTTAGTAAGTGGTTATAGAAGAGCTCCTAAATGGTTAAAATATTCTTTATGGCTAATTTTAAATAACCATATCTTCATTTATAACAACCACAACAAGCATAGGTCGGATGTCAGAAGAAACTTGATTTCTTTATCTTATAAAAAATATATTGTTTTAATTAGATTTAATAAGCCCCAAATATCTGTTATTTGCAACCCGTCATGCGGAGGTACCCAAACCATGGGGGTTACGATTATTCGTGACTGAGATAATGCAAGCGTATTATTCTGAATACTTATTTCGACAAATAAGTTATCATCTTAAAGAGATAAACTGAATGCTTAATTATATTGTTATTATTGGTTTTGCATCATTTTACGTGTAATAGAAGAGAAACATTGCTCTTAACCTATAATAGCATTTGAGAAGGATAGATAAGTAGACTTATGCAATCATTAGTTTCCGTATTTCTTAAGGGCTCCTTCTATCGAGTGTTACCTTGAAGTGGAATCTTTTTCCAATTACTGAAGCTCCATATGATATCTCTTTCCATCATCTTTCAATTTATTAAATTACCATTTACTCTATGGACTGGACAGAATACAAGGATTCGTTTATAAGTTTAAGAAGACTTTTAAGTCTCAGTTGAGCCCTGAAGAAAACGCTATCTAAATAAATATAAACTGAGAGAAACCCATAAAAACATGCGTATGTTTTGCATGACCATTGCCTCGCGCGGGTTTGAAACGCGGGTCAATTTTTTGGCCCATACGCCTTGTTTTTGCCCCAATTGTCTTTGCTTTCGTGCGGACTCATGTTTATGGATAACTTCGCATCCCTAGCCCGAGAGGACACATATGCGAACTTATCAAAGTGCAAAGGTCACCGCAGGCCGAGAAAACGAGATACTTTCCGAGGAACGCGATGAGTATTGCAACTACTAGAAATGAGGGTTGCCCCGGACTCTTCCATTTCGAGGGCACCATTTGCGTATTTCTGTCCAAAAAACAAAAGGAAGACGTCGTCCCGAATTGTTTATGCCGATGACATAGTTGTAGAGAGAAGTGCAATAACCGGAAGGCCTATTCTCATAACGTTCGAGGCTTCCCAAAAAGAATACATTTCGGTCTCAATTTCGGCTGGATGAAAATCGCCTTCTTCTAGCCTTCTTTTCCTTGCGCTTCCTTTTGGCCCTTTCTTATTCCAACCCTCGTATTTTTCTTTATTTTCTTACAGTTCTTAAATTATCCACCTCTGCGCCTACCGCTCCCTTTACGGATTTCCCAACCCGCACTTCGCCCTCTCTCTTCCTTTCTTTAGCCCCATTGCATCCGGGGCCAATTTGATTCCATCACTTCCTTTAATCCGTTCACATCTCTTCTTTACTGCTTCTCCCCTGTTTTTTCCTTATCCTCTTTCGACTCGATACGGAAACCGTTTCCCCTCAGCGATAAGTTTCTCGTAAGGAATGTATACGAGCTCTGGGATCAGAAATACAATATGCAGGTAATAACGGATTTGGGGAATGTGTAGGAAGAAGGAGCGAAGGAAATTTCACCGACAATCCGATCATTATGATGGACTTGGAATCTAAATTGCGCAAACTGAATGGAATATTTCCCGTGATTACTTTGGTTGCGGATAAAGTTTGGTAGCATTTTTTATGTTAATAGAAAGATTTTATTTCACGTACGGGAGATTCAAGTTAGACTCTTAAGCTGGGATATAAATGATAAATAATGAAAAATAAAACATTAATAACGTTATAATTTTAGTACATAATGATACATTATGTACACTCCTGGCCAAAATTAACGCAGCACCGGCCGTAAGGATCGCTAGGGAGGTGCTGCGTTAATTTTGGCCAGGAGTGTACATATAACACAAAATATTTAAGAGTGTGAATTTTAAACGAATTAATTTAACTGAGAAACACTTTTATTACTCAATATTCTTAGTCATATTCATATTATTCATAAGTCCAAATTCATGCAATTCAAGTTTAAGTACCATCTTTTCGTAGTTAGCAGGGAAAATTTTCTTTTATCACTCCATCCAAATTACGTTCACTTATTGTTAGTCCTATGATCCACTTTGTTTCCAAATAGTTTCAAACTGACTCATTAATGTTCTTTATGCAGTTAATTTAAGTTTTTCTGGATTTTATAGACTATATAATAAACATTTACAGCCTATCCATAAAAATGCTCAGAATTTTAACACATACTTCAGCAATCAATATCGTTATTATTTCGCGGTAAGTATTTTCTTAGGGTATTTTAGTTGACTAAATCTTTTAACTTTTCCCCAAAACTCTCTTTTAAAGCTCATTTTCTTCTATATGACGAGATGAGAAATAATTTCGTTAAGGAAGAAGGGAGAGTCTACAATATGAATCTCACCCAAATGAACACGCTATTTATGAATTTAAAAAGATGAAAAAGAAAAATGTTCGGTATCTTACTCAGTTAAAAGGTATCAGGCGATTATGACGAAGACGGACAAAGAATATGCTCACCATCAGCTATATTCTTCCCCTTCACTTGCTCATCCTTATCGTCTCATTCCCTCTCATGTTCTCCCTCTTCAATCACTGCCCCTCCTCCGGGGACTCCGGTGATGGATAGTCCCACTTCTATTTCCCAGCCCCCCTCCGCTGCGTTTACTCTCCTATTCGTATTTATTAGGGCGCGAAGGATGTCTTTAAAAGCGACCATTTAGGCGAGCTAACGGCGACCCGACATCGATGTTAACACGGCCAATCTCTACTCTATACTCCCTAACTTATTCCACCGCTTTGCCTCTTTCTTCCCCATTTCAAAGGTATCACTGGAGTTCGAGGTCAAAGGATATGGGAGAGTGTATCAAAGCCACGGAGAGCAAATGAGGTAAGAGCAACGAGGGGCACGGCTACATAAATTCAGTTTCCATCGCCACATCCCCGTACATGAGATGTTTGCTGCCTTCATTAACTCCTACATTCATTTAGGGTATCGTATGCGAGATGATTCCACGTAAAATATGAGTGACTTTGATGAATATAGATGAGACTATTTAAAAATGTCTTGGTTGCGAATCGAAAGCGGGAAAGAGAGAGTCGGTGTAATTAACAGCCCTCGATACGATATTGCAGGTGTTAGCACTAATTATTAATGCTATAAATACGGTATTATGGTTTATCTCAAGTCCTTGGGGAAATTAATTGCCATCCAACCTCTGAAATCTCAAATATAAAACAAATATTTACATTTATAACGAATTAAAGTTGTTGTAAGCTTCTATATTATCAATGAAATTCAATCAATTATCAAAAATAAATAAAGTAAATGGTGCTTATTTTTCTGTAAAGAAAGTATAAAGTATCAGTCCATATAAAGGATGACGCTAATTGAGACGTTTAAGGAAAATAAATGCAGTGCATATCGGAAATTTAGCTCTGAAAAATGTATCAATGTACTTATGACTAGTGTTGTATTTTTTATATGTTTTGGGATTTTGTTATATCTTCTCATTCATTGTATTCGTGTACGTAATTTCAGATATGCGTATCTTTGATGATCATTGCATGATACGAGCACTGCTACCTGTGTTTGCCAATCTGCAGTGTAATTGTAACAATAATAATAAAAGAACATGATAATTTTTAATCGAATTACTGGATACTTTGATGAACTTAAATTATTAGGTAAATCAAAAAGCCTGTTTTCCAATCCCTAAAACCTAATCGCTTTGATATATACTGCGATAAATATCGATTACGTGAGATGCATCCTGTGAAAATGCAAATGATTTTGTGAGCAGGCAAGTCTTTAAATATGTGGGAGTTCATAATTGTTTGACTTTCCGATTCGGATGACGATTGAGATCCTCTCGATTGATTACGAACGCTCTAATCAAACGCTGCGAAATCACTGGTTAAACTTAATGAGATCATATTAAGTTAAACAGCTGAAGGGAATAAGGTTCAATCGAGAACTGAATTAAAGAAGTACGGCGGAATATCCTGAAATTAAGGATTCCAATAGAAGTTAATGCATTGTACGACAACTTTATTGGAGGAGTAAGCATTACTGTGTCAAAGAAAATATGGGAAACATTTAGCAATTCAAGAGTTAGAATCTTGATGACGAAGACATAGATTCTCTTCTGAATGTATGAAATAACGAAATATTTTCCTTTTCCGGTACCACCTGTCTTCTAAGTCAAAGTTTTTCTCTTAACTTCATCATTCAACTTGAAAATCTGGATTTTACACAATTATATCTCTTTCTTAAACTATATTTTTATGTGCAAGTACAACTACACTTGTATTACCCTTAAAACCGTGTTATGCAGGTAGCTTATCTTTGGATTTCCGTTCGTTTTTCTGTTTCTTTCTCAATTAACGTATATGTCGAATCGAGTACAGGCGGTGATACAAAATAGTATGAAGATTCGAAGAGTTTATTTATGATTTTTTCCTTATTTTTTATCAACTTCAACACTGTGGCAATTACGACATAAAGTTAAAAGGGGAAGGGTGACGCCAAAGGAAAATCATAGATATTAGGAAGAAACTGTCCATTTTCGACTACCGATAGTTTTGACTCTCAACCTAAGCTGCTGCGAAGTAATTGAGAGGTACATTTCAGTGACTGTATCATGCCAAGCTGAAGACGTAAGTGCGATTGTAGTTTCGAAGTGGTAAGTTACTGCTGACAAATAAGATATTTTGGTTCATGTTACAATTGTAACGCAGCTACGGAAGACGATAAGTTAGACGTAATGAGAAATGTATTGCAAAGTGTATAGTTCGGTATTTCACAACAGAATTGGTACTATAGTAGACACAGTTTGACAGGGGACACTAATGGTTTGCGCGTTGGCAATTACTGCGGCATTTATACTAAAAACATAAGTGAAGTAGTTACCCGGTTATTTCTGTAATAGATTAAGAGAAAATCTAACTTTAAAGAAGACGTGCAGTTATTTTGAAAGCTAACCGATTGAAAAAAGAGAGGCTGAGTTCTAAATCATTTAACTGCTTTCCAATGTTTATAATCTGACTGAAATACATACTCCGAAATATTTTGTTTTTTCACAGGAAAAGTTTTTCTTGAACTCACGGCGAGTTTCGGCGCTTAAGCGTCATTCGAGTTATTAATTTACAATTAATGATATTGGAAGGTTCCACAAAGTGAAGGCAGAAGTAATTCATTATGTTTTGTCATTATTTCATCTAAGTTTATGCACCTGAAGTTATGTTTGGGAATATCATGAGGATATTAAGCAAACGCCAATAACGAGTTAAATTTGACATATTCATACAAAATAAAAGTGGGTGAATTGAAAATACCTCATAGAGATTATTCTATAGTTAGAATGCATCGAGATTAACGAGATTTTCATTTCTATTTACGCTCTCATTCGTCAATGTTTAGCGAGCAATTATCCGTTCTGCCAAATTTGATGGTTATAATGAGACTCCAATAATGTGAAGCTTTTAGGAATTAGAAATATATTTTGCAATTGGTAAATGGAATCCATCTATGGATACGTACAATTTTATACGTCGTACATGATATTTCCGTAATAAACTTTGACATATAAAGTGCTTGAGTTGCTTTCAGATTTTACGTGAAATTATCCTTGTTTACAAATCTATCTCATTAGTTCACAACTTCATTTGTGACAAGCAGAGATAAAACGTACACTTCGATTAACACCAATTACCTCTCGAATAACATTGGCTTATGTTATTAATATGAAATATGATAACCAAAAGCTTGATTAGATTTACGCGGAAAATTGATCTATCCTCAATCTTAAGCAACCTCAGTACCTGTGGCTTTACTGCAAACTTTTGCGAATAATTACCACAAGATTACTACTAGTTCATGTCATGTTAATCCTATCTTACTTTCGGAAGGCAATGAGGAAAGTGGTAGATACCTTCATACTGTATGGTTTATAGAAGAGTATTTTCGATAGATTTAACAAGCATTAAGTCCAGTTTTCATGCAAAGAAGAAACTCTATCGAAGGATTCAGGAAAGGTGAACAACAACTTAAGTAATCGGTTATATTACCACGTAAGTACTAAAGCCAGGGGCACATTAAGAACTCTCCAAGGGGGGCGATTTAAGACAATTTTCTTACGAGCTCATCCATAATTAACTGTTTACATGCCATACTGTTGTGATAAATGTAGTATATGTATCTCCTTGCTAGGAAAATTGATACCATTACTCGTCGCCAAGGGGAGAGGGGTTGCGACCGCTTTCGCACTCCGTCAATGACTGAAGTACTCATTTCTGTCATCTGTCACAACCATAAGACATTTATTATACGGCGAATTAAGGAATAACTATTTTGAATCAACCTATAACTTTACTAGCCTAAACTATTTGAGAAAAACTGATCTACTCTTAAGTCTTTAGAGTCATACCGAAAAAACGTACATTTCATTGTTTCCATGCGTGAAAAATTTTTAACTCTAAAATGCGTGAAAAATTCTTACTTCGTTGTCAAAATGAATATGAGCATTATGCTCATATCCCGCAGTTATCTGTTGATTTGAGCTACTCTGAGTCACTGTCTTGTCCTATATCGAGTGATTTCAAAGCATTAACTCTATTTTTACATTCTAATTACGTATAGTGTGTAAATGAGTATCACATGAGAGAAAGGGTAACAGAGGAAAAGTTATTCAAGTCGATAGTGCGTATTGGTAAACATTTTTACTTCTAGCTAATGCTTATTAAATGTATATGAAAAGAGTTTTCATAACTTCATTCACTTTCTCTTTCCCCATGGGATAACGCTTTATTTCTTTTCATCTGAGTACACATTGGTTAGAGCTCCCTATCTTAGTATAAAGGATTTCCCTTCTGAGATTAAATGTTTAATCTTGCACTTTATCTTATTATTTGGATAAATTTGAACATATTCTACCGAATATTACTGGATTGATATACGCACATATTTTAAAACTAGTTAAGAAAAAAGAATTTAAAACATTAACAACGTTAATGAAAGAGATAATTCTTAATACGTATAATAGTATACAATACAGTAAGTATATCAAATTTTGAACATTAAGAAAGAAAAAAATCAATTTTCTCTTATTTGAAAATAAGATTAAAGTTTGTACATTTTTTTGCTATTTCCATTTTCAGGGGTTGAATCAAAATAAGTTTCATCTTATTCCATTTGGGTCCTTCTCAGTATGAATTTCTCTTGATCGTATCACGACGGTTATTCCTACTGGATTCAATTTTATGCGTCTGCCAGTTGCTTTACACTGTGTATATTGAATGCGGTACTGACGCAGTTGCGGAATCGCTTATAAATAATTCATAAGAATCCGATAAGCCTTTGTCATAACATTTTAGCTCTGAACATAATACACGAGAATATATTGTTGTAAATCAATAAATATAAAATATAAGTTACTATGTTATATCCATAAAATTGAATGTAATCGAGCTCGTATCTAAATATTTTAAAGGGTGCTAACATTATTACATAATGCTGTATTTTAAGTAAATGTAAAGGGTATTTCTTATACATCCTAGTGGAAATATGTTATGTTAAAATGAACGCATGTGTAAGACTTTTCATGAGTTAAGAATTGTAATTGGTTGTGGTGGGCTTTATTGAATTAAAGTCCATATCGATAGTAGGGTTAGAATAAAATTAAAAATACTTAGCCACAAATGTAAATAAATAAATGATTTCTCGGGGATAAAGAATCCGGTTTTAATATGTTAATACTTCATAACTTCTCGTTAAATACTCCAAATGAAGAGGGTCACAATTCGATTCTGATTCGAGAGGTTTTATAGCTCATAATATTTTTATATTTATTATGAAACTTTGATACAGCGGTTGTGCGTCCTCGGCGCAACGATGAGTAAGTAAGACTTTAAGAGCAGAAATAAAATTATATTAATTGCTAAGTATTGAACGCAAGATCATACGAGTTGGAGATGAATTTTCATACGGAATGACACCTAATTTCAGCCAGTCATATCGTATAATTATCCTGTACTTAATGGAAGATCACTTTGCTCTTATAGCTTCGTAATAACCAAACCAACTCCTCATTAAAGCCAACACGACGCTGCGTCATTTGTCGTCAGATATCCTTTTTACAGCTCCGCCGCACGTCCATAAAATTAAAACCAATAGGAAGTAATGAGGCGGCGTAAAAAAGTACTGCGAAAAATATTAGCGATCCCTTCTCGGTATACAACCACCATAACGTCCCATCTTAAAAGCTCGAGGTTTCATTTAGCAGCACGTCCGGTCAAAAGTACTTCGAAAAGCTCCATAAGACATATTAGGCAATAGGGTCAAAGGGCTGGGACTAGTCGGACGTCATCGCGTAAACTGCTTTCTATGGGTTTAGGGGGGCTTACTCTTCGGGAACATTATGGAAGAATCTTTCGCTTTTGTCGCGAACGAGGATGCGGGAAAATGAAAGTGGGAAGCCGCGGATAAAATCGAAAATGGGACGTGAAAAGGACCAGGGGACGTAACAGGAAGCGAGGATCCGAGAAAGGGGGGAAATGTTTCGCGGAGTCGCGCGGAATGGGGAGGGCTTTGGGGGAAACGGATATTGGCGAGGAAAGGGAGTCTTGAAGGAGGAAATTGAGAAGTGGAAGAAAAGAAAGGGAGGTCGAACGGGTCTTGAGAAAGGGGGAGCGAATGGATGGCGTTGAGGGATATGGATTGGGGCGGAGGAAATTATGCGAAAGATAAAAAGCGAGAAAGTCGGAGATTGAGGGCAGAGATGAACAAAGAGCGTGGAGAAGTATTGAGGAAAAATGGGAAGAGAAAAATCGGCGAGGAAATAAAATCGAATTGCGACTCTGCTCGTTCTTGATTGAGTGACGCGCTATGAAGAGAATAAAAACTGATGGCGTAGAACTGGTATTCGCGTCACATGCGGAATACAGCTCAAATCAAGTTGCGCGCGCTACCGGACAATTTCCTTGAAAGGACTCGTCTTATTGTTGCGTTATTTACATGAATACTAATGCTCCTAGCCGTTAAAATTGAGCTAAATTCTCGGTGACGTTTAATTTAGCTTAGATTGTACATTCTAACATTCATATCTTTGATGGCGTAGTTTAATAATTTTATCAAATCCATAAATTATCAAAATAAATTAATTTACACAGCTCAATAAGTAATAATGCAATACAATAGACTAGTAAATTCGAACGCTAAAATATGACGATTGAAAATATATTAATTTATTTTTATTTATTAATTTATACTGTAATTTTCTTCCATTATATTGTTATATTTGTCCTTAAATAAATATTAATATTAAATTTAAATTCATTTTTATACGAATGTTGTTTAAATTAATAAATACCTAACTTAATTAATGTTTGAATAATATAAAACTGTAATAAGAGAGATAATTTTAGTAAACTTATAAATAGGTATACAAATAACATTCAATATTAATTTAACCCGTAAAAATATGATATTTGAAAATAAAACCTTATTCAAGGAAGCCGTGACAACAAACTTTTGCAGAAATGAAGAAGAAAAGTCCTGGCTGCGGCAGACTTTTTCTCCTTAATTTCTTTTCAAAATTTAAGCATGCGTATCATGCGTTTTCATTAATCATAATTCAATGCAAACATAAGAAAACAGGGAAAAACAAAAATCATCAGGTAAATGCAAAATTATAAAGCTACAAATCCAACCGACGCGGCCTAGATTTTGCAGAAGTCCATCTTAACAGCAAATGAAAAAGAGGGAGCACTTCTTAGAAAAAGTTTTTATAAGCACGACCAGTTTTGGCGAATAATCGCCAAGTTCTAGTGAAATTATTATCCAAGCAATTTATATAAGTTTATATATTCCAAGTTTATATATTTTGGAGAGAAAGGAGTATTTGTGAGGAGATTGGTAAAATTTTCAATTGAAATCAATACAACTCCGAGTTAAAGTAAAAACTATATTATATGTTATACATAATTATAAGAATTTCGTTGAAGATTGAAGTCAGCGAAGATAGATATTCCTAAGGAGACATCTGAGACAAACGAGAGGCAATAGAGACAGAAAGGAACGGAATAAGATGTGAGGTATTATATTATGAAGGGGTGGGATGGGACGTATAGGAAAGAGACAGTGGAGGATAAGGAAGAAATTATGCGTGAGTGTTTGGAGAAAACGTTGGAGACAGAGGAAAAAAGAGATCAACTCGAAGGGTATAGGCCGTCAATTTTTTCCTTCGAGCGGAACGAGAAGAAAGGAACAGAACCACGAAAAGGGTAACCTTATGATAAAAATACAGCTGACGGGATTTGACTGAGGAGCGCAGGGAGGAGTGACACCGAATAGAAAAAAGTTTTTAGTCACAGGGCGAGCGGAGTATCGTAAAGTAAAAGGATATGTTCGACTACGAGGCAGCAGCTTTGAAAAGTCGAAGAAAGAAAGTTTGCGTGAGAGTGACTGGAGGTTACATCAATAGTGAAAGGTGGGTACGAATAGTGAAAGCTGGTTCGGTGAATAATGAAAGGAAGACGAAAAACGATGAAAGTAAGCTCAGCGCTGGCTAAAAAAATCTGAAATGTGTTTATTAAATGAAGAAAGAATGTTGAATTTAGGAAAAGGTACGGGAAAAAATACCAGCCTTACGAAATAGGTTTACTTAGCGATCTATTCTTCAACACATTTCGCCATCATTAGGTAATATTATGATGCGACTCGTTGAAACCTAGATCGCTAAATGATATAGTGTTAGGAAGTACAGTAAGCTTTATTTCTTCTCGTATAATATGGTGTCCTACCTCACAGACGTACCTTTATTTACTAATTACTAATTGTTGCAAGTAAAAACTTTGGATATTGACACTATAAGGGAAGTTCATACTCTAAGAAGCTCTACTATAAACACCATAGAAGTACTTGTTTTCACGAAATATGATACCAGAACTTCGATATCACCGGGATAACAGGCTAATTGCTCCATTATTAAAATTCCGAAGTAAAAAACAAAAATGAAGGAAGTAAAAATAATGAAAGTAATCTGCAAAATAAAGCTAGATGTGTGTTGCAGGGTAGAGAGAAAACATAAAACACATAAGTAAGCAGGAGAACGTGGAAACATGCAACGAGAGGTACTGAAGAGGAAAAGAAACTGAGAATAGCGAGAAAATATTAAATAAGAGAAAATGATAGTGTATTGGGAGGTTTTGAAAGTGAAAGGAAACAATGACTTGGATTGATTTAAGGATCAAGAATGGAGATCAAAGAACCGAAGGTTGGAGTACAGTGAATGGAGGAAACTTAAATAGTGAATGGAAGTTATATGAACTGTGGAAGAAATGAAACATAATCAAAAGTAAACGGAAATGTTGGCCAGTTGAATGAATAGTAAAAATTAGAGGGTAACGCAATTCAAGGCATAGAAGGAGAGGTAAGCCATAGGAAGTAGTGAAAGGAGGTCACTTAAATGGAAGTTGTATGGACAATGAAAAGTGCGAAGAAAATAGTGAAAAGTAAATGAAAATATTGGCCAGTTGAATGATTACTGAACATTAGAGGGAAACTTATTTAAATTAGGTGAAAAAATTAAATAAAACCTACTATATAGTGAAAGGAGACCACTAAAATAGGGAAGAAAGTCTTATGAATTGTAGAAGATGCGAGGAAAACAGTGAGAATTAAACGGAAAGATTTGTTTGTCGAACGACTACTGAAAATTAGAGGCTGAACGCAATTCAAAGAGGTAAAACAGGCAAGCAAACCCTAAGTTATAGTGAAATGAGATGACTTAAATAGTAAATGGAAGTTGTATAGTAAATGGTAGAAGTAAAAGGAAACGTTTGTTAGTCGAAAAAGTACTGAAAATTAGAGGCGAAACGCAATTCGAGGAAGTATAAAAGGAAATTAATACCGTAGATCATAGCGAAAGGAGACAACTTAAATAGTGAATGGGAGTTGTATAAATGGTAGAAGGTTCGATAAAAATAGTGATAACTAAACGAAAATGTTAGCTAGTCGAAAAATTACTGAAAATTAGAGGAAAACGAGGTTCAAGGAGGTGAAAACAGGAGCGGAAGACCGTAGAAAAAGCCTGCAGATGTAGAGAAATGAAATTATAAAAAAGGAACTATGGCAGTAATGAAAGGAGATTGAAGAAACGTAAAATTCGCTGGAGGAAAATTGAAAATGAGCTGAGAGAGCGGTGAAAGGATTCCGAAATAAAAAGGATAATTTATCAAATTTCGACTGTTTATGAGGAAGTTCCATTTTTAGCGTGCGGAGGGTGTGCGCTGATCCGTGCTAGTCGGTTACCTTTTCCTGCCCCAAAGTTAAAAAGACGCCGACTTCTGTTTTCGTACGAAAAGGAACTTGCAGACCCTCCCTAGCCGAAACGTGTCTCTACATTGCCACGGGTGGCCCAGACTCCCTTTATATTTCCTCCTTTTTGACGTTTCACGGATGAAAAAGTATTAAAAGTGAGGGATGTTCGGAGTGGAAAAATTGGAATATCCGATGTTCCTCCAGATGCGGAATTGTTTTACTGAGCAGAAAGAAGAACATCGACCCGCTTAATTTCTCGGAATTCTAAAGAAAAACCCTTGGCGGAATGAAACATGCCTTTCGGGTCGGGTTAAATTCTTGCTCTTTAATCTAACATGGGATTTAGCCGATTACCCTTCTTTTCTAGTGTAATTTATCCGTCCAATAATTTTCCAACACGCCGGAAATTCAAGAAAGGAAAAAAACAGCAGACTAAAAAAAAAAAACATTTATCACAACAGAATACTTAATCGAAAACAGTGAAGCTAAGCTTACATCGAATTAGATACAGATACTTCTTCCCTGGGAATTTTAAACAAATAGAAGCATTGCAATTATTAATACATTATTTTGATAATTATTATAAAATCAAAATAGCTATTTTGAAATAATTGTGGTTCAATCAGAATTTAAAGAAGGGTGAAGGAAAGCTACACAACCAATTCAAAATACTCAATAATCAAAATATGATAAATTGAGTAATTATCGCTCCATGAAAAAAATTAATGACTTAATTTCAAAGATATCGAAAAGACTAAATTAAATTCATCTTATAAATTGTCTGTGATGACCAAATCATTTAATAATAATAGAAATTACAGTTATTTATAAAGTGAGAACTTTTACTGAATAAATCTACTTTTATTGGCAGACTTTAGACTAAGACTCAATTACGCGTAAGTACACATTATTTTCCTCTTTTATATTTTGTTCTTTGAATCTTATAAGCGTGATTGATTTCTGAATTTTACAGCTTTAGATTTCAAAACTTATATATTCATTTTCATAAGTAACTCTAGCAGTACTGTCAAATTTCCTCTCTCAGAAGATGTTACTGAACAGGGCATACGTTTTTTACCTTTAAAATCATTTTTACGTTCTTAGTCCTATTGTTTATCACATTATTATACTATTTTTCATTTTATCGATAACAAATCCCTTCAAAAAAAGTACTGCCTATGCAAAATCTAGTCTAACAACGATTCAAATAAAATTGTTATGCACATATAAATCGAAAACTCTAGGAATAGTTGTAACAGCTCTAAATCAAAATAAACCCGCTAGATCCATCTCTAACCTTAATAATTAATCATCCACGCTGAGAGTTCATAGCAATGATTAAAAGTTGAAATATATTTGAATTAGTGTTTCGTGGTGTGTCAACGTTAACTCTTTTCCAGCTTTTTCTACTTTATATACTCAAGGGTCCCTTTTCTAAGAAAAATTATAATGAAAAGAGTAGAAGGTAAAATTTTAAAATTATATTTAAACGTAAATATAGCTATGTAAGACAAATTGTCAGTACTTAGAGCCTTTTTATTTCTGTAACCGTCAATGTAATTGAGAAACTTTTCTGGAAAGTTTATTCGAAGAAGGTAAGTTAGTTTCTAGTTACTTTATACGCACTTACAATCTCCCTGTATAACCTCAAATCACAACTTTAAGATTAAGTTTTACCCTCAGTTATAAGAAATGGATCTCCTTCCTTACTTGATCTTCGTTTTGATAAATACATTTATGTTCCATTCCTGATAATCGGAGCATACGAAAAATTGTTACGCATGACGAACATACTTCAGGAATAAAATAGCATAAAATCCTCGTTCCTTTTGATTGCTACTGATTGAAAAAAGGGTACACATAAGGGTATTTTGAGTGGAAAGATTCCTCAAAGACACGATGAAAGGGAGCACGAGGCGGAATTCTACCGCTGGGGCTTTTCAACCACATCAGCGTAAACGGACTCCATCTTTTGCGTCTCGTCGAGATCTCCCCACTAACAACCCCGTCTCGGCAGGAAAAGCAATAAAAATAGCATTTTGCGGCGCGAATCATTGTAAATGGGCAAAATTAGTCGAAACGCTTCAATCGTCGTGGAGAAAATATTATTTCCACGAATTGATTTTAGGGAACGCGTTGAAGTTTGGAATGATGTTGGTAAAAATAGAATGGAAACTCACTATAAGGGAGATGTTTCCCGCATGAAAAATTGGTACTTTTCCTCACCTACGCGTTTCAGAACGATATTAGTTCGGATATTTCAGATCGACTTCCTCTGAGTGTCAGATCTTTTTATTTTGCTGGGAGTCATCTTGAGGACAAAATCGGACATTTACGGGCCATATCACGAAGAGAAAAACAGGCTAGTAAATTAGAATGTTTGTTTCCCATGCTTGTCGTAATGCTGATTCTAATCTTTAATTTCGCGGACGTAGTCGATTTTTTAAACGGTTTGTTGTTTTTGCAATGTTTAAGATAGGAAGTTCGAGATTAATTTAAACGAATCTCAGTCAGTTAATTGAGAATTTAATGTCTTAAAGGAAGATTCAACGTTTCTGAGGAGTGAGAGGGCTAACAATAGTTTACGTACATTATATTAAAATATAAAAGTTCGAGTTTTACCAAATTGAAATTTGAAAATTAAGTTGAATTGATTCTTATAGAAAAATTACTTAGCTCTAAAATTATCGTTAGAAATTCATACTAAAAACATATTTTTGAAGGATGGCAGCTTACTATAGTCGCAAATAAATGCATATAAATCAGCAGTCGTTTGCCCTATAAGTTCTGCATCTGCTTTATATATACTGCTAAACAAAATACTTTGACGAGATACATTTGTCTTACCAACGCTCACATGAACGACACCAAATATCGTACACAATGTTTGTCCTTTATACGTGTTTTTAAATGACGCATTTTAATGTTAATGGTAATTTATCAAATTCTATAAAATTGTTTAAAATATCTCGATTAAAAAAAATCGTAATATTTAATTTTAAATCATTACAAATAATTATTTACCATAATTTTAAAACTAAATAGGCAAAAAGTTTACCGTGATATTTAGCTTACTTCCATTCATAACATAGAAAACACTATTCGTTTAGTACACTCCAAATCCCTCATTAAAATATTTTTGTACTCATGTTATACAATAAATTAAACAAATCCGTTTAAATTGTACAAACAAAATGAATTAGCTTTTGAGTAATTGAGTGGATGATGAAACGTTGTCGGTGAAGTTACTTTCGTTCAAAGGAGTGTTCACCTTAATAAGTGATGTTTACAGACCAAAATTAACGTATCATGTTCCGCCAAAAGATATTTCTTATTGTTGATAAAGTTCATGTTACGTAAAAGACTTTCTAATTTTACTTCCTCTACATGAAATTATCATAAAAATAAGTCGGCTGACATTTAAATAAAGTCTCTACTCAAAAAAACTTACCCTATAATATCACTCAGTTTCTACGTTAAAGTATACATTAGTTAGAGGAGAATTTTAGATTTAATCAAGTCATCTGATGATACGGGGTGGAAAGAATACGATAAATCTGTCGACTCAAAGACAAGGAAAATGTATACATGAATAAAAGATTTGAACCCAATCTTTTAATCTGTCGAGACGAACAAAACACTTTTCCTCTCTGTGGGAGGAAAGAATTCAATTTCAGTCTTTTGCTCTTGGAATTGTAGTTCTGACGTATAGTTCCAAAGACAAGTTGAATTAAGCTCACGGCATTACATTTTCGGAAAGGCCATTATTCTTTGAAGCATAAATAAAAAATCTGATGTGGCCAACACAAGACTTTCTCCATATTTATTGAAAACAGAAGCCTATGCCGGTAATATAAAAATAATTCCAAAACAATGAGTGTTACAGGAAAACGTTTCATACAAAATTTGTAGTAAAATAAATTATCTATAACTTTGGTACATAATTGTATATACCTAAATTGCATTCTGACAGAGATATGTATGAAAAACTTCCATTTCTGGATAAACAACAACTTCCAGTCAACCATTATTCAAGAATAACTCCTAAACAATCAGTGTTACGAAAAAAATGTTTCATACAAAAGTTGTAGTAAAGCACATTATCTATAAGTTTTGTAAAAAATTGTATATACCTAAATTGCATTCTGACAGAGATATTTAAGAAGCAAACATTTGTTCCGGATAAACCGCAACTTCCGGTTAAGCGGTATTCATAAAAAAACGAATAAACTCTTGGCATTGTTAGGAAACTACTAAATGTGAATTTTGGAAATGATCGGATAATCACTTTTTAAGATAGAGCGCCCACAAACTTTTTTACCACAGACAGACAGACATACACACACACACAGACACACAGACATACATGTTCGGGAAAATAGCGAAAACGAGCTATATGGGCCCCAAAACATCTATTTCCGTCGAAATCTGGAGGTCAAATTTTTTTGCGTACTATATTTTACTACGTATAGGGAGAAAGTAAAAATCATCTATGAGAAACATCTCTAAAAGTAAAAGTTCGTTGAAGCCATCTTATAAACTATGTTTACATAAGTCATTAAGGACTCGGCTCAAGATATAAAATTTGAAGCTATACGAGTAGAAAGGAATAAACGTTCATTTTAGAATTTATGAGATATTGTCTGAAGTAATTCAGATGTCTGCGATGTTTTAATATTTTTAGAAGGAAGAAATTCAGGTCGTAAATTTTTACTTCCAGCAATGTTAAATAAATAAAACTATAAAAATGGATTCTTTTAGACAGTAAAATCAATAATCAAGCTAAAAATAGTCAAATGCTTCTGAAGATCTCCTCTGGGAAGTTTTAACTCTCAGTATATTATAATGCAACTTTTAATGGTTTAATTCATATTTATACTTAAACAACACTCCACCTCTAAAAAAGAACATATTAATTCCCAATTTTTTTCAGTTGACTTAACATCAAGTACGTTATTACGGCGGTGCAATCATCTAAAAGGAGGAAAAAAGTATGGAATATCTTTAATTAAAATCACGATGACGTACATTTAATTTCTTAATTGAAATAAAAAGACCTTTGCGAGGTTTGGATGAGTGCACTAAAGGTTGGAGGCACCAAAATGAATCAAAAAAGCTAACAAAGAGGAGGATGGAGGGCTAATTAATTCGATTATTAACGCGATGGAAGCAAAAGAGAAAATAAAAAGGAATTCCTTTTCTTTAATTGTCATTTTTTGTGAGAGTAATCATTAATAAAAAGTCCACTAAAAACGCGTTCAACTCTCTCCTGCCATTGGTCTGTGCTTATATTTTCTATTGTATTTTCACAGGTTTTCCTCAAATAATTCCAAGAAACTCAGATATTTTTCAGAAAAAGGAATACGTAATCCTCATCCAGAGCGGCTATTCCATGAAGTAAAAGATGAGAGTGATGTAAGGCTTCCGAGAATGACGAAACAAAACTCTGCTTCAGTGAGATTCCAAAACAGAAAAGACGTGTACTTAATGTAAAGGACTGGATTTCTAGTTAAAACTCTTCGAAATTTTAATAACCTCCGTTTAATCAAATATACTACGAAGTGGAATTTGTTTTCCAGAGCAGTTTCCAAGGACAGCACTGAAACAGGATTAACATAAATGAACGTTCTTCTAAATTTTCATTGCGACTGTTAAGTATCTCTTTTCATGATATAAAAATCTACCTATCATAGGGATAAATAGTAAATCATATCGATAGTGTAGCTTGAGTGTCGTAAATATATATAAACAGAATATGGTCGATTTCTTGAGTCTCATTTCTTAAGAATAATTAGCTTGGTTTAAGGATTAAAATGTCTCTCAAAACCACTTTTGTCGGAATTCCATACCTATGCTCATTAAACACCGGAAATTCCCGGATTACTAACCTTCTAAGAATCGCCCAATGTACATTCCATCAGCCAAGCTATTAAAAACACGAGTTGAATTATTTAAATATCCTATACGTCACTGTTATTTGATAATTTCATCTTTAGGATTAGAAGAATACTAAGACTTGATAGTTTTGCTATCAAAATATTCATCATGTATTCCGAACGGCGAATTATCTACAACTTTCGGATCTCCTTGAACCAGTCATTCCGTTAGTTCTATGTAAGTTAACCAACAGCACAAGAAGTATTGCAAATCTCTATTTAAAAACTGTCGTTTATTTCTCACTTAGAACGGTGGGGTATTATATATGAAGATACTTCAAAAGTTTCTAGTTACTTCAACTTCTGCATATATTTGATACCGTGGTACATTTACTATTACTATTACTACTATTTACATTTACACTTGTCTTTTTTTAGACAAAAAGCATACATACAGAAACTCAAAATACCATACGATCTTCATGACATAGTGAGATTCTATATATTCATCATCATTGAACCATACAATTCAACTTGAATTTAATTTTTCTATCCAGCCAAATATAAATACACAATTTTTCACCAAGCAAAGAGAAACAGCCTTTGCGAATAGCTTTTTCGTAGCCCTTCTTTCTTCTCTCTGCAAAAACCTCTTCCCCGCACGTCACGTCGCAACACGGTTTAGAATTCATCTCTTATTCTGCATCCCTCCCAGTAATCCCTTTAAATCACGAGCCCTCTTCTTTCTCGACACCCAATTCTGTTATTCCCAATATCTATTCAGATCCCTCCACCTTTAACCTCTTCGCATCTAACTTTCACTTTTCCTCGTCTGAAGCCGATTCGCCATCGTAGCATACGAGAGAAATAAGCTTGACAAGGTTTTCCAACCAATCAGAGCTGGAATTCCCGACAGAAATAAACGCCGGCTGGAATGTAAGCAAGGAGAGCACTAGATTGTTATTTACGGTTATTGTTTCTGGCGCTTTTATCTCGGAGAGTTATTTAATAAAAGTAAGTGGAAGGAGCCTTATATTCATACCGCTGGACTCTTAGCGTTATTTCGTCTCCGCGATATTTCATCGTCCGAAACAGTCCACCCGTTTTCGCGAAAATTCACGCTCTTGATAATAAAAACGAACGACGTATACGCGTCGCATAAATCGGGAGAATTTCCATTGCAGCGAATAAACTCCGTGACGTAGCGTATATAAATGCGAGCTTCGCAGCGAAAATTGTGACGCACATCCTCTGTAAAGTTTATCCAACGATACTAATAGAATACTAAAATAGATCACAATATTCACGCATACCATTCGAATTGATATCTAATAAATAATAGATTGAGAAAAAAGCGAATAATATCTGACGTAGTCAGGAAACCCGGGAATATGTTCACACCTGTCACGTTGCACAATTTTACACAGTTGAAAAATCTGTATGAAAGGAGTCATCGCAATCACACGACATGACATTGTGTATAGCAATCCAAGCAAAATTGGCTATGCGGGGTACTTTGGTAGCACATTCAAAAACTAAAGATATTTTGGAAAAAGGTAGGTGAAACAAATTTCTTTCGATTCCATAGTATAAAAGAAACGTTAATACACGAATTCATGGAATAAGAAACATATGTACTTGTCTATCAAGTTTAGCTATTTTGGGAACCCCAAGTACTCTGCACCATCAAGGAAGGGCAAAAGAAAAGAACCTCTAAAAAGTAGTCAAAGCATACAAACTATAAACCTAAGTGAAAACAAAATATAAAATCAGTTCCAGCAGGAAATTGTAGACATTGAAAATAAAAATAAATCATCAATCGTAATTTCACGAAAGAATATCACCCTAGCAATTTAACACATTAGCAATTTAATTTTAGGTTCTTTCACATGTGATCGGGAAGAATATGTTTCAAAATATACGAATCATTTCTGGCGTATACAGCAAACCAAGGAATGTGTAAAGGCCTGTCAATTAATCGATTGAAAATCAAAGTAAAGAATATTTAAGCCAAGATTAGAACTATGATAAGCAAAAGTAAGAACACAATATTGAGTAAGCGTCAATATACTGGAAATTGTAGTAATAGTAATAGTAATATAAAATTAAATTGAATAAAAAAATCTTTATTTCAAGGAAGAATGTCTTCTTATAAAGTTCAGGTTTTCGTTATTTTATACATTTTTCATATGAGTTAAAAGGATACGGTTATATTACTAATGAATTTCGGAAATAATTTATAGTAGAAATACAAAATTAATGTAGTAAAATATTTTGTCTTCTGGAAAATCCGTACTTCTGACAGCCCGATAGGTGATTCAATAGCTAATCAATTATCTTCAGGAGTAGAAGAATGCTAACACTTGGTAGCTAGGCTATCTATACACTAATTGGCACGGAGACTTTTCCATAGCAGGCCAGCTTTCTTACACTATTTACTTCATAAGTTCTGAGGCAACTACCTAACATCGTTAGGAGTTGTAAATCTCAATTTCTATAGTTGCCATTCCATTCTTACTATTTTAATTATTTTAGCTTGAGATTTGAAATATGATTCCTGCTTTAAATCCATCCCCAAATTGAGATTATGTAAGAAGGTTATGAATCGATCCTACCGAATAGTTGGGCCTCATTAAATTCGAGGAGGCCGTGATGAAAATGAGAATCCCTTGGGATGCATCGCACGGATCATTAGTAGAAAGTAACGGAAATCTCAAATGACGAGGAGAAAGAGTCGGTGTTACGCTCCATGCGAAATATACAAATGGCGAAAAGTTGGTAGTCCGTTCTAGAAGTAACCTATCTCACTAGAATGAAAAGCCTTAATGTATCATTTAACCCTTTAGTTGGTAAGGCCCAATCATGCCACTCTTCCACTTAACCACGTATTTATTTATATACTGCGATTAAAAATTGTAAAGACGGCAAATTACATTGAATCACACATGGTCAAATCGTACGCACACATGAATTGGTAAATGCTTAGCATATATTATGTTTTCCTCTCAACTTCTACTGTCTGATCAGGATAGGAATATTTATCCTTTACTTGACTATGTATGTGCATTTATATGTATGCATGTATATAATATGTGATGTATAACCACCACCACCAGATGATTAATCTACTTGCAGTGTTTCTGTAATAATAATTATAAGCTAAGACCCTAACAAAAAGAAAAAATCAAGGCATTATGCTTAAACAACATAGGCGAAGATAAACCAAAAAATACAAAAGCAAACAAAAATCAACGAGTACAACAAATAAACATGCAATTTTTACGCATGTACTTTTCGTATAACAGGAATAAGAAGGATTGAAATAGGGAGTTATACAAATAATACTTCGAAATTATATGTAAGACATACTATCTTCGGGAGGTTTTGTGGGGCTTTCCTTCCGACTAGGGTGTATACCAGGCAGGGTATTCTATTTTCCCTCCCCCAACAGGCATTACCTGGCCTGCTGCCTATTTGCAGTCTTTGGGAATAAATAAAAAGAAAGGAATGGTTTGTGGGATAAATCACCCCAACTGAAGAGTAGCAGGGAAAAAACCCTGGTTACTGGAAAATACCCTCACTTGAAGGTGTCGAACATAACCCGAAAGAAATACAGAAATAAAATTAAAACAAATATTACTATTAAACTAAAAATGATAACTTAGATTAACAGCAGGCAATGCGGTTTGCTGTAAATATTAGCTGGACCAATTGCTTCACCCTACATGATAGATATCGTATTAGTATCAACTGTGGCTGGCATGAGTAGTGCTAGAAATGAAGTGAGCAAGAAAGGGTGGACGGCATTCGTAGAGAGCACCTCATAAATATATTCCGAGAGGGAGCCGCGAAGGGCCGAAGGATCCGAAAAACCAATTTTGCCAACGGCGACAGAGAAGATGCGAAGATCAGCATTAAGAATTCGTGTTCATCCCTCCATTTCTTCATTAAAATAATATATTCATCACATACAAAATGCCGGGGGACCATCCATCTTGGGACATGTACCGTGGAATAAAAAAATCAATTTCTCCTTTTTCATCCCTTTCGAATATCACCCTACCTCGACGGTTTTTTTCTCGGGTACTTTTTGTAAGTTTACACACAATTAATTTCGGGGAGGGCTACCCGCCTGAGTGCGCTCTGTTATAAATTTTGACGGAGGTTGTAATGATATACGGGCGTAATATGGCCTAATGTAACTGCTATGTCTCCCAGTTTGGCTCTCCTTGATGATATTATAGTATTTCATACGTTATCATTCTGGAAAGAAATATCTTAAGTTAATCTAGATAATCAAAAGAGTATTTCATTGTATTTGATGATAAATAGGAAATCTTAGTAACGTGTTTCAATAACTGATGTCTCCTTCAATGCTATAGGTATAATGAAATAAATTTGGCTCTATATCGCCATCGAAAGTTATTAAGAGTATCGAAACAATAGTGAGTAACATGGCTATTATCAAAGTGGGTTGTAAATTATCGCGACAAAGATTATTGCATTGTGCTCTTCTTTACCGTATCGTAAAATAGAATCATAAGCAAAGGGAATTGCTTAGTATATTTCCACAGAGAATTTTTTATCATAAGACCGGTTTCACAAGCGGACTGGCTGGACATCATCCTAAAGATCTGTGGAAATGTAATAAGTATTTCTCTTTAATAATGTCTTTCCACCAAGTGACGCCTTCTACCATCGATTTCATTGGAACCATAAGATTTTCTATTGCTAACAAAAACGCAACGAGGATGGATTGAGTTTTCATAGCTCAGGTTAGAAATAGATAAATAATTTTGTTCCCTAAATCAAGTTGGTTTCAGAAAACTGACATCAATAATTAGCACACAATGACGTCAGAGCTTGTGATTTTGTGATCTTATTAATGGAAGGTCTTATCTCATATTGAAATATTTCGTATTTAAATATTGAAATGTCTCCATTGTCGTAAGGAAAAATATCGAGCTTTGGCTTAATTTCTTTCTATTGAAAAGCTATTGTACACGAACAAAAGACAAAAATTATCTATCTATTCATAATTTCACTCATTTATAAACATTTTAGACTTCTTTACGTTATTTACGTTATGGCATACAAAATTTTATTACAAGTTTCACTTTAATATCATTACCAAACGACCTGCAAAAACTTCGACGTCACAAAAATAAGTCGTAAGATTCGTCCACTGTGGCGTATATTATAAGACCTTTTCAAAATCAGATAAAACAAAACTTTTAGAATGATTCTCTCAAGTTTGTAGCAGAAGAAACATCTTACAAGATTATAGGTCGAGTTTTCATTTCATGTAAGCCTATTTCGAGAGGCTTTGACGATGAAAATCCATTGTAAGCAGTTCTAGAAAGTTCTAGAAGTGTTTAACTTGGTAGAAAATATTCCAATGCCAAGTTTACACAGAAATCAGATCGGATCGGTGGAAATGAAACAGGAATAAAAATAAGCTTACGTGATACAACAGAATGTTTTACTCTTCGACGACTTAGGTTTCAACGCATGACGTCATCATAAGGTACATAAAAATAAGACGGTCACATATATTGTGGTAAGTAAAGTGAAGGGAAGAGAAGGGGTTAAACTGGGTAAGTGAGAGGAGGCACTGTTTGTAGGTGGAAGAAAGTATTGGGGTGGTGTAGGAGTTAAGTTTCAAGTTTCGTGGCACGTACGAGGGTTGGGCATTTACTCTTTACGAAAGTTATTTTACATTAAGTATTTAGAAAATATACATAAACACTTATTTACGTAATTCGAAACTATATATCATTAACCAGTGAGTTAAGAATTAGAATAACATGGAGTTATAAATAACAACGAAAAATTGACACTTATACCTTAACCACAACATTATACGTATTATAAGAGTATCATTAGAAGATAGGAGGCAAATTAAATGGATAAAATTACTAAATAGGCTCAGATAAATAACGTTCTCAGAAGATGTAACCGATATAATACGACCTCCCTGTTATATAGGCCGTTGGAATGCCTGGAGAAAGATCATGAAAATAGATGCTAGAACAAATCATTTCAAGAATTCATATATTCCACGAAAGATACACGAAAAGAAGTCGATTGGGAAAATAGAGTCAAGGTGCTTGCACCCCCTGCCACACGCCGAATGGCTGCTTACAAGGGCTTTTCATAGACATAGACAAAATACAGAATAGAATAGTCAAATATATCTAATATGAATCAAATGAAGAAAGCAAGAATGGGTGTTATAAAATATCTGTTTTTTTTTACTTTTAATAAGCTGTATAAATAGGTCATACTTAATTACCATTATTTTACCAACGGATGTAAAGAGAAACCTGCTCAGTATCACTGTATGGAAAAAGGACCTAGAGTTAGATATACCATTTACTTCCTTATTACAACAATCACGGTGCCCAAAATTGAAATGTAGCTGCTCCCCTTATTTTAAACGAACTTAATCCTCATATATATTGCCTAAAGAGGGTAGGAGATGACAAAAGGGATATTAAGAAGGTGGTTGCTTGAATGTTTTTATCTTTTTAAAATTTTTAACGTATATTTTGTCGAATTGCGTAATAGTCATAAGTGTCCCTTTTCTATAATTCTTTACAATGGAGACCTACCGTTAAGTGGAGACCGAATAATTTGGTTCCAGATATAGAATTATAGGTAACCACTCATCTTTTCCATTGGAAAATTTGAGCCGTAAACTCCTCTTTAAGCCCCAATCTGAGGGAAATCTAGTGGGTTCTCCGAAGCTACGTCAAGGTAGATTCCCGTGTGGACTTTGTCTGAGGACATTCTTTGCAGAGTGGTGCGTGGGCGATTCCATTTATGAACAGAGACACAATGGAAGTCGTGGGTGGGATCTTCTACGTCTGCCGTTGATGACCAGATGATTCCATTCTGAAGTATTCTAGACTTTCCACATGGCCCCACGAGTACATAAGTAGGCCTCGGGGTTTTGTGGTTTCCGCAGTTATTCCGCTATGAAATATCCCTCAAGAATCTGAACTCTCTTTACAAGAGGAAGAGGGGTATCGGAGATGACTTCCTAAATCCTGCCAACTGGAAGTTCCCAAGAGTTTCGAGTATGAATTCGGAGACCTTTGCAGTAAGTTTCAGAGGCGAGTAGGCTCAAACAGGCAGGAAACGCGTGGGAGTACTTTTTCTCCGCCATTAATCATCCTCGTGACGTCAAAGGACGTCAACTGTTTCCGGCCAAACTGCTTTGCGGGAATCGGAGATAATAACGGAAAGTAGTTTGCGAGAGAACTTTTGATTCTTCCTTGAGAATTCAGCGATTTTTACTTTCGTTCCTCGAGGCTTCTGAGAAATTGCATACTTTGGAATGCTCTTAGCAAAATGTCATACCAACAGGATATGTCTTAGTTTAGGTGGTTGGAACTGGTAATAAGATTTTTCCCTTGCTGTAAGTGTGTTTAATAGTTGTAAAATGTTGCTAACGTGAGAGAAAACGAGCATCTCTAGTATTCTTCGTTCAGGTTTTACACACATCACCGATATGATTTGACCTTACTTTGTGGAACGCCATTGCATAAATAATTGAGACGAACTTCTTAGTAATTCATTGAACTTTATTAAAATAAGTGTGGAAAATTACGAAGTTTGTCTCAATTGTTTATGCTCTTCTTGCGTCATTACTACATTTCAATACCCTCGGTGGCGTACGATTTGTGTACTAGCCGTGCAGCGCCGAGTTACCGGGTTTGAATTCTGGTTATTTGTTATTGCCATTGTTATTTGTGTTATGATTTTCAAGGGTTGACTATAAGAATACAGTATAATCCTTGAAAGACTAAAATTAGCTCATATAAAGTCAAGCTTGGTATTATTATGATAAGAGTAGCAATTACTTATTTTAATATTGGCTGTTAGAGATCATTTCCTTGTTGATAATTTTTAATAGAAACGTTTTCAGTTCTTTTGGTATCATTTTCTTTCTGATGAAGAAGCTTAAAACATGAGTTTCGCGCATAAATCATATCGTAATTCATTGGTATGGTATAATTCAATGAACATTCTAATAAATGATAAAGTAGCAAATTATATTACCAATTCAAAGGTTAACTATGCACATTATTTAATATTGTCTTTCCTTTTATTGTTTTTTTATTTTAGCGAACACTTATTCTATAGTACCCCGTAGCCTCTTTATTTTAACATTTAGCGAACTTAAACTCAGTTTTTAAAATCAAAATACGTGACTGCGTTAAATTTATTCATGAGTTCATCCTCTTCAAACAACCATGGAAATAAATAGCATCCAGGACTAACCTCTTTGAGAGGTACTTACTGAATTTTGCTCGAAATTTTATAAAATGGGTAGGCAACTAGTAGTAGTAATGACACACTTTGAGAGCTTAGACCTTCTTACAAGTGGTCTTCCACCATGAATCGAACCCGGGACCACTTTCATCAAAGCAGTACGCGCCACCCAAATTTTGGGTGCTATTTATCCGAGAGCCCTAGGAACGGTATGCTTATTGAAAATAAATATCACACTTCAGTATACAGCGGTATATTGAGATGAAAAAATCCGGAACGCTCTGCCGTTTCTTCGTTACGAACTTTTTCAAAATCAAATCAGATTCTGGATGGAAAACGTCAAACATCATTAAATTCAGAATACACGCAACGCGACACGAACTTGACAACTAATACCCTTATTACTTGGACGGCTCTAGCAAGAACGCCAATTCCAACATAGCGTGGGTGTAAAACAGAATAGAGACGATAAACTTTTAATTAAAACTGGTGCACGTCTTCCACTCCGAGTCGATACATTGATATCATTTACGGAATACTCGCGGAGGCTCATCACCAAGGCAACGCTTCCGCCTCACGGACCGCTGTTTATGGCACCGGCGTTAAAACGTGGGCGACAAACTCCGGACCGATAAAAGAAGGAGTGAAAGAGTCTGCTTTTCTTCCTCCCACTCCGTCCACCCACGTCCGTACGCGTGACTCGACAACTCAGAGTGCGACAACGTATCGGACCCGACAACTCACCGTGCGACAGCTGACCGGGCGACAGCTCATGGCGCGAACTACAGATCACTAAGACAATTGAAATAATATCAAATTTGGAACGTTACAGCAATTGATTGGTAGTCTTTTTACCGATTACTGATTAAACTAGATAACACTAGAACCCTAAAACCGAGGATGGGACAAAAATGTTCCATCAGAAATTCCATTTATTTTGTGACTGCATCTTGACATTTTCTCTGAGGAATCTGTTGTTTTATAGAAGAAAGGGTCTTCAAATCTTGTGAACAATGTTGGTTCAAAAAAATTAAATAAATTCTTCTTTTAAACCTGAAAAAACACACGTAAATAATGATCATCTTTGACTAAGCATCACGCTACAAAGTCACTAAAATAATAAAGGTTAGGCAAATATAACTGAGATATTGACATCCGGCGTAGAAGAAGCATTTGTTTGGATGAACTATCTATACTAGCGATATAAAATATCGATGAATAACGAAAAGCGTGCCATGATTCCATACGGGACAAAGATGTCCCATCCGCGGTTTTTGGTATTTCTACCATTTACTAAAAATATACACATGAATGCCACGATTATTTTCTGGGCTATGGAATGGGCTACTCTATTATATATTAAAAGTCACTAAGTTCCAGCATCGTTAGAAAATAATCAAACGAAAGAGGAAATTTTACATTTTTAAATTGGACAAAATGTCTCGTCCAAGGTTCTAGTGCGAATAAGTTATTACTAATAAATGAATCGCGCGGTGAACTGTCACACAGTCAGTTGTCGCACTCTGAGTTTTCAAGGGGCCGACCGCACGTATCTCCGGAGCGAAAAAATCCTATTGGTGCCACACAGTACCGCCAGTGCAGATCAGCGCAAAAATGGGCCACCTGTTCGCCTTTTTGAGAAGCTCGCCTTTTCCCGCTAATTCATCGCCTCCCCGCTGGGGTCGCGACATTCCTTAACAGCTTCGTCCCGGAAAAATTGGCCGATTTGATTTCCTCCTCGCTCGAGGGATGCGGGGATTTTCCTCGCGCATTCAGCTCGTCTTTTTTTTCCTCGAAACCCAATTTCGAAGGGCTCGGACTTCCGATAACTAGAAAGTCTGCTGGTGGAGATGTTTTGCAGCGGTGCACAACTTCTTGTCCGCGTTCGCTGCGGAAGTTTGGAAATTAATGATCTATCAACTGCCCCGGTTGTCGATTGGGCGATAAATAGAACTTTTTCTGCATCGGGCGTTGCATGCTCGACGATCTGAATACTGAGGTCAGTCGGGGCTTTTTAGGGCAAATATTCGAGGTCGGAAATCTTAATCAACCAAACTCAGCTAACTTTCACGACGATTAGAACTGAAACTGAGCAGGCATTGACGCAGTTGAAATTCATCACATATAAAAACCAAGTGTACGTCAGTTCAGAATATTATAAACATAACATACTATGGCGTTACTTGGTGTAACTTATATTACTATTCTATGACGAAATTAAGAAATATATTTACTCTGCCCAAAAAATATTTTAATATCGTTTCATTACCCGCAAACTCTCCTGTCGAGCAAGACGGAACTTAAAATATTTTAACTTTTCGTTTCATTGCAACTATATAAGATTTTAACATATCTCTGACCGGTCAATGGTTTAATTGATACATTTCAATTAAATTTGGTCATAATCAAATGAAGAAATAAATATATTGTCAACTATCACTGCGAAATCAACATTCATAAACATTTGCTAATATCAACTTTTAGCAATTAATTAGGCAAAAGATACTAAATTTTCTAAAATGTTAACTCTCGTTTTAAATTCCAAGATCAGTCTTTAAGGATAAGAATTGAGCTGATAAATTATCAGTATTCGTTATTGTCCTATTCAAGCATTATTATATACTGTTAGCATTTCGTAACGCTCACCAAGAGTATTTCTTTCAGTGTCATCAGAAGAATATGTTGATTGAATTCTTCCATTATTAGCAAGATTCAAAATTCGATCGCTCACTTGATTTGAGGTTAGGTTTCAAATTAGATTTATCAGAATAAGTAAATTTTATTGCAGTTAGATTTCATATTGGCTTAAAATGAATTGTTCGAACTTTGATTTGATTTGATTGATTCTATCAATCATCGATTTTATAAAAGGAAATTCCGGAAATTTGAATTCACGAAATGTTATTTCCTCATGAAAATAATGTTTTAAATGAATAGCAATCATATTAAACGTAAGCAGAATTAACTTATCACTCTATGTTGTAATATATAATAGACACAGAAGAAAAAAAATCTAGCGTTACCTAATATATCTTTTTTACTTATTGGAAACCAAAAGTAAATTCCTTTGACGCAATTTTATAAAAAAGACTGCGTAGATATCAGTATATAAAGCTTCTACAGGGCTAACTCGTATTAATCGTTTATGTAACTTTTCATCCCGTGGAGACAAAATATGCAAAGAAAATGAGGTAATATATTATGAATGTGTTTATTAATCTCTTCCGCTGTAAGCGACCCAACAAGACCACCCTAAAACACATTAAAGTAAAACTCATGAACTCACTTCACGGGATAGCACTGCCAAGCAATCACCCTATTTTACGCTACGCATTGTAACCACAATAGCTGGGCTGGGCCGGAAGATAACCTCGCACCATTCCGCTATTCTCTTGGGAGAGCGAAAGTAAGTTTGGCGTGGGAAAATGGAAGAACCTTCTCTTGGAAGTAAGCAAACCATTAGGCTTTACTTAGCCGCGGGCGTGCTTTGAGGGCCCACGCACAAAACCACTCGGCGCTCTGCGGCTCCGACGGAAAGCGTTTGACGCGCAAAGGGAAGGGCGTACTGCAAGAGTGACGTCGTTCGAGGAATGAATCTTTTAGGCGACGAATTATTTCGTGGGCGGCGGATGAGGCTGTGGATACAAACCCCTTCTTAATGACACCAGTAGCTTTGAGATTTAATTCTTGCTTCATTTTCGACCCATTGACGTCCAACATGGAGATTAATTTAGAAATTCTTTTCCTCGAAAAACGCGACAGTGTGAACAAGAAATTGAGTTTCACTGCAATCGTAATCCTATTTAAAGGAGCCAATTTATTCCCCTCTGAAGTCAACATGAATTGAATATGTTACGAAATATTTTGTATGCTGAGAAATAAATAATGCCCAATCGCATGTAACCATATTCCTGTCGTATGTGGCATTTTTTATCAACCATACAGAACTCTCTGATAAATTTGATCAGACATATATAAAATTAATTTAAATATTTGATGAAATAATAAAATTTGGTATTCTAGAATATTTCAATGAATGAAGCAATTGAACATTTCTTTAAAAATAAGTAACTTCAAATAAACCCATTTTCAGAACATTGATTCCTTTAAAAACTGAGCATTATGAATAGATGAGACAATTTTATGGGCTGAGATTTTTTGAGAGAATTAAATTTATATTGCAAACATTAGAAAGTAAATAAGAAAGAAAGAATCCAAAAACTCTCCAATAGTTTCAATTTTTCAACTGAATTCAGATTCAATGGCTCAAAAATTATGATCAGAGTAAGTAATGATAATAAAATATTTTAAAAATATCTCCGGTCTTTGATATCTTGAGATAATTCTTTTTCGGAAATCCAGAAAAAGCCAAAATAACCACCACTAAGACTAATAACCACTCTATAAGATATCATGAATGTATGATTTGATGCAGTAGGACGCATTTAAGAAATTATAATCGCCTCATGCGGCTTATACACCCTAGTTTGACTTCTCCTAAGCTAGATCATTACCATATGTGCTGCATTTGTGAAGTTATGTGAAGTATAATTTTGAGAACGGGAAAGCATTCTTATCGATCCCTATTTGAAGCAGTCTTTGTATTCCCGGAAGTAACTCAAATAAATGATCCCATTCACTGATTATAGTAACAGAGTGTCTCGTAAAAAGTCTCGGTCCGAATAAATCCATTATCAAGGAAAGAAATCGACTGACATTGATAGATTACCGCAAAACTTCGGAATCTATTCAGGGAAATTAGGTTAATAGCCTCGCAAAAGCGGTATTTTCCCGCTGCTCTTCGCAAGAATTAATCTTCCGAAGAATCAAATTTCGAAGAATAAGTTTCTAAGAAGGAAGCTTTTCTGAATAAATGCGCGTTATATTCCTTCCCTTCCTTCCATTACAAGTGGGAAACTATGATTAAATTTCTCGTTCTTCTCGTTCATAATGTGATCCCCTAATATATCTCTCTCTTAATCGTCGGAATTCATGGGTAGATCCTTTCGACATAATCTTCTAAATGTGAATTCGTAGCTAAAAGGTTGTGCAGCTGTCTTCATTATGCGTTAATTATGTAATGAGTTTATTGAACTTTCCATCGTTAAAGAAATAAAAAATACGTAGGAAAAGGTTTCATATTTAAGACATAGTACAGGCTTTTCACAGGTTTCTCAAAGGTTTTTGATGAACAACATATTTTTAGTAGCAGATGGGAAAGAATGAATAATAGGTCGAAGAATAGCGTCGAGTTCAAATTTTAATAGATTTAATGGGATCGAATTTCACAGAGTTATAATTAACAACTACTTAAATGCTATCATATGAGTTTTTGGATGGATGCTATACCGAACAAAGTGGTTCATATTAACTGGAAATATGATAAAATTAATCATGTAGATTGAAATATTAAATAAACTTCTTTTATAATAATTAAGGCTTTTTTATGAAACCATACGTTAACTGCAAAATAGATAATCGTGCAAAAATTTGATGGTAACTTTAATGTAACATCATTTTGTAATCCTCACATTAAACTCAATAATTTTGTACCGTAGCTCAGCCCATTTTGTTCATTATTAACAGTATATTTTTTATATAGCTTGTGAATAGTTGTTTGTCCATTACTTCAATGTGTATATAAAGAAAATCTTCATTCAGTATTACGTTCTGATACTCTAAATGGTTGAGTCCCAGCTTTGCTTGCGAGCTCAATTCTCGAATAGAAAACATTTCTCAATTAATCTCAATTTTTCAAAGCGAGAGAACATTTCTCAAATAATTGCAATGCAAAGTTGTATATGGAATCCCTATTCTCTGAATATTCATAATGAAAACGATGTGTTATTTTGTTGTAATCAGCCAACCAGCCTTCATCTGGGTGGATGAGAAAACGCATCCAGGATTGAATATCAGTAATGCCGTTTGCCTAAGCATTAGGATGAATTTGTATGTATGTATGTATGTATGTATGTATGTATGTATGTATGTATGTATATAGAGGTGTTTGTTTTTCGCAGTTAGCGATAAAACCTACAAATAAAGCTAATTTTGACTGAATTAGCGAAATAACGCTAATTTCGGCAGTTTTAATAAGCAGAATCTTGTGAATTTACCTTCATTCATCTTTTTTTAAGAGAGGAGAACGTAATTTTGGTATGATTTAAATAAATGTACAAAATATAATTGTATTATTGAAGCATCTATTGTCATATTTTTGATCACTCATGACATCTTTGCTTACACGAATTCAACTTGAAGTTTTTGAACTTGAACATTTTTGAAAACTTGAAAATTTTTTAATATATTTACAAAACTAAATACTGTCTAAAATACATGTTCAGAAAGGTGCTTGCTATCGGCAAGTTTTCAACTCTTACTCGCACGTTTACAACAATTTATGTATGTAAGAGCGATGCATTCTGGAAAGACGCGCTATCAGCTTACCAGAAAACGGATTAATACTATTTTGTATAATTTACACGTAATAATATTTCCAATGCTTTTAATGTTTATGCTAAAGTGTGCCTAATATTATTCCTTTCCTTACATAAGACCATGAAAATGTAACACTAAATTTAGGAAACATAATAAAAACACAAAACACCACAATTTGGTTTTTAAATCAACACATTTCAGAAAAAATAAAAACATTTTCAAACACCTCTAGGCATCGAGATGTCTTCCAGGGGCAACGCAACCCGACGCACAATAATGTATTGAACTTTGCCTACGCATTAGGATACTACACGTATCACGGGTATCTCAAGGAACAACGCAATCCTACGTACTTTACTGTATAGTAAGTTTCCTACGTGTTAGGATAGCTGGTCTTTCCCAGACCAGCGATTCACACCTTTCTCTACTTTCTCAAAACTAAATCCATACATCTGCGAGTAGCATATTATTTATCACTAATGCAAATATTTCGTTGAAGGAATTAAACTTTTCTTCCACCGAGCTGATCTCATTGACCTCTCTGGAGGAATATTATAAAGATAGCCACCTAATTTACGACAAATAACATTCGTTGCTCGAAGTCAGTCGAATGGTCAATATTAGTTAAGCGATCAGGAAAAACATATCATAAGAGATTGCTAAGTAGTTGTTTCTCTTTATTCATAGATCAACTAATACCCACCTTATGCAAGGATCAATCACGTAAGCAGTTATCAGCTCTAAGGAAGCTGATCTACTTAGGCTGAATTTGTGTATAACTTTTAGCTCTTAGGCGTTACGACGAACTTGTTAGGAACTCTATTAGTAAAATCTTAGAAACTCGACATTCCCTCGATACGGATTAGACATTTCCACCGAATCTACTCTTGAGTACGTCGTCAAACGCCCAACTACTCTGAGGAAGTCAAGATCCTTTAGACACAGTTTTAGGCGAGAAAGCCTCGTTGGAAGGACAATCACCTCTTGGTTCTTGAAAGACTGTCTCGAGTGAATTGCTAGGAATTGCAGACGATTCGGAGAAAACAGAACCGTGTGTTTACAGTCTGACGCTACCAGTTTATCCTAAGAGTGATTGAGTATCGGTTAAAGGATTGCAGTCTGAGTGAATGAGTAATCGAATTGCGGCATCAGATTATTTAGACTAGTTTCCGCATGATGCTCGAAAAAATTGAAACTGACCTTCATTTTCCTTAGTGACTTCTAATAGCGTAACTTTCGAATTTAAGTAATCATCTGTAAGAAAAAGTCTCTTGACACTTCAAACTTCAAACAAACAATTTTTTCAACATGCATATCTGTATTTTAGGTCCTGTAACTCATATTTTCCTTTATATAATCACGCTATCGATCGTTTTGGATAATCCTTAATGATGTTTTCGCTCAAAAAGCGTCCAACCTGAAAACAAGGTTTTACTGCGGGTATTTGAAAACCTTTCTTCTTCCATTTTAGTACAAAGAAGAACCATGACATTGAATTTTTTTGGGTGGTATATTTATAGCCGAAAATCTTTCATTATTTTTAAGTAAAGACAATAACGTACATTTTAAAAAAATTGTTGGAATGAACGAATATTTAGTTAATAAGAATCAATAAGAAATATCTAAGTTTAAGATATCAGAATCTGGTTGTTACCTGCCACAAACAAAACCTTTCGCTAAGTTTTGAACGATAGAAATTCAACATTAATAATTTCCTACTTCCAAAAGTTACAAAAAATTAATCCACAGAAACTTGGACCTACTTTCTTCTGCGAACAATGAAAACTTTCTATTTGTCTAAGATAATTTGTTCATTCCTAAAATGACACGAGTAATTTCAAATGGTAACTGAAGGGTAGGAACAACAAGAACATTGGGAATCACGATATATGCTGGGATAAGGTCATCCCACATACAGAAAATCCAATAACGTACGGGAGCGATGAAAGCGGGAAGAAGTAAAACCGATGGAGTCGGCCTTGTACCTGTGCGTCTTAGGGTAGGGGCGTGGGAGAAGGAACTATCCAGACGAGAAGTCAAAAGGCAGATATCCTTTTTTCCTACAAATGTGTGGGCGGCCGAAGGGGATCTTTCGAGATCTGCTTACGTTGCGTTGCCATGGGTACAGAGGGGAATTTCTACTGCCTCTCTACGGCTGAGGTGGCAAAAGGAGTGGGCGAAGAGGGGAAGTGAAAGAGATGCGACGATGGGAGAAAATGAAAAGAAAGAAAGGAATTGACATCGTATAAAGAGGAAATGATGGGAGGAAATTGATAAAGGTGTGAATGTTGGTGGGGAAACAATATGGCCAGTAAGATAGGGGAAAGGGAATGTGGAATGTAGTTTCCCTGGAGGGAAAGTAGAATGTGGTTCTAAAAGAAGTTCATAAATTCTAATACGTACAAAAAGTTCCTGAACTTATATTTTCCCCCGAAAAGGCCGAGTAGGAGAAATGTACAATTCTGGAGGTGATAGAGTTACAAATTGTGAGTACAGCTACTTACTACCAACCTACCTATCTACGTACCACCAGAAAATTATATTCCTTCTGTTCGGCGTTTTCGGGGGAAAGTATAAGTTCGGGAATTTTTGAACTTAGTTGTACAACTAAATACACGATAAAGCATGGGACTAAGGGATGATAATAAAATCAAGGAAATAAGATTATGGGAATCATAATACGAAGAAATGACTAAGATGGATTAGGTGGGTTGATTCCTCTATTTGACAAATATTTTCCTTGGTATAAGAGGTTCATCAATGAGGTAGAAAAGCGTGGTAGATTGGTCTTTCATGAAAAGAAATAAGCTGATGCTAAAGGTAATCGAGGAACTTACTAGGATAGGACTTGTGAGAATACGAGATTAAGCAGAAAGGAGAGAGTGAATGATAATTCGGAGAATACCGTGAAGTTAATATTTGTGTAGGAGATGTACAGAAATTGAATTTCATAGAGGTACAATTCGATTCCCGGCCCCGTCAGACTTTTTTCAAGTCCGTTTTTCCTTGGGATTTTTCCTCGGTGCACGCCCTTATGTGCAAAGTACCTTTAACCCTTTCCTTGTACCTACTGTAATGTTATCATAAGAGTTTTATATATAGTGGGTAATTTTATTGCTTCTTTAAAAAGAAGCATTAGAAAAGAGGGTGGTGAAATATTGAAGGTTTCGTAGAGATTGATTGGGCGTAGAAAACAATAAAAAGTAAGTTTGATTGGTAGAAAAAATAAATTATACATATTATGGAGAGAAAATGGTTTTGATCGATGGATTGAAACAAATTGAAAAGAAAGATTTCAAACCAATAGTGAGGGAAGAGCTAACGAAAATAAATTGAAAGTAGGATACAAAAGGAAAAGATTAAGACGAAAACAAGAGATTGTAAATTATATAAAGAGCAAAATAGGTTATCCAGAAGTAAAGGAAGAGGAAACAAGAGTAGAGTTTTAGGACATGTGAACCTTACGCGAGGCAAACGACGCATGCGTCTATAAAGAGAAGGAAAATAAGATAGGAAGATAAGGAAAATTGGATGAGGGAGAGAAGGGTGTGAATGGAAAAAAGAGAAGAAACTCGAATTGAAAAGGACTTGAGAAGATACACAAAGGAAACTCGAGCAGGAGGAGGAAAGCGAACGACCTTGCCTGTGTCGAAGTTCAAGGTGTATATTTACAGCTTAAACTAGGAAGAAAAGGGAAAATATATTAAAATTAACTTCTTAAGTTTGCGAAGTCGATCAAAAACCTTAAAGATACTGGAGTAAAAGAGAAAAAATCAACACTGTAAATTAAAGGGGAGTGAAAATATGGAAATCATCGAAGAAAAATAAAGGATATTAAAGTATGAAAAGAAAGGATTAAGAGTCTATTCAGAGAAGGAAAATTTAGGTTTTAAAATGATGCGATATCGAGTTAATAAGATATATTAAAACCAGCCCAAATTGGAAGGAGCAATCCAAAAGCGTAAAAGTAGCATAAGATTAATTTTATAACATAATATTGGCATAATTTATAACGCAGAACATATATCACAGTATTTGATTCTCTATTATTATGGCAAGATGATACTTATAGCTATTAACAAATGCGAATGATACCTATGGAAATTATTTTATATTTATTCGACGAATATACAAATAAATATGGAGAATATTGCTTTTTTGTTTTTTTATACTTTTGTAAAAAAGCACTACTATCCTAATAGAGCATATTACCATGAAAACCCAATAGGAATAATAGCAATAAAAGTCTACCATGTGTATTACTATATAATTCATGTGTTATGACGGTTTCTCCTTTCTTATATAATAATAAATTCGGTATTTTAAAGTATTCACCCTCCACTTCTAAATGTTAATACTTTTACGATACAATCATTGAATAAATTATTTATTTATTAATAACCTTTGAAACGTTTGCCATTCTCGCATTTAGCCGGTTCCTTACGTCCTTCTCTATGCTTTGTGCTTTAACTTTGTGAATACTCCTCAATAACTTCAATCAAGTCTTTCACAACCACTTTCGTGATCCGTACTACTTCATTTCAGTTCAAAAACATTTCCTTTCTGTAATACTTCAAAACGGGATGGATGGAACTTTCCCTAAATCTTGCTTGGACTTTATTCGTTTATTTATAAATTGGGAAGACACAGCGGAAACCAGATATAAATTGCCTGCCCATCAGCCGGGGAACTGATCCTGTTAAAATGACCGGGGCAGAACAGGAAGAGGTGGGCAGGAGAAGGGACGGAACTCGAGCGGATCGAATGCGTTATGCGGCACCCAGACGATCGAGTCGGCATAAGTCTCGTGTGCGCCGGCCAATAAGATTTGCCCGCCCACGAAACGACCGGACACAGGGGACATCTCCTACTACTTGCCCGCTGACCGACATTTTCTTTCCCAACACGTTGTGCCCTTCGTAATTGCATGGAGGGATATAAAAGCAAAAACCTCTTTTTTCTTTCCCTCTTTCCCAATCCTTTTCCTTTAGGTTTCGGTTTCATTCTCCTCTGCCGTATTTCTTTCCTCGGAAATGTATTATGTGGTTCTCCTCCTAGATCTTTTTTATGTTCGGCGATATACTCGATCTCTTTAATTTCTAGATCTCGGGATTTTTGTATTCCTCGGCATTGGCGACTTATTTAAACACATTCTACTTGCGATTTGCTGGTCAAGGAACGGTGTAATTTCCAACACTGCATTTTTTCTTATGTTTACAAGCTGCACGAAACAACACTTCAACCTTCTTTCCTTACTTTGGAATATTTTGTTCGTTTTTAGTACTACAGTTTACATCCAGTATAACCTTTTCTTTTTTTCCTATTTTGTATTTCCATAATATTAACTTACTTTAGATTATTTTTATGCCTAAATCATGATTTTAACTCACTTACATAATTATTGTAGAGCGTTATTTTTGGATTGATCGTGTTTTATTTTCCTTTTTTCTAGTTCAGTCATATTTTTTATCAAAAGTGTATGTATCTACTTACTGTATTCTCTGAATTTCATTTTTTATTAACTTTCATTATTTGTCTTGATAATATGTCTCTAACATTTCTTGTAATTTTCCAGGTTATATGTACATTGTTTTCTTTAATGTCTTTTAGTTTTTTCTATCGGTAGGTTTGCGCAGGTTTTTCACACCCCCCTTCTTTGTAGGTGTTTTCCTGCAGCGGATATTTTTTCCTAAGCTTTTCTTAGGTTTTTTTTACATCCGAAATCCCTTCTCACATTTTCTTCTATTTTCCTCTAAGTTTCATTGATACATGTAATATACTTATAATAATGTAACAACTAAACTACAGGTTAGATGGAAGAGGAGACTTTTTAGTCTCAATCTCGCCTAATAAAGACCCCTAATAATAATAATAATATCCACACTTGAGGAAATCCATTAAAAATAAATTTTAAGCTAATGAAATAATAATGCTGACCGTTTGATAAAATTTTGGACATGATATAAATTATCGTCTGTTTTAATTTGTACAATTTTGTTTCCAGTTAAATGAAATTACATCGGAAAAAGACTAGTCAAATTTAGCATTTATCTTCGCAAATATAAAACATGGATCTCGATGAGAGCGAGATTAAAAGACTGTATAACCTTGAGATGTTGGTGATAGGGGAAAAAAGCTGGGTTGATGGAATAAGAGGAAGAATCATAATTTGTGAAATGAAATTGGTACATGAAATATTGAGAGGGAGTAGAATACAGAGGAAGGTAACCAAAGATAATGTACAGCTATATGCAAAAAAACTTTAATCCTTAGCCTCATAAATCCCAGGGAATTTAAAGATTCTTTCGCACAGAGCTATACCATAGAAAAGAAAGATGGATAGAGAAACATACGAAGAAAAGAGTTATCTACTAATGAAAAGGAGGGTAAAATCTAGAGAATGTTTGAGCCTATAAGAATATCGAGAGAAGGAGACGACACGTGGTGGGATACTTAAATTTGAAAAAAACATTTATTTTTCTTCCTTAAGGAATACAATTGGTTTAAATATTAGTAAAACGACGTCATGTGCAACAAAATTTTCACGGTGAATTAAATCTTGGTCTCTCTCTACAAATCAAGTATGTCCTTAAG
The DNA here is from genome assembly GCA_947579665.1 of Sympetrum striolatum. NCBI lineage: Eukaryota > Metazoa > Arthropoda > Insecta > Odonata > Libellulidae > Sympetrum > Sympetrum striolatum. Next base: position 59,656,976 of record OX388349.1, read on the forward strand.
ATGTAACTAATTTTACCCATAGTTTGTAAATAATATAATTACATTGTCTTTAAATTTCTTAAGTAACAAGGAACACCAGAACAGTTTTAAGATAAGACTGTGTAACAGTTAAGAGAAAGCTAACTAATAAGTTGATTCTTCTAAACGTTTTGAATTTTCTGTGAGCAGTTACAGCTTAAATAACCTAAATAATATCAAATACGTACCGCGAATGTTAACTTTATCCATATCATAATTGATTAAATATAAGCAGCGTCAAAAGGCAGCAAATCCCGCAGATATATTTTGGTACTTCATACATAACGTCAAAATACAGCTTCGAACGAACTATTTGAGAAAGCTAAATGAATTTACAACCAACGCATTATGTTCGAGCAACTGACCCATTTCATCTTCAGCTCCTTTGTCGGTAATATCATTCATAATTTGCCTCCCATAAAGAGGTTTTTAAGCAAACAAGCTGAATATTTTCCGAGAACGGAATTCGGACTTGACCCAAAGTTCGAAGTGCACTTTCATGTAAGTGAAATAAAAGTAATCTCGTGGACTGTGAACAGGGGGAACGAGACGAGATTGCCTTTGGTTATTGAATGCCCAGTATTAGAGATGTTACAGAAATTCCTCCGAGGATGGAAGCATTGCGTTCATTCAATCGCAAAATCCAATTGTTTCCTCGCCCTTATTTTATGGTCCGTGGGACATACGAATTTCACAAAGGGTATTCATCTGGACCCTGAAATCCTTGTTACTTCACATTCAATTTCCGGAAAAGTGGGGATTTTCTAGAAATCATTTTCGAGGAGATTCTTGCGGTGGAGTAATTTCAATGAGTCTGATTATTCCCATTAAAGTTCTCCTAAAGCTGCTTCTTTCTCTCGGTATTACGCAGATGGGACTTACAAAGGAATATAGAAGAAGACATCGCTGCAAAAGCTGCCATGTAAGCACGAATAAATGAGTTGGCATTCATTATCGATGATTGGAACTTTTTATTTTATTCCATTATCAGTGATAGGAAAATACCGCAATAAGAACTGGTTCTCCCTATTTGATGGTTCTAATTATTAAAATACCAATAAATCTATGAATTTAGACTTTTTAATGTGGTAGGTCTCCATCATTAGCAATAAAAAGACCATGAACCATTACCTAAGAACATGAACTTAAAATATTTTGAAAAGCCTCGAAAATCGATAATGACTTTAGACGCTGGAACCTAGTTTATTTTATCAACAATAAGATATGTTACAGATGAATGTGTATCTTATTATTGCTAGAAAAACAAAAAAAATATGAGTAATTTTTATGTTTGCTATTGGTTTTTGTTTTGTACATTTACAGGTGATGATGCACATCGAAAGATGAATGGTAGCCTAAAACAATGAAAGGTAGGCTGTATTTAGAATCATCATTCCATCTTCTCTCACAAGTTTCATTAAAAAAACTTAGAATACGAACAGATACTCATTTAGACCTGAATCAGCATGAGACTCGAGGAACGTTGCATACGTATAACCTACTATCCCAGTAAAGGTAATCATTCCCAGCACGTTGTGAAAAATGAATATTAGAACGGAGATGAGTAAGTCTTTTCCAATGATCAATTTTCAAGATTCCCTAATTGAACATAATTTCTAATCTGAATAATTAATAGTATCTATAAAATCCAAGGCCAGTATTTCCGAGAAAAATTCTAAAAAAGCATGGTATTTTATTAAAGCAAATCAGTCATGCAAGCTCTTGGCCTAAATCTTCCAATCTGCAACTGATTTGAATAGAAATTAAAAGCTTGCGTGTAACTTTAATGATAGAGCCGATTCAATCAGCGATCTCTCAGCGAGAAAACACAAAAGCTAATAACGCTCCGCCACCTATAACAACCCCAAATTTTTCAATACACTCCGCGGCAACACAAAACACAAACGAACGAAAACCACACTGCACACAGACTCAAGCGGGCAACTCCCATAGATTAAATCGCTGCAGCAAAACCGAGCACGGTTTCGGTTCGACCGGAGGATAAACATAAAACAAAAACGGGGATGTAAAAATTCAGGGGTCAGCTCGCAGGACCCTGAAAAGGGATCGCTTGTTCCGAGAGAAAATGGGGAGATGCGGGGATGGACAGAAAGGGTTGGGCCCTGGAGAAAACCCCGTCAGAGAGAGGGGTGAAAAAGAAAGATGGATGTTTTCCTTTGAGATGAGCGCTGGGAGATAAAACGGACGCAGAAGGGGGAGAAAACATTGAGATCACGGAGGTAAGGACAAGGCGAGGGTTGGGGTAAGGTACGTGGAGCAGGTCGAGATTTTCCCGAAAAAAGGAGCTCCGTAGAGGGAAAAAGGGGTACAGAAATTAATACCCCGCGTCCCGAAAGTTTTCTCATCATAGCCGGCATGCAAAGTGTTGTTCTCTCCTCCCTTTTTGATACCCGAGGATTTTTACCCGGAATTCGGATGGCATTAAAGGCGCGAACGGTTAGGGGGTTCGTGCCGTCCTACGAGATGCGGTAACTTTTTTCCGACGAAGGCCCGTTTTCAAGTTTCGCCCGCGGAATTTTATTCAAAATTCCTCTCGGACGAAGAATTTCTCACCCTTAAATTGCGTAGCGGCACTTAACTAAACTTATAGACCTCGTGAAACGCCCAAAGAGTAAAAAGGTTTTCTGAGACTTGAGGATACCCACGAGCGACTTTTCATTACGCGATGGGATTTCTGCGGCATGAGCAACAACTCGCAATTGAGAACTTACGTCGCAGCGGCTTTATATGTCTTTGATGGCTGCGGGGCGTTTTGCTCAAAGCGATTCACCCAAGAGACGGTTCGCCAAGTTCGCCCAGGAGACGCTCCATCCTGAGACACAACCCCTTAGACTTTTCACCGAGCAATTTCCACCCTGGAGAAGTTTTACCCAGTTGACATCTCATCAAATGGATGCTGTTTTAAATGGTAGTTCCACGAAAAGTTTCGCATTAAACCTTTGTGAAATGGGGGAACTTTTTGGAAAAAAGGAAGTGAAGATTTTGGCGAATGCTGGGCATCTTTCCTAAATGTTTAGTCCCCTCTGTGTTATAGTGTCGTTGTATTATACTTTCCACCAATTTTGTAATTTTGCATTGCAATAATTGGTGAATAATAATGATTGTTGGCGGGAAGATTTAGCGTTGTGTGCGACTTTGTTGGACATGGATTTTGGGATCTCTATAAAAGGACTGGATATTTGCAGTTGAGATTTTTGTATTTTTACGTATATGATGTATCCAATGGAAAGTAGTTCAATAGTGATGTGAATTAGCAATCATAATAATAAAAAAATAACTTTCAGTGTGACTGAAACTTTTCAGTAATTTCATGGCAAATCTCAAATTTAGCCAAGTTTTGCTTCTTATCTAACAAATGACCACGGCTTTGATCATTAAGAGATGTCCATAAAAGGAATGTAAAGGTGAATTCTTGAACGTATATGTGAAAATACTGTGTTGAAAAAATTGGAATGAAACATTTCTACATCACGTATAACGTGTGTATCAATAACTGTGTCTACAAACGGTTTACTTCCAAGCTAATGTTACAACGATTAAAAAGATTGATAGATGAATTTTTTGACAAAGACGGCTTTACAAAAAATAAATATCTTGTGACAATCATGGAATAGTCGAACAAGAACAGCCAACATCAGCGTAGTGAACTGTGTCTGTACACAAAAAATAGGAAATGTATACTTAAACACGTAAGCTAAACATTATTTAGTGGATGCACCCTACCATAATTAATGTGTGAGACATAATTGTGACTTTAGAGCACGGAAGATTAATTGATATACTCCAAGATACTAAGTGGCACTCATAACATATGACGTTGAGATAAGACCACAGCCGTAACTGAGACACCACCTCAAAATTCAACTCACGTGGTTGTGCAAGGAAAGAAATTGGAACGCGGATGAAGATAAATTAGAGTTTTTTACTCCTACCCCTGAAGATAATAGCTTTGCTGTTAAAATGTACCTTGGATGGTTCTAAGAATTAATAAAAGTAAATAGTCAGTAATCGTTGTACTTTCATGCACACATTTATATTAATCTATCTATTTAAATTTTTATCTCTATTGTTTTGATTGCCGTTCAAATACATCTTAACCTGATTTATTCTTATAAATTTACCTAATTTTACATAATTTTCGGATGTATTTCCCCCCCAACTTCTTGAGGATGTTTTTCTGGTGTGGTGTATTTTTCCAAAGTGAAAACATTGGTTTTTAAACCTGCTAGGTAGTTCTCTTCCGTGTTCATTTTAAAGTAATTTCTTTCTTTAAAATATTACATAAAATGGTTAGATGTAAAAGGTACTTATTAATATAAATCTCATCCAAATAGAAAACGCTGTATTATTATTTCCAGAACCAATGGTAACGTGGGTACAGACCTTTGACAAATTCGGTTTTTGGGGAGTTATGAAACCCCTGAATCACATGGTAGTACCAAAAACTTGTAGTAGTAACAAAAACAAAATATATCACCGACGAAATTTCCTTGCTCCTGGTATAAATTAAATGAATAAAGATCGTACTGCATAAATCATCCTAGATATCATTTGCCATGTTGGGTTTCCGGTAACATTTTTTAAATCCCCAACACGAAAATTTCCTTACGATTTCCTCCTTTAGGGGCGTGCATGCGTGAGATCGGCGCTTTCGGAAAGACAATTTCGCAGGGACGACAAACAATTTTAGGACGTATAAAATATGAGATTGGATCTTTGAAGAGGGGCCGGAAAGATGACCGAGGTGATAAAATAAGAAAATCCGCAGCGGGAGCGTGTCAGATACGAAAGGAAGTATATGAAAAATTCATCGAGGGTCTTAGTCCGAAAAGGGACTTCTGTGTATGTAGATAAGCTTTTGAAACCCTCTTGGCTGTATCCATACACTTCTTTATGGAAAATACACGGAGTGGATGGTAATTTAACACTTGGCCCCTTCGTCAGCTATATACAAATAAGGCTGATTTTACTTCCTTTATAGATAGTACATGTCATTGACTGCATGTTCTACTTGCATTTCCGATGTGATGTTAATTTGGAAGTTCATGACAACATATTCTTAAAACGGTTAACTTCCATTAGAGTAGACATGCTCTGAAATTCAAAACCCCTACACAAATATTGCCCAACTGCAACGAAATGAACTTTAATATTATAATCTTTCTTTTCTCATCATTAAATATTGTTTTAAAAAAATATACATAAAAGATTTATCGGTATAAATAGTTCGTATAAATTCGGTAAATGATGCTTGTTGAAAACGGGTCAAAATATTCAAAAGACGAGGAAAACGAATTTAGTTGAAATTTATTCATAAAGAATGCATAATTTTTATGGATATGAAAAGTCAGATATTAATATCCAAATATAAAAACAAAGAATCAGCAAGTGAAAGGCATGGCAAAAGTATTTCAGTTCTTTGGGTAAAATGGAAAACTTTTTATCTCAACTTTCACTTACACGTGGCTTATAATATAGAAAAAAAGGCTTTTTTAAAAAAGTACAAAACTAATCTCCTATATAAATGTATCGAGCTAGCCTTTTAAATTTCAATAGCTCAACTAGTAGCCATCTCTTCTATCGAGGCATCCATTTTTCTTTGAAGCCTTTTGAAAGCCATCTCATCTTTTTCTTTCCTTTACAAAATGTCAACTTCAAGGTCATGGAGCTAAAACAAAGATCTTTCGATAGGAATGAATAAAAAAATTTTAGTTTTTCATAAGAAGCAGAGGAAAAAATCAACGGAAGAACCATAAAAGATACTATAATTCAGCAGCAACTACGCATTCAATCAACTGAGAATGGAATTTAGACGCAATGCTAACATTTCCCTCACCTTACTGGCAACTTCTCCAAACTAAAAGTACGGAAGCAGGTTCCCATTTCCAGGCTATCATTGTCGATGACTCTCGACGTTTCACAACCATTCAGAAAAAGGAAGGATGTCGCTCAAACTTTTTCAAACCTGGAAAACAAAGAGTTCCTCTCTAATGCACATACGAAAGATTGAAATCGACGATAACCTTTGTGATGCGCTTTCTGTGAAGGGAACGACGTTGTATTGATCTTAAATCGACGAAAATATTCTTTAGCCATTTAGACCGGGTGGAAACATAGAAATTAACATATTTTACGCGCAATTCCATAAAATCATAATGTGTCTTATATATATAATAGCAATTGGCTCATCTCTTAGTTAACAGGTTAGTAGGAAAGCTTTAACCAATAAATATATATATATATATATATATTGTAATTATTTTTAAATGCAACAACCTTATACTGTATTACATTTCATAATAGAAATCTTATCGTCATTCATACTTAAATGACTGAAAAATTTTGACAGTTGTACATAGAACACTGCAACAGACTTAATATCTCTAAGTAATGCATAAGCGCAATACAATAATTTTAGGGTATCATCTTACAATACAGTTTCAATTGGCTACTTTACTTGGTAATCTACACAGGCACTACGAAAAAATGCCGAAACAAAATACTAAGAATGATACATCTCATACGTATGATATTAACAGCAAATAGCAGAAATTTGATATCCGATTTTAACAATAATTGTTCCCAGTGGCGCAGCCAGGATTTGCCAATGAGGGGGGGTCCAAGGCTGCCGATAAGACGAAAAAATGCCTACCTTTCAGGGGCTAGTATATTCATGCCCGCTATTTACCACAATAAATGTTAATTCTTTCAAAAACTAAATACATTGTAGAGCTGACGCAAACCCAATCTTACGCACTGAGTGTTCAACGGAAACAAAACTTTTCCATGAATTGAAATTTTAAATGGGCATTGCATGACCACGTGGTTGACAAGATAAGTCATGAGATTCATGGGATTCTATCACCAGAGAAAAACTTGGCTACATCGAAAAGGAAGATAAAGAATTTAAGTCACAGTTCTGATATATCTGCATGTCCATCTGTACCTTATGAAATTCAAACTAAACTCTTCTTCGAACTGTTCACTGTTAATTTCTCAAAAGCACTACTCACGAGACTAGCTTTATATTCACACCCTTAAAACAGTCGCATGCAGAAGATCCAACTCAGCGTTTTATCAATCTGTCTGTCTCTCAAACGTAATCTTAATCTCTGTTATCAGAGTGCAAGTTTCGAATTACTTCTCGAAGGTTCCCTTGTATTTTTTCGTGGAGTAAACAAATCAGTCCTTTCGAATTTTTATCGTGAGAATCTTATCTTATGGTGTGTTTTATCTAACTATAGGATAGCCTTAAGAAGTGCAAGGGTTGAACATTGTGTGCGAAACACTCGTATCATAGTTTCTCATTGATATCGATGTCGGCTCTAGACCTGCTCTGCTACCGAAAACATCACCTTAGCTGAAATTGGAGCCATATTTACAGGCATGCGGAGCTTTTTTGCTGAATTTATCAAGCAAACACAGGACTAGAAGTGTATCTCTAAGACTTGCGTGATGATCGGAGTTTTGTCCTCTTCAGCAGAAAAAAAGCATAAGGCTAGTCATAGGACTAGACTCTTGGGGGGTTGAACCACTAAACCCACTCCTCCTCGCTGCGCCACTGATTGTTACTCCAATTCACTTAATTTTGCAAAGAATTTAGATCTATCTCTTTTCGGTAAATCAAGGCATATGAGAGGAGTAAATGATAGTCTTCCACGATATTTTCCTCAGTGTTACCGTAAAACTATTTAAGCCATGTAAAATTTGACTATTTTATAATCTATATTAGATAGACTAGAAATGCAACATAGAAGTTCTGAGTAAAATTAAAGAAGAAAGGAATTTAATGAAAGAGATGGAGAAAAGTAGCATTAAATATGTTGGACATTTTCTGCGGCATAACATCTTCCTAGAAAATTTAATGGACGGAAAAGAACTAGGAAATAGGAAGAGAAAGACCGAGAAAGAAATTCCTAGATGACATAAAAAGTATTATGGGATTCGAATCATATAAGGATTTGAAAAGAATAGAAATGGAGGAAAACCTTTGGAAAATGATTATGATGATCTATATTATTTTCGTAGATGATGCGATGTTTCCCTTAACAACATATTTATTTGTATCTATATAAGGAATTTTCATCAGCCATTTTTTCATAAAAATGTTGAAAAATCAAATCCTATTCATGATCACTACATTAAATTGAATCATTGAATGACTCTCTTAAGACCTTAAACGAGACACGCTTAACTTCTTAAGAAGAAAATAATCGGAATAAACCGGTTCGTAAATGAATATGCAAAGTAATTTCGAGATGGCTTTCCTCATTAACTTCAAGACAGAAGAACAGCTTTATTTCACCGCCAAAAATCCCCCAAAATTCGAGCCCGGTCGTATTTGAAATCTCATAAACGCGGAGATTTCATTTCTGACATTTCCCAAATGAAACGAGCAGTCAAGAACGAAATAAGGCAGCGAAAGAGAAAACAGAGACTAAAAGTGCTGATGGATTGGGTCAACTTCCAATCACTCGCTTTCCGAGGCGTCATTTGACCAAATGAGTTTCCGGGAGGCTTCTTAGCGACACAATTAAGATACTGGCTCTTATTTGCTTTCTTCTGATTCTCTTTCCATTTCAGGGAGAGAGAATCGGCCAAATGGAACTCGTTGGTTAATCTACGGAAACGTATTCCACGCTCGTGTTGCTCTTCGATTTTTAGGGGTATTGAGATAAATATTTGACTCTTTCTTGCAGAGAATTTGTTTTCCTCTAGTAATTACGCCTTTAATGTATTTAGTTGTTTTTTTTTTTGTTTTCGATTAATATACCATCTATTACTTAGCATCAGATGGAGAGAAAAATGACACTTCTAACCTGGGTTTTTGATGTTGGTTATAGGTAGGTATACTTATTTCAAAACTCTATTCCTGCATTAGAAACAATAGTATACTTGTAAGTAAAAAATTGCTTGAAAGTACTACTTTTATTCAGTATATACAGGGTGGATTTCCTAAATATTTCTTATGCAGATAATTCTCTATACTCGGGGAAAAAGGGAAGAACAGAAAGCTTTATTTTGATGGATTTTTAAGGGGAAATGCAGAAAAGAATAACTTGGAGATGAACCGTAAACACTCAAATTCAATAAGACCCCAGCAGACTTTGTAACAGGTTAGTAACACGGAAGTGTAAAGCTTTCGTAAGAAACTTCCCTACTCTCCTAGATCTTCATATTTAACAAAGAGCGTGCTGATCCAGAACTTCATGAGCTTTGTATCCTCTGCTCATAAGTTTACTCTAAAGCCTTCAAAACGCGAATTATTTCCAGCGTTAAGACGCGTAAAGGAATATTTTAAGTACCGCAACTTGTACTTCTATGAAACATAACAAACGAAAATCATTTTTCGTTATTTTACAATCAACTCTTTAACATTTATATCTCACGATTTATAACGCACAACGGATTCACTGAGAAAAATCATGTTTGAATACAGGAAAATCCAGTGATATACAATTCGCAGAATTTGACGGTTTGTATGGAGCTCTATATAGTTCCTCCAGGGTTCTATTAATATCATCTAGAATCCTATAGGTATGATCTCTTCTGACACAAATTTTATTTAGTTATTTAACATTTTGGTAATTCACTCCAGTTCTATTATTTTACTCTAAAAAGGATACAGAATGGTTAGAAAAAGTTGAGCTCTTTGAGTAAGAGCTAATTTTAGGAATGACCCAATCAATCGAGAGGCGTAATTTAGATGATATTTTTCCTTAATTAAGCGCTCTTAGATGAATTGTACTTGTTGATTACAGGTGAGCAAAATTCATTTGCTCGAGACACCTCTTTAAAACTCCTGTTCTTTCCCGCTGCCAAATAAGGCTGATTTTTTCTGTAAGAACGCAAAATAAACGAGCTATGTTATTCAGCATTTAAAACCTTTGAGTTTTCAATCATACTTTGACGCCTTTTTAACACGTCAAAACACTAATGTTTCAGTAAAAAACACGCAGGCTTATTAACAGCCATATCAATAACATTCTATGTGCGCACATTTACGATTATATTTCGCGGTATTGACGCAATTCGGGGTGTTTCACGCGGGACTTCGGTTTATCCGAAATTCTCGTTATCCGAACCGTCCGCCATCCCGATCATTTCGGATAAACGGGAGTTTACTGTACTTGATATATTTTTGCAGAGTTCTGACAATTTTAATGATTAAACTTCCTCTCTAGAGAATCTAGAAATCAGATGCAAATATGAGTGGATGTCGCTTGCATGCATGAAGAATTTGGTCAGCTGTGAGCTAGTTCACACAGAACTAGTTTCATTAAATGAACCAAGATTGGCTATAACTAGGTGAGTCTCGCACGCTTAGTAGCTTCCACTAGCTCATTTCCCTGCAACTGGTCACTTTGTCATCAGTCTGTTGTCGTTTGCCTTCGAGAGACAAAGATTAATCATGGTCACGAGGCCAAACAATCGCGCCGGTGGTGAAGTCCCTTCGGTGATTCGATTTCGCATCGCAGACACTCATAAAGGTTCTCATCTTGGATGGCGTGAAATGCGGTGGCCTGCAGTAATTAGTTGATGGAGGCTAACGCAATAACGTTCCTAGAATGGCATGGGCGTAACGAATGTTTCTGATGAACAAAGAGGTGAACGAAGCTCCTGCGAGGGAAGCAGAGTGCCAATGGATGAAATGGTCCAACTTACGAAAGGTCGAGTAGTTTCTGAATTCTCAACTCTCACGATTGAGCTTTCATAGGATTCAGTGAGCAAAATTAGACTGTTTCTGGAAAAGATATTGCTTTTTAAAGGGGAACCTTGGTTTACGTAATAGTGATTATTGAACTTTTAAGTTAATTCCGAAATTTACAATAGTGAAATGATATAAATCGATAATAAGACCAATAACAACTTATGAAGCTGAGGCTACAACACCAACAACAACTGGTGAAAATTATTTAAGGATATTTGAAAGAAGAATGATTAGAAAAATATCTGGGCCAGTCTTTGAAAGTGGTCAACGGAGAGTACTAAATAATGAAGAAATAAATCAACTAATAAAAAATGAGGACATGGTTTGTTTTATAATATCACAAAGAATAAGTTCCCCAGGACATATAGAAATATTACAAGATGATAGGGTAATCAAACAAGTCTTAAAAAAGAACGTAGATGGAAAAGGAGAAGATGCAGACAAAAGAAAAGATGGAGGGATGACGTCATAGAAGACTTGATAGAAATGGGTGTACAAAATTGTGAGCAAGAATCCAAAGACAGAAAATCCTGGAGAAGCATTGTTGAGAAGGCTAAGGCTCACATTGGGCTGTAGTGCAAGAGGAAGAAGAAGATTATTGAACGTTAGGAATAATAAATTTACCTATCATGTCTATTAATGCAAACGAAAATCTTTTAGAATATCCATTTTACTAATATGGCTTGATAAATCACGAGGCAAGGATGTTATGCACTACTTGACATAGAGTGTTAAAACATGTTTATTTATACCTCTTCCGTAGAACAAGTAGAATTTAATATCAGTCAATTTCCGTTTAGCAAAATCATCTCCTTGTATTTGTTGGGTTTAAAAGCGTCCTATGGACCCACTATATCATCTGGATATATATATAAAATTCCTTTCATTAAATTATTTTGTTTCATCATTGAGTCAACGAGGAAGTAACATCATGAAATTTACATTATCAAGATATATATTAAGCGTCGACTACTTAAGAAATTCCGAGGATTGGTAGCTCCGAGTGATACTCATGCAAGAGTATCTCATCGTAATTAATACTTAAGGAAGGTTGTGACCTGGTCCTAAAAAGGAAGATAGAGACCTGAATAAACATCGAAAGTTCGTCATGGGGTACTTTTCTACACGTTTTTATTCTACTTTACGGAGATATTAAGATCCTTCTTTGTGAAGCACTTCGGTAAGGAATCTTGCAGACACATTTCAATTTTCAATCTCAATTTATTTCATCATAGAGTAGAATTGACGAACTTTTCATAAGATTATGGCGTCAGGAAAGGCTATTCGTTACATATTTGTAATATTTTATATAAGAGGAAAAATCGGCCATCTATTGTTGCCAAAGTGTTCCATAGTTACTAAATTCTCAAAAAGAATAACAGATACATGTCTTACAAATTATTTTGAAGTAGTAAATGCTCCAAAATACTGTAGAAGGACAACTTGAACGTCAATATGGAGACTAATGTTGTCCATAATTGGAGGTAATTACGATATTTTGAAATATAAGAACTCGTATTGAACAAATTATTCGAATCTAAACGAGATCTAAAAAAATGCACGAGTAACATTAATAATCCCATGTGAAGAATATTTTCATGGAGATTATAATTACTGTCGAAAGTTTGTAATATCACCCAAGCGTATTATAGTTCATGTTTTCCGTTCCCCTTCCAACGACTAACGTGTAACTAATTTCCGACTTACTCCCAGGAGATCATAATTATGATAGCGTTGCGTGACAGAAGAGAACTCGAGGTACATGTTAACTGAGGAAAACTTAATCAGGAACTGTGATCACTGGAAATTTCAGAAATGCATTCTCTTCCTTGTAACTTTCGTAAACACCCTGTTGTTTTCCATAAAAATTCCTCCCTTATTCAGATCACTATAAGCCAAACATGAATTCGAAGGAGCGCATTAATTTCCGTCTCCTTCTGGGTCCTATTGAACTTTTCTAGGTCGTGTAGGATACCCATGACCTCGTAGTCAATGATCCATTTCCTATATTTTTTGGATTCTTCATCATTTTCTCTCATCTAATGATTTACTCAATTGATATTTAATCCTCTCTCTCATACCTTCTAGTTATTTATGGTTTATCTCCTTATCTCGTACCTTATTCCACAATGTGGGTACAACATTTTCCACGATGGAGTTACTTGAATTATTTATGGAGAATGTCAGACTAAATATGAAAGACCGCAACAGCAGTAAATCCACATGTTTTGATGGTGAAAGCGTACGTCAGTATATCTCGCTCATTACTTAAGGATCGGTTTCATTTCCGGGAAGGTAAGGCTTACAAGCAAGAGCAATGGTTTGGCACATTAAATCGTGTTTGATTAGGAGAGGGAGGGTTATTTGCCAATTCTTCCCATCGCTTGGGTAATTTAAGTCTTGTTATACACTTTCACTAAAATTTAAATTTAAGTCACACACTTTATTACAATTATTTAAAAGTAAGAAACTCTATCACTTCGAATAACTCTCTTTATTATCTAATATTATTTTCCACTTTTTGTATGTTTCCACTTATTATATATTCCTACTTATCGTATTTTCCATTTATTTTTAGGAGTGATGGTTAGGCAAATTAAATCGTATTTGGCTAGGTGGGGGTTTTCTTCGTCATTTTTTTCCTTCCCTTAGCCGACTTAAATCTTGCTATAATTTTATGTACATCATACTTTCGAAATACATAAAATTTGAATTATACACTTTCTAATGATTATTAAAAAGCAAAGACCTCACTCACCTAGAGTAATTTTTTGCAGGTAATTCTCCTGAGTGCAACTCTTCAGTAGCTTTAATTTATATTACTATATTTACTTTTCTATCCTTTCTCATTATACATGTGTTTTAAAATAGAATACATAAATGAATACGACATAATTTAGCAATCTTTTCTCCATTACGACCTTAATTTTCCATGTTTTACACCTCTTGCTCTCTTATTGCCATTTCTGACTTCATCCTAATGTAATCTAAGATCATAATCAGTTTCCGTTCTCTGTTTGGTTGTACAACTTAATAAACTTGCCTTCTATGCATCAAATATTAACACAAAGACGTCAGTGCATTATTGTTATGAGCTAAGGTACAAGGTTCTCAACCTCAATTATGCATGTATAACAAGGATCTGTTACAATACAGCCCGCTAATAATTAACAATCAAGCAGTGTATCACAACAGTAGACAATTAGTATGAATAAAAGTCTAAACATAATCTGTAAAGTTACCTTAGGGGATAATTTTATTACTTTGCATTAAATGGAAACTTTCAACCTGATTTTTATGGCTGAATTTTGAACGCATGTAGCTCCAAAAGCAAGGCTCAGTGGCCAATATTAAAGCAGCGTTTTTCGTTGAATACAAGAAAGGGACGGAAGCAGCCCGACTGAGATGTTGCATGAGAAAGATGTGAAAGGTAATACAAGGAGAGGAAGGAAAAGACGGTTGAATGTGATGAATGGCATGCTGAAGAGACCCGCGTAAGAAATAAAACGGAATGCATGAAAAGATATATGGATGTGTCTCCAGTGATAAATTCCGGCAAGGATAAAGAAGAATGGAGGGGTATTGTGAATAAACAAGGCATATAATGTGCTTACCCAGAAAGCGAATAGCGTGAGCAATACGTAGGGACATCAAATAATATGAAATACCCGAATAAAAACCAGTTTTTAACTCAAGTATTCTGTTGGAATCCAAGGGGTTTGGTTTGATTGCAAGCCAACCTAAATATAACTATGGGAAACTAAAGATTCTTAAAAAGACTATCCATGAATTAATGATGATGGAATGAAATTCGACAGAAGTACGTCTTGCAACCTTGTGTATCAATCACCCGTTTAAAGGAGTAGGGCACCGTGAATATTTAAAAAATCGAAAAATATTTGTTTTACTTTAATGCACAATTTAAAATTTCAGCTACATAGTTTCAATGTACTGTGTCCGATCTAATTATTCGCATAATTGAGAAAGTTATATATCAATTTTGCTGACGGTGTGCTACATCTGGATGGAAGATTATTGTCGACCCCAAGAGCGTCAACACGTGTTTACTTGGGCTTTAAGTGGACCTTTACTAGCTTCACTTTGTTGCCTCAGCCATTTAGTTTGATTCCATAGGTTGTATATAGTGTCAGTCAAATTAATCGTACGGATATTTATGATTATCTTAATTTATTTAATTTTTAATTTTTGTGAATAAAGTATGCTGAGGAAATTTTTCAGCATCAATAAGAAGCATTTTGAACTCTACATCACGGCAAAGATAAGGTAAATATCATACACAACAAGAAAAGGTAAGGTGGTACTATTTTAAAGCATTTCTGGCACGATAGTTTAGTGGTTAGAATACCAGCCTGGAAAGCCGGAAACCTGGGCTCGAATTTACGTCATACCTTTTTTTTTACTTCCGTTTTCTTTAAACAGAATTGTTTGTAATGCTCTTCGAACAAAGTTATGCAATCGAGTTAGGTGAATCAGGCTAAGTTTATTATGAAGTTAATTGCGGAAGAAGCTTTTAACCGGCTAAAAGGATGTTTATATACTGTAAAACTTAGGAGAACTGGGCTCAACTTGCAGTTATGTTGCTATTTTAATCTTCTGTTTATCTTCGATGTCTATGAATTACTTGAGAACATCCTCGCAAGGAACTTCTACTTCGTGGGCGTTGGTGAGGAAACGTGATCCAGCTCGGAGTAGAAAAAGCTTTTCATAAGAAAGTGGATAAATGCGAAACCGTGGGAAACGGGGGTTGATATACTTCCATCCCTCGTTCAACCTTCCCCAAACTTATAACTTCCCCCCTTTCCCCTATTTTGATAACTTTCTAACTACGAGTCTTTCTCATCTTTGGAGGGCTTCTTTTTGGTCTTCCCTATCTTCAATTTTTTTCCCTGTCAATCACTCCATCGTTTACAACCTTGTTTTTTCCCTGAGTTTGTCCCTGAAATGAAAACATCGGGGACGATCCACCTTCCATGAAACAACGTCATCCTTCTTTCGTTTTTTAGGTCACCTTTCCCGGAGCCTGTTCTTTACTGAGTTATTTCGGTAAATCCATACGATATTTTGTTTTTTTTTCTCAATTCCATGAAGGGTATCATCGTGCTCATACATTTTTGTCATGCATGGAAACACAAAATCTAACGTATTGTGACGTTATTTGTTATGTTTTACGATTTCAGTTTTAATTCTGTTCTCCGTAGTGCCGTGTGTGTTTTATTTCGGTGGTAAGTCAAAACAACGTAGAAATTTCCTTATTGGAAGTAACCTTTTAGAAGACCATTCTGAAAGTTTTGATGCAGTGATATTTTACCAGGTAGACAAATATATTTTATCAATCAAACACGAAACAAAGATGAAGAAAGTGAATAGATGTGGAAAATGAATACGTAAGAGAAATTCGCCATACTTATCAATTGCCTATAATATCATTTTCTTTTAAACTATTATGGATCGAGTATATTTTGATTGAGTTATTATATAAATGAGTTATAGGTATGACACTTATAGTCATGATGATACCTCAGATTTACTATCTACATTTTTATAATATCGTAGAGTTAAAAAATTATGTTACCTAGTTGCCTAGATGTTGCGTAAATCCGCAATAAAAAATTAGGTATTGTTTCATAGATTTAAGCGGTTATTTACACTTGACAATATTACAATGGAATATTGTTGAAGTTTAATCAAATTACCTTACGATGTAACGTATATCAAATTGTCTCGTCATATATAACTGTATCATAATAGAAAATTTGTAACTACGCTTTGACTTGTTGTATTCCTACATTTTCTTCTTTGGGTGGATCTTATTATTATTAAATCTAGACTGAGATTTTCCTGTCTTAGTCAGACCTTAATGAAGACATTTAATTTGTTGAGAGAAAGCTCTCTACTTTACCAACATGTCTCCCTTGATGCTGCAACGGAAGCTTTGCGTATGACTCACGACGCCTTCCGTTGCCGTACCTCTTAGCGCGTAAGATGTAGTGATGTCAATAAATCAAGCTGAGGAACGAGTGAGGATTTAGTGGGATCGTTTTATTGCCTTCAGGAGGATTCGAAACCTGATCTATTTATCCCCATGCGATCACTCCGTTTGCTTTGGGGCGTGATTGCGTCACAGTATCTTCAGATAAGCGGGATATATAGGGTGTGGGCAATGCGGGGTAAGAGTAGTAGAGGTGAAGGATTGAATGGGTAAAGCTGCAGAGGGCAAACAAGGATAGAGATAGCGAGATTAATATATGATGGGATCATAGGAGATGATCATTTACAAGGGATGACGTTAATGGTTAGGGGTGAATGGTTGCTCTGCACGTAAAGATGGTTACCTATTAATGGTAAAGGGTGAATGGCTACTTAGCATGAAAAGGCGGGCTCCTAAGAAAAGTTCCCAAAGAAAAGCGGACATGAGAAAAGTCTGACAGGTATTCGAACCCGGATCTTACAAGCGCCACCAAATGTTTATCCAATCACGCCACCTAGCCAGAATATTTAGCCATTTTGTAAGACATTGTAGACAAGATTAATAAGCTAATGCATCAGCACGAAAAGTAGAACATCCGAGTTCAAATCCTACTCCTGTCAAACTTACTTCGTTATCGTTTTCCCTTGGGACAATATTAATATTCTTTATTTCTCATAAAGCTGTACAAAATAAATTGGAAGTATAAATCCAACATATCCGATACATAAGTGAAAATGCAGAATGCGAAGATAAAAATCCCATCTAGGATGAATTAGAGAAGGAAGATACTCAGAAGAAGCACAGAAGGAAATAAATTATGAAATTCACAAAATTGTTCAAACAAAAGATGTTTTAAATAGAATTAAAATTTTAAGATTCGTTTATGATATGGTTATGGATGCTAAAGATTACGTTAAACTTGATTTCGATCAAAGATTATACCTATAATGCTCAAAACTCACGAATTTGAAAAATAATTTAAAATCTGTTATGCGACGCAAATTTATTACAACGTATTTCATTCTTTAGAGCAGATGGAAAAGAAAGTGGAGTGATTGTTTTCTTCCATCGATAAGCGCTTTAAACATAGTACTTATTCAAAGACTTTAGAAACCGAGAGGATTTTATATAAATGCCTTTTGCAAGCTAAAAGTAAGATGAACAGAGATGTGAAATCCTCTTTAAGTATTACGAAGCAAAAATTAATTCCGTTTGTATCCGTCTTTGTCAGTTCTTCGATCGAGCTTTTCCGTAAAAGAGCTTAAAAACTCTGCACAGTACTATAAAAAATACGGCGCTGGAACAAGAGTAGAGTTACGTTTAAGCGAGCCTTAAGGCTGCCGCGATTTATTTTTTTATCATATAAATTTAACTAACACAAATTCAATATGAAGCGTAAAAACTATCTACTGCTGATAAAAATAACTTATAATAATATAATAATTCAATAATACTAACTAAACTTTTCGTAGTCTAGTGATAAAATTCTTGTTTAATAATCCTAAGCAAAATATGTATTTTTAATTTTTTCCCGGAGATAACTGATAATGGTGGCCTCAATCTGGTATTTAAGCTTCGATCCTCTGTTGTTTTGAAACTGTAAATCTTTCACCAAATTATTTACGCTAAGTAGACATGCAATAAGACAGCAATCATATCGAAATAGCGTAGATAATATGGTTCTGAAAGTTCTCAGCACTTGCAAGAGAAGTATATGGGAAAACAGGCAGGATTTTAGCAGTACTAGATGGGGAGTAATCATTATAGTTCACCATCACAGTGTCGTGACTCTCTGCAATAAATTCGCTTTTTAAGAGCAGGATTTAATACAATTTTCCAGCTAAAAGAGAAACATCAGGTACTTGAGATGATTCACTAATCTATGTATTTCTGGAAACAATTCGAAAATCCGTTTAAACAGATGTTTCCAATGGTTAAGTTATTCGCAACAGCAAATCTTAAAATCCCTACGGATTCGTGCCCTCTCGTAAAACATTGAATTGCGTAAAATTGCACGTAAGCACGCGATCGTATTTATATTTATTTCCCGGAGAACCCTTTCTGCAAGGAGATTTTCGGAACAAGATATTTCCATCATAACTCGTAAAGACCGTAAAACTTTGATACCTTTATTTTTTCAAGACAAGAACTCAGTTACAGAAATTTATAAAACCGAACTTACAGTTTCCATTATAAATTATCTCCGTCTACGATCCAAAGGAGTACAGCTATCAGTATTAATTTAGAGGAAAACAAATTTTGACGTTTGTAGCAAAATAAATGTAGTAAAGAAAAGGGCTATGGTAGCTTTGCACATAAGGACGTGCCCCCAGAAAAATTCCCAAGGAAAAACGGACCTGGAAAAAGTCGGACGGTAGTGATTTGTCTGAATGTAGTAATTTTCTTACTTCTATGGACGTGCTTATCAAGAATAACATACAAAATATATAATATACAAAATTACTAACATTTGATGTAATCCTTGCTGTTTGAAAATCTCCACGTTTCTATAAAGGCAATTTCTATGTCTTTATTCTATATCCTAAATTTTTATTCTATATTTTCTAATCCTTATCTACTGACAATCGTTAAAAAATTAAAAAAATTCACTTTTCAATAATTTTGCTATATAACTAACTGCCTTGCGTCTGTGATGATATATAGATATAGTGTAAAGAACAGCGACTCTCTTTTTACCGTAGATTTCATAAAGTACGGTGCATCGTGACATTTCCCAAATACAAAAGCGATTATCTTCATAATAATGTAATACGCTGGTAGATGGATATTCGTGATCTGCACGCTATCATAATAGAGGTTCTCCATAATTCATTTAGCAGTATTTACTAATGTAGCCTTCCTTTTAATTGTAAAAGTAGTATAATGAACCCTTATGTTCGTTGTATGTTTAAATCCGAAACGTATATTTATCGAAGGAAGAAGATTACACTCACATTTTTCAATTGTTATATCTAATGTGCGAGTTTATAAACGCGTTTGCGTACCAATATTTAAAATTTCTTAATCATTGTACTCCATAAAATAAATTGTAATTATATTAGATTTCCAATTATTAGATTTTTTTGGCATCCCATTTATTTACCTTTTTTATGAAGGGAAATTTTTACTCAATGTTTATTACATATTGCTGATACGAAAAATTGCTTCCCTTATTAAATACAATTTTAAAATGAAAGCAAAATAATTTTCTACTTTTGGAATTATCATAATATTACTTTACAATACAGCTATTTAGTCTGGAGGAAAAAAAGGTTCATCTTTGAGAGAACTAATCTGAAATTAGAATACTGACAATGAATTTCCTTTAGAGCCTGTTTCTGTGGCAACGCCTACAATTTAGTTGCGATGAATACTCAAGAAAGCAATATGAACGAGGTTTCCATAAAATGATAGAAGAATCCTCCGCGGTAATTAAAAGTGAGTCGAACTCAATATGGTTCTAAATATCCAAATTTTCCGAGCTTATGAATTCATCGCAAAGGAATGAAACATGACTCTAGCTGCAGCTAATTACAGTGTTTTCATTAGGATTATACCCGACGATGATTATTGGAATGGAAAATGAATTAATTCCATTTTTACCAAACGCGTTTGCACATAATGGGCATGAGATTCTGTTTTGGGCGGGTACTGCAAACAATGTTAAACGGATCACGAGCAAATACAATCCATTACATACATGACTCTAAATGAGGCTAAACTCATATTTATCCGTTATATCTGAACAAGGGAGGGAGGAGATCTAAAAGAAAGCAAATAACTCCAAAAAACATGTTTATCGACCGGGAACTACTACCTTGACAACAGTTTTATTGGCCTTATTTCGATTGGGGCGCCATTTTATGAATTCATGGCAAGTAAAACGCAATTGAACTGGGGAGAGTCAACTGTTTGAGAAGGTGGAGACGAAAAGGCAATTTGGAGGGAAGTTCGTATTGCGCCCTATTTAATTAGATAAACACCCGAAAAACGTTTTCCGCTTTGGTACCCCTCCCACTATATCACCGACTCTCCCCAGCGATCGCAAAAGTCCCCGAGTCAAAAATATCTTTTAATTATAGCACCTATTAAACTCGTGGAAGACGTAAACAGAGACCCTCTCAGTTTAACGGCTTTAATCACAAAGGTCAAGGATTCGGGAGAAGTTTCCCGTGAGCGACGTGGGGAAATAAAAATTGAAAAACGGATCGCGAGGGAAAGAGACGGGGCGTAGGGGGATATCTTAAGAATGCATAACTTGGTGGCATTAAAAAGATTTACCTCCAGGTCCCGTCTCCTTATACCCCGTGAAGTTTCCCCGGAGAAAATTCGTCATTTCTCCCCCGCGCCTTTTATCTGATGTTGACTTTCTCTTGCGACTCCGAGAGTAATAAATTCAACTCTTTCTTTCTTCCGAGATCGATTGGCTCTGAAATATGCGCTTCTCAGCGGCGCGTGATCTTTGAAAAGATCGTCCACGTGGATGATTCCGCACGAACTAACAAAACGTTCTGAAAGTTCATTTTTTATGACAGAGATAATAATAATTATAGCTATCTCCACTTTATTTGGGTGAATTTTTAAACGAATAAACCTGCGTGGAAAATATATACCTTTCTCCATTCAGTATTGGGCGATAAATTAACTTAGTTATTAAGCTACAGTCCAGGCAATACTCAAGTATATTAGATTGTGAGATAGATTACGAGTTTGTTTCACGAATCTAAACATCCTAACATCTTCTAATATAAACTTTATTTCTATTGAATATTTATTTATCTTAATATCATTATCCTAACTTACTGCTAATATTTTCCTTTCAGTTAATCGTAATTATTAATAGTTATTATAAAGGTCTAATAAAACTACTATTACACTTAACCCTTGAAAATCACTATACAGACAAATATGCCGTAAACAGGTTTCGAGCCCAAGACAGGCTTTGCTTGGCTAGTATACACATCCATAATGCAACAAGGTCAGCATGATTCTGATGAAGATTACCCCATTTCAGTTATTTGAACACCCAAAACAACATTAAATAAACTATACAGGAAATCACCACAGTTCACCATCATAGTTTTGTGACTCTCTACAATAAATTCATCCCTTAGAGCACGATTTAATACAATTTTCCTCTTAAAAAGGAAACATCAGGTACTTGAGTCAACTCACTAATATTCTATTCCTGGAAACAACTCTAAAATACTTTTAAAATGTTTCCAAGGTTAATTTTTTCGCAACGGCAATTCTTGAAAATCCTACGGAATCATTTTCTCTCATAGAACACGAAATAGCGTATTTATTGGTGATTTTATAAGGCACGATAGTGATGAAGTTAACTCTTTTCAATTATTTAAAAACTCAAAACGACATTTAATGAAATATCCGCGGAATAGTAAATAAATTGATTGATAAAAATATCCCAGGACTAAATTTCAGTACTTTCAATTTTGGAAGA
This sequence comes from Sympetrum striolatum, assembly GCA_947579665.1. NCBI lineage: Eukaryota > Metazoa > Arthropoda > Insecta > Odonata > Libellulidae > Sympetrum > Sympetrum striolatum. The sequence goes on from OX388349.1 coordinate 59,679,176, forward strand.
AATGACGAACCACTGAACTACCACCTCCAATCCTTCTAACTTCATTTTCCGGATATCTTCAAATATTTAAATGCTCATCATTAATATGCATTAACGAATAGCATCAACATTATTACTCAGCAACAGATATGGTATTCTGTCAGCCTATACAGTATAGTTATGTATTAAAAATGCATAACATAAAAAAGCACTCTACAACATCTCTGTTTTAACATGCTGGTACACAGAATAAATTTAGGTGTTAATGTCCTAGCTAATCGGGTTTTTCTGGGTTGGGAAATGGTTTTCTGTGGTAAGAAAAGAAATTGGAACACGGATGTTCATAAAGTAGAGTTTAAAGACTTCGAAAGCAATTTTTTTCTGCGTTCACTAACAGAGTTGTAACCATTTCTTAGAAAATGCCCAGGATGATCAATCTTTTAGGAAAACCGTTTACTTCTACCCTGAAGTTGATAGCTTGGCAAGTTTGTCAAGTTTAATGTGTGATTCTTAGAAGATTGTTTATCCGGGACTTTAAATTTTTCCCATTTGATGTCAACGCAGTCAGAAATGAGAGCTAAGGTTATACCAATATGGTATAATTTCTCTGAAGAGTTCAAAAAATTACTGAGAATAAAAAGTACTAAGGATAAACTTGGTCATGGAGAGAATAATTATGAATTATTCTTTTCAATTCTTTTTAAATGAACTACAAAATGTGATGCGCATATTTCCTGTAACAGCTCATATAAACTAGTCTTATAATGACGTACCAACGAGATCATATCAAATCATCATCTTTTCAAATAATCGAAGATGTAAAACGCCATCTTAGCGCTGTATTTCATCAAACCATCTCATCCATAGGAGTAAAGTGAATCGATAAATATGTTAACATAGAAGCATACTGATAATAAGGTGGAAAACAGAGGCCGCAAAGATTCTTTTATCTTCAAGGGTAAAGACAAATTAAGAGAGAATGATAAGTGTATTTTATGTCAGGGAAAGGTGCTTACGGGCTGAAACAGGTCATAACTTTAAATGAAACACCCTTGTGGAGCTGTTTCCTGAAGTATGCGGTTTATTTTCATTATTAAGAGTATCATTAAAACTCCCCAAAGTTAAAGGAAATTAGCGGAAAATAGAAATATATGATTATAGTCTGCCGACTGTTACCACACTTCGGTAGAGCGTTCATAACTGTCAGGGGTCGGGAATATTTGCTTTGGAGAACGCTGGTCAAACCTATTGGCGAAATCATTTGCGATGGTTATTAGTTTAGTATAAAAGTGGAAGTCCGAAAATGTTTTACATTGTCGATGGAGGAATAATAATTTTAATTCACCAAAACCATGTCCTTTCGAACTTCAAGGGACCTAAAAGTGCCACATGAAGTTTTTCGGGTTCGAGCTTATGGAAGTAGGACAAATCTTCCTTTTCCCTTTTTCAAGTGAAGCTGCAATGGAATTTTAACATTCTGTTCATTCAAAACACTCCAAAAACAATATAAAATACAAATAAAAAACATAAAATATATACCAAAAAACTACCGTTAACATTTCATATACAAAGAAGCATCCAATACGAGATTTACAAGTAATATAAAAGAAAAATCATCTGCACCTTATGTGATCGAATATTAGTAAGTCATACAAGAAGATTTGATTGACGCACACAATAATGGAAGTAAATACAATTTCTAAACAACGCTAACCACAAAAACATTGAAACCCCAATTATTTTGCAGTGTTGATATCCAAGTAAAATGACATTAGAACGCTGGAACTCAATTCTAGAGATTTCAAATCATAGGATGCGTGATAATTTAGAAAGAAAGCACGGATTTCAAGTTTAATTGTAACCTTGTCCAGAAACATTAGATTTATGAAGTTTGTATACAGTAAATAATTCATTACTTATATTTAAAAATCCAATTTTCCCTATTCGATTCAACGATTATATAATTTATACGTTCCACCTTGACGGAAAAGTACAAAACAGATAGCAAAGTTATCCTTTAGCGTAGCGCAGCAATTCATAAAGAATTGGCACCTGTGGTGCTATGTTATATTTTCTTTAAAGCGCACGAAATAGAGACGCAGTAAATCTGGATAGCTCCAACAGAAAGAGATGTTTTCCATTTTTTCCTCTAAGACATTCAAAATCGATGCAATATAGGTGCTGGTGGGAGGTAATATTGGAAAACGTTCGATGTGTTTTGTAGCATGACTGGTCGTTTTTCGATTTAAATAGAACTGAAGAGAAATCAATAAAACTGAAAATAAAAGAAATTCAAATACGATGATTAGATATCTTGAAAATTAATTAATATTTTTTCGTACAAAGTAATTCATAAAAGAGACGGATTTCTTACTTATGGTTGATGGGGTTCTTTAGAACTATGGAGACGGTAATTGCTGTAGAAAAATCCTGGATAACCAGGAGATCTAGGCAAGCTAACAAGGAAGGTATCCAAATAGAATATTTTCTTCATCAATATAACGAATTTTTCCTACTCGAAATCATGATTTTTCCTAAACATAATGAACTTTTCCTAACTCAAAATTATGAAATATTCATTCGCTAAAATTATTGGGAAGATAGATAAATAGACCCATTGTGGGCCCCTTTTCTACCTAAACTCGTACTTAGATATACGTAGAGTTAGAAATTAAATGAAAAATAGAGAGAACAAATCTAGAAAATTAGGTAAGCACTATCTTTGAGCCCAAGGCTACATGCAATAATAGACAGGTATATGCAAATGAGACAATCTGCATTTAAAATAGGAATAGCCGTTTAAATTCGCTCAAAAGTCGTATCTCCGTCGTCCGTGGAATCAAATCGAGAAGAATAACTCCAGCATCGCATCGCAAATCACCCCATCTTTCGGCAAATGCCATTCCGGCGAAGAATCACGAAAAAGTCGTTCGAGAGCGCCTTGAAAATCGGTCCCTCGCTCCAGAGTTAATAGGCGGAACGGCTGAGACGTAAAGAACATGGAAAGAATTGAACAGTCGGGTACTCACACAATGGCGGTGCAATTCAGCTCGTCTGACCCGTCCCTGCAGTCGTATTCTCCATCGCACAGCCATTCGTGTTTGATGCACACACCGTTCTTGCAGATGAAGTCGTTCTCGGTGCAGTTGAAGGTGACTCCATCTACGGGCGGAAGATGAGAGCGGGTTAAGAATGGCGTGAACTGGATGAATCATTCCCGTGGGGCTCTCTATAGCTCCACCAGAAGGGGAGGAGGTACACAGCGGAACGGCGGTATTTGCGAGTTTGAGCATAAATGGGGACATACCACTTTTCTAAAACTACCGGTGAATTTTTTATGGAAGGAGACTTGGGACAAGACGGCTACATGCTTTATTTCTTCATCTCGAGTTCAGTCTTACTAACAGAGGAGTACTTGTGAGGAATTTCAGATATAAAATCTTACGTCAAGACAAGGGGTCAGCATATAGAGCATAGCATGCTATTCTATATCTGCGAGCAAGAATAACTAGAAATCATTACACTTTTATGGAATTTTTATTGATATTGGCCATATATCTTTCAGACCCTGCGTACAATATATTGGACACCATTTTCAGTGCTTACTATATATTATTCATGTTAATTAAATACTTATTTTTATTGCTTTGCTTCTTTTATTTTATATTATGTCAATCCTGTATCAAAGGAGTCTCATGATAAGATTCTACTGCTTATTTAATAACAAAAACATCAATAAGTTTCATTCAAGTCAATAAGTCATCATAAGTAAGTGATTAAACAGATCAAGAGGAGAGTGCTATGAGTTAGTAAAAAGTTATGATAAAATATGCAATGTCAGGAAATCGGATTCTTTCCTTTCAAATCTATTCACCATCCAGTAACTGCCATGTATTAACGTACAACTATGGGCACACACCATCATAAGTTCATAAGTTTCATAAAAAATCGAATTGATAAAGAAGAGAAAGCCTTAAATAACATAGGAATTCTCATTTTAAAGCAACACAATCTTACTTAAAGCTAAAAACTAGGCATACATAAATATAAAATTACAAGAGTATCAACTGACTGCCTTAAATGTTACGCGGGAAAGCTCTTCTCCAAATAATACAATCCGTACGCATAGATAAAGACCATCCACAACTGGCATATTTCCCCAAATTACGGTTTCAAGTTGCTTATTTAAGGAATGGGATCTCAATCCGATTTGCAAATTCGCTGCATGTATATCCTCACATGGATTAACTTCGGACACTGCGAGCAGCGGAACCTGATTTTATGAGAAATTAAATTCTCCCCCGGACCTCCCTCCGGGCCAAACAACTAGGTAAAACTGTTTCGCGACACGGAGACTTAATTAACCATGATCTGGTATCCGAGGGTTGTCATTCAGTCTTTCTCGCATGTTTATGACACCTGAAACAATCTTCATACGGCCATAAGAACAGTGGATACGGTCCAAGCATAACGTATCCCTGAAGGGATAATGCTACCAAGGAAATGAATGCTGCACATGATATAAACACGCACGTGCGTGACCTTTCCTGCGTCATTATTCTGTGAGCGCGAAACTTTCATAAACAGGGAAGTATTCACACAGCGCCATTAAAGGATCTCAAAGTACGTAGGAACTGAATGATTTACTCTTTGCAAAAGCCTCGGAAGATATACAATGTGACTCTCAGCATTCATCAATAAACAATAACATTCTAGATTCAGGATATATCGGTGACCCAAATGTTTTCATAGATTTAAAAGGATTCTTTTTTTTCTTTATACTGCAAAGTCTCTGCTTTTAATTTTATTTTTATTTATAAAAATTAATTATCAATTTTAAATTTACATTCAGTCTAATTGAAATACTTCTATTAACTTATTTGAAAAATCAATAGGCAATTCACACTAATTCCTTTTTCTAAATATCAGTTAATTACATATGTGTTTCCTTCATGAACGATTAATTTGTTATAATCTGCTAGAAAATTTCATAATCTATTGTTAGATGGTAAATTAGGATGAATTTTAAAGCAAAATTCTATTCGGTGAACGCAGAGTGATATTGAATTTCGAAATTACGCAAAAATTCCAAGTATTCTAAATACACTGTATTTGATAATTTTTCAAAAGTTTCGTGGTAAGAAAAGAACAGGTTAAAAATTAATGGGAATGACGATTCTGTAATTAAATATGACCACAACTTTGTAAGGCATTATTTGACACATACTGAATTTACTTAGAAAATATCCAAAGTATTAATTTTTATCAAAATAGCAGTCAGTCATCAATCAAGTCTGATGATGATGATACTAATCTAAACTACTAGGACATCGATGTGTATAATTATTTATGCATACAGCGATTATAAATCAAAGGGTTTAATTCTGTACGTTCATAAATGGTATTATCGTTAAATGAGGTAGATTTTTCTTTCACAGCCTATTGCGGAATTTGGGCGTTGATTTTGTCCCACATATTTCATATTAACGAAAAAACAATTACACAGCAGAATTTTAAATAAGATAACAATATTAGAATTATTAGATGTTATTCTTACATTTACTGTTTAAATTGCAATTTTTCATTAAACAAAACAATTTTCAAAATAAAATTTTGTATAATTATAAATGGAGAAAAATAATATAAAAACATATAACTTTTTATGAAAAGAACTTATGTACCAGTTAAAAAATACCCTGAATTATCAGATGATGCCGTAAAATGCGAAATTATGAATTTTCGGCCATCGCAGTTCCCCTTAAAAAGACCCGCGTCCTCAAAGGGGCAATTGTGAGGGCATAACTCTCGCCATAGCAATTATAGAAATTCGTGTTCGCTTGGTCTATCCACTTCTTTTTTCCCATCGAATGGATTTAACACGTCCGTAGCAGTCCGAAACTTTCCTGCTTTGAGTGCCCCCTAAATACCGAGAGGCAGAAATGTTCGACCATAATTCCGGACTCCATTAAATCCAGCACTTCTCTACCGCCCCGATTCCCTGCCTTCCTGCCGATCTATTAAAAGTATCGATCAATGCGAACATCGGGAAACTTGTTTTAAGAGGCTTTGAGCTCGTGCATTAGTATATACCTACATATACTCACGTAAAGTGAACGGAAATTTGCATTTTAATGAACACTGCGAAATTATTCGCACAGTTTTGTCTGGAAATAATCATTCATCTCCGTTATGCATTAAAACTTGAAATGCTTCTACATCATTGATGGACTCGCAAGCTATTGGTCACGAATAAAGATGCTGAAAACAGGCTACAAATGCGTGTCAAATTTATTGCTTTTATATCGCCATATACGCCTATTTATGGGCAATAGGTAAAATGGTTATAAGTAATAAATGGATATCTCATGACCATAATCAAAGGTATACATGCATAAAGACGTAAGCATAACGTTTGTATCAATTTTCTCTGAAATTCTGTTTATCTATAGCTTTTATTAATCTCAAAATGCTAAGCAGATTAATATTTTTCCTAGCATTACAATATGAATGTGTTAATAATAATAATAATTAGTAAGGTTACTCTGAGGCTTAAATGTGATTTCCAATATATTACTCTTCATTGCTCTGTTTAACGTTAGTTTATAATCTGCGTTGGAATAATTGACTGATCTTCGGAAATTCGCCTATGATAATATCCTTGGTACATCGTTGTAATTATCTTTCTACAATTTCAAAATGATTCGCCAAACTATAACAATTTTGATGTAAACATATTTTACCAAATCCTACTCATTTCTTTTTCCCTATTATAAGAGAAAACTGCATTCACTGTCAGTATATTTAGATTCGCAACTCTGCACATTCCTTTCCTTAATCGCATTTCTCCATACAACCACGCAATTATACAACTTTAATTGCCTCCCATATTTTTGTGTAATTAATTGTTTTGCTCCATTTTAATAACTTGATTATACTAGCATTTATAAACACCAATGATGCAATGAAAATCAATGGAATTACCATATAAAATGTATCATATGAGTATTTAAGTAAATTTATAAATATCATTAGGTTATATATACCATAAAAATGGCCAGAGAACTTAGATTTCATATATATATCATCATCATCAGCCATTTTCAATCTGGCATCGAGTATGTGCCTCCACAATGTTTTCCAATCTCTTCTATTCTGAGGATCTCGTTTCCATGTGAAAAATATATAGATATTGTATAATACCTTATAATTCGGATTAAATAAAAGCTGAGAGGTACTTAATCTAATCCAGACTTGTGATAAAAGGAATACATTGATAGGATAATAAGCCCAGTGCCATACGACAAAAATTAATTAGGACAGCAAAGACGTTAAGGCAGATAAAAAATGATTAGCAGCAAGATGTATTAATGATTGGCCTTCCTAGGCGTAAAGCGTCAATCACTCGCTTATTCTTGAAAAAGATCGATTTCCATGATTTGTCATAGTAGCTACGTTGGCTCAAATTTTTCGACGATATCCATGATGAATAACGAACCAATTTTTCATTCGTTCGAATTATTTAGGAAAGTTTCGGCAATCTCGCCTCGGCGAGCAGAAATACGAGCCGAAAATTCTTTTTTCCTTTTATCCGAGGCTCAAGGGCACTAAATTCTCAAGTCCTGCTTATATCACCGGAGTTCGGGCGTTTCCTTAATATCTCTGCGGGCATTTTTCGATACTCAGCGGGACAGAATCCTGTTTAACTTTTTTTTTAACGGTTGTTCCTTCACGCCGAAGTTTTCCCACCGCAAGGGACCGCACAAGGGACATCGACGTGGGAAATTCGGATCTCATTAAGCCACCTGTATTGGAAATCCATGCGGCCCAAGGACAGCGCGGTCAGAAGCCCAAATGGACCGAGAGGATCGGAGAAAGAAGAAGAGCAGGGAATTATCTTTCACTGCGCGCCTGTTCTTCCTTTTAACGAAAATGGAGCTTTATGCTCACACAAAAGACTGCTCAGTCCCTGGATCTGGGGTGGAATCAAGAGGCGATACTGATTTCGAGATGAAAAAAGATCGGCATTTGTATTACTTAAGCGATATCAAGGCAATATCGGGAGAGATATATAAACTGTGAAAGATATTATTAAAGTAATTTCTGTTTGATAGATATTTTCTTTGCTTTCTTTCCAAATGAGATGGAATTGAAAAATCGCAAAAAACAGTATTAATTCAATTATACTGCACTTTATGTACGGTCATGTGTGTTTCTATGTAATGAATGTGTATTATGCAACGTCTGCACCGATTGCTATCGTTGCTATGTAACGTATACAGTTATTATAGAATCTATATAAACAAACGTATTTATTTAGTATGTTTGCTGAGGTTACATATGTATGTATTTGCTATAGTTACAATGTAACAGAAAATTTATGATATCAATTTTGAAAAATTCTAAAAGTGTTGAAGGACATTTCCACAAAACACAAAAAAACATTTCAGAAATATTACAAAGTTTAATTTTTTTCCGTTATGAATTTCCATGAAGTGAAAGCTTTTCCAGTCGACAGTGCTGTAGCATTGTGTATGCGTATACATAATTTGCTTTAATATGATATTTCTACGGATATGAATGAATTAAAACTGAATTTCAAATTGCGTTACGGCTGATGTAATTTGTCTTTGAAAGGATAACAATATATGAATAAAAACTTATAAAATGCATTCAATGGAATACTATGATGGATTTAAGAAGAACCTTTAAATAAAATCTGTGATAAAATATTTTTACGGATAGTATCGAAGAATAAATTCATCAGGTGACCACCATGAACCATAAAATTCCGGAAAGGTTATACAAAATTTACATAAATATTCAAACGTATCCCGAAAAACAATAAGTATTTTACACGATGCTAATATTTACCTATACAAAAAATGCTGGCCAAGTGATCTATCCGATATTTAATGACAGTTCGGCTGTTTCTCTTATCTCATTCTTTCTGGCCCTCATTCGCTATAAACAAATTTATTTTTATTTTTATTTTATAATCTACGCGGAAGCATTTCACATGCATTTCCCATGATTTAGGGACGAATATTTTGGTGAGTATCAAATGAATACAATTTGAATTAGACGTAAATGAGTCTGTGCTTTCTTTCACGGTGTTTTACCTCCTTAATCACCTTACGAGTCAAAACAAACATTATAAAAATAAAGGTCAAATAAAGTTCCAAAGATATCCTATACAAAATCTAAATGAATAATTTAGTAACGTATTTCGTTATGCCAAATACCCCTGCCAACTTATGGTGTCTGGAGAAAAATAGAATGGCTATAAAAATAATTACCTAGTCTCCAAAATAATGAAATGATCAACAGACATTGCGAATTTATAGACACTAAAGAAACCCTTCTTTTTTCATCAGGGAAGGAATTACTTAGGTTTACGAAGGGTAGTGGGATTATTCCTTTGGTATCTGAATCTTGTATATGTACGTACATGAGTCTTTATCCGGTCCAAAATGAAGCGGTATTGACTCATCCTCTATCGGGATACATGTCAATATTCGTTAGCTTATTTGAGAAGCCGTCTGTTGCGCGTTGATGTTGCGATGAAGCATCGAACAACATCTGTCTTCGGAGCGAAGGGTTTCACTGAGTATATATCCCATGTTGCTTGGTTAGCGGGTATCGCGTAGTCGACGGTAACTGATCTTTCAACTAGAGCCTATATTTCAAACGCTAAATTAAGAGAAATTAATCAAAAGTATTATTTAAAGTAGGTTGCAGTAAGGAATTTTTTCGATGGCTTATAAACACCTATTGATTTAATGAGAGCAATATTTATCTGCTTCATTTTTGTATTAACAAAAACATTTCACCGATTAGATATTGCAGCAAAAATATTATTTTTACCACCAATAGCTATATCATATGTTGACTAGTATTTGTTACGCATATAATTGTATAAAACTTTAAAGCCACAATTAAAAATTACATAAGATGGCAAAAATTCTGTGAATAGGTAGTGTAAAGATTCCTTGAGAATATAATGAATCGACCTTGAATGAAAACACTTCTTTCAAGTGGTTATGGATAAATTCTACCATATCTCGGAAAAATTCATTTATTATTCATAATTGAATCAATCTATTGTGAAGTTAGAAGTAAAAATTCGATAAATATGAAATTCGAATAAGCTAATGATTAAAAGACAGCAAGAAAAGTTCAGATTATACTTTGGTAGGGTAAAGAGGCAGGAGAATGATCGAAATTTTAAGGTATCGATTCCTCTAAAACAAAAGATTTTGATTAGGTCCAGCTTAGGAGAGAGAGGCTTGTCAGCATAAGAGAGTGAGTGAGGGAGAGATTTGAAGAGGGCGTAGAAGCGAATCAGATGGGAACCCGTTAACGAGACGTGGGAGGCACTGCTTCCAATCCTTTTCCCCAGAGTTTGAAACTGTTGTTCGGTTCGTCCTTGTCAACGTTCATTGGTGATTAGTCGGAAAGCTTTCTCACACCTTCAACACTCCAGCGTCAAAATCACACGCTAAAATTCTCCTCAGGTCACGGGATTTTTCTTTACAGATGCAACATATAGGGAGTGGAAACTTTGGCAATAAACAAAGTAGGGAACGATCATTACAAGCATGTCGAATTGATCGAAAAAAACGTAAGAGCTTGCAGGAGGATAGATTTTCCAACTGAGTCTCCATTTGAGTTGTAGGTATAAATTTACTGTGAAATAATCATTTTTATACACTTATCGAGCTATACTGAAGAAGACATGTTTTTTTATGGAGTTGTAAATATACTGAAATCATGAAATTTATGCGTAACGTCGCGATACATTGCAGAAGCCAGAATTGCCGTTTCATTGCAATAGAGTTCCAGCCAATATGGAAAATATGCAAAGGGAAATCAAGTCCTCTATTTCTTTAAGTCTCCATATCGTTTACTTATTCCTTTACAAATAAATTGCTTAATTAATTAGAAAAGAGAAATTTCATTGTATCATGGTTTTGAGTCATTGGTTAATAAAAACTTGCTAATCAAGTTAGAGAATATTTACATCAAGTTCTATGACTGAATATTTTATCGAAAGGATTCCGATTTTATAACAACTATTATCTTACAAGTATCCTGAATCAGAAATAAATTCATTTTTAATCCTTAGGAGGATAATGTCCTCTAAACCTTAAAAATAGGATTGGTTAGATATTGACATATATTAGATGATTAATTAATAGATATTGTAAGTGATTCCATCGTTTTCCTACCTTTATTAAATAAGTTAATGTGTAAAATGAATTGAAACTTCGATGCTAAGATTAGCTATTAAAAGATTTTCATTTGAATACTATTTGTGGAGACACTTAGAAGAGAAAGGGGATGATTTATCTCAACCATCGAGAAGTTTATGCAGTTATTTTTGAATTCACGTATGGATTTTATTTGAAATGGAAATTTGTATTCATTACGTAAATATGTGGATGTAAACTAATTAGAAGGCAGTTAGAATACATTTTTTACGCATAACTCAAAAACTTTCTGGAGAAGTGTCTAATTTGTTCAAGTAAAAAATCTAAAGACAAACACACCATTTTGTAGGAGAGAATATTTTACTCCATACTTCAAACAAACTTGTTTATGGTAACATAAAAGAATGTAGAATGATATTTATTTTAGTAAACCTGATGAAAAAATCAATCCCTCCCCAGTAAGGCATTTTCCTAACTTCTTTCTTCGAAACACATTTCATCCTCTCCTTATCCACCTTCTGTTTCATGTATGCGGAATTTCATTGTGTAGATTCACCTGAAGGTGCCACCTCAGTGGTGAAACTAGCTGTAGGAAAACATAGCTATATTAACTAATTTTGTATTATTTTAAAAACTATCAACATATTCATGAGATTGCTTTCCGAAGTCCAGCTTTAGCGATTCTCTTTTGAGCGAGTGGAATGAATCTAAATGTTCTCTTGTAATTTCTCGTAAATTTTAATTTAAAATCCCAAAAATTGAAACTATCAGCTATTTTATTTGTATATAAAGAAGCCAATGACTTTCATTTCGGTTAATCTAAATTATATTTTTATCACAAAAATATAACTTCAGAACTATATGCCTAATTTTGCTAGATTTCTTGTATCGAGCCATGAATATTTTTTTTCTAATCAAACTGAAGTACGTAAATATCATCTCAATTGAAGAATAATATTTCTACGCATTTTTCATGAATTTTACATTAAAATAATGTTTTCTTTTTCTCAATTTCCCTTTCCATTCACGCGAACGCCACATTTCGCCGTGGCGGTAAAAGCGACTACATTCAACAAAGTTATTTCAATATAGAAATTAAAGTGTATATTCGAAATTTTGCATTTATATTCATTAAATATTTAGAGAAATATTTGATCTATCAGTCGACACCAAATCGAGTTTTTGATTGCTAACCGTAAATGAGGAGAACCAAATTGAGTTACCCGTTTTATTTGCATATCGCTTGATTGCCTTACTATATTTCTGGTGGAAACTTGTTAATATGTAAATGATTAATATGGGTTGGTATGATCGAGAATACCGAAATAGAGAACAAGGATTTATTCTCCTTCAAACTATTCGGCCAACATCAATAAATAAATTCAGGGAATAGGGAATATCCTATATTTATGTGAAAAATTCCAATGAATTCAAGTGGAAATACTATATGAGTTTTACTTTGTATGCCTACGTTCTTTCGGGATTTCTAAAGTAGCACTTCAATTTGCATCGTCCATCCGTCTACTTTCCAAATATGAAGCATACAATTTGATAAAGTTAGGAAAAGACTATTACATGCAGGTTTCATACTAAAGGCTTAATTATAAGGCAACTAACGAATACCAGACTACCTTCTACGAATATAACTTGAAAGTTGGGATGTTATTCAAATGGCTTTTAGTACAGGAGGGAAAATTATCTCTACTATTGCCAGTCTTGTTCGTGGCTGTGATGACATGAAAGCTACCGAGGTATGACTTGGAAGTTGGCACTGATTAAGGTATGTATTCATTATTTAATATATGTATTCGTGTAACTATCCCTCTTAGAATCATATAGCTTTACTGAGATGAGCTTGCCCATAGCATTCTGGTTTCGTGAAGATGTCTAGGGTAAACTACCTCACTCCTCCTCTCGTCTAGTAAGACTCATTCTATTTTAGTAGCTCTGGGTGAGGCTTCAACGGGATGAATAACAACGTAAAGCTAATGCAATATTTTTTTGCTATACGCCTTACATTATCATAGGTTTTAATTTAATCGATAGTTTTACAGTGAATTCACCTGTGAAAACCTACCCCGCAACAAGGGCGAATTTACACAGGGTACAAGGAAATGTTTAAGTTTCATTAAAAAATAATAAAATCTAAGTTTACTATAATAAGGTTCAATTCTAATTCTTATAGTAATTAGCAAGTGCAACTGTCTCTAAATTAGCGTGAATTCAAATGGTGGCCACGGCACTTCTACTGATATAAAAACTGGCTCGATTTGAGAAACGATTTATGTGCAATAAGCACTGCTTATAAACTTACGCCTGTACCAAACCTGTCCCGGACTATGCTACTGCTGAGTATGTGTAATACATGAGAACGTTGAATTTCTCGCCTATGAAAAATCTAGTTCTCTTCCCGGATATTAGAGAGCAACCCAAGCCATGATAGAAAGGAGACGACTGCTAACTTCACCGAAAATAGTTTGGTTCCAAAAATCAAGCTCAAGTTCCTGTCCACATCAGTATGGACGGTATATTAATTCCGGAGCTGATTTGAATACGCCCTAAATAGATCACATTCATTACAGGGAAAGAAGCAGGAAGTGGAGCCGCGCTTCCTTCACAATCAACGATGAAGACAGACATTGAATTAAGTCATCTCCACTCCGAGCACGTCCCTCCTCCTGGACTTCGAAAGCTGTTTGGCAAATCACGCGCAGATTTTGACTACACGGTAGACTTCGGCGGTGGAAATTCACAATCCGAACTCTTCCGATATCATTAAATTTTTCGACATTACTTTTATCTCCTTCCGTGCATTCATCGTGGCAGAATAATCTTGTTTGAGATTCCCTACTGCACCCGATCAAGAATGAACGGCCGAGGCTTCAAATCATCCATGGTTCAATTTGGCGAATTGTTATCTGCTAAAAAATCCCGTCAAGGGTGTCTATTAGTTTCTAGTGAGAGGACCACACGAAACATACTAATATATCGCTGAGCTCTCTACACTAGTTCGTTATGTACCTTTACATGCACCAGGACCTTATGAATGCTGGTTGACTAAACGAACACACCATAATAAACCGCATTCTTATTTCCATTTATCTGCAGATTTAGCACACAATTTATCTCAAAAAGTCAATGCATCGCAACAACATTAGTTTCTGAACACTTACAGGTAAGCGTAAAGACCTCTGTTTCCGAAATTTGTGCCGGATTCAAATCAATTCCGTCGGTGACTCAAGAACACCATTCTAGACAGCTGGACCCCAAAATGTGTTGGCCATTTGAAGCATTCTGAATCAATGATTGAAACATTTTAAGCGTTGTCCTATGGACGAATAACCTTAATTGACGAACGAGGTATTATCTTGGATATGATCCACTGATTATAAAAAAGTGGAATTTTCACTAGATAATATCCAACGGATGTCTGTTAAGTATTCAGTCCGATAGCCGGTTGGTACCTCACCCCCTCTGACATAATCAACTAAGAACTTGCAGAGAGGAGTGAGGTTTACTAGGCAAGATGAGGAGTGAGGTAGTTTTTCCTGGCTTTCGTCAGTGAGCCGGAATGCTAAAAGTGGAACATGTCCACGAAAGTGAAGCACAATGATTCTACGAGTAACACTTTTCCCATCATTCCATAAGGAGAGACCTTGATTAGAGTAATTATTCACTCGTGTCTATGAAGCTTTCATTTTCTCTCAGCCATGATCAAGACAGTGACAAATATAAATGAAAGATATATTTATTCTCTATCCTATACCAAATGAGAAATGAAAATATTCCATTCGTTCAAATATAGAAGCAGAAAGAACCAACAAATAGAATGTACACTCCTGGCCAAAATTAACGCAGCACCTCCCTAGCGATCCTTACGGCTGGTGCTGCGTTAATTTTGGCCAGGACTGTACAATTATGTACGAGGTACATGTCGGAATTTCACTCCTAATATTTTAAAACCTGATCTACAATAACGGTTGGAGTAGGCGTAATACCTGATTTTGTCCTGATGCCATGTCTTTTTCTTCCTCGACGTTAATGCTTAGTTTTTACAAGATTTATCACTGGACAAAAGTACACAATCCTGTGCTTTGAATCTATACATACAATAATAAATAATAGAACTAAAAATTAGTTAAACAATACACAAATCGTAATCAGTTCAGTTCAAGCATGTACCTTCCTTAGGTATTTCAAGACCCAACAACGACGACTGTAATCTTATTTCCACTTACGGGTTGGTTGATGATTAGGCTAATGACGATTACTAATGAAGGAAAATTTGATCTAGACATTAATTTTTACAGCTTAGACATTAATTTATTATGCAAATCTACTATTTCCATGAGTATAATCCTGGACCACTTTCACTAAATGTGAAAGTTATTAATAAGGCAAAGCCTTTTCTGACAAACAGAGATGCATATCGAAGTAATACGAAGAGAGATAAAACAATTCAATATTTATATGCTTATCATAAATTCCTTTACTTTAACTCCTACAGCTGTTTTTGAAAATGAAATGCTTCCCTGAATCCTCTCCGAACTAATACCCTCTTGAAAATGTTTATTATTGAACAAGCGCTGTACATTCTATAAAATCAAACGAAAGTAAATAAGTCGCAAACACCCCTACGTATAATTCTGCTAATTCACCACGGCTTTAATTCCACCGAATCGCATGAAAATTAGTCTCAAAACGTGAATAAATTTAATTACTACGTAGGCTGGTGCCCTAGATTCTTTATGAGCATCCCCTCCTATGCCAAATGTAGATAATTTTGAATCTCTAAATGAATGAAAGGAAAGCTTGGATGAAGGAATGGACGCGCCGAAAGCTGAAATATCCTCATTTTTGGAAAGTAACCCCATTTTTGAAAGGAAAATGCTCTTTGACTGTAAGCCGGGGAGCGCGAAAAATATAAGGAAACACAACACTGAGGAAATTTGGACATTGAATTAAAAGGGATGAATTGAAGTGAGATCAAAAGCGAGTGTAAAAGGCAGATTAGTGGGGAAGTAGGAAGTATTCTGAAGTAGAAATAGGAAGCACGAGGAAATGAGAGAGGGAAATGACATAAATGTAAACTGCTACACAGTTGGAGCAAACAAGAGCATGGATATAAAACAAAACTATAACCACCAACTAAACTTTTAAGACAAAGGTTCACAGCCAAGGAAAAGCTGCATTTCACATTCATTCGCATCTAAAAATACAATTTATCAGTGATAAATAATGTGTTATTTAAGTACGATATTTTAGAATATTAGTACAAATTTTGAATTATATATAACCATTGTATAAGTATGCCCATTTCTGTTTAATAATATTTTAAATACTAATAATTCCTAAAATACATAATGTACTAAAATGTTAGTCCAAGTATAGTTATCCGCGAGTTACTTACAATTAGACATTATAATGTATTGCGACGAAAATTACGTATACAATAAAATTTGTTTAGCATGTACAATTTGAACACGTAATTTTTGTTGCAATGGATTACGTAGTGTAATAGAATTGCACCAAATAACATTGGCTAAGTTTACGTTCACCTAAAATTAGAATTCGATTAGTATATTAACAAAATACCAATTAACATGAAACGTACCTTTGCAACATGTCCTAAATAAAAAACCAGGCATACAAGAAGCAAAGAAAATATCAGTATTTCATACCTCATTTATATTGTTTGTGTATTAAGAAGACGGAGATTTTTAGTATTTGTTTCCATTGAAATATGAACGCTTAATACTAGTATTATTACAGCATTGTATTTCGCGGTAGTTAGGCTTTGGCGGTTTAAATGAGCTTTTTGGAACTCGTTTATTTCATAAAACTATAACTCAGAGTTAGCAAACGGAACAAAAATATTTCCATAAATTCTATATTTAAAAAATAATAAATTGATTCAAAGTAAATAGAAATTCAACGGACTAGGCTATCTTCAAAGTGCAGAATTACTATAAAGAGCGTTGGAGTAAGCCCTGATTTCACCTTTGGATCCCAAAAACTTCATGCAATTACAAAAACCAACCTAAAGACACACAAAAAATGCACAATCCTGAAACATTGCCAAATAGTTACCGCTGTGGTAAAACCATCGCATATTATATATTTTTGACAAAATGAAGTGGGTATATGACATATCTTTACTCTGCAATTACCATAAATAGGACGTAATGAGGCTGCATATTCGCAGCTCAAATTTCAAGGCATTTGCATCCTTTATTACAGAAACTATTATGTATTTAGAGTGTAATGTTAGGGAATGATATTTTAATTTTTTCTTATGAGGAGATTTCGAAAGAATGTAGAAAAGGGATTTGGGAGAAGAATTTATAGCACCGCGTTCTGAAAGCTGACTTATGGTAAATAGCTTTCTGCTGACTAATCTTCTACCCTTTTCTTGTTTTGTCTCCCTTCATTTTACGCCCTCCTAGAATTCGCAGTATTTTTTGCTGCGTTTTCAAATGTGGAGATTAATGGAAAAAAGAGGCAAAAAGATATTCGTGTAAAATAACTTATGGAAAACTTAGTGTGCATGAATATAGCTATAAAGTTGATTATCTATAGCACAAAGAATTTGAGAATACAGCAGAGAAATGGAATAATTGAAGTTAATTCTTTTTGTTGTGTTAGGGCTGTGCTTTAGCGGTAATTTAAAGAAAAAGAATCATGGACTTATGTTAGAAACGAAATAAACATGTTATAAAATGTTATTATTTTATTGCTCAAAGAAATGGATGATTTTTATGATTTAACTGAATTATTTTCGCAAATTTCGATCTCATATTTATTTTGTTGCGGTCTTTTAAAAATTAAATAAGCGAGCAATTATTTACCAATAACAATGCCAAGTAGATGTAGTAAAAGTGTACAGTCGTAGCTAGTTCTATATGTCTGTTATATTCAGTAATGTTTTAATATATAATTATAGTCTTATATAAAACTGTCATTCTCTTACCAAGAACTATAAAAATATAGTATAGAATAAAATTGTATAGAATATATAACAATATAAGGACTGTTTATCTGCAACGAATGGGGTAGCAATAAAAACACTAGTTGGTCGTTTATGAGTAAAATGTTTGCAATTAAAAAGTGTATAAACCTGGAAATGTATTCTACAAGAAATATAAATAGCCGAAAAATATTTTGTTTTAGCAAACGTTACGTGAAACATATGATTCATTGTAATACATTTTAGAATAAATTAAAATATTTTCTTCGAAAAAAACCTAAAATACCACTACGATACATCGAAAAATCAAGGTTCTCCATAACTAAAACTTTTTAACTAAGGATTATTTTTATATTTAAGGTTTAGAATGTGAGGATTATATAGACGAAACGAAAGAATCTTAAGTTCATCACTAAAATCATGTTCCTAATTTGGTTAGCCTTCTACTAATTTTTTATGTTTACTAATTATATACAACGAATAATTCCTTACGAATAATTAGTTGCCGTCAAAATAGTACGCATTCATAATTGCTTTCATAAAATCGATTCAGGTTCGAAGCCAGAGAAATAATATGGCAGCCTTGAAAGACGATGTAATTTTCAAAATGTAATAATCTTATATTTTTGCTCAACGCTTAGAGTTGAATTTGGTTAATGCTCAAGTTTGAAGCTATAAAATGACATAAATTTCCACATAAAGTCTTATCAGCCAGGAGTTTTAAAGATTAATATGTCAAATTATATTAAAAGATCCACATTTCCACGTTAATACTTAGTTTCTACTTTAATAGAATCCGAAAACTAAGTTAATTTTAAATAAATAGAAACATTTAATTTAATAACAAAACCCAATTATGGAAATAATTATTTTCGTCATACTGAAAAACAAAGAGCACCAAATCCTTCTATATTCCATTATAATTAATCCGAAATAAAGGAGAGGTAACCTACAACGACGAAAAAGATTGGAAGAGGACGTAGAGAGAGAAAAACGAGCCGAAAGACGAACGCATCAGCGTGGGAGTTGCGGTGTTGGAGACAGGATGAAGGGGGAATTTAGAGAAAGAGTAAAAAGAAAGGACTGTAATAATAGGTGAAGTTGAGAGATCCACCCTATCCCCGCGCAGGAGTCCTTAATTAGCTCGGGGGGCGGGCGGGAGGGGGCGACTACATTAACTCCTCCCCTCTAGCGGTGGGAAGTGGAAGTTGGCCATTTTGAATCAGGTCAAAGCGGTTGGGAAGAGAAAGGTTGCCCAAGGGGAGGCGATTTCACCTACCCCAACTTCCGCTGAAAGAATCGAACGCTTGACCATCCCGGGAGGATTCCGAAACAAACAGAACGAAGGGAGACTTCGGAAGCATTTGAGCCCGCCATCAAAGGGCATCAAATATGGATTAAGATGGATTGGGAGGGAGAAGGTTCCCTCTTTACTAGTAGAACAAGTGATTCGTAGTAATCGAAAATAACGGAAGAGGGAAACTCGTTCCTTTGCGGAGTAACTAGGGGAATAATAATGCTCTACGAAAACAGTTCTTGTATCAACTCCAGAGTATCAGCTGCGACTGGTAATACTGCATATTGAATTTACGTCTCAAAGACAATGTTTTGGCATTGAAACCCAGGCTGTGTGCTACGGTAAATTTGAATGTAGATGTTTATAAATGCTTCGAACACGAGTCTCACAAATTACTGTATGAAGATGTAAAAATGGAAAATTGATCATCTAGGGGGTACCTATGCTAAATACTTTTAATAACAAAGTCAAAATGTATAACGTGTACAAATTTCGCAAATAGAATAACATAATAATAGTAACTTTTTGTGGAATGTATACAGGTTATATATTTTGACATTGTCATTGAAAGTTCTTAAATAGTGAATTCCACCGAGTTACACTTGACAATATATATTAAATTGGTACCTATTCTCCTTGATTTAAATTGATATTTATTTAAATTCTGATTGTAGAAAGAAAAATAAAATATTTTACTCTTATTTTTGTTATAATTAGAATGAATGTAAGTGATTTTGTGATTAATGGCGTGCACGTAAGATAGACCTTAAGGAAAAATGAATTTAATTAAGAGACACAAGATGAGACTTGACATTGTAAAAGACATAAAAACAGAAATACGTTAAAAGAAGTTTTACTTAACCTAACGAAGTTTCGCACGGTTTAGTAATAGCATGTTATAATGCCCTTTTGAGTTTATATCGCTTGTTATAATGTGTTTCTGGATTTAAATAAGACTAAGAATACAGAGATTTGAACCCGGACATAACAACAACCTAAAACAACATATCTGAATGCTTTGCAAGACAGCTCAATTGGTTAGAGCATTTTTGCGGCAGCTAAAAAGTCCTTGTCTTGTCGCAAGTTTTCATATCCGTTTTTCTGTAGGATTTCAAATAGAACATGTAGAAGGAGAGTACTGTTAAGTAGAAGTATTAGAAAAAAACAAAGAGGATAGTCATACACATAGTATATCCGTTTTTTAGAGAAGATCCGTAATTTTTGAATAAATGAAATGGTGTCGTAATGAAACATGTTACAGAATACATGATTACTTATCCTTTAACTCTCACGCAAAGTTCAGAGAAAAGAATCAGAAAATCATGCAATCAATGCAATGCACTATTCATGTATAGGAAGTGTTTAAAAAGTGAGGAAATACGTAAAATTTAGTGTAGGCTGTGAAAGCTCAACATACCGAAAGGTATTTTAAGAACATGCACGTTTACTGTTGTAAAATTTCAATTAAAAATCCTTAATGGTTTGAAATAAGTCAAAAATCAACCGAGAGATTTAACTTTAGTCAAGTAGTAATTCTCGCTCGTAATGATCAATCATGATATGCATTTATTGATAACTATATATAAACTGTACCTATCTCCTTCATAGGTGTAATCATCATGTCTTCCGTCCACTCATCAGGCACGCCTCCTAGGGCATAAAAAATGCAACTTAATTCATTTGCATAGAACATTTTTTATTTTCATCCTCAATAGTTGCCAGATAACGGATGAAATAAAAAATTGGAAAGACTTATATATGTTTAAATGCTTCGCTGTACAGTGAAGTTATTTAAACATATATAAAGAATTGCAAACGTTCATGCAGTAAAACAATTATAAAATACCAACATTAATAAAACCAAGTGCATGCACCCAAAATTTACTTAAGATGCATAAACATTATAATTAATTTTCATGATTAGCATAGATAATAGTTAATTTTAGAAATATAGCTTAATTTTTAGGCATACGGATTACATAAGTCGATTTTTTAGCCTGATTCTTTACCATTGACACCTATGGTCCAATATTCAAGAATATAGATTAAAATCTACGGTGAGGGCAATTATCAACAAAAAAGGATACCTAGTGTATCAAAGCAAGTTAATATCGACATATAAGTAAATAGTCATGCAATCAGATGTTTCTAAAGCAGCCGTGCATTCGACATCAGTCGAATATGCTCTATTAGTTTTATTGATATGAAATTTACTTTTCAATTGACATGTTGAAAATCCAGCGAAATTCTCATTTTCGTCATCATTATGGATGCTTTTCCATATAAAATACGAGTACCTATATCTGAATAGTGCACAATTCTATAGAGAAAGCTATAAGGTTTGTAATATGCGAGGAATTTGCGTATATCTAGAAGCATGTACACGATATATTAGACTTTATGTTGATACTATAAGAATAAAGCTTTCTTTTTGAATCTATAATTCGTTCAATAAATTTATTTCCGTGAATTGGAGCCTTTGAAGAAGAATGTTAATCCATGCCTAACAAAAATAGCCAGAAAGTGAAGTACCTTTCTAGAACTGCGATAAAAAGAATTCCTTCGTATATTTTAGCTAATATCGAACAAAATCTGACGTGGTTTTCTTTCTAAGGAGTTACTTATAAACTGGCAATGACCACATCGTTCTTGATGTTATTGTAAGAGTAACTTTGATTTTTTTATTGCGAACATTTACTTTTCCTGAAGGCGAATCGTGGATACCTTGATATTTTTCTACTCTTTACGAAATCTATGCTTTACTTGAAAATACAAAATCTATTTCTTTGAACTTTTTATACGCTTAACCAAACATAAAACACTATTCTTTCCGTAAACAAACAATAATAAACGCACTATAAAAAGAATTCGGTAGTGTAAATTTAGCTGAATCTACATCGCATAGGAATAGAGACTTAAGGATCGAAAAACTCCACTCAAGCCAGGAAAGGTAACCTCATTATCGGAGGATTCATACCTCTCTGCTTTGGAACCAACCTCTTATAGAACTCTTTGAAGAAATATTTCCTCCCATCTTTTTCCAAAACGCATCTCCTTGAGCCTTACAATCCCATCCGTGTCGGTAGAAACATGAGCGCGGGCTTTCAAAGAATTATGCAACGCTACACGTATTCCACCGCGAAGTGGTGTTCGGGTTCGCTGAATAGCCAAATGTAGTTTACGACTCTCGTGCCGGCAATCGGAAAGGGGGCCTGGGAATAGGAACGATTCGTTGGAAATGTTTCTCTTTGTTACCCATGCCAGGATAATGTTTTGGGATCTAAAAGCGAACAGCCTCTCCGCCGCGGTCAATAACCTCGCTTCGGAGGAAAAATCCGAGGTGATTCCGCACCCGATGGCATCCAATGCCGCCCACATTTCTTTCTCGCGGGAAATCGTACCATGGCGATCTTCCGAACGGATTCCATCGGAGGAAACTGATGCTTACGCGGTGTTTCCCTTCGTTCTTTCATCCCCGTTCGCCCCAATGGCACGGCTTAATAACGGCTGATGGGCTGCCACTCTTTCACAAATCCTTCCGCAGCGTCTTATTTAGTGGCAATGACCCTCTTCTCCGCGCATGTGTATGACCGGTAAAGTGTGCTTTGAGAAGATACACAAGAGCGAGCGACGTATGCCACCACAATATAACGAAAAGAATGTAAGGCGAATGAATGTCAAGGCATGCACATAGGAGAAAATTCTCGAAGAAAAGACCTGAAAAATGTCTAGTGTAACCGGAACTAGAACCAGGATCTCCTAATCTACATGCTTTACCAATAAATCTATTCGGCCAGAACATTCTAACCTGCGATTCGCCGATGGGTAGAGCATCTTACTGGCAATTGACAGATAAAAGTCGAAGTTCCGGTTCCATTAAACACTTCTCAGTTCCATTAAACGTTTTTCATGACTATTCCTCCTCAGAATTTTTTCCTAGATGCACGAAAAGTCGTTAAAATATCTATTTCCTTGCATTATCTTTATACGAGGGTTCTAGTTTGCACTACTTTGCATGGCTGATTCCTCAATGCGGATTTATGCTGTAGATGATGCCACACAGTCGGACAAAGCCACTTGTCTTTGCTGATAAAATCTCCCGAACGGCATGCAAGAATATTTTGACTGGATAGCTCAACGGAGAGAGCAACTAACCGGTAACTGACAGATCCAGGTTGGAGTCCCGGATCTGTCAGACGCTATTCCACCGCAGAAATCTCTACAGTATGTAGTTATCCCTGGATATCGCGCCGATGCCAATTCGCTGCAAGCTACGTTTCGCTGCCACCATGTGGCCGCATAAATTATGTATTACGGTTAACTCGATGAACTCAATCCCTATAGAATTTATGGGGAATTCTGAATTCGAAAAGGAGAGATCTTAATTGGTCCCACTATTCAGCTTCATTCATGTATACAGTATCTCAACAAAATAATACTCGAAACTGGAAGAAAACTCCCTAAATTTCCAATAGTATAAGCGGAATTTAAAATCCTAAAATATTCGAGTCGGCGAAACGTTTCGCAACTTATAAACGATAACATAACCGAGAAGATATTCACCGAAATGCAAGACCCATTCCTATTTACGTAAAGCGGTTAATGTGGGCAAGTTTAATGCATAAATCTTAAACATTATGCTACATTTCAGGCATGTATATTAGAGCTAATGTAGTAGGTGGGCCATTTTGGGCGAATTGAGAATCCGGTGCATTGCTCTAAGATGAATTCTCATAGTTTCGCAGCGTCTTATTCAGCCAATTTAACGCGTGATAAAACAGACTAATGGACTCCAAATAGAAAAAAAAACATTAAGCTGCTCCCTTTCGGAGAAGCACGTATATATCCTCGTTATTCACAATAATATTCATCTTTTCCTACCCATGCACTCATCTTTCACTGCAGAAATATACAGGCTATATACATGTAGCTATGGGCGAATGATTTATGGGACTATCTCGTCTAAATTTTGTCCAATAACCACGTTTGTTCTAACATATTTACATGTCTTTTTCTAAAAATTACCCAGCTCTTTTATTTTCGGCATATTCATAGCAATGATTTAGTGTTTTAATGAAACAACAAAACAACGTATTAAAAACCATTTCGGAAAGCTAAATTTAAAAATACTAAATTTATACTTCCAATAATGATCTAATGATATTGTCATACTTATCATTACATATATCAAAATAGTTGTTTTTATGCCAGTTTGTTAATCAGAAAATTCTGAAGAAACAAAAAATGGACAACTGTATTTACAGAAGCACCTTGCAATCCTCCTTTCCAACAAATATTCAAACAGATCTTCATTTCTACATAACGATAACAAGATTCTCGATACTAAGTTGAACTATGCTTAGAAATTGGAAATATAATGTTAAATTCTTCGTGAGTAGCGTTCTTTACGCTACTAAGTACATATATTCTTATCTTTACAGTAATTATAAATATATACTAATCTTTAAAGAATTTCTTTCTTTAAGTAGGGAATTACATGCTGAGAATGAGTGATTATAGAATACAAAAAACATTAGAAAATATTTTGTGAGACAAACAACAACTATTACTGAAATTTGAAAACAAACTTTGCTACACTGATTGAGGAATAACTTGAAACGAAAATAGGCGTAATAACACTTGCAACTAGAATTTACTTCACAAGATGCACTTCAAAATGATTTCGTTAGCGGATATTAGTCTAACAAGAAATTACAAAACATTTCCTATTTCCCCTAATGTTTTCATAATTTATCTTGCCAAGAATAATCCTTACGAAGTACCTTCAGGGTTATCTGCTTCGGCAAATGTGCCCACTTTTACTCTAAATCTTGGGTAAATTTACTCCCACAAAGAATTGCTCTAGGCAGTGTAAATTCTCAATCCTTTTCCCAGATAATTCCAAAGACCGCATAAATCTTTGACCCGCTCCCTGTTTTTCCCCGCAAGATTTTAACAAGCTGCAAAATCCAGTAAAATCCTCCCTAACTCCCAAATGCTACTCTTAACCAGCTGCGTTTCATTTACTTCAGTTACACGCTATAGGTGCCGTAACATAGGAAAAATAGAAAAGATAAATAAGAATATCATAAATATATATCTTTCTGAAAGCCATCCTTCTGCGTGTGGCGTGCGGTTTAAGTAACATTTAACCTATTTTCTACTCGCTTACTACAGCGAACAGAGGCGGAATATGAATTTTTTTTAAAGTGTATACTCCCAGACTCTATTTTTCATATTTTTTACTGAGCATTTGATCGATCCAGAATATCTCCCACAAAATGATTTATACAATTAAAGGTGTACGAAACACTAAAATTTATGAAATATTTTAATTGAAAGTTACAGGAGCTAAATTGTTACCTGCATGCATTATTTCAAGGCAGAGAATCATCTCATAATTAGGAACCTTTGTCAATCGTATGATACCCTTCAAATCATCTTCCGGCCAGAGGATATCTTAAATCACTGAATATTTAATGAGGTAGTAATAATAAAATCTGCGTAAATTGAAAATATATGATAAATGAAAATTGATTAGTACATACAATAAAAGAAAAAGTTGTGAATATTTCGTGATACAAATTTTTGTACAAAGCATACCAAAAAATAAAATTTCTTAATCTAAAACCTTGCATATTATATTGTCTAGGAGCTATTTGTCAATAAATAAATATCGTCAGTGTGTTAATTTAAACGAAAATTGGTTTAGATTATGAACACGGAAACAAGGCATACTCAAAAGAAAAATATATTTTTATGCTTCCTAAGTTTTAGAGAAGGAATTGCTATAGACTATTGATATACTAAATTTTGAACCAATCAGTATTTAAAAAATATTTTAGCTTCTTATCGACGTAAACGATATAATATAATTAAAAGAATTCTTTATATTTTAGGCCAGATTATCATAAATGATTTCTTCAATCCGAAAAAATCTATTTTCACCTCAAAATAATATACGCAAAAACTGCGTAATAACAACGCGAAAGAAATAGTTATTGTGTAAATAGCAGTAGTTAACAGCATCTGATAGCATAAAAATATCTTTCAAAGATTATTAGCGCAAGATATGTACTCGAGGCAAATATTCTAGAGTCTCGCCTTGATTCATATAGGGATTCTTTGCTTCACACTAAATCATAACTTGATGAATCGTCTTCTTATAGATTTGTAATTTACTTAGTTAATATAGTATATAATATTTTTGAGAGAATAAATGGGAGGATCAAATATTGAGAGGAGAGGGACTGTTAAAGAATGTAACTGAGGGTAGAATACAGGGGAACAACAAAGGTAAAATGTGTTATATGGTATATTTAGTAGAGTAAGCTTCAAAAAAAGGAAATGGCGTTGAAGAGGGATTTCTTATGCACGTGAACCTACCAAGAGATGGAATACCCATGCATGAAAATGAGTTTTACGAGCATTTGTAGCAAAACTATAATTCTGAAGGAATTATTCTGTGAGTTTTTTCCAGTCATTGAGTATAGTCACAGACATTAATTAAATGACTACTTACAAATGAAGCGACTTTTCACTTCCTGAGCATGTAGCGATAGCACGTCAAACTCAATTATCTACATAACCATTCCCACAATCGTGATACCCCCCGATCAATTACTTTCAACTTTCCGAAACCACCCTGGCGAACCGTCAATGGAACCCTACCCTTTCCCACGAGTGCGAATGGAGAACGCGGCACCCTTGGTCTCGCCGTCCGCCACACTTTGCAACGGTCTGCGGTCGCACCCTCGGCAGATTGCTTTTAAAAATAGCCGACCGTGCGCTCGTAAAAAATGCTCTTTCGCCGAAACCGCTCTCTTTAATTTCTTTTTCTTGCGCCCTAGAACCGCGTGTCAGCTTCCCTTTGCGCGACTCCGCTATCGGTCAGCGCAATGGGATGGGAAAGGTTGATGAGTTTGTTGAGAAAAGGTGGATGGTAATTTGCGGTGACAATTCGTGACGGATGAAATTTCGATCTGAGGGACGTCGATGCGATTAAGTCGTTCCCATGATGAACATCAGAATGATGTGAAATTCGAAATATCTTGAGCACAAAGAAAAGTTAGAAAAACATCCTTTGTTTCATTGATAAAGATTAAGACAAGCAAATTCTTCTGATGCAGATTAATTGAGCTTCCGAAAATTGGGGTAGGGCTTGGCCCCTGGCAAACACGCAACCCGTGTTTTATATGTGCATTGTCGTTGCCTGTACTTTAGGATGTTATGGCAGCTTGTCACAAGTAGAGATGTTTGAAAATGTTTTTATTTTTTCTGAAATTTGTTGATTTGAAAACCAAATTGTAGTGTTTTGTGTTTTTATTATGTTTCCTAAATTTGTCGTTACTTTTTTCATGGTCTAATTTAAGCAAAGGAATAATATTAGGCACACTTTAGCATAAACATTAAAAGCATTGGAAATATTATTAAGTGTAAATTATACAAAATAGTATCAATCCGTTTTCTGGTAAGCTGATAGCGCGTCTTTCCTCAAGGCATCGCTCTTACATACATAAATTGTTGTAAACGTGCGAGTGTTCATTAAAAACTTGCCGATAGCAAGCACCTTACTGAACATGTATTTTAGACAGTATTTAGTTTTGTAAATATATTGAAAAAAATTCAAGTTGATTTCGCGTAAGCAAAAATGTCATGAGTGATCAAAAATATGACAATAGATGCTTATTTTAATACAATTATATATTGTACATTTATTTAAATCATACCAAAATTACTTTCTCCTCTCTAAAAAAGATGAATGAAGGTAAATTCACCAAAATCCGTGCTGCTTATTAAAACTGCCGAAATTAGCGTTATTTCTCTAATTCGGCCAAAATTAGCTTTATTTGTAGGTTTTATCGCTAATTGCAAAAACAAACACCTCTAGTCACAAGCATACAACGAGCTTCCCTTATTCTAGAGATATCTACGCTCCACAGAAATTAAATTACACCTTCAATTTGAAATTATTATAGTATTCACAATATTATTAATTTATCAATCAGAATTAAACTGTTTTGCTACCTCTCTAATAATTTATTTACAACCGTAAAATTTTCCGTTTCTACTGGACATGGTTGCGTCGAGTTAACCTAACAGTCTAACAACGCCGAGGATCGCGTTTGAATCTTGGTTACAACGTGGTTGTTTGTGGTGGGATTTTCAAGGGTTAATTTTTATAGCTATCTTTTAAGACTCGCCCGAATAAAACTGAGACTATTTTTAATTTCCCACGGTGCCATATGTGTAGAAAACACTTTAGAGAAAGGATTTAGGTAAGAGAAAATAATAAAATAAAAGATCTACAGTGTTGCTTCAGAGCATGTCCGTCAACAGTGGACCTTACATCTGCGGTAATAAACTATCGGAGAGATACTATTAGTAAAAGAGGGGCGTACTGATTGTCTTCCTGAAGACTGAGTATGGTAATCATAGTATTTGCAAAATCAGAAGCACTGAAGCATAGGAATTGAGAAGTAAGGAAATTCAGAAATGCAAGGTTGAAATAGTAATAGAAACGCACATAATAGTCATTTCAAAGAGGAAGGAGAAAGAGTAGGCTGGGTACAGCAGAGATTTGGGTGAAAGTAAGGATGCGCAATCTATTCCTTACTATTTGTCTTTATAATAGATTAGATGATTAGGAATGTGGTAGAAGTTATTGGGAAAAGAAAAATAATGCTGTTAAAGCCTTCAAAGGCGACTCGCTGAGGAAATAAGAAGAGTTAATATTATAGCTGAATGCTTGAAAAAAGGGTATACGACAGTATGGAATTAAGTTAGATATAATGAAAAGTGTGTTTACGGCAACAACAAGAAAGACAGAGAAAAACTTTAACTGACAGGAGGAATACAGAAAAAAAACAGCTTTAAGAACATCGGAAGCGCAGCAGAGGAAAACGGAAGAAATGATAGAGAGATAAATGGAAGAGGGAGACAAGCGGAAGCATTTCTGAGGAGCATCAACAGCCTGATGCAGAATAAAGACATGCCTTAAAGGAGCAACGAAGTTATCCATAGGACATTTAAGTTTCTCCTACTAACCATGCCGTAGAATCATGAACAATTAAGAATAGAGATGTCAATAAGATGAATAAGCTTGTGAGATGAAATTCCTGAGAAGAAGTACTGGAGAAACGAGGATGGATAAAAAAGCAATGAGAAAGTTGGAATGGATGAGTTATCCATAGGAAATTTAAGTTTCTCCTACTAACCATGATGTAGAATCATGAACAATTAAGAATAGAGATGTCAATAAGATGAATAAGCTTGTGAGATGAAATTCCTGAGAAGCAGTACTGGAGAAACGAGGATGGATAAAAAAGGAATGAGAAAGTTGGAATGGATTTACAATAAGAACCGGAACAGTAGAGAATCGAGAAGACAGTGATGGACTGGTTGACATGGTTTGGGTATGTTAAAAGGATGGAAAAGGACATACATCCACAAAGAATGCAGAAAAGGTGATACAAGGTAAAAGATCGAAATTAGGATATCGCAATTCGTAATAAAAGTGTTGGAAAAGAGATTGCTGAATATAAGGGAATTTCAATTCAGGGTAATATCAGAGAAATGGTAGTAAAATTGAAGTAAATGGAAAAGCTTGTGTACACGACAAACTCGACCAGTAACTGGAATTTGCAATGATGATTAAGAAGACTCATCCATTCAATATGGTATTAACCATCCCAACGCCGCTCTCCTGTTAATGGATAGTCGTAATAAATGCATGATGAAAATCAACAAAACATTCCCCGCGTGAATGCTCAATTAAAACAACAAGCCCAATGTATCGATCTTCCATAGAGAATTATTATTTCGATGGAGATAGAATTTGAGTGATTTTTTGAGGGACACCTTTTTCGACGAGAGAGACAGAAGTGAAACATTTTTTCGAGCTTTTTCGAAAAACCGTGCATCGAGATAAAAATACGCGCCAGCTTTTATGAAAAAAAATTCGGTAGTGAACGCTGGAATTAAAATGTCATCGCTCTCAGCCTGTGAATCAATCATTGCCGAACAGCGACGAAGTTACTTTCAGAAGAGAAAAAGGAAAGTTTCGTGAAAATTCGAATCGAACCAAATTTTCCAGAAATATTTGGCGTGGAGTAGCTTCCATTTCGGTAAATAGGAAATTGACTGGGAGTACTCTCATGAACTTATAAAATCATGTAAGACATGAAGGACGTTTAAATGCATTCTCATAAAATACACTTCATAATAATAATAATAATAATAATAATAATAATAATAATAATAATAATAATAATAATAATAATAAATGGACTTTATTCGGGCGAGATTGAGACTAGAAAGTCTCTTCTTACACCTAACCCATCGTCATATGCGAAACAGAAAGAAAGAGATAGTTAGCAAAAGTACACGAAGAAAACTAGTATGTGGATTTTTAAAAAACCTAAGCTGAGGGCTCAGGAAAAAAAATTCCACTGCAGGAAAACACTCACAGGAAGGGGAGTGTGAAAAACCTGCGAAATCTACAATAGAAAATTATATTTTTGATGAAGGAGAAAGAAAAGGGTTATGATAGACAGGCAGTGAAAATATAAAAATTGTACGAAAAGAAAGGAGAAAAAACATAAATGCATTACAAACAATCAGATAAAATAAATCAACTTCACTAAACTGACATTAATTATAGATGAATTAAAATAAACGTTGAATAATGGGAGATAAATCTCAAAGAAATGAAGAAAATGAAATTACATTGCGAAAAACATACAAACGAAACATTAAAAGGTCTAGTACACTGAAAATAATCAAAAACATAGTTTATAGGAAAGTGTTAAAAGACAAAAAGTGAAAATAAAAAAAATATAATAAATTAAATTAAAAAAAATAAAAAGATGTGCGGAAATCAAAAGGATTAAAACATTTGCATATAGAGTAAATATTAAAAGCTTTCCTACTAAATAGAATATTCTCAGGTTTCGAATACCCTCTCCTTGTAATAGCTTTTTCCCTGCCTGTCTATATTCTTCCAAGAAATAAACTGTATCTTTAACCCCGCCAACTTTAGGCCGTTTTTTTACATTTCAATGTCGATAATTTATGTAATTTTGGATATTTTATAGTATTCAACTTTTATATACTTCTTAAAGGACTCATACAATTGTGTATATTAGTCTACTTACTTAGTTATCTGCAACTAATAATGTGATAATTGGGACTATTTACCTTAAACTTTTACCAAAATTAAGTTTATATAGATGTGTGTATATAAAGAAAAGAGCTTCCCAATTGTCATTATCATTCGGCACACTTTAGTAATTATAAAAACATTGCGGCACACTAAAAACAACTTAGTACGTTCAGTCTAAATTAATTTTATATATAGTGAAGATTTAAAAAAGGAAAAAAACGCCGAGTAAAAAATAATATTTTTAGTAATATTAGATAACTAACGATTTCTCAAAATATCGAAAATTCCGTTAATATATGATGATTCGTAAAATTGTAATTCATCATTTGAGGAAAATTTTACCATCAAGCAGAGAATAAGATTTGGGTACCTTTAATTATATCTAACTTTACAAGCCCTAAATAACTAAGAGTATCAATTTTTCTACAATTATATGATTGTTTAATTAATTAATTTCTGTGGAAAGAAAGCATCTTACCTCTTCTTCAATTTTAAAAATGAAATTCCTCCCGATTTCACATAGTACAATCAATTTCGTTTGTAAAATATCAAGTTTTACTCTATAAAGTATATTATTAAAAATTTGAAAAAAAACTTTACGATTGAATATTTAGCGGCACGCCAAAGAATTATTTATGGCACACCACTGTACCGTGGTATACCAGCTGGAAAGGATAATATACGTACGATAGCATGAATTAGAAAATTAACTCCTCTCATGACTAATGCCTGACCATAAGAATGTTAGGCCACTCCTCGAAACAGCAAAAAAATTTGCGGATAGTGTTTTAAACTTATTAGTACTAAATCGGCTTCTTCCGAATGATCACATCAAAGGGTTAATAATGTTTCTTCTCCTTTGTCGAAGAAACCATTGAAGATAAAGAAGACGCCGGGGAAATTCTGGAACGAATGCGCCCAAAATTCTCGGTCTTTAGGAACGTAACCTCATTGTGAAGTTTTGATATTCTTTTCACCCAGTGCGAAGGAAAAATATTCACTTAGACCCCGTGCCTTTGTGAAATAAAACGAAGCCCGGGGGCTATAAAAGATGGGAGAAATGTACAAAAACTTTACTGTGCAAGAGCGACGCCGAGAAGCTTTGGCAAACTTACTGGACTTGACGTCATGGCGGTCGTCCCACGCTCTGACTACCTCTTCATAAGCAGCGGTAGTCATTTTGGTCTGTTGAGGTATGAGAGAGCTACCGAAAGGGTTTATGGCCTTGTTTCACCCACCTCCAATTGCCAAAATATTTCAGGTAACCTCTCTCACGTAAGCCATAAACTCGGGAGCTGCAATTTAATTTTCCTCTATTATCTTCTCTAAATGAAATACCCTTGCTTTGATGTACGTTTGTCTAAAATATCCGGAGCCGCCTCTAGCATGAGAATTATGCTTGGATTTATCTTTTACGCACAACAAGTCGAGCACAGTGAAGAGTGAGGCAAATAATTTGATTTATGCCGGCTTAGGCTGCTTTATTTGGGCCAGAATATATACAATTCTCATTCAGCTTAAAATGCAAAGCAAACATTAATATCTTTCCATTGTTCTATATTACGAATGAGATTAAGACTCTTTATTTAGCTATATACCAGTAGAACTCAATCTAAAACGAACCGTTAATTATAAAAATAATAATAAATGATTAATTTTATAATATCGGCTCATAAATTTCGCTTTTCAAATAGAAGAAACCAGATAAAATTATTTTTGAAATATCACGACAAATATTAGTTATATATTTATGTTATTAAAAATATATTAAGTTGGATGATTGACTAAAAAGTGTAATGCTGAAAGTTGTGGAAGGTGAAACGGTTAAGGAGTAAAATATAAAACCGAGATAGAAATGACGGATGTGTCAAATACTGTTAAGGTGGAAAGACTTTCTGATGAAAGTACAGGAGTGCAAATACCATAATTTTACTTCCTTAATCGATTGCTCTCGCGTATCATTTATGGAAAATGAATTCTTGAAACGATTCGTCTCACAGTATTAGAACGGGAGGTCACATTATATTCGTAACAACGCCTGAGAATGTACTTTCTCTGAACTTATTTTTGAAACTATTTTCTAAAGATTCGTATTCCGCGTTCTATATTACGCTCACTGATTTATCTAAGCAATTCTTTACATATTTTTTACTATTTTCAGAATTGTTTTGTAACAAAGAGACTTCGTATCCCACGTACTGTATTACACTCACTGATTTATCGAGGCAACTCTTGACATGTTTTACTTTCTTCGGTTACCAGAATTCCTTTGCCAATAAAGAAATGGATCTGTTTAGACGCAAGAACGTAATCATCAGGAATAACCGATAAAGAATATTAGCGATAAAATTAAATAAGAGAATCCCACTCTATTAACAATAAAATGCAATAAAAGATAGTTACGCGTAATGCTGTCACCTACAAGTGACTGTTATATTTAGAAGAGTAGATCAATGATTATTAAGAATAAATAATGGTCAGTTACTTTCGCGTTAAAATGGTCCATAAAATATCGAGAAATCTAATTTCATGTGATATGTACATGCGTGTTACTATCGCTACCCCCCCAGTCTTCATGCATGATACTGTACACCGTCCTCTAAGACTTATTAAGGACGCATGAAACTTGTCACCCACCTGGTTCTTCGCACCGCTCCTCATCCCAGCCATCCTCACAATCGTCCTCACCATCGCAGATCCACCTCGCGAGTATACACTTCCCAGAAGGACATCGAGGAAGGTGCGGGCAATCCTCCTCCTTCAGTATATCTTCCTCCACCCCTTCCACCTCCTCCTCGTCGTCCCCCACTCTCACGTGCCCCGGGGGAGGGTGCCTCCCCAGGCTTTCGAGCACCCCCACGGCACCGGGGGCCTCCATGGCGCAGTCCAACTCGTCTTCGCCGAGGGCGTCGCCGCAGTCGTTGGAGTAATCGCACCTCCACTCGTCGGGGATGCATTTGCAGGAGGCCCTGCAGAGGAATTCTCCCCTCTCGCAGATGCAGTTCATGTCCGGGACGTCTAGTGCCTCGTCGTCGTACTCGGGGGGAATGGAGTTGTGAAAGTCCACCTCCAGGGGCTCTCTGGTTGCCCCCGGAGGTCTGGGCCGATCCATGTAAGTTGGCTCGCCCCTGTTGGGCCAATCGCCCGGGCCGAATTTCTCTGGGGACGCCGCGCTAACTTTGGATGCGATCTTGCGTGTCGACACCTGGCTTCCTAATTGGACGGCTGTCAAAGAAGAAAGAATACCATTACAATCCAATAGTATCTACTACACAATATACATTAATTCACCCCCAATGGTTAAGGAATTACTGATAAAAATGAAATGCAGAGGATTATTTCCAAATCGACCTCAAGAATGAAAGAGTTGCCAACATTCCGAATGACAAATTAATCTTATTTTTGTCCTTGCAATTCACATTTCAAAGTTTGAAGTTGTTGACATCTCAGTAAATTGCCTCCGTTTCTTAACTTCTGACATCAGTCCCTACCGTTAATTCATTTCGGACTATAATTCCCCGTGCATTCAAATGATAAATCGTAAGAGCTCGGATTCAACAACCGCCTTAGTCGCCAGGGAGACTAAGTTGTTTTCTACAACGAACTTTTACATAATGTTGGTTATTTTGCCCAATTTCGCGTAATTTTGATTCAAAAAGTTTATTCCACCACCAAAATAAAAATCTTCATTCAATTTACTTTCTTTTGGTGCCTGTCTCGACTTCGTAGGACCATTATTTCTTATTTAATTCTGCAAAAGATAAAATTCACTACATATACATCCCAAAATTCTGGGTGCACATAAATGACTATCGACTTTTTAAACTACAAATATTTTTGGTAGAGTAGAGCAGATTGTTTATAGCTGGATAAATAAAACTAACCTTACAAGGAATACACCAGATTTGTGGGAAACGAATTCAAACGAAACTTTCAGGGTATATTCTCTGCTTAAAAATAATGGTCACGTGTCCGACCGTTCAACTCAATGGGCATTTGTTTATGAAAAATTAGTAACTGAAAATCGGAGCTAGGCAACCCCGCATTTCCACAGATCTGATGATAGCTGTCGATAGCTGAAATCGGTCGCAATAAAATATCTTGTGGAACTTACTAAGTTTAGTTTTCTTTATCCAGCTGCTATGGCGTTTTATGTAGTCCACCCTACTAATACTAATATAATTTAGAATTTAGATTTAGAATTATAGCGTGCAAACCACCAGTGGGGTATTGCTGGGGTTGTAGTTATAATCACCAAATAATTTAGATTAAAGAAAGAGAATATTAATTACATTCTATCTCGCCTGACAACGGGAGCTTTGCTCACGAAAAGTGTTTTGGGTATCTTAAAAGTGCGGCATTCCTTTCTTGTTTTCACCGAATACCAGGAAATGAGACGAGGAACGCCGACAAAGACAGCTTGTGAAGATTTTAAAACCTCTAACCCACCTAATCTACTCTATTAGCTTCTCCACAAGCCTGAGGAAAGAACGGCCAAAAGTAATTATCTGATCATGTAATTGATTCCACGTAACATTTTGTCGATGGTTCTCAGAGATCGCGTTCGTTCCTTACTGGAACTTAAAGTTCATTTACTTCATCTAAAAGTTCTGAACCGATGCATTTTTTAAAAGCTCCCTTCGGTAATTAGATCTTCTTTCTTGGAAAGAATTCCAACTGAGGGATTCTACAGCTGAAATGTTACTGTCGAAGCTGAAATCTTTTCTAACGAAACGAGATGCTCAACGTTAGACCATCTCTAAATCTGAGGTTTGACCTACTTCGTGTGAATCCCAAATCACGCAAGTAGTAATTTCCGTTATAATCTTTCCTAGATAAAAACATTTGAAATCATATTCTACTTTTAATGAATATGAGGCACAGTTTATTTATGTACCAATAGACCCTTTATACGATTTATCCTTTATACCAAGCAACATAGACTCTCATAAATGTATATACGTACATTGGTATGCTATAGATCCAAAATATGAGGATGCATTATTATACTACTGAATATTCGTAGTAAATGAGTTGCGTTTCTTAAAATAAAAAATAAACCACACGAATCTGATACGATCAACTTTAATGGAAGGGAGCTATACTAAATAAAATAAAAACACTTAGTAACTTCCACAGAATGCATTTCTTTTTTAAAGGCGACTAGTTCCGTCGTTACTGAAGACCTGAGGACGACGATGTATCGAAGAAACTAGTTTCCTTTAAATAAAATATATTCTTTGTAATTTTATTTAGTAGAAACCGCACTTTACGAAAAACCAAAAATTTGATCAACTTTGAACTCTCAGTAGATATACACTAAGTATGTGCTTCAATTTCATACCAGCCATGTGCATAAACTGGAAACTAAGCAAATCATTTCATTTGAATTGACTACTCAGAATTTATTTATAGCTCAAAATTTGCGATTAACAGAAGGAGAAAGTAACTGTTTATCTCCTACTGACCCCAAACCTTCAGTTATGCGTAACGGGAATACGGGGTTGTAAAACCACCGAAACAAGCTCATTATGCTACCATAAATGTACGTCAAATTGTAATCCACGCCCAACTGATGTCGTTTCCGACCCTTGCTAATTCTTCCCTCTCTAACCACTCCCCCTTCATCCCCTGATCAGATTCATTAGTATTCTCCCCGGACGCATAAGATAAAGGAAGAAGATCAGTTAATATGGGTCCCTCTGGGTAATCCCATGATGAAACTATCGAATTAATTATGATAAAGAAAGAGAGGAGGATGACATGGCAAGATGAGGTATGCGCCTAGAGATATTCTCAAGGGGACGCGGACATGAAAAAAGGCTCGCATTAGCGGGACTCGAGCCCGGATATTAGAAATGTCGGGTGATCCCAGGCTTCTGATTGATTCCTCTTTAGGAATAAGCATAATAATATAGTGCAGTTGACCATTATTGACTCGGAAGGGTCCTATCAGCAAGTGAAAAGGACAACAAATTCAAATACTCCATATTAAAATATAGTTAATAGAGGTATCTATAATATTAAAACTAAAGTTTGTAGAACCGAGGTAAAGTTTTGTTTTCAAATCAAAATATACATCATTTCACCTTTACTAATTATAAATGGAAAAAATACGTAGCAGAGATGAATTTTCCATTGGCAAGGGGTGCAATATTGATATAATGGAAGCGGGATCTCTAATCATGTCCAATATTTTATAAACAAATTTCCAATTTTATAGAATAGCTCGACATAAATTTCGCTGGATACAGAAATCATGATCGCCGAGATAGATAAATACGTTACATTGCAACAACTCATTACAACAGAAGTTCTCAACGATTTTTAGAGCATTTTATTTTCTCCCCTTTCCCATCTCTATTTCTGTTTACTTGAAGCCAATATCAATTCATCCCCATATTGATTTTTACGACGGAAATCCAATGACATCAGACTAACTATTGCTATCGTGGGTGGGCGTCTCTCTTGATGCCTGTAGGTTTCCTTAATGGTTATCACAAAAATGTGTTTACATTCCCAAAGAGCCAATAGAGCGTGAGACAATTTAGAAAGACTAACGAAGCCTATAAAATCCTATAGTGATTGGCGGAAGCATTAAGAAAGTTCCGCTGGAAATAATAAAATACCGTAGATATTTATAAATTTTGGAGTTTACTATATTCAGAGGCACTATGCTATCACATTATGATGCAGGAGCATTATTATTTGTAAATTAATATCAATAGGTATTCCTACTTCGTAAATTCCACATTAATATAACCTTCACAACATGGTGTTGGAAATATTATAGTATCCGCTAAGCTATAAATATGTAAGATAATTTCTTTTTCGATATGATATGAAAATTGAGATTTATTTGTTATTACTTTGATAAGTAAAAGAAAGATAATCATAGTTCGAAAATCAAAATTTACCACTGGAGGTACTACTGGAGGAAATAAATTAAGACTGAAGAGATTTGATACTCATAGAATTTAATATTTACCTTCAACTTTATCAAAATTTTTTCAACGCAGTTTCAACTCAATTTAAAATCCTTTTGTCAAATTATCCACTATATTTTGAATTATCAATCAAAAGGACAATCAAAGCTAACTTCGGCAACGCTAACGATATCAGTGTACCAATGAAGTAATTCTCGAGAGAAGCAGTGTTTCCTTCTCCGAGTCATACATCATTAAGAACGCTTTTGGTATCGATCTCGAGGCCGCTTTAGGGAGAATCTGAAAACAGAACCACTTTCCCCGACATTAACCGGAAAGAGCCTGGATTTGTCCATGAACGCGATTCAACACTGGAAGCCATAAAGAGGAGAGAGCCTCATCCGTCGCGAGATTTATTTTGCACCATCGCCTTCTGTTAACCATCAGTGGCGACGATTCGGAAGAAAACGACCAAATCAGGGAACAAAAGAGCTGACGCCTGCGAAATGATTCGGAGGTGAAAATGCTCGGCAAAATACGCATCCGAAATTCCGTTTCACTACTGGCGCTGAAACTTTCGAGATCATCTTTCCTTTGAAACTTTAAGGACCATATTTAGCTGCTGAAATGATGGAGATCTTCAGAATGCTAAACATGATACCGCATCTTATTTGAGGCCTACTCATCCGGAAAGAAATCGGAGCCGATGCTGTGCGAAATACATCCTTTCATCTTTCATCTCATATCTTCTGGAGTTATGTTGATGAAACGGAAATAGATGGGGTAATTCTTCTGTCTGAGTCTTGAAAGTCAAGGCCGTGAGTGGAAGAAGATTGGTACAAGTACTTACTTCACCTAGCGACCTTGTTCTGTCGTTTATATTGTGATAATTCGGATATACGACTATTTTTATTCATCTCTTCTCTACCTTATGGTCAATGACCACCTCTGAAATGTGTTATTGTAGAACTAGTTAATGAAATTTTTGGCATGTGCGCCTACAAGCAAGAGTAAACTAAAAAAGATAAACACACGGTATGGTGTCGATCATTACTAACAAGAAACGAAGTACGGTTGTGTTCGATTCATATCGTGCGTTCACTATTTCTGACAACATAAATCAGATTTAGGGCTGAAAAAAGTTAAGTGTTAAATGTTAATAACAGAAACAACTTTCTCTTATCAAAATTATCCAAATTATCTTCATTATTATTTTAAGGAGTACAGATAATTAAACATACTTTCACGTTGTAGTATTTCTGTAAATATACTAAATAAACAGAAATATATATTTAAAATATATACTTATTTGGCATATCCATTTTCTTTCCTTGAATATCACCGAATAATTTAATAAGAACTACAACTTACTAAAGAGAAGAAAATAAACAGAAGATCAAATTGTGTATAAATGTAGTTCCAAATATCCTCTGCATTGGCTGAAATCATTCGTTCTAGATGAAAACCCAACACAATCAGTTAACCATTAGATCAAGCAAACGTCGTGCCTGAAAACTATGTCCTCAGCTTCAACTACGATAACTGAATTGCATCTTTCCTTATCCCTAATATATTTCTGTGGCGAAAATTTTGTTATAATGGTAATACATACAAAGCAAAATATTTAAGTGATATGACCAGTGATGTGACATTATATTAATACGAGTAAGATAAACATAACATCGAGTACTAAACAACTGTAATCCTCAAACGTTCAAAACCCGAGAAACAAAAACCTCGACCTCAAAACTAGATATTCATGCCTACTAATTCGATTCATTTCCGACTTGGTACCGCTTTTAGATATTTCAATTGTTTGGGCGCCACTTTCAATCTTGCTGCTGTCAGCCTCAGCAGGAGCTATGGAGAAACAAGGCGGGATTAGCTATTACCCTTTCCCTCTGCCGGAGCAACCGGAAACTAAGGGAATACAAAGCCGGAGGATCGGTTGAAGCGGTGAATCACACAGCTTTTACTGGTAAATCAGAACAGCGGAAAGAGGAGGGGAAAAACGGAGTGTAGTCATTATAATACGGGAGGTGTCTCCCAAGTAAGCCTTCAAATCCAGATAATATCTCACGGGAGGTTCTGAGATACGTTCAGCTCCCCACGATTTACTCAACTGAGAAAAGCTTACCAAATATATATCCAAACACGCACGGATATCCGACTACCTAATACGCGTCCGATTTTTACGATGATGGTGATATCCCATATGAAAAATATCCAATCTCCCCGTATGGGATATAATGGGAGCCTACTGCCGCAGAACTTTTCAATAGCATTCCATCATCCATAATGCTCCGCGAGGGAATGCATTATGAGCGTTACACATCCATCATGCTGATAAGGAAACATCACAAAGTCATCGATTTTTTACATCTTTGATGCTTCTGAGGTTATGGGCAGAAAGATAGCTCAAGCATGAAAATATTGAGATGAATCTCAACTTAAAGACATTACAATGTATCTGCCCATGGTGCGTAACTACCATACAGTTTAATAGCTCATAAACGCAGCTCTCTTTCGTCGATGCGAATAGCACCTCGTTGAAGTGAAACCGTTATCGTTAAAAAGGATGAAATATTACTCACTTATCGGTAGAACCTCTTCCAAATCTTCGCTTAGACGTTTACTATTTTATACGGAAAACATAGATTCAGAAAATGTCACCACGATAGACGTAGTATTGCCCTAGGATTGAACGGATATCATATTAAAACTTCATATAGTATTAATTTAAAGCCGCAATACATTTTTATATCAAATATTCAAGGGATTGAGTCAACTCCTAATATTAAAGAAGATAATAGCTATCGTAAAATGAAACTTTATAATATTACTTTGATATACTGCACCAATTTCAGCTAATTATTTCCAGCAAGTAAAAATCTAATACTACCAGAAGAGACGCTATATGGTAAAGCTATGTTTAACCATCTATCACGTCCCATTACTATTTGTGTTAGTATATTTCACTTTAACGGCCAAATTATTAACAAAAATCCAAATTGTTGAATATTTTAAAGAATTTGTAATAAAAGATATGAAATAAAATGGATGTGCTGAATAGGTAATGAAGGAGTACTTCAAGGAATTTAGCAGGACAGAAGTCCATTGAAGTCCGTTGAACTTTTTACGAAAAAGAGAGTAAGTGAAATATAAATAAATAACCGACATTCATTAGATATTGATATTCCCTTCCTCTCCGATATATTGGTGATCTTTACACGACTGAGCATGCGGTTGAGACAATGTCATATAAACGATTACAGCGTACTTGCTAGTCGTGCACGCTAGTCGTGTTGCTAGTCAGTCTCCGCCCAGTGAGAACTCAGCCCTATCAGAAGTAATGCTGGGAGATAGGGATTATGATTATTATGATGGTTAGTATTAAAGGTGGGAATTTTGATGGATTCGAAGGAATGGCATGGGATAGGATGAATCTAAAGCGTTGCTTGTAAATATTTCGCTCCCGTGGTAGTAGTAGTATTGTTAAAAGTGCTTCGATAGCTTAGGCCATTCCGCACATTGGCTCCCACCGGGATTCGAACCCGGGACCGCTTTCACCAAAGGCAAACGCGCTGTCCACATGACTATCCGGAAGCCACTCGCTCCCGTGGTACGTATGAACCTAGTTTCATGGAGCAATAAACGCCATGGTTCCTGGTTTATTTACTATATGAAGGAAAACAGGAAAAATGTTAGTTGGAAGATTTAAATAGTCTATATCTTGTTGAGAAAGATATCGTTCAATGTATAATGCAAGATTTCAGTATATTTTTTACAAATTTCATTTGTATGATAAAAATTAGGCGTAAAACATATAGCAAAAGTAGCATGAAATTTGAAGAATAATATGTTCTCAAAAATCCAACAGCACACGAAGGGATTACTAAAAAACTTTAAAACGCCTAGAAACTTTGCTTGAAGACAAGGAGGACCGAAAGATTCGAAAGGCTAGGGAAGCTACAAAAAAGCAATTGGTGGTAATGAAACTTAGGACGGATACTTTCCAAGAACGAGACATTTCCCGATTGGGTTTCTCTACACCAAAATTCGTATAAGCATACGATTGAATTCCAACGGCGAAAGAATGATCCATAAAGCCTGTGTCACAGAAAAGGGGAATGAGTTTAATCCCGAAATAACCAAATAACGGCGGATCTCCTGCCGCAATATGGGCGACATGAAAGAATATTTTTCATAGGTATCGACAGCGTTATGACAAAAGTTCATCCATCAATAGCTTACAATAACGTGGGGGGTTGGAGTTAAAAGGTCGCATGCCAGCGGTGGACCACGCAGAAGAGTCCTCATCTTTTTGGAATCCTGCCAAAGGGAACAACTACGATGAGACTTGAGTATCTTCCTTTTACCCCTCACTACCCTTGGGATCTCTTTTCCCCTCGAATGGCTAGAACCTTCGGGATGACTGCTACGTAATGATTATGCCACTCTTTGCGTCCATTGTACTACATGGTCATGGTCGGTGTGCCCCATTGATCCATCGAGATGCCTGCATTTGCGTCTAATTTTATAGAAAGATCGCTTTTGGCAATGACTTTACGTTGGATAAAAATTCGCGTTTACTCTTCATTGAACAATTCGTATCCAAAACCTCTCTTTTCTTAATTTAAGTAGCATCATTGTGATGAAAAGAACTAACCAAAAATTTAACAAAATATTTTGTGAAAGATTTTCTTAGTTATTTCCACCATAATGCATTTTCACCAAGTAACGGTTTCTACAATAAATTTTATTTCCAGTACTATTTCTTTATAAACTTTGATATGATTCTCTTACGGATTCAAGTGATTTCCCATTTTTCTTTTAAGGTGTGCTGAAAGTCTACTGCCATGTGGCAACTAACAGCAAGCTATTCAACCGTAACTGACTTCTACCATTCGTCTATTTTGCTACCATTACATTCAGTCTTCGATATTTAAGCCACATGTTGATCTGCGTACAAAAGCAATCCATCGTATTTAAACGGCACACAAAGCCCATCTATCTTATTTAACCCCCATCTTTAATTATATGCTTAATAAATAAATGGTAACTCAATCGCGTGATACGTTCATCAAAAATTAGTTAATTAACTAATTGGTAGTTGGCTGATAAAAAATATACATTTTTTGAAATAGATATCACAATCTATCGATCTATATCTATTATTATGGTATCAATTGTTAAAGTCAATTATCAATAATTATAAGGTATAAATAACAAAATTAATACTTCATAATCAACGTCTCAAACAATATAAATAATAAGTGGAAACTGAGAGAAATTTAATGTTTAATTCTTACCGTTGATAATTTAAAAAATTTTTCCCATATTAAATAAAAAGAAATATAGGGAAAACGTTAATTATATACGAGAGTATAAGAGTTGAAATAGTTCAATAAAAAATGATGGAGATTCTTGATGGTATACAGCTAACAGCTTATTTATAGCCTATAGATATAATCTAAATTGTTCCAATGATCAAAGCATGTATCTGCAGTGTAAGTTTACTTTGTTCGAACATTTATATATTTTGTTTGATGTAGATCAATTGTATTATTTTAACCTTATTATTTTCTATGTTTTATTCAATTTTACACTATTCTGAGTGTTTTACGATGTGATGAGGAAGAAGGTATCGTAAATATTATTTTGTATCAACTGTAAACATGCAATCGGAGAATTTATAATGAGTCATTTTTTACTATAAAAAACTCCATTTATTAAATGAGTACTCTGCTCTAAAAAGTACTCATTAGTCTTTGCAGACGCAGCCTTTTCGGGAACGGATTCTTATCATAATCTTCCCGTATATAGGTTGATCGCATGGACTCTGCAGTAAAAAAAGTTGCTCGCCGACGCAAAAAGCTAGGGCGGCCCTGATCTTTCCCCAGAGAAAAGTGTCCATTCGCGCGGTGCATTTCCCTGGAATAATCTCCCAAAAAATTGCTTCTTCTTTTTAGTAACTCCGCGCATGTGTGCACACGTCGTGACTCGTAGTCACTCCACTCACGCGGAGACACATGCGGCTGCGGGGATTTCTTTTGTCGGCAGAGCCATCGATCACGGCCTTATCCAGCATCTTATGCAAACATGTCGAACTTGGCTGAATGATGCAGCCGACGCACGCGGGGTATTTGGCGAGTGTCCGCGGGAGCGGTCGTTTCCTCCGCCTGTCTTTCCCACCGAGTGACGCCCAGAGGATCGAATTCCATCCCGACGTCCCTTTCATCCCGT
Organism: Sympetrum striolatum; assembly: GCA_947579665.1. NCBI lineage: Eukaryota > Metazoa > Arthropoda > Insecta > Odonata > Libellulidae > Sympetrum > Sympetrum striolatum. The sequence continues at coordinate 59,723,964 of OX388349.1, forward strand.
CACTCTGGAGTGAAGATGTCTCGGACGAGATGGGAGAAAAATTATCCGACGGATTTTTTCCATCACTGAGCCCTATTTCCCGGAAACGGTTGCGAAATTTTTAACCCCTTCAAGCCCCAATGGGGTTCATTCGCATCTGACGTTTCGTCGAGGCGAATTCCGCTCTCGGAAACAAAAAGCTATACCTAAAGTTACATTTAAAAAATCGATTCAAAACCAACTATAAATGAAAATTTCGACATTTGAGTCAATATAACTTGCGATATCACTTTTTTCATGGCGAACTCCGCCCTCGGAAATAAGATACAATCACTAAAGTTCCATTCGATATATCGGTAAAAAATCAACTACGAATGAAAATGTCTGTATTTTAATCAATTTTAATTGTGACAAGTTCTTTGTGACGTGAGAAATAAAAACATTAGGGGACTCGTAAATTGGGTAGCATGAAAAAATTTCTCAGAGGTAACCCTTCACTTCTACAACAATTTTTCGCTAAAGTTTTTAAACTATTTAGCATATGGTATTTGTATTTTTACTAAGGTAAAAGTAACAACTGAGGGAAAATAGAATATTTGATTTGATTGGTATAGAATATTACTAGTTTTAAAAAAGATAAAAACTTCGGGATAAATATTCTTAAACTTGAAGTTAATGAGTATATCCTGTCACTATGGAGTGAAGAGGTCTCGGACGAGATGGGAAAAAATTATATTATTACATATTTTATAAAATTTATATAAATAATATAAAATTATTAAATTAAAAGCAACAAATAAAGTTAAATTTAAGATATCAGCATGGAATCAGCTATAAATGAGAATTTAAACATTTATCTCAATATTACTTGCGATATCAATTTTCGCCACGACAAATTCCGCTCTCGAAAATAAAAAGGCATCACTAAAGTATAATTCAAGATATAGGCCTGTAACCAACTATAAATTATATAACAATAATCTCAATTTCACTTGTGACAAGTTCTTTTGTGGCACGTGGCAAATAAAAAAACCTTTAGGTGACTCGTAAATTACGCACTAGCTAATTTCCCTGAGGTTACGCTCCAATTGAATAATTTGTTTGCCAAGTTTTGGTTTGATTAAACTAAATAGCATGTGTGTTTAATTTGTGCTAAGGATACAAGGAGGAACTGAAGGGGAAATGAATACTACACAAGATTGGTGTAGAGCATTAGCTGTTTTAAAAATGGTCCAGGGTGAAAAATTAGGGAAAAAATTCTTGAACTTGAAGTTGATATTATATATATATATATATATATATATATATATATATATATATATATATATATATATATATAATACAAAACACGCATGTATTCAATGAAAACTCTTCCTAATGAGAATATATGTATATTATAATATTACACGAAATAAAGGAAAACGATTTGTAATTTCCACACAATATTATTTACACTAGACTATTATTAAGGTCTAAATATTATTGTAATAAAATTACAAAGTGAAAGAACAAACTTTCCTTTATTTCATAATGTCGTTCCACCAAGTACGGAATGAGTCAGACAAAATTGATTATAAAATACGAAAATGAAGCTTCTATGAGATGAAGAAATGAAGAATAACACCGGGCGCAAGAGTACGTCTTAGAGCCTTAAAGAGTTAAGAGGGCACGTATAGGGTTTCCCTGAGCATAAAAATCCTCCCCATTGATGTGCTAATTTTTTGATTCGGCTCTTGTTTCATAGTCATCAAAGTCGGTGGGCGTCGAATTAGATGCGGAGGAAAAGCGGGGCAATTTTTTTCGGCGAAATTTATAAAATTCTCCCGAAATTCCATTTCGGTGGCACAACGAAATGAGGTAAAATTTGCACACCGCACTGATTGATTTGACCTCGGTTTTCCATAAATGTTCTCATCATAACTCGAGGATGTCCTTAATAAACGTTTTGATAAAATATAATTGGTATAATTCAACATAATCTTCTAACGTAAGGAAATATTACGTTATCGTAGAGTATATAAAAAATCATAGCATTTGATTCAACTTAAATGGGAATCAAAAATGTTTGGGTTGATTTAAAATAATTCTTAAACCTATAGTAAAAAAATGCAGTCGATTCTAATAACAACAATTTTCCTATTATGTCTGACGTAAATTAGCACATCTAACAGGATATATAGACAAATAATAATATAAAATAAATACATAATAGATAATCAATTGATAATTAACTTAAAATTATAATAATTAATATACTTATCAACAAAGATATATAGTCATAGAATCGACTGTTTGGGCCGTGACTTCATGGTATGGATCCATCAGGAACAAAAGTGAAACCAACTTTTACAATACGGCAGAATATTTTATTAGAGTACGACCATGGTTTCGACTCATGGAGTCATCCCCCACCTGAGGATGTCTCCATTAGTCGAAACCATGGTCGTACACGAATAGAATATTCTGTGATATTCTGAAGTTGGTTTCATTTTTGTTCCTGATATATTGCCATAGAAGTATAAAAACAAAATCTGTGTGTAATATAAATTTGTTATTAGCAAATCATCCCTAACTTAGAATACCAAGGGAAAGTTACATTTTCCGGGATTTTGTTTATACAAAATGTTCAATCTCTCTAATTTTTTCAAGTTCAATTTTTGCTTGTTACGATACTGTAGCGCAGTAAAACTGTAATTTTTGTAAGTAATGATATCGTAATCTAGAGGAATAATTATAATTTTAATAATTATATAATAATAATTGTAAGAAGTTCTCATATTTATATTCCTGTTATAAATAAAATAATAGAGGAAAGTATGATCAAAGAGACTCGATATCAGTCATCGGTTCTTTACTTTTAAGGCTTACTGATGAAAGAGAACCAAATAAAAATGCAACGCTTTTAGTCGGTGTTTGTTAATTGAAGTTGAAAAAGTTCTTTTTGGATACTCCCCTTAAGCCGGGCTTAAACACTATTATTTATCATACAATCTAGTAAACAAAAAATTGTTCCAATAATCGTACGATCTTGAAAGCGCTGCGAGGCATCCTATTTGTTGCCCGATGTGCCTTCAAATACACACCACGATAAATTGGAACAATCTTGTTATCACGTTCCAACTAATCGTTTCAGTTTTCGGAAATCGAATCCCTCTTGTTTTAACCATCCAATTTAATCTCCAAATTCGTCAACCTCAGTCAACACAAAAATCTGGAAGATCCAATTTGTCCATTAAGACAAATCGCACGATTGAACAAGTCAGTTTTAAACCCGACATTAAACGAAAATTGTATAATATCTAATCTCTGGAGGTATCTCTAATCATATAAAGGAGAATTACTCATTACATTAGTGATTCTTTATCGTGTCACCTGGGCTAGTTAGAAATTTTTAATGTATAAATAGAGAAAGTGAGTTTTCATGGAATTGCAACATAGACACCATCAAGTAAATGATTTACTTTTTACATTTCTCGAGCTTCATTGCATTGGAAATAATCGTTTTGCATTAAAAAGCAGAAATATCCGAGAGACGTGTACATTATAATGGTATTGTAATATGATTGAAATTCGTCCTTGAAACATTTCATTTATGTCCCTAATGAGTAGAGAAGGCGTCATTTTCGAATTCTGAGTAAAACAGATGTTATTGTAAGGGTGGTGCGAAATCACAATATGAAATTTCAAAAGACTCTAGCAGTTGAAAAACTTGAGAGCCACCGCTCTAAAATCTATTTTCTAATTGAATTTACTCGCACAAAAAGACCTCGGAGATTTCCACCTGTCATTCCCAGAAAAGACAATGAAAAAACGGATAACTGAGTAAATTAGCGTCATTTAAAAGACTCGGAATCAAGACGAGAAATAAGATACGCGGGATAAAATTATTCATCGTGTACGGTAGGACGAGTTTCAGGAAAAGAACGGAATGAAATCAAGTTGGATTCATTCTGCTAAGTACTTTTAAGTGGATTGGAATTACCTCCACAATACCGACTCGGGGAAAAATCCGCTGACAAATCCACTAGGTAACTGTCAAAATTTCTTTCCCGCCGAAATACGGGAGAGATTTCTATTCGTACGGTGTCGACTAGCATTTCTTCGCAGTAGGCATGCAGATTCCTATTTATAACATTCATCTCGGGCTCCTATGGTTTGACGGGGCAAAATCGAATCAATTCGAATGCGTGGAAAGAAGCGAACTCGTGTCAACAAAAACGAAGAGGGGGGAGATAAGGAGGTAAATGAAATGAGCTGACATTCGAAACGAAAGAAGAAATGGAGCTAAAGATAGAAAGTTAAATAATGGCAAATATGGGAATTTCGCTGTAGCAGGGTTCAGCCGAGTGAAAATCTTTGCAATTTTATTGAGCCGATTAATAAACGTATATAAAGCCAATATAAGCACAATGCAAGACTCATAATTATGATTTTAATTTCCCTTGAGTTTCGGCAAATATTTTGTCATCAATCATTTGTTTCTGCCACGTTTATTGGAATCGACAAATTATTGTAAATTATCTTGCTTCTTATAAATATACTTTTACTAACGTACGTCAGAATCACGATATTTTTAAACTCTACAGCATTATTAAAACATAAATCCTTTTTCGCAGAACTACTTTATATTCATAAACAGTATAATACCATTTCTATTCATTTAAACATTCGCAGGCAATCAATTGTAAGGAGAGCTTACATCTTCTCCAGTCTACAAATATATTTTTATTTAAAACACAGGTTTTTCAACGGCATTACCCTTCATAAGTCTCGAAATAAGACTTTATTATTCAAATTTCACCCTAAAAAGAAGTTTGCACTGAAATGCGCGTTGCTATACCTTTGATGGCTATTTGTTAAAATTTTTAAGCAATTCAGTTAGCATGAAGTAACCAAAAGGATAATACAATTAAATCAAATCTACAGATAGAGAAATGTTTGTTTCATTTACTTTGATTCGTTTAGGAAACATGATGGCTGATAAAATTATGGAATGAAACGCATGCAAAAACGTACGAGTACTGGAAGGATTACTTCCGTACAACGCTAAGATATTCAAACATTAACAAATCCGTAAAATAAACACAAGTAAAAATGCAAACAAGAGTGGGGGATATGGGTGAGACTGAATAAACAGATTTATTTGTCAAAACCTTTCGGGAAAAACTAGCTCGCTCAGAGAGAGACACGGAGATATTGTGTGTTTTGACATTCCATATGTACTTTTGCGAAACATACAGGTGGAATTCCTACTGAATTATTTTGCTTCTGAGGTAAAACAAAAAAAAAGCTGAAAACATCTCAAAAATGGTTGTGGGGTATGGAAAGCAAATTATTTACTTTCACTCCGAATTTCGGAAATTCTTTTGATAAAATGAGCTCTTTTTTGTTAAAAATAAAATTTCGCTTAAGTTTGAAGGAGATATTTAATGGGGATCTGTGACGGTCAAACATCAACAAGAGAGGAATTCCGTCATCTGCTGTAACCGCTAGCAATCTACATTCATTGCATTGATGTATTTCCCTCCGAGCTCTCCTGCTTATGGAAATACCTTTCATTTTTCGATGCCGACCTTACTTTTTATTTACATACCTCTTGTTTTCCCATCTTTCTCTTTCCGTGGATATTTATTTATTTATCTGCTGCGGACGGAAAGATTGGTAGCATGTTTTTAGTCCAGGAGTAAAATAATTTTATCACATTTAATATAATAACATTTTTAAAGCTATGGTAAGATAAACCGACTCTCTTTTAGGGTTAATTATTTAATATTAAATTCTGAATCATTGTAGGGTATGAAAAATTATTTAAAATTATTATTAACATTTATGATATATTCACACTATATATAAAAATCCTAACTTTCGATAAATTTCTGTTTCCTTCTGATTTTTTAATTACCCATCAAATTAGAGTTTAGCTTTTAAATTTAGAATTTGAATGTTTTAATCATCTGCGGCCAATTACAGTGGTGGATTTATTCTAGGGTAAAATCAGCCAATTAATGTTTTCATTTTACTAATTATTACTTAAAGTTTAAGTCTAGATCAGTTGTTGGCCCTGTATATAAGATATCATGGAATCTCAACTATCACAATAGCATTGAAAAATTATGCAATTAAAATTATTCCTAAAATCTAGATATAAAATTCAATGAAAAATCTATGCTTTGGATCAAAAATTTATTCAGCTTGCTCGTTATTGGAGTTTAATTCCAACTGCTATTTTACAAATTATTGAAATTTAAACGGGAATTTAACGATGGTTACAGTACAAGTATTAAAAAAATCACATAAGGCCAATCTTTTTTATCAACCCTTTAAGGTCTACCTTTAAAATGTGACATCTTATTATTTTTATTTTATCCACCGAAAGATACTGCCAAGATCAAGGTCAGCTCCAAATACCATGATCGATTCCCAGCATCATCGGCCTCTTTGTCTTTTAAGAAACCTTTGCCTGTACCTTTCTTCAGGGTTTTATGTATTTTTCCATCTCAGATAAGACTCAGATGCCTTATACCTCTTTCTGCTTTGCATTTTTCATCTACGATTTATCCTTATATTAAAGCTATAGGCAAATAGCGCGAGTTCGGAAAATTCACCGTCTGGGAATCCCATTCAGTCCAACATCTAAGGAACATCTGTAATCCTTTTAGGAGATTAATCATAAAAGGAGTTGTCATCTGCAGATCTTTCAGACTCTATTATCTTTCCTACCTCTGTCACTCCCTCGCTAACGTCATCCCTCGTCAATTTTACGATAATGGAAGACCATCCTCCACTCCTCCACCCATTATCAACGTGAAGTTAGACTTCCATTTCGTAAAGATACTATCACTTATTGCAAATGCGGATGAATTAGAACCTTATCTTTAAAACACGAGCGACTGTTCCTTAATGTCCCAGCTGTGCTCCTTCTTTTGGTAGAGATTCGCGTTTCAATCAAATGGCTTGAACAACTGCTAGTGGGTTCCAGCGCAGCTTATATAGGGCAGGCAAAATCAATAAAATTCGTACGGATCACCAGCCTCATCCCATCTTGAAAGATTACTAACTACCAAGATTTTCTCGTTAAACATTGATCAGAAGTGGGCGAAGAGTCATTCGTGGAGATCTTCATATAAAAATATCTTCCTTGAGGTTCTCCCGTTTGACCGACACTCACTCGACTGCCACTTATTTTCACCGAATTTTACAAGTATTTCTAATTGATTCAAAACTTTATTTTTGGAATTAATTATTCGATGATAAAAGTGACCAACAGTCGCTTGACAGCCGCTTTTTTAAATATACAAGTCAATATATCGATGAATTTATAAATTAATTAAGACTAAATTATTTAAAGTAATTAACTGTCCATCCATGGTATTTAATTCATTAATAGTAAGCCGTCCTCCGTCAAGAATGGCGGAACTTGATTATGCAGCTTATTACTTCTATTAATATATAACATTTATAATTAATTCGTTGCATTATTTTTTATAAGTTATAATTATATTTAGAAATAGAGCTGAAGACCAAACCTCAAACAGATTGCCTTGAAATTGAATTACATTGATATTATCTCGTGATAATCGATGTAAAATTATCAAAATAGACATATTTACGGCGATAAAAATTATTTTTTGAATTTATTCCTCAATTTATTTTTCAGGTAGTAACAAAAATTAAATAAATAAATTTACACAAGACGGTATAGCAGATGACTGAGAAATCATTGTGAACTTAAAGTCCTTCAGCGGAATTTGCTCTAAAATTAAATCATAATTTCAATAACTAGACAAGTGAGCATGGGACTTTTTTGATAGCTGTTTTACAAACTAGATATTTTTTGTCTCCATGAATATGACGGAAACAGAACAGTAGGATACACGTGAGCTATATGAAGCGTGTTCGGTCAAGTATAGTGTCGCGTAACCGAGTGTCGGTCAAGCCAGATACACCCAGTGCGAGTGGTTGAGCAACTGAGAGGAATTCAACGAGCCCATTGGAGTGAATTGAATGGGCACATTATATAGGAGGGATTAGTCAAAAGAGGCAACAACAATGACGTCATGACGATTGTTTTCATTAGTTTTCCACAAAATCCTCAAATTACGTTTCATATTATCAACAGATATAAAAAATAATTGAGCGTGGTAAATTTTTAATTCATGGCTAGCATAGTTGCCTATTTGGCCATTTTGTCACAAGATCTAGCGACATTTTTCTTTTGCTATTACTATTATTCTCTTTCATGGATATCTTACGCCCAACCTAGCTCATTGTAGCACGCAGTGCCTCCACTACGATTTTTTTTCATGCTTAGCTGCTGTTGCCCTTCACCGGTGTCCCCCTAAGTTCTAAAAACTTTTCAGGAGGTGCTTCACCGAGGTAACAGCAACAACGAACTTACACGACCATTCCCTGAATCGGAAAAATCCAATCAGCCGGGATTCGAACCCGGGACCTTGGGGTAGGAGCAATAGCTTAGATGGAATGCTATCCACTCGGCCAACAAGACCGGTGGATAGCATTTCAAACAAAATATGGATTTTAAACGAACATAAATAAATCTAAATGGCAATGTTTAGTTATTTAAGGACTCAGAATTAATACTTCATATTAAATCATTCCAATATTTGAACTTGTGTAAATTCAAGCCGTTTTATATTTTAGCTATTTTTGAGGTTATTCGAGGTTTAGCAAGTTTTCAGGAAACCCTAGCTTTATTTTTTAACATAAAATGACATCTCTTACTACTAGACTCCGTTTTTAATTTGATTGTAAGGTAAAAATAAGATTTCTCTTAATGAAGAAAAGAATATTAGACTAGCCAGCTAAATTTGTTTTAACTAATATTTAAAATTTATTTATGATTATATTTAATTTTCATACGATAAAAAACTTTGGTCAAATCAGGTTGTTCAAATAAAGTGTTAGTCAGCTGATTACTGATCAAACGAGGGTACTCCGAAAGAAAAGGATATATTTTGGTCTTAAACTTGCAAACACGAGCAAAAACGTATTGACTATTCTTGTTTATATTTTGATTAGAATTCTTCGACTTTTTCTATCATAGACGATTCGTAAATATTTACATTCCCTTTTTCGGATGAAAGACTCCCGCTGGGAATTCTCCGGTTCGGAATTTTCCGCAAGATTAAATATCTGTCCGCTTTACTTTTTTCCACCACAGCTTATTGATTATTTTTAAAATTATATTTCCTTATTGAGCCAATATACGTCTATGCAAGTTTCATGAAGGCTTGAGCTTAATACACCGCTATAAACCATATATATTAATATTTTTATATATTCTGATTTGTTGTTTTTGACGTTGCATCGTTTTATACCTCTGAATTTTGAAAGACACATATCAGTTTAAGGATTTATGACAACGTAAAACTGCCTCCATTATTATTATTCTACGCTTACTGAGAATGAATAACCTACCAAAAATCAAAAGTTTTATTCGACAAAACATTGGCTGCAGGAAAAGGAAGGATGAACATTTAAAAATAATTCTCAAATAGAAATAACTCAAGCTGTTCAGGCCTAACCTTGTGGAACGCCATTTAAATAAATAACAACGAAACGTTTGCCTTTGATGAAAGCGGTCCAGGGTTTGATTCCCGGTGGGAAGCAATTTATGAAATGACCTGACCTAGCGAAGCACTTTTAATAATACTAGAACGACGAAACGTAGTATTTTTCACAGGAATTTATAAATAATGAATCCTGTGGAAAATACTATATTTAGTAGTTATTTATTCTCATACAGAAAGCTCTCGCGTTTCAGCACAGTAATCTTAAGCAAATATTGAGAGCAAGCATTTTTCATAACTTTCACCCTTCACTCATCAAGTAGAACCCTTAGTGAGGAATTATTAACTTGAATATGCTAAAAGTTAAAAGAGCATTTGTTCTGGCTAGCTATTTGAAAATAGTTTATGGTAAATTGCCAACCACTAAAAAAATCAAATTTGAATTAACGAGGACATTATCTTATAATAACAGCATATTCTAACTATCGAGTGTTTACTGAGTACTGTTAGATGATGATAGTGGATATTAAAGACCTCGCAGTGGAGTTTCGTATCATTTACGATCTGGCATGCTTTATAAGCTATGAATTATATTTTCAAAAATTTCCTGGATCATTATACAAATATGAAATGCAATACCGCACAATTCATGCAAAGAAAGAACCAAAGAGACGTATTCACGGGACCCAATAGTAATAATAAGTTGCGTTTTTAAGCAGCTCCTTCATATGTATTGAAATGCATAAAGGAATAGCGCTTCTAATATGGAATATGCTCCATTAGGATTTGTCATCAAAAGTTCCACTCCGACGAATTTTTGGCTCAGAAAAAGCTAATTATTTCACGTAGACGGAAATGTGAATTAATACATTTCACTGTGCGGATTTAGCATATAACAAAAATGTTTGAATATTCTCTTCCTGTTGCATCACTTGTTTTCATACGTTGTATGATGATGGTAATTGAACTAGTATCGACAGGTTCGTTGTCCCTTCTGGTGAGGATTACAGATTTTTTGTGAAATGAAAACGCAAATATTCAAACACAAAGATGTGATTAGGCAGACGTATCAAAAAAACGTGACATTCTTGTATGAAAGAGTATTTCAAAGCGGAAATCGCAAAAATAAGCCGATACTTCCTGTTTGCATTCCAAAAGAATTGTGGGATTTATTCCAAAATATGGCTAAAGAGGCACACCTGTGCGTGTGCTCCTGGTTTTATAACTCTCGTGGCTATTTTCTTTATTCGCCCACCGAGCAACATATGATCTGTTTTATTTTGGAATACCATATTCGAGATGCGGAAATGCCGAAGTTATGCTAGAGATCATGATGAGGATGAAACGAAAATCGCTCACGTTGAATAGAAAATGAAATTGTGCGCTGCTAGGTTTATTTCCATGCCGGAATATAAGGCTAAAGGAAATGACGTACTTTCAGCTCAAATCTTTGATATAAGTAAATCCATGCATACTATGATATGATTTAGCATGGGATTTCTATGTTATTTAGCATTCATTTTATGCATATATAATAAGAAAAGCAGACAGAATTTAGATAATCAAAATCAAATTATTTAAAAATATAAAAGAAAGCTTTACTGTTCTGAAAAACAAAAATACCTTTCGTATATTAAGGAAAAATATTTTGGCATAACCAATCCAGGCTAGCTTAATATTACATGATCGAATTTCCATAAGTATCATTGAAAAATTTTAGAAGTATCATTGATAATTTAGACAGCTAAACCCTATCCGCTAGAATTGATTGAGAAAACCGTCACTTGGAGAAACCCCATTATTGAAATTACGATAGAAATCAGCAATCCATACATCTAAAATGTATTTGAAACTTATTGCAATGATAGTCAAAAAAGAAAATCAAATGTAATACTACGAAAATTTTTCAAAAATATGGATCAATAATATTTTCATTAATCCAAATACATAGACTTAATTGACCTCATTTATTAATTCCATAAAATTGTCAAATTCACCTACAAGATTACTGTTCTGTAGTTTATTTGTGTTTAAAATTAAGAAAAAGTACCAAGGACATTAATGCTTTGGCACACGATAACTACAAACTAAGAATGATTAACTGGTACAATATTGATGAAAATGCACTTTTAAACGTTAAATTAGTTAAAAATTGAAACTTAGTAAATTTTACCTTTATTATGATTATCTTCTAGATTGCAATCGTTTTATGTCTTCTGCATAGGAAAAATATCTAGCTTAAAAAAACCCCTTTTCCGGAAAGGGTTTCGCATTACGGTTGCAATTATATGGCATTCCCAGTACCTCTTGAGGGTTCCATAATCCTGTCTTAGTGTTTGCTCGGTCAACCCTTAATGAAGGGGTTCGCTCCATATGTTTCTGACAGCTAATTTTGGGATAATTCCACAGCATAATGTGTTTATTTGCCAACGTTTCACCGTTCCCATAGGGGACCCGAACCACCAAGGGTTTAGGATAATTTAGGTTTAAGAGTCCCTGCCTTACAGGCAATGTTATTCTCATATTCTCTTAAGATCGTATTTAATACGATTAAAATGAAGTTGATTAGACTACTAATGTACTAAAGCACTCGTTTGATAGGAAAGACCGTCTTTCTGAGGATAGCTAGCTCTGTAATAACTAATGAATTTACGTGGTTATAATATATAATATATATATATAATATAATGTATATAGTATTCTATTACTTTATAATAATATGGAATGTGTTCATGTAAATTAGTATTATAATAATGTCCCCAATGGACTTTTAGTTTAACAGTAACACATATATCAATAATGATATTTACTATAAAAGTTCGAGATACATAACGTATCATTAGTTATACGACTAATCTCATTCACATGAATACCTTCAGTATTTAGTTTTATGAAATATTTCAGGGGAATTATTCTAGTTAATTGTTAAAAGTACGATACATGATGTTAGTGGTGACTCCAGAATATTCCGTAAATCATTACAGTTTATATTGTGAATTTGCGTAGTTTATAAAATTTATTAATTGATAGATGCTTTTGAATACTAATGTTCTGCAGTTTTAAACGTTGAATTTCGAAACGTTTTCGGTGCTATTTCTTCAATGAAGCGTGCTATGACGCGGCCACCCGTTCTAGTGACTAACTACTGCGGTACTGTGGACAAAATAAATGAATGATAAATAAATGAGATAGAGGTGGAGATGAAATGTAAAAATATAAATATATATCTGACCCTGGAGAGGGTATCTCTAGCAATGAAAAGAGAAATGGGGATAAAAAGGACGGAGGCTGAGAAGTGCGGATGTATATAGAGAAAGAAAAGAAGTTGATGGAGAGAAGAAAAATACATGCGGAAGAAGCCGAGGGCGGTATGAAATAACCCTCCTGCGTCCCATCTACGCATTCAGGAAGGACCATCATCAGCTCTCGAAATTGGAACACTCGGAAAGAAATAACCTTGGTTGTATCAAGTTGCCGGAGTAATTCCCACTAATTTTTTCATCTCTGGGGCATAAGGACGTTGCCCTCGATGCTTGGATCACTTTGTTACCGATGGTAACGAAGCGGGAGGGGCATTTCGCTAAGGGCATCCGAGTCCCTGATTCGAGTCCCCGGGAATATTAGGAAGTTTTGCTATTATTAGGTAGTATAATAAGTTTGTTATATCATTTATAAATAAAAAAGATAAAATTTGGATAAGTTGATCATTATGATAGTAAGGCACCTTTTGATAAATAGAAATAAGCTTCAAGAAGGAAGAAAAGACTTTTAAGGTAAATTTAAATTAACAGTTAATTTAAGGGTTAAACTTTAGGGGTTAAAATAGCATACAACTTGTCTCCCACAGAGTTTATTTTTTATTAGCGTACTAAATTAAATCTTGTAGCAAATCATTCCAGTATCTATTTCCCTGATCTTCCTCGCAGATTCAGAACGGCTAATATAATTGAAATGACGCATAATGTTAGTAAAATCTTCAACGAACGTATTTTCTATGATCTTTTAAGATGATTAAGTATTTGTTAAAATCTTTCATTCACTAAAGATTTCCATTCTTGAGCCACGACGCATCTGATTGTGAGTAATGCTCGTAGATTTGTCGTAGCAATTATTTACAAAACGTATTTCCTTTCGATGTAGGTTTTCTAATTCACGAATACAACACTATAGGGTAGGGTCCCATACGATGGACTACAAGTAGAAATCAGTGACGAAAAACGCATGGTTCACATGCATTGAATTTAGAGAAAAAATGAAGAAGAACAAGTCTGCCGTAGCATGGATGGAACCATGTTTCATAGATCCTTCGCACCACACCATTTCAAATCATAACATCAGAAATGGAATGAGAGAATTGGCTATCTTAGTGGGTTAATTGGTTAAAGCTACCTTCCGACAACCGGGAGATCCGAGTTCGAATTTTGGCTGCGGCACACTATTATCCTTTATTCTTTCACTACATTAACACTCAAAGTGAGGCATGACTAGCGCAAAGTAATTGCGTACTATATTTGTAAAACTTACATCTGCGTTTTTGTTATATATAACGTAACATGGATGGTTAGAGGTTTACAAATTTCCAATAACCGTCTTTTTCAGAGCATCACACCGCTGAAATGTTCGGATTATTGACCTTCAAAAATACACCCAATGTACACTTCAATAGCCATGCTATCATCTTCATGTCATCGCTTAACTAGATACCGTATAAAATTCAGTACATGCCGACCCGAACAGAAGCCGAGGAAGCTAGTTTAATCACAAGAATCTGGAAAAAATAACTAACTCAAGTATAAGCCTAGTGCGGGAAACGCAGCAGCTAAATTTCATAATAAAATATAAACCAAAAAATATTACAGGATTACAGACGGCACGCGATTGCGGAGAAAATTTACAAATAATTTTTATTTGAGCAAATGAGGAATTCATAAGCCGATTTTTGGTTACGGCAGAATTTGTCCACCGAAGAACAGGTGGGATCCTCACTCGAGTATAATCTTAGGGGGAATTTTTCAGGATAAAAAAATTGCTGAAAACTCAGCGTATACACGAGTATATACGGTACATTCTATTCTTCTACCTCCGAAGCAAATTGGCGTTGAGCTCTGTCAAAGACGGCTATTGGAGATCTTTAAACCTCTAATTCATTAACAGCCGTGTTCACTTAATTTCCTCTCAGCAAGATTGAGAACCAAATAAATAGGCAGATGCGAAGTTTAATTACTTCCCACTGCTGATAAAAATGTCTGCAGCAGATTGATAATAGCAATACCAACACCCCAATAAAACGGCAACACCGTCCTTAGCCCCGGGATTTGTTTCCTTTCCCTTCCACAAGCCGATACAACCGGAGAGTTCTTTTCGGAGAGAAAGGAGGCAATCAGGGCCCAGGGTAAAAGGGTTCGAGGAGGGATGCGAATCCGGTCTTTTTACTGCGAAAAGCCATTAATTCTTCCCTCTAGTGTAGTGTCGCAGAGAGCGGGATAAAGACCGCCTTTTAAGAGGTCCCGCTCTCCGCGAAACGCCGAGGGAATCCGTGTTAGACACGACACCTTAAATGGGGCGTTAGTTGAATTAAATGGGATGGATTTAATGAGACGGGGAGACTCTTGAATGACAAGGGAGCTCGCGGAGTCAGGATTCGGGAACCGGAAGTTGGAATAGCGAGGAAATAAGGGAAGAAGGATCACCGCGGGTTTATCGATTTTGACGGCTCGGCCGGGCGGGTTTTCCGCTGTGTTCCTTCGGCGTCCGGATTTGTATGAGCCGATGGTAATTTCACCGTCCATTAATGACGAATGATTAAGGCGGATCCCTAGTGATCATTAAAAAGGGAAGATTCGAAACTGGATTTACGGCCGCCCGGGCATAATGGAAGGCAAGGTCAAATCCTTTTGGGGAAAGGAGGTGGTTGAATAAAGCAGATGCGCGATGTCTCCTGCCGAATTATACATGGCGATCCGTGGGTCGGGGAGGGGGAAAGAAAATCGGGGTGGCCATGTGTTGGAAGACTTTGGTAATCAGTGGGAGTCGACCGGATTTTGCGGTCGTTTCGAATATAATCCTAACGGCCCGTGACGTCAGAAATGACGACAGCGTTTCATAAATCAATCAAAGATCAAAATCAAGGGACGTGCTGAAAGTTGTTCACTCCTTGGTTTGTACTGATTATTATCATTTTTTTGTAATGTTTTTTAATTATTCAAAGCACAATATTACTGAGTAGGGTATTTAAGCGTGATAGAACTGGTTAACTGTATGTATGTGGCTTCCTTTACTTAGCTAGCACTTCAACCAGTCCATGAATGACTCAACGACGTTTGGGCACATTTACCAACTGATGGTGCAATGTGCGTTATTCAAAATTTCAAAGCTTGGCCATTATAATATAAATTATTATATAAATATGTGACTGGCACCGATATAACAATAGTATTAATGTACCCATAATATTCATATCATAAGACTAACTAAACCTAATTACGAAAGACATGGGCTCCCTGATGGTCATGTGGACAGCTTGTTTGCCTTTGGTGGAAGCGATCCCGGGTTCGATTTGGTGGTGGGAGTCAAGGTGCGAAATGACCTAAGCTGTCGAAGCGCTTCTAACAATACCACAAATGAAATGATTTAAGGACATTGTTTAGAATTGCATCGGAATATGTACAAGTTACATCATCATTAGAGCAGTTGAAAGGGAATTGTTGCAGTTAGCACTTCATTTAATTTAGTACTCGACAAATATCGAATCACGACTTCACAACACAATACACGACTTCATTGTAAATTTGACATCAAATAAAAAAACTAGATTTAAGAATATACTTCGTCAAATTTTCAGAGGAATGGGAGAATATAAGGGAAGACAGATATTAACGTCATAGACTTTCATTAGGAAATTTTTCATTTCATTTATCTTAAAGGAGACCGAAACGGAACTGATGACTCACTCCATCTGCTAATGCTACAGGTTATTAAGGAGAGATTTTGCGCAGATGCGTTCTTGATTACTTCTCGAAAGACTTCTTCAAGTTAAGCAATGAAATAATGCTCGCTATTCACTCCTCCCACTTCCAGAAGAGAGAAACGATTCCTAGAAAACGTTCCGGTCCAAGAATTGAACTCCACCTTACAAAGAGTCAATATTTTCATTTAATTATATTTTCATTCGTTCATTCAAAGATAAAGAAAAGGATGAAGGCAATAACAAGAGTGAAGTATTGTAAATAGATACGGATATTGGCTAGCTTATCCAGAGTGAGGACAGAACAAAATATTACATATATTGATTGATAAGTATAAGTGTAAAGAGATTTCTATCATACTGCGAGGTATTGGTTCGGTTTCCAATAACTACCTGCTTATTTTATCAATTTCCGCTTGATAAACAGAGTACAATTGGTAATCTGCATCTTAATGCAACCAAAACCAATATACAGATGATGCGTGAGATTGATCTGAACCGAGTATCGCTCATTTGTCTTGTGCGACCGCTTTTTGTAAGAAAAATTTCTATTCCTACCACATTATTTCATCATTTTTGTTGCCTAGGAGTGCAATACCTCAAAGCTGTCCATATGTTTTGTCTTCAATATGAAATCCGAGGGGATGTCCGAGTGTGTGGTACTTTTACGTGTATATAATTGTTAAATTTATAAAAATACACTTATAAGTTTGTCTATGCTGTACATGGATATTTATAGGGCCACAAACGCCGAACTACATACATATTTTTAAGCGAGTCTAATTTCTTAATTATGAAATTCGACCTGTTTTCACGGGACATGATCACCCTATCATTGCAAAAAATATCGCGATAACTGAGAAAATACAAGTTTCAAGGAAAATGATTCCCCCTAAAGTTATTAGTATTTATAATTATCATTATTTTATTTGGCTATAACTAATTTATAAAAGGAGTTCTAGAAAAATGGACAGACAGAAATTAGGTTGAGATAACATAATTACCAAAGTGAAATAATACGGGTTTGGAGACCAAAACTCCCCCTCGTATGTTACTCTGCAAATATCCAGTTGAGTGTGGCTGATTATAAACACCAGAAGTAGTTCAAGGAGTATTTAATGCCAATTCCTTAACCATTGAGTCTTTAACTCCTCCAGAAAATTCAAGAGCTTGTCACTCATTTCCTATTTGCCATCAGCAATGGTTCTTCCGACAATCCTTCCCTTTCCCTAATGGTCTTCCACTTCTACTGCCATTTGGTTTCTCCTATCAAACCCCATCCTCACCCCTCCGCAATTTCCATTATCTACAGTTTGCGTATATAAGTTCAAAATCTGTTCCCTTTCCAGATACGCCAGAATGTTGGTGCATTGATATTCTACACTTTTCATATCAACTTACTGATTAAGTTGAAAGTTGATTCCTCGTAAAAATAATTTATCCAAGATAATTGAATAAAAAACAAAATTCTGTTTGTGTAAAATGTATACTATCCCACTTTAATAATATATGGTGCATTTATCTATTTCGTAGAAATGTATATTTGCAATGTAAACTAAATTAACTTTCTAATTCTACGCTCAATCCATTTAGGAAATTCCGGTTCCGATATTCAGCTACATACTCTCATATAAGGAAAGGATTGAGGTGAATTTGCACATATGGGCGTGCATCCAGGAAAATTCCCAAGGAAAAACGGACTTGAAAAAAGTCTGACAGGGCCGGGAATCGAATCGCACAAAGTCCCCAAAAACGGCCTGTTTAAAATGTTCTGGTCGGGTAGCCTAGATGGTTCTTTCGGATTTCGTTTCGTCTCGTATTCTAGATGGAGTTGAGTCAGCCTCCCTGATAGAGGAAGATTTCGGGTTCGATTCCCGGCCCTATCAGACTTTTTTTCAAGTCCGTTTTTTCTTCTAAATACTCTCATTATTTTCGTTGTCGATAAGGTTAAATGTAAAATGCACACATAAAATAGAAAAAGATACACTAAAAACTTATCGAAACCAAACCCAAATAATGACGTTACCCCAACCTAACCCAACCCAACCTAATTCCGGAATGACAAAAACGATAACGATATTTATTAAATAAATTAAACTTAACAGTTAAAAATTTGTATGAGTACCAGATGGCAACAGGGTAGCAACGGTAATACCAGGGGACAAAGGTGCGAAATCTATATATATATATATAAATGAATGTGTGTCTGTCTGTCTGTCTGTCTGTACTCGATAGATTCAAAAACCATAAATCCAATCGTCGTGAAAATTTGGGAAATTATTAGGTATATCCCCGGAAAGGTTTTTGAAAATTTTTATTTTAATCGGAGTACTCAGTTCGACTCCAGAAGGGAAAAACTGTTCCCATAAGAAATACATGTAAACTTCGATTTTATCACTTGCATGCTTCCTTTCTTTTGCAAAATTAAATTAGAAATAACCAACGTATGGATTTAAAATTAGCACCAAAAGAAGGGAAATTGAATAAAGTTTCTTATTTTGGTCATAAAATATAGTTTACGATCAGAAATTACGAGACTTTGAATAATTAGATGATAATTTAGATGAATTTTGTGGCTATAAACAAACTATTTCTAAGTTACGACGAATGCGATTGTTGAATTTTCTCATAAGAACACATTGAGAATTTATTCCAGTATTCAAATGATGTTTGTTTATAGCAACGTAAATATTTACGAATATTATCGTTGAGTAAACGGTTTTTGATATTTAATGAAAATGATATTCTGATAAATTCAAGAGATTGTATGTACTGCACAACTTGGTGAGTTGATGAAGTTACCGACTTTGATTACAAATGTCATCTATTTTCAACATTTCAATTTATTTTATGTCTTTGACGGGACTGAATTCCATTTTTAGGTCTTCTTCAGTTGAATATGTGTTCTCTTTGAGATTTGCGAGATGCGAAGTGTAGAGTAGCACATAATTTAGCATATCTTACTCCGAACTGAAAAGGTACTGTGATAATATATTTTCTTATATACGGAATGAAAGTAATGTAGATAGTATATATGATTTCATTATAATAGCCTTGCAACGCGAATTTTTGTACTGCCTGCCATTCAAATTGTTAATGGATTTTCTTCGTGAAAAATAGAAGTACGATACATAAATTGATCCCATTTGTGAAGAATTTATTTAAACTGCCTTTTTGTTCAAACACAACAACGTGTGAACGGGTACAGCTAGTATATAATATACGAAAATGTTGCGATGTAAAATATATTCTTTATTAATTACAAAGCATTAATTCTGCTATAATAATAGTTAAAAATTATATTCCTGCAAACGTATAAATAATACTTAATTTAGGGAAATTTTGTTTGCGCATTTCACTAAGTGGAGTTTGTGAATGTGCACATTTTGACAAAATAAGCATATGCGAATGCAATGTTTTATCGTGTGGGAATATTTTCAATCACGGAAAAGCCAAATCAAACCAAAGTTTCTACCAATCTATTCTAAATATTTCCCAAAGGTAGAGAATGGAAACATTGCTAATGAAAAACTTGTTTGGGATGTATTAGTAAATTGATAATAAAACCAAGCTTCATGTGGGATCTCCTCTGATTATACCTAATCGTTTCGAATCCTAAAACTAACATTTTGAAACGAAGGACGGAAATTATTAGCGGCGAGAATTCCCAAAGCGGATGATTACCCATCCCGAAGTATGTAAGTCCCGCTTTATCATTTTATATGCGCAAGGATGAGCCGTGGTTGTCTATTGGCTATTGGAGTGACGCAGGGAGGGACGGCCGGCCCGATTATGCTTTCCCGAACTTCTCTTTTTTGAGTCCGCCCATTTATTCCCAACGCTCGCCTTCTGCAACAGATAAATTATTCACTCCACCCATTCTCCGTCCGTATCGCTTGATTTCGACATTTATACTTTACTTTTCCAACGGCGAACGTGTCGAATGCGTTGATAACGCGCGCTGATAGATGCATGACTCTGTTTCCCCCGATTGAGAAAAAATGCGAGGCTCAAAGCGGAGGAAGCTAAAATTGTTACGTCCGAAAATATACGCCTCTGCCTCGAATGCGGCAGATTTTATGACGCTGATATTTCTGCGCAAAAGTATTTTAATATGATGTTATTATTCTGCGCCACGGATTGAAATAACAAATTGCAAATCCCCATGCGAATGTTGTCGAATTTTTGAGATTGTATCTAAAATTATGCGCAGAATTTTTCGTTTTCGCAATATGTCCGGAATATATGTTTGAAACGTAATTTCGGTAAACTGGCACTACAATCTCGCTGTTGGATAGTGTTCTAAAGAACGTCGAACCGAAATCAGTAGAAGATTATGGAGCTGATGAAAAAAATGACGCATAATACTGCAATGTAATAATGTAAGAGCAATAGCAAAACAAAGCGTCTTTGAGTTAACTCGACAACGTTACAGCACATACTTTGGCACGTGAGTTGGTATATGTTTCAACTAAAAATGAAACTGAAAACTAAAAGCTTTAAATGTTGGGATAATATAAGTTGTCAACTTCCAGCAGATGATGTATTACTTCTTTAGAATTCAAAGTTATCTTAGATTTGACGCTTAGTCATTCAAAAGGGCTTCCGATTAATATAAAATCCATTTCCATTCCTTACAGTGTTTATTTACAAATCGATAATGGACTGGAAATGACCGCACAAGATTGAGATGAATATCATAATGGGAAATCCATTAAAATTTTCATTTATGTAAGACAAAGGTTACGGTTTTAAAACACTCAAAATTTCCCGAAATATGCCTTAATTTCGTCAGATCTACGAAATTCCAGGAGCTGTTTCCTTGATGCCTACTGTAAATTTTAAATACGGGCTAAGGTTTCCTTCCCATCGTTCTAATTACAATACAAATTAAGGAAGGACAGCTGGGAGTGAACGTTAATTCGTGAATTACGTTTCCACATAAAATATACGTCGAACATTTTAAGGGTTATATATTCAAATTGCAAAACACAGCCTTGAAACCAGCTACTACCTTCCAACTTTACAAATTTCCATTCAAAGTTTCTGAATACAAATTTCCATATGTTTTGAATTCCTATTATTATTTAACTTCAGGGGAGATATTCCAAATTACGACTTGATAAAAACAATCGTCGCATTGATGCACTATGCTTACAATTCTCTATAAGATAGTGATACTGAAAGCTTCTACATTTGTAATTGACTTCATTAACCTTAATACCCAAAGCACAGAGAAAATAGTGTAAAATAGTAGATTAACCCTTTTAAAGCTGTTTACCATATATATGGGATAGCAAAATGGCATAATGGAAACAGGATTTTCTCAACTCCAACTGTTATTACCTTGAAAACAACGCCATCTACAGGCAAATGAAGATGATTTCTTTAATCATTAAGTTGAAAATAGTGAGAATATCAAATTCTTTTCCAATTGAAATTTTATATCTTAGTTTTAATTTTCTTATGACTTAAATGGTTGCTTGTTTTAATTTGGCAGTATTGACATAGCTTTAGATCATGGCCTAAATGTTACATTTTCGAGTCAAAAGAAGCAAACTTTAAATTAATGACTTGTAATTTTACAATAAATATATTATATGCGTATGTAAACTCTGGTGACAAGGAAACTGTCCTTATTTTTAAGTCACACAGAAGGATTTTCTAATCAGGAAGTTATACTTTCAGAGGTATTGGAATTGTTTCCGAATTCCCATGATGTTGAAAGATACAATAATAAAAAAAAGTTCGGTGCTAAACCGATTTCAGAAGGGAGTTGGGTAAATTCAAGCGTAAAAACCGTATGAACTCGTTATTGTGTCTTCAGAGAATAAGCGAAAATTTTCTCGCTCTTTGGAGAAAATTATTTTCTCTGTGCTTTGAGAATTAAGGTAAATGAAGTCAAATACAAATGAATAAACTTTCAGATATATGAAAAATTACACCTCTAATGTGAAGCAAATCGATTTAAATTGGTAAAGAATGTCTATGCGCGACAGAGAAATTATAAGCTCAAAGAATAAGTTGAGCG
This sequence comes from Sympetrum striolatum, assembly GCA_947579665.1. Taxonomy (NCBI): domain Eukaryota; kingdom Metazoa; phylum Arthropoda; class Insecta; order Odonata; family Libellulidae; genus Sympetrum; species Sympetrum striolatum. The sequence goes on from OX388349.1 coordinate 59,746,468, forward strand.
AATAATTTTAATATACTAATACAAATGACGAATAAGAAATTGATATCGTCATGAGAGCAAGGGAAATGAAGACGAAAAAAATAAACACACTGAACACAACTTGAATAGTCTAACTAGCCTTGCTAACTACACAGACCCTTGGTGATACGTTTATACCCTGCGGGTACAAGTATACAACAGGTTCCACAACTGACCGCGTGACAACTGAGCACTACGACAACTGATCGTTACGACGACTGAACGCTCGCGACAACTGACCGCGTGACAACGGAGTGCGTAACAACTGATCGCGTCTCGTTTTCAGGAAGCATTAATTGAAGTACAGCACTCAAAATAATATGAAATGTAGAAATTTTGTGGGAAAAATAGAGTGGTAGTCATTTTACCGAATACTGGTGAAACTAGATTATATACTTAAATCACGAATATTTTTTAATATACAATCTTATAGATAACAGTTTTGAGCAGGAATCTTATCAACCCAACCCAACCCAACCCAACTCAACCCAACCAGGGCTCCAAATTAAAAATCAATATTTCGTTCCTTTAATAATTCCTGAAAACGAGACGCGATCAGTTGTCGTAGCACCAAGTTGTTACGCGGTAAGTTGTCGGGCGATATATACAGCCACCTACAAAGACGGCACTCAGGGTTAACAACCAAGATATCGACTGGCAGTTAGTGTGTTAACATGAAAAGACAAATTTAGTACATGAAAAATGGGCAAAACCACGAGAAAAATATCCCACTTGAGTAAAAAATAAGTAAGTTAAGCAGATAAGGCAAAGCATATATACAACTTTGCCCTATTCGTGATATACGGAAAGTAGAACCTTTCACACATGATGTGAAAACTTTAATCTACTTGGACTATAAATATTCGAGGGAGGCCGAATGAGAGTAATTAGAGAACATTACGCAAATTATTCTGATCCCATTAAAGAAAAACTAACATTAAAGAGCCGCGATCACAGAGTCATCATACCAATTCCAAATGATTTTAAGGCGATTTTAATGGTGCTCGATGGGAGATTAATGGTAGCGTTAAATATTCATTGACCCAACTAGCACGTAATGGGAGTGATGGAGGGACTGATAGAAGGAATCCGTTAGTTTAGTACGTCTTCTTTTAGTCTTCTGAAAAGGCTTCGGCAGTGTTCATGGCATCCGATGTATGAGAACGTTAATAGGATCTTCACACAGGCTACAAAGATTGGTCCCTCATTCGGCATTTACATATAAATGGGGTGTCCAGAGGCAGATGGTGCGCAACCAGGACATTAACTAGTGTGCGCTGAAGATGGGAATTGTGGGACATGGTCGGGAAAAATGCTTGTTCCTGTACCTTTCTCTAATAACACGGTTTCAGGCGCTACTTTGTGGAGTTAACCCTTAACGGATAGTAGAAAACACTTTGAGCAATTCCACTTAAAGAGTTAGTTACAAATACGTATAATTACGTCAATTAAACGCATCCACTCAATGGTCGATAATATTTAGTCTTCTTTCATTATTACCACAACAATTGCTAAACTAATCCTAGTCAGTACAATTTAGTTGTGGCTTCAATCTTCAAATAAAACGGTACAGTGTTTCCTTCTTTCTCGTATTTTTCGTTCTGAGGAATGTCAAAATACATAAACTCTAATTCTCTTACTTTCACTCACTAAAATGTCAATTGATAAAAAAATAATTCGTCATAATAATAACCTTGATACGTAAATTTATACTGAAAATAATTTTTGTATTTTATACACATGAAGTGATATATGGTGGAACTCTACGCTACAATTGTTACTTTTTAAATGTAATTAATATAAACTACGCTGTTACAAAGTATTAACAATTAAATAATAATACAGTAAACAAATAAATTATATTATTAACCAATAATGTATTTATTACTTTCTCCCTATACGTAGTATAGAGAAAGTATTGTATTCGCAAAAAATTCGACCTCCAGATTTCGACGGAAATAGATGTTTTGGGGCCCATATAGCATGTTTTAGCTATTTTCCCGAACATGTCTGTCTGTGGTTAAAAAGTTTGTATGCGCTCTATCTTAAAAAGTAATTATCCGATCATTTTCAAAATTCATATTTAGAATTTTCCTAACAATACCAAGAGTTGATTAGTTTTTGGAGAATATCGCTTAAACGGAAGGTACGGTTTATCCGGAATAAAATTTTGTTTCTTAAATATCTCTGTAAGAATGCAATATAGGTATATACATTTACACACAAAAGTTGTAGATTATGTATTTTACTACAACTTTTGTATGAAACATTTTTTCGTAACACTGATTGTTTAGGAGTTATTCCCCAATAATGGTTAACCGGAAGTTGTTGTTAATCCAGAAATGGAAGTTTTTCATACATATCTCGATCAGAATGCAATGTAGGTATATACAATTATTTACCAAAGTTGTAGATAATGTTTTTTACTACAACTTTTGTATGAAACAGTTTTTCGTAACACTGATTGTTTAGGAGTTATTCTTCAATAATGGTCAACCGGAAGTTGTTGTTTACCCAGATATGGAAGTTTTTCATACATATCTCGATCAGAATGAAATGTAGGTATATACAATTATGTACCAAAGTTGTAGATAATGTTTTTTACTACAAAGCGTATATGAAAAATTTTCCTGTAACACTCATTGTTTTGGAATTATTTATGTATTACCGGCATAGTCTTCTGTTTTCAATAAATATGGAGAAAGTCATGTGTTGGCCACATTAGATTTATTTTATATTATATTTAAACTTGATTTCAAATTAATGATTATTCCGCGGTTCTGAAGATCGTTTTTGAAACATGGAGATCAAATTCAATTTAGGAAGAAATTCCCAAAAATCGATAAGTCTAGATAACCTACGAACAGATAAAATGCCAAAAATATGTTTCAAGATGAAATTTTTTTATACTTGTAAGGCATAAAGGAATAGTTTATTATGCCCATCCACCGTGAAGCAGCATTTCAACCACTACTAAAGAAATTTTACCGCGAGTCCGGAGTTTTATAGCAGTAGCAGAGTAACAGGGAGAAAACTGCCGAAAATTCCCAGGAGGATGTTTGTAGATACTCTACTCAGTCTTCTCGAAAATAAAGGAGGGCCATAGAAATAATCCTTTTAAGAATGAAATATTTAAAATTCAGGGAAAGAAGAAAAACAAAATTAAACTAAAATATGGTAAATCTTTTCCTTCATACAATCGTTTAGTTTACAACCTCAGTCCTTTAATTCTTTACGGAGACTTGCGTACTATGTGTAGTTAATATTTTTAACAATCAAGCAGATAAGAAAAAATTGAAAATACCCGTATTTAGTTAGTTTTTAGTTTTATACATTTAGTTTTTATACATTAATTTAGTTACATTAGTTTTTATACATTTTTTTAGTTTTTTAGTTTTAGTACATAGTTTAGTTTTTTAGTTTTATACATTTTTTCATGTATGATGCTTATGAATATCTAGACATCGGAACCATTGAACACTAAAATATGAATTTATGACATCCTCGTTATCGTAGATGTATTACCGTTTCACGTATTCATAGCTTATGAGCGCTTCTGGCATGTTTTGGTTTCCTATTACAATTAGAACAGGCCTCTTCTTTTATTCTAGAACTGGAAGCTATGCATAGTAGAATAAGAATACCTTGCTGCCTATTTTGAGAGATATTAGAGAAGAAAAATTAAACAGAGATGCCTACATGTACACGTGCGACGTCTGGCTTTATATCATTCTCAGAACCCAAATATTTCAACCATGCATTGTAATCAGGATAAGGATAGGATGTTTTTGCTCAGTAAAAGAAAAACTAATATATGCAAACGGTTAAAAGGGGTAAGCGAAGCATAGCAATGTTACTTTCCAAGAAAGGAACCGGACGAAACTCGCACAAAAATCCTACGAAACTGATTTCGGGAACAATTTCCGAGAAGTACGACTTGTGGCAGGGATATAAGGAAATAAGGAATACTGCGAGAATCTATTCGTTAAAAGCGAATAGCGAATTTTTCGTTTCTAGAATGTCAGCAGCACTCCGCCGAGCTTTTGAGGCAAAAATTGAACACTGTAACTTAGCATAAAAACATTGAATGTGAAAATTGAATGTATTACTGTGTAACTGTGGAGAGCAGTAACTCAAGTCTTAAATCCACAGATATATTAACAACTATGAAGAAATTAGTCTTAATAATGACAAGTAAGTTTACGCAAGAAAAAACATTTTAATTTGATAGCTATATGGACCAATGGATACCCTGAGAGCATATAGGTAAAAAGTCAAAATAAGTCCTAAAATCTGATTTCATTAGACTAAAATTAAATTGATTTGTAATATTATTATTATTTTAATAATTGTAACCTAGTATACAGAAAATAAAAAGTGTGCTGTGTAAGTACGTACATAGTAAATGTCGTGAATAAGATGCCTTTAACACAAGATTTAAAATGATAAGTAGCGAGATGTACTTATTATTAGTTAAGATGACTTTATTGGAGCCATGAGCTGAATAAGCGAAATGGTTAAAGATCATTAAAAACACGATAACTATCTTAATTTAGTTGAATTTTCTATTAAACCCAAGCACTACGTAGGGAAAAACTAGAAAAACATACCATATTATCATGTATCCCTACTACTAAAGAGTAACTTAGCTGGTGCAACTAGATGCTGTATGTTATTTTAGAATTGGTATTTATTAATTTTATAATGAGGTAAAAAGAGCTACTAAAAATTGAGTATTAATAATTAATTTCGTCAATCTATAATAATGAGATTGAATTTATATACGCTATTTATAGACGCTAAAATCCGATAGCATTATTACGCTTGATTACAGGCACCGAAATAAGGCAGTAAAGGTGATTCTATTTTTACTTTTAAGAATACTGATATTAACATTTCCAGAAAATATACATAAGCCCTTTCCTTATCAGTGATAAATGAAGGGATGAGTAAGTGTTAGCACTTCGGAGGAAAAAATCAATTGACAAAAAAGGGATCTGAAAACTGATCTCAAGGAATCATCACAAGGAATACATATGCTCGTTACTGTAGCACCACCAACTTTGGCAAGAAACACAAAATGAAATTTTCCTTGTTCACACAGAGACACGAGCTACTTCGTTGCAAATCAAGGCAAAAATATTGCACGTCCTCAAACATCGCAGAGGTTAAACATCACCGCGATAATTGAGATTAAAACTCGTGAGGAAAAGGAGTGACAAGCTCTTTTTCCGCGAACGAGGAACCGAATCTGCAATGAAAACAACGTCCAACTTTTCCGAGAACGAAAAAAAGAAAATAAATAGCAAAAATAATTGAGATCGCGTTTGACGAGGAAAACACATGACGGAAATTAAAATAAAGTTGGGCCGAGGTTTGCGGGAGTAAAGTATGATTAGAGGCCGGGGATTACTCGACGATTCCCGGTAATCAATTTTTCGCGAAATTGGAATTCACGACTGCTACGGAAGAAAACTTTTCCATCTCCTCTCGAAAGCAGGAAAAGCATCCGCACATTTCTAAGAAGGACGGCTAGAACTTCATTACGGGTCGCGCTTCCCCATTTAAAGAACGGATGGAAAGGAAGGGAGTGAAAAAGTATGGAAAAATGAAGGGTGAAAAATGAATCAAATGGAGAGACAGGAATGAGGAAATTCGCTCCAGTTGCGATTCTCGGAACATTTTTTGCGATTCGATTTGCGAAGAACCGATGGACCAATCCATGCAGGAGCAAGTGAGCGCAAACGTATGGATCAATTCTTTGCGACGTTTTTTATAGTCACACTACCGATAGTTAAAGTTGATGATAAAACCTGAAGTTCCTGGAAGTAGCGGAAAACGAATAAACAAAACTGCTGATGAAACAATTAACGAATAAATACAAACGGATCGAGTGAGAAAGGATAGAAGAGAAAAGTCTATTTTCAATTCTTGGAATTTTTTTATCCTTAACAGGATAATTTACAAAGGTGCAAATGAACGCAAACTTCAGTGGCAATTATTCCTATAATTTATAAAATGGGGTCAAAAAATTACTACGGGAAAACAACTTCATATAATTAAAAGTCAATACGACGTTAATATTTATTGCTAATTGATATATAACTAATATGGAATGAGGAAACATCACTCTTGTATGGTAAATCTCACTTTGAGAACCTACCGATGAGTCATCCTTGACATAGCACTAGATGTTATTTTAGATTTTTTTGGGTTTTTATGATTCACATATACGTTGTTGCATGGATATTTTATTAAACCACATTGTCTCGTGTTAAATAATTTCTAACTCAAATGAAAAAGGTCTAATTTTCCGAATTGAAAGACCTAGGGAAATAGTAATGAAAAACATCGGTAAAAATCTGATGTGGCCAGCACATGACTTTCTCTATATATAAGATGTAAATATTTATCTACGACAGAATTTTCGAACTCTAGATTCAATCTAAACTTGGAAGATATATACAAATACATTTTTTGTAATTTTTGTAGATAATTGTATATACCTAAATATCAGATTAATGGAGGAATTTTGCAAATAGGAAACGAGCTTCGAAAAATAAAGCTCGAATTCCGGTTAATCGATTTACTCCAAAAACTATTCAACACTAACGACACCAACCAAAGCACTATATATGAAATTTGGTGTTGATACAACAAATAGTTTTCATGTTAGAGTGCCCACAAAGTACATAATCAGCAACTTCCGGTTTATCAGTATTTCACGAATAACTCCTAAACAATCAGTGATACAAAAATATGTTTCATTCAAAAGTTATAGTAAATTACATTTTATAAAAGTTTTGTAAATAATAGTATATGCCTAAATATCATATTCATGGAGATTTTTTTCAAAAACTGAAATTTGCTTCGAAGAATAAAGCACGACTTCCGGTTAACCGATTCACTCCAAAAACTAATCAACCCTGACAACTCGTACCACGTACTCGTGCTATGTATGAAGTTTGGTATTGATACAACTAATAGTTTTTACGTTAGAGTGCCCACAAGCTCATAAACACAGACATACACACAGACACATCATTCCGAAAATGATTAAAACGTGTTCTAGGGACCCCAAAACATGTATTTCCGTTGAAATCTCGAAGTCAATTTTTTTTCATGAAAACAATAATTTCTTTATACTACGTATATGGAGAAAGTAAAAAGTGAATGAATACAATGTAAGGCCATCAATTTAATGTGAAAGAAGAAAACTGGGCTTATGAATAGCCAAGTGATTAACATATTTGGACAAAGCAGTCCTGTGTTCGATTCCTGGAGTGGGCACATGCATGCAAATGTACTCTGTCGTCGGAGCACTTTAAGAAACACTATTATCAAAGAAATTAAATGGCAGATTCATGAATAATTAAAGAAGATATTTATTTATATACGTAATCTCGGATCATGTGAATGTTCTCCTAAAGGGCACCTATCTTCCTGGCATACAATTGTTTGTCATTTAGTAATTGCTCTTGGAAATATTATATTTATTATTTTAAGAAAACGCTTACCATTTAATTCAATTTTCGATTATTTGTAATTCTTTTTCTTTTCCTTAATTGCCTAGAAAATGTATAAAATTCATAAATAAATTATTTGATGCTTTAATGTACTTCGGAACGCTATAAAAGGAACACATTTGGAATTTTGGAGTTATTATGATTCAACCGCAATTTTAATTTTTGGTTCTCTACACCTGTTAAACTCTTTTTACAATCCTATAAAATATTCTGTGGATTACTCAAATGGAACCTAATGAAAATCATTATGCTTATCAGGACCAGAATGAATGATTCTATGTGAAATTATACTCCACGAAAAGATCTTTTCCATGTAATATTTTATTGCATTAATACTGAACTGCTGCATTTTAATTGTATGAAATAAATTATTATTATTATTAACACGAGACGGATATCTCAACTCTATCGATTGATACCTCCATATAAATAAGTGAAGATAGCAACGCATTGCAAAAAAACCTTTCTGCTCAATTTCGCTCGCGTTATAATTCCATTTTCGCTCGTCGGAGAAGCGTAAGACGAATCCACGCTGGAGCACAAACGCTGGATCAATTCTTTGGAGGCGCATTTTCAAGTCAATTTCGTAGCTCATATTCGCTGCGGCGTCAACTCGCTGTCGTGACGGAGGTCATCTCTCTTCCCAAATGGATTAAGAGATGTTCTCTAAATCAAGAGGAAAATTAAGGGGAGAAGTTCCCTGCAGATGACGCCTTGGCTGCAAAGGGTCGAGGAGGAAATCGAGGGGGGAAAAGGGAGGCGCAAATATTACTAAAAAGGTAAGAAAGTGACGCGGCGGGATGAAATGGAGTCAGATAAAAGATGGAGAAGCCCCGGAGAGAGCATAAAGATAAATAAGGCAGGACGGAGGATAAGAGATGAGAATAAGAGGGATGGAGGTAAAGGGAGCGCAAATGGATGCTGCGAGACTTCCAACGGAGTCTCATTTGGCGTGAGTACGTATGCATAGCGATATCATTTCCATTTTGGGATTAATTTCAATATCGTGTTTGCTCTCTACGTGCGTATTCAGGCGGAAATCTGGTAAACTGTGGTCGATCTCTGTCTGCATACACACATGTATATTGAACTTGTATCCCACGAGATAAAATTACAAGTTGGACTTAGCCTCGAAATTAATTGTAAAATTCTAAAATTGCGAGTATTATTATCTGATCGAATCAACACACTTAAACAGTCCCTAACTAGAAAGGTAAATACAATTTTCGTGGTGGGAGCCAATGTGCGAAATGACCTAAACTGTCGAAGCACTTTTAACAATACTACTACTACTACAGTTTTCGTAACTTAACGTTTGTCCTTCTGACCGTTTGAACCCATCTAATAAAAAATGATAAAGGAAAGATGTTAACTGCATTATATTTAAGTTTATTTAATGCATTAATTAACCTTATTCCATAGCTCACTAAAATGCTTTTTAATAACCGATTGGTTCCGCCCTTACAGCCATCGCCAGGTCTCTTATTAAGATTTGAGCATTACAATCACTTTTAATATCAAATTTGCATTTCGTAATTTTTGGCAAGAACTTCGAAATCAAGTATTATTTGCAAACTGCCATGAATTGAAAATAAAATAAGAAACTCATCCAATTTGAAGTAAGTTTTTATGACAGTAGAATAGAAATGTTCCACTTTACAATTTTGTTCTTACAGAAATAAAACTCATACTTATTATAGTTAACATACAGTGTAAACGTCGGCTATCTCGTATTGATTTCTCGTTATTTATCTACAACCCTTCACACTGGTAAGTTAGCATCAAAGCACAAGCAAGATGACCATTTTCAATTCATTTCCTACATTTTCACCGATTCTCTGCTTCATTACACTTCTGAAACGAACATTTTGCATTGCCAAAGGGCTTTTTTCCATTAAACGCTTATTTGCCGATTCCCATAGCTTTGATGTGGTGCGCGTAAACCTTTATCTGAAAGAGCTTACTGAGATAAATTCACTGTAACAAGTCCCCTTATCAAAGCTTATAATAAACGCTGCGTAATAACAGGCTATTAACGGCCTCAGTCAGGGGGGGTGAGAAATGTCGTAGATTCTAAGAACCGAGATTATCAAACAATACAAAGAATGACGTTTCCATTAATTCGATTTCGAGGAAGTACGCGCTGTCAGGATTAAATTAAAGGCTATTCTTATCTTCATAAGAAATTATTCTGCAAATTTCTCCTTTGAAAATTCTGATTAAATTATGGGCGACATTTGAAAATTACAAAGGATAATGATATACAAAAACAACACGTGGAGTGGATGGATAGACATATTTCTAAGGACACAGTCACCTGTTTATTTACCTACAGGTATATAGTGTACTAAATCTTATTATTTAAATGTATTTTTACTTAACTTGAATTATTTTATACATTGATATTCAACTTATTATAAAATATTCTCACCAAAAGCCATCGGTTACAAAACCTCTAGGATAGGTTAGGGTTTTGATTGTTTTTGGTGGGAATGTGTTCTATTAAGCTATACTATCAAAGGTCTCATTATCCAAATAATAGTTTTAATGATGATAATTCAAATTCCAGCTTCTCCAATTTACAGAGAATTGGTCCGTGATTGGTACTTCGTAAGCCGGCATTTGAATCCTAATTAGAGCATGAATAATATGTTATAAAGATGATTGTGGTGATGCATGCTTGATAAGGACACCATATTGTTCATACATCGCCAAAGTTATCACAACCTTGAATCTTCTTCAGTGAGGCGCTGCCGACACCTTATCATCATGACTAAAAATTGTTTACACCTATCCCTGTAAAATAGAATAGTGCAATCACTAGGAATATATTTATTGCTACCATTATTGGGGATGGATACTATACCGGTTTTATTTCCTCGAAATATGGAGAAAATGCACATACACCGTTCGATTTTTTATAATGATTGTTCAATTATACGAGAAGTCGCGTCCTATGAATTCTATTAGAAACTAAAACCAATTTATTTACTTGGCAATAATAACAGGAATTTAATACTAGCTTGTGGACCCTCAACTCAACATCATATCGTCCATCTGAAGTGGAGCAGGTTGTTTATATAAAATAGTAGAGGATGTAAGAAATGGACGGGTGTGCTGGTCAAAGCTGATGAAGCTTAAGGACGTTGAGAATGAAACAGTTGTTGATCCAAAACAGAAATTTTAACTTAAAAAATCCTTAACTATCATAGAATTTAGGTAGTATTATATGTATTCTTTAAAGTATTCAAGTGATTCTACGAGTGACGAATTTCTTCTCTTTCCATTAAAAGACACTTTCATCGGTGTAATTATCAGTAACGCCCAGTAGCTAATTTTATTTCATACATAACAAAGTCAGAGGCAAAATTGGAGAATGATACGTTTCTATGTTTACTTAAGCAAAATAAAAACGAAAAATACTGCAGATTCCTTGATTTTTTTAAGTTGTAGCAGGAAAATGATTTCTTAAGCATTCTTACAACGATAATTTATATATATATATATACATATATATATAACCATAAGGTTGTATTGATAATTTAATTTCTTAAATATTTATCTGCAGACGAGCACAGATGATAATTATTCAATAATAATAAGGATAATCGACCCAAATTCTAACCATATTTGGGATAAAATGAGTAAAATTCCCTTGAGTTATTTTTAAGATGTGGTAACAGGAATATTGTTAGATAAGCAATCTTACAATAACAATAGTTAGTATACATATTCATAATAATGAATCTTTGATTTTACTTCTTAGATATTTATCAGTAGATGTACACGAATGATAATATTTCAATAACTTTAACTATAATCGATCCAAATTCTACCTAACATTGGCATAAAAAGTGTAAGACATCAGAGTTAATCCTCTTCATAGATCTTTCACCACAGCATCAAATCGAAATGACGAGGGCCTTCGGAGACCTGCCCACCAAATTACCGAAAAAACTGATACATTGCGGAGGAGAGGACCCTCTAGAAAGGAGAGCTTAACATTAGGGAAAAAGAGGGCAAAAACCAGCCATAAGTGAAGGAGGAAAGATGAAAGGGAACTGATCCGGGAAAATACGCAGAATGGAAAAGGGGGCAATGGGCAGGGTAACAGTAAGCAGGAAGAACAAGGAGTAAGAGAGGTTCGGAACGAGGACGCAAAAACAAGGTAGTTGGGCCGCGAATGTGATTTAGGATATTAGATCTGCGTTAGGGGCGAAGGGAGGGGAGGAAAAGGGCATGATGGGAAATCCGCGAATGGGAGGAAATGGAGGGGAAAGCAAATGGGGAGAGATAGGGGAGAGAGGAAGGAAGGGTGATGAATGGAAGGGATGCAAAACAGAAGGATGAGACGGGAATTCGTAGGGAAGATATGCGTGTATCTCGAGGGAGAGGAAATAAAGGTATGAAGATCATTATACAGCGTGGATCCACGTACTTGAAGATTCGAATCTTCGCAATAAATGATAAGGATATCGCACTTCTATAGTACAAGTAAAAGCAGAATTTTCAGTAGGGGAATTACTGTATACTTATCATTTATTGTGGAGATTAAACTCTACGAATTCAATGCGGTATCCATTAATTTTAATTGAATCTTTTTACGCTATTGTATAGAATGTTTAATTTTCTAAAAGGTTGAAACTTCTAAAGATTTCCTCTCTATCTCCATTTACCAACACATTACATATGTTACAATATCACCGACGGAAGGTTAGATAGAAGAAGAGACTTTTCGGTCTCAATCTCGCCTTATTAAAGACCTAGAAGACCATTTTACGAGAGCGTTTCAGAAAGTAAAGGCTGTCTCTCTGAAAGAGATTGATCAAAACTCAAAAAGAATAAAATTTTTTGGGTATATTATGATACCCGCACTATATCTCTACCTCTTACACGTTTAATTTTAAATACTTGCAAGGTTTCACAAACTTTTCTAAGCTTCCTTCTTACATCTACATCACGATCAATACTCTAAAAGCCGTCCTGTGTCTTCTGGTTGTGGGTGTAAACACCATGCCTTGGAGCTACTTTTAGTTTGTTAAGTATCCTATATCGTTTGCGGAAAGAATGCATTCTCACTAGACTTGTCTATCACCTATTTGCCTTATTTCACGCTCAATGTCTACTATTGTTCACACTTGAATGCCACCAGCAAATTAAATCAACAGTGAGAACTACTTTCAGCTTTTCACGAGTTTCTGAGTTATCCAGAACGCCTTTGAGCTCATGTTAAAGATGATAAATACAAATCGGCAAAGAAAGCTCTGCTGTAAATGTCAATATATTCAACAGCGTTAACTCGAGGCTTTATCCTACAGATCTAGTGGGAAAATTCAGAACACCTGCCGTTAAGCTAAGGCTTAGTTCCTATCGATTATCATAATGAGACATGTTTGGTTACAACGTAATTTCGAAAAAAAGGACTTGAAATAAGAAAAAAATAAAATAAAGAGTAAATGAAGAGTAATGTGGCCTAAAGAAATGATGTTAGAACCTGCATTTCAAAAATGTACGGAATCTTCTTAAAAACAGTCGAAAGTGGCTCTCTTAACCTTCAGGATCCTTTAGAGAGATCTTCGTGCGGAGACTTATTAACGGATGCGGAATTAATGCTAATCTCCTCCAATGATATTTGGTGAGACTCCATCAACAATAATCTCGTAATGTTAGACTTTCATTTGCATAAATCTCTAGTTTGACGAGCATGAATCCGACAAAGGTCGTAATGATATCATGTGATCCTTCCTAATCAGTAACTCGTCTTCTACCCCTCCATTCCCACCTCATTCCATTCCCTCTTCGTATATTAGTTGCCGTTGACAAATCCTCTCTAACACGATGATGAGAAGAATAAGTTGGAACCATGATCATTTGGTTAAAATATGATATGATAAAGTATACTTTTTAAGATTATATAAGGATGGAATTCCATTCTATATAGAAGGAGAATATCGATTCAATACTCAAATTTCTGTAATTCCTTCAAGTAACGACACATAGTAGCTACCTTGTATGTACCTATCGTGATTCCCGATAGAGAATAAACATCTAAAAAATCTGATGGGAGCAGGACTCGAACCCGTGTCTCCTAATTGTCGTGTTCTCCATTACAGCACTTGCCCCTTTAAGAGGTCGTTAGCCGTAGTAGATGGTGCACAATGGAACGAAACCACACACCCTTGCGTGTAGTCCTTCGAACAGCAAGATAGCTCAATTGGTAGAGCAACCATCCCGCAATTGGAAGATCCGGATTCGAATCCCGGTTTCTTCAGGCTTCTTCTATGCCATTTCCTCCATGGGAATCACCCTAGATTCACACTTTAACGTGCGAAATCACTTTACACCATTTTACTTTCCGTATCCCAGTAAGAAACATAAACCGTATAACCATCTTCAATGAAAAACACATGTAAATTTCCACAATATATATATACATGTTTTTTGAAGAAGTTACCTATGTTTTTCAATTAAGATGGTTATAGCACCATTCCACGAAGTCAAGATTGATCACATTAATTTTATAAACCGCTTAGTCAATGGACTTAACGAAATGCGACAAATATCACAAACTACATATATAAGATTTGTGAATACACCCTTCTCCAAAGGGATAATCTTTGGAAGAATCAGCATGAGCGAGCGATTTGGGAAGTGTGGAGGGAAGCGTCGAGATCAGAAATTCCACAGTCGTAATATACGAAAGAAAGTAAGGGAAAGGGAGCGACGATAGAAATAAACGCAATCGGGACAGACGCGAGCAAACACGAGGAAGCCGACAATGAGAGCGGAGGGACAAGCAAATAAGTTACACAAGCGAAGCGGCATGGAAACAATAAAACAGGCGAAGGAGAAAGGGATACTGCGGTGGGAAATGAAAATCGACTCAGAAAAAGGAAAGAAGGAAGCAAATCAGAGACACGTGGTGGAATAAGAAGGACGATAACGAATGATTACGGAGGATAAGAAGGCGATTCGAGAGAAGGGAAAAGGGGAGAATAAAAGAGGCAATGGGATACATCAGCGGATTGGGATTATAAAAGGGAAAGGCAGAGAGGAGCCGGGATTTTTAAGAGAGTAAAAAGGAAATGAAAAACGGGGGGCGAAGAAATTTCCTAACCCGACAACTCAGAGTGCGGCAACTCATCGTGACCCAACAACTCATCGGATCTGACAACTGATGTGGCGAAAGCTCGTAGCGCGAACAACAGATCACAACGGCAATTGAAATAATATCAAATTTTGAACGTTGAAACAAAAGAGGTAGTCTTCTTTACTATTACTCAATGAACTAGTTAATAAGTTATTAATAATGTATTTAATAACACATACATTGCGAGATGAGCTTTCACACGGTTGTCACGGAACCAAAAAAATTATGAAGAAATGAATGTCTATGTATCTATGTAAGGTCCCAGCAAGCAATCTTTCCTGTATAATTCGCGGAAAAAAGAATTCTTGAAACATTTTTTTGTTCTAGCATCTATTTCCCTAATCTTCATAGGAATGTCAGAACGACCTATATAACAGGGAGGTATCGCATTGTATCGGTTACATCTCCGGAGAACTTACTTTCTCCGAACTTATTTAGTATGTTTATTCTTTGAATTAGTCTTCTATCTTCTAATGATTCCAATTCCGCATCCTTTATCATCTGTGTAACACTCACTGTCTTATCGTATCAAATCTTTACAAATCCATCTTTTTCTAAATCCTGAATATAACACTTATCGGCAGGGTCGCATACACTAAATGCATACTCAAGGCGAGGCCTAACTAACGCTAAGTAGCTCATGAACTTTTTCGTCGTTACTACCGACTATTCTTTTAACGAAGCCGAGTTTCTTAAGTGCTTTTCCACATATACTACGGATGTGGGTATTCCATGTTAAGTTATTCGTGAAAGTTACTCCAAGATATTTCACCGATTCTACTGCCATCAAGTTAATTCCACTGAGACTGAACGAATAATCATTTGTTATAGATTTTCTTTCGAAGAAGTTAACTACTGAACACTTTTCTACAGTTAGCTCTTATTGCCAACCACCGCAGCATTTCATAATTATATCTAAGTTGTTCGAAAGGGTTAATATATACTCTAAACTCTCTATTTGCCTCTAAATGACCGTGTCGTCCGCAAATATCCTAAATTTGCTGTCAATGTGATTGCTAAGGTCGTTGATGTATATTAACAATAGCAATGGTCCGATAACGCTACCCTGCAGGACACCTGAAGTGACCTTAACCAAATTGGAACTAATACCATCAAGTACTACTTGCTGTTCTCTGTCGGTGAGAAAGTCTTAATTACTTCTGCATTGATACCCGCAACTTCTAGTAGTAGTAGTATTGTTAAAAGTGCTTCGACAGCTTAGGTCATTTCGCACATTGGCTCCCACCGGGAATCGAACCCGGGACCGCTTTCACCAAAGGCAAACGCGCTGTCCACATGACTATCCAGGAGCCCCGGCAACTTCTAATTTGTGGAACTATTTACAATGAGGTACCTTATCGAAAGCCTTCCAAAAAACTAAAAATATGGCATCGACTCGTTAACACTTTTTTACATTCGGATGGGTGGAGGGAAACTTGCAATGAGGGGAAGAATCCGCTCTATCCGAACGAGCAGGTGGAGGAAAAAGTCCATCCTGGGGAGGGTGGAAGAGAGGGAGAGAGAGAGGGCCGTGGAAGATCGATAGAGAAACAGGGTTTGGAGGCAGTGTTTGTAGGCGCGGTGGAGTGGAGAAGAAAGACGGAGGGGTGGGGAGGAAAGATGGCGGGGTCGAATAGGGCGCGGACGGAATGTCTCATTGTGTTGAATGGGGCCTCCGGGCGGTGCTTTTGATTCGGGAGGGCTGAAGTGTAGGTCGCCATATGTACTTCTGCGGCTCATTTCGGTGCGTGTAGACAATGAGGACCCCGGCTTGAGGTGAACGGTAAGGGTTGCCGGGGAAAGAATACTGACGTTGTTAGGGAAGGAATGATGGCCATGGAGCTGTATGGGTTAGCGTCCATTATTAGGAAGAGTCGGAAAGTCCTCCACCGCGTTTAACACATTGTCCCATTGCGTCCTGCATGAATACCGGGGGAGGGACTCCCCGTTCCGGAAGGACTGGGCGCCTGAATAGGGTCGGGAGGAAAAATGAAAAAGGAGGGGTATTGTGGAAGAGTGCGAAACTGAATGTACGGACGCGCGTTATTCATTAAGCATTGCAAAGATAAGTGCGAAACAGATTCAAACAGTCGACGGTTACATGCCGCAGGGTACAAAATACTTCCTAAACCTTAATAAATACAATTCTGATTTACTATATACATTTAACGTGTCCCAAAAGTGATCCCCAAACTTATTTTAAAATTTTGTTAGTCAGAAAATTTAGTAATTTCCCAACAATAATGAAGCAAATGTCACATATCTACCGGCTTTTCGTTTCGAATTATTTAATATTTCAAACATATCTGTCAGTTTAAGGTACACGGCATTTGTGTGTGCTCGCAAACAACTCAAAATCACATTTATTTATTTAACCCAAACAGATCATGCCCACAAATAGGCGGGATTCGAACCCTGGACCTTGGTGTTGGAGCGTTATCATGCAGGCTTGCTAAACGCTCCGCCGCCGAGGATGATAAAGACCTCGTAAATAATATCATTGCGATATTATTCCTTACATATTCCCCGTAGAAGAGAATTAAAACGTGAAGCTAATGAAAACATGATAAATTTCCATTTTTTCGGAGGACTTTGCTTCGAGCTCGGAAAATTTGAGAGATGGTACGAGTAGTACCATGGTAATCTATAACCAACGTGTTTTTAATTTTCATAGGTCCAAGTATCACATTATTCCCAATTCAGCGCAATTTATTTTGTTTCTGAGTAACTTAACCCACCAATAATGTCATCTGTTTATCTCTAAATTATACCCTATATAACTTTCTTTAGCAGTCCAAAACCTCTCAAAATCTGACCCATTCGTTCCATCTGTCGACACTTAATTATTATTGAAATGACATCATGCCGCTATTATTTCTTATACATTTTTGACCAGAAAATTAAGACTTAAAAGCTACAAAACAAATAATTTATCCATTTCTAAAGGATGACCTTTTTGAAGCTCAGAAAATTTGAAATATCATGGTAGCCAATTGCCGAAAACTTTTCAAATTGTGATAGTATACATTCAAGTTATCACAGATTGAATTCACTATGAGTAGAAAGATTCTGATTTATAATACAAATCGTCGCTTACGGCTATTGCGTGAAAGCACTCAAACTTCGGTAAAATGTGCCAATATTTTTTAAAAGTCAACTTGTTTTCAAACTCTGTTCTTGACATCTGATATGATTATTGATATTGAGTCTGGTTACTTCCTTGGCGTTTCCAAAAGATTAAAAAGAAAGTTGGCTAGATATCAACGGTGATAGACGTCTGACACTGCCACTAAATTTAGACACTTAACATTTTTTCATTCATTTTAAATTCTTCGAAAACATATTCCAAAGAAGGAAGGTGACATTTTTCTAAAAAAATAGATAATTGAATGCATTATATACTCTGTTTAGAATATAAATTATTTTAAATGATAATAAAAATATTAATTTTGGGGGCAGGAAATTATTTTCAATAGAAACTAAAACTCTGTATTAAAAATGTATTATATTGGTTGAGTTATACTTATTTTATCTGTGGAAACGTCGGAACTTTTGTTTATTCTTACTGCCTTTTTTATATAAGGTAAAACGAAGTAAATGGTAATAAGTATGAAATAAATAAGTAAGAATTTACTTAAAACTCTTTAAAAATATACCTGTCATAATAGAAATATCATATTTCCTTGGAAGACAATGGATTCGACGCAATAAAATAATTCTAACTCTAACTAAATTTATAATTTATTCAACATAGTTCATTTAAGTAGGAATAAAAACATTTTAAGTAGACGCATTTGTTAGGTATATGAATAAAGATTCCAATAATATATCAAAATTTCGAATTTTGTGAATTATAATGTTAAAATGTGAAATGTACAAATTTTTCTGAGTTTTAACTCTTAGTTGTCAATTCTACAGCATGTAACATGCTACAGCTCTTTATTTCATCCAACTGATAAGCTAATATATGCATTTATTCATTGAACTAATCTTCTCCAATTCATCAAAGGATGTTTTTCTATTTCAATTAATTGCAGCTGTTCCTCAAAAAAAGGAGTTATGTTGGACATCAATTTTGTTGAATATTCTTTTCTTTTTTAATAAATGTATCCGCAATATTTTATGCCAAATATTTAAAATTTTTGAAGAGTTATGATGAACAAATATGTTTATAATATGATATTTTACCGAAAAGAATGGGATTGGTAAAATGAAATTAAATTTAGGTGGATTTCCACAGAAAAATTGAATTTGTTGGAACCAATAGTTCAAATGAAAACTTAGAAAAATAAATAAACATTTCAGTTTAATTTCAATGGATTTTTTATTACTTATTCAGATTATTATGCAAAAAATAAATATTTAATGCTTCGATATCATGTAAACTTGCAATTCTTCACTGAATAATATATAATAATAATTTAATATAATAACAAAATTAAAGATTGGGACATTAAAAAATGAAATTAGCAATTTAATTTAAATAACTTGTATGCAAATTCGAGATTCAGTTTCTTGGGAAGGAATATTTCTCAACCTGTCTTTATTATTCAATCCAGTCTGGAAAGTAATATTTTTCAGATTTAGTTTCACTAGGAAAACGTAATGATAGCGAAATTCAAATTAAAGAAGCAGTTTATAAATTATAGAACAAGTAGAAGGAAATCACCATAATGTAAATAATCTCCATCCAGCATCGAGATTTAGTTTCCTAGGATGGACCATTCCGGTTCCCGCATTTATTATTCAGTGCCAGTCTGGAAAGTTATTTTGTTCTCACCGAGTTCCGCCACTTCAGAAACCTTTCATAAATTCGAGCGTTTTCCCTCGTAGGTGCGATCCTTCTCGTAGTGCCACCACGGCTCTTATTAAAAGAGCATCGCACTTGGGAAAGAAAGAAAACGCGAACTTTCATCGCCACGTCTGAGGTGCGACCGCGTCAAAGAGATTAAACTTTCCCCTCTGCTTCCCGCACAGCATTTTTTCGCCAGAGCAAAATAAGTATATTTTATATATTATTTTATTCATTTTCGCTCCAGCGCGATGTTCCTTTCCCTGTCAACTCCCCCTCCCAAGCCTTCGTTCCATCATCGCCCGACGTCTATATGAGAGAGAGAGAGGATCGCGTGCGTGATTCCTTTATTCCCTTCTTTCCGAATTCCTATGGGAGTAAGTTGCGGGAAATCTCGCCGGACCATTTGAGTCCTCTCTCCACGGAGTTCCTTATCCGCGTATGTGGAACTCCGGGATTTAGCTTTTGATGCACTGCGTCCCATCTCTCACTCCTCACACGACCACACGAGGGCGCTACAATGCCTCCAAGATACTCTCCCTCGCTCGCGAGATGAAAAAGATGGCAATTTCGAGGCCGCCATTATTATCTTTTCCCCCGAAGATGAGAAATAAAATGGGCCGACTCTTTCTATATAGATCCGTCTAGGCTGGCTCGAACGCACATTTCATCTTCTCAGGGTCGAAATGGAGTGGATATATATACTACTATTTATATAGTAGAGAGCAAAATACATGGATATATAGAAATATAGACTGTCACACTATTATACAATATACTATACATCATTCTTAAAACATCAATATCTGGGAGATGGTAATTCTCTGTTCATAAACTGTTTCTTGCCTCATAACCGAACTGTTCCGCATTTAAATTGAAATAGCAGTGATGCAATCATTAAAGAAAAAATGCTTCCGTCAAGTTTCGTCAACAAAGAAAAAATTAATCAATTGAAATCTTAAATTCTAAAGGATATCAGAGGTAATTAAGCAATGTTTTGAAATAATCAAGGCCTTAGATAGAAGTAACCACTTCAGTGCTATTAATTGGGAATAAATATTTAACGAACTCCTCGAGGATGCACTAAATATGGGTTAGATGGAAGAAGAGACTTTTTGTCTCGATCTTGCCCAAATAAAGGCGATTATTATTTCATTATTTACGTGGATCGTGGTTTGCTTCAGTAACCTCATAAACAATTTGAAACCGACGAGAAATAAAAGCATTTTGGAAGAAAATTGTTCTTTTTACAGGTCTAAGAATTGAGAATGTGCCATCAAGCATAATCTTTTATAACGATAAGTAAAAAAATCGAAAACGGTAACAATCTTTCGATTTATTAATCAGATAGTCATGATGTAGGGTAATACAATTTCCCCTACATTTCCTAGAAATTCAGCGTTCAATTCAACAGAACTATCAAAAATTACGAATTGAGGAATCGTAAGAATACGTACACGTAAAAATCGTCTTTTGCACCACCAGCATTTCTTTTCTTTCAGAATATGATATAATTACTTATGAACCTCTAGTTTACAAATATGGACATAACCAAAGAAAATTCCTCCATGGATCTAATTTTTAAAATGAAGTGTAGAATTTTGTTCGAAATCACGAAAACTAAAATATTCAGAAATGTTTTCATAATGTATCACTTTTGATCGTCACCAACACGAAGACAAATTGCATGAATGAAGTTTAATTTTATTATTATTTCTTATCGTTTGAATAAGACACATTGGGGAATACCATTTTTTCTATTACGTTTTGAGTAACTAGACGTCTAAATACGCCTAAGTGGTTATTAAATACGATTTTTTTATTTACATTATTATTCATATATTGTTATTCATTTCATTGTCCAGTCAAATGCTAGTATTTTGCAGAAGATAGCTGACGTACACATGACTGGTATTAGCATTTAGATGTAACGGTAGTCCTCAATGTCTGTGCTTAGTGATTATCTTATTACTATTGTTATTCTGAGTTTGCTAGGGATTAGTAGCTGCGGGAGGCAGTTAAACTTCATATCAAATGGTTAACTAGGAGCAAACATAGAGATCATAGAAGGATTACTTTATGCAACTGTTATCGCACCCCTAAATGCTGGATCTCATCTCCATTGTGCAGACAAGGGGCCATATCATTTGATACAAACCTCATCTTTTGGGATGCAGACAGACATATATCACGAGAAAACGGTCCGAAGGAATGCAACCTATCCCGCTGAGTAGTGGAGGCATATTCTCTGCCCTAGAAGAGCCATTGAAATCAGCCATCATCAGATGCCAACAAACTGACAGCGATGACAAGTTCTACTGCTTCCTCCACGATTAACACAATAAAGGTCACAGGAGAGGGAGATAGTCATTATTCTAGATGGAACCCAGCCGTTTCTGTCCAAACTCGAGCAGTGAATTAAGTAATTTCTGCCTAAATTGGTTCCTCTAATTTAAGCCCTACTCATTTGACCTATTTCCTACTTGGTTGGCCTCGGTTTATCATCAGGTAGTCTTCTATATTATTATTAAATTAGGTATGAATCAATTATGAATGTTGGTCACTAAAAATAATTAACTAGTCTAACGAGGAAATTATGTAACCACGTATTATTATAGGATTGTAATTTAAATATGTTTTTATTAAATTAAATTTTAAATTATTCAAAATGTTTATTAATATTAAGTATAATTAGACTAGTAGTCAATAGCTCCCCTCAGATAGCCAAATGTTTAGTACTATAATCTAACAAGGGGAAACTCCCACTTTTTTGATTTTGATGGAAATTTTTGTGGTGATGCAGGAAGTGGGGTAATGCAAAAGCCTTTTGGCGTTGGTGGGCTTTAGTAACGTTGCAATCATTGATCGAAAATTGACAATATGAGTATAGGCAACCCCTCATCACACACCCGCACAAATCGTAGGAAATGGTAGCCAAATTGTAAGGTAATAATCCGCTGTTTGCGAGTAATTTTCTGATTTTATTTTCATTTTCATGTTGTATTTTTCATGTTACTCATTAATAGACATAAGGGCAATATTTCCATTTTTGCAACCAATATCCAATTGAATAACCTTATTTCAATTAAATGAATTTCGATGACGGACCTCCTCACTAAAAGTATGATGAATAGTAGTTCATAACAGTTTATGGAATCCTTCGGTATTCGCTGGTACTAATTACATTAGCTGTCTTCTTAAAATTGATAGTAGTCCAATAGAAGTCCCATAGCATAGAAAATAATACCACGGTAAAAATTGTAAGTGTAAGCGAATACAATTTAGGCAGGGTGTCCAAGTGGATGAAATAGCTGTAAAAGCACATTTAAAAATACTACTAATAGTTAAAAAAATGAATCTTCCATGAAATTTGTATTATAAAAGATAAAAAATACTAGCAGAATTCAGCAAAATTATTTAGGAAGACACCTACATAAATATGGCAATGAATTATATTGTTGTTAAGAAGGAACTGTCAATTTAGCCGTCTAACTATTCAAAGTAAAATGATAATTTATAAATAATTATTAATATAACATAAATTAGCAGCTGGTTGACGTCATACTTGAGACAGAAAGAATATATCGAAGTTGTCGTCGATGTTACCAATTCAGCCTGATTCAGTATACAGTTAACATAAAAAAGAAACGTCTAAAATGCATTAGGATATTCCATGTTACTAGAATATTTACGTATATGATTATTGGACTTTTTAATAGACTCCTCCACGATATTGTAACGCAAGGCTAGTAAAATTTCAGTACAGTTGGATATTAAATGTATAGGATAGCAAACGTACGGAGAATAATTAGGAATAGAGGAAATTCACATCGACCAAATTAGAACCCCTTAAGCCATAAAAAATAGATACGAACTTCCTATGTTCTGTACTAATTTTAACAAACGACCTTACAGCCATTCCCTGGAGATTAAAGAAAATAGTGCTTGAAATACGAAGTTCGTCTCTATTATTTATGCAATGTCGCACCACGAAGTAAGGTCAAAGCATATCGATTATCCCCTTAAGCCATTCATTCAAACTAAGAAATACTAACAGTAGAACAAAAGCCGACCACCATTCTATTAGATTCTTCTCGCCTCAAAAATCATAGTACATTTTTTTAATATTCTAGCTAATTTTCATCCCATTCTTATTTTTTTTCTAATTTGCACTAAATAAATAAAAAGGCAATTAAGTAACACCGAAAACGCTTAAGGAAGTATATCCTACACAGTAATTAAAATCAGGGCTCCTTGTTCCGGAATATTATAATAGAAATAAAATATAAAATCTAAGAAAAAATGAGAAATGTAATGAATTTCAATATACCCAATATAAAAATCTTATAAAATAGTTTGATGATTTGCTGACGAAAGTATTCATGGGCTGTTAACCGGACGGTTTCTCGGTGGAACATCGACGTTTCGGCTGCTATCACTGTAACCAGTGAAGACTTTCCTCGACAAAACTTTCATAGGGAAAGCGTCAAATCACATAGTTTGATGATTATATTAATAGGGCTCCTTTATGAAACGGATAGGTCATATCAAAAGCAAAAAGTTCACCGTCACACATTTTCAACCAATTCTCGAACATTTGCATCATTCTCTGCATAGCTAAAACCCCTTCCTTAAATGAATGTATCAAGGTGACAATGTTGATGTTCAACTATCAGTAATTACACCAGAAGAACATCAATCCCCAAACTCCAGCGAATAAAGCAATGCGCGAGATATTCTCATAAAGCGGTTATGAAAGTCTTCTGAAGTAAAATTTCTGTTTCCAAAGAGGGCTTACAGTAACACCGAATAATCCATTCTTAAAACTTAGAGCACTGATATATTCGTCTTGTTGCTTTTAAGCACTACCAAGAGTATCTTTTACAGATTTGTCCGCAGTGAGATAAGAGTCGGAATCTTATTCGAGGAAACTGTTTTTTTTCCTACTCGCTCTACCATGCAATACTACAATTTTTATTCCCATGGTGGCCTCAACCTACAAACAACTTCCCACGAATACGTGCAGATGGCATTAATCCTCTTTTACAAATAGACGATTATGTTAAAAAAAAACTCAAGGAACTTTTAGATTCTTATCGGTACCGTTCCGCAGCAAAGAGGAAAAACTTAGGCATCTCAAGATATCAGATAAAAATTACGACGCTGAGTAATCTCCTAAAAACACACAATTAAGTAAAAAAGAATCTGATATGATACTCTAGATTTTTGTGCGGGAAATTGTGGGAAAGGATTGCTTTATTATTGCCATTATTTTGTTATTTTATTTCATACAATCTCGCTAATTTAGCAGATAATAGGCCTGAAGATATGTGGAATCAAATTTCGACACCAACATTGTGATTTTCATTAAAATTGTAAATTTTAATAGTATCTCTCACAATTTTACAAAATGAAAGGGGAATTATTAGACTAGAATTATTCTAAGGATGCATCCATCTCTGAAAATGGTTGAGCAATTGAGCTAATTATCGGAAATACGAATAAAAGTAATGTTTTTAATATTTCACTTTATAATGGTGCATTACATCACAAGACATTTGCTATTGAATCGATTTCGTATTTCAGATTTCTCCTGCTATGACAAAGGAATATCATTTTCTTTATTAATTAGTAAAACGCTGCTTTACTTAAACGTTATTTAATAAAGAACGCTGTCATTCCGATGATGGTAATTTATAAACATTAATTTTGAGATGAATGAAAAATTTCATTAAGGTTAATTAAAACAGTAAAACCAATAAATCAACTGTGTTGTGACATTTACAGGAGAATATTCAGGATATATCTCAAGTTTGATGATTAAGAAAAATGGCATCCTTCATTCCAACTTATATATGAATTTACTCTTACTAGCTTAATGGCATGCTAATAAACTCTCCAACATAATTTATGTACAGAAAGGAAAATATATCATACGATGAAATATACTTATTCGACTTAAAGAGGAAGCCTCACAAAGTTATCTAAAGATAAATATCTCTAATACGAACGTAATAACACATAATTCAGTATTGTAGAAAACATAGTCATCGTTAAAAAAAATATGAAAATTAAACAACCTGGAAGAGGTAAAGCATTTTCAATGTTAACAACGTTTAAAATTAACAGATAATTATGCAATAATTGTAAGCAAGCCTACTTTCTGTGTATATTCATATCTAGTACCTTTGAAAGTAAATGAATCTGAAATTCATTGCCAACGCTAAAGTTAATTTCGCAGTCTATTATTGAGTTCTAACATAATTAGGAGTACATCACAGAGTAGTGAGACAGCACTTATTTTAGCATCCAATGGAAGTGGTGTGAATTGGGATAATATCAAAATGCTACTCCAGTATTTTAATTTCGAGAGATAACAACATTCATATTTCTGTTGCGGGGAAGAATTATTTTATTAGATTTCAGAAGGGCCCTCAGAATTTTACACATATTGATAATAAAAATATTCAATCACTACACACTCATCTCATTAAATTACTTTAGAGCGTCGTTCAGAATATGAATTATAATAAAATATACCAGGAAATAAAGAATAATGGTAATTTATTAAATGCGGCGTCATCACTGTAAAGGGATAATATAAGTACAACGGAAAATTAAATTATTTATAAGCATGAATCAGAGTGATTCAAATTAATGTAACAGATTCAGTCGATAAATTTGGGTGGAAACGAGGTAAAAAATTTCCTTCCGATCGGGAATCCCATTTCATTAAACCGCATTAGCATGTGAATCCTGAGCCGATGCATCAATTTAGGAAAAAATTAAAATGTGGCCGATATTACTAAAAAGTAGCAAAAATCGCAAATGATGAATACATTTTCAAATAGGACGTTGAAAATGATTTGGTAATTTTAGTGAATTATTTACTCAGAGCATATTAACATCCCTAATAAATGGATGAACGCTATTCAAACTTCTCTTTGTATCCAGTGAATATCTTTTCGAGTTTCATATTTCAAAAATTTAACATATAATTATTTTAAATTGGTTGGAATTAATAAATTTAGAAAGATTTCCGTCTCTCCCAACATATGACTTTCCTGATCTCCCACCATAAAAATCCATCCTTCACCATGAGGGGAAGGATTTCAGTAACTGCTTGGCCTGATGGTAACAATATCATGAATGTAAGCGATGAATATTCGCATGATACACATGCTTGAATTTTGAGAAGAAATGAATACTCATTTTGGTGTAAATGATTTTACATAAAAAGAGTTCAATCGCTCTATATTGAATCTCGGATAAAATTTGGTAGTTATAACCGTAAGCCTTGGGCTGCGAAATTTATTTAAATTCATCATATATCCTTAGGCTGAATTCGTATCACGCAACGTAACGTCGCGGAAAAAGTGTACATGCTTATCGAGTAGACGCTTCCCTACAAAATGTTCATTCGTTGATTCAACGATTCAAAGTAATAATTGTAGTTCACAATTCTAATCACGATTGAAACCAAGCAGTCTTTTATACTCACATTTACTCACTTTGTATTACTGCATTAATTATTAATAGAGTTGCAATATTTCGACTCAACCCAAGATTCTATAATGCCACGCAGTTTTGTATAAAATTTTTTTATGATCATAAGTCACTGGCCCGTAAACGTAATATTTTGTGTATATAACGTTTTCATTATTACAGATTACATACTGTCGATAGTAAATGTGAGACGAGTAGCGAATTGGCTGGTTAGATAATGGGTAGGGAATAAAGATCTATCATTATCCTTGTAAAATCTTAAACGATAATTTATTTTGACACGCCTTGTTTAATCTATTTCAACTAAATTCAATTGTAAATTTTAACTTTTTATTATCACTATTTATTATCACTATTATTGTTACGGATGTTATTAATTTAAACTCCATTACCCGCTGCTCTACCATGTCCATTTTCCTGCCCTAATTTGAGGTTCTTCTCCGAAATCCTTTCTGCGAATCGTGTCCTTTCACCTTCGCCTGACCTTATTGTTTTCCCCTTTCCTCTTCATGCTTTGTTGGTTTGGGCTGCTTCTTCACTTGAAGAGGACACTGCGCCAAAAAATTTTCTTCGTTAGATTGTGTTTCTGTGGTACTGTGCAAAGTTTTCTTTTCAATAAACAGAAGCTCCTTCCTCAATTAAAAGTGGTTCCTTATTTATTTATTCCAATACATTTGTTACTTTTGTAACTAAGCCTGAAATCATTCGAGCTATTTGTTAAGTACAGTGTATGACTAGTTCTAATCCTGATTCAGCGTGCAACTGCGGCGAGATTGTGCGATAAGTGAGTAAATACTCCGTTACCGAAACCAAGGCGAAGTTACACGCGCATTACGGAATCAAAACAAGTGAAGGCAGCAAATAATCGCCGCATTGGCGCGAAAATTCCCCAAAAGCGAATCCGAGCGGAAGATATACGGCGGGAACACTAATTCCGAGAACTAGGTAAAGGAAGATAAAAGACATTTCTCGCTATAGAAAATTGATCTCGCGAAAGGGATCTGGGGGCAATAGCGGAGAAAAGGAGAACAAGAGAATAGTGGAATCCGAAGCGTGGGCGCCCGAGTTATATGCTTTCTGACCGTAATCCTTTCTCCTTCACGCGCACGCGGTTGCCATCCATCACGCGGGAAGCCCCCTTCTGATTTCCTCGCCCCATTCGACTGATTTCTTGGTTTTCCTTCCCCTTTGGCCATTCGTCAAGCGTGTCCACGGTAGACATCTTAAATGATTCCGGGAAAGAGTCGAATGGGCCGTTATTTCCGCTCGTCTTTTCTCCCATGCAAAAGATGGCGGGAACCCGAGTGAAATACAGAGTAGGGCTTTCGTTCGTGCTTGCTGACAGGATGTTTATAGCCACGTTTGCTGGGTGTGTTTCTAAAATACAGGGAGGTCATCGCTTAGTAGCATACCGATATATGGAGGATTTTCAGAATAAAAAAGATGTATCATAGAAATAGATAACTTTTACTACTTTTGTAATCTAATTACTGTAGTAAAAGTAATATTTTTCTTTGCTGTGTTACAAAACTTTCCAATGAAATTTATCCATATAAATGGACAAAAATATTAACTAAATTATATTTCCAATTGTCCAATCTAATTCTTATTTATTTTTCAATTTGGTATGAATCCAAACTGAACTGGAATGTAAAACGAATTTCGTTTTTGGCCCAAGAGGCCTAGACAGTCATATTTCATCCTCACATATTAATTGCAATTATTCTTTTAAAAATAATATAAGACTTAAAGCAATTTAGCACCCTATTAATACAAAAGAGAGATGTAAAAAAATGGCCTTCCAGCCATTTTTCAAACTTGTGTTCTCACAGTTAATATATTAATATGATATAAAAATTAACAAATGGAAATTACGTGAAGGGAAGAAATAAATAGGAGTCATCCTGAATTTCAAGTTCCATTATCTGGTATAGTCTTGTCGCCATTTTGGAAACACATCCTATAGGCGAAAGTATAAAAATGAATATTTCATTGTTAAAGTACGAACATTTAAGCTACGAAGCAAATGAACTCGAATAATCTCTATAGCGGTAATCTTATAACCTCCGGATTATGAGCACAGGTTAAACTCGATACGTAACTGTACCATCATTCAATCAGAAGGTAAGTTATAACGTTTTATTTATATTTGCTTGAAGCGCCACACGTGTCTGATTGTGTCATATATTTTAACAGTACTGACACAATAATAAATATTCATGTAAGGTCGTACCGAGTCTATTTCCGGCTGAGGGTAGATTCCATTCTCCGCCTTTCACTTTATTCCCAAGTCATGTTACCCTAATTTAGTCCACATCATTCAGAGATGAGAGCACCAAGAGTATCCTTTCTGAAATTCAGAACTTTCTCTGGATAAACAGATGAATATCGATTGAAGGATTTATAAGGAATGAAGTGACGAATATAAACTACATGAGGATTTTAAAATTCAACTTGGCGCCCCCTGGGAGAGGCAACACAGACGATTGCCTCGCCCATATGTATGTAGCGCGAAGACCTTTACACCTGCCTATGGCTTATTAGCCACTTTCTTATTCCATTACGATTTATGACATTCTCTTCAAGTGAGAGGCTACAGAATGAAAATTCACTATGGAAGCAAAATAACAAAGGAATACGACATTTCGTTAAAACTCTCCTGAATTTTCCTGAGAGTTTAAATATCCTTTCTTACTGATGTTTCAGTGGACTTTTAATTAATATATATGTATTATATATATTATGTATAATT
Source organism: Sympetrum striolatum (assembly GCA_947579665.1). NCBI lineage: Eukaryota > Metazoa > Arthropoda > Insecta > Odonata > Libellulidae > Sympetrum > Sympetrum striolatum. The sequence continues at coordinate 59,776,212 of OX388349.1, forward strand.
TCTGAAGGCAATAAAATACATAAGAATTGAATTTAAAAAGATTACCTAAGGAACTGTTGGAAAGCCAAGTGAGCAGAGCATTCGTTTTTGGTGAGCGTGATCCATAGTTCGATTCCCGGTGGGAACCCATGTTCGAAATGACTCAAGCGGTCGAGGAACTTTTAACAATACTACTACTATTTATAATTTCTAGATAGGTAAGTAAAATGGTTGTTTTATCAAACAAGTTTTCATAGTAGTACCACATAGTAAAGAGCTTTTTTCGGTACCAGTGGGCGGAGCATCGGAAACCTACCACAGCTCCGAATACCTCCACCTCGTCTTATTCCCCGGTATTCGGAGAAAAGAAAAGAGGTATTTCTTGTAAGATAACCAAGAAGTGGACCCAGGAAAATTAAATATCCCACTCCTCGTTCGAACATTTTCCTTAATTCATTTCTGATTGAAGGCTCCAAATTCTGGAACTCTTTACCTGACTCTATAAAATGTTCCAGCTCGGTGAGAGTTTTTAAGTTAAAATTATTCAACTAACTTTTAACTGCTGATGTTGAAATGAGTATTTTGATTTAGACGTGTTGCATCTCGTTTTTTTCCCTCTCTTGTTGTCTATCTTTAAGATCTAAATCCTCTGTTTACCTATGTTGCGATTTTCCTTATTTGTATTTTTGTATTTCCACATATTGTGTAAATCTCAGTGCATGCTTATGTTTTTTTGATTTTCCATATATTTTTGTATTTCTGTCGTGATTTTAAAAAAATGTTTTGTTCTCTGAGCATTTTTGTATTTTGAGTTGCTCTATGGGAATCTACCCAGAGCATAATAAATTATTATAATGCAAAATGAAGGAGATAATTGGTACTTTTTCCACAAAATTTAGAGAGATTTTGCGGAAAAAGTACCAATTATCTCCTTCATTTTGCATGATGAATTTCCACCATATCTCGCCCGATTCTGTGAATTTTAAATTATCATAAGGCGAGGAACGCCGAAAAAGCGTCATTAACAGCCGTGTCCCAAATTTCTTTTCTTTACACCATGGTTATCATTATTATGACTACGCTGTACTATAACAGCTTGCAATGGAAACACTGCGATGCCATTGAAGCGTTTATAATTCGATAAAACCACACAATGTGTAAGACGTCATTATGTCAGAGACGAATCTTCTTAACGGGTCAATTATTCGTCCAATCTAGCGAGAAAGCGTTGGAATAGTCATCCCCGTGTTTTTGTCTCTGTTTCGGGATTAAACTCCTTTCTCGTCCCTTCTTTCCGGGAGGATTATTTGTCACTTCCTCTCCGTTTTCTTTGGTCTTTTTTGTGCCCATTCTTCCCTGGCAGACTGCCACCATCCGCACTCTCGATTGCGTTCCTCGCAGTCACGTTTTGGTGCTCCGTTTGATCTCGAACATTTTCGCCGCGTCTTTTACTTCCCTTTGCAACTTTCCCATGATTGCGTGCTCTCTCTCCCTCTCGGACTTTCGCTGCAGTTACATTAAAGATTCGCCGCACGGACTCGCGTAAACTTGGTGCAATGGTCATCTCTGATTCTCACTATCAACTGAGATTGCGTTCCTCATGCCCTACATAATTTATTGACGTTGGCTAAAATACTCGGGTGCAAAATGAAACCTGCCTTCTGAGTAAAACGCTACTTTCAAGACGGAGCGGACTACATTCCCAGCAGAGAAGGTTTTCGCGAACAATGCAGCTTTCATAAAGAAAGCTCATTGGAAGCTTCATACGCTTTTCATGAGGAGATAAATTTGTCGGTGAGTGGAAACAGTGAGATAAAAAGGATAAATTTAAATGTATTGATGGTCAAGGCGAATGTAGTTCGCCTCCATGAAGTTTGGAGACAGAAGAATTTGAAAATTTTAGTGACTTTCAGCTATAGGCTACGTTTGATGAAACGATGAGAATATGTCGTTTGATGTTTGATGAGAAGGTTCTGCGATGAAAACATCCTTAACTGTACCTATCACGACGCCCGCCAAATTATCACTTCACCCGTACTTTACCCTAATTTCATCTCGGATGGCCACATCAATCACCATATTTCGATACTGGCAACTTTTGCCAAAAAGATAAAATCTATCATAAGTCCAATAGTTCAGTTTCTTTCGAATTATATTTTGCGAATACAAGCTATATGCTCCAGAAAGTTTTCAGGATTAATTCGAAAAACTTAATCAATGAAATAATTATGAAATTTACAATTAAAACTATCTATATATATATCTATAACTATCAATGAAACTTACAATTAAAACTATTTACCGGAATGAGCTGTAGCTGTAAATTTCCGTTCATTATGCTGCGATAAAGTCAACACTGATTAATGATATTTTCGAACTGCTCTTAGCAAAAATCTTAATGGTCAATAAAATACTGAAATATATCCTTCAACGCCTAAAGCAAGGATTCAAACTCTCTGGTCGATATATTTTGACGCGCGCCCAGAAAAGATATCAGCTGTAGCAAAGGAAACGGCTTCATGATAAAATACTTTTACTACACCATAATAAAAATTAAAAACACGACCAGGTTTCGTAGCCAAGCTACATCGTGATACGAAACATACGAAACTTGGTTGTGTTTTTAATTTTATTGTAGTGTAGTAAAAGTATTTTATCATGAAGCCGTTATGTATTTATGAATACCACGAAGTGAAACCTGAGTCTGTTTCGTTTATAGCAAAGGACTTCGTAAATAGTATCACAAGTGGTAATACTGAAATAGAAATATTAGAAAATTATATGAGTTCCCCAATACGCAATGGCGTTCGGCATGCTATCCTGTTAAATTTTTGTTCCCGATTCAAGACTCCAGACTCGGTGGTTGGCAGAATCTTTACTAGATCTTATTCGATTCTTCAATCTGATTTTTTTTTGTTTTGATATCTCTGCTGCATAGTACCCTACAACCCTATCATGAGTGTTAATCCTGATTTGTATTACATCGCTTATGAGACGTTATTTCATAAAAACCTAGCAACGCATACACAAAGGCCTTACTGGATATACTTCAAGTAAGGCATAGTCAGTTATTCTCTCACGACCTTTCATTTTCATTCATCATTCTGGAGAATGACTGAAAGTTTCGTTTGTACTTCGGATAATATATGGATGAAACATATTGGTGAAATCGAAAACTTCTACATTGAATGGTTTTCTAAGTCACTCAAAGCTCATAATTGGTACTAACTCTGCATAATATTTAATGAAATCAGAAAATTGAAACCAGCATTGATCTGTGCTCCCGTGATGTTCTAGTCTGTAATTAATATCCGATGAAAAGACCGAACTTTTCAATAATTGCATACTTTTCTCACACTCATTAAAGTTATAAAATAAATAATCAAATATGAATAAAGAATCCGATATTAACATGTGAAAAAGTTGCGTTTGCAATGCAAATGAAATCTCACGAAAAGTTCCAACTACACTGAACACATTCTTAAGAAATTTGAGGTCACGGTTCCATGCTGGGCGGTTGTCCAAATCCTCAGCATTTCCAGCCTGCACGATATCTATTTAACGCAAATTAGCTCGTTAAGCCCTCACCACGAGATAAGAGATGATCCAGAGAAATAAACACGTATCTTCACCCCGATCTTCAGACACGTTAACACGGAGCTAAGTGAACCGGAACCCAAATTTTACATCCTCGCCAGAGAGAAGAATAAGGACGCCCGGGAGGCAAGCTCAAGACGCTAATAAAAGTATCTCATCTCCTTCTTTATGGATTCCCAAAATTGATCCCAGACATCTTGGATTTTTCGAGGACAGCTGAAGTTTCAATTTCGGCCCCATCCGCCCGGGCGTTCCATGCAAATTTACCTGACGTCCCTTTCGCGGATATAAAAAAAAGTTTTCGCCCAGATTTCGTCGATATGAGTGAGCTCGGAAACTTCTAGATGAAGCTCATCGACTGATCCCCTAATCGCCGGTGTCTGAAGGAGTGAAGAATCCCGCCCAGTAGGTCAAGCGCTTTAAAAATTTGCTTAAGGCCGACTTCCACTACAGTGGAGGGCCTGCAACGATCATTGTTTAAGGCAAGACAAAGGAGTGTCTCTTCTCCCGAGAGTCATGGGCAAACGTCGCAAAGTCCGATTCCGAGACCACGTCGCTCGAAACAACCCAATGCGAGGGCCGCATACTCGAGGTCCTCCGTTTCCAGAAGCTTTGAGGGCGGAAGAGAAGCTCTCGAGGGAAATATCTTGCGCAGCGTTTCTTGACTGTCCTTCCGACAAATGCGGTACGAAAGCGCGTGTTCAATCACGGTCCGAAAGGATATGCAAGTCCTGCTGATTTCCATGCTTCGGAGAGCTCTAAATGGAAACATTGGAAGATTGCAGACGTAGGGAGAGAATAATATCCCAGAAGGTGCTTCGGAGAGCTCAAAATGGAAACATTGGAAAAATGCAGATGAAGGGAAAGAATTAGAGCACGGAAACAATTGCAGAGTAGAGACACGGATTTAATTGAAATTAACGATTTTCGACGCCATTGTAGTGAGAGGAGAGGGAATGCTACAGAGTGTAATTGAGAGTAGAATTCAAAGGAAAAAAGGGGAAGATAAAGACAAATCATGTTTGATGACTTAAAGGATGGGGTAAACTGCCAGGAAATGAAGATGCCGTTTTATAGTATTTTTTAGTATTTGATGCACATGAACCTACCGAAGAGTTATAATACTCGTGTAAGTATATTACATAATGGTTAATGGTGCTTATCAACAGTTAACATTGATGGTATTTTAGGGGTAGAAAAACCTTGAAGACAATTAAAAATCCTTTCTCAGACAAAATACCGCAACAGCATTATTTAATAAAAACGTTAATAACTCCGCATAAAAATATTGCACGGTTGAAACTTCATCCCATTCACAACAAGTTATACGTATAGAGGAAGTTTCTAGCCTTTGCCAGTAATAGTGATTAGCATGCTAGTCGAGCAAAGTCGCAAAGCATTCGAATCATACCTTAGTTTGTATTTGAACCCTTAACTGTAAGATTGTGCTTTATTTCCCGAGTTTCATTCTAATTAGACGCAAACTCCTAAAATAAAAACGTAGTTATTACTACTATATTAAGTAAGTACTTCGTATACTTTAATAAAAAGTATAGATATTTAAAAAAAATATTAATAGCAAGCAGTTTCAATCTAATGCGTTAACAGGCTTTTTCAGTAAGAGTTTTGTAATATATATTGATCATAAAATTTGACTTTAAGAAAAACTAACAATTTTTTTCAAATTCGGTCAAAGACATGCTTCTTCCTTTACTTTATAAGCAATAGTATGAACTTAAGTAACTTTGTCCAACATCTTACTTAAAAAACGGCGCTCCTTGAATTTCAAATCTTTTCCCTTGTATACAAATATTAGAGGCTAATAAGAGACGTTTTGTAAGCTTACAATACTTTTCTCTGATTACAATTGGACCAATTAACCTTCTACTGAGTCCTTTCCGCCAGATTCATCTGTAGAAGTATACTACTTCACTTTCTTTTACCCTTAGTCCCGTTCAATTGAATAATGTCCATCAAAATTTAATTATTCATCAACCATATTTTAACCAATTAACGAGGATTGCACCGTTTCATTCCTATCTCCCTTTTCAAACGTATGTTTGTCTTGTTTTCGGTCATTTTGACTAGAAAAAGAAGTTGTTACATTCACGTGTAGTACTTATTTTACGTTTGGTAGCGAAAGAAAATTGTTTTAGAAACCTGCACAACCGAAGGTTATTAAGATAAGTATGAAGTGTTAAATAAATGATAAGTCCGAAAACCAAGAAATGGATGTCAGGAAAACGGTCTAATCCATGTAGAAATAGAAATCCTCAGCATCCTACCAGAAGCTACCGAGTGTAAAAAGTAATCAGCTGTGGGAGGTCAAAGAGGGAACATCTGCTGAGAAAATGGAAGATTCATGTTTCATACCTGGTCATGAAAAAAACTCTAATATTCGTTATTTTTCAACACGTTTGAGCTTTCTACTTCTTGCCAAATGATACATTTTAAGGAAGAATGCTGTAATGGGGGAATTTTTGCAAATCAAATAAAAGAAATCGGTGTATAATAACAGAAAAACTTTCTATGAGAAAACTTCAATCTATTATCTATTATTGACCTAAATAATTAACAGTATAGTCATTTAGGCCCCGATTCTTTTTTGGGATATGACTGGTTTTGTGTATTAATGAAGGATTTATTACAAAAGTGATCCCTTTAAACTGAAATTCTACCAATATTTTTCTATAATTATTCTTTCGAAATGTTATCCTCCATAAAAGTTATGAAGGAGTAGCAAGGTTCAAAGACTAAACAACAAGCCGAAAAGGAATTAGCTGGATAAATACAACTAGGTAATTTTAAATTTAAAAAGTTGTTAGGGTTGTTAGAGTTTCCAATCTTAGAAATTGAAGTTGTTCCATATACATCGTTATTTTGGTAGACCTTAAAGAGAACAAAACAGGTCGGTTTCTGCTTCGGGGGAAAATTGCTAACAGAATTAGTAGCGTTAACAAATTTCGATTTAGCTCTTAAGGCGACTGGAGCGTTATCGCATCCGTAGGGCGGGCAACGCAAGTGCAAATACACATAAATTCAGAGTGCGACAGTCCTAACAAGGCCAAGGCCGATTCTGATAGAATTACGATGTTTGACAAGCGATCAACACATTGAATTCAACGCCCCCAATCTATTACTTTTCTTATTTCTCTCATTTGCTACGCCTGACTTAAATGGTAATTTCTACTTCAGTCAACAGAGTACAATACATACATATTTAATGGCAGTTACGAATATTTACTTAAACTTGAGACATTTTAGTCGAACGAACGTATACTACCATCCTTACCATCATCAGTCTATGGGTGCTCCCCCACATGAGCCTCTAAACGTGCCTGTCTTCAACTGATGTCCATTATAAAGAATCATTTTCAATCTTGCTATAGTGTAGTACCCAAGTACCCTTCTGATAGTTTTTTTTGCAAAATAACTAGCATTATTCATTAAACAATTATGCTATGTTCTTTTATGATAAAATGATGCGTTAAAGACGCATCTTGGACTTACAATTATTTTATATTTACAAACTTCCATCGTTTTATAATGACACGAAAGTTAGAAAAAAAGATTCAAATAATTTCGAAGGAAAAAATCTTCATGATGATAAAGAAAAATATTTTAGAAGGGTTAAAAGTGATTTAGCACGTGAAAATTCCTAAAAGATTGATGGTTAGAGCAGCTGACCGACAATTTAAAGATCCGAGTTCGAGCACCGGTTTTCTCAGACTATTTTCGAGTTTTTCTCTACTTGGGAAACATCATTTATTAATGACATTCACCGAATTAGACGATATAGTGTGGAAATCCATTTTACCATCCATCCACTTAACAAACTATGTATTTTTTTAATAATAATAATAACTTTAATTCGTTACATGCATGTACAAACATTTTTACAAAATTGTAATTTGAAAAGTGAAACAAAAAAGTCAGCCTCAGAAGCTTTACCTTTCGAGTTTGCATCTTCTTCTCCATCAACTTTAGATGTCCTACAGGATATGCATTTCCACGTATCTTTAGTTTTCTTCGACATTTGTCTATATGTAGTCTCTCTAATACCCGCACACCCATAATGGAGTCTCCTATTACAGAATTTGCAGAAAACGACATTCCCATCTCCAGGCAGCTCGTCTTCGCATCGAGAGCACTTCCCCTCCATCACAAGTAAATTGTGAATTCAAGTCAAAAAAACAGCTTGAAACGTAAAGTGTATCCAGATTGCTGAAGCAAAACTCCAATTCTGCCGTGGCGGAGGGATACACTGATGTTATACTGGCTACCACTGTATCACTTTAAGACTTGAATTACTCTTCAAATCTTTGCTCAAATGGTACCACTAATATACCAGTGGGCAGTAGAACAATAACTTCACACGCCTAGCATTAAACAATTCCACAAAACTGGAATTTACTCACTATTACTGCTTCAATGCGAGGGGCTAACGCTATATAGGAACGTATAATAGTAGTATTATTAAAAGTGAACCAACAGCCTAGGTCATTTCGCACAGTGACTAACACCGGGAATCAAACTCGGAACCGCTTTCAGCAAAGGCAAATACGCTGTCCACCTGACTATCCGGGAGCCTAAGAACGTACAGTGAACCCTTAGTACCTTCTCCATAGATAAATCTGTGGAAAAAGTACCATTTTCCTCTCCTTCATTACACATCATATGTTAAGTAAAGTAATTTTGTTGACATGATATATTAATTCAATTATACAATCATTTAATATATTACATTCACGTTACTTGATTGAATTGCGACCGTTTAAATTCCATAACATACGGGGAACTCAAGGAAGCTTCACTTCCCTGCTTGCTCAATCCCGGAAACCTACAGCAACATAAACTCTATCTTTTACTGAAATAATAACTCCTTTTGAGACTAATACAGCCAGTGACTGCGAACAACTCACGCATGAGGAACAACCCAAAAATAAAGAAAGTGGATACGAGGCAGTGAACGCTCTGGGCCGAGATCTTAAGCTCTAATACGCTGCAACAATACATGAATGCACCACAGAGACACCGGGGACAAACAATTTGTCCTCTTCCACGATGAGGCCAAAGCTTTCGAGAACTCCGATTTACTGGAGCGTTATTTGGGTGAGTAAGTTACCTTTACCGCATCCCCACCGATTTTCATTTCCCTTTGCAGAAGGGGCATTTACGCATTCTTAAATCAGCCGCGAGAATACACATTCTGCACCCGGTCGTTTCCAGCTTTTCTCCAGACACACGACCAAGTAATCTCATCCCCGGCGCTTGTACCGTTTCATTAATGAGGAAACAAAGACGTAGTACGGAAGCAGATTGCTCGGGGATGGGAGGATGATAACGCTCGTGTGACTGAGATTCTTCGTCGATACGAATGCTCTGAGGTATAAAGGAACGCTCCAACGTTTACTTCCGAGTCTATTGTGTGGAATGTGCCCCTTGTCTGTAACTAGGAAGGAATATTATTGGAGGAATACGTCTCGGTGGTAACTTCCTGCGCCGCGAAGAATGATGGCACCATTTCTGGCTGTAATTACTCTCCTTTTTAGCGAACTGGGATCTCAATGCTTCTGAGGGAACATCCCGCGCCGTAATATTCGATTCTCTTTAAAAAATGACAAAATAAAATTCTTCTAGAATTCTGAAATCAGAAAGAAACCAAGATATCAGCCTATCTTGAGATTCCCTCACAAAATACATTTTTTAATGTTTACAGCAAAATTCAATTCCGGGAAAACTATTATTTACGTTTCATTACGAAAATATTTTCTAAATAATACTTGAAATAATGGTACGAAATAAATACTTTTCTCATATAGAATTAAGAGATAGAAACGTGGTATTATCTGAAAGACTTGGCGAACTCCGGTTCTTAAAAAGGTAAAAAACACAATCACTACTCTAAGAAACAATATTTATCTATATATAGTTACGGGAAACAATATGCATCTGTATGTTACTCTTTGGATTACGCCATATGAAATTGTATTTGTACGTAACACGTGTAACTTTAAAAAATCTAAATCTCAAGGTTAATGCACACCTTAAGATAATCGCATAGGGTTAGCGAAGTTGGTGAAAAACGGGAATCAACAAGAATCTTCGATTCGTTACGGTAATTTGACGAAAATAATTTATCTTAAACTCGCCGAATCAAATCAGTGCTGAGTTTTATCGTAAACGCACTTCAATTTCATATATGAAATTGAAGTAATGTAATATAAAAATTGATAAAAACATATAAAAATTCATTAGAACTGGTCGTATTAAGCTGCTTATATGTCTACTATGATCAATATTTTATTTGGTAAGTATTCTCGTGTGATTAAAAATTGGTTCGGGACAATGACAAAGGAAAAAGATAAAATTAACCGTTTTAAAAAGCATGATAATGAATATCGCACTAAAAATCTTAAGGAAATTTACTAAATCCCAACAACTGAATGATTCTTTAAACAAATGAACAAATCTTTTCGTGTTACCGCCTGTAGACACTGGAACGCACTATCTCCTAATCTTAGGAATTCACCATCTCCACCATCATTTAAGAAGCACATTACTAAACTATTACTCTTTGAACAGAATTGCACCAATAGAAACAACCTTTAATTTTAGTTGTATTTATTGTATTTGCTCTATTTCTTTTATATGTTTATGTTTGTATTTCAACAAGTGTAAGTGATAGTATTTCAATGTCATATGTATTGTAAATGTTCATGGTTAAATGGAAGATGGGACTAAAAGTCCCAATTTCACCTAATTAAGACCTTTGTATGTATGTATGTATGTATTCTTTCACCTCCAACTTACAGCTCTAATATAAGATTTGCAGTTTTCTGAAAATTTTGCATCCTTAATTATTTACAGAAAAGTCCATATGATTCTTTTACGATGAATAGGAAAGTCCATTGCCATGGTGCGATTAAATATATCCACAGGGATAATCATCAAAGTGAGGCGATTGGAAGAGCCACAAGAAATTGCCATATTGATCTTAAAGGGTAATAAAGTGCTCATTCTAGTAGCAGACGCGACATTCATCAAAAGAAGCCGAAATTGGGATGAGTGAGCTATTTTAGTCGGCGTAAGAAGAACAACTTCGTGGAGTTCGAAGATTATTCGTGAAACTCTACAAAGTTGCTCTTTTCCACCGAAGTGAAGTTTCACGAAGTTACGGTCACAGCCATAGATTGTATTTGAGGCAGGTGGGCTGTGATTGGCTCAAGGGGGCGTGAGTGTGTGCTGTTTTAATCACGATGATACTTTGACAGGGTCACGATTTATAAGTCCCGAGGCCAAGTTACGCTGGAGATTGGTGAGATAGATTATTTCTAATGCTCACCAATACACAAATATTCTATCAATAGCTTCAAGAAAGGCTTTGTGGTAGGAATCAATAACTTAAATTAACTGAGGTAGAAATCCATAACATCATCAATTTTTCGAACCATTGCCGTATGATGACGCAACGCGTCGAAACTTAGAAAGCAGAATGAATTATTCCATAATTAAACGGGAAAAATTCTTATCTTTTCATGTCTTTAAGTCACGCCTATTCTCTGAAACGGCGATTTTTCTAAATAGAATTGGTACATTACTATGCGTGTAAAGGATTCAGCCCGAAGGCCGGTTTGTATCCAAATAATGGATGTTCAAATTAAGATTGACTCCAAATCATCATCGAACTCAGCCCTTTCTATAACAAGCTTTCTTTCTCATTCCCAACACAGATTTATGATGTATTTTTGTGTTTCGATATCTCATACTAAAAATAATTACCAAGGAAGAACGGACATGAAAAATATCTGACAAGACCGGGACGAACCAGGACCTCCAGATTGCCGATCAGTTGCTCTTCCAATTAAGCCATAACTTGGAAATATTCCTAAGTGCATGACATTTTTTAGCTAAGATACCTTTCCTTCATAAAATCAATCATCAAGCTTTCACAATAATAAAAGTAAAATAAAGTTAAAGATATAAAAAACATTTTGAAACGCCTATAAATGACATCTATATTCAAATATGTGACTTCGGGGAAAGATATAAGAATTAAAAAACACAGTAAATTTCCACATGGACTGTAAAGCACATTAAAGCCTATAAAGTGACGAAATATACAAGTTACTAATCTGGAATCCATTCTAAGAAAAAAGGCAGAAATATTCGATTTGATATAATTATTTACACATGCAAAAAGAGTTTCTCTTTCCCTTGAGAAGTTTATATGAGTTAATGCTAGCAACTGGAGTTTGGACACCACCACTAAACGCTGCAGTAGTTGATGTTCTTCGGTGGATATAATTTGAAAGCCATGTCAGCCAAAATACATTGGTAATTCCAAGTCGATGGCATTTTGTATTTTCCTCAACGCACCAGCTAATTATAGCTGCTCTGTCCAAGTGTATAAGTATCACATCACTAGGCTCGCAATTGTAATTCACTTTCAGTGGTTTTGCATTTTATAAAGTATTAAACTACTCGTATTATATATAATTTACGGAGTTCCTGAAATGGTTCAATATCCTAATTTAGAATTTATTTAAGGCATAGATTTTCGAACTATGATACTTTGCATGTAGTTCTCATCTGCTGTTATTTAATTTCATGCCACTATCATTACGCTCAACGCTGCAAATTTGCAGAGACCCGACCAACAAGCTCATTCGAAATAGAAAACACTTGAACGCATTCCCAAAGAGAATATTGCATGAATGGTAATTGAATTGCCACTGTTGATTCGTGGGCCATGCGAAAATGCTATCATTAAGGATGAGACATCAGGGAAACTGTCACCATTTAGTCTTCGCTCGGAGGAATATAGTTTACAGGATACAAAAGCGCCATGAATTCAAAGAGGCTCCATATGGTGTGGTGACATTGAGCACTTCCAGGTTCGATTCCAGATAAACATCCCTAAATCAGCAATTAAATCGACTATCTATGAACGTGCATAAAATCTAAATATCTTACAGGGTAAAAGCAGACTCAGATAATTGTTCTCGTTCAATTTATTCTTTTACTATCTGAAAAACAAGAGAACGTATCGCTTCCCTATATACATATACGCTGGAAAATTTTAATTAACATACATTTTCAGTGAAAGTGGCTCAAGTTATAACGTCTTATTCTTTCTTATTCGTTACAGAATTCCTTATTCGTATCAGAATTCTCTATGCGACCTACATTGGATCACATTTATGGGTAATTTGTAATAATGGATAGTGGATATGGCTGATCAATATAGACCATTTGTTATTTACTTAATCGAATACGTTAATTATGCGTAGTCTAATATCGTGTTAATTTTAGTCTAAAGAAAACTAGTCACTGACATCATTGATGTCACTCTACAGCTATCTTTCAGTATTTGAAATTTAGTACTGTCAAAATTACTCCGTCAGCTGAGTTAACGTCTCACTTATTGGCCTCCACCGACAATCGAACCACGGACCGAATGTAAAGCAATATGCTTTTTTCGTTTTTCCGTTGGAAGTCTTTCCCTTGATATATTCCATGCTGGTGATTATAAGATTTAATTGGCAGATACTCTGAGTAAGAAAGTAAAAATAACTAATTCAAAAAAGAGTTTATAAAAATATGCCTTATTATTATTCGCAGAATGAAATAATAATGTAAATTCCGCCGAATTGAGCGAAATATATTTATTTCTGGATTGGCGTTTGAAGCAATGGAATGCCTAAAGAATGGGCTGGTATAGATAAATCTTCCTTTGATTATAATATAATTATAATGTCTTCAAGATTATCAAGTCATTGATTTCATTGTATACCAGTCTATTTATGCTCTTAAGCTTACTTATGTTAACGTTATATACATTCCCCCTCTATTCTTAGAATGTATTCTCTTTGTTAAATAAATGTATAATAGCAACGATTAATTTATGTTCGGTAATATTGTTTGATTATATTTATATGGGGAATGGCCTAATAGCCGAAACCGGTCGATGAATAAAACCCTTGCTGAAACGTACGAAGTTCTATTTGTTTCCATTTATTTATATTATTTATTAGGTAACTATATTTGACTTATATCAGTAAATAAGTTGTTATTAGTATATTTGTTGAACTCGGTGGCATACAGGTTAGCGGTTGTCGCTGTGGATGTTCAAGACATGTAATTTTAGTGTATTTTAAGACCAACATTCAGTAAAGCCTTCGTTATTACTAATATAAAACAAAAGAGAGATAAAAGTTTACTTTAGTTTGTACTTCAATGACTACTACTCACTTAAACTGGAAATAATAATATATTTAAGAGAAAATCAGGTTTCTTTTATGAGTTTAGAATCCACAGCTTCGAAATCCTTTGTTATAGATTCGAAAAATTGCATCAAGTTTGTCAGTCTCTCTTTATTGAAATGGCGTCGAAGAATACTTCCCGTAGTTTTCGAAACGGATGACTATAAAAAAGGAACGGAGGACCATGGATACATATCCCTTAGTCCGCCCCGAAATTGAAATCCTTTAGAGGGAAATAATAATCTTCCCCTAAAATTCGCAGTTAATCTCCGGAAATCCGTCCGGCGATTCAAGACATTTTCACGAAATCCCTTTCGAAAATATAAAAATACAGACTGAATCCTGAAGGGTTTGGAGGGAGTTTAAATATACTTAAGGGGATCAAATAATGGGATGGATCTCTCCTCTTTACTGGAAAATTCTACTGAAATTCTCTTCTCCCTCTCTCGACAAACGTTAAATCTCATTTTTCTCTTTTCGCTGGATAATCACCAAACGAAAAAACGGGGGTGAGTTATTTGAAGATAATTTTATTCAAATTAAAAAAGCACTACTATGCGCTTCGATACAATCATAGGAAAGTAGTTCTCGTAAAACGTACAACTCGAAGTTTTAAATCAAATGCTTCATTCTCCTGTAGAAGGTCCTGAATTCACGTTTTCCCCGAGTATTGAAATTAATCTACTTAATTCAATTCTTGTGTATCCAGAGTGATCGGACCAAAATTAAAGAAAAGCGCCTTTTTAATCTTATTGAGTTTTCGTTCGCACGTCTGTTTTCATTATCTATATATCATAACTGGTTTTGGAATAATTCCGCCAATTTTTACATCCAATTCGAGTAAATTTCAAATTTAATTTTTGATATTGTATGTTTCCATTCGGCCATACTTTTTCCTAATGTCTCATTCAGGTGCCTACTTAGATTTATTAATTTTCCTTATCAATTTTTATTCCTCATGAATTTTACGGAAACACATTAGCACAAGCATTTCTTTCCATTTTCATGAAACATTAGAATCAGTTTGACATAACCCCAAACGTACGTACTCTCATTGTCTGCAACAACCTATTATTTTAAAATAACCTTATTCATGTCACAAAATATCGCATCTATGTACAAGTATAAAATATATTATATATATAGTATAAAATTTTCACATTGTATAAAATGCATCAGCTCGACTTGGACAACATTAGTAGGCTCACCAGATATGGAAAACAATGGAAAAATATAGCTTTAGGGAAAAAACGCCTCTACAATCAATTCGCAAAAGTGTTTAGTTTAGTAATTTCCGTAAGCAATTTAATTATGAGCAAGAAGTGAAAAAAGGAACTTGAGTGGAAAAAGAACCCAGGTCTCTCACTTTCCGGGTAGGTATTGTAAAAACCCACATACATGGAATGGCCGCGTCAATTAGTTCAATGATTAGAATACCTGCCCTGAATGTAGGAGACCTGGGTTTCAATCACAGCTATATAACTATTTTTAACTTCTTGCTTAACCTTTGATTTAGGCAACGCTTCCTCATGCTAAATTAAAGCTAAATCCCACAATCAAAGTACTTATCCTAAGAAAGAGGGCATTTTTGGTCAAATGGTGTTTACACCACCTGCCACACGCCGAAAGGAGGCTCGCAAGCTATCAACGTAGATGTAGATTTTTAAAGGCCAATCGAAAATAACAGAGCATATAATTCTATTTTAACATTTACAATAATATAAAGGAATTTGGATAAGTTTTTCAAACACTATATAGTAATGAGCAAGTAAAATATTAACCTCAGAAAATACGACAGTGAATCATATTTTCAATTTCGTTAAATAATTCTTTTATGCAGATGAATTACGAGATGGAGATTATTACTGACAGATATCTGTCTTACAATTAGACGAAAGATGGATTGATCATCAAACCGAAGTCGAGATTGGATATTATGGGACAAACAAGATATCAGAGCCATTATCTTTTTAAACAATAAAAGAAATAGAAGCAATGAAAGTCCTTTCAGCCTCAATTCCTCCCTGAAAGCGGATAACTAATCTAGCCTAATCTATTAGAAGAACGTATTCTGTTTTGCCGAATGAATTAAAGCAGAAATGTATTTCGCTGAGAATGCCGATGAAATTTAATTATCAGCGTCAACGTAGATGCCACGGGGAAGGATTTGTGTATGCGTTGGCCCAGTAATGGCCCACGATAGAAGCGAGGTGACTGAATCATAAATTAAGAAGCGGTCATAATAGTTTGCGCGCCATTGGCCAGGAGGATGAAGTGCAATAAATTAGGATATTGTGGGCGAGCGGAGCATTCCACGTAAAATGTTGGCCGGCAGCAATAAGTTTCCGTGCTACTCACGTTCATGTTTCCCTAATGCATGCCATTCATGGGGCGAAACAGCCTGTTTATGTACAATAATGAATGTGCCCTGCACGTTTTCTATCTGCAACGTTGGGTGCGAGGAGAGGAAGAATTGATAAACACGCTCGTCCACTATTTTATACGTACATGGTTTCACTTAACAAACATAGACGTGACACTAAGCTAATGGTATACATTTAGCGGCTAGACAGGTTTTATTTAGACAAAGTCTCGATGTAAACTGTTTCCCTTACCCAGTAATAAATTCCCTAGCATAATGAAAGTTTCGGTGAAGAGATATCATCGGTAAATTTTATCGATGTCGTTAACTTACGGAATCGTTAACCACAAACGAAACTAAACATTTTTTCCAATGAATTTTTTTTTCTTCTTAAGCGAATGATTCTTTATAGGAGAATTTTGGTGCTGACATTCGTAGCTTCAGCTAGAGATTTTCAAAGAAATTCATCAAATTTACATTAATGTTTGTTTAGTGGAGTTTATTTAAATTATTTTCCTTTCCTTCCCTTCATGGCAGTGCTAGACTTTGGTATTCTGTAATGCACGTTTAAAGGAACGCCATAAATCTCAATGATATTTGGTTCATTTACTTTTCTAGGTTGATACATTATTTTACCGGTCATTTCTTTGATGTTTAATACTTATTTATTTTTCAAATAAATGTGTATTGAAATAAAATATTCGATATCATTCCAACCGGAACTTTTACGGTTTAGCAACATTTTGGGCGATATCATAATAATAACTGAAATTATTATTTTATTTTTTGAGAACAGCTTGGTTATTATGCAACGAACTCTATTACATAAGTTCAGGCTAGAGCTGGGTAACATCCAGATTTGAGCCATATTTGACCTTGTTGGTAGTTCACTGAGGCATTTTTAGTTAAATCCTAAAATAAATATTCCTGCTTAAATAAATTTGTTTGCTATCCTTCCAAATGATGCTAGTTACAAAATAAAACAAAGTTAAAAATGTTCTCTTTCAGTTTACTCAGCAAAAGATTCGTTTTGCGTAAAATATAATTATGATATTCAACTATTTGAATATGGTAAAAACGAGACACAATAATTGCCTGGAAGTTTCACTTGTGGATTTTCTTGCTAGATAGAATGCTAAATGTTGCTTTCCGTTGGAAAAAGGTTCCTTTGGTCAAGGCGATACATCAACATTACCGATTTACCCATAGATTTATGGACTAAACTGAGACAAAATGGTAGTTCCAGCTGTTAAGTAGAAAAGGAAGGATACATTCTGTATACGCCACTATTTATTCCTTACGATAAACAATCTTCATTCAAATAGAATACAGAAAAATATCGCCCATCGCCTTTCAAGAAGCATGAAACCCGCAATTGATTCTACCTAGCATCCGCGTTCCTAACTGATCTGCTGATTCGACCTCTTCATTTCGCTGTTTTACTCCCAGACTTTCATTTATTTATTTCTCTTTTCTTTCGCCTTCCTTCACTGGATTCTCTTCCACCCTCTGTTGATCCTTCCTCATTACCAAAAAGGAAATTTATTCGTATGGGATTGACTCACTCTACGTAAACCCAAAGCGAGTGTAATTAATTCAATTGAAGCAGCCTTGATTTGGTGGAATTCCATAATCGGGATCATGTTTAAAGTTCTAATTTTCCACAAAACATCACCTGAAGATGAGCGATTAAGCTCGAAACCGGTCATACATTTAAAACTTTTCTGTGGAATTTTGCTTAGTTATCTCAACTTGATTCCCTGTAGAAATTAATTTGTTTTATATTTTGTTATTGTCATAACTAATTTAATTTCCTCTTTTTTATACTTTCACTGTACATTAACGACTCTTCTGTGTGTGAAATCTAATTACATTGTTTTATAATTTGTTAAGGTTATAATTAATTAAATTCCTCTTTTGTTATGATTAAAGTGTAAATTAGCGACTCTGTTGTAAGTGAAAATTTGTACAAATTAATTAATCAATTAAACATTTGAGCGTGTATAGTAAAGAAGAACCCCGCGCATCGGTCACAGCTCGGAGGCACCGATCACGTGACTGCACCGTCCGTGTTCTTACTGCTGCTTTCGACAGCTCAAAATCATCCTCTCATCTCCAAATCGCTTATCAAGCTTTTCCCCCATATTTTCCACAGTAACTCGCATTTTACCCCCCAGGTGGCATTCAGAGCCCATTATCCTTCATCCTCCCTGCCCCTGACGTACATATTCTTCTTCCCTCCTCGACCACGTCCAGCGCAATCCGTTTGTGTTTTTTTCCCCTTTTGTCACACCCATCGTGCTTTGCTCTTATGTCAGCTCGCAACGAAAATAAAAGAGCCTTGCGTTCCCAACCGAGGATGTGGAATATGAAGAAAAAACGAATGGAGGAGATAAATTTCCACGTGATCTCTTGCGAGCGAGTTATGCTGAGGTATTGGGCTGAATTTTAGTTCTACTCTTGAAAGTTTATGCCAATTCATGGAATATATCGATGTGCGTGTATTTCATAGTTCCTAAAAATAAAGAGAGGATTAAGTTATTCTTAAAAACAATTTTATTCAATGGAAACAAGTAAATTTTATTTACAACAAAATATAACTAATAAGAACTTGATTGTTACGTAAATAAACAAATACCATCTCAATTTGAATAATCAGAGAACCAACCTCTGCTGAAAAACAATATTTCTTTATTAAATCATATGAAATATATTTATAGGAATAGCGAAACAAAAGGACACATATCTTATTCACAATATTTGTTGGTATACATTTTTTTCAATTCTCCAATTTTTTATTATTGCTACTTATAAAATGTATAATATTGGTGCTCTTTGAGAAACTGATATCAATATTATGATATTTTATATTCTATGATTGTTTTATGTATCCTTGCATAATATAAATGGGGCAGTTTTAGGCCCGTTTAATAAATATAATGTAATATAACATTTAAGAGCACGGCCATGATCTCTACTCTTCAGGTCATCATCACGTGACCTGCAACTGATCTTTCTAATTTCGTTTAACTTTATGATGGAGACATATCGCAATTCGAGGACGAATTATTATATAATCTATGTCTACTTAAAGAACCTGCACCCCTATATACGATATTTACTGGGATAAAATACATCTTATGACAACTAATGTGATGACATCCAGTAAGGGAGTGGAGAATAATCAGCAATCCGGGAAAATGGGGAAAACAAGAACATGTGGACCAATTTTCCTCCTCGGGTTATGTTTCTCCCTTTAAATGGAAAAGCATAAATGAGGTTAAGGGGCGGACGATGGTTGCAAAGGATGACTTTTTTTAAATGAGGGGATCTGATTATGGAGAGTGATGAGACATATCTAAAAGAACATTATTTGATCATTATTATTCATCAATTTGCTCCACGGTATCGTTACGTGGACTAAATAAAAAGACAGTGAAAGATTGGAGACCTTTGACAAGGTAGTGAGACGTAGATAGAAAATATAGAACGAAGGATATAAATCAGGAGATGATAGAGCTCAAAACAGTTTTGACTGCAAAAACAAAATGATGATAGAAGAAATAAACTCACTAAGTCGACTATGAACAGATAGTAGATGTCGCTGAGGACGTGTACGGTAAGGAGAATGCAAGGAAATTAACAGAGAGAAAGGCGAAAGTTATGAGGTAGCATATATGGGGCAATTCAAAGCGTCTAGCGGATTCTGGCACGTTCAGAGGAATCTCTGCCGGACGATGCAATGTGCCAATCATTACGACTCCAATTGGAATATCACCTCGAACCCTCCATAATCATAGCACGTTGTAGAAGCGCAACAAAAGATAAAACTGTATAAATTTTTAATTTTTCAGGTGTTGATGATACTGCCAAGAAGTCAAAGTCGAGTTTGATTTTTATCTTGTGGTTTAGTATATATTTAAAAATGTTTAAAGTTGTTTCTTCTGTATTAACATCGCTGAAAGCTATAGATCGATTTGAAATTTGACTATCAAACTACGGAGCTGTCAGTTTGGAGGATCTCAAACTGCAAGGTACCTCTCTCTCTCTCTCTGTATGACAGAGATGAAAACCTCCTGAAATCAAACACTTACAAGCAGGGGCGCCCTAAAGCACTTATTTCTAAGAATCGTGCTCTTTTTAAAGGAGAAAATCTTAGAGAATGAAAGTGTGTTTATTTCTAATAAATGTACTTATTTTACATAGTGAATGCTTATTTTGTCTTATTTGATCCAGATCAAAGAAAATTGAATGGTCTTTCACATTGTACGTAATTAGAAGCGTCTGTGCAAGAACTCAGGGAGTAAAATGTAAACTCGCAACATTGAAGCGACAGATGGTCGTGACAATTTATTGCTTGTAGCGTAAAGGACAGTTCCTTCTTAATAAATCTCAACATGACCTGCGGTGAGGTGCATGAACTGCTTTCGAAAATCAAAGAATTGCTGGAGAAAATCATCGGCAATGCGAAATGTTGTGAATAAAACAGCTTCACCAATTGTGTCTTGTTTTCTGGTGAGAAATCTTATTTTTGCGTCCGAGTGTTCATATTTTTGGGTCCCAATCGATGGTAGCCCTGCTTATAAGTTACCTAACCTAGCCAAAAGTCTAGAAATGTTGAGAGCCGCTGAGTAGGGAAACAAAATTTCCTCTGCATGACTCAACCGAGGAAACCAAAGCTAGTCGATCTATAGGGGTCACGATACCTTCGACGAGAGATATGGAAAAAGAGTGTACATCACAGTTCAACACGTAAACCTACTTACTTGCCTCCGTTGGAAAGAGCAGGATAAGCCATTTTGCTAGTGCGCATTCAAGATGCTTACGGAGACAAGATTACGGTAATGACTACGAAAAATGAGCCAAAATCTAGGTTAAAGGAAGTATAAGAGGAAGCTTAGATCATGATCCCTGTGCGAGACTCCGGAGATTCCTTGCATCTGCTACAAAAATCAATGCCTCTTGTAGTTTTTACATATTTTTGTCATTATCCTTTCATCACCATTTTTCTTAGAGTAACTTGTAAAACCAGTAGCGAAGCATGACGAAAATGAATTTAAATTGAGTTTAATCATTTAACTGTTGACTATATTATTGATAAACACTACAGATTTCATAGATGCAAATCGCTATATAATTTTTAATGAGAAAAATAAACGGAAAGCCTAACAATTACTTCAATAATGTTATACACCATCGTCAATTTTATTTAGTAATAACAGAGAAAGATAATTATGATTCGAAATTCGTAAAACTTTTAATATTTCCAACTTTAAACTTAATAAAGTTTTTTTACCTTTTAACTAATAAATTTATACGGTCCCTATATTTCCACGTAATACCACAACCATATGCGAGCTAAGATTAAGCAATTATCCTGTCCATCAGGACAGGATAATTAGGATATATAGGACTGAGTAACATAAGAAATCTTTCAAAATTCTCACATATGTTACAAAACTACTCTTGATCTCGCTCCAAAAATATTATTCCATTGGCAAAGTAAGGATTTCTATTCAGTTTTAATTTCAATTTTAGTACTCATAATTAGCAAATAAGTTTTATAAATCATACGTTTAACGCGATGTAACAAAAATAACAAGGAAAGTTTTTAGGCCACTATGCAAAATTAGATGGTACGTCTAGAAAAATTATCAAGGAAGAACGGATATGAAAAAAGTCTGACAAGACCGGGACTCGAGCGCAGATTTTCCTATTGCCTGTCATTTGCCTAACCAATTGAGCTATCGGGCCAAAAAATTGAAATTATTAAGATGAGATCATATGCACTACTAAAAGGAAAGATATAAACTGACTAAAAGAATGAGTAATCTGAAAGCAGTTCGAATAGATTATTTGAGGAACATGCGAGTCAAAAACAGAAAACGTAGAGGTAGTTGTGACCGAGTAAAGTATGATTGTAAAATAAAAATTCTACCATAACCGGTATGAGATAAGTTCAGCGTTTATTTCACCATTTAGAAAATATAGACTGAGGGTGGATGACTGTTGTTGCAAGTAAAATAGAAGTAAAAGTTAAAGAATGAATGGGAATTGACGAAAAGGTGATGGGTTATTCAGAATCGAGAAATTTATGCATGGATTAAAGAGCTATCAGTCTCATAAATTCATTCTTTCATTAGCACACTTACCCCTTAAGGCATCAACAAGATTCGTAAGCGAAAGTAAAAAATAGCGAGTAATATTCTTAGGAATTGCTCTCATCACTTTTGATGCCGTGGGAAAAACCAGCACTATCCACATTCACCGCTAGAATTTCCTGAATTTAAAAATAAAGGCATTCCCCAGGGAGGCGTAAAATGCCGTCCCTCGTCATCGTTTCAGGCTAATAACCAATCGGGGCGTAAACCGATCACCTGCAGGGAACCGAGGGAGCGTAAAGACGCAGTGGGCAGAAGGGATAGGGGTACGAAATATGAAGTGATACGCACGTAAAGTCATTACTACCACAATCAGATGGTAGACCGCAACGCAGATAGAATCCTCGGAGGATATTACTTTGAAGGCATCGACTGAATCGAAAGCTTTCTAGAGATACGAGCACTATTCCACAATCTAACTCACTATAGCAAAACACTGCCGATTTTGATGATGAAGTATTCACTGTGAGACCGAATGTGTTTTACCTAGATCAATTAAAAGGTGGTATAATAATACGCTCATACTCTTCTTTGGGTTTAATGTATTAAAACATGACATTCGACCCATTACTAGTAAATTTAATCAGTGCATGGAAAAAATTAGGATGAATTCCAATAAACTTTTAAAACCTCTCTAAAAGCAGTCTTTGTCAGCGTCCCTTACCACGTTGCAACCTGTTTTAGAAACTAAGGAAAGTCCCGGATTACTGCATTTTTAAGAAACACTTACAGTACACTTCAATAGTCATTCTAATATTCTCCTGAGATGTAAGTAGATGCTATATAGGTAACGATTTGAGATGAAAAATGCGGAGGGTTAAAATGAACCATGCATTAATGTCGTGTACGATCAACGGATTGTTGGTGGTCCAAGAAAGTACCAAATTTTTTATGCAAGATAAAAGGTATACTCCTATAGTATACGGAAAGATCTTCTTTCTAACTAGTTATTTAAAAAATAATTATTATAGTTAATAGTGAAAAAGTCTTATCATATACTTTGGTTAGAGTTTTAAAATCTCCAATAGCCGTCTTTGTCGGTGTTCTTCACCTCCTTCACAATTCGGATATAATTGGAACGACCGGATTAGCAATATTTTGAGAACTCCCAATATACATTTCAATAGCGATGCCATCATTATTCCTTACATACCCTTTGATTTTTCAAACGTATTCCTTTAAGTACTACTTTCACGGTTACATCCCTATCGTAAAAAATAACCTAAACAGTTACAATATTTAAGAATGACAGAAATAGCCCAAACACCGTCAACACCTCACGCAGATATGCCCCAAAAATACTTACAATAAACACATCAATAAAACTAGGTTAATTTCACCAAAAGAGGGAATTTTACTCCTATTAATTTGCTTTGAAGTCTATATTACATATAATGGCGCTCTAATTCAATGAAGACATTTATTTTTCTAAGTCGATGAATCGGAAAAATCGACGACTAGTGAAAAGGAGCTAAACGTCCGCGGGCAATTTAATGTGATATTCAGCCGTCATATTTTCCTCTCCACTAAAGAATTCCTTTAATTATCCTTACGATAACGGTTCATTTCGTAATCTGTACACATTGCATACAATACAATAAGCATCGATATTCATCATCTCGGTTCAAGAATTCTCCGAACGTACACAGAAACTAAAAAGTAATATTTTCAGCTTCATTTGTGTTTTCCATATCAGTTATTATCAAAATGATATCCATGCGATAAAATATTCATCATTAAGACTTTTCAATTTTTTTCAATGGACTTAAAACTAAATAAGCTCACATAAGTATATCTTTTATCGGCAACTATTTAATGAATACTCTTGAAAATAATTCCTTAAACTCTTAAACCTCTAACTCTAGAAAACATTCAAAAGACAAACTTCATAACTTTCTAAAGAATTAAAAGCTAAGGATAGATAACGATATATATTTTTAATGGTGTTTTTTTTCTAATTGGTTCCCTTCTATAAATCACAATGCCTACTGAAGAACCTTTCCAATACAATAAGTACTTTATGGATACTTTGGAACTTCCTTGTTATATCCAAACCAAGCACTTCATGAAGATTAATTTATTTGACCGTAAGTTCTTACAATTCAAGCAGCCTTTCTTCGTGTCGCATTATTCATTTTTTGTTTGGATATTGATTTGACTCAATTGAGAAATGAACCAAAACTTTGAAGTACCAAGTGAAATGGAAATCCACCATTCTCAAAGGAATATTTACAATTTTGATTATAAGAAACTAAAAGGAATATGATCACCATTTAATGAAAGCGACTCAATTGTTTAGAAAATTAACACAAGGATATTCTTTAAATAAGAATTTAAAACGGCGTATTTACCTCGAAGATAAGATTGCTGAGGCATCGACATTTTTATTATAAACTAAACATACAAAAAATAATCGAAAAAATCAATTATTAGCAATTTTCACCTAATGAAATAAAATGTTTCATTGAAATAGTGAGATAATTTACGTTAACATGAATTTTCCGCGGATGATTTCAAAAGGTAATTTACAAAAGTATGCAAAAGATATTTTTTGTGCTCACGAAAATTAGGGATTGAGATTAACCGAGGAATTCCGATAAATTAATGTGATATTTTATAAACTGAACAATTCGTGAAGCGGATTCCATAATAGAAATAAACATATTTTATCTAAAACCACAAAATGTATACACATAAAACATGTATTCAATGATTTACTTCATCAGTACTCAAAAAATTAAAACCTATTTATTATACATTTTATTTCGTTAGTCTGTTCAGCAAATTGAAACAATATGTGTCCACCTAAAAGCAAGGATGAGGGCAATACCAAAATAGTTGCTAAGGTTACTGCTTATTTCGATTTCTATTAAATTATCACAGTATAAAATACTAATACCATTATAAATCACCTATGGCAATATTCTTAATAGCTGATTGTGAAGTTTTCAGTAAAAATCAAATCTAATGCAGGTTTCATAAAAAAATATTGCGGAAAATATGACTGACCCCTTATTACTTTACTAATAGAGAAATTGTCAACATTATTAGCAATTGATCATCAACTGTAGATAAAAAGTCCATTTGTTTTGAGGATGGTAATAAAAATCGATTATCTGTTGCCGGCTGGTTTTCCCTATCATTTCAGCAATTTCAATTTTTCGGACATTAAAATTTACAACAGCGGTTCACAGCCCTTGTCGATTAAGCCTCCGATAAGAGAAAGAAATAAATAACTTTACATTGAACTTATAAAAATATATCAGATAAATAGATAATGTCATATTAGAAATTCCCAAGACTCTTATTTTTGTTTCTTTTAACTCTCAATTTCTGGTAACGCAATAATTAGGGTGTTACTTCCCATACTTTCAGAGTGCAAATATTATGGACATAAAATTTCACTTTGTTCGATGTATGCATCCAATGGTCTATCTATAAAAGAGGAAACACTGGCCACATTGATAACAAATGAGGGCCGCCCGCGAACCACCTTTGAATTAAAAAGAAATTATCCGAAACTTCCTAAAGAAATTTAGATGAGTTCTACGTCAAAATGGTGTTGATACGTAAGGCCAATCATATGGCTCTCCCAATATTTTAAATTGATAATGCTGCTCTGCATACATTAAAACTCGTGTTTTAGAAAATGGAAAACTGTGATACGGATAAGCAAAGACTGCAATCTATTTCACATACATATAAATATCGGTATCTCATCAAGAGATATAACCTGGAATTTTTTTCTTAGGTTTGCTATTCTTGACAGTCATGACGAAAGATAGAGACGATTTTACCCAAAAGTCAGTCTTTGGAGAATTACATCCGAAAGCGAAAAAAAACATATGCATTAAATACCCTTCATTTTAAAAATCCCCATCTGCTACTAAGTCATCAAAAGAGGAAAAGGGTGGTCAAAATGAGGGGGTAGGAAATGATAAAGAAATTAATTGGGTAGAATTCAAGGGAAAAACAGAAGGGAAGTCAATGACAAAATATGTTGGATTACTTAAAAAGTGGCAATAGTAGTATACATATGAATCATATTTAACTAATAACTATATACATACACATGCTAATAGTAGTATAAAAATATTTCCTCCTACGGAATGAGAGTCGCCTAGAATGAATTTATTCCTGAAGAAAACGAAATATTTGTAATGTTCACTATAACTTAGAATCTTCAAGATTAAAATCATAAAAGTTACTTTTAGGGTACTACAATTTAATGACAATAATTGAAGAAAAAGGTATTAGCAAAGAGAGCTTATACTATATTATCAGGAAGTGAAGAGGATGGCGTTGAGTAGGAATTTTTTCAATTTTGATGCACATGAGCCTACCGAAAGGTAGAACACTCATTTATGTATGCTTTCAATTACGTTAAGACGTGGCAATGATATCGGGCCGGAAGAAAAATTTCGTGAATGGCCAAGTGCTGGAAAGTAGACAGTCAGCGATGGAGTTGGAAGAGTAACTCTCTCTGTTACTGGAAAATATTCCAGCTTTCCTCAGCCTATGCCCCCCGCAACGACGAAACGCCACATGCAGCCAAAGACCATCAATCGTGGCGGCATCGAGAGGCGTTTGCAACGTATATCACACATTTTTTCCTCCCTTTGTCACTTGACTATTGAAAGCATCCGAATATCGCGTGGAAGCAGAAGAACGGGGAGGGAGGGAACCAAGGAATGCGTGTAATCCTCACATTTTTTCTTCCGACTCAACGATATTTCGTTTAAATATACGTGCTATTCAATAAATAGGCCGAGGTTTCACGCTCAGCATGTATTTATCACGATGACATAACGCCGCAGAATTTACCCGAGGCAGCAGTACTGTTTTCCATCATAAAAGGGTATTTACGTGAATAGTCAGGCGATATTCTGTACAGTGACAGCAGTTGCTCGTTGTCTTTGAGTTATATAGGATGTATATTATAGAATACCTTATAATTGACATCATTATATTAAAATATTTGTAAAAAATATCCTAATAATATTTGCGGCCTTTCTATAGGAGTTTTATATAGGAGAAAAATCAAAATAAGCCAAAATTAGTGACTTTTATTTTTTAGCTTTAAAAATTCGAAACAATCCACAATAGCTAATCATGGGAACAACCATGCTTCTCTATGTCATTAACATAGTATCCATCTGAAAGAATAACAGAAATAGCAATAATATATCGCATATGTAATATAAGAAACAATGACTCCTAACATTCAGTTATTATTACACTTTACATAAACATCTATCATACTATAATCTTTTGAGGTAAACCGTTAATGGTTTCGTTAATTAACAATACTCCTCTACGCTTATCTACCCTCAAAAAATGTCTTCCGCTCCATATAATTCCAAATATAGTGGTTTAAGCACTTAATAATTACTCCTCAAAATTAATTTACATTAGTTTTGTTATTATTCAGGATTAAGTGGCTGGGTAAAAGTTATATACTTCCCGGTAACGTCCATATCATACATCCATTTTTTTTGCTTCCAGTTTTCGCAAAATATATAATGAAAAGTTTTAAATATAAGTATGCATTTATGTCTTACTCGGTCTACCATAAAAAATATGCCTGAAGAGCGTTTTGGGAACATAAGAAAGAAATATACGGATTCATATAGAGAAATTAAAAAGGAGCAGAAAACAGGAGAAAGGTTAGATGGACTAAAGAAACATGTAGTCACAGACTAATTAACTGCTTATCAGATATGATGATGGTCATAGTTGTCGAGAATGACATACACATTTGAAAAACAGTAGCAAAGACGAAAAGAAGGGGTCGCAGATATAAATTTGGAGAACAAAGGATGGCAGGGAAAAGCCTGAGAGGAAAAATGGAAACGGATGCCAAGAATAGTGGAAAAAGTTCAATTCATTAGAATAAGAGGCCTTATCAAACACTGGTTGGTTTCTATTTTCAGCTTCTACAGGGAACTCGAGGAGGATATGACTTTGTAAGGTAGATTTAAAAGAAATATTTTTCTTAAGTTTTCATGTCTTTGAAGTAAGAGTCGCCTACAGTGAATTTATTCCTGAAGTAAAAAAAAATAATTGTATCGCTCATCCCTACTTGGCATCTTCACTATTATAGTCGAAAATTCGAGATAAATTTATTTTAAAAGAGCTCATGACTCTAGTAATACTAATCACATCGCGATTGCAATTCATATGTATTTTATTTCGAGCATAAGTTATCAATCCTCATCAGAAAAATACCCTTCGAAAAAAAAAATGTCGGAGTTCCCTTACTTCATCCTGATAAGAATTAATCACTACTTCAAGAATCCGTGACTTTAATTAATCATTTTCTCCAATGAAAAATCTGATGTGGCCAGCACATGACTTTCTCCATATATAAGATATAAATATTTATCTACGACAGTATTTTCGAACTCTATATTCAATCTTAACTTGGAAGATAAGTGATCAATTTATATCATATTATCTTTCACGTCACAAACATTATAATTAATGTTTTTTGGGACATGTTTGATGAAATTGGCCTTTCGCCTACAGCCCCCAGAGCGCCCACAAAGTACATAATCAGCAACTTCCGATTTATAAGTATTTCACGAATAACTCCTAAACAATCAATGATACGAAAAAATGTTAAATACAAAAGCTATAGTAAATTACATTCTCTAAAACTTTTATATCTAATACTGTGTACCTAAATATCATATATATGGTGATATTTTACAAAACCGGAAATTTGCTTCGAAGAATAAAGCTCGACTTCCGGTTTTCCGATTTACTCCAAAACTAATCAACTCTAAGGACACCAACCAAAGTGCTATGTGTGAAGTTTGGTAATGATACGGCTAAAAGTTTTCACGTTAGAGCGCCCACAAGCACACGCACAATAACACACACACACACACACACATACACACACATACACACAGACATCATTATGAAAATGGTCAAAACGTGTGCGCTAGGGACCCCAAAACATCTATTTCCGTTGAAATCTCGGAGTCGATTTTTTTCATGAAAACAATACTTTCTCTATACTACGTATATGGAGAAAGTAAAAAAGTTAGGAGATCCCGTTTAACTTTCGCACATATGATTGCTGTAATACTAACAAAGTCCCTAGATAGATTCTAAGAAGATCCCTTGCTTTAGGCAATACGCTTTTCCTAACCCCCGTGACTTTAGGCAACCCCTCTTACCCCGGAGCTTAACTGACCCGAAACTTAAAGGATATAGAGGAACCTTAAAAGTTATTGCATTAAATTATCATAATTCTTGGTGAAACGACTTCGTCAGAAGAATGTGATACCTCAAATTTCTGCTTAGGCAAATCCCTCTTGGCTGTAGATCAGAGAATAAAGTCTCCCATTTTAATAATCCTTCCAACAGTTGGAAATGTTGGAGATCCTCCTTTTCCCACCGCCTTAACAATTCATGAGAAATTCAAGACTATAGGGAATCAACGGAGAATAATAGGCGCCCTTCTTGCATTAACAATGCATTGTCTTACTTTGGAGTGCTAGACTCGTGTACATCCTGTCCACATACAAACGTGTAGGCCGCATCAGAATTTTTGATGTGCGTATGTCTGCATATCTTTTGGAATTTAAACCTCACAATCTGGTCCTTGGCACATACATACAAAATTTACAATCATGAACGTAAATAATGCTAAGAAAATTCGTTGCAGGTATTGATCATGTATCAATACAAGATTTTTCACTGCAAACAGTAACAATTAGTATCTAATTGCCATTTAGATATAAAAAGTATGACTATAAAACTTAATGCTAAGAAATATGGTTGAAATATACAAAAATGACGATGGAGGGAAAGCGTGATTCAATTTAATAGTAAAAGAAGTGTGTCTATTAAGCAAATACAGCTATTTAAAGAATAAAGCCCTCACAGTTACAAAAATGTTTACATCTTGCAGCATAAATACACGTCACAGTATCTCAATCTATCTTTTTCATCCCTCCATCTCCTTTTCAGACAACATACATCTCATTCGAACTTTTGGAAAAACGTTTAAGATTTTCTCAGCCTTGCCTTAAAGGTAAGTAAGGTAGAAAGCTAATATGGTGAAAACCTGTATAACAAAAACAGAACAAAATAACTAGAAACCAAGATGAAAAAGCTATTCGTTTTACAGAATCTTAACTCCGAAATTTGAAATTAATAAGATAAGGAAAGGGGTTTGGGTAACTTCATACAAAAGGGCCCAAAAGGGCTTTATACAATTGCACCCAGAAAATACCTCATTGTTAAAGAAAAACGCTTTAAAAAGTCAGCTTTTTTTCAAGTCCGTATTTCCTTAGGATTAATAAGATATTAGAATTATCACATCCAAATAATTTAATCATTCTAACAAAATAAAACTACCTGAACTGTTATCGCGACCGAAATACCTTTCTCCTTTATTTTGAGTTCCGATCTCTTACATCACCGCGATCATTGTAACAATTGTACTAGCCGAAAGTATTGATATTGATTGATATAGATTATATTCAAAGTGTAATTAGTTCGGATAGTAAGGCTAATAAATTTATTTTTAAATTAAGCGTAAGCAACTAAGAGAATGAATTCATAAAGCTGATTAAAAAGATCTTTTGTTTACAGATTTATGGGACTGAAGAAGCCAAATAAGATTCCATCTACAATTCAAATAGATAGGAAATTGTTTCATCCTATTAAAATATGCCGTCTTTTAGAAAAGCGTATTTTTTATCATTAACGCATCACTACAGAATTCTTGTACATTTGCATGTAGATGTAAATTGCAGCTTGGCTTTGTATTTAACTCATTACTCATACCGAGTTTGGATTGGTTGTTAAAAAAATTCGATTGGAATTATAGGCAAAATAACAAAATTATTCTTAGAGTCGAAGTAGAATTTCGATTTCCTTAACCAAACAGATCTATGAATGACTGATTTTGAGTGTACTGTCTTTTTAGTGCTGTTTTATGTCATTTAGTTTGGGCAGCTGCTTTAATTCTTGAAGTTTAACCTCTGCTAGAGAATACTTGCTAGTAAACTAAATCATCTTGACATTGTTCAAATCCACCAACGGTAATAGCGTAGAAACTGGTATTAGATGAATACTTTAGGGCAAGTTCAGAGATATAACGCTATCGCATAAAGCTCAGGAACCCCTTAGACCTTAGAACATATTATTCAGGAGATCGCAAGGTACGTGCATATCGGCAAACCCCCTTAATGCCGAAGCACCTGTTATATCTACACCTGAAAGTTCTGGTGCCGCAAATTTATCCGACACTTTCTTGCGGCTTGCTATAGAGCTGTAAGATAAGCTTTGCTGCACCATCTCCTCGCCGCGGGTTGTATGTGGGGCAATCAGGTTTAAAACTTCAATTTTCAAACCAGCGCATCGACCAATTTCTCGATGGGATCCCTACACGGGATTCCTTTCTGAGGGGAAAACCATTTCGCGAGAATATCAAGATAGATTCTATGAAATGGAACGAAGGCGCCGTGAAAGGTGATAATCTGATCTAATAGTGAGTAGCTTTGATATAAATACTAAAATCTGCCTTGATACATACTTCCGCATTCCTACATACCTCTTGCATGGGAAGGTATTATTAGAATATAATTTGATTTTCAGTCACAAATTATTGCGTTTCACATAGTAAAATGGAATTCTATAGAAAGAATTTAATATCCAAACGTATGATACAGTTACGTTTTTGCTATCGAGTGACTTTTGCATTGGATTCCTTGAATAATATTTTTTGTAGTTCTTAAAGAATAGTACGGATTCCTGTCACGTTTTGAAGTTACTCATGTAATTATAGATATCACCCTGAAAACTTCTTCGCTATTCGTAAATCTGCTACTTCTAATGCATTGATTGGGCCTTAAAGAAACTGAATTACTTTTTAGAGGCAGCAAAAATTAAATTATTCATATTCACATAATTTACAGCCATTAGAAAGTTATTGTTGGATAGAAAAACTACGACCTCGCAAACTAATTTAAAATAAAATACGCAATAGTAGCTTCATACTTTGGTTGTAATGATAGTTTCCGACAGTTTCACCGGAATTAAGGGTTTTGAAAGAAATGGGAATTTAATATTCAGCAAGAAAATGTTAGCAAATTTGATTTCCGAACATATTATATTCAATAGCCGATATGTCACATTATCACGCAACGCCGAAAGTCGGATTCGGTAAAATATATCCTTATCCTCTTCTTGAGTAAATGGATAACTTTTAAAAAAATAATATAAAATTCAATATTTACAACAAAATAAACAACACATCTAACGTACAAATAACACTTGTAAAGTTTTCACAAACGTGTGTATATTTTAAAAGTGTTATTTCTTCATTACTTGAATGACTTTCCACAATGTAACGCCTGAACATTTAGATTTCAACACATCTAACGTACAATACAAATCATCATAATTTTCATTTAATTCTGTAAGAAAAATACTGATAAGGATAATTGGCTTTTGATCTATGACGGTTTCTAATCAGTAGAATAAAATGCAACCAATCTTTCTTCGAGCTTCGTACTCTCATGCTAGAAGATTTACAAACTTTTACTAAATGATAACTTTAAATTCATATTGGGAGCTAAATTGATTATTCCATGCCCTTGAACAAAAAAAAACAGAAAAATCTCTTACGTAATAGAGACTACTAAAGCTGTACAACTAAATTATTAGTAATTTTCTAAAAAATTCAGTGAAGTAGGATATTCAAAGTTCTAGATCAGGTTCGTTTAATTTAAGATAAGTAGAAAGTTTTGAGCAGTTCCGCGGAATTTCTGTTAGTTTTGTGGGCAAAGTTCTCTGAAACTTACATCCGTATGTGACATAGGCATAACTTATCGTACGCTTTATGTGATCAAGGATTAATCTTGTTCTTGATTAAAATGAAGCTTCTTCTTACGAACTAAATTTCTTTCCACTCTCTGTAAGTACCATTTTAACGATTTGTTTATCTTCTCTTTTGCATATACGTAAATTTGTGAAAAAATTCGTTCAGATGAAAGAGAATTTTCGTTCCTTTGACCTTATTAAGTATAATGAGCAGTAAAGTGCATTAGTAAACTCTCATATTTACGGAATATAAGACCCTAGTAATACTCCGGGAATATATTTGGTCTCATATAGATGTAGTCATATTCAGACCTCATATTATCTACATATATACAAGGAAACTAGCCAAGCCAAATACATTAATCTGTTAAATTTAAACTATTATATCTGTTAAATTAAATCCATTGAATTGATAAACTGTTTTACTCCGTACGACATTTTTCAACGGATTAGAGTTTGCTCGCATTAAATTCAATACATCATTCTTCATCAACGTAGGGAATATAAGGGAAAGCATGTCAGAAATATAATCAAACTAAATTTTTCATTCATGCCTCTGAAAAAACTTCTTTGTAAACAACTTACAGATTTACTCCATTTGTATCCTACATTATTAAAAAACAATGAAGAGTAACATAATTCTCAATCAGAATGTCAATCAAATCATCCAATTCCCTTTCATCTCAATCCTTTACATTCCATTTCCTCAAATTCCTCTCGCTCCGATTCACGGCAATGACTATAGAGGAATAAAAAACTGCAATTAAAGAAAGTTCCACTTGAGTTTGCCTTCTGTTTAGTCCAATAAAAACTAACCCGAGGACTAGACTCAAGGGTAAAACTATTGTTCCCT
This sequence comes from Sympetrum striolatum, assembly GCA_947579665.1. Taxonomy (NCBI): domain Eukaryota; kingdom Metazoa; phylum Arthropoda; class Insecta; order Odonata; family Libellulidae; genus Sympetrum; species Sympetrum striolatum. The sequence goes on from OX388349.1 coordinate 59,810,274, forward strand.
CAAAACAAGCTGAGCTATGAGATTAGGCCATAAATATATCTTGAGCCCTTGCTTCATCAAAAGCACTGCTTCAGAATCTCGCTTATCTGCCATTGTTTTCTCAGATTGCTCTTTGTTTATATAGGGACGGGAATCGTTTGTTCAAAGTAGCACCGCATGAGTCTGTATTTATGATGCGCGGACGTTGCAGTTCACAATGGAGATGCAGCTCAAAGACGAGAGCCAGGTTACACATAACTCTGACCGCTTTCTAAATCAACGAAAGCAGGTTAGAAGAGTCAGGTATTGGAATATATAACGAGATTTATAGACATACCGAACTACGCTGAATTCTGCATAAAATTGAATATAAAAACTATTAATGATAATTTGATTTCTGCGACTTTGAATAATTTTCCTAAGAATTTTTAATTTCCTAAATTATTTTCCTGAGAATCTTTTGGTTTGTAAAATCCACAATTCTTCTCATTCTTTTATCATTTTATCTCTTTAAATATGTTATTATATATTTTTTGACGATGGGTTGGATGGAAGATGAGGCTTTTAGACTCAATCTTGCCCGAATAAAGACGCATTATTATTACTATTGAAATTCATAGAATTCAATGCCCGAAGAACGAACGACAATTGGTGAAAGTTTTACCCTGAAGGAATTGACCAATACTTAATATTCTGAACTTCATGTTAGTCATCTCCAAAGAAAAAATAGTAACCGCAATTTTCAAGGTTAATTAGAACATTTCAACACATACCTTTTGGCAAATAAATAAAGTATTTTACTATGCAGGTTAGGATAGTATAACGAAAAATCATCGTTATATAGTGAAGCAAATATGACAAATAAACCTCGAGTACACATGATGCCAAATAAAACTCGGGTTCTACCAATAGTTTTAAACGAAAAATATTCCATCGGTGCGAATAACTGATTGAGAAGCATATTAAATTGGAATCTATGTTGTAAGCAATTAAATTTTAGGACTTTTACTTTTTGAATGAGGGTGAAATTTAAAAAAGACGCATAATGTTCTATTTTCAGCCGCTTTTCAATTCTCTGCTAAATATCTTTCAAGCTGAACGCACTAATCTTAAAAGCTACTCACCGAGATAAACCAATTCGCTTAAGTAGAAGAAAGGCAAAGATCCGGAACAGGACAACTTACCTGAAAAATAAAAGAAAATCTGTTAAATGGTTGAAGAAAATAAATCTAAAGACATACTACAGGATAACATTAACTCCAAATATCGATTAAAAATACATATGATTTATTCGAGGGTTAATTATGTGGAAATGAAATATACATATAAATGACATAAATGAAATATGAATTATTTTTAATTAATTATTTTTTTAAAAACCCTGATAGCTACATTTTTTAGGACGCCGAACTTAAACATCTTAAAGAGAGGCCATTACAATTTTGTAAGTTACTCTTTATTATCCGAGGAATATTTAATTCGATAAATTTTCAAGACATCGTAACACATACGTGTCAGTGAATGTTATTTCTACTTATCATTTATGCATTTCCTAGGACGAGTTTGAATGCATATATTTAGAAATTTCAGCTCAATAGATGGCATTTGAACTCGCATTAACTTTCCAAGTATCAACACTTTCATGATAGATCTATATTCACATTCACAAGAAAAATAATGTATTCTAATGCTTTTTTCTATTTTCCCAATTTCGTGGAATTTTATCAGCAGACAATGCTTTTTCATAAAATACGAGTAAACGAGATACTAGTAAATAAAACTTTCAACGATTCCATTATTCAAAGTGATTGTATAGGATTTTACAAATTAAATCTTGCAAAATTATTGTAGACGAGGATGTTTCTTTTTTTACATCAAAGACATCTTACTAAGAAGAAGTATCATTCTAGTGACGTACTTAATTTTATGATGGATCATGATTAATTAACTTTATTCATTTTATTACCAGTTCTTCACAAGGTGATGTAATTTTCAGATAAAATTTTAAGGGTTTAGTTTGAGTCAGCTAATAAAAGCTTACCGACTGATGTGCTGTAAGTAGCTTGTGTACTGGATAAGTATTAGGTACTTGGTAAGAACTTGATTGGTGAATGTAAATGTACTTGGTGGCCAGCATAATATCCAATAGTGCAACATGCTTCGAAAATAGAAACACGTATTTTTAGTCTAGCTCCAAATCCATTATATTTAGGTTTCATTCACGGATATTTATAATTATATTTGAGAGTTTCGCGGTGTAATGTGGAAATCCTACATTTTTAAGAATTTTTCTTGTTGATTTTAGATGCATGCAGTCAAATTGGTGGCTGTGGTTTGAACGATAAAACGCTTCAAAGCAAAACAGTGTCTCTGAAGAAAAAATGGAGGGAAGCAAAGAACTAGGTGATTTTTAACGAAGCATCCTGTATTTGAATTGCCACCTGATAGTATTACAGCAGCAAGAATTTCCATGCACTCGATATAAAAGATTTTTTTACGCTTGACATTGTAACAAAGTATCTGAAGTAATATCTAAGCGTGGACTTGTCGGTAGAGCACGATGAGATTAACAAAGCTGATGAGCCTCATGTCTTTCCCAAAGGAAGTTAACGAGACTTCCTAACTATTCTACGCGTAGAGAAGATTTCCAACAAGATAATACCTTGCGAAAGTACTTTTTAATCACCCTTGCGGTTTAGCCATCTTCTTCCTCGGGGAAAAACAGGGACGCTGCAGCGTGAAAAAGCTCCTCAAAATAGACGTCGGGGAGATTAGTAAATGACAAAAACAAGGAACAATCTTGTTCTCCCGTAGAAAACAAATCCCTTTGAAACGGTTTCTTAATGTGCGGCAATTATGCGGGAACGAAACTCGAGAAATCTGTCAAAGAGGAAGTTCCGTCCTGGAATTAAAAATAATTCCGCTCCACAGATTCCTTACGAGAGATTTTGGATGTTCTGTTGTGTTTAAATTATTTCCTAAATTAATTTTCGTTCTCGTGATTTCGAATTTGACAGAGCTCTCGAGCGAAGATAAATCAGGATAATGAAATTTTATTGATTTATTTCTCCACTTTCAAGCCTTGCAAAATACTGTGAGTGTATAGGCGTACCTCATCTATACTCAATTCTCAGGTGTCAATTCACATAAAACTTTGAGTAGAATTTCACGTAAGTAATGCAGTTAATTTATTTATTACTCACCAGAAAGTAAATTATAAAGTAGAACGGTTTCTATTGTTCAAGGAAAATACGGGTTTGATACCAGTGTTTAAGAGATGATCAAAACTCTCGAGTGGCAATATCTTAAGGATAGAAGTGCCGGTTGCAGGTGCAAAATATTCGAGAAATTTTTAAGCAGTGATTTATATGAAGAAATATACTACGTTGTAATTCCTACTCTCAGCAAACACGATTTCCGAATTCAAAGATCGATGAGATTTTGCGAGATTATATTGATAAATGATAGCAATTATTCGTATTTCTATCCATATACTATTCATTTCGGGTGTTTTCCTTCAGTGAATAATTTCCCCTTAAGAATATTTTAGGTTTTTATAAACACAAAAATCCTCTCATTTCTTCTTATACTATTCTCTTTAACTATTGCATTATCTATGACGATAAGGTTGGGTGGAAGAAGAGACTTTAAGTCCTAATCTCGCCTAAATAAAGACGAGTTATTTTTACTATATAGTCTAAGGTGCGCTAATCTCACAGCTAATTAGGGAGTTCTGTGTTTTCCTACCATCTGCCGTATACCACATGGCTGCTCGCAGAGTAAAAATAGGTATGTAAATGTATTTAAAAGGTATATTATTATTATTAAGAACAATGATAAATCTCAATAGCTTGATGTAACCTTGAAGTTCTATTTTAAGCTGTTTGCTTTTAATAATCGTCCCACTTTCACAGAGTACCAACGCCTTAGGAGTTAGCAGGTTAATACTGCTTACACTTGGCGATAAAAAATTACTGCATTAAGGCTGCTGCTACACTTCCTCCGCATATTATTACCTCGAGTTTTATCTCCGGTAATAATTTTTACTGGTTAAGTCGACCCTCCGAAAAAAAGCCGGGGGATAAATTGCCATCACTGGGGATTGAACCGTATTCCTCTCCGTAACAGGCCTTTATAGCAACGCCGCTGAAGCCTTTCACGCCAATTTTAAATATTAATAATTATATTCTTTCTTCATATAACACTTTACACATTTGTCATTTTCTCTTTCATATCCTTACGCCACTTCTTAAGATCGCGATTTCTTGAGACAAAATATGTAAACTCGAGGATATGAAACTCATAATTTCTATTGTTTTCAAAGTTAAATGGAGATCATCGTAGGCCTAATAGGATATAATTCCTAAATACAATCTCAAATTTGAAGGCCCCACTGACCATTGGCCGAGAATCATCCAACAGTATATAACATTGGTTAAGTTATTCACGTTTTAGCTAATATAGAATACGACTGAGATTAGCGTAAGACTTTTTTGTAAGGGTGACTGACCATATAGTCTCTTTCTACACGAAACTCATTATCAGGTAATAAAAAAGAAGTAATTAAGAAAAAAAGAGCAAAGAAGGAAATAAATTCATAAATACTCAGTGAGTTAATGAAAAGCCAAATATAAATAAAGCTCGGAAATGAAATATATTTGATGGATTGTTATTTGCAGTATATAAGAAGATTAATATGTAAATAATCGTCGGGTATATCAGAAAACCCTGTAACGAGGGAAGAACTAATAGGAAATTCTGAAAAGACTTTAAGTAGGAGAATAACCACAGTATCCCTTCCTCTTGAATAACACGCAAGGGTGATATTCCCAAAAAGTCACTAAAGATAATAACCCCCCGAGCAAGATGACGTCAAGAAAAAGGAGAAAAGCCAATCCTTTGCAAAAGTGAATGGAGATAAATTCTGATAGGAAGTTGATTCTTGACGTTCCTTTTTTAGGAACCCCTCGAGATTCTCTTTCGGGAAAAGAGTGCGTGTCAGCAAAGACACTGCTCTGGCGATTCGCAGCCTCTCTTTAATATTTCCCTCTTTCACGAGAGATATCTCATTCTTTTTATCTATCACTTCCCAAAGTAGCCTTTTCTCTCGCGCACTAGAGACTCTCATTCGAGTTTCAATGGGGACCGTGTTTTTATCAAGTCTGCCAAATGAGTTATTTCATACGAGGGATCGTGGATTACATCTCTGAAATTAGATGATAGATGGACCTCTTATTTGATGTTTCCCACTTCAACCTCGTATTTTTTAATAATAAGAAATAAATTAATGAATAATTGATGGTAAATACTTGAAGAGAAAAATCGCCGAAACTTGCTGTGGTAAGAAAATTACTATGAAGAAAAGCAAAGTGTCGGATGGTACGTTAAAAAACCACAAAAATGTAGTATAAAATAGTATCGATAGAAAAGTTAAAAGTTCTTCTAACAAAGCTTCAACCGAGAATCAAACCCGAAATCGCTTTCATTCAGTAAGAAGCATATTCACACAAGAAGAAAAATCTGATGTGGCCAGCACATGACTTTCTCCATATATATAAGATGTAAATATTTATCTACCGCAGTAATTTCGATTTCTATATTCCATCTAAACTTGGAATATGAGTGATTAATATTATATATTATCTTTGACGCCAAAAACATGATGAATAATGTTTTACGGGACATGATTGATGAAAAACGATGAAATTGGCCTTTCGCCCATAAAGCCCAGAGCGCCCACAAAGTACATAATCAGCAACTTCCGGTTTATCAGTATTTCATGAATAACTCCTACACAATCAGTGATACAAAAATATATTTCAACCAAAAGTTATAGTAAATTTTATTTTCTAAAACTTTTACAAATAATAGTATATACCTAAATATTATATTTATGGAGATATTTTGAAAACCGGAAATGGGCTTTGAAGAATGAAGCTCAACTTCCGGTTAACCGATTTACTCCAAAAACTAATCAACTCTAAAAAAACTAACCAAAATACTATATATGAAATTTGGTGTTGATATAATGAATAGTTTTTAAGTTAGAGCGCCCACAAAGTAGATAACAGCTACTTCCGGTTTATCGGTATTTCACGAATAACTCTTAATCAACCGGTGATATAAAAATATGTTAAATACAAAAGTTATAGTAAATTTTATTATCTAAAACTTTTATAAGTTATACAATACACGTATATATCATATTTATGGAGATATTTTGAAAACCGGAAATGAGCTTTATTGAATAAAGCTCGACTTCCGGTTGACCGATTTATTCCAAAAACTAATCAACTCTGACAGCACACACCACAGTACTATATATGAAGTTTGGTATGGATACGACTAATAGTTTTCACGTTAGAGCGCCCACTATCACACACACACATACACACACACACACACACACACACACACACACACACACACACACACACACACACACACACATACACACAGACATCAATCCGAAAATAGTCAAAACGTGTTCTAGGGACCCCAAAACATGTATTTCCGTTGAAATCTCGAAGTCGAATTTTTTCATGAAAACAATACTTTCTCTATACTTCGTATATGGAGAAAGTAAAAAAGTACAAACGATATGTTAAATAATCTTAAGCTAACAAATTGAAACATACTTTGAGATAGAGATATATAAAAGGTATATTTCAAATTCCTATTTGGGCACAGTACGTAATGTACTTTGATAACGGAAACACCTCATGAAATTAAAAGAATTACATAGGAACAGTTTCAAGAAAGAGAAAGAAATTCCTATTTAAGTAACTTCTACTTAAGTTCTTGCATCGATATGTATTTTCTTCCCCTATGGAATTTTTTACAACAATAATTATTTCGAATTATTCTGATGTAGTATATTGTGTAAAATACGAAGAGTTTCTATACTAACTTTTCATCTTTTAGTCTCACAAACCGTATAATCTCATTCTGAAGTGAATATATTAGTACTGCAAAAACAAATGAAAAAGAAAAATGACAATCAAAGTAAAAAATAACAAATGCTTTTATGTCTACATCTATACATATGCATGCATTTATTCAAATTTTGAAACCTATTGAATGCAGTTAGCATTCAAAACAGTGGAAGGAGACGACACAACCATCCTTCCACAAAGAGAGATTTGCGCTATTGTTTATAATTATATTCATGGTTATAGCAAAACTTAAGAGAATGTACTTAACTCTATTTTCATAAATACTAGCATAATGTTGCGCAAAATTACATATTGCGCATGTTAGAATATTATGTAGCATAATGTTACGCAAGGTCGCATTAAAAATTAACGCAAGGTCACATTAAAAATTAACGCAAGGCCACATTTAAAATTATATACTATGCCAAACGATAATTTACCTCAACAGGCTTTTCCTGGGAATACGAATATGAACTTTTCCATTTCCGAAAATAAATTTTAATGAAATTTATAGAGTCTGAAATCAAAATCTACATGCAGTGATGAAAAACCATTCATTCTCCATCAAAATGGATTTCATCAGAAGATGAAATTTTTAATTTTTTAGGCATCTCAGGGAAATTAATTTGACTGGAGAGAAAGAAAAACGAATTACTCTTTCCATCTTCTTTGGCCTAGGAAATGGAGATGGAACCTTTAAAAGAAGAAAATATCCTTTTAATTAAATTTATAAATTGATATTTCTACCGTAAGTTTCGTGACGCGCTATGTACAAAGTATAACAGCGTAATCAAATATTTACTATGTAAATTTAATAAATGATTTTCGAAGAAAATGTTCTTTTAATTTATTCTTCTACTATTCATTTTAGTTAGCATTTAATCTTATTTGGTCAATAGGACGTTTATGAGCAATTGCTAATATAATAATGGTTATAGCGGAAATAAGGAAAAACACACTAGTTGACGAAAGGGACTTTAGGATACTAGCAAAGTCACGTGAATGAAGAAGTGAAAGTACCTCAAAATTTTAACTTTGTTAAAGTTGATTACGAATGCAACTTTAAGATTTTGCTTTCCTTGAATTATCGCCGCAAAAACGGTTTCCTATTAGTAGGTTTCATTTTGAGTATATTATTAACATATATAAGTATCTTAATGCAAAATTAAAGGAAAAATAGCCTGTAGTTAAAGTAAATTTGGCTCAACTATATCTTAAGGTCAAACTAATCTGAAAAATTAAAAGACAAACACTGCATCTAAGTATACATATTGGATATAGAGATATGTGTACCTAAAATGCGCTTCGGTCTATGATAAACCGTACGATCATGCTTATTTAATGTAGAATATATTGCATACATCAATTTTTATCATATTCGGCCCCACTTCGTGGAACAACATTCTAAAAGGAGAGTAAAAGAACTTCGTAAATTTTTACACTGATATATTTTATCGACGGAAAAAATATATCTTGATGTAAAAATTGACAAAGTTCTTTTATTCTCTTTTTATTGTATACATTGGAAATAGCTTTACATGGAAGAGAGAGCCTTGGGTTCTAATTTTGATTAACCCATCAATTCTACTTGATTTTTGAGTCATATTAACAATAAAAGATTGAGAAAAAGAGACTTAATAGCGAATAGAAAATTATTTATCATGAAGTAAAAAATTGAGACAACGAGTAAGGAGCCACAATAAAATATTTCACAGAAATACAGGTCTCAGCCAACTCGTACAGAATCATAATAAAACAAAGAAAATGTTTTATTATGGCTCTGTACTAGTAATTTCACTTACCTCGTGAAAGTAAATTTCCTATTTTAAATCTCGTCTCTTTCAAATAACATAGGAACCGGCACATTCGCAAAACGCGTTCCTCCTCGTATAGCAAAAAGCTCTTTGTCTCTACATCTTTCCTCCCCCAGCATGTGTGTACTCTCTCCACCGTACATCCACCCGCTATATTACTGCCCCCGTGTCTCCTAGCCGCGCTAATGCGGTTACCTTGTGAACGTAAACACGGTTTCGAGGGTGCGAAGAAAGAGTTCGCATTCGATGCCACTGTGCCCGCGACGACTCGGCGCAGAGAGTTTTCATACGTCACGTTTCCACCGATTTCATTATTCATCGTTAGGGAGGACGCTCAGTACACGATTCGGCCGTCGGCGCCACCAAGTACTGATGAATAGAAATTGGTAAAGGGAGAGTGCTGATGGTGAGAACAGAAAGGAAAGCGGGTGAATGAATTTATTGAGTGAATGAACTCATCGGGTGGATAGAGACAAGAAAAGTTCCTCCCACGTAGAAAAAGATGTGCTTAATTTTTGTTCGCGTGTTCTGAAATTTCTCACACATATGTAAAATAAATATGACGGAGTTAACTGAAAGCACGTATTAAGAACTGATTGATATACCCGGAGTTTTAACCCTTCAGTTACCAATGGGGGAAATCCCAGCTTTAGTTTTTCTATGTTATTTAGGTTTAAAGTTCTAAAATAATTTCACGCGCCGATGTATTCGTTCTTCGATATCTAATAATTTTATTCTTTGTATATTTTTGATTAATCACACATTTTTGGTTTAATTAAAAAAACCTTTCTGAGAAACGAAATGCACTCTGTAAAACAGGTGAAGGTAGAAATACTATAAATATAAGCAAGAACATTCTTTTTTAAGTTCTCAGTAATTAGTAATTGAAAGACTTGTGATGAAGATTTTGGAAGTGGTATTGCTTTCGAATTATATTTGCCAATAAATGTATCTATCAAGAGCAAATATCACTTATCTATCTTTTAGCATTCAATTCTTCATATAATGCCATAAAGTTACTACTTTAACCACGTAACTAAACACTCAGGACGCAAAAGAAAACAGTTACCCGCTATGGGGGAGGTTAGGTTTAAAGTACCTTGGTAGCCAAAGGATTAATATTGTAAAATAGGGTATCATTCTTGTATAAAGTTTTCATTATATCGGCAAAATAGACTCTAGTAGAGCTAGAAGCTAATGGGTCGTGAAACTCAATAAAAATTTCTTTCACTTGCTAAAATTTTGTTTTCACATTTTGTCGAGCACCTGGGTGATAAATCCAAAAATAAGATTTAATATCGCCCTAATATACTCCGCGGGCTGAGAGAAAAATGTGCGAACTTAAAATACCGTTTAATTTCCTACGATGGGAAAATATAATTGCCGCAGTTTCAAGACGTATGTCAGTGAGTTGCTTTTTCGGTCTTTTTTGCATTCTTATGAGAACGTGGCGATATTAACCTCGGCTCTAAAATTAAGGTCAAAACGGCAGCGTTTAAAAGTGGCCACTTTTGAAGAAATTCCGGACTATTTTATCGAAGTTTGCGTGATTTAAGGTCATAAACGATGTTTGGGAATGTTTTCTGTAAAATTGAGAAATTTTGACAAATTACATTCTTAATTATCTTGACTGATCTCCTGGGAAGATTATTTCTGATTTACAAAATCGACGAAACAAATTCTGAAAGCGATAAAACAAACTTAATGTGCAGCTGTCACGGAGGAGCAATTAAATTACCTGGTGAATGGCTTCTAATATAGAAAGTAACCAATAGTTGAAAAGAGGGTGACATTTTTTCTGGGATGGATTTAAGCCAAGTTTATGACGAACATGCACACATACTCTCACACTATATACATCAAATTATTAACATGGTGAACAATATTGAAAATCGCAATTTTTAATATGTTTACAGAGTAATTTAAGGAATATTCATAATTAAAGTGAATAACGCCTAAGAAAAAAAGCATCATCGAGATTCAGCCGATAACAGGAACAATATATTTTGCACTTAGTAAACTTTAATACAAAAAACAGTTTTTGAAGATATCTCCCACTATTGACATTTTCAAAACTTGAAGAGACGACCCGTTTGTGATGGCTTGAACATTTCACGGATAACTATCACCGTTCAAACATTCCACAAATTATATTTTTGCAAACAAGATGAATTAAACAAGTAATTCCTGTAAGTATACTTCAAATTTAAAACCTTCAGAGGATATACGTGGGAAATCCCAGAGCATTAAAAGATCTCCGTAGATAGTTAGATTCATATTTCTTGAAACCTCGAGGAACAGAAAACGTCGCGAAACAAGCAGACACACGCAAGTTCCTAAAGTTTTAAATTCACTCGGGGACAGTAAACAAAAACTTCCTAGTCGGAGCACATCGTACTTATGTACTCGGCAAGTTGGAAATAATTCCGAAAATAGGCATTCTTTGGAAAAGAGGGCAAATGCGGATTTCCCCAATGAAAAGCGCGAAAAAAGTTCGCTTGCGTAGAATACGGAGATGCACATCTTCTGCAATCCTTTTTCGGAATCTCGACGTCGACTATGTAAATTCTTTCAGAAGTTGGGGTCTTTTCGAGGCATTCGAAGAATTTTTTTCGCGGTTTACTATTTTCTGACTCTTTTTCAGGTCTCCGTCCTTTTTTACGTATTTTATGCAAAAGGGGTTTTCCTCTTTTCAGAGCGACGGTAAACATTTCGGGTCTTTACATTTATATTTCGAGGAAAGAAAACGCGGTCGATGTGCGAACTCTTTATTTTGGGTGATTTATTGCAAATCTAGAGAAATGTGAGCGCGGAAGGACGTGTAAGAGAGGAAACATCTCGTGGTCCAAAAAACCAGAAGGAGATATGACACTCAAAGAATACATCCCTAAACATTCAAAACTCAAATATTTCAATTATAATTATATGCTTCTATTGTAAAGAAAGAAAATATGGAACACGTCTCTTAAAGAATTAAAGGTTGAAAATCCCCAATAGATCAGTCAATGCGCATTTTGAAATCGATGCTTTCTTTTTCCACTCCTGAAGAAGAAAGCATCGCTTTCGAAATACGCATTGACTGATATTAAAAGGCTGTGTATTCCTGTTTTCTCTGAAACCGGTGTATTCGACGAGAGTCCCCGACAAAGACGGCTATTGGAGATTTACAACCTCTAATATGCTTCTATTGCTCAATATTTAGCCTACTCCACTATCCATACTTTCATATCCTAGATATTCATCCATCGATAAGTTTAACCTATTTTCTATGAATTTAAGGATGGATTAGTTTAAATACGTCTCCATTACGTTGGAGAGAGCTTTTATGAGCCTTATCTTTCATGAAAACCCGTCTCGCACGAATACTAAGAACTGTCTTTCAAAATGTAGAGTCATCAGCGTAGTCTGATTTGAACCTCATTATCTTCACCATTACCTACAAAAAGCTTGAGGAGTGAGGTTGTTTGCCATGCTTGCCTCACTGCATAATTCTATAAGATGAAAACTTCAACCTCTCTTCCATTGCCTGCAAAAAGCTTTGGAGAAGGAATGAAGTTTATAAGGCAAGGTGAAGAGTTACTTAATGTAATGTAATAAAATAATTCTTTTATTCGAACCTTGAAATTTCATTCCATGATTATAGCTTAAATGACTCATGTCGTCATCAGGAAAAGAATAAAATCCACTTGGATGAAGCTTAATGACTCAATAAGCTGAGGCTCGTTCTCCATGAGAATGACTCTAAAACACTTTTGATCACTTTCAACTACGAGAAACCATGTTCAATACCATTATCCACCATCACCCGCACCTTTATAGGTTTACATAATAAAAGCCATGTGTCCCGTTTCCATTTATGCAGACACATTTATTCTATCTATGTACACTCCTGGTCAAAATTAACGCAGCACCTCCCTAGCGATCCTTACGGCAGGTGCTGCGTTAATTTTGGCCAGGACTGTACTTTAAAAATTTCCGAGTAATCTCACGGAAGCGTATCAACGGATCCTGCATAAGAACCTTAATCTTTCCAATGAGGACAGCAACTTAAAGCAACCTTCTATGTAAAAATACAACATTAAACACCAATTTAAATAAATCTGTCAGTTTTAATGACATGTACAGCTAGAATGATATAATTACGAAAACCACATGATCTCAGAGTAAAAAGATGGGCTCTGAAATCACGGAAAGCGGCATTTAATGAGATCAGCGGAGGATACAACGGAATCGTGTTCTGAATGGATAAAGCCAATAAAGAGTTGGGTGAGGAATGGATTGTGGCCTGCTGGGGCTTAAATTATCCACCATTAGACCCATGTCGTTCTGTGGATACGTTGAATTATCCGCGAAATTTTGCCAATCGGACTAATTATTGAGTTGATAATTTTCACTATGAAACTAATTATGCAGAGATTAATTAGATAATAAAATGTCTTAAGCCGACAGGAAATAGTCAAGCTTGCCTAGATCAGCATACTACATGTATAAACATCAACTTAAAGGCAGAACCAATAAAACGAGCCAAAATCAAGCTAATGCTATCTACAGGAACTGAAAAAGAGATGGGAACTAGTTGGAAGTTTTTCTCATAAAACACATACTCCATTTTTGTGCATTTTAAAATCTAATAAATTCGGCATTCAGGTTCCGAAAGATGTTCATGCTTGCATGACGTTTGGTTTTCAGTTTTGGCTTTCGTGTGACATAAAAAAATGTTATAACTAAGAGTCAGAACTGATGAATCAATTATTTGCACTGAACCCTCAACAAACGAGTTCATAAATCGTTCTACTCCTTTATGTTGGAGACCCCCAAGATTTTATTTGGCACGACATTAGTAATACTTGCCTAATAACTTTTAAATTTATGTTGGCAACCTATTCCAGATTATTCGAACTATGTCATTAAAAAAAATCCAACTTTATTTAATGCAGAGAAATTTAATTAATAAGTAAATATTTACACTTATGGCATTAATGAGAAATACTGCTGACTTTCATCTAATCACTCTTTTAATGAAATTACCAATATCATAAATTTATTTATTTATAAGAATAATGTTTTGATCCTTTTATTATTTCCCTTTATTTAAGCTTTTGCTAATATTTAACGAACATAAACAAACATCCTAATTGCCTTCCAATTCTTTACACTGTTTTTGAACGAGTCTGACTTTTATACTGATAATTTTATTACATTTTGTGAATCCTTCAGATATAAGGTAATACTTGTGTTAGGAGCTTCTATTTGCAGCTGTATAGCGTTAAGTCACCTTATCAGTGAATTGATTTCATCTTTACCATCAACATATTTATAATTGATTTTTCTGCCACCAGATTTAGAAATTCCACAATTAGTAAAAGAAAATATAAGTAAAAATACAGAAAGATTTTATAGGAAAAAAAACGTTATTTGCTAAGTGTTTTACCTCTTTAATTTGGTAAAATTTGTTGTAACTCATGTTTGACGCTTTCTAACAACACAACTTAAAGAAACGAGTTCCTGCCCTTCTCCTCTTTTAAACTCATCAATTTCCAACTCCGCTTCTAATCCGATTCCCATGAGACATAAACTTTTCAAGTTAGGAAAGAAAGAGAGAAAGAGGGAACATAAAAACTAAACGAATTCGCAAATGAGCATCCGGAATGGGACGGACGACAAAAATATATAGGAGAACTGGGGATGAACTGTTTTCGAGCGGAAAAAGGAGGAGGCTAAAATACTGCTTATTGTACAAGTCGAGATGTGTCTTGAAAAATAAGTGGAAAAAATGAGAGGGGAAACGCTCCACGTCAAATACGTTGAGTGGCGGAATGAGAAATGAGTCGAAAAAGGCTACCATCAGAGGGCGTGGCAAATGGATGATTGATAGATGTTCCTTGGTGAAGATTGGACCAATACCTTTACTATCGAGAGTGAAACTTTTATATACCTTAAAAACTCTCATCGACATCGGATAAACTCCAACGATAGATTGATAATGGAGTGAATGCTTCTTTAATACCCGTCGAACCAGATGAGAAGAAAGTTTATCCCCTGAACGATTTTTTCTATCATCCGAAGACTTAATTTGATTACAACGAATATTGACGTAAGGATATGTAGTAAGAACAGGACACTTTCATCAGATAAAAAACTAATGCATGACATGTGTCACACTTTCGACTAGCCAAAATTATTCCTGAAAATCATATAAAATGTCCTCAACAATTTAGATGCGTCTCATACTCGAAATGGCCATATATTCGATGAGAAACCTATCTCTACCTATTCCGAAAGGACTTACTTCATAATTGCAACCTCACGATGTCTTGAATTTATTTCTCAATTTTTATGTGATTTTCTTTGTGATTGATTAAAAAAATTGGTTGAAAATTAAGGTGCGTTTTTCAGTCCGTAGCGTCTTATAGTCTGTAAAATACGGTATGTCTGTTGAATATTTTTAATTGAGTGAAAGGGTTTGAGAAGAGGCAAAAATGTGAATCCAATATTTTCCAAATCCATTTTGCATCTCAAAGATCTTATTAAAAAGAAAGGGAAACTCTTCAACAAAGTATTGTAATAATATATTTTCATGGAACTACTATGAATATAGACTGAAATTCAACGAAAACGTATTCAGACAACATATTAAGTAACTTGAAGATGAAGGGGAAAAGAAGTTTTCAAAATTGCAAATTGATTTTAACCAGTTTAGAGATAATATGACATTTTTCAATTATTTGGTCACAAAAAGTCGGAGCCTAGACTTCGAGAGAAATAAAATGCTAACAAAAAACCTTATTTTAACTATGATAACATTATCGAACTTGTATTTTATCTTTTAGCGAATGTATTATTTTACAGTTTTTATTGTTGTATTGTATAATGATCTCACCTGGAGCATGTTCCAAGTTGTAAACTCTTAACTGACGATAATAAATGAAAAAAAATGAATTTTCAACGAAAAACAATTCTTATAGCCGATAGTAGAAAAAAGTATGTATGGTAGTATGTAAAAAGTTCCTGTTTTCCTTTCCCTTCATTTACGTTTGGAGACGAAAAATGTACGAAATAGTTTTAAAAAATGCTTCCTTTTTTATTTGGATTTTAAACAATGCTGCTTTGTGTGCAATGAGAAGAAATGGAGGAGTAAAAGTCCGCCGCAGCCACCCATATTGAAGTAAGCGGTAGCTTAATTGGTGAAAGCATCCAGCAAGTGGAGGATTCGCATTCGAGTCCTTGCTGCGGCAATTTTTTCCTCCTTCATTTCTTCTCAAAATTCAAGCATGAGTATCATGGGTATTTTCATCGCTTGCATTTGTATGCAATGTTTTTTTTAGTGCTCGTATGTTATTTTTAATATTCCATCACTCTTGCTTGCCCTATAATGTTAAACGACAATATAAAACTAATTGTAAAATATATTACAGTTATTTAAGTCATTTCATTCAATATAGTATTAAAGACTATAGAATTGGATATCATTATACGTGTAGGATTGGATATCATTATACGTGTAGAGATTGTTGAGTTTTGAAGGATAACACCAGATCGTGAAGTCTGGAGAACGAACTTGACTTTTCAAAAAGAAAAAAGCACGCCACGTACAAAAAATTATCTCTCCCACTGGAGAAAGATTGGAAATCGCTTGAGAGAATAGGAAAAGGGGCACTAATTCACTTTTGCGATGCTTTTAGAAGCGAATTTTTTTAGGCGGCAATTCCCAGAAGAATTGGATTGTCACACTGCTTAGAGAGACGGGGACGTTCCAAAAATAAATAAGAAAGAAGTGGAACGGAAATGTGAGATATTACAGACTATTTTCCTTAAAAAAAATCGGATTGGCACTACGTTAGAAAAAATGTGATGTGCTTTTAACCCTTTGAAACGTTACATCCTAAAAGGCTACATGCTGAACATCGAGAAAGTGGTTCACATCGACCACAGCGAATAAGATAGCATTAGGATAATTTTTTTTGATAAGTTTTGATATTTTTTTAAAGTTAATACTGCTCTCATTTTGGATTGTTGGGGATAGCGACGAATTGTATACACAATCCCCATTCCTGTCTGAATAATGTTCAAAGTTGTCTCTCTGAAACAATCCGAAATGAAAAACATAATTACTAAGATGTAATTAACAATGATTACCATTGTAACAACGGTTGTTAATAACACATCTTGATGATGAGATTCTTGGAATAAAAATAGGGGAAGACGAAGTAAAAAGACGGTAATTTATACAAAGATAGTTATCAATCAAAACGAAGAGGAGAGGAAATAAAAATGGAAAAATTTAAGACTTAGAATCGAAAATTAGAAGATTCATTTCCATAATAAAGTCTTTATTTTTCTTCAAGGTTCTTCGGATTTTAGAATGTTCGCATATTTCCATGCCATAAACTGCAATTGCATAATAAAAATAAAGATACACTTGTAGACAATAGAAATAATACTTAATTAAATTTAAGCACTTGACATTGAATGAGTTCGTCATGATATATAACCTAAACAACAATCTTCCCATTAATTTCTGTTCATTAGCACCCCTTTCAAGAAAGGATTTCCTCGCCCTTGCAGACAAGAAAAATTCATTCCTATAATAATTCCTTAGCAGCCACGATCAAACCCAGAGAGACCTTATCTATAATTTCATTTCAATTCAATCATGAGACTATTTTTAGTGGTGTACGCTCTCAAAGGTTTTGTCAAAATTTAAATTTTCCGAAATTAATTCCTAAGTCCTCGTCCCTCTTCTTAATATGTTGAGAGATATTCATTAAGTAATAAATAATTAATATCAATTCTAATGTAGAAAAATGTATATGCTTTCAATTCCCACTCTTAAAGCTTTAAATGAAAGAGACGTAAAAGACCAAGGAAACTTTGTTAAATAACTCTCAATAACCTAAACTCTCGACTCTTATTTCAACATCGGATGCGAAAAATGGCAAAGCTGGTAAATTGTTAATATCTGGCATTAAAAGGAAATAGAAATTATAAGCAAACGAAGCAAGAATCCTTAAGTAAACTCGTTGCGATTACATTTGATTGCTCATTTTAACATTAAAATCTCTACGAAAACTTCCACGTAATAAGATAATGAATATTAAAATTGTGAAATGGAAATTTTTATAATATCTCATACTTTAGTAATATTAGTTTTATACCCTTCTATTTATATGTACACAAAATCGTATGATAACTGATGGCCAATTAATTACAAAGTAAGTTCACGTCGTTGCAAATAAAGTGGATACGTGAAGCCAAAGAAGTTGAGAAACTCCGTCAAAGAGAGTAAAACTCAGTCTTCCACTGCGTTGCTGTCGCGAAACTTTCAGAGCAAAGACTTTCTAAGTGGGACACATAAAAGATTTCATCACAGTTAATTTACAGCTCTTTCTCTCGCCTCCCCGTGTGTGCGCAGAGAGGGCGACCTTAAGTTGTAGGCACACTCCCTGCTAAAACAATGTCGTCCTAAACAAGGGAGAATAATCTTCGCAACAATCGGCGGCACGAGAATCAACGCTCGCCACTCACATTGTTCGCACGGCGACAAAAAGCGAACTGCATTTATCATTCATCGCCTAGTTTGCGCTTGACGTACACTTTCGCGCCTAAAAGACAGACTTCGCTGCTGCCACCTAGCGGAAACTTCTACTAAATCCCTCCCGAGTTCTTTTCCGATGACAGAAGAATTTTTGAACACAATTGCCTCCCGTCGAGGCCGGTTTCTGGCGATGAGATAGAAAGCCTACAGCTGTAGGGGGAATGATAAAAGAAAGTGTCGCAGTAGAAATGTTAATAAATAACGTATTTATTTCGAAGAATTGGGACTAAATAATCTCTCCTATCCATCTATTTTGTGCCATCGTTCAATAGGCACCTTGAAAATCTTACAATTTTTACTTATCATTTTTACAAACCATCATTCATCAAACTTTTAGCAAGGCTCTCCGTCATCGAAATTCATTTCGTTGAAATAAGGTTATTCTATCGGATATCGGGTGAAATAATGGAAATATTGCCCTTATGCTTATCAGTGAGTAACAAGAAAAATATGAATCAAAAGAAATAAAAATAATATTTGAGAATTACTCGAAAACAGCGGGCTATTCCTTACAGATTTGGTCTAGTGAGGGTGTGTGATGCGGGGTTGCCTATACACAGATTGTCAATTAGGCCCATTAGACGAACGCCAATGCAGTTTTTTATCACTCTACTACCTGCATCACTACAAAAATTTTCATCAAAATCCCCGAACAAAAGTGAGAGTCTCCCCTTGTTAGTTACCCACTAATAGATTTTAATTAGGAAAGAGTTAACTACAAATTAATTAAGTCATTGGTTTGCATTAATAAGACTAAAGCACTACGGGTACTGCTAAGACATGAATGGCTTATTAGTAAGGGCCTTTCAAATAGAGTAGCCAATTCTTCTTTGGTAATAAATTATTCTTTATTAATTTTATCATAAAAACCCAATTCTATTTCTAAATAAAAAGAATAACAAAAACATAATTATTTTGTCTCGAGAGACCACCCTTGCAATCAATCATTTTCTTGTCACGAACAGCGCATCCCTTAAAGTTCTAACCAGGATTCGAATTCTAGATCCAGGTTTTCGCAGGGCTAACCCCCTACTCACAACGCCACTGAGGCCGACAAAGCAGGCGCTAAAGAAGGAAAACGAAAATAATTCATGGATGAAGTGAGAGAGAGAGCCGGTTAGATGAAACAGCCGCGTCAAAGTAAAAAGACACGATGGAAGAAGCGTATAAGAGACAGATAATCCTAGTCTATAGCAGGTAATGAAGGACCACATCTACCTTATAAAATAGGCATCCATTCATTAACCAGTATTCGATCAAAATCCGTTCGCTGATCAATTTTATTCACGGGGGCATAATCAGCTGATTCGTTCGGGCTGCCAGCCTCCGGTAGCCCCTTCCATAATTGAGGCCCCGCCTCGAAAATCGGTCGCGAAACTGCACGCGCCCAATCCGAGAGACAGAAATTAATGTTTCAGAGCGTTAATTCGTCGCCGAGGGTGGGGACCCCGGGGACAGAGGTTTTCCCGCCGCTTACGCCGGGATTTATCGCGGACTGTTTATCGGCGCACTTTTTGTCCGGCGAATAAACGCCGCTGATCGAGGCGATTTTCAATCGCGCTCGGCGAGTTAAATCGGCCGCGATAATGTGAATGATCCTGTCCTTTGGATTAATAGTTTTCTACATAATGGAGCGAACGTGACACACGAAGCGATCCGACACGTTTTCCCCATTTAAAGCGGAGTTTCTTTAACAATTAACGCCGAGTGTGATCTGATTGCTAAACAAGATACGGCGGATACATCCTTGCGAAAATCTCCATACATCAGCTGATTCACTATAATAATAATACTTACTTATTTAAGACATAAAATTGATACTGAATGATATCCGATAAAATGGGTATGATATAAAAAAATGAAAGATAAAAAATTAATAAGAATGAAAAAGGAGAAAGCCATTAAGATGCTAAAATTAAGGCAAAGCAAATAATAAAGTGTTTAGAAGTTTTGATAAAAAAGTTTATAATAATATTTGACAAACATGACAGACAGAATTTTTACTCGTTGGAACTCTTTCATAATCATAAAGAGAACAAAACTCAGTTAGTTGTGTCTACAAAAAGAAGAAAAGAAAAAAAAAGAACTTTTATGGAAAAAGTTCTTTTTGTGGACTAAGTGAGTTTTGCTTTCTTTATTTGTAAAATTTTCATACTCATCACAAACAGTGAGTCACAAATATGTCTGCAGGGCTCCATAACATCGCAAAATTTTTCATTTCCCTTAGAATTGATTTCCCTTATACAATTGATCACATAAATGGTTGATTTTTGAAATATTCTATCACAAGTTGGCTTTTAATAACAAGAACATTTTTCCCACAAAAAGTTTTATTTAGAGAATCAGACTCTCATAAAAATTTTTGTGGAACCGTACAGATCCTTTACAATAAGAATCATTGAAAACACATTTCCCTTTGTTGCCTTTTCTTTTGTCTAATTCCTAAATGATAATTCTTGAAATGTTTAATGACATAGGGTTAGATGTAAAACGAAACCTTTAAGTCTCATTCTCACCCTTATATGGAGGATTTTATTATCGTTATATCACTAAGAATCGTATAATCGTATAATATCAATAGATATGGAAATGACTGTATTTGAATTCCCCATTATTCTCCTCCTATCACATCCATCCTTTCGTATTTACGACTCCCGCACGTCGACGCTGACCCGAGTTTAGAACGACAGGGATTTATGGAGGTTTCATGTAGTCCGCGGAATCGAACCGCCATTTTAACCTTTCGCCCCTTCTGCATAAGGGGGATAGCTAATCAGGGAGATGCGGTGAAATCCGGCCCTAATATCCACGCAACTCACACTTTCACCTCTCGACGCCTCAAAGAGAATTCCCACTCCGAGTCGAGGTTCATCCCGTTACGATCCGACATCTTTTTCAATGGCATTGCAGCATTCAGAGCGTCCATCGACTCGCGAGGAGGACGAATATTCCGAGAATAATTTCGAGGGCCCTCGGAAGGAAAGTTACTGCCGCATCAGGCAACGCGGATGCACGAGTCGCAACAGGTTTAAAAAAAAAACCAAAGAAATTCGGAAGAGAGAAGCGAGTGCGCATTTTTTCCGAGGAGGAGATGCTTTTGAACGCGTATCGCTTCACGATCGACTCCGTGCTCACGCTCGGTCGAAGGAATTCAAAAGGCTGTGCATTGAGCGCGTTTTCGCGAGATTTACGCCTAGGCGTTTGTTCGAGAGTGATATTGGTCATAGAGTGAAGAGGATTGCAACTCCACACTGAGTCGATTCATAAAGAAAGATTTCATGAATGATAAAAATATGCTTTGTAGATAGATTTTCTAAATTAAATGTTTTGCTAACTATATGAAAATTGATATGATGTCCTGATATGCTTATTACTGCGGATTGCGGATTGTGTCATAAATTTAAAATTAAATCCTTATGCAGATGATAATGTACTATCCAAAGAGTGCTAAATTATAAGTATTTTTTAAATGATATGACTATATTCCGTTTGTAAATACAATGACAATGTTGCCACTAGGCATTGGACTATTTGTGACATAAGTTATAAAAATTTTTGTCTGCTTCGCTGCTGTTGCCGCTATCTGGCGAAGTCCTCCCAAGCTCTACTGAGCATCAGGAGGTGCTTCACTAAGAATAAGAATAATACATAATTGTAAAAATATAAATGCACTATCGCAGAAAATGTCATAGGAATACGAGGTCAATCCGCGTTTTCCATCATCATGCCAGAGTTAGTCAGAATTAAAGGATAACCCTCATGCATACACAATATTCGTAAATGAAATTTTGTAACTCAAACATCAGCTATGAAAGCTCTACAAAAGGGATGAATTAATCTCAACAATATGAGGAGTGAGGTTATTTCATGCTATTATAACCCGTGTCATAATACTACTAGTGGAGAGCATCCATGTAAGTGCAGCACCCTGAAAATGTGAGCTACACCTTAAATCACGTCATAAATAAATTAAGGCTTTTCTAGACAGAACTAAATTATAATTTACTTGTTTATATCAGAAAGTAAAATAAAAACTAAATCACTATTACAGATTCAAATAGAAAAAGGAACTGGAACAGGGCTGTTAATGAATTATAGGTTTAAATACCTGTTAGATACAAATAAACACTAAAATATCATGACCGGTTTTAGCCAACTTAGACCATCTTCAGCTGAGGTTCGGGAAGCATCACTGGAATTCGGTGATTTTTTCACCGGAACTACGACAGTTATTTTTATCTTACTTCATAAAAATTTCAAATTTCAATTAACCTTTCGTACCATTTTTATATTTTTTCTCAATTTATACTTTTCAAGCGAGCAATTAAGTATCTTTGATCTGCACCGCTAAAGTTGAACTGACTTATCCTTTCACAAAGTAAGATCGAGTTCCACTAGGGAATATTCGAGTCTTTTCTAGGAAATTTACTTCGGTTTCCTCGGATCGGAGGAAGATGGAAAACCATCTCCTTCTCTTCCATTTCTCGCGGCAAATTATGACTTCTCTCTCTATCTGATTCGGTCCAAGTACGAAATACGCAAAAAGTTAATTTCCTCTCACTCTCTCATTCGCGAAATGAGAAATTCTATTTCCTCTGCAAATTGAATACTATCCTAGATTCACCTTGGAAACTGACCTTCCGCTTCTGCGAGATGAAAGAGATTTGAACTTTTATCTTTCCTTCGGAATTTTTCACTTTAAATGAACAATCCTTTGCACTGCTCTCGGATGAGACTAGGGAAGGTAACGTAGTGCATCTTCCAATTAGCTTTATCCAGCCAATTTTAATATAGAGAGAAATTAAAAATAACGCCCACGTATGAGCTCCACATTTCAATTTCAAAGATTACAAACATTTTCATTATTTTTTCTTCCCTTCTCTGGCGCGTAATCAAGGACATTTCATTAAAGTATTTCTTCTTATGTTTTAAATTGCGAACCTTGACGGCGATTTGCCTCGCTATAGTAATATTTGTATGAAATTATTTAGCTTCACATTTACTTTTAGAAGTCAAAAATCGGTCCACTTCAAATTCATAGGTACTACCCGCTTGGCTATCCATGAGTTTAGAAACTTTTCAGAACTACATTTTTTTGGAAATGTAGCATTAATGAAATGAGAGTTCTGAATATAGGTACCGAGATAGGAGTCCAATGCAAGACTAATTTAGGCAGATGATTCCGATATAATTTTATCCCACCAACGATTCACGTACACTTTTATTTGATTAGCAAAAGTTTACATTTCCTGCAATAGAAAAGAGAAATTCCTCCAGCCAACGCTCAAAAATTAAAAGTCCCTCTCGGCTAGAGTTTCATCATTTAATTCCAAGGACGATGCCCACGCTCAATCCTAACGCACACAAAGCGAGTAAAAGGCAAGCTATGAATGGAAGAGTCAGATTGGGCTTTTAAATTAGCCTCTTTGTTAAGCCTTTTCGGAAATGCTTCCTGCACTCTCACATCGGAACCGAAGAATAAAGCTCTTCTCATTCGTTAGTCATTTCCTGAGAAAACGCTAAACAAAGCGCCCACGAATGTTCATACTTTATTCTCCGCTAAGTTATGGCTCGCTTAAATCTCTGCCAGATAGAGAAATACAGCCCGGCATCCCATTTCTTCTTCGCATTTATTTCGGGAGCGATAAGAGACTTATCGCGAGATAAATTAGCCACCGAACTGGGACCGAGGAGAGCCGAATTACTAATTCCTCTCGTCCCGGAATCAGGGCTGCCCTCTGTCGAAAGAGCGCTGGAGTTAGCGCCGGAGGCTGGAGATGCATTTATTCACTGCGAAGTTGCTCCTCAAGGATTCCACCGACTACGGCGAAATGCATGACCACGGAAGAGCTCGCTAATAATTTTAATCGGTACACTCATCTCCCGCTGGTTAGGCGAGACGCCCCATTAACTTTTCCCTTGTTCGTGCCCTTCTCCGACGCCTGTGCAACGATTTACCTTAGGATTGCGAGGAGGACATCATTCGACTCCATTCTGTAGCTTATCTTGGGCTAAATTTGTTAGTCGCCACCTACTTGGAATTCTCCGAAGGACTGAGTACTTTGAGGAAGACTTATTAGTGGTAAGGATGAATGAAATCCTTTCAGTCCGGTAGCGGAACTTTCTCAGCAAAATTATTCTCTTCATTAATGGTACTATTATGATGATAAATAACGAAAATGAATTTGTATTTGGCAAAATTACTGTTGCAAACAATTTAAAATTTTTTGCAGAATAACACTTCAAATTTAGATTTAAAACCAAAAATTTCTATTCTGTCTATAGAACTCTTTTCTGTAACTTATCTTGGACTAAATTTGTTAGTCGCCACCTATTTAGAATTCTCCTAAGGACTGAGTATTCCGAGGAAGACTTATTAGTCGGGAAGATGAATCAAATCTTTCTGTCCGGTAGCGAAACTTTCTCAGCATAATTATTCTCTTCATTAATGTGCCTATTATGATGATAAGTAACGAAGATGTATTTGGATTTGGCAATTTGGTAACATTACTTTAGTAAAGTATTTAATTTTTTTGCCTTCAAAGTATCTTCTATCAAATTTAAAATCTAACTTTTCTATTCTCTCCCTTTTAAATTTAGCAAGATTATAGTAGTAGTAGTAGGTTTAAGAAAGTCGACCGCTGACGACTTTTTTGCACCTTTTCATGAATTAAATTGATTTTACACCTGATTTACTGCTTCAAACCTTCTTCTCAACTACTCAAAAATGGTTGTGTCATAGAAATGTTAAAATAATGGAATAGACTAATTGACGAAATACAGAACTAAATAAAATGTGAAAGGTTAATTACTTTAAATCTCAAAATATTGTTTACATATGAATGCTATTATCTTTCTATTCTGTATGTTATGTATGTTGTGTTTCCTATACGTGCATTTTACTTGCAGTGACCTTGCCACAAGACTCGTGGTCTATTTACAATGATTACTTTTAATAGTAATATGTGGTTGTGCTCCAAATAAGCTAAATAGGAGCTCTAATACTTCACAAAACGATAAATCTTCTGCTCCAAATCAAATACTCTACTTCCAATGATTCATAGTATCTTCTGTTTTGGGAGTCGTGGACACACCTAGTCAAAAACTTCAAACCCATTCGTAAATCATGACTTGGATGAATTAAAATATATTTGCAATAAACCCTATATTCTAATTTAGCTCCATGACCGGCAGAAAAATGATTCAACAAGAAATCTCCAAACATATAGTGAGTTATCAGTGTATCACGCATTATGTATTATTCATAATCTGAAGGAATACTTATTGGTGTTAATTGCTTCCAATCGTTCAGTGCATTAGAGCAATCCCAACGTTACGCTTGCTATCCGAAGGCCAAATGAGCACATTATTTACTTACTGAGAATTTGCATATTTTCAATTCAGATGAAATTTCGTCGAGAGCACGCACTTTACTGCATATTATGGATGTTTTGATTATTACTCACAGCAATGATTTTAAAATCAATTCGCCTTGTATCGGATCACAGAGATGAAACAACATCGCTGTTTTAACGTAAGGGTTACTAAATGTTGGAGTAATCGATCTTTGAATTCTCGCCTAATTTGATCAAAGCTATTTCGGAGAGGCAATTATTCGCACTTTGAATTCTGAAATGACGAGATTTTCTATATTAGCTCCGAAAGTTTCTACCAAGGCAAAGTGCAAGTATGATAAAGGAAAATCATATAAAGGACTCGGATATTGAAATTTTGATCATTCTAGAGTAAACTCAAGGATTAACAATAATTTAATAAAGCCGGACATGGTAAAATATACAGTTTTTTACGACACACTTAATGTATGCGACTAGGATTTTATCTAGGAAATGGAACAAAGAGGAGGTCCGGATTCAGAGGCTCGTTAACTCAAAAAACGAATTGAATATTCACAGACTTCCGTACGATGTTTCAAAGTACTTTGGAGATAGCCTAAACTATAGAGAAACAAAAAGATAATAATCACTACAAAAGTATATATAGTGGGAAAAACAGGAAAACCTCTTGGATTTTGAATTTTAAAAAATATGGCAATGAGCTTGGAAGATAATTATAAATTGTGACAAATATTCTTTTAAGCCAGAAGTAATGAACAGATTTTGAACAATATAAAAACAGAACAATTTTCAAAATACTTTTTTATAACACTTAAATTCTGTAACAGCAAATAGAGATTGCCTTAGCAGTAGTTTCAATTATACGATTCCAACTTATTAATTACAAGTAACTCCATACACATCTTATAGCTAATAATACTTTCGACAAACCCTTTTGGTTGCAGCTTTATTTAATTTATCCTTTTTAAATTTACTATTCATATTTTAAAATCCTTTATTTTTATTTTTCTTTAAATTACAGACGATGTAAGATGAAAGAGATGATCACTCAAGCCTAATCTCGAGTCAAAGAGTGAAAGATAATGACAGGAATAATAATAAAACATGAAGATGATGATTCTTAATACTAACATGAGCCTTAAAATTTCATAACAAGAAACCATTGGAAAAAAATATTACAACGCCGTACATAAAAGTATTTCCGAAAATCCACAATTAGTTTTCTGAGAAATAACAGCGATATGAGACCTACGGTGCTGAAATTTAATCAAGCCCTTCTGAAAGTATATTCTGCCTTTAGAACAATCTAATTTGATTATCATGAAGGATGATTCTCAGAAAACCTAGAGTCAAATTAAAAATGCATCGCGGATTCTTCCACATCAGTGACTAGGCAGTAAAGATGCAACGGAGCCCATAAGAATTACACTGACAAATTGAAGCCTTTTTCCGACTGTGTGAATCCACATCTATGAATTTATTTTTCATGAAAGAAATAGGGAGGCTTCGTTCCGAATTATTTTCCTGGAAAATGGAAGATGATAAACAAAGAGTTATCAGGCCTTAGAAATTCAGAGCTCTTCCATTTCTCCAAGAATTACCCTTTCTGTCATAAGAGTACCTGCCACGTTTTCATTCCTCTCTCTATGAAATATTCATACCCGTTTTTTCTTCGATCCTCTAAAATTTTCAAGTATTCAAAGGAAAAATCTTTTCGCGGTACAGACCAATCGCGCAAGGATGCGGTGAAACAAGATGATGTACAAGGAGAGGAAGAAAGAAAAGTTACGTCCTCCTCTAATGAAAGCGGCGAAAAAAAAGTAACAAAAAGCTAGGGCTGATAAAGGAAAAGTAGTCTGATATAATTACCACGGAATGCGCTCTTATTTATTCATCAGAGAAGTTCTCCTGAAAGAGAATCATCAGAGAGAAAAACATTCCTTGCTAATCGCATCCGAGGGTTAAAGAACATGGATTGGTTAAAAAAAATATCTTAGAAATATAGTGAAACATCTTTGAGATGCACATATAAAAGGAATCCATAGATTTTGGCATTTGGATTGGTGAATAAATCTTACTATAGAAATAAAGTAGAGCGAGAAAAATTTGGTATGCGCATACACTACTACGTTCAAAAAGTTCCCGAACTTATTTTTCCCGCGAAAACGCCGAGCAGGAGAAATGTAGAATTCTGGTCGTAGTTAGGGTTGGTGGTAGATAGCTATACCCACAACATGTGGCGCTATCTAACACCAAAATTATACATTTCTTTTGATGGACGTTTTTGCGGGAAATTTTTTTAGGTAGCAATATATGGAATTATTTTCTAAAACACTGATTTTTCATTTTAGATCTTTAAAAAATCTGAGGTGGCAGTATTGGTACAGATGATGAACTAGGGTACGTGGAAAGGCAAATATTGCAAATGGACTTATTAAAATGTACGTAAAAGGCGGAGTGTTATATTTCCGAGAGTAATTCTTTGTAGTATAAATATAAGTAAGTCGATATATTTCCATAGCTTCTCAGCTAGGGTTTTCGAAATACTAATGATTGACTGAGATGGGTTTTACTAATAGGAAGAATTAATAACAATAATACAATTACATGACCAAACTGTACCAGTTTATCCTATAATAACTAAAATATTCCCCGTAACTTTACTAATATTTTCACTTTTGCGAGAGAGGAAAAGTTAAGAGATAATAATAGAGAAGCGGAAAGAAGCGCCTGGTCCTCATATTAACGAGGACATCTCACATTTGCTGAATTTTCCATGCGTGACAATATAATTTTAATTTTTACGCGCGACGCAGGTCCTAATGAATGCTCGCCTTTTAATTATTACTTCTGCTTCATACATCATATTATACGCCAATTTTCCTCCGGGAACGCTTCTATACCAAGTCCCACTTTCTCTCTTTCTTTATCATATTTCTCATTTTGTTGTACACAAACGGCTTAAAACGGCCACCTAATATTTTCCCTTTCTTTCTCTTAAAAGATAAGGTATATAGATGGACAGATATACTCAGTGCGTTTCACTCCCTTTCCTGTGGGTTTTGACAGCTAATGTCCGAGGAACAGAGGTTTAGACCGACCACCGGACCTAATAATATGTAGAAGACTTTCCGCAAAAATAGAATGGTTTTGTAGTATTAAAATACCCTGGCTAGCGAAGATTAATCCTTATGGTGTCATCTTCATTATAGCAAGGTATCACCGAAAGTTTAGCAGACCTAAATGTTATATACAGATGTATGATATGTATATGATATATATATTATGTATATGATAGATGTATAGATACCTATGTTAATGCCGTATGATGAAATTGAGAATTTAAAACCTCATCTTCCGTGTACATACTTTCAATATAGATTAGATATAATTAGTTGTACTTAACTAGAAGAAGTTAATTATTGCATTAATTCTATATCGTAAATATATTAAACGGAAGAAGAGGTTTTAAAGTTTCAATTCCACCTATTATATATTGTTAACAATAACGAAAATTGATTTAGATTAACACATTTCTGAAAACTTTAGTTTTGGGTTTAACTAACCTAAATGAAGTTTGAGAAAATGTATCGACAGCAAGAAAACATCCAACAGGAAGGGGTTCGTGAAACACCTTCACAATCCTAATAAGGATAATAAGCAACAAACATAAAAACGGATGTTCTCATCATGATCTAGAACTAATTAACATAGTGTACGTAATCAAAATTCTAGCTGTATACGCTTCTAATAGAATACACACACAATATAATGTATGACAAATAAAATGAAGCGTAATCCTAATCGTAGTAAATATTTTAACGTAAGTGACTGAAATGCAGAGAAAATTGAAAACAACGATATAAAAGATACAGCATAATGGATATGATATGTAAAACGGTATGAGGGACTACTATCATACTAAAACACAACAGAATTGCTTACGAAACTACATTACTCTCATATGAGATTATGAGTTACGTAGATGGCACATTTGCCCAATCACTCGTTAGCTGAGTCCGATAAACAACAACTGTAATTTTCCTCATCCGACTAAGTCGTTAACAAGATTACTTGTTGTGGAAGGTGACTGTAGTCAGCGCAATTTACAGTGGGTGAATTCAGGAATATACACATACTTGCAACATCGCAGAAAGTACTGTAATGCGTTCACAGAGTAACTTATTTTGTACGTTCAAATCAAATCCTTCAATAATATTATTTATGAGTGATACCTTTACAACACGATGATTGAAATACCTAGCACCGAATAAAGTAATCAAGGTGTAATCAACAGGAATAAAATAATCCTATCCTAACGTATAATACTATGCACTTATAAACTTCCGAGCTTATTTCATGAGAAAGTAATTTCAGCCAAATTTTCAATCTGACTCAAGTTAACATTTATTTTTTCGTAATTTGCGCAAGAAAAATGATGATGAAGCCTCCACTATCATTTAGGGAGAAAGTAAGTAATGAACTTTGGTTTATTTATAGTGAGTTTAATTAAGAATCCCAGCTTTAATTTAGTGAAAACTTAGGGAAGAAGTATATTTCTGGAAACTTAATTATTAAATCAAATATTTCATTAATCCGAGCAGAAAACTAAAGCAATTAACTCTCTTAGTCTTGGTATTATAGATACCTCAAAGAAGTAAATAGAGAGAAACTCGTATGTTCGTGATTTATGATTGACCGTTTTTTACCATGAGCTTTATCAGAAAATCAAATAAAAACGATTCGAAGATGAACAAATACATCACAATTTCAATAATTGTAATGAGTATCATTTCGTGTGTAAGATATTTCATGACTGTAGAATTAAGTACCAGAACGTAATAGAGAAACGATAAACAAACACATGGTAACGATGAGTCATGTGACTTTGCCAGCTAATATATGGCTGATTTAAAAAAACTGAAGCGGTACGGGGGAGATAGAAGAGCCCCGAATATTCATAAAAGGTTATTTATTACGGTTAGTTATTTAATACAGTCGAACTTCACTAACAGTAGCCAGCCTTACGGATGATGGAGCGCTGGAAAAATTAATGACCATTAAATTTCCACTCCGAAACAGCGAGGCCTTATTTATTTACAACCCGAAAAATACCATGTGTTTGCTAGCAGAAAAATGACTACCGAGGAAAAAAAAAGGTTTCGGGAAGGCGGAGGGATGGATAGAGCTGAATGGATGTACGGTTGGGAAGCAGTTACGTGACTGGGCACCGGACCGTGCCATGACGCGCCTCTCATGGCTCGCAAAACGGAGGAACAAGTTTCTGTTTTCCCTCTTCTTTCCACCTGTGCTTTTTTTTACGGCCACCACCACGTTCACTCTCATTCCAGGTGGCACTAAAGGCCGCATTCGACCGCACCTCCTATCGATTGTTTCAGGCGCTGCCTCCGCTACACGCGATGTGGGCCCCATTTTACCCGGCGAAATGTTTAAACGCTTCGCGCTCCGGGAGCTTTTATAACGCTGATTGAACATTTCTCGCGAGCGTCGGCTCGGAATAACAATGGGACGCGATGAGGAGTTTCTTTTATTTCTGGTTCCCACTCGCGGGGTTAGACGAGCTCCATTTTCTGCCTAGTTTGAAAAACAAACCGGCGAGTAATAAACCCTTGGCGCTTTTTCCAAATGAAGCGCCCTCCGCGCTTCGTTTTCCTTTATCGCGCGGCATCATGGGAGATTTGAGCGGGAGATGTTTCGATACCGAAGAAATCGCACTTGCCTCCGAGATGGCTTAATCAAAAGGGAGGATGAATGGGTAGTTACTCAATTAACGAGCGGATCCGACGCAGGGATATGAGCGGCTTATTCAACTCGTTTTATGTCTTTTACGTGAAAGCATTCCTTCGGTAATACTTTTTCCGTATTGTATCGCGGTGAGTTGATGAAGAGAGAAGATAACTCCAACCGAGGAATAACTTTTGTGCTCCATTGGTGCTTGAGAATAAAAACATACAAAGTTGGTAAATATGTCGTTACGAAAAATTTATCAACATCTGTGAAAAGTATGAAACATATGAATCCACGGATTTGAAACAATGATTCATTTAAATCATTTCTAATCCTCACTGCATTATTTGAAAGAATGACTCTCAGATATTATATTATTAAATTATTATCTATTTTCCAGCGAAATGGTATATTTAATGTTCCAACAAACCTCCTATTTTTTCAAAAATTTCAGTAAAGGAAGAAAAAGTTACGATGGGTGAACATAAACAGAAAGTTTGTAACCCATAAAATCCCAACCAGCCGGGACTCGAACCCCGAAATTCAACATGGCATGCGAACAATTCTTCGATATAGGTCGGAAAATGCTTCATTAAATCATTAATGTAGAATATTTAATTGTGTTTAGATAATGCTTGACGTTCGAGAACATTACATTATAATCACAAGGATTTAGGCAACATAATTTATCATGAAACATCAATTTCCGAATTTAATAAATAAATAAAAGAATAAAAATACCTAAATTTAGCACTGATAAACAATACAGATTTATCTCATAAATATAACCCTTAATGAGATAATAAGCCGTAGCGAAGTATCGGATACGATCAAACGTCTCGTTTATCAATCCTTTTTAGAAAGTCATGCGTCATCCATCGCATAGAGCGTCACTGATAAAAGCAGTTGTGAATTTAATTTACCATGAAGTATCAGTGAGTGTCCCCATTAATCGGGATGAAATCCCATCAAGTTTAAAGTCTATAATTAATCGCTTGGCTTCAGCTCGCCTAATGGTTTAGCCTATAACCCATGCCCTCCGTCTATTAATTTTACACAATGAAGAGAGTAACGAAATGGATGCAGCTTCATACTGATGTCATACGGCATATCGATAATCGAAGAGTTTTGAGTAACGTTCTCGGGGTAATGATTCATAAAAAGAACATATAACGTAGCATAAAGCTTATCACTTATATCTATATACCTCTGAAATAAAACTCACTAGAGTGAATAGCTTCAATAAAACAGCAGGCATTAATAGAAATATCTCGTAAGAAAGTTGAGACCCCTTAGAAGAGAGTATATCGGAATTGTGAGGTTGCAGATGATAATAAATTAAAATAAGAATAATTGGAAGTACTTTAACGAAAAAAGCACTCAATTGTTCCGAAATTGAGTGTAAAATAAGAGAGATACATAAGAAAAAACTAGTTTCAATATATTAATCATTATCTAGCTTTAAAATATCATCTCTTTCCAGAAGGAACGTTGTAATATATGTGAAAATGAATTGGTCAATCTCTTAGCGTTTACAGTCTGCCATAGTCTGGCTATTTCCAGGGTATGGGACAAATGAAGATATTCATAATTTATGATCAGTACGTAAGTAATAATGTACGTATAAATTTTTTCTGTCCGGTAGAAATACATCATAATGGAATTTTGTTTCACCAAATTTTGTGGAGGCTCAAATTTTCACGGTTCTTTTCGAATGCTAAACTTTGATCTTCTAGTAAACATGATAGTAACGATAAACTTGAAATAAGTGCTGACTAATTATCTCTTTATTAATAGATCTTGTAAAATAGCTTGTAAAATTGGGTTAAAATTTTTCATTGATTCACCATTAAATATCTAATCTTTCAAAATGTTTTTAGGGAAAGCAAAATAAAAAAGAATGAATAATTATTCGATTGTGCATATATTGTAAATCCCCAATAAGTTATGGCCTTTAAAGCCTCTTTCTAAAATATAGGCATCAATTTGGAGCTTAATTAAGTGGTCCTACTATTATGAAATAACGGAAACAATTTCAGTTCGCTAATTAATGTTGACAGGTGCAGAAAGAATATCTCCTTTAATACCCTGCGGGAAAAGCTATATTCCACGACCTTTTAAAATGCGTATGATCGTTACCCGTAAAAGATGAGCTCTGAAGCGCTTGTTACGTCAAACGAAAATATATCCAAAAATCGCCATAAAATAATTAATTAGCGAAATCCTCCCTATGATGCCACCTCATACTGTCAACAGGACTATTAAAAATCACGCATAATGTGACGTAGCATTTATAAAATGGATTTATACAGGATCCATATTTTGTTCACAAATTCATGAATATATAACGCTTCTATATTTCATCACCTGATTTAATTCCGTTAAATTTTTACTCAACATCGAAACCTTTCTAAGAATGCATAATTTATATTCATTGCATAGTAATACTCATAAAGCGATTTTTATTTGGGAGATTTTGAGACTTTTTTGACACTGAAGTTTCTTTTTACATCTAACCCTTCGTCATTTAACATTTAAAAGTAAGAGATAGCTCGGAAAAAAGTACACAGAAGGAAACAACTATGCGGGATTAAAAAGCTATTGTTTAACAAAAGATAATATACACCTCTGAATAAAACACCCATAAGAAGGGTATTGTAAAAATCTTTCGAAACCTACGGATAGTTGATTTTTAAGGAGAGAGTACATTAAGACTGATCTAAAATGCAAATAAGACAATATAGAAACATATTTGTTGAAACAAATCTATTGAAACGTTTGTATTAAAGTCAACAGAAAAAAATAATGAAAAGGAAATAATTACGTAATAGGAGAGGTCAATATAAAATAATTGTAAGAACTATAATTAAAATTAAATAAAGGTCATTAAAATGGTCCCCTAATATTAACCAGATTTATCAATGCTAACTGATAAAAATGAATTTAATTACCATTAAAACTCGATATCTTCTATTTCTTTCATAACAAATTTCTCTAGCTCTTATTATATGTATGAAAAATAATTCAAAGACAATTATTCGTGCTATCAATGATACAAAACAGTAATCAATCATAACAATATGCTTCGTTGCGTATTTATACAGACATAAAATATATTAAAATCCCTCTGTCCATATAAAAAATTTCTCGCAGCTAATTCTTTTGAAGATAATGTAGCCAAATAATATCAGTACCGTGAAATTTAGCTCAAAATGTAGAGAGCGAAATTTCTCTTCTCCATTGTAAGTATCCTCAATCTTCCTTCACGTTCTGCGCCGAATACTAATTTCATAATGTTCTTGGTTCTCCATTCGGCCAAGGCTATAGTGTGTAGTAACTTCTATGAAGGTCTCCCGTATCCATTAGCAACGAGTGCAAATGCTAAGTACACCCACTGAATGTTGCAACTAACCTATCTAGGTGTCTCAAGTGTTACTAGCAGAGAGACAGTCTCAAATTCACAGCTAAACTCTCTACCAAAAGTACCTCGTATCTTTTATAGCACAATCAATAATCTACTTTTAATTTACTTGTCAATCTTCAGACAAAGAAAGAAAAAAGGAAAAAAAAACTTTTCTATATATAAGTAGAGGTCAAGAGTCATCATAGAGAAAAGGTATTCGCTCTCTACTTAAAGTACCCTCATATCTTTCATCCCACACCAAATACACTGCTTAATTCACTACCAGATCATACAGGATTCTTAGGAGAGAACTTATTCATTTTTAAATAGAGTGCAAAGTCATCAAGGATAACAGGTGATAAGACAAAAGTATAAAATTTACGCATTTGAAAGGCAAACTTTATTTCTATCATGAGGACCGAAAACTCTTGAAAACATTTTCACCTCAAGTAGATACATTTTACGAAAAAGAGCCTTCTTAAGGAAAGCGAATTGATTTAGTATTTATTAGAGAAAAATATATAACCCGATCTTCATTCCATCCGTCCTTTAGGTGCTTTCACAATAACGAAGAGAGACACATTTATTTAGCAATTTAAACTCTTTCCTTTATTGACGTAGAACTACAGTGGAGCTGCGAGGGATATGTATTAAACGTGGAACCATAAACTGACCCTTTACTTCCAAATTCTACCCCATTCTTCGTTGATCTTTCTCATCACGTTCCACTTTGACCGGGTCCTAAGCAAGTTCGTGAGTTCGGAGCACATCTTCAAAATAACATACAAATTGGCTTACGTTCGATCTCAAGTATTTTTGCATACATCGTTTCGAGAAAAAGTCCCTCCTTAAATAAATTATGTTTAGTACATATACATTCTGAAAAATGTTACAAACTACTAGTGAACTGATACCAGAAGGCTGGTAAATATATATTTATTGGAAATATTAAGACAGATTATTGTAACTTCGATGAATCTTTGAACTGGTTTATAACGTTAGCGTTACGTTACTGTTTCCATTAATTAAAATTCGCAACTATTTTAGGAGAATTATACTCATAACATTTCGTAATGTATAATTTTGTATCCTTGGGCCAAAAGTATTCATAAAATATGTGGAGTAAACTCTCTAAAAGTTCTACTTTTCAAAGAATAAAATAAAAATGTAAATGTTTACTTTTTGTTAGGAGTAAAAATGCAAAACTCCACGAAAAAAGGAATCTACAATTTTCATACAACAGAATTACCTAAATTCTCCTAATTATGAATACATTTGACATTGATTTAGGCTGGGCTAAGGCCACGAGGGCCTCTTTGAACTAACCTCATACGTAAATTTTTAAGTTTTTGATACGCGTAACAAAGAAAAAGATAAAATAGCAATAAAAACTTGTAGGAATATACCTCCGTAACTAATGATTATTACATAGAAACACACATTTACTTCTAAGCCTATGAATTCAAACATTGATTCTACTAATTATTCACAATGATAAGGATTGACAAAACAAAATTACGATAACCGAATAAATAATTACACAAACCAACTGGATTTATCTGATTATCCCGCACTATTTTTTGAAAAATTTAATCTATGATGGAAAAGGAACCTCAAATCAAAATTAGATCCAAAGACAATAACCTCGACGTGCCTAGCTGTCCGCAGTCACCTACGTGCTCTCGCTTATGGGCGAAAAAATCAGTTTATCTAGGATATTGAAGTCGAAGCCGGAAGATAGATTGAGGTGCACGGTGCAAGAATCAATCACGTTTTCTGGGAGCAAAACAATTTTTAGAATAATCCGGGGACGAGAACGATTCTTGCGGGTGCGGCAACCGCATCCTGCCCGCATGGCGTCCTTGCATTCACCCGTAGGATCACACTCTATTACTTGGGTGCTTTTGATAAAGCCAAACTTCACATTTTCCGGACGACCGCTTCATTTCAGAAATTATTTTCGGCGGTGGTGCGGATCGCATGCATGAAGTACTCTTCTATGGCCTATTTTTACTTTCTCCATATACGAAGTATAGAGAAAGTATTGTTTTCATGAAAAAATTCGACTTCGAGATTTCAACGGAAATACACGTTTTGGGGTCCCTAGAACACGTTTTGACCATTTTCTGAATGATGTCTGTGTGTATGTGTGTGTGTGTGTGTGTGTGTGTGTGTGTGAGTGTGTGTGTGTGTATGTGTGTGTGTGATAATGGGCGTTCTAACTCGAAAACTAAAAGTCGTATCAATACCAAACTTCATATATAGTACTGTTGTGTGTGCTGTCAGAGTTGATTAGTTTTTGGAGTAAATCCGTTAACCGGAAGTCGAGCATTATTCATTAAAGCTCATTTCCGGTTTTCAAAATATCTCCATAAATATGATATATACGTCTATTGTATTACTTATAAAAGTTTTAGATAGTATAATTTACTATAACTTTTGTATTTAACATATTTTTGTATCACCGGTTCATTAGGAGTTATTCGTGAAATACTGATAAACCGGAAGAAGATGATTATGTACTTTGTGGGCGCTCTAACATGAAAACTATTTGTCGGATCAACACCAAATTTCATACAAAGTACTTGTATTACAGTCGTTGGAGTTGATTAGTTTTTGGAGTAAATCGGCTGACCGGAAGTCGAGCTTCATTCTTCAAAGCTCATTTCCGGTTTTCAAAATATCTCCTTTAATATGATATTTAGGTATATACTATTATTTATAAATGTTGTAGAAAATTTAATTTACTATAACTTTTGTATGAAACATATTTTTGCATCACTGATTGTTTAGGAGTTATCCATGAAATACTGATAAACCGGAAGTAGCTGATTATGTACGTTGTGTAAAGCTCATTTCTGGTTTTCAAAATATATCCATAAATATGATATATTGGTATATTGTATTCCTTATAAAAGTTTTAGATAATATAATTTACTATAACTTTTGTATTTAATATATTTTTGTATCACCGGTTGATTAACAGTTATTCGTGCAATACCGATAACCCGGGAAGTAGCTGTTATGTACTTTGTGGGCGCTCTAACATGAAAACTATTTGGCGGATCAACACCAAATTTCATATGTAGTACTTCTATTACAGTCATTAGAGTTGATTAGTTTTTGGAGTAAATCAGTTAACCGGAAGTTGAGCTTCATTCTTCAAAGCTCATTTCCGGTTTTCAAAATATCTCCATAAATATGATATTTAGGTATATACAATTATTTATAAATGTTTTAGAAAATAAAATTTACTTTCTTTTTTGTATGAAACATATTTTATTACCACTGATTGTTTAGGAGTTATTCCTGAAATACTGATTAACCGGAAGTAGCTGATTATGTACTTTGTGGGCGCTCTGGGCTCTATGGGCGAAAGGACAGTTTCATCGGTTTTCATCCAGCATGTCCCGAACAACATTATTTATAACGTTTAGAGTTCGAAATTACTGTCGTAGGTAAGTATTTACATCTTATATATGGAGAAAGTCATGTGCTGGCCACATCAGATTTTTTTCAACTGTACTCATAGTTAATAATGAACCTGTACCTTTAGTTTATGCTTGCTTTGTGATGTTTTTATTTAGTATTTATTATTATTATTTTAAATTTTATTAGTTAAGTCTCTTGTAACAAACTGTATTGTTTTTCAGTCCATTGTAAAGGCCTTGTGATTTTTATGGATTTATATATAAATATAAATCAATACATACATCCAAAATACTCTAAATAATATCCTAAAATCTTCCGCACCTAATTATAATATGATCATTTTTATATGCGTATGGAAATTTCCATTAAGTAGGGTAGAGGAAATTACAAAGATTACTCATACACAATTACAACGATTGTCATACACAAAACACCAAATAATAAGACGGAAAAATATATAGATGATTTAATGGTCATGATAAGTATGAAACTGGAGAAAATAAAATCAAATTTAGTTGTAGTTAAGAGATAGTTAGAGATAGCCTTTGTTTAAATGACCTAATCGAACCAGAATTCCTAATCTATTAAAGTAGGGAGTTCCAAAATCTTAAGTTTCCTATCTGAAAATAATTAAGGAAGATGCTTGATCGAACCGAAAAATAAAATATTTGACCTATCCAGGTACGAGTTGTTCATAAGGTCTTTAAGGCGTGAAATAATCACAAACATTACTATGCTCGTGGTTGTTACCGATAAAAGAAACTAGATATGAACTTCCTTCTTATTTTGGCGATGAAAATTCGGAACATGATCAACTTTTTATTTAAAATAATTCTAACGCAAG
This sequence comes from Sympetrum striolatum, assembly GCA_947579665.1. Taxonomy (NCBI): domain Eukaryota; kingdom Metazoa; phylum Arthropoda; class Insecta; order Odonata; family Libellulidae; genus Sympetrum; species Sympetrum striolatum. The sequence goes on from OX388349.1 coordinate 59,849,379, forward strand.
GGTAAAGGATTTAGAGGATAGAGTATACGTCTTTTAATGCATTACTTTTACATCTTATTTAACGTAAGTCTCTAAGTTAATCTTATTTCTGTTGGAACACAGGCACTATTTCATTATAAAATAATATTGATTCAGCTTCTATCCATCCTTTGTAGACTGCATCACGAATTACTTAATTCGTAATCGCAGAATAATTTATCATGCATCCACATTGGTACCTTCGCATTTCTTATACATATGTTGTTTAATTGATCTCCCGCTTTCCGGGCAGATATTCTTACCATGCCAATTAACTACCAACTACCATAATGGGAGAACCGAGTTCTTGTCCCAGGCATGTCGATGTTTAAATTCGTGTTTATACTTTGTTTAAAAATTGCACGTTTCTGCATACAAAATTGACTTTCTTTCCTTCGTCCTTGAAGTGTTTTTGTTTTCTTTGACGTTTGTAGTTTCCCTTTTACTTATTTTCCTTTTTAATATTTCAGGAAGAAAGAATTTTCTTTAATTAAGAAATTTATTTCTAGTAGTACCCTCCATTTTGAGGGCTTTGAAGTGAGGGCAGTGGAGTACTTTCTCCCAAGCATTTGACGTATGTATTTTCAAAATTCATATAATAGTCTCTTCATTCTTTTCTTAATTAGCGCAATTCCTTTCTGGATTTATCTTTATGCTAAATATGACGATTGAATATAAGACGAGACTTGTCGATCTTGATCTTAAAAAATTAGGGAATTTCTCATCTAATCTAATACATATTTTCTAAAATCCAAACTTCAAACATCCGCTGCCTTCTGATTCATCAATCAAAGTTAGTTCTTCATTTAATAATTGTCCGTATTTCATTATTAACAATATATTAAATTATAATTACAAACGTGGTCGGTTAATTTTTGTCACATTTGCTCCTAACATAGTCCATTTTAACTACTTTCTTTATTCACATGCATCACTACGTATGTACAAAACTTATGCAACATCAAAACAAGATGGTGGACAAGTACTATTCTGCACATAGTCTTCTCCTCCTTTTTCGACAGCTCCTCACATTTAATATACATCTTACACTATGTTACCTCCTTCTTCTGTATCCATAATCATACCCATCCATTCAAGATGTACGCTGGATTCGTAGAACAAATTTATCCGATTACACAACGTTATCTACCATTTTTACCATATATTGTAAGGTGTTGGGCCTTGGTAAGGTCTTGGCCTTGGGTAAGGGTTAAGGATTTTTACTATATATTGCAAGGTGCGTCACTTTCCTAAATTCCATGAAGGTTTAAATAAAAAATTAATAATTTCAAGGAATATAATTGATGAACACACTACGTTTCAACTACTGTACAGTCATCAAGCCATCATCACCTGATGATGACTATACAATAGTTGAAACCGGTAGTATGTTCATCAAATACATTTACCATGAAATTATTATAAAGTGTTTTTTTATTTTAATATGTTTCACCAATCAACCTCAAACAATCACTCGATTCTTACATTAAATCTAATACAAGACAATTTTTTTGATAATATCTGTCAATATATCACCATGCTCTACAACCACAGCAAGGTTAACTTACAGCTTTTGAAATTATCAGATGGAATATAGGAAAATGTGGAAATCGCGGTGAGAAAATACATCGCTATATACGAGATTTACGATTCCTCATTAACTAAATAAAAATCCTCCTAAAGTTATTAATGAAAATCTCGTCTGCGACTGACGCGATTAATTAACAGTTTTAGATTGATTTGACATATTAATCTGAATGTCCTGGGAAAATTGATTACCTCACAACGTTCATCAAAAAATTACGATACATAATGATTAAGCTGAGGAAAATACTTAAACGATCAAATTTTCATGACATCTTACGATATTCATTTCATAATTAATCACAAATGCGCATCTCTGAGTATATTAATGAGGGATATGCGTTCCATAAATAAATTTAATCTGTAAAATATTACTGTGTTAATCAAACGCCATCCTCTGTAGCTGTGGAGACCGGGAATGCTTTTTACACCATCAAATGAATTTTACATACCTACTAAATACATAGCTGAATATCGCAATCACGATAAAAGCATGCAAAAATATAATTATTACATATATTATTATATTTTAATTGCGCCCAAATTTTGTAAAGCTGAGAATGAGAGGTTTGAAATATTTTTATCAGTAACCAAAGAAGCAATTTATTACAGATTTAATACTATTCATTCTTAACAAAATGCTTAATCTAATTCATTCTTAATGTGTCCACATTGAATAAATGAGATATTTAAACAAAAAATGTCTGAATAAATTTATCTGAACAGTCCTTATTTCTTTGTTTTTTTTCTAAGTATAACGTTCCAATAGATTTCACTGGACTTGATCAAGTATTTAAATGAGTGCTATTTTTTGATTCAAATTAATTCATTTTAATCTATTAAGTTCTGAACCAGGAACATGACCGCTTCATCTTTCCCAACTTTACTATTTCGTGTTTATTTTAATTCATCGATGCAAGCTTTTTTTCCAAGTGACCGATAAAGCTTTAAATACCTGCACAATCTAGAGTTCAAATTATCAAATTACAAGGCGTTACTTTTTCAGATTTTATATTTTATCGTTTCATGCACATAAAAGTCTAATTGAAAAACTATTGCGTTTGATTGCGTTTTCTGCGAATACTACGTACATGAAAGCCTAGAATTATTCGCATTCAAATAGAGACAAATTTAGCCATAGTAGAATTTTCAATCTCCTGAAATAGCGCTTTATTTATTTTCTTCTCCACGAAACACGGTATTCATGGCACAATAAAAAAACAAAGTATCAGTTTCCAGAATAGATCCCTTTCTTAGAAATAACTTAGACGAGAAATGATAAGTTATATTGACGCAAATTCTAATCGGAAGATAGAATCCCTCGTTAAGTCAAGCGATATTTGGCGAAAATATATGAACCTTGAACTGAATATGTAAGATCTACCGGAATTTGTTCACCACGCCAAGAAATACTCTTCCACGCCCCTATGCGCAACAGCATACTTGAAAATCCACATTTACTTATACGTAGAGAGTATATCTTTCTCAACTACCTCTATGAATTTTAACAGCTTGGAAAATATGCAAATGAAGCAACCTGTACACTTAATTCCTTCTATTTTGCTCCCATTTATGCTAATGAAATCTATCGAGAGAACTTTCATTATCTTGTTTGGTATAAGTATTTTAGATTATGAATTAATTTTCATGGCCTTCACATAGTATTTCTCATACATTACTTATTACTTCTTATATATAATAACCAAATGATTCAAATCCTCAAATTTTACTTCATTTGTCATATTTTTGAAAAGAAGCAACACTGATTTCGGCGCAACACTCCACTTTAAATTTAGCTTGGAAGCAATGACGCATCTCCCCATTTACGTGCCCTTGTTGCATCACTCTAGATGATGGCGTGAATACGCCGAAATACAGGTCTTACAAAAATTTAACGAGAAAAGGTAAAAGATAAATGTAAAGTCTTCCATTTAAAAATCGATATGATCTTTTCATCTTCCATTTTATATCGAGTAATTATCTATGCATCTATGACGAAGTTGCATGTAGCACTAATTGCATTTCCACTCACATTTTATATTCATTAATCTCTCTGATTTTTTCATAACTAGACCAATCTTTCTTCAATTTACACTGTGTAATCCAATTTTTTTATAGGTTTTATACTGGCAATATTATTAAATTACTTTTATATGGTGGCAGTTGGAAGAAGGAGATTTAAACGTATCTATGGGAGACATAAACTAAGAAAAGTTTCGAATAGCAATTTTTGAACCCCTTTTCAGCTAGGAAGAGTAATTGGCCCTTGTGACTCCTTAGCTGCAGTACAACTCTCATTGTCAGTTCCGCTCAAGATGTCCGCCAGGTCACTCCACCGTTAAAAATCTGCCCTTCCCGTTACCGCAACCCTACTATAATTGAAGTACGCCAATCCCAGATGTCTCCCCCGTAGCCAATATCCAAAGCACTCATTCTCGAAATCAGTTCTTCAGGAATGCAGACAAGGCAACTCCCTTGGCCGAAAACAAAAACAAAGCGGGTCGCCGACTGGGCAATAAAAGTTAAAAACTCGCTCGTTGTTAAGGGGGCAGAGACACCTGAGAGGCCGAGACGTGTCTGATTGGTGGGACAGTGCCTGGAAGACGGTCGCCGAAGGGGTCATTAGGGAGGAAAGTCCTTTTCAAGAATGTGGGCGTCTTGGCGCCTCTGGAAGACAAGGGATGATCGTGTGGCGAGGGAAGAAAGGGAAAACTTGCAAAGATGCCTCGGACCAAGTGGTCACGGACGTTTCCCCTGAGGAAACGTAGCACGTGAGGGTTGGCGGGAAGCGCTCGCATGACGCGGCGATCGTGCTGGCCGAAAGTTCCGCCAAAGCCTAAAGCGACGGACTTTGCAAAGTAAGATGTTACAGAAAAGATGCCTTAAAAATAAAACTGGGCGGGTTACGTAATAGATCTATTTTGGAACATGCAAATTTTTATTTCTATACATCTTTGTTATGGTGTTCAACGAAGTACAGCCTTTACACATTAATTTTAACTATGCCCAGTAGGTTCACAGTTTTAAATTAAATTTTCATTTCCATTTATAATTATTAACGAGCTTAACGAAAAGTTACTCCTTTGGAGTTAAAATGGATAAGTTATACTAAATATCACGTGAATCGCTTAGGTTTATTAACTGTCTATTATCTAGGCTAGATATAAAGATTTCAAGATAAAAATTAGAAAATCATTCATCGAGTCACGAGGAACGTTGATTATGCCAGGATAGCATTAAGAATAAATATAATGCTGCTTATGAATATGTGCCAAAAACAGCGGAAATATTCAGCTGGATATGGAAGAACCAATTATTGGTTAATTAATGAATTCGCCCATAAAATCACTTAAATTTATTTACAGGCTCATATTTAGGTAATGAGCAAGAAGAGACTATTTAAAACAACTTTAAGTCGTTTTAATATTACAATAATTTTCTAATCATCTAATTTCGTCTTTCCTTCCCTAGACATTTCTTATGGACATTTTTATATCATTCCATGTATTCGTACGAGGTAAGAGTTCAACATTGGAGTTTGCCGTCAGGGGGGTTGTTTATACGAAATTATACGAACTTACTGTATATTGTGTCCAAATTCTCGCAAAACGATACTAATATGACAACACGACTAAACAAAGAATAATCAATTGCCAGTAATCTTTCAAAATTTCTGTGTGAAAATTCGTTGGATCTTAAATGAATCGCTAAATTTTAGATTTCTATCTCATCAAATTAATTTTCAGAAATTGATACTCTTCTTATGGCGAGTAACTAACAGCGTATGAATAATTTCATAAATGTTTACATTGCGTTGATTAATATAAAATATGAACTACGGCTAGAAAAACGTTGCAGTATGAAAGAGAATTTCACGTTGGTCTGGATGTTTTTAATGAAGAGATCGCGGAAAGATTGTCTAGGATGGTAGTGTGAGTGATTGAAAGGTGTATGAAGACGGCAAAAAGCAGGTTGAGCGTAGTGAATGAAGCTCTGAATAAAAGAGACTCGCTAAGCTTGAAGTCTGAAAGGGAATGTATGAAACGATTTATGAATTCATCCGAAGCGAGGGGTGAATGCAAGGACAATAAAGTATGGAGATTCATTGTGAATGAACGAGGTTATCGGGCCGCTCACCCCGAAAGGCATGATCGATACGAATGTTTGTATGTATTACCTTCAATGCTGAAACTAGTTCATCGAGAAGTATCCACTAAAGCGGGAATGGTGGGACTTTTTCTCGGAAGAGTGCCACATTTGATAAAATAAAAGACATGTCTCTCAAAATAGTGCCAAACCATAGCGCGAAATGCTGACAGCAGGGTCGGGCGAGGCATATTGACGCTGCTGGCAGGGTATGGAGTTATTCAGGCGGTGCTTGTATAAAGATATTCGAAAAAAATTCTCTTTTTTAAGGATTTGTAAATATCTTAAGGATGATATTTTTTCATCGGGGATATATTTTTCTGCGCTTAGGAAAATCTTAAGATTACGTTCGGGAAGATAGATTTCAATATTATTTAATTATTATTTTAATAAAATACCAAAAACTAATTTATTGATTAATAATACACAAATACATAAAGAATAGACGAGCAATATATTTTGCGACCAAGAGATTCGTTAAAACGAAATTTTCTAGAATTAATGTAGCAACTTAACTCACATATTCTTCCTACACGTAAAAAACTTTGTTTTCTCTACTACATAAATTAACTAATTAACCACAATTTTATGATAGCGAATAAATTATTTTCTATTCATCTAGTTAAAGATAATTTAAATTTCTCTTTATTGCAATTTTTTCCGCTTGTAAAGATTGACAAACATATTTTCTGTGAAGAAATAATTAAGCCAAGGTACGTTAAAGTCGATACTTTTTAGGATAGGCGGCTTTTTCGCTGTCGGAAAGTCAATATCAAAGAAAGAGAGTACCTGATAACGATTCAATTAATGCAAAGCTACATGTTTAATGCTGCAGTGAAGTGAAAGTTATAAATTAAAATTTTCGAATATTCATTGTATTGCTGTTAATCAGCATATACTTTTAAAATCGATCTAGTCATACATGTTTCTCCTTAGGAAACAATTGATTTCACTACCGCATTTAGAATTTTATTAAAATTTGTGTCATTTACGGAAAAAAGAAGTTACTTTTTCAAATTCCACAAAACATTATATTAGCACACTACCGGTTTCAACTAGTAATAGTCATCCTCAGCTGAACGCCACCTCAGGTTCCTTCTTCCACCTTATTCGCCTCAATCGCTTGCTCCCTATCCTCGCTAAGCGTCAACGTTTCTAAGTTTCTAAACGTACACGGTGCGAAATGACCCTAGCCGCCAAAGCACCTTAAACCAAATACTACTACTAACATCTCTCAACCATCGGCTGTCCCACAAAAGCTCAGACGCTAATAAAGAGCGGGAAACAAAGCCGAGATTCGAAATGAACCTAGCCATCCGCATGCATTCGTGCAGGAGAATCAACACACACAGAGTTCGGCCGGAATTGGCTCAGTCGGAGCAAAACAAACGAACGTGGCCATTTCATAACGCCGTCCTACTGAGAGACAGGCCCGGCGGCTGAGGGAGACGAGAGAGCGGCCTGTTTTTTTCTGGGCTATATCTGCCTGCAATTGAGACAAACTGGCCGGCGCCTTTTGAAATTTCTATTAGCTTTGACAAGACGTCGCATAGCTCTCAAAAACGGAAGATAGAGGAATTGGGTGAGCCTTTGCTATTTCAGGAATAACCTCGAAAACGCCTTTGCAAGAGCCGCGTGTATCTCTTCAATTATGCAAGCGAGTGCAACTCACGTCCCGCGTTACGGTGCCTTCGTCGCCGCGTAGTCACTGTTTCCGAAAAGGCTCTCGTAGAAATTATTTGGGACATCGAGAGTTGCTGTGTTCTGGAGCGAAATGAAAGATGAGGGATATTAAATATTGTCGCCTATTATTAGAAATCGACGGATAAACCGGTGAGTGGATCGCATGGAATTAATTTTAAAGGCATTGCAGGCGCGGGATCCGTTAAAAAAGAGGTTTCACTTTGCAAAGAGTTATAAGTCTCCGGCATCTCCTAATTAAAATTCTTTTGAGTGATGACAATGAGGAGCCGAGTACGACGTGGAGATTCCCACTTTTTGCGAATTTTAATATTTAGTTAGAAGAATGGCTGAAGTTTCCTACGTCATTGAGAATGGAAAATTAACTTATTCCGATTAATGAGTCACCCCACAATATAATAACAGCAATTAATTAATTTTATTAATAAATCTTTAAAATATTGATAGAAAATAATAATTCAATATTTATTTTTAATTTTAATTATATCTGTAAACGACAAAGAATGCTCATGACCTTCCAACATACCTAAAACGCAAAAAAATAAATATGCCTTTATACGACGACAAGGTTTGGTTCACATACATATAGTAAGCAAACTTATAAGTGAAATACGAGCAATAATCAATTAATGACAGTTGGGTACTTTAAATATAATATCTTTATTTACATAATTACCCCCTGCAACACGACGAAAGGCGGCTTGCAGGGTTCTTACATAGATATAGACATTACGGAGTGCATCCGATTTCCTTGGGAATAATATTAAACATTTTAAAGATATAATTTTCAATAAAATACTTTTATTTTAAGTGAATTACTTCGCATCGATTACATAAAGCAATTCGTAAGTACTGATTTTAAAACTTTCTGTTCAGAAGAATAGAATTCGTATCCTATTCAGTTCAAAGATATAAATGGAAATTTAAGACTTAGTGTAAAACGCATGATTCCGTACAGTTTAGTGAGTTAACATTTCCATTCATTCAGAGCAATTTAACTCGAATCCTATCAAATAGAAAGATGGAAATTTTATTTTAAGATACGGTGAAAAAACACATGATTCCATTAATTGAGGAACTGAAATAAAACAAAGAAACCTGGAATAATTTACATGGCAGAAAGCTTCTGAAATTATGAAATCTAAAGACTCTGAGAAGATTTTTTAGCCCTACCAGGAGCAAGAATGCTCCTATTCTAAAGAAACCATCAGCGTTATGAACATTTCCAGAGCCAAGATATTATTCCAAAAGGTAATCCTCCCAAGATAATTCAACATCCCCGCCTGCAAGACGCATAATGAAACTACAACGCGCTCGTACACACATCAACGGCCGAGGTTGAAACAAAAGGCACTTTTTCAAAAAGTTAATAACATCTGGGACCTCTGTTTTAGACAGGCATTATCTCAACTCCGATCCTTCATTCATCTTGTTAATTAACACCCAGCGGTGTTCCCGTAAAAATTTCGAGGTTAACATTTTTTCCCTCGGTATGGACGAATGGAAAAAGGACAAAGGAACTGCACCTTGCGCACGTTATATGCAGCCGCGTGATTAATCCGCCTGTCGACGCTAACCTGAAGATAGAGGATAGCGCCCTTGAGCCTAGCTGATCCACGCGGGTAACACATACGCTTCGGAAATGAAAAATTGGAAAAAGAAGAGAGATTCTGAGAAATATAGCGGCTACGACTTCAATTTTTGGGTCGGTTCGGTGGGAGGGCTTTTATATTCATGGCAAAGCGGCGCGAACTAGATATATCTCCACGGCCTGGAAAAAATTTCATCGGCGGAAAATTCAATTTGGGCCCATTCTCCGCGATTTTGAAAGAGGGCGATCCTGAAATGGAGGGTCGGATGGAGGTTCATATCGGCGTTATGGTGCGAAAATAAAACTATGAGTAAGGAAGACTCCTCTACTTACTACGCTTATTGGCAATGCATGGGACTCGGTTGATTGGCCAGGACTCATCCTTATACAAATTCCCGCGCGAGATTTCGGGGAAGATTGAATATTCACTCGGAAAAAATAAGGACGAGGTGATGGAACTTGATGAAGTTCGAGGAGGTGGTGCGATGTCCTTTTGAAATTTTCTTTCGGATATAAATTAAAATTATTTCTAATGGGATATTTAGCCAGAATATTTAAGCAGTCTCGGAAAACAAAATTTTGTGAAACAATTGCTAATCGACTACATATCCATAAGCGCAGATTTTAATTTACCTTTCGAAATACAAGCCAGTATTTAGAGTTTGATTTGTACGGATTCATTACAAACTTAAATTTAAGGATTGATTTTTTCCGTTACAGTACTTAATTAAAGTTACTTGAAACACTCAACAATACGTAAGAAAATATAATATTTAAATTTATCTCTGTTAATTAAAAGGAGATAGACATTCATTTTACCTCTAAATCGGTTAAATATTTCAATATATTAATAATTCTAGATTGAACAAATACCTCATCTTTAAGTTTGTACATCGTTAAAGCCATGACTTTCCTGAGAAAGGGCTCTTTCTCTACCACTTCCAAACTTAAAACGTTCCAAGATATATTATTTTGGGCTTATGTTTGATGATTTTACTTTCTGGTGGTCCCGATTATCAGCAAAAATATCAAAGGCATGAATTTCGAGGAGTAATTACGACGATAATTTTGTGTTAACCTTAGATAGGCAAAAGAAGTAGAATTTTCAGCTTAATACAGATATTGATTAGTGACTTTTTTGGAATAGTATGAGACTAGTCCCTCCTTGCATTAACCTATTGTCATATGAAGTAAAATATAAAATAGAGAATTTTTAAAAGTTCGCAGAAAAAATTACTTTATGGGTTTAAAAATTTAAGTTTTCATCCAGGAAATAAAAATAATATAAAATAGCTCTATTAATATAAAAATAGCTATAAAAAACTCAAAAGAAGGGAGTTGTGAAAATACCTGCAAAATCTACGGAGAGGTACATTAAAGGAGGAAAACAGGACAGAAACGTAATTTACGATACAGCCAACCAATGGAGAAAGAAAGACCGTTTTAATTCCAAAACCAATGCACGTTAAATTGAAAAATTCCCCCCTGAATTGCCACTTGATTTATAAGAGCTAATTCGTAACCTTGTGGAGGTGATGTCCCTCTTGTACTGTGGACATTCGGTGTATCTGATCCCTCACAACGGACGGCGACGCCAGTAAGCCAACCAAGAATGGCCGTCTAAATTGAAATATATAACAAAAACGTTTCCCGTCGTCCTTTCCCTTTCAGGAGGAAGCAGGGACCCATTATCATCTTCATTGCGAAGCGATGGGGAATCGGGAGAGGAACGAATTCGGTAGAGGAAACAGAAATCCCGCATTCGCTATCGACTGCTCTTCAAAACAACTCAGTTTCCCTCGCAACCAACCCTTCCTTATCAACGACTCCACTTCCGTACCTTTCTGAATACCCTTTCAAACCCTATCTGCACCCTTTTTTCACCCTCCTGCCATATCCCTTGACCTCCGATGTCGTTCCCTTTCCCTGCGTCACCTTGGGAACGAGTCGTTAACGCGGTTGGCTGTTACGGAATCGTTCTGATAGCAGTTTTGGAAAGGGCGAAAAAAATTCAGTAAGAATGATCGACGCAGTGTTTAAAGACGTTAATTAATTAATCAATTCAGGTCAGAAACGAAGGAGAGGCATGGATAGAGTTAAAAAGCAGAATAGAGGAGCTGCATTATATTGCACGAAGGGATGATAAGCACAAGTTAAAACTGAGGAAACAAACAGCTGATGTTTATTCTTTTATAAATAGAAGGATAAAAGAATGGAATATGTTGCCTGAAGAGGTCTTCAAACCCTTATCAGAAAACTGAAAGGAGTTTATAACTAGATTCTGTATTTTATGTGATTAAGTGAATAAACAAATGATAGAAATAAAGTTTTATTTAGCACAGGAAAGCGTGCAACTTAACCCAAGGTTATACAAGAAGTGAAAATTACGTGAAAAGCCCCCATTTACAGAGGTGAAAAGGACGTGGCTCGGGAGTTTAGTTGGTAAGAACACCTACACGGAAAGTGGGAAACTTGTGTCCAGCCAAGTCACTATTTTTCACTTCTTGCACTACCTAACTTGATTAAATATTGTTATGTTTTATATTATTTGGATATTTTTAAAGTGACGATGTGAAAATGGGGAAATGTAGTTTTTCTGATTAAAGTAAATATGTTGAATACATGTTTTAGAGGGGTACCGGGGAGATGTATGTAAATTAGATCTCGCAGTAGTGTTGCGATGTTCGAATACCGTCTGTGGGTAGTGATGATAATTTTGGAATATTTGTTTGTGTATAACGTCTGGTGTGAGGGACTGGGGTTGGAATTAAGTTGTACAAAGATAATGGTTGGAGCTGCCACCAGCTGAGTAAATTCAACTTGCAGCATATGCAATAAATGAATTAATCAATCGAACGTGTATTTGAAGGCGTCGACCACTGATTCGCGCTGTAAGTTTGTCGTCGGACTTGTTTTCGGCCGTCGCATACTAGTTAGTCGTTTTAATTAAAACTCCTTTGTTGAAGGGATTTGATGCATTGTCGGATACCGAACTCGGGATTTCTGTCATAGAACGAACGGGATGAGGTGCGAATAGAATAGATGGTGCGAATAGAATAGGTGGTGCGCATTTTCAATACGATTCGGAGAGGTGGGATGATAATGGAGAAGTTGTTTGAATTGGCAAAAAATATCCCTTGAGTTTACTCGTTCCGATTGGAAAACAAACTTATTAAATTCGTACTTCAGGATAAATAATTCATTGGAAACTTATGATTAGGGACTTGGAAACCCAGTTCATATTCTTAATTGAATAATGAACGTTCTTCAGAATTCAATCAGATTGTTTCCCATAGCAATAAAACATGGCTTACAGAATTTATTTGATCACGTATGATGAAGTCTAGTGAAACGCCATACAAAACAAAACATACATAAAACTCGGTGTTTAATTTGTAGAATGTAATTCAGTGGTGACAAAGTAATTTGAAAGTTATTAATTAGTGCATAATAAAACGATCATTGTGCGGACAAGATTGAAAATAATAGGTCTCTTATCACATCTAACCCCTCTTCCTAAAATATTTTAAAGGAAGAAATAGCTTTAAAGAAAGTACACAGAATATGTCTACTTTACGGGTTTGAAAGCTTAAGTGTACTACGATAGTTGATCGTAGACTGGAAGGCAAACCGAATGCCTATGGCAGTTTGCCACAATACTCTTAATGAAGACATCTTAGTAGCTCAGACCTTCATCGTCGAATAGGAAATAAATATAATCTAATTTAGTAACACACATAGTTCATATTGATAACAACCGTCCAAAATCCAAGAAGAATAATTGTTACTGGCGATAAATGAGTAATAATTCTAAATTTAGTATCTTGTTGCCTCGTTGGGATGATTCACATATAATAGTTAATTATAGTTCGCTATTAAATATAAATTTTTAGCGATATTAATTGCACACTCTATAAATATGGATTTAAGGGAAAAGAACTTCACTACTGGCTGGTTAAATGTAGTGATCAAGATTTTGTAAACAAGAAGGATTTGCGTAGCAAAAAAATTATTAAAAGATATTTAGTAATTTCTGAAGCGAAGAATATATGCTAGGATAGAAAATTACAGAGGTTGATGTACTAAAGAAACGGCTCGTTTACGGTGAAACGGTGTTAGAAAAAACACTATCAATGAAAACTCTACTATGAGGAAATGAATCACTTAGCTCTCAGTAATACGACTTTGAACTGAGCTCTAAAACTTATGGATCCGAAATAATCTTTCACGGCGTCACTTCTGAGTTTTCATCGTTTACTATTGGTGACTCCCCTTTCCTGTACACAAAGTTGTCGGCAAAAAGCATTTCAAAGTGAAGTCAAGTTAAAGAAACAACAGTCATCCTCACACAGATTCAAGGAGGAGAGTCCATTCACGGAAAATGGGTCAAACACGAATTTTGAATAGCATAAAGTTTGAGGAACTTGTGAACGAATCACGAGTCACGTATCACGACTGCCTTCCGAACGTTTTCGGAAACAGCAAAAAGTATTTAAAGTGAATTTTGAAGTACTACGCATCTTCTACTACTATGCTGCACTTATAAGACAATCTAAGAACCGGATATCGTAACGTGGAATTTCAATTGCAGAAATCAAGTCATTGAAGCGGAAAAGTATCTATTATATATAGATGCTTCTCCGGATTCATTCATATATATACCTATATAGATAGATAGGATACAAATTCACAGCCTAAACTACAAGCGTCATTGATCTGAAATTTTTATGACATATTGGCCATAACGTAAAACCCCCAGGAAAAAAGAGACTTTGATCCTCAGTGTCATAGGTTCGATTCCAGAGGGCCCCAAAGTCCCGATTTTTCCCGTTTGAATGCATTGCCGTGATTTTCGGGAATTAAAAAAAAATACTTTCCGGATAGGTAGAGAAATAAAACTCAAGGTGCCTATATTTATGGTCTTGGACTTTCGAAAACATCAATGACTTTTACAAAAAATATCCTGGGTTCGATGCTAGGACGATGCAAAGATCTGCCCTTTAAAATACATGGGAGCCGTTTTTCATTATTTTTTTAGATGCACTTATCGAAATGATAGGATGTTCGTGCTTGGCTGGAAGATGTATGGTACAAATAAGTTTTAGAAAAAAATTTTCATAAGACCGTACTGTTCCTGGGTTCGAAGCCAGAGCACAATAACGTTTCTCTCATAAGGAATATAAAGGAAAAGTAGGACGTCATTTGAGGCAGTAGTAACCAATATTTCTGCTTGAATTTGCATACGCGGTTAGAGATGGTGTTTTTCTGTTGTGCTGCATAGAAAGTATTGCCTGAAAGACCCGGGTTCGATGCCGGGCGGTAAATATATCCCCCATATATAATACTATGGGGTATCTTTTCATAATTTTTTTATGCATTTATCGATATGTAAGGGAGCTCTTGCTTAGATGGAAGATGTATATTAACACTTTGTTTAAGAAAAAAAATAGATAAGACCATGCTGTTCCTGGGTTCGATGCCAGAGCACATTATAATTTCTCAAATAAGGAGTGCATGTGAATAGTAGGACGTCGTTTGAGGTAGTTGCACCTAATAGTTTTGCTTGAATTTTCACACATAGTTTGATATGGTAATCTTCTATTTTGCTGCATAGTAAGTACACCAGGAAGACCGGGGTTCGCTGCCAGGCGATTTAATTGCAGCGAATTCTACGAATATTTTGAATTTTCTTTTTCTTTTGATGTCCGTCCCGATATGATGCCGATATGAAATTAGTGTTGTCGATCTGCTTGCAGTATGCAAGCAACATTTTACTCGTATTCTAAACAAATACATACAAAGAATAAAATACGTAGTACTTGGTTCCAATACAATCCATTAATTTCAGTAAGAATTTTTCATATTGATAATACATTGAACTAAGAAATTTCCAGTGATGAACAATACAGAGGAAACTGTTATAAAGTTATACAGGAATACACGCGTGTATTTGACGAGACTCTTTAATACTAGTAAACTCTCCTGTCAGGCATGACGGGTCTTACTTTCAAATTTTTAATAAATATGCAACATTTAAATATAGATGACTTAATATATAACTTTTCAATACCCAAATTTTTCAATAAATACCAATCCGGATGGAATTTAAAACTAAGAATATTAGCGAAATTCCGAAAAATTAAGAACTTCATTGAACATTACGCAGTTTGTGAGAATCACACAAACTCACTGCTGTAAAATCTCTGCTATAAAATCGAGTTTGCGTTAAAATACAGTCTCCCAAAAATCATCCCCTTCCTCGACGTAAGATTTCTTCGTCATCTTGATCACCACAAACGAACGTATAAATCTCCTTTAGTAAATCGGTTTGATAAAGAAAAAATCCAAAATGGCTGTAATTTTGTTCCTGGTATTTAAACATCATCGTTTACATTCGCTGAAATCTCAGTAAATTGCCTCCTCTTCATAAATTCTGAAATTAGTTCCTATCATTAATTCGGCATGGACTTAAAATCCCCGTGAATTCTTGTGGGAAAATGATTGTATCGGATTCAACAATCACCTTGGTCGTTACCTTGGTGGACTAGTTATTTACTACGGCGAAATTTTACAAAATCTTCGTTTATTTTGTCATAGTTCTTGAATTTCGACTGAAAAGGTGTATTTTACGACAATAGTAATTCTTTTTTAATTTACCTTCATTGGTAATTTTCTCGACTTCGTAAAACTATTAGTTCCAATTTAATTCTGTAAAAGTAACAAAGGCTGCAAGGTACAAAAACGAACTTTACGTGCATTCCTTATGGAAACGTATTATGGAGTCCTGGGGTCGAACCCGAGCCTTCATAGAGATGAGAATAGTTTTCGTGGGGCTATCTGCTCATTAGTAATACAATGCAGTTTGTCTCATAGCTCTACGATAAATAGTTTCTGAGATAGAGAGGGGAGGGACGGACTAATTTTCCTGTTTATGTTAATTACCATATATGATGACGAACGAACATACGATAGCTTTTTAATTTCTCCCTATACGTAGTATAGAGAAAGTATTGTACTCGCAAAAAATTTCGACCTCCAGATTTCGACGGAAATAGATGTTTTGGGGACCATAGATCTCGTTTTCGCTATTTTCCAGAACATGTCTGTCTGTGTGGCTGTGTGTGTGTCTGTGTGTCTGTCTTTGGTAAAAAAGTTTGTGGGCGCTCTATCTTAAAAAGTAATTATCCGATCATTTTCAAAATTCATATTTAGTATTTTCCTAACAATGCCAAGAGTTGATTAGTTTTTGGTGAATATCGCCTTACCGGAAGTTGCGGTTTATCCGGAACAAAAATTCGTTTCTTAAATGTCTCTGTAAGAATGCAATGTAGGTATATACAATTACAAACCAAAGTTGTAGATAATGTATGTACTTTACTACAACTTTTGTATGAAACAATTTTTCGTAACACTGATTGTTTAGGAGTTATTCTTCAATAATGGTAAACCGGAAGTTGTTGTTTATCCAGAAATGGAAGTTTTTCATACATATCTCGGTCAAAATGCAATGCACATAGGTATATACAATTATGTACCAAAGTTATAGATAATGTATTTTACTACAAATGTTGTATGAAACATTTTTCTGTAACACTCATTGTTTTGGAGTTATTTATATATTACCGGCATAGGCTTCTGTTTACAATAAATACGGAGAAAGTCATGTGTTGGCCACATCAGATTTTTATTATGTAAGATTATGTAAGAAGCTTTTATTACTTTCCGATCTAGTTTATGCCTTAAGCCCAAAATATTTCCACCATTGGACAGAATTTCAAGTTTTTTCTCCGAATAATGAAGTCCCGTGTAAAGTCTCTCCGATATTTATCTAATAGCACTATAATATCCTCTCTCTCTCTCTCTCTCTCTCTCTCTCTCTCTCTCTCTTTGGATTCTCTTATGAACTATCGAAGTAATTATAATCTATCGTTAAATTATTCTCTTCTAAACTCCCTTTCTGACTGGTCTAACATCTCTCTTCGTATTTCACATTTTTAACAGTTCTACTCTCACTCTTTCACTTGCTAAACGTTCTTTTTTCTTTCGTCTTCCATCTTAACTGAATTCCCTTCCACACACCGTTGATTATCTCGTATTATTGAAAAAGTAGGAATTTATTCGCGTGAGATTGACTCACGCAAAGCAAAACCCCCTTTCCAAATAATTATTAGATTATTAAACATTTTGTTGTTTTACAATTAAATAGATTTTCTCGTCTGCTATATTTTGACTTTAAATTGGGAACTATGCTGTAGGTGAAAACTGAATGAATAAATAAATTGTATCGTAAAACGAAAAGAAATACCACAGTAAATTAAACACAGTTCAGACCGATAAAAAGTGCTTTCCAGGTGTCTAATGTGTTATAAAGTTCAGACAATGAACGATTCGTACATATATAGATATAGTTGCCTATCTTGACAGATTTTACAGTTATATCTAGTCTAAGTAACAATTTCCCTTTCTCTTTCCTACACTTTCTGCACCTTTTTGAAACCCTCACGTTTTCAATATTATTTTGACAATGGTAAATATATTTTTTGCGATCACATAGGGTCCTGCATCGCTGCTCCTGAATCGCTCTTTTTACTACTACTATCCCAAGAGACAAATTCTTACTTTGCGACGTCAATTAATTAAATATAAACTAATTAAGTTTACAATGTGTGACCTGTAGAGAGAAACTCGTAATCTCAATTTCGCGCGACAAAGCCTTTGACACTGTATTATACGTATATGAATATGAAAAAGTTTATCAACAAAGCTCCCTTCAGAAAAAGTTCTTTACGTCGTGCTGTCAAACGAATTACAAAAGAAAGCAGACGAAAATGGGACGATACATCAAAACTCGGGCATTAAGTCGAAAGTTCTCAACCTCTGAATATTCATTACTCAACTTTTAAGTGAGTTGTGAGCCCAAAACAGATCTTTTCGAAAGAAACTTTTTGTGATAGTTTAAATCGCACCCTCATCTCTGAGATACGTCTCAACTTTCTTAAGCCATTTTTAATTCTAGGAATCGCCATCGCCCTACTGTTGTGTTCCAATTAGCTAGTTGGAATTCTTTAGGACAACAGAAGAAACGAAATGATTCAAATTTTAAGTCGGGCTTTACGTCCCAAACGTAACGTACTTCCTTGGCTAAGCTTATATCTCATACTTACGAGTATACAAGTAAATTTGTTTTATAATAAAACAAGAATTAACTAATTGATTTGCATGAGGCTCCAATTTTAAAGTATGATATCCTTATAATACGATAATTAAGAGATTATATTTTCCTTGTAAATTACTAGCTATCTTTCGCTACGAAGAGAAAAGTATCAAAATTACGTCTACATCTAACACTAATTACATTCACAGGCTTTACTATTTAAATAACTTCAGAATTAAGTGAGATGAATATTAAAGAAATTTCGATACAATGAAATAACACCGTGATAGTTCCAAAAATATTTTGACACTTTTTTAGATCTTTAAATATTTAATTAACTTAAAGATTCGTACGACCTGATGCAATGCAATTTTAATGTGTACTTTTTCAAGCTATCTCTTTCCTTAACACTTATATCACAAAGGGTTGGATGTAAGAATTAATCTGTTAGTCTCAAAATCGCCCTGATATAAGACACTTTATTATTATCTGAATATTCGATAGTACTGTGGAAAATGCATGAAATCTAACTTGAAATAAGTAAAATTAAATTTCAATACGATGATATATGTAAAATAAAATCTATAATAGATATCTTAAAATATATTATTTTGCAGTTGGATCATTCAATGACAACGAAACAAAAAATACGTCATCTATGGATATTATTAAAACTCTGCTCTAATATTGATAGCTGTAATAGAAATATTTTAGTAGTTGGGAAAGAACAACTTAGCGAAGCTCCACAGTATATTTAGTTTATTAAGCAGGCGACCGATTTCAGACTATAAGTCAATCTTCATGCCTATATATAGTCTGAAAACTGTAGCCTGTCTAATATATAGTACTGTAAAGATTAGCTCAGTTATTCCTTCCAATCTGTCAGGATGGAGTTCCACGAAGTCAAAGCTTTTTTGATTATTTTTATTTGAAATATTTTAGCCAATTTCTGAAGAAATAGTCCAATTAGTTACAAAATGGCGGGTTGACAAAGTTGTCGGAAAAGTGCGGAATCCGGCCCATGCGCTCTCAGCCAAAGTCTCAAAGGGTCTCCCCAAACTCTCAATACCTTTCTTGAAGGAATATGCTTCCACCATGCCCCTCATCTTTTGTTTCTTGAGACCCTTATTGTCTCTGTCAGTGAACGCAACTTCCTAAGCACGTTAGCAAAATGGGGAGATACTTTACCTGGATTCCGCTCTTTCAAACCTCTTCGACATAATGCGATCAACACTCGAACTTATTTGGTAATTTGCATCCAGTTATGGCAAACTCGGGCTACTTAATTAGCCAAACTTCTGTCATGCCTCTAGTTCCATTGGGCCGAATAAGTACTATGAGCGTGAATGCCGAATTAGCCAACTTTGATACCGAGGATGGCCTTAGAGCATCATCCTGGAGGGTTTGATTTCACCTTGATTTTCCAAAATATTTAAATTTTCTTCGAATTCAGTCCTGTTTTTTTCGTACGCCGGCTCGCCATAGTATGTGAGCACGTCTTTCAAAAACAGTGACACGATCCACTTTGAATTGTTGGCCTCCTTTGTGATTGAAGTGGCCCGGAGCTGGACGTCCTCCCTTCAATATCGCAAATGGAAACAATTTTTGGAATCTGCGAAGTGCTGCCCGTGTTACCAAAGCAGTTTAAGGATACGACGATGCTTCAACGTTTTCAATGTCAGAGGAAACTGACAACCAAAAATACACTTGTGAAAATTTCTGAATGTGATAACGTAAATTTTGCTCTCATATTTGCATTTTTCTCTGGTATTGATGGACGCATACGAGAGAGTTCAATGTTTGTTTTCTCTAATTTGTACCCTTTACGCGTCAGAAAGAAAATCCAGAGTTTAAAGTCAGCACAAAAGATATAGGAACTCTAACACAGAGATTCGCTGTGTTTTAAACCCTGATATTGACGTGTTTCCTTATTATCTCTTAGGAAAATCCTTTCATTAAAATTTAACACTTAAATCTGTCTGTGATGGTTTCCCTGGTTTTTCACTTGCCATCTTCTCTCACTGAGGCAAAACGCCCTTTACGGTACTGTGTATGTTTTGAAATTTGACGTTACTTTGACAAATTTCCGTAGCAATGTTTCTTTTTTCCTCTTCCTCTTAAAATAACGTAGGATTATAGCGTGGTATAGCGTATTTCATCCCCTTTTCGGTCAGAAATAATCATTGAAAAATTAAGGTTTTGTCGGTAGATGGGGTTGTATTTAAGATGAGATTAATAAGTCTTCATAAAATACCCGTATTATTACTACTGTCGACTAAAGAAGATTTTTCTGAAGGAATAGAAAGGAAAATTTTACTATAAATAGCTCTTTGTAATAAATACTTGACTGCAGGTGGCAATTTAGGGTAGAATATAGCCCTCATAGAAAATCATTACCCTAATCATCCATAAATTCGACAAATTCGAAATCTCAGCTGATGAATATTTACATTTATAAGTGGATATTTACACACAGTACCAATTAACAATTACATAAAACCCACTTTGAATACGAGTTTAAAAAATATGGGTATAATTTAAGATTACGTATTATGAGCCCAATATTTAAAAATTGAACCAAGATAATTATACTAAGCTTTCACCTTGTAGGTATCCCCAGAATAGTTATTTGAAAAAGAAGTCGAAACTAGCGATATGGTCGCTTCCTCCTGTAAAGTTGTAGTTAATTTCCATCGAATTTGTATAGATTAAGAATCATTCATAAAATTAATTTGGGACTTAATAGTTAGTTGAGCCTAATACATTTTTGAGATTAACGTTGTTGAAATGACTTACTTGAAAATTTCTATATTTAAATATACTCTATAAACATTTAGTAAGTGGCGGGAAATAAGGGAATTTATATATTTCACAGTGGAGACATCGATGGAAGGTGATGAGTTAGAACAGTCGTGAACCTACTTTTTATATTTATACCTTTGGACTAACTTGTCAATAAGATGGGGTTCAAAACCCAACATCGTGACAGTATCTTCGATAAAGTGGAGCTCTTTTTTAAACCGGATACTGTCAAGTGGCAGGTTAACTAACCTATGGACAAGGTGGTGAAAGGCGAAAAGACGAGTTAAGGAAGAAATTATTTGAGGAAGTGATGATGATATCTCCTGTAAATGTCGAAATCTAACTTGTTGGAGTTTCTAATGACCAAAACATCTAAGAATGGCAAAAATGTATTACTTTCCATCTCGAATGTGAACTTGATGGAGGGACACAAACTGTTCAACTTATCAAGAAAGAAATTAATGTCAGAACGGCCTGAGTCAAACACAGCGAAAATGTCATCTACATAACGGCACCAAGTGCTGGGAAAATAATAATTATTGTCCCAGCAGATAATGAATTCATCTATCTTTAACTTTAACAGCGAGTTTAAACTGAACTGAAAATAATCACACTACTTTAAGCGAATCCACTATATGGCAAAAAAAATTCCCGCAACGAGAAACAGCAAGGAAGGACAAGAGCTTCTTCACCGCAAACCGGCGAAGACTCTCCGAAATAGGGTAACGACTGTGAACGTTACGCACCTGAAAATTGCTTTAACTTCAACGGGGGCAAAAACCGAGCTTGAGTGGCCATCAAAATAATGAACCCCAACAACACACGGTACGCTTCGCGAGCTTCATTTTTTCGCCCCTCGATACGTATCGCTCCTCGTCCGAAAACAATTGAAAAATTCCCAGAAAATCGATAAAATAGCGACAGCAATATCGAGTGGGAGGCAACGACTGGGGGAAGAGGACATCCCGTTTAATATCCAATCGGTTCCTCGATCGGGCTTCCTCCCATATTATTATATATTTTTTCCAGGCGTGGGAAGTCAACGGTCCGTCGCTGTGTATGGGCTCCTATACAAATAATAACGTGGCGGAGGTAATAAATGGAGAATGAATGCGACTGATTGAAAAATAAGACGTGGGTGGCGAGAAAGCAATTTGGGAGGGCGGCGCAGACGGGGAATCGTGGGAATCGGAAAGGAGGTGTTTGGAGAGTGATGAATTTGTGATTGAGCGGCGGTGAAAGAAGTAGCTGGAAAATATTGTGCGCAACAAAAACAGAAAGAAAACGAGAAAGGAGACGGCAACAAATGGCAGAGAGAAATCGAATTTATATGAGATGATGGAAAGATGCGCTTATACAGTAGGGAAATGGATAAATCATGAAATTATATACGTCAACTATAAACTGGTGTGTATTCCTCTAACTGCATAAAAAACATAATATGATAAAGACATTATATATGTATATTCTACATAATTTTTACAAATCGACATTCTCACATCCATTTCTCAACTTGTTTTCCTCGCTATTCTTTGTTTATTTATATTTCAATCGTTTTTTATAGAAAATTTATTTTTGATATTTATTCCGGAAAACACGCCAACTTTGAATTACAGTGATGATTAATGACATGTTAAAGATTTATTTTCTTCTGAGATGCCAAATTGTCACGATTTGTTTGTAATAATTTCCAAAGCATGCATATTTGTTGAAAGAAAAAATAAATATTACTATTATAATATTATACACCAATTAACTCGATGTAGGATTAGTATAGGGGAGGAATTATTGAGGGTATGTTGATTTCAGAAGAAATTTGATAGATATTGACCACAAGGAATATTCTTACCACAGCAAAATACTCCCTAAGGGATGTGAGAAAATATTCACAGGATCTGTTAGCCTGAAGTCTCAAGCATACAAACCAATTATTTATTCAGGCATGCGGTTATAGAAATACTGGTAACTGATAATAACTTGATGGGTTATGTGTTTGTGTAGTGTTGTGCAAGTGATTTTCTCCATCATATCAAATAAAGCCCACGTTATTTTATTTCAAAATTCGATTGTAACGTGGTGAGATGGTAGAAGGACCTTTGTTCTGGTGATGGAATCACAAGTAATCGGATTTCCTGATTAAGGCTTGAATGATTTCGATCCCTCATTATTGTCCGTCCTTGTAATTCTGCAATAATAGATGATTAAGTATATTCTTTTTTCTCTGCTTTCGAGAAGCTATGCATAGAATTTGTAATCTAAAATGTTCTGTGAAAAACAAATTAGTTCTACAACTTGGCTATCCCATAAAATTTTGTAAATTTTTTATGAGATTTTTTCCAGAAAACCAGTAGAAATTAAAGGTTCATTTGTATCCATTCGTAGCGTTAATTTTATGGTTTTCCTGTTTACGTATCCACTGAAAGATTTATGGGGTTAACCGCTCTCAAGTGAGAAGAAAACTAAATTTGATTAATGGCATTTCTGCCATTTATTGAAAAAAAATCGTGCATTTTTCTGTGATGATTCACTTTTTGGCCAACGTGTAACAAACAAACAACAAGCAAAACGAAAAAAGGAGATAACCATCCCGAATGCGTCAGCACCAAAAGACCAGAGGCGTAAAAGCAAGCGCGGACAACCAACCGCGGAATAGTAGGCGGCTCAAAAAGAAAACACTAACGAATAGGAAGCGGGGACAGAAAGTTAAATAAGCAAAACTAATGAGACAAAGGGAAAGGTTAGGGATGAGTAGGGCTTCCGTCAATGGTGGGGGTGCAAACGGGGTCGGGCAGGTAGAAAGAGTCTGGGAGCCAAGGCTCAAGAAGATTAGAGGTGGGGCATCGACTATGGGGTTATAGAGGTCTCTGTCGTAGTCCCAGGATAATGACATGGAACGGTTTGGCGGGCAAAGGGGAGCGTTTGGAGGCCTTGTTCGCCGGGAGGGGTTGGAACAGCGACTGGTGAGGGATATGTAAAGAGACCTGTATCGAATGGAGGCGTGCATGGCTGTAACCGGCTGCAATTAGCTTATCACCGCATGTACTTCGAAGGCCGCGAGGGCGGGGTGAAATGGTGGTTGAAGAGGGTTGGGAAAAAGTTGCGGTGGGCACACTTGAGTGATTGAGGGATTCGATTGGAATGCGAGACCTTTGTCCTTAAGCCGCTTCTCCATTATTAAGACACCTTTAAAGACTATTTAAAACGTCGATACGTATCTTCACACACCTTAAAGTGTGCTCCAAGGTAAATGATAGAGATCCAAGGGAAATGCTACAATAACAGAATGTTATAATCATTAAATTCACCCTTATACATGAGTCTACTACTTCTTGGTATATTTATGAGCTTTATAATTTCCTAATTAACGCTCTTTCCTTTACTATACATTAGTTTCAACTGCCCTTAATTACGTCAATGAACTATTGATGGCCGTGGTGGCCGAGTGGTTAGCGTGTTCGCACGATATCTCTCGAATCCCACAATCCCGGCTAGTCGGATTTTTCCGGTTAGGGAATGGTCTTGTGTGACTGCTGTTGTTAATACCTTACTGTATAAGTCTAGAAAATGGATTTTTGTGGTGTATATGAAAAATGAATAAGTCATCAGTGAATCATATATCTTTTGCCTTTAATCTTGTGCAACGGGCTAACTTAGGTTTTTTATGTATACACAAAAACTATTTATTGCATTTTCTTTTGTTCTATCCCTAAAATATCTTTATTCAAATATGGTTGGATGGAAGATCAAATTTGTCTCAATCTCGCCCTTTATTAAAGTCGTATTATTATTATTATTATTGGTATTTAAATTGATTCCTTTAGCAATTTCTACCTCCTTGACATTCGAACACTTTCTCTGGCTACGTTTCAATTTTTATACTGTAGCAAATGCTGAGAACGTTTTATGAAATCAAGGGAGAAACGAAATAATTTCTCCAGAATAATTTCTTGGACCTCAATTCCCTTTTTTGTCCATTTTTCACATCCATAGAAAGGCACTTCAGATTATAATCTTGCATAGCTATATATTTATTAAATACCTTACAATGATTATTGTAAGGAATATCACCAATATCATGTATATAGCTATTACGAACTTACTGTAACCAAACGCTCGTTTTTAACTAATTTGTAGGGCTACATTAACTAGAGAAAATGATACATGTCTATTTATAATTTGATAGGCAAACTTATAAGACACAATAAGGATTCAAATTGAATTCTGTGCGGAAAGTAATTGATATCCATTTCAACCAGGAAAAGACTGTCAAGACTTATTTTCCTAGTGCTGAGCATATACTTGGACTCAAAATAATTTTAAGGTAAACGTAATACGAAAACGCGAGAATCGAATCGACTCGTAGATGGAGTGAAATTAAATCAAGGTCTATATAAATTTAATCCTGTTTTCTGGTTTCCTTAACTTGTTGGCATTTGGATTATCTTTCATTATTTCGCTTGCCAAACACTCTTCGTCCGCTGCCATGTCTCTTTCCTCTTCCTTATTCACCATATCTTTTTTTATTTCATCTCTCTCATCTCTTACCTTGAATAGCTTGACGGACTCTTCGCAATCTCGTTTAATTGTCATCTGGACGAAACCAAATACATCGTCATCGCTAAGGTCAACCAACTCCATCGAAGATAGAAATAATAAGGTAGAGAAAAAGAAAAAATTCTCTCGTATCTCATTCGTTTGTTATTAAACCGTCTCTTGGTTACCATAATACGAATACAACTTCTAGGAGAACTCATTTCCTCAAACTGTGTCCAATTTAATGCATAATACAACATTTAATGGAATTTTAAAGTCATGCATTATGGTATTGCTACCAAATTCTGAAATATGGTATACGATTCAATAGTCTTTTGGTGTATGATAGAGAAAATTGTATCTTTTCTCTCAGTCTTCTTCATGGCTGTGATACTATGAAAGCTATTGAGTTATGAGTTCTACATATATCATTATTAGTCGGTATAGCAAGGGAGAATTACCTCACTCCTCGCTTGGCCTAGTCGCTTCATCCCTTCTCCAAAACTTTGTCTATAGCTAATGGTGGAGTTGATAAGGTTCAAGCCGGATTTTTAGCTGAAGATTTTTGTATGTTGATATTGTGACGCACTCTAGGGACACAACCTTTAAGAACGCAATCATGGTTTCAAAATTTTAATTTAAAATATAAATAAAAATGTTGATGCATATTTTCTTGAGAAATACTTTGCCGTATTAAGGGCAACAAATCAGACATTTATTATGTTATACGTAAAAGAATTGAAGTTAAGCACACGCGTATTAATACTGGAGCGTGTGCATCCGCATATGAATGCAGAAACTGTTTCCGAAAGAACTGCTGAATCCAAGCAAGTTTCCTTCAGTTACAGAGAACTTTCGAGTTACTAAAATACTGAAGAAGTGGCTCGTGGTAAAATCTGTCCCTCGATTTTTTGCGATGGTAGGGGAAATAATTTTCCCATCAAATCGATGACGGTGCGAAACTTTCAATCTAATATTTGCACACCGTTGGTCGACGTCTGCGGAAAGGAAATGTTTGCTTTCTTCGGTAGTTTTCCGAGAGTCGTCGCTCGTGGGAATCAATCCAATGACGAATTACTCAAGTTCGGAGTATTCCAACTCTGCAATTAGGAAAGGTCGGCTCGAATGATAGGGAAGAAGTAGTAATGTGATGTAGAAGAAAAAATATAACGAAAATATCACTCCTCTTTTTTCGGTATCTAGTTTCTAAGAACACGTTCATATATCTTGCAAGCTCAGCAAATGATTGAGAAATGGGGTCAAATGAATAAATGATGATTTTCCTTAGAAGATGACAAATAGTAAACCCGAAATAGGGTTTTGCCTTTCAGGCATGGAGTTGACGCACATTCCACATAGTTTTCAGCTATATGGGCGAACCATCTGTCCTGTTTTCTATAAAATAGTCCTGGTTTCGAATATTCCGTCGCGTCATCTCCCAGAAAGTATTTTGTACTATTTTAAAGGCTTTGCCAGTAATATATAGATACTTTTATCCCATTTTCTGAACAAAAGTGGATTGTATTCCATATGCGGATGGACATGGTAAGTCTCTGAAAATTATGAAAACAACCAATCGCCGTAAAGGAAAAATAAACACTAAAATTCTACCACTTTGGCCTTCACTTTGTAGAACTTCCTCTTAAACACATAAGATAAAATAAACTTTACTTTATTCCACAAATACTATTAATTTATACTTGAGTTCGTGGAATAAAGTAAATTTTTATCTTACAAGTTTCCGTTAAATTCTTTTCGGTTTAAATACAATTTTATCCATTCGTCTCTAAACTATAAAACATTTGTGTCAGTTATTTATAATTTTTATTTGAAGAAAGTTACAGTTGAATCCCATTGACTTTTAATTTCGTAATTCTTGTCACAGACAGTTGTACAAGTAATCTAATCTAGGGCTTCTAGATAGATAAGCCCAGGATATTATTAATAATAAGATAAGATAAGCGCGTTTAGCTTTGGTGAAATCAGTTCCGGGTTCGATTCCCGGTGGGAGCCCACATGCAAAATGACCTAAACAACCTTTTGAAAATTACAACAAGTGCAGTAATCACATATTAAAGCTACACATGAAATTCCGCATGATCGGCATGATAAAGCAATTAGATATGCTTTGGATATCCATCAAGATTATGCAGCATGCTACTTTAACCGCGACTTAAAATCACATTTCTCTCCCTCATTTCCTAGCGCGAAGGATGTCTCGATTCCTTCTTTAAAATTCATGAAGAGCATCCGTCTGTTTTGCCTACAAATAATTATGACTTTGCGCCATTCAGAAACTTAAGGTCGCGTTAAAAAAGCTTCAGCACCCGAGGCCATGGGATGACTATGCTACGTGTAGTCGGACACGGCAAAAAAAACTCCTTTTTCCTTGGCATCTCTCTTGATGTATTATACCATTCGCCTCCTTTCATACAACATTTTCTTAGTGGTCGATTTTGCGTCAGAATGCTCGCCACCCCGCTTCCTGGAACTCTTTTTCCTAAAGGTCATCAGCGGCCCTAGGATATGGAAATGTGACTTAAGGCTTCTTGCACGCGCATCTTTAATCTAGAGCCTTAAACTTGACGCGGAACGAAATCACTCCTTTTCACCTTTACGCCGAGGGAATGCTTTACTTGGTCTTTTTTCTCTGCTTCTATGCGCTAATGATTCCTCGCATCCTTCCGCGCTTGCTGTTAAGTAAGGGTCAAGAGAAGGCCCTTTCATTAGATCTAGGGATCGAAATAAGACGGGGATCCCTTCGATGTCCCTTCGGAGCATTTGATGGGTAACGAATTGAGCATGTTGTAGCCGCCCTTCCCATACCCTAACAGCCTGGCAATAACGCCGGTGATGATGGTGATAAATCGAACTTTACCAGGGAAGCGAAACATTCGCGTAAGTTAAGTAGACTCTTGGCAATGTTGCGGAGATATTGTTCGTTATATTTAAATTTGTAATACCTATTATATAGCTGAATAATAACCATGAGTAACCCTTCAAACTCCCAACTTCCGACAGAAAGAACCTCAATTTTTCACAAACGTTTTACAGTCTACTGTACTACCTTCATGACTTTCCTAACTGACAAGTTAAAGACTACTGTAAACCTTCTTAACCTCAGGTAAGGTACTTTAACGTAAAGCTACATAATTATATAATGACTAGCTGTCATTTCTAGTTCCTATCTTAATTAATCATTAATATCTTAACATATATGTTCTTATATATGTATGAAGTATCTCTTTACTATTTTTGTTAACAACATATTATGAATATATTATTGTGTCATATATATTTATGTGTAATATAATTTTTAATTTATAATAGGCGCAAGTAACCTCTACAATGTATGTACCTACCAGCAAGTAAAAGCAAAATTCTTCAGAAATATTTCGTTAAGAACTCCACGACAAACTGGAACTCCTGGCCATAATAAATTAAGGACAAGTGCCAACTTCCAGTAATGGTATATAATTACTAGCTGGTGATAGTTTAAGCTATCCCTAAGTTGCGTCAAAACGTACAAAAATGGAGGCAGAGTATTACCCATATTTATTTTACTTCACAGTCTGAATTTTGAAATTATACTTCTTTCATCTAGCCAACTAGGTTAAATAACGTTTCCATAGGTTTAAATATTTTTTACATCTGGTTTCACATACATCTTTTGTGGTTATACAAACACTACATTATTTATTTGTGCTTCAGGGCATTATGATTAAGTGTATTGATATTAAAATTATATTATTGAGCTATTAAGAATCATTGTATTATAGAGTTCATGTGAATAGACGTGAAGAGAATGGCTTTAATAAATATGACAATGGAGCCAGATTTTGATTTAAACAGCAGTTGATCAGGGAAATATAAACGGACAGTTCAATAACGACGCACAATAGGCGAGCTTAGGGCCTAATCAGTGTAAATAAATATAAAATTGAATATCACTCCTCATGAAATGTCATGTGATGTGAGTGTGTAATGTAGTGAAATGTGAAATGATAAATTCATCCTTTGTTTACAAACTATATTCTTGGGGTATCACATCAATCAGTTCGAATTCATCTCCTCTTCAAAGAAGGACGTATTTGTTTCATTAAAATGCGACAAAAGCTCTTGGAAAGGTTACCACTTGTGAAGCGAATGTAATCAAAGCATCTCGATCGCCGATATTAATTTTATTCCGATCGAAATTCAATCATAAAGGCCGTTGATTGCTGAAACTAATATTTTACTTCCTGAACTACGGAATCAAAGGTCAGCATTAATAACTCCGTCTGTCGAATTTGATCTCCAATGCATCGAATCAATGTCAGCAAATCATCCCTCGAAATTGCCAGGAAAACCTTTTAAAGTCACTAATGGAAGCATTGCACGATAGAAACAGTGGTATCCGATACTCCACTAGCCCAATGCGGAAAAAAATTCTCTTTCTTGAGAGGTTTCTTACTCAGCAAGTCACGGCTAATTTACTTGGACAGAAAA
This sequence comes from Sympetrum striolatum, assembly GCA_947579665.1. Taxonomy (NCBI): domain Eukaryota; kingdom Metazoa; phylum Arthropoda; class Insecta; order Odonata; family Libellulidae; genus Sympetrum; species Sympetrum striolatum. The sequence goes on from OX388349.1 coordinate 59,879,396, forward strand.
CTCCCATATATCTTTCGAGAAATAGGATTATTTGAGGAGCGCAAAAAATAATGCATTTCAACATGAAGCAGCTTTTTTAATGGGTAATTAAATTATAATTGATTGAATTATTATTAAAATACATGAACAGGATGGGAAATAAAATCCACGCATAATATTGCTTAGATCATATCAATAATCCTAAATAAGAGCGTCCATGACTTAACGCACATTTTTATCAATGTTTACAGCTAATGTTGAATCGTAACAAACTAATGAAAATTTATCTGACAGGTTAACTTTGATTCCAAGTCTAACTGTAAATAAGTATCACAGTTTGTTATTTTTGTGGTACTCAAGTATAACTCGCCAAAACTACTATTTAGACTTCCTCTATAAATAAATATTTTAAAAACTTTAAATCAGAAAAGTTTGAAGAAAATGTATGATGGAGATGCTAAATACAACATTAGGAAGAATTGTGCAATGACTTAAATAGCCCCCTGTCACTAGATGAAAGTCGTATCATTAATTATAATTAATAATTATTATTGCAGACTTTACTGGAGATAAATAATTATCAATCGTGAGAACCCAACTTGCAAGAAAACTACAATACTCAAAACATTTTGGAAAGAAGAAATTTTGCAAGAAGCAAGTAACGTTTACTGACGAAATGACGTAATAAAAATAAGTCAGTAATGCGAATTAAAACCATTTAAGGGGATCTATTTTTATGTGAATAATACGAATTTCTATTTGACGATTCTTTCATTGACATAACGATTACATACTCAGTAGTTGTTAATGGTGAAACTTCGCTCAGTTTAAAATAGCATGGGGCGCATAAGTAAATACAGTAAGAAAGAGATAAATTATCAACGTTAATTTATTTTGGATTAATTTGCATCCTTGAAATTTAAAATATATCTAAAATGGGTATTTGAGTTGTATTCCAATTTTATGACTTGAAACATTTTTCCTGTTTTAGCTTCGAAATTGTCAATTTGGTTTAAAGCTTTAAAAAGATTTATCTCTAGAATTGCAGATTATAAAAGTCCCATTATAATTTTAATAACTCATAATTTCCTTGCGGTTTCAAGTATTTCATTTTCATAAAAGCATCGAGTTATACGTAACCCTATAACTCAAATATAATTTTCCATGGTATCACATATAAAATTACACACTGATACGTTATTTTGGGTACGTAATATATCACTGGACAAAATTAATCCCTGCCTTCACTATTGAAAGGTTTTAAGAAGCAAATATGCATGTATTAAATTCTGCAGTATCACTCAATCGTAAACTATGGAAAATTAGGTGACCTACTTCTTGTTGAGAATCACCAAAATTAACATGAGTAACTATTAATAGATATACATTGAAGCAATATAGAAACGGATATACAAACATACATTTCCGTAATCGATGCTTTTAACTCTCAATTCACGAAAATCACATCAAAACCTCACAAATTTCCTTAACATTCTACTACCTTTCATTAACTGTTAATACACACATGAATAATGGAACCAATACTAACGTACATACCATTGGTGTATTAGATGTACATTTTATACATATAATCGTGCGTAAAAGCATTTGGAGAGAGATGGGACTTGGAAAAAAATTGACTAATGTGTTTCAAAAGAAACTTTCGCTTATATGAGAAATGGATAGATATATTGCGGGAACTTTAAATTCAGAACCTTTTACTGCAATTTTAATAAAGCAAACAAAATCTTGAAAGCCTATCAATTCACCTCCATGGCCAATCAGGTCATAGAATGCATAACTAATCTGCGATTTCATTTGAAAAGGGTCTCCAAATCTCATACGCGCAGTGACATTTCGACAAACATGCTGCAAACCCAATTTTATGCTAACATATATCTTCTCCCTTATTTTAAGACCGATAACGAATATGGATTCTGCATACGGATGTTTTGGAGAATCTTAGGGCACAAAAAGAACAAACTAAAACACAAAAGAAGAAATACGAGATTACATTAACGACAATATAATGCTAATGTATATTCCTTCTTAGCCTCACTCCCATAACTTATGAGATCTCCTAATGATTTATCAGGACTGGTGGTTATGATGATGATGAAATTAGTCTTTGATGATGACTCTTATGACCAAATGCCCAAACCTTAAAATTCCTAGTTGCCGGGGCCCGAATCCGGGACTCTAGCAGTAGTTGGATTGCTATCATGCTAACCACTTCGCCACCACGACCAGTATAATGAAAATTTATAAGTACAACAAAATAATCACCGCAAGACATTGTTTCCTATATGAAAAAAGAAGTTTGGTTGTTAAAAGCTAATTTACTACAGGAATTGTGAATTTGTTGCATTTCCAAATAAGGTAATTCCAGGAGAGATGCCCCTCATATGGAAAAAGACTCATACTTACATAACAATGACTTAAGAGATAACAAGAATGTGAAACTGCGTAACATAATATAACATTTATTGCTTATTAACAACATATAAACAAATTCTATTTAAAAACATTTTCACCCAAAATATTCAACTTTTTCTGCATCCATGCATTTTGCCATCTCTCCCGAGTGTCCGGGTGAGACCCACCCCACCCCACCTCTGTGGGAGAGATGTCCCATTAGCTTAAACTCAATTTAATCTGGAAAGCGCTTGATATATAGTTAAATTGTTAAATTTAACTTGAAATTAGGATATAACTAAACATTTAAGTTAAATTTAAAACCTATTTAGAAGTTTCATTTGCAAAAATTTAGCCAAAAATTGTAGTAGGTACTTTTAGAGAACAATATCCATTTAAAATAACAATGAAATTAGCAATTAGCATGAATGGGGGCTAGATTATAAACAAAATATTGTCGCTTTAAATGAAAAAATATGACGATTGTGATATTTTTCGAAATTCTGAAACTTCGAGGGAAAAGTTCTCGCAGAAGATATTTTTTGATTTCGAAAAAAAATTATATTTGTAATTTCCATGTGGGTGGGTTACTTTTACCGGGTATTACATTTCGATCAGAAAGAAAGTGGCAAAACGCTCCACCCTAGCGCTTACTAAACCATACCTAATTTTTTCATCGGTCATAAAATGCATTCGACTGTGGATTTAAAATTGAATTGAAATTAAAATGTAGATTACAAACGTTTTCTTGAATAAAGCCTTTATCAGTATCACCTTAAAGTTAAATTTATACTAATAAGGCACATATACCTAAAGATAGTACTGGGGCATCTATCCCGAGAAGAGGTTGGGCGTCTCTCCTTTCAGTACGGGAGAGATGCCCTACTTAGTCTACAACTTTGTCCAAGATGGCCAGTCACTGCACGTGGATATTAAATGAACCTATAGCTACAATTTTCCGCCCTTTAATTCAATATATTCAAATATTTAAACTGATGCCAACCAGAAACATTAAAATCTATCTTATAACAGGGCCGAAAAAAACAGTACCTACTTGAAATGATGCTATAAAATTGCGTAAATAGAATAAATCACCGTGAAAATCTTGCAGATAGACAGGTACCTTCCAACTAACTGATGAAAACTGTCAGTAGAGCAATCTTATAGTTTTCCTGAAAAATACTACAACTCTCCCGGTGGGGCATCTCACCCGGACTTACCTCAATCAGATTTAGACCAAAAACACGTTTTTCCCAGTACCTCACCTCTTCTTTCCCTTACCTCTTTACACCTTACCCTTCATTTAATCCAGACATCCCCCTCCTTCTCCACACTTTTATGTATATATTGAAAAATTTGTAATGTAACTTTGCCTGACGATGTTAGTTCTCTAGCAAAATATGTCGCTAAAATAACATCTGTGGAAGTGTAAGATTTATTTACATCATTATTATTATGGCCTTCCATGAAGTAAAGCCTTCTCATATTAAGTTTAATTTACTTCCTTTTATAGTTTTGATTCTTAAAAAGGTAAAGAAAAGATATGGAACACGGCTGATAATGAATTAGGTGTTTAATATCTTCAATAGCCTTTTTTGTCGGCGTTCCTCGCCTCATTTTCCGAAAAAGGAAAGTATAGCAGGAATCAGGAGCTAAGAGAAAAGAAAGAACTTTATTACAATAGTACAGTTATGTGCAAAAAAACTTTAATCCTTAGTATTATATAGCCCGCGGGACTTTATAGTTTTTTTGCACATAGCTGTACATTCCTAATTACCCGTGAAGATGAGAGCATCGCTTCCGAAATAGGTATTTAGTGTTCTTAAAAAGATCGGCGATTCTTCCCTAGTTTCTCGGAATACCTGAGAAGAGTTTAGTTTAAGGAAAAGGGTTAAGGCAAATTTACACATAAGGGCGTGCACCCAGGGAAATACCCAAGGAAAAACGAATTTGAAAAAAGACTGATGGGGCCGGGAATTGAACCCGGGATCACTCTATCCGTGAGGCTGCTTTACCCATCCAAGCTACCCGGCCAGAAAATTCAGTTAAGCCATTTTGGGGAACATTTCCTTGGGAGTTTGGTTTAGTTTAGTTAGAACCTTTATTGGCGAGGTTAGGCCCAGGAAGGCTTCTCTTCCACCTAACCTCGTACGTCGGCATAATATGTACGAATATAACTTAAAACAAATATATCAGTGTGGGGAATAATCTATGCAATTGAAGTTTTACAAAGAAAAAAACCTAAGTTGCGGGAAAACACGCGAGGAACGCCGACAAAAAAGGCTCTAAGGGATTTTAAACCACTAATCTAAATCTTACAGGAGGAAGAAATTCGACCAAATTAAATGATTCCAGAGTAACCATCACTAGAAAAAGTCATTCCCGAACGAATTCACGCTGACGACTGAAATTACTCTTTTCATACTCCTCGCTTTCTCTGGAAAAAACAACGCCGCGGAAGAATAATAAGCTAGATGTCTTTTGATTAAGCACCTCCACTTTTTCCAGCCCTCCAGTGTCGAACATCGCTGGATTCGGATATTAGAACGCCCGGCTCATTACACATCCCCTTTTTATGCGGAAGACTTACCCGCCCGGGGCACAAACCCAGACAGTTCCCCTCCGCGCGAAAACCCTATTCGCACCATCGACCCGTCCTCTTAAAGGGTATCGGGTTAAAAGTGCGAAGAAACGTATTCGCCGTGGGGTATTCGCCATTGCTATGCATTCGGGAGGCGATAAAGATCCCGTGATCGATTTGAACAATTGCCTGCGACGGACGCCCCCGAGGCGCCGATGCCGCAGCGACACGATTTTGGCATCGCCGCGATCTCTCGCGCCGCTCCACGCATAAAAAATAGTCCATCCCGTGCCGGAGGCCTTCTCGGAAAAACTGTCCCATCCTGAAAGGAATCTTTCCCGAAAAAGTCCACGCGGAGAAATTTATCAATGAAAAGATTAGGAAATGTATACAAAACTATAACTGGGAAGCCTTCGTTGAAAGAATTAAACACTAGATTTGGGGGACTGGATTACCTCGGGAAAAATGATCGCAGCCATAAAGTCGCAACTCTTAAACAGAGAACAGATGCTTGTATGTATTCATTTATTAATCGTGGAATAGTAGAATGGAACAATTCACCAAGAGATTTTTCAGAACATTTACCCCATTCCTATCATGTATTCATTAATCAATTAAAACGGTTATTTGAATTTGTTGTGATATTGTAGTGATTTTTTAAATACTATAAGTTTGAAATACCTTATGATTGAAATTAATTTTGAAATAATTGTGTAATTATGTAATTACATGTACTAATTGTAAAACTTACTGCCTTCGGGAGGTTTTGTAGTGAATACCTGTAATGAAAGTCTCATTTTATCTGATTTCATCACTAAATTTAGTTTTTCTATCAGTAGGTTTCGCAGTTTTTTCACACACCCTTCTTGAGGATGTTTTCCTGAAGAGGAAATTTTTTCCTAAGCACTTAGCTTATGTTTTTAAATTCATAAATTATCTCTTTTTAAAAATTTATTTGACGAAGCCTTACATTTAAGAAGAGACTTAAAAGTCACAATCTCGCCCTAAATAAAGTCCATTATTATTAATGTATCAGGCAGATTATTTTATTTTTCCCTCCCCACAGGAATGACTACCACCTAGCTTGGTGCCTAATTGCAATACTCATGAATAAGTAAATAAATAAATATAGAATACTGAATGGAGTCGGGACGCGGAACGCAGTAAAGTGGCTCGAGGATCGAAGTCCTATCACACTGCGCGGGGAGCGGGATTGAGGTAGGTTACAACTGCCTCATTTCGCAGCTAACGGTACACGTGTGGGTGTGGTTAGCATTACTCCGAACAGTCTATTACTTCCGAAGAAGCGAGCTTATGGCATGGAAATAAACAAGGAGTAGGGGAAATGAATATACGACAGGTACTCGCGGCGGAATCCGAATGCGCGAACTTAGAACTGAGACAAGAAGTATCCCGCGCACATTAAAAAATAGAAAACATTTATACAGAGGAAACGAACCGTTATATTATATTTAAAATTTTAATTTTTTGAAAGGCACTTTCCTGCATAGGGCAACAATGCTTCGCCAGAAAGCTTCAAGGAGTAGAAATAGCGAGCATCAAACCAGTAAAATACATCAGTAGCATGTTTTTGTCAGAAGCAGTTCACAAAGGGATACGATATTTAGTAAAAATATTTCTAAATTTTTCTGAGAGTTCTAACATTCACTGTTATTGATGGCTCAGTTAACAATTTTTGATATATACATAAAAAATATCTTTGAAAAAATTGAAACCCAAGGGCTCATGGACAATTAAGTGAAAGGCGAGTAAGGCATCGGTGTAAGCGACCCCGGGTTCGATTATGTGGAAGCCCACGTGCAAAATCGCCTAAGCTGTTGAAACCCTTTTAATAATACTACTACGATCCCCAAGTGTGCCTAAGAATAACTCTGCTGTGGGATACTAAAAAAATGGGAATTTTAAAAATGAGGAAAATTAGATGAGTTGCTAATGATCGTATGAGAAAAGCTTGTCTTCGACTGTATCGATGTCTAATACCTCGTAAAACTAACAGTAAATTCAATGAAAGAAAATGAGTAAACTATTAGACTTAGAATTATATTAGACTTTTAATATGCCCATTGCGATATCGTAATATTCATGTAATTCATTAATAAGCAACTTACGAAGAGTTTGTTAGAGAATAATAAAGAGTAATTTGCATACAACTAACTATTACACTCCGCTAATGAGGAACAATTAAGCTTAAAATATCAAACAGCAATACTTGTATGTCCTGAAATAACAATTTATAGCAGTTTCTATTAAAACGAAGGCTTAAGAAACTTCGATAAGCCATACAAATATACCAGATATTTATTAATTTCCGAGGAGATATTTTCTGAGGTGAAGAAGATAGACTTGAATTAAAACGTTAGAAAAATTAGCTCCCATTACACAATTTGACCAGTTTTTTGTCTATCTCCAACCTCACTTTTAAAAATTCCACAAGAAATACTACCCTAATCGCTGATTCTATTACCTACATCAGGTATCAAACCAAAGTTCGTTTATTTATCGCAGATTCAAATGCTTTCCCACCTAGCGACATGTGCAGTTAAAACGTCCCATTTGATCTGCACGTAAGTCGCGTCAACACGTCAAAGATATAGACCTTAGCCTAGAAGATTTCCAGGTAAATCCCACACATTACCGCGACAGACGGCAATCCAACCGGAGATTTTCCACGCGTAGGAAACACCACTACCTAATCACATCTCCCGACGCCTCCACAAAACTCGCACATTTCCCGGTACGGCTTAACCCAGCGGAGACAATTACAAACGCTGACGGATTACGGCGATGAATGAAAATCCCTGGAAAAACCGGGAGGAAACGCGAGGAAAAATAGTCCCGCGGAAATTAGCCGAAGACCGTGAATGAGACAAATATGAGGAAGCTGTTATAATTCCGGAGACAATGAGGCGGGATTTATCAGGAAAACAGGGACGATCCATTTTTTCCTCGCAGGGGATAATTTGAGGGAAAAGGACTGGTGGAAACTTGGAAACAAATGGACTCCTACGCTTCGGTGTCACAATGAACTCTGAGACAAATTTCAGCTAGCAGGTGGGCCAAAGCTAGAAAAGGTCCCGACCTGTGATTTCTTCTTCGGGAAAACAGCTCCGATAAACTCTTGGGATTGCTCCACTCTTAATCGAGAATGTCGCGTATGGTGCGTTCAAGCGGATTGGGAGTTAACTTGGTTACGCGATTTGGATCATAAGCTTCACTTGATGCCGAAATTGCTCGGAGGCACTTTGCGACGGCGTTTTTTTATCGATTTCCATATTTACGGAAGTGAGGCTCGTGTCGATTTAAACTTATAATCGGCAGCTGAATTTCTCCATTAAATTGGAGTCCAATGAGCTTGAGTGGTGTAACACCCTGGGTGAATAGTTCCGTCCCTGCAACTATACCATGTTGAGCTTAAGTTTTTCCTTTCGTCTTTGGGTTCAGCATGGAGAAAATCGTACTACGGAAAGAAACTAGAAAATTGGAAAAATTGGATAATTAGAAAAAGTACTTTTTTTCTTGTTTCTTTCCACTATGGATTTCCAAAATATTACAATATCTACTTCGACTTATTCTGTGAAGGTCAAAATGCGTTACTTTTGACTCTAACTTACTCAAGACCGCCATAGCATAATTATGTCCCAAAAAAAGCAACGATTCCGCTACCACTATTCGAACCTGCGGCCTTAGCAATATTAGGCGAGCACGCACTAGGAGTTAACACCACAAATATCATCTTGATATAATGTGGAAGCTACTATGGTGGAAATAACGCTGACTAATGGAATTCAATTAGCCTTACCCAAAAATTCTATGAAAAATGTTGCAAGTGGTTTTCATGGTACGGCTTTAGGAAGACTTTTTCTACTTTTCGGCTTAGTGAGAGAAGGATGAGAGATGTTAAAATCTTTTCTGAATATAGAAGGCTAATGAATAAGTTTTTTAAATTCTCTAAGGACTGTTTTTCTTGGTTATACAAAATCACAGAAGACTTGACTATCACTTTCATAACTTACGTTGAACATTATCTTAAAAAAATAAACTTTTATAGAGTGATAATATCACGAAAGCCTTTTATTCTTGATTTTTGTGTCAATATTAGGAAAACATTCTTTCAATATAACTAAAATTACCTTTAAAAAAATATTGAAATAAATTTTGCGGGCGACTGGCTGCTTCTAAACAACAATTTCTCATTAACTAAAATTAACATTTATTCTCGTAGTTTAGAAGTTATAATAGCATATCACTAAAGCCTTGCTCGTCAAACGAGCTAACTCATTAATGTGTCGCACGAGCGCGTTAGCTGTCGCGGTCAGGAAGTTAATTGAACAAAAGCAAACAAAATCTAATCCGGGATGCTAATTTCAATCCACTTAAATGTACCAATAACAATGAGAGAAACCCCAATAGGATAAACGCAAAGGTGATGGCTAAACGATTCTAATGTTAACATCAATTTGTGACAAGAATGAATGAAATTAGTTCTTTTGCCTTTTACTGCCTAATTTCATGGAAATCGAGTAGTAGTGAATGTTGTTAGCCTTGGTACTCATTGCATGTAATTTTAATTATATTATCAATGATACAAGAATAATTGTGTGCTATAGACAATTTATATACTACGATAAAAACTGTAAATACTTTAAAATTCCTATAAGGAACAAAAATTTTGTTTTTCTTCTCTTCCTAGAGGTGTATTATACAGAAAAGGGACGGAGAGAAAATACATCTATGAGTTATATATCTAAAACTTTTATAACTCCGCATAGTCACTTGGGTTAGTAGTTCGTCATAACACTACGACATTCAATACAAAGCAAAAGGCTACCAATAAACAATAAATCATTGGAGAAGTTGCAATATATGTACTCACAGTGCGTCTCAAGAGCCGGGATTAAAGAAGTGGAGCTTACCTGAAAGGAAAAAAATCATTCTATTAGCGAATATAAAATAAATGAAATTGAATAAAACACATGAAGTTGAATTATAAGATATATTCATAAAATTATGAAATCGAATTAAATAAGTCTGTCTTAGAGCCATTTCAGAAAAAGGAATAAACTTATATTTTATCGAAATTTTATAACTAAAAATTTTCCATTGCTAAGTTGGCAAGTTAAGTTATTTAATCAACCAAATTATTACTTCGGAATTTTTGGATTTCAAAATGAACATTGTGTCTTAGAGGAGAACTTACGGAAACTTAGAAGACAGAGTTAACAACGCAAGGTTCCTTCTGTAGAGAGGAAGTGGAGTGATTTCCTTACATAACGCATATTTAAAGAATTCGGTCATTATATTATTTTATAACGTTTATACTTAATCTTTTAGCTATAAAGAGGAAAAGTGAAAAAGCTGATGCAGGCTAACTATACCGTAATCACATACTTTAGCACTTTTCTAATCGATGACGAAGATGACTGGGTATCTTTTTATGAGGTCTAAGTAACCGTGTTCTTCGGAATCTAACAGTTTAGACTGAAACCAATCATGTTCCATTTGCAATTTATATTTTTGACGAGCACCTAAAATTCACTGAAAATCTAATTTCATACGATATTGATGCGATTACAATATTAATAGGCTAAAATCCATAAAATGAATTAATTTGGATATAAAATTAATTAAAAGAAATTAAGAATTAATTGGATTTAATTTAAAAGGTGGTTATGTGTAAAAAGAATAATTATATTGTAGAAAAATCGGATCGCATATTTCAATGAGTATGAATATTTATAAAGATGATACCGCCGTATAGCTTAATTAATAGTAAACACAGTCACGTAATTATTACTATATACATAGCACTGCAAGTAGGAGCAGGACCAGGTGGCAGTGGTTACAATTTCTAAATACAATATAGAAAAAGAAATTTACGTTCCACATATAGTCAAATTTACATATAATTTCAAAGAGAATAGGTTACTTGCAAAGATAATAAGTTGTATGGATAACTATTTCAATCATTAGCAGTAAAAAGCTGAATATAATTTATTTAAAAATACCACAGTATATAAGTAACAAGAATATCACTTCGCCAAGGGCCACACCATCGAGGTCATTATGATAATAAGTTACAAAGATCACTTATTTCAATCATTAGCAGAAACAAGCTTAATACAATTTATTTATACAACACCACAGTGTACAAAAAACCAAGAATGTCATTACGCCAAGGGCCACACCATCGAGATCACTTTTTTATTATACATCATTGTAAAGATTCAATTCCGTGTAGCATCGCCCTTAAGATGCGTAACGGCGTCGAGAATACAACATTTTCGAGCGCAATTCCCGACCAAATACGCCCGAGAAGGCTTTAAGATACACCACCTCTTAGCTCGCCTCAACCGAAACGAGATAACTAGCATGTCGAGAAAAGCGGGCACGTTAGGGAGTGACGTCGACCCTTTTCTTGTACTCCACGCGCACATTGCTTTTTATCAGCTACTTCGAGACGATTCCATTGAGAAAGTCTCCGGAGATTCATCAGCCATTCCGCGACTGCCTCACAATCCCTTGGCATAAATCGTTTCCGCTCACTCGACTGCTACAAGGAAATGCAACCCCTGCGCACGACTGCGAAAAGGATCGGAATGATTAACGACCCTCTGAGGGAGCGAATTAAGAATTGCCCGAGTGGCGATGATTTATTCGCGCAAATTACCGAGCTTTGAAAAAAGTACGGCGATTAAAGTGACATTGAAAGCGGTGAAAATTGGGGGAGGACTGGATATTAGGAAGTCTGGGAAGTGTTGAGGGGGAAGCATCGACCTGAGAGAACAGCGGGAGAAGGTGCGTCGGGAATATCAGATGGGAGTGGTTTAAAGATGTGGCTCGAGGAGAATTTCCGAATAGGAGAATGTGCGAGCTCCAATGTCAAGGAGGAACGGTAACTCGCTCCGTGCAGAGAAAAAATGAGGCGTAACCTCGCCTTTTGAACCCTGCCAATTCTTCTTCTGCATGATTCTTATTCACTTTAACGGGACTGGGGTAATCGAAACCTCGGCAGCTCGAGTTCCTATCGTTCATCGCTGCCAGAGCTCGAATACATTTGAAAAAGGATTCATCACGCTTCAAATGTTATTACTTGAACCCTAATGCAACCCTAGACTAAAGATAGAGGATATTAAATAATGAAAATAAATCAAACATAGGAAACAGATAAAAAGCCATATGATATTTTATTATTATTATTAATATATCTTTCTTTTTCATATATCTTGATGATGACATAAATTTTGTTCAAATGGAGATAAATAAACATGAATACAGATTAACAATGTCTAGGCTACAATAAAAGTGGAATTTTGAAAAGTTGAAAAGAATTATGAAGTACTGGTAAATCAGAAAAAACTTGGCAGAAAGCTATCCCCAAAAAAAATCAGTGCTAAGAAAGTTTTCAGTAAAAATTTACACATTGCAAGGAGAAGTGAATAATAATTAAATTATACTGTTTGTTATATAAACGAAAATAAAGCTAACCTCTGGAAATAATTTTTCCTTGCAAAGAAAACAAAATAAAAAAACAAAATATAATCTTTTAGAGGTAATCAATTTCAGAATGAAGCGACGGAAATACTGTAAAATAATGGTTACTACCACTTATAAACACAAATATAGCGACCAATGTCCTCATTAGCGAAAACCTATCCAGAGAAAAAAGTAAACGTAACTATAAATTTTGATGGTTGAGGAAACCAACCGACATTTTTTAGAACCAATTAAAGAAAGGATCTCTAAAAACGGCCAAACTCTGCTTAATTACGTATGCATTTGTTTTTCTCAAATAAAAGTTGATTGAACTATCAGATTTAGTCAATATATTGTCATCGACGAAAATTAAAAATTAATTGGTATACCAATTGTCATAAAATTAGCAACGATAAATCTTTAAAAGGAAAAGATGGGCGGAAAACAAAATTATATTAAACAAATATGAATATTTTGTTACTATAGCAACGATTATACAAATTGATTACAACGGGTAATAACGTTAGCTAAAAACGTTCCTTTGCTACATTAGATGTTTGGAAGATCAAAAAAGAGTAGCGCATGGTGAACTAAAAGTTGAGTGCATTAGAGAAAAAAACGCACTAAGAGCTTCCAACGAAAATACTGCAATTAATACGAAAAATATTTTCCTCGTTAACGTCACCTGCGGAAAATTGAGGTCCCTCACTACGACATGATAATCATATACACATCCAAGTTAGTATTGTATAAGATTCATTAACATTTAAATTTCATTCAAGTAATTTCTTCCTAGAGTAACAAAAAATCTAAATATAAATTAGGTACACTATTATAAAGCCGGGTGTGAGCTCTTTCCTCAACAACTTTACGAGTTTTGAACCAAACAATTACCGTAGAAAGCATATTTCTTAGCTGAATATTTCTTATAGATACCGCAATAATTAAGGAAGCCCATTCATGTGATGAAACTATTTCAGAGACAAAAGTACATGAGTATGCCATTATTTTTTAAATTTCAGAGCTCCTTCGGTCGTAAAAGCTGGTTAGAAAGGCAGACATCCATATTTGCAAGATGGAGGAATTCCTTCATAAGATGTGCCAACTAATGCTTCCCTTCTCATAAACAACATCAGCCTGTTTTCGGCGAAAAGCGTCCTGGAGTTGAAATGATCGCCCAAAGTTTCCTCCAAGTTTAAGATCTCCGTCTCACCTCTTGCGGGATAGGGAAGACTGAAGATTAGGCACAGCTTACTCACGGAATGGATGAAAGTAGAGAGTTCCTTTGGAGCGGTTCAAAGCCCAGGCGGATTTTCGGAAGCCACAGTTTCACAAATCTCCCAGGACTCATGTTAAATTTCACGTTCGTTCGCCGGATACAAACTTTGCCTCTGTTCTGATTCCATCACCTGATAGACTGTCAAAAAGTTTTCGAGGCAATTGTAGTTCCTCTAGTACGCGTGATCGCAAACCTATGAAATATATATTGTTCTTTGTATACCACTCCTTCAGTTTCAACCAAATTTCGCATACCTGGCTACCTGGATCACAATAAGTATGGGAATTAAATTGGAACATGACAATTAATAAATTAGAGATTTAAACATCTCCAATACCTTAGAGGTTTAATATTTCCAATAGCCGTCTTTGTCGGCGTTCCTCGTCTCATTCACCGGTATTCGGATAAAACAAGAAACGATCACCACGCTTTTAAGAATACACAATTTACATTTCGGAAGCGATACTTCCCTCTTCAGGGCACAAAAAGTGGTATCCTTTCTTGTTTTCTGCGAATACCGGTGAATGAGACGAGGAACGCCGACAAAGACGGCTATTAGAGATTTAAAGCTCAAATTTATTAACTGGAGAGTTCTAAATTTTTATTTATTACATCTCCAATGTCTGTATTTGTCCCTGATAAGTACCTTGTTGCCACTGGTTTTCGAAACAACAGACTTCTAAGTAACACCCATTGTACATTCATTTCAATAGCGATACTATCATCTTCAGGGGTCGAAGAAGTTCCTAAAACCGGTAGCAACGAAATGCGGACTGCTGACAAAGATGGCTATAGGAGATTAGTAAACCTCTAAAACATTAAAAAGGCAGATCAGATTTGATGTAAATTATACACGGTGTTTTTCTTCAGGTTGTTCAGAATGACACCTATAAGAAACTCGGGTAAATTTAGTTTCCGCCATGATGAAAATAAGAAATGAAACCATTAGAATGCTTTTGACACGTGCGAGTGCTCTGAACGTAGACTGTCTATACACTCTTCTGGATCATCACCTTCACCATTAGCTACTAAAAGCTTTGCAGAGGGGGATAGGGCGACTAAGCGAAATGAGGAGTGAGGAAGTTGGCCCTTGCTCTCCTAACTGAACCTGAATGCCATCAACAGAACAAGTTCACGTAAGTAGAGCACAAAGGAAATACGAGTAATTTTGTAGCACTATATAAAGAGAGTGTCTTAATTACTATCATTATCTTATATATAAAAATGAAATGATGTTCGTGATGTCGTCTAAAACTCATAAACGGCTCGACCGATTTGAATACTTTTTTTTGGTTTTGTTCGTCTCGGTACGGAGGTGGTTTAGGAAAAAAGAAAATTAGGAAAATCCCAAAAGGAATAGCCGAAAAATCGAAAAAGCGTTTCCATAAGACATGCACGTAAAGTTCATTTTTCTCGCGGCAGGCTTTATTTCATTTGAAAATTTGAATTATAAATAATAGTCGTACAAAGTCGAATCAAGCACCAAAAGAAGGGGAATATAATAATAATTCTTATTTCGGTTGTGAAATATCGTTTACGAATCGAAATTTTGATGATTTTGATAAAATGCGTGAATATTTTATCAAAATTTCGAGTTTGTAAACAGCCCCCCTAACCATCCCCCTTGAGAATGAAGGCGTTTGTTGATTCCGAGCTCGAAGGTAATTCCATAAGATGACGTGGAAAGTGAATACCCAGATAAGCTTAATGCTGTAAATAATACAAACTATAGGATAAGATTTAAACATTATTATCTATGGTATTTAAACATTATTATATATGATATTCAATCATTAACATTTACAAACAATATCCTGTGAACAACCTCTTGGAAAAATATACGAAGATTTACAAAAATTCGAATTTTGTTGAAGAGACTGTAGCAACCCAGTTTTAGTTATATCAACGTAATTGTTTACCGTCTTTTTCGTAAGATAAATGAGTTTTATAGTTGTAGTTTACCGAAAATTGATTTTTCTTGATCAATTCAACGGGCTACGTATAAACACCTGGTAAGTTGCGGGTGTATTGAATATATTCTTCTGAAATAAGTATTAAATCTAATCTACTTGCAAGGATGTATATTTAGCGATTTACATGGAGTTAGCGAAGAACGTAAAGATTTCCCAGATTCGGTGTTTGTAATCTATGAAGAGTTGAACGGCGAGTTGTAAAGTTGTAGCAAACCTCCAACATCGTACACCAGACCAAAAAGGTAAAGAAATTTTATTTTGTTATACGCAGAATGTAAAAATTGATTTATTCGTTGTTTTTAAGTGCTTCCACTTCATAATCATTTATTATCCTTTTGTTATCGGTGTTTAACTTTTGTTTCTATTTTGACACTGCGATAACTTTTGTGTTTTCTTCCGTGTTTATGTTGCACGTATTGAGATACAAGTCAGCTCCATAATACACTTACCTTCCGCAAAGTGTATTCATCGGTGGTTAATAGAGTGATATATAATTTATTTCTGTCATTTATGTTTAATATTTGATTACTTTATCCCCCTGTACCTGTCTGAAAATGTCTCTTTAAACGTGGTACCTATTATCTTATTGTGATCTTGTGAATATTGAATTGGATCTGCTTTGTAGACTTCATTGTAACTTACATTTCTTGGTATGAGAATTATAAAGTCTGGTATTTGCTATCTATCAACAACTATGAAGCATTTTTTACGATCAAGGTTGTTACACTGGTATTTATGAAATGTAATATCCCCGTTGAGAATCAACGGGCTCTTCTGCTAGTTCAGTATAATTCATACCTCAGTATATTTCACGTGAACACATTTATGAGAAACACTGAGATAAGCATCAATAAAAGATTATATTTTTCTTTATCCTGCATCAGAAGACAAATTTGAAACAATCCGTTCCCCAAGATATAGTAGCAGGACCAAGCTTATGTTAGACCAAATAGAGTACAATGTGCTAATAGAAAAACAAATAAGAAATGGATGGAAAGAGAGAAGTAAGGGGAATACATCTAAACTAAAGTATAGGGCTTGATAAGGTAAGCTAGATATCGAGATGAAAGAGAATATTAGGAAACAATCAAGAAATATTTTAGAGATGACATAGTGATGCAAAGAGAAAAATCTACCTTTTGTAGATTATTTAAATTTGGTTTTTAATGAGCACCTTGATATAGCCTTTTTGAAAACAAGAATATACTGAGTTAAATTTATTCTCACAACAAAAGAATTTTTATCCTTATTTTCAAGTATCTTTGTCGCTTAAAGGTCACGAACTTGAATCACTAACATCCAGGGTCATAATCCAGAATAACACAAAACATAAACAGAAAGCTATTCTTAAGCTAACAAAGATAATTAGTACGATAATCGCTTTCGTACAAATCTGATTTCCCGTGAGGATTCTTATCCTAAAATAAACTCAAACCATAATTTCTCACAAGCAATTAGGAATGGCCATTTTCCTTACGTTTAGGACGTTTTCTATTTATTTAAGCAAACGCGCGTTTCTATCAAAATATTCATCAGTCGAATTAGTTTTGTAACTTATTACTATAGCACATACCTCCAATTCGGTTATATGAAGCACATTTAAGAAATATATCTTTGCGTAGTGTTTTATAATTCACCGCATAATAGTACAACACTTCTTTAAATACGAAAAGGTTATAGGTCAGCCAAAACAATATTTTATGAATAGAATTAAGATGATATGAAATTAATAATAATAAGATACAACATATAGTGAATCAATTCAAAGTGATATCGTGTTTAATTTAATAATAAGTTGCGTTGTATAAATAAGAGAAATATTTTAACTTCAAAATCATATTTGTAAATTTTGATTTTTAAACTGCCTTCGGGAGATTTAACAAGGGTTTCTCTCCCGAAGGTAAACGCCGGCGGAGTTTTTTCAATATTATAAAATCCTCTGAGGGATTTGGGAGGGAGGGACCTTGCCTATTTGCAGTCATGACAAACAAATAATTAAAACATTTGAAGTCAGATTAACTCGCTAGCAAGGATATCCCTGTATTTCAGTCGATAGCAGGAGAGGAAATGATTTTACAATCGGAGCATTAGGTTCATCGTTTTTGGGAAAAGTAAACTCGCAGTTTGAAATGCATTCGCCAAACTCCAAATATTACGCCGACCATTAGAAGATTAGCATTCGCAACGAGAGGAAAAAGTAAGCGAAACCAATCAAACGCCGTTTCGAGCACAACCGAAAACGTCATCCGCATAAAATCGCCGCTTATCCAGGAAAAATTAACAAATATTGACCTCTAAATAAGCGTCCCGACGCACCCTTTTGCACGCCGCCCTGGGCAACGGTCCGCTACGAGTAAATAGACTCCCTGCACCCAGAACAAACAGCGCCCAACCCAATTTGCGAAAAACCAACTCGACGTCATCATGATACGCCTCCGCATTCAATCCGATTCGTCGCCTAGGAACACAATTAATATCCACATTAACCACTTTGAATGCTTGCCTCTTTTTCACTTGAGCAGACCCAACCCCTAACGACAAAACCCCAAACTATTAAAGCTCACAATCCAGAACTCCACGGGCATAAATGCCCACACGACAAAACCCCAAATTAACAAAGCGCATATTGATAAAAGCCCTCATCGATAAAACCACATATGCATAAATTCACAAATGGACAACTGCTCACAATGTGAGAACATCAAGGGGATAAACGCACGCACGACAAAACCCCACATTGACATAGATAAAAGCCCTCATTAATAAAGCCTCACATGCATAAATGTGCACATGGACAAATACACACATGGTGACATGCACACATGAGCAATTCTAAATCACAAAATATTCTATAGTATAAACCCAACAGAATATAACCCGAGGCGCCTAATTTTACCACAAAACACTGGGAAAACTAATTGCCTCGAGCTTTGGGAGGTACATTCAGCATCTAGAAGTAAATTTCAAAATTAAAAAGGTACAAATTAAATTAATCGAGGCATCAGAATGTTAATAGAAAAAATATTGAAAACGAATTGTTAGTTAAGTGAGTGAGGAATTTACTAGTCAATTCCTGACTACGGCAGTCTTTTTCCACCGGAGAACTTGTAAGTGAACGTCTCACTCGAGTATAAGCCGAGGGGAGATTTTTCGGCATAAAAAATGGCTGAAAAACTCAACATATACCCGAGTTCATATGGCAGTTATGTAGTTGTAAATATATTGTGATACTATCGTTGTTGGTTTATGGTATATGCTCTATAGTAATCATTGAGTAATGTATCACTGTGTAGTGTACTTTTGGATTTGTGTCAATTCTTTTGAAATGATTTTTACAACCTGACTACTTACAAATCCATCTGTAACATTTGAACAATAATGATAAACACAAAATTCCAAATCAATAAGTAATTTTTTATTGCTTTTACATTAAGTATAATTAATTTTATTGAAAAAATATCTTATTTAACTTATATCATCATTAGTTGTACGGTACTATATATCATATATATCGCATCATTACCGTGTATCGTTATTTGGGGTAGCGACTTGGTCAGTATGGGGTTTAATCACTATTCGGTACCGTCTTGGGGGCTTTATTCTATGTGGGGTTTTGTAGTGTGGGCATTTATGTCTGTGAGGTTCTATTGTGTGGGGTTACGTCCAATCACGAAGTAAATAGACTCTTGCACCTGTAACAAACGGCGCCCAACCCAATTTATGAAAACCAACTATGATGAAACGCCTCCGCATTCAATCCAATTCGTCGCCTAGGAAGACAATTAATATCCACTCTAACCACTTTAAACACTCACCCCTTTTTTCGCCCGGGGCCATCTCAATTAACGCCCTCCTCGTCCGCAGAGCGTCGCTGCGACGCCCGAATCTCGCGCAATTTTCGTCCCGACGTCCTAATAAAGTAACCCGATCTCCTTCTTCTACATTTTTCCCCATCCCTATTTGCATCGCCACCCTAATCAAACGTAACCTAGTAACGAGAGCGAGTAATTGGCAGGTCGTTGACGCGCCCCGGAGCAACAAATACGTACCATTGTTCTTCGACGTCACCCTCGCGACTCGCTTCGGTTACAAAGGGAAACAAAGGAGTATTTTTTGCGAGCTTTTCCACCCCTCTCGAGAAAATAAATTAAAGCGAGGAAATTCCCCTCTTTCTGCATTTGTTTTTCTCTAAACCTCGTTCTCTCCCCGTTTCGAATCAGCGCATCTCCTTATCTGCGACGTGGAAAGCTCTCCGACGCGCCGCGAAGATATGAAGAACTAGAGGCACATTCATTAGATTCTATAAAGCTGATATTAAAACTTACGCTAATTCTAAACACCATAAATATCAATTTCAATCTACCTAATTAAAAAAAAAGAAAAATCGGACGATTTAAAATAAAAGTTACTGAGGTATGAGTGAATAATTGCCCTAATAAAGGTCTCCCCTTACGAAATGTCAAGAAAAGTGTAACTCATAGAGTCATTGTGCTTCACTTGCGTGGACATATTCCGCTGATTGCGATCTGGCTCAGTGAGAAAAGCAATGCCAGACTACCTCACTCCTCACCCTACCTAGAAAACCTCATTCCTCTCTACAGGCTCTTAGTAGCTCATGTCAGAGGGGCTGAGGTGAAAACCGGCATTAGAGTTGAATACTTTACAGACAGATTAAATACACATGCTTTCTTTAAATTTTAAACCGAGGACATTGAGTACACAACCCAAATAATGTAAAGAAAGAAAATGTGGAACACGGCTGTTGATGAATTAGAGATTTAAAATCTCCCATAGCCGTCTTTGTCGGCGTTCCTCACCCCTTTTACCAGTATTAGGAGAAAACAGGAATAAAGAGCGGCGGTATTCTCCGGAATACCGGTGAAAGAGGTGCGGAACGCCGAAAAATACGGCTATGGGAGATTCTTGACCTCTAAGCGATACAATGTCTAAAATTGCAAGTGCTCACGCAAAACTGGTTTTAAACTAAGTACCATGCGGAAAAGTTAGTAAAACTGGTATAATGTCTAAAATTCCAAGTACTCATGCTAAATCTGTCGTAAATTAAGTACAATAAGGAAACTTAGAAATTATTTTAATTCTGTAATGTCTTCCTTTAAAGTTATCCTTTCCAACATATGTTTATCGCAGTAACTACGTTCATTATTCATTGTAGGTAATTATGAAAAAAAAAAACAAAACAAAAAATGGAGTTATAACTTAGCAGTTAATATGAATAATTCAAAAGATATATTTATCTACACTGTCACTCATGAACATATTTGCACATTATTAATTTTACTAACAGTAGATAGATGCGTGTAAAAATGACTTAACTAAATCGAGAAAACCCACCTCTTTCTGCATTTGTTTTTCTCTAATCAGTGCATCCCTGGCGTATAATACCTCAAATAAATTTTATAAAACTAAATATGTTCTCATTTTAGTAATTTTAGTAATAGAGTTTTATCGTCTGTGGCTACATATCTGACAATGTACTATTGGTGCTCACTACTTTGAATTATCGCTTAACAGATTTCTCGTAGGGTTAGTAAATAAAGAGGTACTCCATAGAAATACAAGGAGTTGTTTAAAACAATTGACAGTATCAATAAAAAATAAGCAAAGGTGGTCCGCGATGGAATGCTCGCCTACCACGCGGACGGTCTAGGAAGATATAGTCTAGGAAGATATAGTCTAGGAAGATATAGTCTAGGAAGAGATAATTCAGGACAATCTGAATTAAATATTCGATTACTTGCTATTTTTACGAGCTTTTGCACCCCTATGGAGAAAATAAAGCAAAGCAAGCGAATCCCCCTCTTTCTGCATTTGTTTTTCTCTAAACCTCGTTCTCTCCCCGTTTCGAATCAGCGCATCTCCTTATCCGCGACGTGGAAGCTCTCCGACGCGCCGCGAAGATATGAAGAACCACAGGCACAAAGGAGTCCTCGAGAGGGTGTATGTGTGTGGGTCTGGAGACCCTTGCATAAGCTGAGATAGGAAAGGGGTTGGCGAGGAGGGTGCGATAAGGGAAGGAGATGGAGAGAAGAGATTAATTGGAGAGCGACAAAAGTAGATGGAGATAAAACGCTCAAAGAGATATATAGGAGGGATTTGGAGACTTATGAGTTTCGCCTTAATCTTATGCAAAGCACTGCTCGAGGTGTCTAATTTTCCCTTTCAGACTCGGGATACAATTAGGCTGGTACATAACGGAAATTTAAATTCCCTTATCTTCCGATGAAGATCTATTATCCAACTCTTGGTTTGACTGTTTCTCCTGTTTCTAAAATCTTTAACTGGAGTTCCATTATCCATACGGTTCCTATAATCTGAAGGAATGAAACCGAAACGTATTTAATTTGAAAATATAAATGGCGAATAGAAGTTTGACATAGAATTACGAGTTATTTTAGCTAATCTGTGTTTGCTAATTACTATTAGTGTAAACTGAGTTAAATGTATGGTCAAATTTACAACTCTGAATCTTATTTTATTTTCTATATTTAGTTTATACAAGTATTTTTCAACCCAAGGTAATGTGAAAAATTGACCTAAACGTATGTATGTACATGGTAATACTTATAGGACGATTGGTAAACCTAACAACGTATAAAACAACACGATCTCTCGAGGGCCTCTGGGTGTAATACAGAGTACCTGAAATTTCTTAATTGCAGCAAAGTTACATGATAAATGCTTTATATTTGCAACATATTTTGCTTTAGTGGATGTTGTACTTAGAGCAATAAAAATAAAATCCAACTCCATTATCCCTAATACTGTGATACAACCATTACAAGTTTCATTCGAATGGCTTTTATTCATTAAAATACCCAAAGATATTGCATTATCACACCTAATAAGCCCTTAAATCACTCGTAATATTTCTATTAAATTTCTTATATAAATAAACGAGGGATAAACTAAAGGAACGAGTGCGTGTAATTCAACGTTGCATGCATGCGGTAATTGAAATGAAGATTTGTAGCCAGTGCATGAAGAATGCCACAGCCAGCAGTGTCGGTAAATGTGATAGTGCGACGATAAGCTCAAGTTAGCAGTTAATGCTCCGAAGAGGAAAGGGGTAAAGGGGTCTTACACAGTATCATTCGTTATACTCTAATAACCATTTTTATCCTTAATTTTTCCTCTGACCTACGGTATCTGCCTTCCTATTTCATTAAATAACCAGGACTATATGAGGAATAAAACTAACGTTCTTCTAACTTCTAATAAGAATTTAATTATGCTCGAGATATTGGTCAGTATGATAAATTTATTTAGCAATACAATATATTTACGATATGATTTACTAATTTAGAATTAACTTAAAATTGGATAAGTCTATATTTATAAGATGATTAGGCTGTTATACACGATCACTTTTCAAAAACAGTAGCCATATATCGTTAACTTACGAGTTAAGCTAGGAAGAAAAAAAATTGGTTAAATTAAAAGCACTAGGTGAGAAGCGAAACAGATAATTAAGGTGTTAACATCAAATTTACATCGTTAAATGGATAAAGATGAAGAAAGTGCTTCCCCAGGTGACTAAATTTCATCTTATACTAGTTAAAAAATAATTATATTCTTCTTGTATATTTTAGTTGATTAACCAGCGAGTTCAATGAAGAGGAAAGAGGCGTTAAAATTATTTCTGAATAATAAAAACTTTGGAAGAAATGAGAGGATGAAGAAAAAATGGCAAACAACTTGATTAGCTTGGATAGAGGCTTGGAAACCCAGCGTTGGAGGAATAAGAGAAGGAAAAAGGAGATGAAAACATTGAGATAAAAAATCCAAAAATGAGATAAGAGAGATCAGAAAAGCTACGCAAAGGACGGCTGCAGAGAGATTTACGATTTAAACCTCCACGGAAGTAGATGAAACTGATCAATTTATCACAAAAATAAAGGGAGACTTGTGCACAAAATTTCTAAGCGAATTTATGAAAGGAAATCGAAGAAAGTAGTGATACGTGATCGGAAAATTTGCACTTAGGCTGAATTTGATCAATAACTTCAGAGATAGAACGCTCTTGAAAGAAGAGAAATGTTCACAGGAAAAAGTAAAATCGAAAGAAGGTATATAAATAGAAAGCGAAGGAATGAGGACAATATTAAGTGCCAGGAAAGACGCATAACGGAAATAAAAACAATAGAAAATAATAGGTAAATGGAAAATGATGAAAAGATTCGGTAGGATAAACTATATTAGAATTATTTATGTACTATTCTTTAATTTAATCTATATGGTATTAAAAAATCCATAGTAAAGAAACCTTTACTAGACCACTATTTATTTCAGAAAAACACTACCCAGGTTTCGTAGTGGTCTAGTAAAAGTTTCTTTACCATGGATTTCTTAATAACTAATAACTACCACAAAATTAACCCTGAATCTGTATCGTCTATATGGTATTACTTTGAAGATAAACATCAAACTCCATGTGATTACAAGTTTATAAAGGCTGCAAACTTACATGACTTATATATATATATATTACATTATTATCTCACACACTTATGTTTCCACATATTTAGCCCATTATAAGGATATTCTATTGCTATTTTATATTTCATAGATTATATAATTCCATGAATTGTATATTTTATCTATCCTTACGTAAATCATAAAATTACGTATGAATCATCAATATCGTATTTCTAGGCAGGTTATTGCTTTCTTAATTTTATTTACGTTATCTATTTAATGCCTATGTATTACTTATCCGTTTACTTTAACTTATTGAACATACTTTATATTTTTTATAATAATTTATCGTCCATAAACTTATTACATTCTTGTTACTTTCCCTTTAGATATGTAGCTATTTTCGTCGATTTGTAATAAAAGGAGTACCTATTAAAAATACGTATTAACAAATACTGAGATTTATCATTATATTTTATTTATTAATCCCCAATTATCAGAAGATCCTGTTAAATTATATAATTTTAATAGTAATAGAATTCTATACTTTTTAATTATAAAGAATTTGAAATTATTGTAATAGTAGTAATATAATTTAATTTATTGTGGTGGGAATATTTAACAGATGATTACTGTGAAATTTTATGAGTGAGATGAAAATGGTATAATTGAAATCAATTTTACGTTTAGCCACTTGCCCTATACACGTTCTGTATATCCTTGGATCAATAAAATATTATTATTATCCATTCTAAGGTCATAATGTGGATGAATAAACTAATTTTATGTATATACTTTTGGCACCTCCTGACGAGCTAATCTGACTTAGAAGGACTAATTGAGCGTACAAAAAATTATTATGTTCTGTTTTATTCGTCAGAGAATGTTGTAATGATTATTTAGTAGTTTAAAATTTAAAATTTTATTTGTATTATTTGGAAGAAAATGCTATGTTTTCAATGTTCAATGAACAATTGCAATTGTACTATTAAAAAAATATTATTATAATTATAGAATATTCACTTACTAAGTTACGGGTGCGAAATCTGTGTGTTCATGGAAGTCATTGTAATTTAATTTCAACTTCGCTTAAATAAATTAACAGCGCAGAGGAGGAACTGGGATTAACGAGAAGTTAGGAGAGGGATGGGAAAACAAGAGATGTAAGGAGGAAAAAAGACGTAGAGAGCAAAAAAGCGAGAGTAAACTCGAGGAGAACGTGAGAAATAAAAGCGGGCGATGGGAGAGTGAGGATGACGAGGAGAGGCAATGCGGTGCGAAAAAAGAGGTGGGAATAAAGGAAAAAAAGGTTTGAGAGTGGAAAGGAGAAAGAATGAGTCTGGGAAATGATACAATTAGGAATAAAATGGAAGACGAATCCCTTTGGGTTTAATAGACGCGATGAAAGCAAAAGAAACGGAGAAAAAAGGAGATAATATTAGTTTGGGACGAACGCTACCTTTACCTTCATTTCGGATGAACGTAAAAAAAGATTAAATGATGCAGGGCATTGATGTCTTATGCATTTGGCGTTACCTGAACGAATTTAGGAAAGAGTCACAAAATACTCCAAACACCATCAGTATTTTGTGACTCTTTCCTCATTCACAGCCAACAGCGGAAACTTCAGGATATGAATGAATTTACTTTAAACGGGTAAACAAGGTAACTTTTTTGCTCTACGCTTGATAATTTATTCAGTGACTCGGAGCAGAGTTCTATAATATCTAGGCTGACGAGAAACTGCAGATGAAGATTTTTCAGCTATTGTTCGATATACGATTACGCATATCGATTTAGTCAAAGAGTACTTTTAAGAACGGTTACGTGCCTACACTGACGTTTCTGCCATTTCTAGATTGGTAGGTATTATTTTTTGATAAATGATTTTTTAATTTTTCTTTTGTAACGTAATATAGAGAGGTACAGGTATACATAGAGTAATAGCCGAGGATAGAGAAAAAATCATTGGTTAATATTAACTTAAAGTACAGTTAAATAGGGAAATAATATGTACCAATATGAAGCTTACTTTAGCATTTTACCGAGAAATAAAATAATGATGGTTATTACTTATCACTCCTTTATCTACTACGATGTATTGATGAATAAAATATCTTGTTTTTCCTTGGTGGAGATTAGCGGAAAATATAACTAATTAACTTTTGTCTTGGTCTATTTCTTGTCTGCGATAATACGGAAGCTATTGGGGTACCATTGATATATACAGATATTTTATTTCTCACTTTCTTCATTTTCTCAAATTTCATATGACGGAGGGTTGGATTTTAGAAGAAACATTATTCTCAATCTCCTCCAAGTAAATAACGACTTATTATTATATTATCCAATCACTTATGAATTCACTTCATCTTATCACACAACATGTAAAAAAACTATTTCTTTATTTCACAAAATTTAAAAGTTACACCAACGATTTCGAAGTCATAACAACAGTACCCGAAAATGCTGTAATATCGAAACCAACTGGGTATTTTTTAATTTTTTTGGAATAAAGATATACCGCACATTTTCGCAAATAAGAAGATCGTCAGATAAGATTATGTATAAATATCGTCTAGGTTTTCTCGTTTCTTCTGAGCTACGAGACGATCCCCAAATCACCAAAGGCCTATGAATTTAAATTATTTCACTGATTATTATCTGGATAATGATAACGGTAGAGCGTTCATGTAAAATTCTTAATATTTCGATTCCATGAATTTTATTTTCTTGCATCTGGCAGCACTTCCTTGCGATTGTTTTAAACATTCGCACTGATTAATATTGCATCTGTACTGTAAGACGACGATTTTGGGGAGCATTTTTTATGATTCAACCATCTTTATAGCTGTGGAAATATTCGATGGTTTGTTTGTTTTGTGTTACTATACAGGGTGTCGGGGTTAAACATATAAACCAACAGAATGTAATAACTTGAGAAGTAATTGGTATATTAATTAGTGGTTTGCTTCTATAAGTTTAGTAACTCAAAATGTTTTTTATGCTTGCTGGATGATGGCACACCATGTCATTATACAGTAATTGTGAGGGATTTCTTGGATAATGAGTTCCCAGATCGCTGGATTGGAAGTGGTAGTCCATCGATTGCATGGCCCCATAAAAACCTAGCCATGAGGCTACTTGGTGTTTTTCTGTGGGTGTTCATCAAGAATGAAGGGTACCAGAAACTAGCTCGTGATCAACCAGAACTGTACCATCGAATATCTGCAGTTATTGCAAATGATACGCTAGCAATGATGCAGAACACTTGGAGATAGTAATTACAGATTAGATGTCTTTCTGCCACTGAATGTGCAACTATCGAGATTTTTAATCTGTGTAAAAAAAAACATTTTGAGTAACCATACTTCTAGAGACAAACCGCCAATATATATCTTAGTCAAATCTCAAGTTATCACATTTTGTATTATTATACGTTTAACCCGGACACCCTGTCATGTTATTGTTATTATTACTTTGCAGAGGTTGTGAGCGCTTTTTCCGATTATAGCATTCAAGCTCAGGAAAAGGAAAGCAAACTACCTCATTCCTCATAAAAATCTTTTCTCACTGGTTTCCTATCCTTATGTTGTGTTGATATCTATGTTTAATGTAATATTGATATGTATTTATGCTTTAAAATAGGTTATTTTATGTTACGTTGTATATGTTAATACCCTTATTATTTTATGTTCTAATGTAAATGGTTAGCATTTATTTAAATGTCAACATGACTATGTTTATTGATGTATCCTATATATGTACCTATTGATAGTGTATTTATAAAATGTAATAATGTTTCTTACCATCTTTTTAGTTAATACTATCGGTAGGTTTGCGCAGTTTTTTCACACCCCCCTTCTTAGTGGGTGTTTTCCTGCAGTGGATAATTTTTTTTCCTAAGAATTTCTTAGGTTTTTTACATACACAATTTCTTCTCATATCTTTTTCATACTATCTCTTTAAATTAATTATTTATGTATTGTATGACGTTGGGTTAGATGGAAGAGGAGGCTTTTAGTCTCAATCTCGCCCGAATAAAGCCGTTTTATTATTATTATTATTATTATTAACATGCCTACAAAGGCTCATTCCCTTCCTAAGACTTTTGGTACCCAATAGTGGAAGGGTTGGAGATCACACCAACCTTCGGGTAGAAGACATTTCACACGGACTACCGTGGTAAAACCCCGTTTGAGGGCTGCAGCGTGTCGGCAAAGGTGAGGTGCTGTACGACCACGAAGAACGAGCGAGAGGAAGCGTCCGACGTAAAAGCCGGAGATAACGCAGGCGAGAGAGGAATTAGAGAAAGGAAAAGAAGCGATGGACAGCGTAAAGAGGGAGACGAGGCTAAGAGCGATGCCAATTTGGAGTCGAGAGAAGTGGGTTTAAGTGGTCTCGGACGCCGCTCGGAGGCGCGGGTGGAGGGCCTTCCAGAAAGGAGGAAAGGGCCGGAGAATGGTTTTTGAGCCACTGACGACAATCAGAGCTGCCAATTTGGTGATTTTTGTCCCCGTGCTTTGAGTGCTTCCCCGTCCCTCTTAGACATGTGCCGTAATGGTTCAATTGTAGCGATGATCGAGCGGTGGAAGTATCGCGGGAGAGGGACGAATTTAAAAGGAATCGTGTCTAGACGAGCGGCGAAATTTGATGTCCCTCCTCCAGTTCTTCTTTCTCTAACTAAATTACTAGCGGTACGATTCGCACCGATTTCTGGGTTCTATTTTTGAGACAGGTTTTTTCTTCTTCTTCAAGCTTCATTCTATCTAAATCATGCCCCAATACGACTTTCTGATATTCATTGATTTCTGTATAAAACTGATATCAAATGTTTCCCGTAAATTTTCTTGTATGTAACATAAATATCACCTTTAATCTCCCTAATTAAAAAAACAAAATTCAAAATTACTACGATATTTTCACAGGTGTAAACGATACAATTTTTCTGTAAAATCCGACAACATGGTCACTGAGTACTGTCACCAACCATATGATATCTAACAATTTAAATACTTTTGCTAAACCGTTCGTGAATTATGTTTTTCGTAAAAAATAGATAAGCATTTTATTTCTTTAGTGTCTTTCCAAAAAGTTGTTTCTTCCAACATAATTATTTTTATAACTACGGTCAGTACTCATTAAAATGGTAGAAAAAGAATAGCTAAACATGGAGTTGGAACTTAGCAGTGAACAGAAATAATTGAAAAGCAAAACTTAACTCCAACTATCGCTCACTATTATATTTCTACATTAATTTTTGACAAAGATAGATAGATGTGCTTAGAAAAAAATTTTATTGCAATATGCTGCATTATTCTTCTAAAATAGATTCAAACAAAACTCGTAGAAGTGGACTTCGGAAAATAAATCTCGAACACAAATTTTAATGGCCAAAAGCCTTCTCGTTATCAGAATTTCAGCATTGTGAAGATAGCAATATATTAATTATCAAAGCTATACTGCCATGATCAAGGATAGGGCTGCAAATTTAAGACGGGGACAGAAAGAATAATGCTATATGAATCCCAGTCTATTTCTTTGCCAACTGCGGAATTCTCATCCTCGATTATCAGCCACACATCTGAGTCAAAACTCATAGGTCCTTATTTCACGAAAACCCAAATAAGAGCATTCCCACAGATAACGATAAAAAGCTCTGAATTGACGGTATAAATCATGAAAGGGGTGAAATGACGCAATCTTGCTCCTGAAGACAAGGAAGAGTTAGGCAAATCCCAAGTGCGCTAAATCTTGCGCGAAAAGTGCCTAAATGGCAAAACTGCCAGCCGTACGCAAGAACTCTATCCCTCCCTTTTCCATTTATCGCCGCAAAAATTCTCGCAAACCACTATCTTCGACCGCCATTACTCTTTTCCTGGACCGATTTCTTTCCGGAGCGGTGTCTATTTTGCAAGGTTTTCCAGCCATCTTTCTCGTGTCGGATTACCATCCTCATTTGCTGAGTTTGGCTGTCAGATTCCTTCCAGAGCTTTGGGTAAAGGCGAGTGAAAATAACCGACGCGTCTATTTTTTAAGTACAAAAGCTGTTTAAGGGATAAAATTGGGTCACTCTATAAACTGGGAAGAGACTAATCGGACATCAGCAGCACTGGGTTTTACAATTCCTGCGTCGAGCAAGCTTGCAACATTATCCAAAAGCGCTTTAGCTGCATTACGCATATAGATGATGGAGAAGTTGTTGAACTGGATTTTCCGATCCTTTTTGCGGCAGTGCTACAACTTTACAGCCACTCTTTCATGAAATGGGGCAATCGAGCGCTTGTTTCGCCAACATTTCACTATATTGTTACAAACCGAGATAAAGACAAAGTGGCTTTCTATTAATTTACATATGTTTTTAATATATGTACATCAAATGCATAAATATCTAAAGATAAAATTATCTGCCTATACAATTGTTTTCAAACGAATAGAAATTTTTTGCACAAGAAAAATGTACTTCCATGAAGTTAAAGGCAAATAAACTAAAAATAGTTCACAGAAGAAGCCATCATTATAAGCATTTTCGATAGCACTCGGAATTGTAGATTGAAAACAGTTTATATAAAAATTTAATAACTTAGGCTGATCTAAAATAAAAAAAGTTAAAAGCTACTTTTAGCTGACAATAGACATCAAGGCAAAGTCTGATGTCTATAACGAGCCGAATCTAGTCGTCAACCCATCTTTTACTTTGTGGATTAGTAAAAAATTTTAAATTCCTTGTTTTTATAAACCCTTTTGTTTCGCTCGCCAAATCCTCACTATTCAATTGACAAGATTAACAATTAAAAATAATCCCTCAAAAGGCACTCTACACTAAAGTATCAAAGTAAAACACACATATGGTTTCAAAATGTCACAAAATAAATTATTTGAGGCATCGTCATTTTATAAAGGCGGAGTCTTGTCGTTGCAGCTAAATAACTCTCTCTCCATTACTGTTCTCATAAATTTTAAATATATTGTGAATGCCACAGTACTTTTTATGTCATCCAGAATCTTCTTCCTTGGCCTTACTTTCATCCCTAGTACTTTTCCTTCCACTATATTTTCTAGGAAGCTGTTATGCCGCAGAAAATGTCCAAGGAATTCAATTCTCCTATTCTCCATATCATTCTTTGAAATCCTCTCCTCTTTAATTTCGCTCGGAACTTCTATGTTGCTTTTCTTATGAATCTATCTAGTTCCTGCTATCCTTCTCCAAATCCACATTTTCATTACTTCCAACCAAGGCTTTTCCATCTTTCCCAACGTTCAAGTTTCCTATCCGTTCAGTAATGTACTCCAAATAAAGGTTTTTGCAAAGGATTTTCTAATTTCCAAACAGATTCTTTTTACTTTCATATGCCTTCTTCGCCAATTCTACCCTTCTTTTCACTACAGAGGTATATCTGTTATCTCTTGTAATCATTCTCCCAAGATAGCAGAATTCTTTATCTTGGCCTATCTTGATTCCCCTGTCATTAAATGTATAGGGGTTCTGGCATGTTATTTGAGTAATAAGTTAAAATTAAGCTAAATAGTTCATATCTGACTCCGATTTTAGTTAAATGATAAAAATACGGGAGAGAAGCAAGAGAAAGTATCAATCATGCTGAAAGACTGTATTTAGTAAATCTAATAATGCGCTACGACTTCAAGTCTTTCCTATATGCAATAGAAAGAACTACTGCATAGTATATGGACCTAAAATATATAGAATTAATTGAATTATTACGTATAAATGAGTTCAAAACTGTTCATCCAGGAGAAAAAATAATTTCAGTGTCGTCAACTCACGTAGACAATCACGGATATAGTGAGAGATAAATGATAAGCCAGAAACGAGAAACTTTCTTCGCCACTTATTGAATAGCAACAGCAGTGTAATTGAAAATATTTGCATTTAAAAATACATACAAATATCGTTAGAGAGTTCGGGAAAAGTTTAGGATCTCCGATATTTGCGACTAAGGGGGAAATTGCTCTGAAAATCGTCAATGAGGAGTAATTAAGACCTGGGTAAAAGGGGACAATAATGGCTACTTCATTTCCTGTAGATAACCTTATTAGGGAAAGTGGAGGCCGAACGGAATTGGTCCAGTGAGAGGGTACCGAAAGCTTTCATCCACGCCTTTGCTTCCACGCATTGGCAATATAAAAATAAATTAAATAACAAAAAAGAAACAACGGACAACGCAAGATTCGCTTGAATAGATACTGATTTATCAACAAATCACACGAAAAATAGACAGCAATATTTCACTTAAAACCATGAAGATTATATTGCAAGCTAGTATAGTTGACTACTTATCACTTCGTGAGATCCTTGATTTAAGTCGTTACCCTGATAAACATGATTTTTTTTAGTGTTCCATTTTACAAACATAGGTAGTTAATTTGGGGGCAACCAATAATATTTTAACTGGAACTATGTTTGATTGAGAAAGCCATCACTTGGTGAAGCTCCATTATAGAAATAACGGTAGGAATGACTACGACGAAATTTAGCAAAATTTTGTGAAAATGCAAATTCTGTGAAATTTCATCTCACAATTAGTTATTTCGACAGTTGATTCAATCAATGATTAATTTTTTTATCGAACTGCGTTTAAAATCTTCATTAAGGCTAGATTGAGATTGAAAAGTCTCTTTTTCCATCCAACCTCTCGTCAATGATATTACAGACATAAATCGTGCGTAGGTGAATAGAGATGAGAGAGAGATGAGAGAGGAAAACTTAAGGTGGGGAATCCACACCTTAGTTATTATATCCTGCATACATACTGTGGATGTAAAAAAATAGGGTGATATCTTAAGGGAATAGATCCACTGCAGGAAATCACCCACATAGAAGTTCTCATTCAAACAATGCATAGCTCTCATTTTGAGTACTAGCCTCTAATAAAATTCGACCTAATTCTCTCAAGAGCATTAATTTTTATATGAAAATGTTTTTTTGAAATTATCTTCAAACATATTAATATATACCATGCATGTTTAATACCAATCTGCGTATAATATTACCTCACAGTGCAAACTCCCATTTCATTATACGACCGAACAGTAAGGCGAAGTATATGTGTAAATCGATAACCACGTTGAACTCGATTCCAGCCTCAGAATCAGGGACAATTGAGCCACGACAGCCCAAACGAGCATGGAAATGTTGATCTCTAAAATTATGAAACGAATTCGCGTCGAGCAGCAACGGAGCAAACCCCGTTTCGTTCCGTCGAGGACCGTGATGGACTGGGATTAAACTCTGCCAAATATTAGGTCATTTCCCTCGTTCTACTTCGTTAGACTCCCGTTGATTTTGGATTGCCCAAGAACCCTGCCATTGGAGTCGCATTTCCGAGGAAATGAGCGAAAAATTTCTCCCAACTTATGGCGCGGATCAAATCGTTGCTTTAGTTCGCTAACGAACATGCCGTTCTCTACGCGATCAGCTTCCCGTGTATCCAGCCTAAACATAAATTAATTTGAGACGTAATGGAATGCTTGTGCCTCGAAGCGCGGGATTTCCTAGCATAAGCATTCCTATGGCAACCGTTGCACTGATTTACAATCGAAAGATAATTCAATTCCCCTCGATATGAACGCCCAACCCCACCCAAGGTCGACGACGAGTTAGTGCTATGGCAACGGTTCCCCGGTTAACAAAAGGGCTTCGATTTAATTCGATAAAGAATGAAACGATTAGGCTAGAGTGCGTGGCGCTTGCAAAAGTGCCGGAAAATGGGTTGGATAATAAATTTGTTCGTTAACTGGCGATGAAAATACTCCCTGTGAGAGCGCATGTGGGGTTAATCATCCCTGAACGCCTGAGTGCGTTGGCGGATTAAAAATGGGATTTCCATTAGCCGAAGATAGCAGATGTTAATGAAAGAAAGCGGGGCGAATTTTATCCTAACCTTTTTTTACCGCGGGCCTGCAGCCTGTTTAATAGAAAATGCAGTTCCATTGGGATTTAGTGGATGGAGGCGTATGTTCCTGTAATTTCTGCGATAAAATATAGAAAATGGTTGTGAGTTTTTATCTAATCACCATTTAATGTAACATGAAATATTTAAGTACACAGAAGCAGTGGATAGCATTGTCCAAAAAATAATCTGGTTAAAATTACATCAGAAGTCAATCGATACAAACGTTTTAAATGTATCGAATCAAACCATGTCTAATTAAAATTCAATCTATATCAATTTAATAAAAACATATTTGGATTCAATAATATTCGGTCCACCTGCGAAAGGTAAAAAGGTATTTATCTTAGTGAAAACTTCTATGAAATCTGTAAAAAAGGCAAAGATAACATGGGATTTTCATGAATTTCTAATTAATCAATAATTTTAACTCTTCGCTGAGTACCTTAGCGACTGTCATTTTTGCTGATTAATTGAGCAATGTAAATAAACTCAGGGATATTTTAAACGTTGGTCTTACTTTTGCAGCAACCAAAATGCTATTGATAGTACGGTAAATCTCAACAAAAATTGTTCCGACCATATCTTTAAATAGATTTATCAAAATTTCATTACTCCAAATGAAAATCGTCAAAATTTGATATATCCAATAAAGTTTCTTTTGATAAATAAATTTTAATATGATTTCCAAAAACCTAAATTTTCTTCTTATGGCAACAGTCTTGACTGCGAGTCACAATTATTCCGATTTTATTTTACTTAGGAAAAAATCTCTACTAGGAAACAAAAAAGAACCTTACGCGTAGTTCCTACGAAAGTAACTGGTATACCATAAACTAATTAATATATATAACTATTAATATACAATTATATAAAGTTGAAAGTATATACAAATTTAAATGTATAAATATATATTTACTAAAACAACGACGATTTGTATGAAAGATTATCATGTTAAAATATAAGATAAAAATATAAATGCCAATCAAATCCTATTTCGATTAAATAACTATATTTTAAATACTTAAAATTAATGGTTAATGGTAGTTAAGTAAGGTTTTTTAAAGGTCCATCCCTAGGCGCCGTTTTTGCAGCTTTATCACAGTTTTTTCTCACGACTGGAACTCGGAGCTGATAAGGGACCTCGACTTATCAGCAGATATCAATTGAGAGGTAAAGAAAGGCGTGCAGTACGATTTGAAAATTTATAAAACATTGCAATATACAACAATTTGATATATCCGTCGTATCCTTCGTCTTAAGACAAGTATATGCGTCTTTTGATCTACTTTCTACGATGAAAATTAAGGTTTTTTTATGGGTTTCTATAGAAATTATCTGGTGAGTCAATGCTGCATTGCCAGGAGAGTTGGGTTGGGTTGGGTTGGGATGGGTTGGGTTGGGTTGGTATGTGAAATGGATATGAATAACAAACTATTAAAGGGATATGAATATCTTCCGCATTCAAATACATGAAATTCTCGCCTCTGGATCTCCTGGCAATGCAGCGTTGCCATAACTCACCTAGTAATTTCTATAGAAAACATAAAAACCTTGATTTTTATCGTAGAGCGTAGATCAAAAGACGCATGTACTTGTCTTAAGTCGAGGGAAAAGCCGAAGATATCAAATTGTTGTATATTGCAATTGTTCATAACTTTTCAAATCGTACTGCACGCCTTTCTTTACCTCTCAATTGATAAAGGCTGATATCTGCTGATAAGTCAAGGTCTCTTATCAGCTCCAAATTCGAGTCGTGGGAAAAAACTGTAATAAAGCTGCAAAAACGGCGCCTAGGGATGGACCTTTAAAAATCCTCACTTAACTACCATAAACCAAATTAATTTTACTTCTCAAGGTACCACTCTCTATTTCGCTTCAACATTATTTGTACTTCATTTTAGCAAAGAAAGCAATAATATCAGCGACTTAAAAAGAACGTTTTATATTTTTCTCACGAAATTTACCGACATCCGCCAGATAAATTGAGATATAAAAACATAAATATATATTTATATTTTACGTTGATTAACATGATAAATAATTATGTAACCATAAAATTGTACCTATCAAGTTCCGCTTGCCTCAGTTGCACTTCAAGAGGTTCAAAATCACAAGATGCATGGACCACGCACAAGTAACTAAAACGATAGATTGATCCGTCGAAATTTAGGTCACGAGCGGTCCCCGTTTTCAGAGCAACACAAAAATACAAGCGACACTCCTCTCCGCCGCCGCTTGCAGTTCCAGAATGCTATTGGACGCCTCTGGACAAATAAAATCAATAGAAAACCCTCGGCGGCTAGCTAGAGGACAGACGGACGTCCGAAAGAAAAAGTGATGGGCGACATCTCCCGCAAAAATAACAACAGAAGGGAAACCCATAAAATGAGAGCGAAGAAACCAACACTGCGGGAGTGTTGTGATAATCTGCGACCGTATTATTTCACGGGGACGAGATGGAATCCTCATATAACAAAACAAGGAGCCCTTCGCTATTACTAATACATCCATTCCGTGTTATTTTCTCCCCTTACCTCCCATCGCCTCACTTTCGAACTCTTCGCATCGAGCACATTGCTTCCATTCTATTTACGATGAAACGAAATTGAGTTCAACGTCGCATTCATGCGCATCCTACATTTTCAAGTTTATCTCGCGTCATCGATTTCTACTGCTCTCCAATAATTTTCCTTTTAATACAGCTATCTTTTTGAATGCGTAAATTTCTCTTTTTTGGCAATGAATAAGAATGCTTGCCAAAGAAGTTGCTTACCAAATAGCATAACCTCTAATAAGCATGCTTATGTCGCAGCTTAAATTTAATCTCAGATTTCTACTTAAGTAAAAAGCAACAATGCCTAACGAATGTTCATGCTAACGAGTACTTTTTCGGTTAGCAACAGCTTGGAAAAATACAAGTGCATGTAAGCGTACAAAAATCAAAAATAACCAACACTGCGCCTCATATTTACTAGATTATTGCTTGGTTTACACGTAGCACATATTAAAATGGCTCGAAACAAAAAATGGACGAAAATTACTTCATATCATACAATTTTAGCGTAAAAATTAATTAATTGCTGGATAAACTAAAGAACAATAATGCCAATTTTAGTTCTCTTTACGTTATGAATTAAAGCAAGAAGGAAGGTGATTAAAATGTCTGAGTTTAACATTCATGTTATGAATGTACAACTAACCCATTAATATGCGATATATAGTTACTGATAACGGAAAAACGTTTTAGTGATAACTTCGATATTGCCACTGAAGTTCTCCGATATATCAAGCCATCTTTTTAAAAGTTAGAAAACGAAGATATTTTCTGTTTAAAATATTTGGGTTTATTTATATATATTTTTATTACCTCTAAATCCCTCATACTTAACCGTTAGCAGTTTTCCGTTTCGGAAGAATTGCGGGTTGCTCACAACAGAAATGTTTCCCTCCTAGCAAGCTTTATTAACATTTTGTGGAAAACTTCAATCAGCTAGAAATTTGCCTTCTGCATGAAAAACTATCAACCGTGGTATTCTTAGCCGATCTTCAATCCTGATTTCAATTCCCAAGACATAGATTAAGTAAAATTACGTTCTCTAAAGAATCATCTTGAATATCAAGGAGCATGATTTAATTGTTTTTCCGTAAAAAAGGTTACTTAGAATAAGGGAACGTGTAATTTTTCTCTCCTACAGAACGTGATATAGTCCGAGGAAATAAAGACTCCAACCTTAAATTCGCCGCTCGACCACTCAAACCATTGAGAAGACCATTCTCTCTCACACCGCGCCATTTGTTCGGCACACACACTCAAAAATAAAGGCCCTCCAAGCCTCCGAAAATAGTTTTCTAAAAAGAAGCAATGATTCCGAAAAAATACAACCTAGACACTCTTGTAACCACCCTAGCAGTAGTGACGTTTAGAAGAGGGTACTTTTTTGCTATGAGTAAAATCGTTATAGGCGTAAGAAGATAATTTCAGTGGTTCCAACTCAGGAAAGGAAGACAAAACGCCCTGAGAAAACATGAGGAGAAGGGGTCAGAAGAGCAATGACGAAAAGAAACTTAGAAGATGAAAACTGGATAGATAGATCTCGGTGGCGATTTGGATATGAAAAACTACTCTGGTATTGTAACAACTCGCAATAAATAGAAGATAGAGACTCATTATCTCAAGTGAAATCTAGTGGAACGTCATACTTAAAACAATGTACCTACTTAGAAGCATTTATTTGGCTGCAGACTGTGGACATACACATACTTACATAACTTCTGGGCAGTAAAAAAACTCATGAGTGCATTTTATTAGGTAAACAGGTTTAATAAATTAAGAGAAATTGATCTCAATAGGGTAACATAAGCTTTGTATATAATGGATTGACTCAAGACTATAAGGGCACGTTTCTTGATAAAAAAATAATAGAAACTTGCGCGACCGTTTGAACACAATTCTGCAAAATTGGAATTTAAAAGTCAAGTTAGGCAACCACTTCATACATACATGTATTATTAGAAATAATCGAATATATCTTAGGTTTGAACTGCAGTATCTAATAAATAAAGATGTTTCTTCGCTGCATTCCATATTGAAATTCTTAGAGAGTCGAGGGGAATTTTGCGTTGGGGTCTACCAATGAGAACAATCTGACAACATATGTATTAGTGGAGTTTCAACCTAATATATATTCTAATATGTTTAATGGAAATGGTAAGGCATATCCGTAGAGTAAGATGCTGAAATTTAATGACGAAAAAGTTAGTTATTTTCTTAAAAATTTAGGAAAAGATACTTATCTGAATGGAAAATTTCATGAATTACATGGTAATGTACGTGCATGCCATGTTGTCTAAAGCCAACTTTTTAAGGACATTTTTGCTTAAAGAAACGCCTACTGAATTCAACAATCGGATACGTGTATATTATTTTAGAGCAAGGAACGTACGGTGACATTTTCGAGCAAATCTGTATTCCACAAAGTGTACGGTCCCCTTTCCAATAGAAATTCGCATGTTAACCCACCTCCCAAGTCCCTTTCACCACCTTTTCAACCTATCTTGCTTCAGGATCCCGAATGGACACATGAATAAACGCTTACATGGACGGAACACATGGGCGAGCGTTACTCAGCCAATGACAGTTGCAGACCGACCTAGGGTTTTCCCGCGTAAAAGATAAAGGGAACTCTGGCCTGAAACAGTGTACGCGCTCCGAATAACACCCAAGGTTTGCTTCGAGGTGCCAAGTAAATGTGGTAGGAGCGGCAACATTCTCACAGACCCTCGTTTCTCTCTCACCTTCGCCCGTAAAATAAAGGCCTGAAGAAGACAATTCCTTCAGGATCAGAGGTTTATTAAGAAATAAAACTGAGGGGAGGGGCGTTCATGTTACGGCTCTTAGCTCCGTCTCCCCGCTGCGCCAAATCCTTCTTCAATTGTCTTCTATTCTCCCCTGTCCGATCCACAAGTGTTTACCGAGTTACGGTCTCCCACGCTACGGCCTGCTTTCTCCGCACATCAAAAGGATGTTGTTGGGACACGTGGAGTCGATCTTATGAGGCTCCGGAAATGACTTTTTCATCGCTCTGATGGAGGCCGTTAATGAGTCTTTGCTGGCTGCTGGGCGTTGCCTCTTTTGCGAATACTCGACGCTAAAAACGCATGGGTGATCAATTTCACCATTAAGTATAATAAACCTAATTTCATCGTTAGAAGTCGTGAAAAAGTTTGCCACGTGTGGTCAAATTGCTCAAAATATCTTTCTAACCTCATATTGCTAATCTTCTTCTTCTTCTGGTGCCACTCCTATCGGAGATTGGTAATCACCATGGCCAATTCATCTTTCTATTTCCATCCTCTAAAGCAGAGTTTCCCAAACTATGTTCCGCGGAACACCAGTGTTCCGCTGAACCCGATTAGGTGTTCCGCGGCTATTTGTAGTCTTAATGGAGAATTGGAGAATAAAAGCCATTAAATGCTTTATTTATTCATATTTTTATGTTTACGTTATGACATTATAGTTTTATATTTAAAATAATTACTAAATAAATAATTAGTTGCAATTAAATGATTTTTAAAATTTTACGAATAGAATTACTTAACCTAAAAATAAGCTAAGTGTTCCGTTTAACTTCCCAGCTTTGCGAAGTGTTCCATTACAGAATAAAATGGGAAACCCTGCTCTAAAGAGTTCAGTAGAGTTGAGGTTAAACCACTTTTTTGAAATGAACATCCAGGAAATACTTTTTCTACCCCTACTTCGCTTCTCCTCTGTTTCCTTGTAACATATTCCTTCGTAGTTCGTATTGTATATATTTCTTTCGCATATCTCTATTTGAGGTTTTAAATCTCCAATAGCCGTCATTGTCAGCAATCCTCGTCTCATTCACCGGTATTCGGAGAAAACAAGAAAGGGTCACCGCTCTTTTAAGTCTTCTCCGAATACTGGCGAATGAGACGAGACCGGCAAATATGGCTATTGGAGATTTAAAATCTCCAATTCATTAACAGCCCTGTTCTAAATTTTCTTACTTTAATTCATTTTTTTTTAGTTTTCAGGTAAAGTTATCAGCCAGAAGGATGGTTGGTACCTTACCCGCTCTTAAATTCGAGACTAAGAGCTAGTAGTGGGAAATGAGGCTTACTAGATAGGATGAGGAGTATTATGCTCTTACTTTTCTCTTGAGCTAGAATGCTGCCAGCAGAACTTCCGGCGTAACTGAAGCAAGTTCTTGACAAGTTTTGCGAAATGAGTTAGGAGTAACAGAAATTTTATATGATACAGGGAGATGAAAAATTTATTTTTTGAGTAATATAAAGAGATATTAATGGTTATAATAGTGGTATTATAAAATAATGTCTTTTGAAAAGATAGAAACAAGATAACCCATTGGAAAAAATGTATCCGTTAGAGAAAAGTTTAGACATTTATATCGAACTAAAGAGCATGAAAGATGCGGAAGTTCTTACTTGGAGCGATAATGATTATTAAAGAACCACAAATACTTATTTCAGAATGAGTTCATTATTTCATATTTCTTGCTTTGTTCACATGAATATCAAAAAATATTCTGAACATCAGGAATTTTTCCTGTGAATTATAATTTTGTTGGTAGGCTCTCCTGCTATAGGTATTTCGTACGCTGTATTTGAAGTTGCTACTGGATACAATTAAACAGGATATTTACGTCGACGTCTTTCTAAATTTGACCACTTGTTAACGCATTCACTTTTATCGCAATCAATACATTCCTGTTTCAATTACAAATTGTGCTTTCCCGCTAAAATTAAACAGTCTACTAATAATCTCTGTAAAATGTTTCAACTAAATAATTTATGCCTCGAAAGAAGATAGAGCAATCTCATTATCCAAATATGATAATACGCGGCTTAATTTCGTTTCGAATAAATCTTTCTGTCGCGTAATATAAAATATATTCGTATATTAAGTTATTACCAATTAATCAGGACAAATAATGAGAGCATTTAATTACGCCGGCAACGTAAGGAAAACAAATACAATCACGAAAATCAATCGGATGCGCCAAATTGTTTCATTACATTCCATATGTGTTTGTTTACAGTTCTCTTTCTCCTCTGGTTCATTAAATTATTTCATTAACTCGCGAGTAGCTTAATTAATCCGTCGTGCAACAAATGAAGATTTGCACCCGAAATTACATTTATTTCGGATAGATTGAAAACGGTTAAGTATGTTTACTGCCTCCAAAATACATTTTCGAACTGAAGCCAAAATGGTAACTATTGCTATCCTGATCGCAATTTCCCCACAATGAAAATCGCGAGCATTCCGCCGAAGATTGCGCTGAATACCGTGATTTTTGGTCCGAAGAGTCAGGCAAAGAGCTAATGGCAATTCGAATTTCTCGTCATGTAAAGAAGACTCTTAATCTTCCTTCCTTGAGGAAATTTCTGCATGCGTCAACCCCATTGATTAATGATGGACCGAATCGTTCCCTCAGGTACGTCGGGACAAATTCCCGTGAATTCTGAGCACTATTCAAAAATGCTTTCATCGCGAAATTTTCAGCGTTTAAACGAAACTGGACGCCGTAAATCTAAAGAAGTGAGTCGTCGGAATACAACAATCCGTCCAATGAGATCGATCCTGACGTCATCCTGCATCTTACAATAGTTGAATACTGAATTTTTAAAAAATCAAGCAATCCCTTCACAGAAAAATCTTCACCGTCTATTGTCTATTACATCAACGTTATTGAGTTACCATAAAAAAATCCTAAAAAGAGGTAATCCCTTCTTTAAAAATCCTCCCGGACCGACATATACATTTATTTATTCCTTTGTATATCTAAGGAAACTTATTTCCAAAGTTTGGATACGGGGGAGAATTTAGAGTTACATTTAATTAGGATTAGCAGAAACCGAAGGCTTGCTAGTTTCGAATTTGTACGTATTTATACAGATTTGTAATGAAATTGGTAAATGTCTGGTAATCAAGTAGGAATCAAGGTTTGTTTTGGCAATATACATAAAATAAATAATCTATTACCATTAACTCATTCTTAATGGATGAATTCGATCCAAAAATCTGTGGATAATCCCCTGTGTAATGGAAACATTGAAAAAACTAAAATATGGTATAAAATAATACTATAGATTTATATGGGAAATAATGAAATCTATCTTTATACTTTTCAGAAATCTATAAATTGCCTTTCTAAGTTTAATAGAAAAGGAATTAAATTTTAATTAGACTTCATCGACACATCAAGTCGTGGCGACAAAACATAGCGAGGATAAAGGCTTCTTATTCATGGCATTTATCGAAAATACTCGTATGAAAATAAAAACGAAAAAATAATAAAATAGAATAATGATGGAATAGATGGAAATAGAAGATTTCATAAATAATAATATTTAACTTCCATTGATCACACGTTGGAATGAAATCACTCATCAACATTAAGTAAAATCAAAAATCTGATGTGGCCAGCACATGACTTTCTCCATGTATAAGATGTAAATATTTATCTACGGCAGTAATTTCGAAATCTTTATTCAATCTTAACTTGGAAGATGAGTGATTAATTTATATATTATTATCTTTTACGTCACAAACATTATAAATAATATTTTTCGGGGCATGCTCGATGAAAAAAGATGAATTTGGCCTTTCGCCCATAAGAGCCCAGAGCGCCCACAAAGTACATAATCAGCAACATCCGGTTTATCAGTATTTCATGAATAACTCCTAAACAATCAGTGATAAAAAAATATGTTTCAAACAAAAGTTATAGTAAATTTAACTTTCTAAAACTTTTATAAATAATAGTATATACCTAAATATCATATTTACGGAGATATTTCGAAAACCGGAAATGAGCTTTGATGAATGAAGCTCGACTTCCGGTTGACCGATTTACTCCAAAAACTAATCAACTCTAACAACATCAACCAAAATAGTAATTATAAAATTTCGTGTTGATCCAACGAATAGTTTTCATCATAGAGCGCCCACAAAGTACATAATCAGATACTTCCGGTTTATCAGTATTTCACGAATAACTCCTAATAAACCGGTGATACAAAAATATGTTAAATACAAAAGTTATAGTAAATTACATTATCTAAAACTTTTATAAATAATGCAATATACGTATATATCATATTTATGGAGATATTTTGAAAACCGGAAATGAGCTTTAATGAATAAAGCTCGACTTCCGGTTGACCGATTTACTCCAAAAACTAATCAACTCTGACAGCACATACACCACTACTATATATGAAGTTTGGTCTTGATACGACTAATAGTTTTCACGTTAGAGCGCCCACTATCACACACACACACACACACACACACACACACACACACACACACACACATACACACAGACATCATTCCGAAAATAATCAAAACGTGTTCTAGGGACCCCAAAACATGTATTTCCGTTGAAATCTCGAAGTCGAATTTTTTCATGAAAACAATACTTTCTCTATACTTCGTATATGGAGAAAGTAAAAACGCAAATATTCAGGTATTATAAAACATCTACTTAACCCCAATGCGTGCTAAAATGAAATGAAAAGCAGCAAACTGAAACCCTCTTAAGTGATCGAATGTTCAAAGAAAAAAGGCTGTTTGGTTAAATTCTAATTACGTGGTTGAAGTAGCACCCCACGAGATAATCGATGGTTGTAAATTGAATTATATTATTTCCATTTCCAAACAAGAAAATGTATTTCATGAATGAAATCTGGTCTCTCATAAAATGAAATATTAACTGAAACGAATTTCACGGTTCTTACCCCCTCGTATTTCTGCATGACTTGGATTTTTCGCAATTAAATGCTACGGCTTATAATTCGAAATCACATCTCCGTGTTATTGAACGCTACTATCCCAATCTCTCTGATGTGTTCTATGAATGTTTCCTACGTGTCCTATTTCTGGCTAAAATAACAATCCGTGGGATTATTGCAATATTCTGGAAGTTTTCCCCTCGTGTAG
This sequence comes from Sympetrum striolatum, assembly GCA_947579665.1. Taxonomy (NCBI): domain Eukaryota; kingdom Metazoa; phylum Arthropoda; class Insecta; order Odonata; family Libellulidae; genus Sympetrum; species Sympetrum striolatum. The sequence goes on from OX388349.1 coordinate 59,923,956, forward strand.
ATAGCCCTCGGCGACTAATCATGCAGAAATCCATCAAAAAGGTTATTTATACATTCAGTTCACGGACGAGAGATTTTGAGTGACTCTTTGGAGATTCAAATTTAAATCCCACCGAAATGACAAGCATACGTATTCCACCGTTTTCGAAAAATCGTGACGTTCATCGTTCCTCTTTCCGCATTTGACCTGTAAACGCCAAAAAGTGTGCGTTGCTATGGAAATTCCCATTGGCTATTTTGAAAATAAAATATTTGCAACGAAACTTTCTATTTGTTTTTTTTTTAAGTAGAACGTTTTCTATGAAAATTTTTATCGGGTATTATAAAAATTGAACGTTTTACATTTTGGCTGCTGTCACGCCATGGAGGAATCACTGTCGAACGCTTTGGATATTCACTTGCATAAATCAATGTTCCATTTTGCTGATGAGATATTAAACATATCGACTGTTTGCGTAGCAATCCAATTTTCCTTTACATTCGAAGCCATACGAATGGTAATCATACTCGAATGATCATGAGCGCAGAAAAAAATCCTCTGATATGCATTTGGGCCTAAGTGGACCATAAGACCACCACGGTGGTCATTAAGGTCAATCAGAAACTCAGAATATTCATGTATAAGTACAGATAAAAATTTTTACATTACTTAATACATAATTACGTACTTAATAAGTATTTATTAAATGATAACTATGTGAATCAGGGTCAAGTCAGTTTTCTACATGTAAATAATTAACTATGTTAGAACTACAGCTGATATTTTATGTACCTTGAAATATTGATCGAGGATGACATTCATGGAATCTAGAAAACATTTCTGATGGTGATACGAAGGACTTGACAATGTCAGTTTAAATATGAAATTTATTCATTTTGTAAAGTTTAATATGAAAAATTCATAATTATGTATTGCACAAGTGTATAATCTGACGGTACGGAGCTGCTAATTGAAGTCAAACACAGATGAAAACTAATTTCGCCCTAACTTTTACACGGTAGATAGGTTCCAAAGAATTCTGAGTAAAATATTTAAATAGAGAAGGGACCACGAAATAGTAGAGTAAGCCTTTTAGAATAGATTAGAATACATTAGAATATAACTACAGAAGCAAAAAAATGGGCATTCATTATTAATTGATAATCATTTCTAAATGCATAAGATTCAGGATAATTTACAATCATAGTATTCCTTGGTAAAAGAGTCGGCTGATAAAATATGATGCAATGTCGCGAGCATATCTTGCTAATCGCTACTAGAATATTTTAATATCCGTAATTAGATCAAACATAAGATACGCGAGATAGATGTAATGTCTGGCACATTTTCATTGAACACCCTTCAAATGTAACTACTGGTTTAAGGCCTCCAATTCTAGTTTTACTACCTACAGCAAGGATGTCAAATCAATAATTACGGTAAGGTTCAGCGTAAACCCAAAATAATGCTAATTAAAACTGAAATGTGCAATTCCAATGAAAGTAGAAGTGGCTTGAAGTCGAGTCATTACTTCGTTTCTAGCATCAGCAAACGACCTCTATGAAAAGCTAAGTCCACACTTGTGCAACTTTGTATTCAACAAAGGCATGCGTCATAGCGCACGGTATGATGAGGGAGAGGCATACAATAGCGCATGCCTCTCATAAGTTAACTGGGCCTCTTTTTCATGACGCATGCCTCAGCGCACGAAAATCCAACCAGTTGGATTTTCGTTCAACATTCTGTGCGTCTTTCTAGTGATTTCGATGTCAGTTTATTCAGTTTTTAAATAAAATCGACTGAGGCCGTATTGATATTGAGGAAATTCATTACGAATGAAATAAAATGGTATTCACTCCTCCACAAGTTTCATTGGAATAATACAATGATCATTTTCAGGTCCCCAAAAACAAACACATATGTTATAAAATAAATAAAACAAATACATAATGTTGTTAATAAATACATAATATTAAATATCAATAAATGACATTTCCGCCATTAAGTGTGACCCCACTAAAGCAGATCATTGCTGTGTTAAATTCATTTTAAATCGAATACCTTAAGAGCGATAAACTTACATCGCTCAAAAACGTATTTAGTGCCCTATGGTTATATATACATATAAATAAATTTAACAGTGGATACAATTATATACTCATGCAGAGGCCGAGTTTTTCTGCACACATTTTATGCTGAGTACAAGCCCCTCTTTTTTAACTCGAGGGAGGGCTCCCCTTATCAGTCCTCCCGTGGCAAAGAAGCGTCATTGTCGTAAATCGGCTGGGAAATTCCTCACTTGCTCATTCAACAATTCCTTGTCAATTCTCTCTTACTAAACTACCGATGCCTCAATTACTGTAATTTCATAGCTAATTCTTTTCATTATGTACAAGTACCTGCTGCATTTACCACCCTAGGCTTACCTCGGCTTATAATGAGGTCGGCTTATATTCGAAAATAAAAAGTATTCTCTTTCACAAATACTGCTAGTAATACTATTGAAATATCGGCTATTCTGTTTATATTTAAGTGGAAATATTAAATCTGGAGGGGAAAATTCTAAATATCGATTTGTGTTTCGGTTGCCTCAGTGAGGATCTGTGTTCGAGCCCCAGCCAAGACACTATTTTTCACTTCTTGTACAACCTCAACATTATATCTTCATTTTCATCTCTTTGTAAAATTGATTGAAAGAAAGGTATTTTCACTTGAACAGTTTTATTGCAAAAGGAAGCATCAATCTTAATTTTCAATATTTTTAAGTGAGAGTGTACGTCCGTTTTTCTTCTCCCAGAAAATAAACATTTTAGTTATGATCTTTCTAAACTCATAGAGCAAAATCATAATTCAATTTTCGTGCAAGTTAACTCCAGTGCAACTTCTGTGGCTCAAATATTATATTTATTCCATCATAACTCACGATAAGCCACTCTCTACTGAGACAGAAAATTAAATGCGTAACTTCCCATTGCTGCATAAAACGCATAATTTCACTCTAAAGACGGTGTAAACCGCATCACGCATCAGTGTAATTTAATTAGTGAAACCGAAAGACTTCTGCAACAATTAATATCTCTAAGAATTTGAAGCGTAATCGATATAAAGATTTTACCATCTTAATTATACATTATTAAATAGTTTTGTCTCGAAAAGGGATGATTCGTTTGAGCTCTCTTTCCCCTTGATTAGTTTGAAGGACCTGACCACCGATAAGAATATTCCATTGCGCAATTAGACCGAATGTTTCAGCCTTCTTTTCTGGTGGCTATTCTATCCCTATGGGTAGTAGATAATGGGTGACGTGGAAGGTGGATTTCGCAAACAAGAAATATAGAAATGCTTTGCGTGTAGTCATGTTTTTGGCCTTCATTTTCAGTTCTTCACGTGCAATCGAGTTGTTCACATCGAAAACGTATCTTTCAGAGGACTTACCTATACTGGCAAAGTGCAAGTGTGTTTCGTGCTCTATCACCAAGAAATTGTACTTCCAGTTTTTCTTGCAGAACATACAAGGATTTTAGTCGGTTTAGGAAGTGCTGCGGAAAATAATTCGAGTGTCGCGCAATTGCCCTAAGAAATATTGTGGAATTGTGACTGCAATGCTTGTTTATAAAATATCATTAATTTTCTGTCTTTAATTTTCAAAGTACACTTAATCCACTCAGTTAACGGAGAGTGTTATGCGAAAGAATATACGTGTTAAGTGGTGTTGCTTTTGTGAGCGAAAATGGATACAGTGAGGTTGAGCAATTACTTTGCAAATTGTTTTTTTCGTCACCAGTGGTCATCAGATATGTTGTAATGTTATCGCTCAAAATAAAGTTTTGTAAGGAGTGCTGTGATTTGTTATTTAAAAGCGTTATTTGAGGAAATCTTAAGAGGTAAGAAAATACAATCAATTGCTTCTATAAGAGGTACTTCAGGCCGTATTTTTTAAACGAATTGCTATTTTTTTACTGTAAATATATCAAGTGACTGATCATATTTCTCACCTTCTTTCCATATTTTTTATGAAAATTATTATTACTTCAGTTCATCTGAACAGAGACTTCGTGGAAAATAACTTCCTACCGTTCTTTCTACACCTACATTAATACCCTACAAGCCGCCTTTCGGCGTGTGGCAGGGGGTGTAAACAACAGTTGAATCTAAACTACTTCCTTATTCGGTTATTGTCACGTATCGTTGAATGTTGAATGAATTTTTAAAACGATCCGTCTTAGCATCTATTTCTCTTAACTTACGGTCATTATCGGATCGACCCAGGTAGCAGGATTTAAATTTCTTTAAATTTATTTGTGCAACGTAAATGTCAGGATTTAATTTCTAAGGAAACTAGCGCAAAATACGGAAGTTCTCACGTTCCAGTAATTCGCTTTTTATTGAATCACAATGTTATTAAAACAAAAGACCTAAAATGAAGTAATGCATTAGCTGATATAATGACGATATGCAGATTTGATCTAATCACATGACGGCTCATGTAAAAAAGTAATTCTTTAGAATCGAAGAGTATTTTCTGCTGAAACATCCGAACTTAAATTACTCATACCTGTAGTATAGTTTTATCTAGAGAAACGACTGTTAGCTATTAATTTTAATTTCAGCATTATAGTAGTTTAAATAAATGTGGCTACGATGGAGTCAAACTGCTATTCTTTTGATTATATATCCACACGATCTAATTAAAACATTGCATCTGGAAAGCATTATTATTAGAAATAAGATTTTTTATATACATCCGTTTGTTTTTTAATTAAAGTTGATTATAATGAAAGTAGACTTTAATTTGACAGCACTACGAAAGTCGTTTTATTGCTGTTTTCTTGATATTTAATTAGGAAGCTTTGATTTAAACCATTAACTCTGGTGAGCGATATAATTTAAAACAAGATTTTCAAATATATCTTTTTGTTCTTTTAAATGAAATATGGTTGTAATAAAATAGGTTTTATTTTGATTACTATCACGACTACGTAAATCGTTTTCTTGCTATTTTCTTCATTGTAAAAAAATTTGAAATAAACTTTTAATTTTAGAAAATTTTGATGTAAACTATTATTTCCGATAAGCAGTATTATTTAAAAAACGATTTTAAAATACATTTCATTTTCATTAATATGAAAGTGGACTATAATGTAAGTAGATTTTATTTTGACATGAAACACTAAATTCAAAGTGCTATTTTTGGTACAATATATTATTTAACTATCTTACTCTTAATACAAGGTATAGTTATTGTACAAAGAATCTTAAATAAAATGTGAATTGGTAAAAACGAAGTTATTGGCAAATAAAGTAGTATGAAAAATAAAGAATAAATTCATATTTACAAGAAAAGTCAGGGAAAACAGGATAAGGTCCACGTGAGCTATTCTTGGCTCATCTGTTAGTTCCTGGTTTTAAATTGTTGTATGGTATACTTATGTTAATATTATATAGACTTATTTAAACTATATATAGATACAAAATATGACACGGCATAGAAAGTGTGATAACATTTAATATTTTTTGTTCCAAACTTATAAGAAGTCACTTAAAAATTGTCCTTAAGTCTCAATTTATAGACAAACTCTCTCTTTGGAGCTACAGCCGTATGTGAGCTTCCACCCCTATCAGCCTCCACTTCTCTGTCTTCTCACTTTCATCTTCTTCATGTCCTTTATGAATTAGCTATCTCAATCTGGACCTTCCTCTCTAGCGGCATCAGTCTCCCTTCTATCACCTTATTCAGCATTGCTGTTCCAAGCATCCTTTCCACATGGTCCAACCATTATATTCTCAAAGATTTTGTGAACTTAACTTCATCTTTCCCAATTCATTATTGTCTTTAACTCCTCTTTGGTTCTCCTTTGCCATAATCCATTCTCAATAACAGGTTGGTATATTCTCTGCAATTGCTTTCAAATCTTACCAGGGCCATACTCTTGTGTGATTGTTAGTGTCCATGTTTATGCTCCATAGGTTACCACTGATCTGGTAATTGGTTTATATATTTGTATTTAAGTGTTTCTGTTTATTAACTTTCTCTTGAGTATCTTCATATTTGCAAAGTAAGTTTTATTCCTTGCTTGTATTCTTTCATTTATTCATATTATGCTTTTTTGTAAGTTTTATATTCTAGATATTTAAACTCTTCCACACTATCAAACTTAATCTGTTCTATCTCCAAATCCTGGGTGACTCTAGGTTTGCCAGAAGAGTTCATAAGCATATATTTTGGTTTATTGGTATTAACTATTAATCCCATTTTGCCTGCTTCTATTTATTTGTTAAATATTGTTCCTCTTTCATCTATTTTTTCTTCAGATTTGTGTAATCCTAGAATATCCTTGCTTTATCCCAGTGCTGAATTAAAATTCGTTTTATATTTTATTATGTATTTTTACTTTAGCCATGCTCTTCTTCAATGTCATTTGAATCAATAGAATTATTTTGGATGGAATTTCTAAGTGCTCCATTGCTTCTCAGAGTTTGATCCTGTTTACACAATCAAATGCTTGTATAAAATCTACAATAGCATATGCAGTTAAACATTATGATCATAGCATTTATCTAAAATTTGTCTGATTACAAACAGTTGGTCTATTGTACTTCCATTGGATCTACTCCCACAATGAGATTCTCCAATTTTACTGACAGTTACTACTTTCAGCCTTTCTTTTATGATGATTTCATGTACCATATTTAACAGTATTTTCCATCTATATTTCTCGAGAACCGGTTTGTTTCCTTTTCTATATATTGGGCTTAGGATTACCATGCTCTATCCTTCTGGCATTTTTCTGCTTCCTATATTATACAACTAAGTTTATGTATAGCATCACTCATTATATCTCCTCCATATTTTACTAGCTCTGCTACAATATTTTCTTCCCTGGGTCTTTATTATTTTTTAACTTTTGTATGCATTGTGCAATTTCCAGCCTAGTGGGTTTAATTCTGAGCAAGTTTGATATATTTGATTTGATTGATTCTATATTTGATTCTTTCCTTAGCCTGTCATTTTCCTCAGTTGTTACCCTCTCCTTATCTTCTGTACAGAGAAGTTCTTCGAAATGTTCTACCAATCTTTCCAGAACTTTATTCTTTTCTTGGACTACATTTCCCTCCGTATTTTTAAATCCTTCCATTCCTGGTTGGTATCCTCTTTTCACCTTTTCTAAAACTTCGTAGAACTATCTCCGTTCATTCTATTTACTGTATTCTTCTATATTCTCTAGCTGTTCTCCACTCTCTCCTTTTTCTTGCATATCTTATTTGCTTCCTTCCTCATTTCTTGGCATCTTTCAGTGTTCGTTCTGGTTTCTTTCCTTATCATGCTTTCTCTAGCTTTATTATTCTCCTGTATAATTTGGGCACACTCGTTATCAAACCAATCAGCATTTCTTATTCTCTTGTTTTCTCCAATTGTTTCTTCCACAGCTTCTTTGATTGCTTTCCCTATTTTCCCATTCTTTTTCTATGTTTATTTTATAAGTTTTTTCATCGGCTGTTGGTTTGCATTTTACTAGCTAATCCTTTTTGGTTTTGCTTGGTGACTTCCTAGTCTTCATTTAACTAATCTGTGTCCCATATTCTCTTAACTATATCTGGACCTTTTTCTGTTGCAATTATTCTCTCCCTTACTCTTGCTTTACATAGTTAATGATCCGAGTCACAGTTTGGCCCTTTGCAGCTTCTATATCTGATTATTATCGATTATTCCTCATCTTTCACAGCTTTTCCTGGGGTGAGATTTCGCTTGAAATTGTGTCACTCCCTGCAACGTCTAACTAATTATTCTTCCATCACTTTTTCTATTAATAAAGTTTTGTAAAAATAATTGTATGATATTTTTAACCGTTTATAGCTCTTCGATAGTTGAATAAAGTAGACCGAATGGTATGAAAGAAATTCCTTGGTTCCATTTTCGTACATTAAGATATTTCCAATTTTTTCTTGTGCAATAGTATCAAAAATATCTACTTCAACATTAAAGAAGCTCTGTTCAAATCGATGATCGATCGAAGACTGAGAAACTTCACCTCTCTGAATCCAACCCTTTACCCCCGCGCCTTTATGGACTTCCAAAAAATACATAAGGAAGATATCCTTATGCTCCCAGTGGTTTCAAACATTTCTTCCCCGTGTCATAAGCTGGCCACTGAATTTAATCATTTAATTGCTAATTTATCAGACTTTATGCCATTGTGTGAAAAACTCAGTGGAATTTGCACGTAAAAGTGAAAGACTTGAAATTTCCTAACAATGCTAAACTCTTTCGATGTTTATAACTCATTTACCAGAGTTCCTTGTGTAGAGTCTGTTGCTGTGTTGGAAGGGTTACTAAAAAGGAACAATGCGGATGAAGTAGTAACTAGTAACCTGTTGTCGTTTGGCGAATGTGTGTTTAAAGAAATCTTTTTTTCAGTTCCAAGGTGGTTTTTATTAACAAAAAGATGGTCTTGCCCTGTTTTAGCTAAAATCTTCATGGACTCCCTGAAAGAGAAATTGTTTTATTCAAATTTCCATTTTATAAAATTTATTTTACGCTGGTTTCGGTACGTTGATGATATCTTTTGTTTTTGGGGTGAGAAAAACAGGCAACTGTCTTCCTTCGGCTCTATCCTGGTTTCTATCCATCCTAGTATTTCATTTTACCATGAAATTGTAACTAATAACACCTTGAACTTTATTGGCCCCACCCTACGTCTAGTTAATCAAAAATTCGAATTCAGTGTTTATAATTATATTATTATACAGAAAATCAACTTACATTAACAGTGCCATCCCCTTTACTTCTAATCACCACTACTCACATAAGCTAACCGCTTTTCACTGCCTTATACACAGATTATTTAATATTTTCTTTATCTACTATAAACTTTCTTCGCGAGCTTAAAACTATGAAAGAAATACCTGTTGCAAATGGTTATTATAATGGTTCAACTGAAAGAAAGACGCATAATCGACAATCGACTTTTTCCTCTTGCATCTCAATCTCAGATGTATTCCCCACGACGTGTTGTCGATCCGTTTAAAGGTAATATTTCACACAAACTTGCCAATCTCTTCACAATATTCAATACTGTGCCAGTTTTTAGAAATAAATTAACTTAAAGAAATTTTTATGTCTTGAAAAAGACAATGTAGAACCTTTTTATAAATGCGGCGTCTATAAATTAATTTGCGACACTTGCAAATCTATCTACATCCGTCGTACTTCCCTAAATTTTAACGTTCGCATTAAAGAACAGTTCAATGCATTCATCAATGCTTCATCTTATTCCCACTTTGCGAAATCCCTTAATGTAAACAAATATTCCAGCAGTTTTTCGCCCGACATTAACCATTTTAAAGATGATGATAAACGCATTCGAACAATTAGAGATTATTCAATACTTTCTATCCCCTAATTGCTCTCTCACAGAGATTATTCGATACTTAGTATAAACCTAATTGCTCTCTCAGTAATTAATATCTTTTTCAAACCCCTCTCCTCAACCTCAACATTATCAATAGCTTCATTTCAGCTGGGATAGCTTCTCGGAAACTAATATTTGTCTTTGAAACAACTGGTTCTATTATTCGTAACAACTTGTAAAAATTTCCCTTTGAGATGCGTGTAAAATTTCGGAATACGTTTACATCATGCTGAAGTTTTCTGAGTAGCCTAATATTTCGATTTTTGTTAAACTGCTTTGTCCACAGGACCCGTTGCTTTTTTCTTTTACGTGCATTTTTTTAAGAACACACCTGCACAAATGGCTATCACACTTGCCGATTCTGTATCCATCATGACGCACAGTAGATAATGTAGTGTGGACAATAAATTGAATGCCTCATGAGGCATGCCCGAAAAGCATGCGCAACGCATGTTGAAAGGGAAAGAGGAAGCGCAAGTTGAAAGGGAAGGGGAAGAGGAAAGCGCACAAGTGTAGACATACCAAAAGATTCACAAGGGTAAAGTCAAAGCTTTGTGGGTTAAAAATGGATACAGTGGATACTGAACCATCCGTTGAGAAGATTTTCCTCACTCATGAAACTTTTTGTTTCATTATTTCATCAAATTTAATTTATGTATTAGCAACTGAATTTCAGGGCGGCCACCATGAGCATAACCTTGACATGATATAGAGTTAATAAATAAATTTAAACTTCCAGTTTCTCCGGTACACCTCCGTATCAAATCAAACTTTAAAACCAACAAATCTTAACGCTTTCTCTCTTCGAAATAACGAGACACCGTATTATTTCACATGGATTTATTTCACGGTCGGTTTCGTAAGCGTGCTTACATCTTAAATTACAAGATATAAGTACTCTTACAAAACCGGTCCCACATTCAAATCTATGCAGAAAAATACCAAGTGTCTTGTTATTTCAGATATGTCTTTCCACGAATTCACGCCTTCCAATATCGATTTAACTTGCCCTGTTCACTTAAGTAGAAAATTCTAAGGAAAAATTTTCAGTGATGCCAGAAAAGAAAAGTGTTTCATAATGAGAGTAATAATCCAGTTTGGCCAAGAAATTTGCATAATTAAGAGCATAAACGATTCAAAAATATGCAGCTGAATGATACCGCAAAACAAGAATTTCATTGCGGCTTACCATCTTAGACCATTAGGGTTAATGAAATTTCGAGCACGATCAGATCAAGGAACTGTATCCCAGAAAAAAAAACGACTTACTCCAAGAAACGCCATCAGAGCCCAGAAAAGTCAAAACTACAGCTAAAACATCCACTAAGGACATCAGAAATCCATCGAGATTTACATCCTTAGGGATTTAAGAACCTCCACACCAGAACCTACTTTATCACCACGCCCCTGGGGCAACATAAAACAAAAATCTCTCCCTCCTTCACTCCTTACTCACGGATCGCATAAAAAAACACGAGTTACAACCCGTGGACTGTTTAACGCGCGGATATATATCCCGTTCATTGAAAGTAAAACGAGGGTGGAATTTTTATGAGGGCTTGAGCGACCGTCCAATGACAGCCTGTGGGTTCTGCTGTCCTGAGGACGCCACGGAGTAGCGGGCGTTGTAAAGTGACACGGGTCCGGTCATAAAAGGAAGAGGTGAGGGCAATTCACTTGCTCCAATGAGACTTGACAGCGATGTAATCGCCTTCTTTCCATCTCCCGACCCTCCCAGCCTCCCTTAAACTGGACCATTATTACCGACCACCACGTTGCATGTGACAACCAATGCACCGATCGCTGGATGACAAGCTCGCCCGCAGTTTCCCAATACGGCCTCCGGGATCGTCCTCTATCACCAATATTGTGACCGCAAATTCAGGGGGGGAGTAAGTATTACGGGCGAGTGGAATTAATCCGAGAGGAAGACCGCGTCTAAACTATGCGAGATTTGGAATTACGAGGGAATTTTTCCGATGGTTACCGCTCGAGCGGAGCGGCCGCATCTTTTGGGGGGTTAATGGAATGCAGTTCGGGTAGGAAAACTCTTTAAAGACACTCGGGGAGAATAGAACGCGCTCTTCCTAGAGTGAGTTTGATTATTTGATTGGACGCAAATGCGATTCGCTCGTAAGATACGCGCACATAGGAGCTTATTGATGTTCCTCGCTCTCGCGGCTAATCCGTGTCCCAGCGCACTTCATCATCGACGACTCTGCTAATTCATGAGATATAAATGAGTAATTACAATAAAATAACAGAAGTAAGTACTTTTTTCCACAGTTTATTTAAAACGACCGGTTTCAACGAAACATCGTCATCATCAGGTCATCACCGTCGTCATCACCTGATGATGACGATGTTTCGTTGAAACCGGTCGTTTTAAATAAACTGTGGAAAAAAGTACTTACTTCTGTTATTTTATTGTGATGGATTTCCACAAAACTACGCCTTCCTCCGTGGATTTTATTAATGAATAATTATATTATAATTTAAATCGTAATCGTAATTTGATAATTTTGATTGATAAAATTTAGAGATATTCATAATAATGACCATTTTAATCTTTTCTACTTTAGAGAATAAAATACAAATATTTTTTCGATCAATGCGTTGTTTTTGGAAGGTATACTTCTCTTTTTCCCTATCTTGTTAGTCGTAAGTCAATTTTAGATTTTGAATTAATTGTTTGAATAATATGTAATATCCTTAAAGATTGGGTGGTAGAGAGACCTTACCGGCCTAACCCCGCCGAAAGGGTTAAATAAATAAATCAATTAACTGGTGTAATTGCATCAATTCATAACAATATTGACCATGGCACCCTTGACAACTGCATCAAGACAATTTTGATAACGTTTTGAAGTAATAATTAACACGCAATGTAGAAATAAAGGACGGAAGAAATATATATTCGAAAAACTATCATCAAAATTAGATACCTAAAAACTGGAAACCGATTGAATTAAAAGTCATGCTTAAAACTGATAAGCTAAAAGAAACAATATAAAATAAATATTTACCCACATACTCGTAAATGCTAATCACTTTCTCTAAAATACATATAAATATATTTTACCTCCTCTTTTCACTCTGTCTCTAAATATTTAAAATCATTATTAGAAATAAATAGAAGAAAATAAGAGATGTATGTACTATGTATGTTGAACGAGTTGGATAGATTATCGAAAAGGGTGAATAACGAATAATCAAAAATGTTAATAAACTGATAAATAGATATTTCGAGTAAAACGTATATAAAAGATCAAAACATTGTATGGCAGTGTATGTTATGAATAGAAAGACAAATTGATTGATCCAGACGGTAAATGCATAAAATAAAATACAGAATACATATAAAAGTGTAAAAATTCTTATAATCGCCATGATATAATTATTATAAAACATATACAACAAAAATGATACTAAATATAAAATAACAGTTATAAATATTGATGCTTAATTCAGCTTATTGTTATTTTGGAGTAGGGGGAAGAACTATCTTTGGACAGATAATTTCAAATTAGCAAACAACCGCAATCTCTTTTGCACGAAAAACTTCTCTCACGAAGATCTTATCCCAAAGGTTACGTTTCCCGTGGAACCCACTTTGGTCTCCATCGAACAATTTCAAAACGAAAAAATTAGAATCTTTGAAAGGCGAGAGAAACCTAATTCCGCGAAAAATAAATTCCCATCCTCGTACATTTTCCTTCTCCTCCGCGAGATAAAACCGGAATCCATCCACGGAGGAAATCTTTGAAGACTTGCAAATTCTAAAGAAGAATAAATACCTGAATGGAAAGGAGGGACGAATGGATGAAATGATAATATGAGCACGATTTCCTTCGGAAAAAGTGGCGAAGGAAGGAGTAGTTGAGCACGAGCTCCAGAGAGAGCCTTGAATAAAATAAAAGGCTGCATCGAAAGGGGTCATTAACGCCTGCAGTGGTGAAAGAATTCGAACGGAATGGAATGGCGGCGCAATCAATCCCGGGATCGCTGAGAAGGAAGACGATAAAGAGTCTTAAACAAGTGGAAAGCCATAACAAGACATCTAAGCATGTTTCAAAGTTTCATGGAACACACGTTTTCGAGCTACAAAGATCGACTCTTTTCATGTCTACCTCATCATAATGCAACCTTAGTACTGAAAGTCTTTAATGGCCAATTTTGTTACTAGTTTTACTAATGGCAATGGCAAGCTTTGTCTTTCATTTCACTGCTATATCATGCTATTTTTCATCGCTAATTATCCTGAAGACAATTCCAGCTGCAGATGACTATAGTAAAAATGGATTATGAAATTCGTTTCGACTACAGAAAATTAAATAAGCGTTATACTCGATATGATGGTCAGCATAACAGTTTATATAGGTTTACTTTTCGAGGGCTCCGAGCTAGAGAGAAGTAAAATGAATAAATATATCCGTGGAAATAAATTTAAATAAATATAAAAATAAAGAGATAAATAATATAAATTCAATCACTTCGGCCTGCACTTGCTGGAAACTCATCTAAAACACATAAGATATAAATGAACTATCACACAAATGATCCAAAAAACTATTATGTTATTCCAAACTTTTCGTGGAATATAGTATAAAGTCATATCTATCTTAAATGTTTATAAATAGAGTAGTTTGTGAAAATATACATGTGAGACCTTTTTTGTGATTTGTATAGACAAAAGAATTTAGCTCCTTACTCATTGGTAAAAATATATAAAGATTGAAAGAGCAATAAATACAACTTACGGAAAGTTTCCAAAACTAAGTAAAACATAATTTGAACTCGTTTGTCATTCATCAACTTATTTAGTCAAACTCTGTTACGAAAGTAGAATTAACTACAATAGAGTACGGTTCTCTTTCCCGAATCCAGTTCTATCTCTTTCCTAGTTGATGCTCTTGTCAATGAAGTTATCAGAAGAGCAGTCCAATCTAGATTCTTAAAGAAACCCGTGGGGTTCGTGTCCCAGTCACGTCTGCCTTTTTCTTCTTCTATAAATTCCATGGGTTTTCTCAGGTGCTCGACTTCCCTCGGAAATTCTCTCCTAATTCCCATTCCATTCAATGTATTTGTTGATGTTTTCATTGCGCAACGCAATCTTTATGGGATTAAATACGAATAAAACGTTCCACGACTTGTCGATCACAGCCATTTGCAGATTATTAGAGCCTAATTTATTTGCTTGGTTTTAATCCTATAGTCACAGTAATTGTAGTAATAATAACGGTAGTGGCTTAATAAATATCAAAGTTGAATTATTATGAGTAACAGAGTTGTCGTACATGATTAAAATGTATTTCAACTAATAAATATTTAAAAAATATAACAGGTAAATATCTATATTTGTTTTATTGATAGAATTTTTATGATTTTTGATAGACAGAACACATAGATTTACCTTTGTAAATGGTCATCGATATTAAGGAAATTTCGGAGGTCATATTGACCAAACGCGAATGATTGCGTAACTTTTTTAGCGCGTGTAAGTGTTAATGGAGTGCAATAAAACTCTCTTGAAAAATAAGGGAAGTTTTGGAAAACGGGCATTTTTGAAATATCGTTATTGAAGGGGTACCTCCGAGACTCCCAACCAGGGGCGCCAATACTCTCCGGGTCGGCCCTCAGCATAAATAAACATATTTATGTACGGTAGATGCTCTTTAACCCGCTCCGCTGAAGCTTAAAACCAATCAGCAAATGTAGCATTGGTCCTCATTAGTAAATAGCAGAATCTTTTGACCCACCAATTTGGGAACATTCTCTCCAGTATTGTACACATTCCACCGTAATCGCAGAGCCCTGACAGGAATTCTGACTCGGGCAGACCATTTAGAAGGAACCGGAGGCCAGCGAGATCCGCTTGAGCTACGAACGTGTCCCAACGGAGAAAGCGAGGATAAGATAAAGGGGATTGGCAAAGGTGGAAAGGAGATGAAGAGGAAGCAGTCGATGGCTTCTTTCGTCATCTACCCTTCTCAGGTGCGGGGGCGGGACGTCGGGGAATATGAAAAATACTGCCAGGGTACAAGGGAGGTCCAATCTCTTTGAAGCTAGCCACTCAAGACTAAGGTCCTTCCGCCTTCCTCCCTATTCCATCCTTTCCTGGAATACTTCCTCTCTGCTTTTTTGTTCCGAATATCTCGGAGACCTCTCGGGGGAGGGCGAAAAACTTTCTCCTCTCCGCCCACTTCCCCGCTGTCCAAACATAACATGTACCGTTTTTATAAATGAGGGAATGCGAACCGAAAATATTTTCCGAGGGGGGAAAGGAATAAAACCGGAGCGTTTGTGGTCAAAAGGAACAACTAAAATAAATAAACGGGAGCTCGCGCACGGTGTTTAAACTCTCGAACTACAAAGCGATCCTTTTTTCCACCGGAGGAAACGGGCTCTGGGAGCCGAGAACTGAAATATAATAAAGCGTAGAGTGACGTATGGAATTATCGCCGTGCAACAGAATATAAAGATAGAATAAGCCCTTTATACGGGGCTCTCCAAAGGGTTCTAGCTGCGCCCAAAAGAAAATTAACGTGAACATTTCCCTTGATCTCTATCCCCTTTCAATCAGATGAATTGATGCCGAAAGGAATTGATATTGTAGCGCTGAGGGGAAGGAGTGTTTATTCCCTTCTTTGATTTCCAGATTTCGTGCAAACAGCCTTGCAACGGATTTATTTCTTTCTACACACTCAAACACACGCTATTGATCGTTGTTATTTACCGTTCCTGGTTGTCCTGGCCTCGTTATTTATCAATTGTCGTAAAACCCTAAGAATAAATATGGGAAACCGTATCACTTGAGATATTTGAGCGGATGACGCCTTAAGCTGGCGCTGAAAGCCTAGTTTTCTCTTAAGGTAAGGGAATACTAAAGAAAAATATAGGGAGAATTTTATACAGAGGAAAACGGAAACAAATTTAACTAAATGAATTTGGAATTCGTTACGATGTTTTTTTAAATACAAACATATAAAGAGTTCAACCATAAATAATGCCGTAGGAAAACGAAATCGTAACATCTTTACAAAAGGAAAGCACTCTCTCAAATACTACCTACTCTGTATCTTGAGTTTTTTATTTATAAATTACGTAGACAATGCTAAGGATTGAGTTAAAATAACCGTCAAAATAATGTTTTCAAATTGATTTTCATTAATAGAAGTAAATTGGAAGGTTTAGGCTAGTAGTGATCTTAGTCCTATCCCCCAAAATATTTATAAGGAGTACAACAAAATTCTTCATTAAACATGCAGCATAGGAGACATAATGCGCTCGTTGATATTCAAATTCGTTCTAGCATTAATTATAAGAACATATTAAATATTTTTAGGATGCAGATACATCTTATTTATTGTTTGGATTGGTAAATTTATCGTTAACTTTTAAAAATGTAAAGTAATGGGATGAATCAGAGTTCGTATTAGAAAATTTACTCAGTTAACATTGCTTTAGTAAGATTTTAACGCACAATAGATAAATATGCCTTAATAGTTGTACCCAGTACCTTAACAATAAGTATCCAGTAATTATTTGATGTAATATAAAACATCGTTTTTATGATCACATTCAGTGACAGAAACTTCCATCATAGAGTAAGGAACTAGTATCCTTACTCTATGCTTCCATATAAAATAAATGTGAAGTTAATCATTTCCATAATTGTGGATCTTCCTTTGGTAAAATTAATTCTACAACAAATCGTTAGGTGGAGACAGGGGCATAAAAAAGAACACGCCATACAGATTCTTATTTTTACCATTATATGATTGACTATTAGCGTTTTTGAACTAAAAAATTCAATAATCAAATTATAACTGTATGTTTCAAAGAAGCTTTTAATAAATAATTTCATATACGTGTATCGTAGAATTTTGTTCGATTTAATGATTAATTTTCACGTAAATATCAGCTAACGGCGCGCGGCGTGTTGACTCTCAGTTGCTATTTCCGTTTTTCATTCTGTAGAAAAAAGACTAAAATATTTTCTCAATCGGAGATTTTTTGGGATGTAAAAGTAAATATCGTATAAAAACTATATAACAAAGAATTAGGAAAAAAGGACTGCTACTTAAATACATAAAATATAGAGAGAAAGATAAAAATTCACTCATTATCTATAAGCTCTGTGTGTTTCGTAGAAATTCCGCTCAATTAGGGAATAAAAGAAAAGTATCACGTCAAGTGCATCGTTCAAAAAGAGGCTAAAACAAACTTGATGTGACCGATGTCCTTTTATGACATTTCTATCGCAAATCAAAGGGAATCGTATGCAAAAAAATAGAGCATCAAAGCACATCCAGCGCATTTTCCGGATGAGACCATCTAGTCAAAGTTCTCCACATGCGCGGACCTCGATTTGCTCGAAATGCATCAAATATGATTTTTGACTTGCAAAATCATTTTTTACCACTCGGTGATTTAAACGATTGCTACCACGAGTTTATATACCTTCTCAGAAACATCCTACCATTTACATAGAATATACTTTAGGTGCAAAATCAGAGCCAACTGTAAGTATAAATAAATATCTGAGAAAACAAGAAACTCTATCAGAAATTGCATACGTTCAGTGACTATTTCATTCGTTGATTATAAAATTCCTTCATATAAGTAGAAGTTTGCTGGAGAGCAAATATTTGCATTTCCGATGTTTTCCTTGTACAAAAGTTCCCAAAAGTGATGGCTGTATTTGAAAAATGAAATAAAGGAAAATAGAAAACTATTTAAATATACAGTGACCTATTTTCAAATTCTGAGCGAATGAAATTTTACTGCTGTACAAAGTATAATGAAGCAAACAGTACATTTCAATCGATTTTACTGTTTATTAAATTTTTCAAATGCACCCGTCATTTTTGGAATGCTATGAATCATATGCTTTCTTAATTCCTTATCTTACTGCAACGATTTTTATAAACATAAAAGGTGATGTATTTGCATTAAGATTAGCTAATTTCTAAATGATAATAGGATAAGAAACTGGTGAGAGAAATATTCCATTCACAATTTCGTTAAGCAATTGTTAAATTTTGAACTTAAAGAGGAAAGCAATTATTTATTTGCTTGCTATTTAAACCGTACTCCATTCTTATGTAACATATATGCATAAATAATATCTTTGATTTCAAATTTTGCAAATGAAATGTTATTTAAAGTTGAAGTAAAATATATTTAAGTAGCGAAATGTAATTTTATCGCTAGGCTAATGTTTCCCTTGCTTAGTAGCTCGACACTCCTTTTGGAGATCCGTTTTTTTGGTTAAGCGACATCTTCCAAGATGTTAGATGACCCGCGTGTCCTCAGGAGTGGCGCCATCTCTGATGAACCCTCCGAAACACACACCACGTCCCATCAAAAGTCCCGGAATCGATACCGCAGTAGCTTAATTGGTCGGATCGGTTGCGCGGTGAAAAATTGAGATCATGGTTCGAGTCTCGCCCGTGACTTTTTCTCATTTGGTTCTGTCACGGCGGTAATTGGTTTGCTTGCAATACTTGAACTAACCCGATGGCTTTAATTGTAGCAATTTTTCCTCTAGCTAATAGAAAATATGGATTGTAAAAAATCCAAAGTTTTATTAAATATTTCAAAAAAAATCAATATAAATATCTTTTGAAATTTGTACTATAAATTTCTCCTTTTTCCAATTTTACTGATGGCAAACACTTTTTTGACTTGTTAGCATTATTCCTAGATCTCTCATTGACGACAACGCAAAAATGTAAAATCAAAACATTATCAATTAAATTAACGTAAACATCCTTTGAATATTTTGCAATAATCATGTATGATATTGTAACCACTTTTACGATATTTCAGAATATGTTAAGCCTATTCCTAGATTATCGATATACGTAATTCTTTTGAGTTAAAAGTATTTCCTGATCTGATATTATTATTATTTGCCGCTGGTTATCGTTATTTGGCAACCTCGACCACACCACTAAATGCAACAACAAGACTTAATTCGAACCACATCCCCTGATACCCACTCTAATACAAATACACCCCAAACATTTCATAAATACAGTAAAAAAAATACTTATTTAAGCCACATATCATTTTGTCACATTTTCTATTATCACACACAATTTACTAAAGCTACATATTAATTTCACTATTTCACAATAAATTACAAAAAAATACGAATTGGAAAAAGAATATACCCAAACGTGTGAGCATTAAGATTTGTATCAGGCGACAACTTCAGCAACCAACAACCAAAGCTATCATTTGAGCAAGACCAACCATGAAAATACGATACAGCAGCGACGAAAACCAGCAAATAAATCACCGAAACAGTCGAACGCGATGTTCAGCGTATCGGACAGTAGCCTAACTGCTCCATTAACCCCGGCAAATCAACAGATTTTATTATACCCCATATATCATATTTATCGCGTGTTCGACAGCAGCTCAACGAGTCGTAACAAACGTGAGACAATACCTTTCCGAGTAAAAAGGTAGCAATTAATCCCGAAAGGAAAAGCTGCTCCTGAAACCGGAGAGAAAAACAGGCTGCGACGGAGTGGTTCGCAACACAAAAAGTGAAGAATGGCATCCGCATAATGGATGGAGGCGATAAAAAAGAAACAGGGTAGAAACAAAAGAAGACAAAACTTTCCTATTCCGCAGCCAATTTATTTCGCCTCGCGTCCGGAAGTAATTGGGTGTCCCAATTATCTTCTACCATCGCCACCGAAAAAAGCAAATCCCCGCTGCCGATCTTCCTGCATTCGAATCCTACTCGTGGTAGCTTTTAGCTTTTAATGAGTCCCCACCAACGGAAGTTTGCCCATCGCCGTAATCCCGGCGGTAATTCACACTCTTCCTCGGCGGGAAAAGTCTTCCCTCGCATAACTTCGTTTCTCCCGAAAGAGTACACTCGCGTCTGGAGAGATCCCCTCAAGACTCTCCTCAAACTGCATACCGAAGTGGCGTATCAAAAGAGAGCGGCGGACCAATATAGAGGAAAGGAGGAAATTCCCAAATCTTTCCGAAGCTTTTTTCATCTGCGCCATGCGGCGATTTTTTTTCGGCCGGAGAAGGTCCCTTTACTCCGTGGTGAAAAAATAAATGACCGGGAGCAAGAACTGAGCTTATAAGACGTGGGTCTCAATTAGTTGGGCACTGATTCTCTGGATGAATCTCAATGATGGAGCGTTAACTTTGGAGGAAGTAATCACGAGTGATGTATCGACATCAAAAGGTGATGAAGAACTTTTACTTCGAATTCGGTATCCTTTGCACGAAAAAATATTGTTTGATCCTGAGATTTTTCCAAAAGATAAAGTTCCATGCATTGGAAATATAGTTCAATATTTTTATACATCAACTTTACTTTCTAGCCTTGACTGATATGCATTAATCTTGGATTCGTATCCCTGCTAGAGCCTGGATTTTGAATTAAATTGAGGAGGAATAATGTTAAAACTTTAACTCCCTTATGACAGCGTGAAATCAATACCCTCACGCTCCACTCCGTAGAGCCTGAGAACATAACTATAAGTGAATTATTATTTATATTAAAATAAATATGAAATTCCCCTATTGTTGGTGATGTTAAACCCGTACTCAATTGCGGTAAAAAGTGACGTAATTAGTTGCGCGAAGACAATACGAAATCAGAATTATCTATGTTAATGACCCAATAAGATAGCAAATCAATTCTTTCAAATCATAGGATATACTAGAGATTCCTCTAGTGAAACAAAAAGAACTTTTTAACCTGCTATCATTGTTCAATATTCTTTAACAAGTATTTAATTTGATAATGCTACTCTAAATACTGTACGTAAATACGTAAGCCGTAAGTTTTTAAGTCCATAATTTTGTAATGATAGTTGCTCACTCTCAATACAAAAACCAAAATCGTTTTCTAGGTTAAATTTCTCGAACTTTTAGGAACGGAATATTTTTATCTACCCTTCCCTGAATATTTTGCTTACTTTTCCTATATATTTCCAAACACAGTATAGCTAATTTGTATTGACAATTATAATAAAATCATGAGCTTATTTTTCCGTAAATATTAGAAAAACGAAAATGAAACTCAAAAGCGATCAGTTTGATCAAAGTAATCCGGATTACAAGCCTTGAAGAGAAGAACACATTCAGATCTATAAACCCTTAATATATTTTTCCTTGCCCTTGAACAAATCCCGTTGCCCTTGGTTATGAATGGCAGACGTCGCACATAGCCGTTTTCGACCCAATGATGGAAGAGACCAAAAGGTTTTTCAAACTCTCTCTTTCTAGCATTCCTTCACCATGTTCTTCGAGGAATGTGATGGTACCCTTGTCTTCCCCAGTCTCTCCTTTCACTGCTCAGCGTCCTTTGGAATCCATTCTATCGCACTCCGACTTGATCATTTCTTCTGGCATCCTCTCTTTAATAACTTCACTCTATTGAAGACATCGCCGGCTATTGTCTTTCCCATTTGTTCCATTTCCGATCCATTCGAGTAATGCCTGCCGGGAATCTCGCCATGCCTCTGCGAGTTATCTTCAAATGCTTCATTGCTTTGCCATTCAATGCCTATCTTTCAGGGTTTCCCATTTCCAGAATTATCAACTTAAGCCATCCTAACCTTCTACTTGGAAAATTTTCCTCCTACCAACTCACTTCGATATTAAAATAATGGTGATAAAACTAAATCAGATACATCCATTTTTATCTATTTTACAGAATAAAACATAAAAACTAGGATAACATAGGTTAAAATTCTTGAACTTCTACCAGTGAGATTTGGATCCTACGTTAAATTTTGAACTAAATAACTTAAGTGATGATATTTCATTTTTATTCCTTCTTATTCCCACTCCAAAGTTTCCAAAATCTGATAAATATGGCAGCAAAAGTTAACAGAAATATAAAACCCTTGTTTTCAAACCTTGTCTTTAATAGATAGCAAAACAGCACTGTCCACAAAAGAAATAAAGCGAAAAGAAATATTTATAATAATTATTATTTCTTACCAACGAGAGAAGTGAAGTTATTAATTTCTTTTTGCAGAATAGAACAGATATATCATCGAAACAGTTTAGATCATGGAAGCCTTAATATAGAGGCATTTTATCACGACGGAACAAGGAAACAATTCTACCTCACGAAACCACAGAACTAGAAAAAGCAGAAAGAGCGACCTAGTTTCCATAACTCAGCTCCGTATAAAAGTGCAAATATGAATTTGTACACATAACTTTGAAACAAGGAAAGAACATTCAGAAATATATTCGTGTATAAATTAATATCTAATATTTGCATATGTACACTAATTGAAATTCAAGTAATGAAAACGATTAAAAAAACATTCGAGTGGGCAAAGATAAACTTCCGGGAATTACCCGCATCAAAAAATCTCTGATTTTGAAATGTTCTGAATGATATATATTGAGGCATTTCTCTAAGATAACGATGAATATTGTCACTAGTTCAGGTTAAGTACTTATACCATTCAACGGCAAAATAATGAAAACTGATAATGAGACTTCATTTAAGGGCGAGATTAGGACTTATGAGTCTCTTCTTAAAACTCTATCACATATGTGATTTAAATGAAAAGTCTTATACACAAAAAAAGAAAATTTTATGAAAATATTGAATTATTTTGTAATATAACAAAAAGAAACATCAGTATGCGCAATGGAAAAAGTGAATGCTCTGTCGGATTTCATCCACAAAAATAGGGCGTAAAAACTTGCGAAATGTAATGACAGTTGCAGCTAAAATTTAGTGTCTGGCATCAAGAGAAAAATCAGAGAAATGAAATAAGACCAAGTTAGATAAAAGGCAATTTAAAAGCTCATTCATATAAAAGAAATACGGTCAAGAATAGGTGATGAATTTGAATTACAAGAGATAAGCAGTCGAATACAACTGAATAAAAACCACAAAATAAGAACAAGATAAGAACACAAATATTGAAGTACAGCCAGAAGTAATGAGAAAACTGAAAATATCACTACGCATATATGAATTTAACATTAACATTATATTCTAACCGAAAAAACACAGTGACCAATTTCGGATATGAATCTTCATATATGCGGTATCCTGCGAGCCATCTTTCGACACGAGACATGGGGTGCAATGAACCTTATATCTGTTGGGTTATATGCAATCATAATGTTCTTCAAAAATGATTTGAACCAATGAATGGAGCCTGAGAGCTATTTTAAGAAGTATTTTTTGTGATAGGAAAAAAATAGTTTATCTTAATGAGTATAAGACTTAATAGAAATCCACTGGAGTCGCTTAGGAATATTGTTTTCATAATTCTCTAATTATTTATACATACATACATACTTACGTCTTAGTAGGGAGAATTAATAGTAATTCGTCTTTATTCTTGGGCGTATTTTAATCAACGATGACCATTCTTACAACATCAGTTTTTAATACACACACAATCAAGTACTAACCAGGATTCAAACCCGGGAAATCATCTTTGTAAGACTAGCACGCTAACCGCTACGCTACCGAGGCCAGCCAAAAAAGAAACCAAGAAGTACTATTTTTCATTTAACCGGTGTCTGATGTAAAATTTTAAGTGGAAATCATACTTCCCATTATAGTACTGAATTACAAAATCCTGGTTTCAATATAGGAACCTATTCGGCAACACCTCCAATCACTTCTTATTGATAACACTTTTACGAACGCGGAAAATAAATAGAATCCCGAACCCAGCTTGGGGCTATTAGAACGAATCTCTACGGAGCATCTATAATTAAAGGCAAGAGATGCACTTCCCTTTGGGAATAATCTCGTTTCTGTTTAGATAGACCACCATGAAGCTTTTGACTGCTCTATCTGAGCAAAAAAGGCAGACGTTGAGTCAAAATTGGGCCAAAGAAAAATTTAAAGGACTGCAGAGCTGAGGGAGCAAGGCTGGCGCAGTTCGCGAATTACCCGGAGAAATTTTCTCGCGGATTCAACGTTTCGGCGCTAAGGAAAAATTCACCTCTTGAGATTCTTGGGTTCGAATCGACCCCGTCTTTGAGAATTGCATATTACCTTGAGTCAAATTCTGTCGAGAATGAACCTTATCAAAGGGAAGGAGCTCGTCTTACTCTCATCTTCCCTAGCCTCTCACGGCTAATCAAAGAGCTACATTCTACTTAGGGCATCTTTTTTTTATTTCCGCCTTCCTATGTTTCGTTTGTGATATTAAATTTCGCATCCCTAACCAGTCAAACGTCTCTTTAAATCTCTTTCATTAGTGCTTGAAGAATGCATACATTCAAAGATGCATAATAACAAAATCATAACATGAATACTTAAATTCTTGATGTAAAAGGGGCGAATTATCACGGAAACTGTTTCAAACGAACCTTACAGTATTCCATAACTTTCACCGAGTTTTTAGCAAACGACAGAATTTGGTCAAAATACAGTACCGACATTCGGTCAATCCATTTTGATTATAGTCAAGGTAAAAACTCAGGAAATTCCTCGTACGCCAGCATTCACTAGTGAGTTGAATTTTCGTGTATATTCATCGCCAGTAAACTTTTCATGTTTTTATTCGTAATTAGCCGCACCTAAAAAAAAGACTTGGCAGATGTCCATAAAAGCTTAACCAAGGGCTCGGATTGTTGGAGCTGCAGACATTTTAACAACAAATTGGCTAATGGCAAATTGACTCCTTAGCTCCCAAACTAAAACTAAAAATCAATAATCGTTACATTTTACAAAAAAATTCGACCTCCAGATTTTGACGGAAATAGATGTTTTGGGATGTAATCCGATCATTTTCAAAATTCATATTTAGTATTTTATTAATAATGCCAACAGTTGATTAGTTTTTGGTGAATATCGCTCAACCGGAAGTTCCGGTTTATCCGGAATAAAATATTGTTTCTTAAATATCTCTGTCAGAATGCACTTTAGGTATATACAATTATCAACAAAAGTTATTGATAATGTAATTTACTACAACTTTTGTATGAAACATGTTTTCGTAACACTGATTGTTTAGGAATTATTCTTGAATAATGATTAACCGGAAGATGATGTTTATCCAAAAATGCAGGTTTTTCATATATATCTCTGTCAGAATGCAATTTAGGTATATACAATAATGTACAAAAGTTATAGATAATATACTTTACTACAACTTTTGTATGAAACATCTTTTCGTAACACTGATTATTTAGGAGTTATTTATATATTACTGGCATAGGCTTGTTTTCAATAAATACGGAGAAAGTCATGTGTTGGCCACATCAGATTTTTACTAATTGTATTTCGAGTGATTTATCCACGCCATTGTTGCATGTGATAAATAGTACATCTTATCATTACATCATTAAAAATCTTCAACGGTTGGAAAAATATCTTAATAGCCATAGCTATGATACCATCAAAGACTTTCACTCATAACAAAATATATTCAAGACCCTGATGAATGCTTATGCTTTATAAGGAATAGCTGTTTCACCTCAAAACTTAAACGAAACCGATTCTATAAAACGGAATTTGATCAAATATTTATTGAAATTTGCTTCTCAAAGTTCATTGAATTCTGCAGTGATAGAAGACTAATAAACTTAGAATAATTTTACTTTTTTAGCTTATACAGATATGAAAACACGAGCAAGCATATAACATTACGGTTTTATAAAGAACCATACTAAGGAGAAAGTAACGACAAAAATCTAAGCAGCGCCCTATCATGGTTAATAAAGTAAGCGAAAGGACCCGAGTAAAAAAACGCTGCATCGTTGAATAAAAAGTGTTCCCTATCATAGACACTCATTGATGAATATAAAATGCACCACTACACTTCTGGTGAAAGGAAGTTCGGCAAAAGTGCGATAAGAAAATGGAAGATGTAGCGAACATCGACCAGCAGCGCATTTAATAATGGGAGGTGCTCCTCCAAGTAGACCCTAAAGACGTGCCTTTGTAGAGCGATCTCCGGGGCAGATAGTTCGGAAATCTTATCCTTCGACGTGATTTCGAGCCTGTATGAGGAAGGCTTCTCAACTTCTCCACACCTCGCCATTACCAAAGTGTTTTCGAAAAGCCGCACCTGGTTTTTTTTAGCAAACCGTGGTTCTCACTATGGAGAGCATATCAGTACAGGCATTCCTTTACATATCCACTCAAAGAGACGAAAATATGCATCACCTGATGTGATATTAAATAAAGCTTATGCAATAATAGATAATATAGCAACAATTATAAGAAAGGTGGGTAAATTAGATGGAGACATTTCTATTTTCTTTTAATTTCTTCTTTTCGTCAGTCTCTATAGTCACATTATATAAACTACATAGAAAAGGAAAGAAAAAATAGTAATAATAAAGCGACTTTTATTTGAAGGAGATAGAGAACAATAAGTCTCTTTTAGCGTCCGTGATAAAAATTTAAAAGGAACATATAGCTTGAAGAAAAGTACACAGAAAATTAACTTTCTGGGTCGAAAAATCGAATTTACTACATAAAAGAAAATTTTGGCTTTAAAAATGTCTTAGAGGAAAGCTAAAATAGCATGATGACGCCTAATGAAAAGGAAATCTTCAGGCCTGAAGATGTAAGCTCGCTTATGAAACCGGTCGCAAAATAAATTTTCTGTGGAAAAGTACGAAGTGTTTTTATTCTGCAAATGGCTTTCCATGAAGTCACGCCTTCTCATATCGATTATATTTTCTTTGATAATTCACATTTAAAAGATGATGATAGTTGAATGTTATCTCCTTCCTTTACTCGGTGACTCCTGGACGTATTAATGCAAGAGTACGGTCTAGAATGGGATTTCTAACATATAAAATACGGCGGTCGCAGCAGAGCTAAGTTACGCCAATTGTGTAAGAAGCTCTCATTCAAGGATGCATGAACTACGCCATTTCCAAAGACAACGTTTCTTCTAGGAAGCTCGCTCGATAACGACCCGGAGGAATGCTTTTCGCTATAATTAATGGAAATTGGGTTTCGACGGATTTCGAAGGTCCAGCCAGTCTTGTGCGAGAGTCATAACCGAAAATTCCTTCGTCGGAATAGCCGGGGAAATAAAAGAAATGTTCTCTTCCTAAGAATTCTCTCTTTCCAAAAGAGAGTTGGCAATATTGAGGTAACCTTCGAGGAATTCTCGGATACCAAGTCTTTATAGCAATGCGGAGACTAGGCTGCAAGATACATTAATCTTAAAAGAATCTCTAAGAGTATGTATTCCGATTAATATAAATAAATATGACAAGCTTTGGTGAGAGATTATGCAGCACGTAAAAAAAGAAGAATTTCTCATTAAAGTAAAGGTGGTGTTTATAAACAAACTGAAAGAATCTCAATCAGCAAAGATTTCCGGAAGCCTGGAAAAAAATAAGTACCTCAAATTCAAAAGTAAGTCAGAGTAAATCATTGCAAACTTAAACCATCGTAATCAAACACTTAGTAACTTCCAAAATTTTATTTCAAACGACCGGTTGACGAAACCGGTCGTTTGAAATAAAATTGTGGAAGTTACTAAGTGTTTGATTATGATGGTTTATACTGAATTCCACCAAGTGAGGATAGAACATATTAATTACATTGCAAACTTACATATGAAAAGTATGAAACTTCATTCAAATTTTCCATACACGAAATAGCAGTTTAGATAGGTCAATTTTCACTTCTTCAATTCAGTGGCTATTTGGAATCCTCAGTTCACTATACTAGGGATCGGGGTTCGATTTCCTCTAAAAGTATAAATATTTCTGCGCTGTTGTGAGTATTTTGCTCTGATGAATATTTAGCATAATGAAAGCTATGGATTAGGTAATAATTTGTTAATTAACCAATAAAAAAATCTTTCCAAAATTAAGGCTACAGGTAATACTATGAATTACTTTTCTTTTAACCCCGCAAGACTAATTTAATTGAAAAAAGGATCAATATTTAGATCCTCCAAAATAATGACGAAAAATATATTTAATTATTTTATAAATGCCTCCATTCTTCATAGGTATTTGCAAAGCTACATGAGTATCGACAACGCTATGATGAAATCGAAACAAAGAAAATGCTAAAAGAACAAATAAAAGGGTTAAAGTTTATTTTGTTAGCATAGGCGTCCTTTAGAAAAATTCCCAGAGAGAAAGAAAAGGGCATGAAACTGTCTGACGTCCCTGGAAGATATGGGTTCGAGAACAGGTCCATTAAGACTTTTTCCATACCCGTTTTTCCATCGGAACTTCATAATTATTGAGAGAAACATAAATAAAATTCTTAAACACAAAATATAAAATTAAACTATCAATTTATTCCATTTTTATATTTGATATAAAGTAATAATTTATCTTTATGTTATGTGTTTAAGATGAAATTCACCAGGTGAAGGCCGAAGTGATTGAAAAATTAAATAATTGGTATACATTTGAAAGACAAGATTAAATCGTAAATTTAATACTCAATGAACCTTTTTCGAGCATTGAATAAGAAAATTATTCCCAAGCATTCAGCAGGTTGATCATTTGAATTCTAGTACCACGTTGTAAGCACCTTCAAACGTAATGGAAAACCACTATGCAGAAATCACCTCTTTCGTTCATTCCAACGTGTTTCAAACGCAAATTCCGCTTCAGCGATTTCATATCTCCAGACGCGTGAAATAACGAAAGTTCCCCAGTCTCCCACCTCCTTGCACGCTAACCATCAGTTAAATTCCACCTTCTCCGATTCGAGAATGAAATATTCATAAACGCTACACTCATTAATATTTCATTCGTTCGCTTTCCTCTCGAAATTTGCGAGGTTCACGAAACGAGCAAAACATGCTAGATCGGCCCCGACTCTAAGCCTCAGTGACAAGCTCCGCAGCCAGAAATAAAACTCCTCGCTGGTTCGTACCAGCCGAAAATAATCTCCTAGGAAACCGTTGAAATATTTATTAACCGAGCAGAGAGCGGTAAACGCGGTCGAAGCCTGTAAATCGCGCCGATATTTCCCCTGTCTAATAGAGGCGGACCCCTATAATTACCGCGACCCCTAGGGTTCGTGAGAAATTATCTCCGTAGCATACGAAATTACAGAGAGAAAAATGGAGAGCGAGAAGTGATTTAACCTGACTTTTCTTCCCTCCGAATCTAGGAAGTTAAAAAAATGACATCCTTGAATTAGGTGGAGATATCTCCCGAGTTAATAGCAGGACTTGGGAGAGAGCTAAAAAGAACCAGGAAATAAAGAGAATTGGAGGCTTTAGTCATAAATCCTTCCCGAGTAGGAAGGCAACTTAATTACCGCTATGGCTCTACTCGATAGACTACGACTTGAATTTAAGGTTCTTGTAATTCACGGCGGGTACCCTGTAGGATAAAAATAAGGGGAGATAAGTTCGAAATTTCGAGAAACATTCGAAAGAAAACGATCATCCTTTTTTTGGATTCTGTGACAACTCAGTGTGCGACTACTCATCGTGCGACAAGTGACCGGATTTATTTAATCTCATATTCATCGCGCGATTTATTTATTGTTAATTATATCATTAATAACTTATTAACTAGTTTAATCAGTAATTAGTAAAAAGACCTCCTTTCAATTGCTTTAACGTTCTAAAGTCGATATTATTTCAATTTTAATAGGGATCGAAGCGATTTTCTCATGCTATATCTTTAAAATTGATTATTGTATATTGTATGACGATAGGTTACATAGAAGGGGAGACTTGTAGTCTCAATCTAGCCCGAACAAAGACATATTATTATTATTATTATTATCTGCAGATAATTATAATTATAATAATAACATGTCTTTATTCGGGCTATCCGGGATTATAGTACTTAATGTTTTTTGTTGCTGAAAAATATTTGAATATTAATATTATGTAAATATAGATGATACTTGTAACATTCAAAGATTGGTAAATATAGCCTTTTCAATTAATTTTAAATTGTGTAGACATGTATGATTTTAATATCTTTGTTAATTATTACTTCTTTGTGTAAAAGACATCTGCTGACAAGCCATTTTAGGCTTAGCAGGACCTGCAATGTTTATTTTTTTCTTAAATTGTATTTAACTATTGTGTAATTTTAAAAATTCTATATGCAATCTGTTCAGCAGTACTTATTGATTATAAAGTAAAAGTTATATTTTGTCAAAAGGTTAATCAAAATGTATATACAGTATTGTAAAATTTATTCACTTAATAAATGTAGATGTCTCACGGTGAGCTGTCAGGTCCGATGAGTTGTCACACTCTGAGTTGTCGTACTCTGAATCACTTTGAGTTGTCGGGCCAAGAAAAAAATTAGGGGAGATAAATTCGAAATTTCCTGAAACCTTTGGAAGAAAATGATCATCTTTTTTTATTCGAGACCGATAATTAGACAAACTTTATTTCCGCCCGGGGATTGCACCATTATCCATCAAAACAATTCATACTCCGGAGAGCAATCCTTTTCCAGGAGGGAAAAAAGATTAAACGCCGATCCCTGAATTTATGGGCGTATTCCGCTGGATTATCTATCCCAATAGGAGAGAAGTTGGAGTGCTGGAAGGATTTTTCGGGGTTCGGCTAATCGCCATGCGATAAACCCTCCTCTGTGTTATTTCTGCAAGAAAAGGTCAGCTGCCATGTTTCCATTATTGATGAGACGGAATTGCCTATCTTCGTTCGCTAACTCCGACAGTTCGAATGGCCGGCTTTTTTAGTTTCATTGCAGCAAACATTGATGATCTGATCAAAAAATTTATTTCGAATAGGAATCGTACCCAACACAAACATTCAGGGACTTAGGACCACTAGTCCCTCGTTGGAAGCCTCATCATAGATAGATAAGTTGGAAAAATATACGAATGAGCATTTTTTCGTTAATTTACGTCCCATTAATTTCAGGCGTGGTCTACAATGCTGGTTATACACCACATAGAGCAGTTTTTCCATCCATTTTATCAAACCCGACTAAAGCCATTAAAAAATTCAAATGATCCCCATGTAGTATACGCAATTTTCTATATTAAATATAAAATTAATCATCGAATGAAACCTATACGCAGGGTTACCATCAATTGGTAGCCAAAAATAAGCACACTCGGACCCAAAAATTAGATTTCTCACCAGAAAATAAGACACAATTGGTAAAGTAGTTTTATCCACAATATTTCGCATTGCAAATGATTTTCTCCAGCAATTCTTTGTCTTTCGAAAGCAGTGCATGCACCTCACCGCAGATCATGTTTAGATTTATATAGAAGAAATTATCCTTTGCACTAGATATAATAAATTATCACGACTTTCTGTCGTGACAACGTTGAGAGTTTATACTCCCCCAAGTTCTCGCACAGGCGCTTCTTATAGCTTACAATGTGAAAGACCATTCGACTGTCTTCGATCTGGATCAAATAAGACCAAATCAGCATGCACTATGTATAATAAGCACATTTCTTAGAAATAAGCACAATTTCATTTTCTCAGATTTTCTCCATTAAAATAAGCACAATTCTTAGAAATAAGCACGTAATGGCAGCCCTGCCTATACGGTGACCTGTCTATGGTTACAAGCCTTAGATCTCAACACGAAGCATTAGGAAACCTCATCATAGCTTCATCGCAAGGGTTCTGTTGCACTTTACATCTCTAGATGTTAAGTTGGAAAAATATATGAATGTACATTTTTTCATTCATTTACGTTGAGGTTCACAATGCTAGTCTGACACCATATACAGTAGTATTTTCCAACCTTTTTTTGCCATGCCCCACCCAAGCCTTTATAAAATTTTAATGCTGCCCATGTAGCATAAACATAATTTTAATATATAAAAAAATTAATCATTCACTGAAACAAGCCTATACGACAACCTGCTCGGGAAGCAGATTTGAAGTTTTAGGAATAAACCATTAGGAAATTGCAAAAAAGGTCAATTTTCAAGACGTTCAAAAGATTTTCCATTCTACCCCTCAACCATTACATAACCCCCCAATGGGACGTGGAACTCAAGTCAGGAAACGCCGATCTTCAGTATTCATGCAGTATCTGTGAACCTGCAGGCAAGCGCTGTTCTGTTGCACTACTTCTTACGCAAAGAATTACTTGGATGAATCGATAAGCTTTACGAACGTGGAATGGGAATCTTTAGGAAAGAGATCGAAACTTATTTCCTCAAAAGGTTCAGATATAATACAATCTAGGAGGAAGTAGTATATAATATACGTTCCTTCATCTTCACGGGTAGATAAGTGGAGGAGGAAAAATCGGGAATTAAATTCTATGGTTAGTCGTCTTAAAAGCTTCCCTTTTCAGGGAACGATGTGACAAGGATCGACCTGGGGACAAAGGCTAATGTGCGTTTACCTCTTTCCTAACATGAAAAGAAGGAAATAACTTACATATATACAGATGTAGGAAACACAGCTACATGTTACAAGGTGGCCAGACCTACCCCATCTCAGTATATAAAATTCCATTCAAAGAATAAAATCCATAAAATACTTCTTTCTGAAAATTTTAATTAGGTACCACTAAAACAAGCAATACGCCCATGTCATGTGATTTTAGATTTCCGGTAAAAATAAAAAAATAACGGCCATCATTCTTTTGTGTTGGTCATCAAAAAAGTTGCAACTAAATGATATAATAAATAGCAATCACATCTATTATATATAGATGCTTCTCCGGATTCATTCATATATATACCTATACGAGTAAAATGTTGCTTGCATACTGCAAGCAGATCGACAACACTAATTTCATATCGGCATCATATCGGGACGGACATCAAAAGAAAAAAAAAATTCAAAATATTCGTAGAATTCGCTGCAATTTAATCGCCTGGCAGCGAACCCCGGTCTTCCTGGTGTACTTACTATGCAGCAAAATAGAAGATTACCATATCAAACTATGTGTGAAAATTCAAGCAAAACTATTAGGTGCAACTACCTCAAACGACGTCCTACTATTAACATACACTCCTTATTTGAGAAATTATAATGTGCTCTGGCATCGAACCCAGGAACAGCATGGTCTTATCTATTTTTTTTCTGAAACAAAGTGTTAATATACATCTTCCATCTAAGCAAGAGCTCCCTTACATATCGATAAATGCATAAACATCGAACACGGGTCTTTCAGGCAATACTTTCTATGCAGCACAACAGAAAAACACCATCTCTAACCGCGTATAGAAATTCAAGCAGAAATATTGGTTACAACTGCCTCAAATGACGTCCTACTTTTCCTTTATATTCCTTATGAGAGAAACGTTATTGTGCTCTGGCTTCGAACCCAGGCACAGTACGGTCTTATGAAAATTTTTTTCTAAAACTTATTCGTACCATACATCTTCCAGCCAAGAACGAACATCCTATCATTTCGATAAGTGCATCTAAAAAAATAATGAAAAACGGCTCCCATGTATTTTAAAGGGCAGATCTTTGCATCGTCCTAGCATCGAACCCAGGATAACTTTTGTAAAAGTCATTGATGTTTTCGAAAGTCCAAGACCATAAATTTATGCACCTTGAGTTTTACTTCTCTACCTATCCGGAAAGTATTTTTTTTTAATTCCCGAAAATCACGGCAATGCATTCAAACGGGAAAAATCGGGACTTTGGGGCCCTCTGGAATCGAACTTATGACACTGAGGATCAAAGTCTCTTTTTTCCTGGGGGTTTCACGTTATGGCCAATATGTCATAAAAATTTCAGATCAATGACGCTTGTAGTTTAGGCTGTGAATTTGTATCCTATCTATCTATCTATCTATA
This sequence comes from Sympetrum striolatum, assembly GCA_947579665.1. NCBI lineage: Eukaryota > Metazoa > Arthropoda > Insecta > Odonata > Libellulidae > Sympetrum > Sympetrum striolatum. Next base: position 59,958,051 of record OX388349.1, read on the forward strand.
TAGGTATATATATGAATGAATCCGGAGAAGCATCTATATATAATAGATAGATAGATAGGATACAAATTCACAGCCTAAACTACAAGCGTCATTGATCTGAAATTTTTATGACATATTGGCCATAACGTGAAACCCCCAGGAAAAAAGAGACTTTGATCCTCAGTGTCATAGGTTCGATTCCAGAGGGCCCCAAATTCCCGATTTTTCCCGTTTGAATGCATTGCCGTGATTTTTGGGAATTAAAAAAAAATACTTTCCGGATAGGTAGAGAAGTAAAACTCAAGGTGCCTATATTTATGGTCTTGGACTTTCGAAAACATCAATGACTTTTACAAAAGTTATTCTGGGTTCGATGCTAGGACGATGCAAAGATCTGCCCTTTAAAATACATGGGAGCCGTTTTTCATTATTTTTTTAGATGCACTTATCGAAATGATAGGATGTTCGTGCTTGGCTGGAAGATGTATGGTACAAATAAGTTTTAGAAAAAAATTTTCATAAGACCGTACTGTTCCTGGGTTCGAAGCCAGAGCACAATAACGTTTCTCTCATAAGGAATATAAAGGAAAAGTAGGACGTCATTTGAGGCAGTTGTAACCAATATTTCTGCTTGAATTTGCATACGCCGTTAGAGATGGTGTTTTTCTGTTGTGCTGCATAGAAAGTATTGCCTGAAAGACCCGGGTTCGATGCCGGGCGGTAAAAATATCCCCCATATATAATACTATGGGGAATCTTTTCATAATTTTTTTATGCATTTATCGATATGTTAGGGAGCTCTTGCTTAGATGGAAGATGTATATTAACACTTTGTTTAAGAAAAAAAATAGATAAGACCATGCATTTCCTGGGTTCGATGCCAGAGCACGTTATAATTTCTCTAATAAGGAGTGTATGTGAATAGTAGGACGTCGTTTGAGGTAGTTGCACCTAATAGTTTTGCTTGAATTTTCACACATAGTTTGATATGGTAATCTTCTATTTTGCTGCATAGTAAGTACACCAGGAAGACCGGGGTTCGCTGCCAGGCGATTAAATTGCAGCGAATTCTACGAATATTTTGAATTTTTTTTTCTTTTGATGTCCGTCCCGATATGATGCCGATATGAAATTAGTGTTGTCGATCTGCTTGCAGTATGCAAGCAACATTTTACTCGTAATTTCTAATTTACGCAATTATGTAACAAAAAAAAGCAATTGAATATTTTGTGAAATGAGCACAAGAAAGAAAAAGCTTGGCTTCTCACTTATTATTTTAGAATATTTATATAGTAATATTCGGGTGGGAACGAATTCTCTAGAGCCTACCTAATGAATACATTAAATCCTTACTTTATTTCAGCAGCGGAGTTATTAGCTAAGCCCCGCCTACTTGGTGATGGTGGTGGGAGAAGCCCAGTTGCCACATTTCTCTTTTTCAGATAAATTAAAATAGGCTAAAATGGAAAATGTTAATCTAACGCGGAATACACCGTAATTCCGTATCCGTAATTAATTAATTAAATTTAATTTAATAATTGAATTGATTTATTTAAGCGCATTTTTATTCGATTTCCCGAAAGTCCACAACTTGTTCTTTCTTATCATTCCTCAAGCTAATTTTGGGAGATGGAAAATAATCACAACACGTTGTCAGTAGGTAACCTATGATTACATTCCAAATCAAAATTTAATACCTAAAGTATCATTCGGATCACCATCACCATCAAGTGTAGTCTACGTTCACCCCTGTATTTCTAAGACTTATAGTTGGTCTTTTGGCAGCTGAATTTTTGCCCTAAACGTCGTTATGAAAATAGTATTGGAAACAATGAGTAATTCTTTGAAACTACTGCTAAACATCAATGAAAACTTAATATTTGCGAGAAAGGAAAAATAAATAAAATACGATTCAAATCGCGTATGGACCTTACGTTAGATGGCGAAGCCAAAATCTCCTCTGTTAGAATTTCCATCATCTGAATACCTTGAAAACTTACGCTAGAAAATATGCAATAATCACACATGAAAAATTCCTAAGTTGATTCATAAATATTTTATACTGGTAATTTATAGCTTTTATTAGAATAGAAGTATTTGGAACTTAGGCGGAATTCAAAAAAGAGACCATCTAACGAGAGATCTCGGTAAAAATCTCAGAAGGAATTAAAAAATATTGCATCCAGTCCGTGATACTTTCATCGATTCTTCACTTCCACGACATCCCTACAACGCCGATCAAGTATATGTAACAACGGACCAATCCAACGACCTTAATTTGCTCGACGTACCAACAAAATAGGCACTTCGAAAATAAAAATCGGTAAACACAGTTTCCGTAACAGAACTCACGAGTATAAGACGGTCAAAAAGCAAAAGTTCTTCTAATAACTCACAACCGTTATAAAAATTCATTCCGTCACACTTACATTTGCTCGACGTACCAACAAAATAGGCACTTCTAAAATAACAATCGGTAAATACGGTTTCCTTAGCAGAACTCACGAGTATAAGACGGTCAAAAGTCAGAAGTCCTTCCAATAACTCAGAACCGTTATGGGAATTTATTCCATCACATTGTTCCAATCCTCAACTTTCGACTTCATTAATGTTTCCCATCTTGAGAGAGCATGACGAGCGCGACGAATCGGCGACTTGAACTATAAAAAAAATCTTAGAACCTCCGGAGAGGCGACTTAATAACTCTCGACTCTTCGGCAAGGAAATGGCGTATTAGCAATAAAAAAGATTCCTTTTTGGGCGGCCAGAAAATCACTGGAACCGTCCCTTCTCCCGACTGCTAAACTCTCTCCTGTCATTTCCACACCCACGTGCCCCTTTCAACCTTCCAACGTCCACAATACTTAAAACGCACTTGAGTCAATCTCTCGCCCTTCCACTCATAAAAACACCTCTGGAAACTTCTTCTCCACGTACGGCCTCTTCAGACCCTATTACCTTTCTGCATCCCTCGGAATTCCGACGACAGAAAAAATAATGGGGAGCCTTTTTCGAGTTTTGACACTTTCACACTTGTGAGGGGACCGTGAAAACAGACGCTCTTAAAACAAAGCAAAGGATTTGAGGAAAAATTTCCTCCGCCGCCAATTTGGCTGGAGGATGAAGATGTCTGGAGAGACTTCCCTGTTCTGGTTATCGGCGACAGGTCCGGATTTATCGTATGTCGCATATGGCGAGAGATTAGGGAACCGGGTCAAAAGAATTTCAAATATAATTGACCTAGTGCTGAAATTAAACTGATCAGATGATATTTTACGGAAATCTATCACACATAATAATGTATTGCAACAAAAATTCATATGCAGAATATTTTAAAAACTTGTACGATTCCACAATACAAGTTCTAAAAACTTCACTGTTCAAGAATTTTCGTTGAAATAAATTATTTAAATGGAATGAAAGTCACAAATGTAGGCGAGATACGGAAATTCATCTTGTAAAATGAAGGAAACAAGATGGTACTTTTCCACAGGATTTGTAATTTGCTACCGGTTTCAACGGAGAGTCTTCAGAAGATCATCCGTTGAAACTGGTAGCAAATTAAAAATCCTGTGGAAAAGTACCATCTTGTTTCCTTCATTTTATATAAATGAATTAGATACAATATAACAAAGGAAAATAACAATATTTTACATATAAGTAAAAGAATAAATCAAGGAGAAAACTTTTGATTATATCATACTTAAGGACCCTAATAGATGTGTGTAAATTATTATGCCTCATTAAATGTATCATTATAGTATTTCTGTATTATTATTAAACATAAGTACATAACCATGCTCATATCTTTCAGGGAATTATGTAGCTATGACAGGCCCATCTCATTTTTAATCCGAGATTCTTCAAAACCAGGTCATATATTGCATGTTTTTTGTGCTAACGAAGTTTTATCTCTGGTTGCAAATTATCTACGCTGAGTTTCTAGAGGATAAAGAAGTGAACCGATAATTAATTACCGCAGTTAGCTAAGCTAATTATGTACAGGATGATTTTTGAAAATGAGCATCCTAAAGTTGTCAACTTTAAATTAGAGGACTCTCAAACTTCCTTGATGGAAGATGCACGGCTTTCCTGGAGCTAGAGAGGCTAAAACCACATTAATTGTGAAAAGTGTTACGTTAAAGATTAATATAGATGAAAACATAAGAATGAAGTTAGCGAAATTCTACTTAATTATTCTTGAATTGACAAGTGCACTGCAGAAAAGGTAACCCAACTTCTTAAGATATGATCTTGAAAGGATTAGGTTCTGCGGCAAAATCAGGAATTCAGAGGTAAAATATAGAATTTTATACCATGGGAAACTAGCAGAAAATTTACGAAAAAAATTACCTAACTGGAAGTGAGATCATCTCTAAAAGCATTGCAAAGGAAGAAAATATGGAACACGGTTGTTAAAGAATTAGAATTTTAAATGTTTAAAATTTCCAATAAGAAATTAGAGGTTTAAAATATCCTATTGCCGTCTTTGTCAGCGTTTTTCGTCTCATTCACCGGTATTCCGAAGTGTGGAGTCCTTTCTTGTTTACTCGAATTACCGGTGAATGAGACAAGGAACGCCGACAAAGACGGCTGTTAGAGATTTATGCCTCTAATATGAAAATATTGTATTTGAAGATAATTCAGAAGGTAGAGGAGCAAAGAGTAGCACAATGCTTTATCCTGCATATGAACTGAAAAATAAGGATATAAAAAATATAAAAAACTGGAAACACTTAATAGCAACGTACAACCTGTACAAACATGTCAAAATATGACAAGTTATCAGTTAAAATACATAAGGTGACATAAAAGGTGGGAAATTCTACGCAAAAACGAAATAAATTGCATTTTATAGGGATTATTAAGACTATTGATCCTGCCTAGCATCCCCTCTCATCCCACCATTATTTTTTTAAAGAAGCTTAAAAGACCTACGCTTCATTAATCACGACAAATTAGTAACTCTAATTAATATTTTAGCTACGGCAAGGCGGTGTTTCTCGCGCTACCTGAACGCCCTAGCAGAAATTAAACCTCCAAAACTGTGTGTGACAGTTGCGAGGGAGCAAAAGTGTTACCGGAGCTTGATGAAGCCTACGACTGACATTTAGATTCACAATGTGTATTCGGACTAATTATGGCGTCAAAGGAGGAAACTTAAGCTTAGAAGGCGACAAAGAATCTTGATTGAAATTGGATAGTTAAGCGCACAATTACAAGAGGAATTCAGTAACTATTTTCGAAAGTTTTTAAGTATCCCAGAAGGTAGAAAAATGTAGTAATACTTCAGCCTCACTTCACACAAAATTTCCTTACAGTTATAAGGGACCTAATTGCATTTCCATATCTTGAGTTAATATGATTATAGCTATTAATAAGATCGGCGACGACTGGTTAATGTCAAATTCCGGAGGGATATATTTCTTTATCACCAAATGTACAGTATTCTCTCACAAAGAAGGATGATATATGAGATGATGATGGGACGATGGCCAGGTTGTGTGAAAACCGGTAGTGATCCTTTAAATATTACGCTCTCTTATTAAATTTTCATATGCAGAGTAGTTTTATTTCAGATATAGCGTGGCAGTAACTTGAGATTATCCTTGGAAAATAAGGGTGGATTACAGATACGACCTCTTGGATATTTTATCGATAGTGTAATCAATTTTTACTCAGGGTACTTCTCCGATATGCCTTTGTACCACCTAAGGAGTTCCATTCTGTGAAGAAATGCGTGATTACACGTCATGGCATGATATCCACTTCAATGTGTTTTCGTCTCCTCTACTACAACTCAATTTTCCTAACCAACTTCCTGAAACTTGCAATAATATGTAAGACATACTGCCTTCGGGAGGTTTTGGGAGCTTTCCTCCTGATCAGGGTGAATAGCAGGCAGATTATTTTATTTTTCCTTCCCTCTATGGGAATGACTACCATCTGGCCTGGCGCCTAATTGTAGTACACACGAATAAATAAATAATACGTTTAAGGAAAGGGTTAAAGGTTCATTGCATATAAAGACGTGCACCCATGAAAAATCTCAAGGAATAAAGGAGTTCACTTTCGGACGGACCTTATTTTCAATACGTTTAAGGTTCAAAACCCACTTCAACATTTCTGTTACCCAATATCTTCCTTTCGATTACCATGTAGAACCATAATTTCTCTCCACAGAAAATAGACTATGGTACTGCGATGCCCGATAAGGGGTAGCTTAAAATAGAAACCTCAACGAAAGTTAAAAAATATCATAGAGTCTCAAATTTAATACGATTTTGCTAGAGAATGCTAGACGGTTTGTTACCAGTGAATCAGTATCATCACCGATACATAATATTTACGTTCCAAGAAAAACTGAAAAACAATTTGGAAATCGCATTAAAGAAACGTTTTCGCTTCCAAAGATCGGATATTCTTTCTATAAAATAAAAGAAACGACTTCGGGGGATGGAAATTGAAGGAAAGGACGAATTTATTTACTCTACTTGGACTTTTAATTCCATTTCAGGAGGCAGTGGAAATCCCTTAAGCCCCTGGCCGTGACTAACCTCAATCAGTCAGGAGAAAGGCCTTTATTAATAAACGTGAATAAGATCAAAGGATATGCAGATAATCGTGCCAATTACAGTGAAAGGGTTCGAATGGGGAGGAAGGGACCGAGCGATGGGTTTGGAGGAGGAAATGAGAGATTCGGGAGCGGCGAAAACAAATAGATATTGCTCACGAGAGGAAACGAGTGCATGGAAATCCAATTCCGTTTTTTATTCCGCATTGTGCGCCGATATTAACGCGAGCTTCCGGTGCAAACATCTGAATGGTGGCATTATAAAATCAGGGGATTACCCGTTGCGAGTTTTCCCTCTCGATTCGGAGGGTTTTCCTCTGTGATGCCATTAACGAGTGCTTTCGAGTTTTAATCTCCTCCCCCTTTAAATGTAAAGAGTGGGCGAATGAATTCTCGGATGCGTGGCGTTCCCAATCTACGCAGCATATTGGAGTTATTAAGTTATCTCTCCCGATTTTTAATGGATTCGTAAAATTCGCACGATTCGGCGACACGTCGCGAAACGTAAAGGATGCGTTGAAATTTTGAATCTGTTTCCTTTCTGCAGAGAAATTCTGTTCGGGTATTACTCTGAGTTTCTTTGAAAAATATTTCTAAAACTTCTGTTTCATTTTGAGGTATCTTTAAATATTCTTAGATAGTCCATGGTATCATTTATTTTAATTTCCAGCTTTCGTTTCAATATATCTGTAGCCATTCAGGCCATTTCGAACCTCAAGCCTACTCTATTAGATACGTAGCTTCTGAGAGAGAATGAGCTTTACTGGGTAAGTTGAGAAGTGAGGTAGTTTGCTCTTGTCTCCTCCTTGAGGCAGTAAAAACCAATAACGACTAAACAATACAATGTCCCCATGAATAACATAAAACAATCAGTTAGGAAAAGCCTAAATGAATGTCAATATTCAGCAACGTTCATACCTACAACCACACGGTAGTATTAATTTTTATCCTAGCAATAAACAAACCTGGAAGATGAAAGACACAGTTTCTTCTCTCTAATATAGCATTCTATTTCTAAATAGATTATAGTAGAATCTTTAACATCCACATCTAGCGCTCTAAGATGGCATAAGCAATGATTGGTTCGTTCAAAACACAGAATTATCATATTTGAATCATTGAATACATGAAAAGTGTAACGAAATAGTAGAATTTGCTTCCTGTGAAATATTTTCCGGAATAAAGCGGGAAAATTGGACTTATAAAAATTCACCCATGGAGAATTCCAACTTAAAAAGAATTTCTCCTCTCCTTTCCTTAAGAAAATTTCACAACAGCATTTTTAAAAGGGCATAATGTCCTGGGTCGCTCAATGCTATTCGTTGCATTAAGATTATGAAGTATCATCCTATTACTGACTTCATATTTAAGGCGAAAAGAGGCCTTTTTAACATATTCTCCCTGGATAAATAGTAGATAATATTATAATAATAATTGGCATTATTACTCAGGAGGTGAGTTAATCTTAACTTTACAATTAAATCCCTTTAATTTACTTTAACCTTAAATTTAAGCGTCAAATGACCACAGTCCATGCAAGTCCTTGACGACGGAATACGATCCAGGAAAAAAAATCCTGCAAAATAAACTTAATTTATATACTAAGCTAAGTCCACTGAACCAATATTTTTCACGACAATTTTTCAAGTTTTAGCGTAACTATCGATCCTGGACTTCACTCACAAAAAAATCTTTTTCTACGGATTTAACTGAGTCAATAAATTTAGTAGGTTATATCCCGAAATATTTTTATTTCCTAAGTGCCTCCTTCTCCTATCAAATAATTCAAAATCTTTGACAAGTACACGTGGAAATGATGGGCTGGCGGTATGTGGTAAGAGTGTAAACTTGAAGAGCAGATGGATTTGAAAATAGATGTGCATGAAAGTTTGTGGGTCCGCACATTGTGTAGACAAACTTTTGTTAGAAGAAGCATAGACGAGGAAGGTGAACTCTGTTGGAACAGATTACGTGTGGATCATACGTGAGATAATAGTGGAGGAGAATGACTAAATAAGATGTGAAAAATTGTTTGCGAGGCCAGCATATTTAGGACACAAGTTTTGAATGCATCGATACGATGGCAGAAGGCACGACCGCAATGATGGTGTATGGAATTTTTTGCAATTGACGACCAGGGAGGAGAAAAGTTAATAGGTTATGACCGATAGATATTGGGAGAGCTTTTGAAGAAAAGTGATGGAAATTATACAGATTCAGAGTTGACCTTGCGGAAATTATTAAAGTAAAAAGCTTCCAAGTCTGAAAAGCACATTTTGCTAAATATTTAGAGTATGATTCTATTGGTCACCTGACGATGTAGCTTATCTACGAAACAATGTTGTAATATTTTTTTTATTTGCTTTAGTACAGTGTTATTCACACATAAAGTGTGTAAAAGTTTGGATAAGTGTATTGTAATTTATTTATAGATACTCGATGAAGAGGAAGGCCCAATTTTTTCAGATTTATGATTACTCAGAAAAATACAGTCTTTGCATCGAACTGAAAAAACGAAGGGGAATTTTTCCATTTATTATTGATCACAAATCCAGGAATTTCAATTAGGAAACTCCACAGAATACAACGGAGACATGGAATTTTTAATTAGTTTGCTATTAAGCCGTGGGAAAATTTAGATTAGATACAAAAGTTATCGAATGTATCTGCTTAGGGGAACATTTTAGGAAGGAATAATACCGAGACTGCCGTTCTATTGTGAAATATTCTGTTGAATCTTTTTATGCATTATAAAATATTTTAGATTCTATCGTAAAATTCCATAAGACACAAATTTGTTATGCTATTATGAAAACATGAAACCCTAGTGAAAAGATAGAACAAAATATTGCTTCGAAACAACTTCCTAAGGTATTTATTAAGGCTAGATTGAGTGAAAAGTCTCTTCTTCCATCTAACTTTTCGTCAACGATATTATAAACATAAAACGTTTTGTCTAGGTGAATGGAAATAGAGAGGAAAACTTTAGAAGGATTGGATGTAAAAAAACTAAGGTGAAATCTAAGGAAAAAAGATCCGTAGTAGGAAAACAACCACAAAGAAGGTGGGTGTGAAATCCTGCGCCTACCTACTTATGGTACAAGCTAAAAGATGTAAAAGAAAGCTGTGTATAACAAGGAAATTAAAAAAGCAGTATTATAACGAAATTAGAAAAATAATATTAAAACAAAATAAAAAAGGAAAAATTGCAACAGTACGCAATGAGAAAATAACAAATATCACAGAAAACATAAGATGAAACATTCAAACAATTTTTTTTACATAACAACTTCTGTCCAACCTGTTACGAATACGCTTATGATTTACCTGCAGGCTCAAATTGAAACGCGAGTCCCCTAACCCTGACCCACAAAATGGCACACCTATGATTAATTCGAAGCAAGCCGGCTCATAATATTACTCCTAAAAGAATTATAGCTCCCCGCTATTAAACTAGGCCTCTGCTTAGAAATCGGCCAAAAATTCCCGTCCATAACTCTTCCTTGATGGATTAATCCGGACGTAATGCAGCTATCCTCCTTTTCTGGGCAAATACCTGCTCTTCCTCGTCCTTGTCGAGTAAGCTTTTCCGGAAGATCTCATTTCCTAGCTATCGATCTAAACAGCCCTACGAATAAGCCGGTCACATTCTGCTCCTAACAATGGCGTTGTTGGACCGCCGTGCACCAAGGCGCTGGTGCCCTAGTTACCCCTCGGTGGAGATATTTGATGCGCAATAGTGCGCTCCCCGTGTTTCCAACGTTCCAATGCGGCTTTCTTTCGTAAATTTTTTCGTCTTCGGGTGTGGAAAATAGGATTCTTTGCCCCTCGAACGGAGAATGGGACGTGAATTGACATTGCGAGTTTTGGAAGGCTCCCGAGGAGTGTAAAGAAAGGAAAATATGTTCCAGATATTTGAACCTACCTTTCGCCGTAGTAAATCCTCAATTTTCGATTCTTTGGGCGCCGAAATCTTTATATTTCTAACCGTGTGTGGAGCGTAGGAACGACTGCACTGTCATGGTGATGTCAACACAATTCCAGTATACTCCAAACATAATCTACGGTGGCGTTCCCAAATTGGTGTGCCGTGGTATAATTTACGCAATTATTACTTCGCGTGGTTACGTAATCTTCAAACTTCTACCTAGTATAAATTCACAGTATACTCCTAACATTACCTACATCAGCGTTTCCAAACCGGTGTGCCATGGTACAAATTTACGCACTTATTATTTTGCGGAGTGATGCAACCTTCAAACTTTACTTTTCCTTATTTTGAGAGAGATAGTATATTGGCATTCAATTGTGACCTTAACGAATATATTAAATACAACTGATGTACTCAGCCTTAACTTTGTTATGGTTTGAAACAGAGATTTAGAGTCACAACTTTTACTAAAACCGCAGAATATGTATTGTGTATGTATATGTATTCAGTGGTTTCAGTAAAAGTTGTGACTATGAATGTCTGTGACCAATATACTGAAATGTTTCATCCTACTCGGGCAATTCCATTCAGTTTCCTTTTCAATGCAAACTATAGCACATTAAGAAAATAGTGGTTAAAGCAGCCGCGAAGTGCAATCTAATACGTCAGTGTTACGTGTAAGATGAAAGGTTAAGAATCGTTATTCTTTTAATACCTAAAATCCACTACAATGATGGAAGTTTTATACGCAGAAATGCTCTACGTTGGTATGGGATTTCCAAGAGATAAACATTCCACGAGTTAATTGCTTTGACGACTGGATATCCTTATGAAAGAAGGTGCCAACAATTTCAGGTACGGTTGCCAGATAAAGCTCGTAGATCCAATCCCGGTTATCGCCCTATTAAACACCCAGAGCATGCAGATGACCTCAAACAGAAACCAAACTAAAAGAATGGTGAGACCTGTATTTTTTAACTCTTAGAACAAAAAACATTTCTAAATAATTTTCTGAAATAATAGCATCATAAAATATCTCGCTCTTCAGCGTAATTCCGATACATAAGGAATTATTGTAAAATACGGCTCAAAACCCAGTCTTATAAGATAGATTTGCTATCCTTTATTTAAACTAACTGCAATTTTGATTATTCTACAGAAATTTGGAATATACGATGCAAATCAAAGAAGTAGATCAAATGCCTCCCACACGCGAAAAGACGGCCTGCAGGGTATTGATGCAGATATAGATGTGGAATTGTGCGGAATTTTTTAAAACTGGGAACTTTATGAGTTCATTACTCCAAGTCTACGGTATCGATGACAATTGACCTTTATAAATTAAAAAGCTATAAAAAGAGAGCTTTAATTCGTTAAATCAATAAATTTTCTTTCGATCATCCACCAACCAAAAAATATCTCTGGCTAATGTTGGAACTAGTCTTATAAATTACACAAAAAAGCTTTAGAAAATGCCGTACCATTTAGCAGGGATTTTTGAATAAAATAAATGACAATGAAAAATAGAAATAGAAAGATAATAGGTAAAATGTCCATATAAAATTTAAACACTGATTTTTTACATTAAAAATGTAATTCATTTTGTGTTAAATTTACGTATAATGTATTAAATATATACTTTATTTATTTGTGTATTTCACGCGATGATTTTATGCTGTTACAAAACCTAGGTTATTTTCAATGAAAAATTCTTTTTGTGAACTCTACCCAGTGAGTTTTACTTTCTCTACTGTAATTTATTATTCAAAATCTCACCAAATTTTACTTTATAGGATTTAATTACTTTTGACTGATTATGAATTTCTAGGAAGAATACCAAGCATTCCAAATAAAAGTGAAATTTCGCTCTGAACTGATGAACTTGGACACATCAACCACTTACAGGAACAATAAAACATTAAAAGAAACAATGACCCACTCCATTCGAGCAGCAAAACAACGAGGCTTATTTCCATGCTTGCAGCCTCACGTAGAGAACCGATGCAGCAATGGAAGACGCTCAGCTATGCTAGGCAGCATCCCTCTATTATGACCGTAACAACAAACCGGCAGTTAATACCGCACAACGACTTCCGCGCGTTAGAAAACGCGATGTTAACGTACGCTCGGAACGACAACGCTCTTGCGACGGTCATTTACAAAAGCTCTCCCCGCCGTAATCACATCGTGATCACTTGTGAACTAAACGGGTCCGACAAGGCCATTATCAGCGGAGAGGAAAAAAGAAATAATTTCTCATTCGCAACACGAAATGATAGCGGCAACATCTGCTGGGAGAGAGAGAGAGAGCAGCCGCTCCTATCTCGACCTAATAAAGACGTTTATTGTGTTTTTGTCCGAGCACCAATGCTCCAGACTGAATTTTCGATGTCTCTCCATACGCCGAATGTTGCAAAAAAATATGAACTAATGCGGCTTCTTATTTACTCCCCCGGTGCGAGATCGTTTCTTTATAAGCTATGCCTTAATGTACTGCGTAATCTTGAAGAAGATACGTAATAGAGAGTCAAAAACTGGAAATGAATGGACTGGGGTGAACCACGCAGTGCTTCTTAGGAATAAATTAATCATTAGGCTACCGTAACACCATTTCAACGTCTGCAAAGCTATTTCATCATCATCTATTTAAAAATAAGCCAGAATAGTAAAGTGAAGTAGAAAGCAGTATATTTAGAGTACACATAAACATTATAAGAAAGAAAATAAGAAAATTTTGATCAAAAAGGTGGAAGAAAACAGCTTGCCTCCTTTTTCAAAAACGGAAATCATTCAAATAAGACTAACTGGACAAGAAAATAAATTTAATCACAGTTGAAATATAATTATATGCCTTATGGCATTAAAAACCATTCTAGAAATCTCAGATAATAAATAAAACATCGAAGATCAACAATTTCGATGATGAAAGGGAGGGAAAAACCTCAATAAAATCTATGCAAAAGAAGGAATATTTTTTTTAGATTCGAATTAGTGAATTGTGACTAAATTGGAAAAGAATGGGGAAAATATCAATTCTTTTTTAGAGTTGTTCAACACGATGATATTGGCTGTGATGAATTTTTCTTTGAGAGAATATTTTGATAACAGATAACCTGTTAACAGGTTGCATTTCAAACGCAGCTTTGAACCAAAATGGAGAAAGTAAGTGTAGTCATACCAAAACCATAATGATATAAACACATTTTTATTACGATCCAGCTGGTGTGAAACTGAGCAATAATATATGTAATTAAATGAAAAAAGGTTAAGCGATTTAAAATAGATTAAAAGTTGAGTTAGATTAAAATTTCACCGATTGAAATTAAATAAGGTAACAATTAAGAGGGTACCCATAGCTGTTAAAATATAAGTGGATACTAAATTAGTCATCATTATAAATTATCACTAAATACCCTGTTTCTAGAACTAATTTAAAGATTTAAAAAGCCCGGTTTATCGAACTAAGTACAATAATCTAGAGATCGAGTCATATACGAGTATTGTATGACCCCTCTGATTCCCAAAAATCGACATTTCATATTAATATAATTCAAGCAGGAAACTTGTACATATATACAATTATACACGTACGTGTACGAATTTTGTTGCTTTGGAACAAGTAGAGCACGTAATGTAGCACATCTCGTTACCGCCACGAGCAGAACGAGGGGAAGGAAAGCAGTGTTATTCGCCGTTGATAGAATCCTAATTTCCTAAGATGAGCGAAACAGGAAGGCCTGGAGTTAAGATTGATCACCGACACCCCGCGCTGCATGTTCCGACTTGCAAGGAAAGAGAACATTAAAGGATGTTCTTCCTGTCTGCTCCCTTTGGTTGAAAAAATATGGAGGTCGAAGTAAACAGTTTATCATCCTGTCAATTTGTCCCTACTAATTTTCTATCATTACGTGAGATCTTTGGAAAGATACCCTACACCTATTCTCAGGGGGGCTTTTTTGTGAGTTTTTTGTGAAACGTTAAAAAATTGACATTTAACGTGCCGACGGAAAGACAGATTAAAGAACATGTTATTTCCGAGTAACCCGTCTTAAATTATAGAGTGACAGTTGATCCCATTTGGGAAGTCCTTTACATTATTAACTCTTAAAGGGAAATATGATCTCTTTCTAATGGAATTCTTTCACTTTGTATGACGAAGATGCAAACATACTAAATTCATTTTAAGAAGCCCCATTTACAGTTATTAATATGGATTAAAAAGGGAATTTCTCGAATATTCGAAGGATTGCATCCTTTAAACCAGTATCGGTGTTCCTCCCGTCTCTACCAAGAACTAAGTCTCTATCGATCTCATCACCTAAAGTTAGATTATGATATACTCAAAAATATAATAGTAATAATATTCATACAAGAAATAAAATATTAAATGAAAAAATAGGTGCGTAACAGCAATTCTTTGCTACCGCTAAGAGCCGCCAGGTGAGGGAATAGAGTAGGATGGAGGGAGCTACAACGTTAAATTTACTGAATTCCATTACTTTTCTGATCCCATAGTAGACACCTCTGCCACCTCCAGGGGCATATAAGTGGCATATTGAGTCTTGAATGTCAGTTTTCATCGCAAGTGGCATATCCTTACCCAAAAAATATTCACTTTACCGACCTAAAATTATTGAATTGTTTAGTCAAAATCTCGAAACTTTCTCAAAACGATATTTCTCGCAAAATTCTCATAAACAATATTATTATATTATTAGATTTGGAAAAAAATTATATCTGTAATTTCCATGTGAGTATTACACTTCGTTCACAATAAAGTGCAAAACGAGGCACCTTAGTTATAACCTGACTCGGTGTATTTTGTAACTCTAATCCTTTTCATAATCAGCTTTTTTATTATCTAATTGTTTTTCTTTGACGTTTTATTACTATAATACTTCCTAACTGTATTTCGCATTAAATTCCATTAAGACCCATATATTGCCACTAATCAAAAAGTTGGGTGCAAGCAAATCTCTTATTGTAAACAGTTTTGCTACCCTCAACAAATCTTCTTGTTGATTTACAGTCCTCAAACTACTTTAAACTCTTTTACACTAAACTAGCCTTTCTGTTTTATATCGTTCTCCTATATATAGATTTAATGTATTTCTATATATAACTGCTTAACACACTCTTTTTAAAATACAGTTGTAGGTAAATAATCTATTTATTAATTTTACGCGCTAATATTGTGTTTTATAAGAATGATTGCAGGGGTTCGAGTTTCCAATTGATCGAGTTAAACGCGCATGGCTTTTGCAGTGGCTGTAGATCATAAGTTTCTCATACTTATATACATACATATAATTGTTAACTAAAGTAGAATGTAAACTACTGAAATTAAAGGACGATGTTGTTAAATATTAATGCTATATAGTTGCAAACTCAGAACTTTGAAACATTGTTTGCGTTAGTTGTCCAATTGTAGTGTTAGTTATAGCGTAAGTTAATGTCGCCACCAGTTCTAACAGCTAACTGCGGTGGTATTGTATAAACGTTATTGCATACGGAATTAACTAAAGCTTAAACGCTTACTACTATGCCCGTCTTTGTTGTAGAAAGCTATAATTTCTAGTACAGTTCCCTAATGTAAAGACATAAATCAGAATCGGCAAAGCCTGAGATTTTAGAGGAATAACAGCAATGATTTAAATTTCCACGAGGATTTTGGGATATGATTCCGATTCTTGGACCACGTCCAATAAACGGCGGTAAATAGCGTGAAAGAGATACATCAACCCTTTTGTCCCAAGAGAGGTTTTCGGGCCATCAAAAGAGGGGGGGCGACCGTGAATTACGGCTAATATTTGCTATAATTTCATTCCTCGCGATCAGATAGCATAATGCGCGGAGGAAGACCGACCAGAACGTAATTATTGCATCGATTCTTTCCCTTTTTCCGATGAAAGATTGTATTAAAAAAGTAATAAAAACAGTCGAGTGTATATTCTTATTTTAAAATTATTAATTTAATTTCTTTGCAACGAGTTGCTCGCTTAAATTGCACGATGAGTACTTTTGGGCTATGTTTCCTTTCAAAATATAAAAATACCATCGACTTCTGAAAACGTCAATGTTTTGACTATAAAATAAATCATACAATTGAATTATTCTTATACTAATATCAGCTATTTATTTTTTTATTTATATACATTATAATTTAGATTACAAGAGCGCCACGGCTGAGACTTCTAAATCCAGAATTTCTAGAGTAGGATTTAGCTTACGAGTACGTCTTATTAACATTGAATTACTATAAATATAAAATTATTCGTAGTCTCTCGCTGAATGGTCTCTCCCTAGCCCCACATAGAATTTATAAACTCCAATAATTGTTAATAAACACACTTACAGACTTGGCTATTACTACAACATTCTGAAGAATGGGATATATTTTTTCCTCTCAGGTTTATAATATGAATGCAATTAAATTTTTATATTACAAAGTATGATATTTGCATAAATTTCATGAATAAGCAAGCATTTCATATTGTTAAAATTTGTAAATGAGAAAGGAGACTAAAAATTCTTAATTTCGCTCAAGATAAAGACGTAATTTATTTCATATTATTCCACATAATTAATGAGTCACTTAGCGCGGAATCTATACTGTTTATGGTAAATAGATTAAAATTATTGATAAAAATCAAAGGTTTTTCGGGGAGGTATATTTGGTTGCTTCTTTCCGAAGAGAGTACCGTAATCAGCAATTATATAAAACGATCCACATATGTGTATATTCATCACTCCATTTCCTTTCGGGAAGGTATTTCATTAGCCTCGTTTATTCACAATATCTTTTTCTCATTCCTATCCTTCCCTCTATCTTCCGCTGTAGATTTATTCATTAATTTCACTCATTCGTTCCTTTTTAAGCTACGTTAGTCTCTTTTCTTCAGCATTCCATTCATCGCGTTCAGTCAGTTTTTATCGGCTTTCCTTTCGCTCTTGTATCTTTTAAATCAACCTTATATAATCAAATTAACCGATAAACTTTATTTTGATTGACTAGCAATTGAATTAGTTACGAAATGAAACAAAATGTATTTTTTAAACAGTGAAAATGTGATAGTACGAACCTGAAGAAACCAATTCAAAAATTCGAATCAAGGATGAAATTAAATAATTTCTGAGTAAGGGATGTATATGTAGAATTATTAGTACACGTACTATTTATTTAACTTTTCTGTTCAATACCAAACAAATATAAGTGATTACATTTATTTAAAAAAACAAAATGAATTGTACCAATTGTGTTTTTAAGCAAGTGTGAAAGCTTCATAAACAATCTAATTAAACCTAAAGATATCTACTTGATTCTTAAAACTTTGTCTTTTAATAATAATATACGATTCTAGTTGACATAATAACCGAAATATGGATCCACTTTCATCATTATGACTCTCGACAGCATTTGATCACCTCCTGCCAGTTTTTGGAAAGATTTTGCTGTGAAAAATACATATCTTGTTCTTAAAACGTTGAAATTAACCTTAACAAAACAGATTAAGCACGATTTTGAAACATTGTTTGGATAAAAATGCTTTAGAACAAAAAAGTTCGAGATATAGACGATTTCTAATTATAAAAGTTCGACTTATCCAAGTTCTGTAGTTTCCCCTCTATCATTTCGCGATAGCCATTATACGGAATTCTTTTTTCTACATTTCCCGCAGGAACAACAGCTTTCCGCTTTCTTCGCCCAACTTATCCGAATGATTACCCTAAATGAATTATAAATTACCGTCCAAGAAACCCTGTGGCGAAGGGCCCCTTGACCCTGAGAGGTCGCCGAACTTGGGCGAATCTATGACGCAAAAAGGATCACCCTTCCTCAGACAAGGGGTAATTAGAGGGGAGAGAAATGATCGAGTTATGCGTAGAGAGGGAAGGGAACGGCGCAATATCAAATTCTTTCCCGCACATGTGTGGGAGTGGTTCTCTAAACGCCATCGCAATATCCCACACACCCACGTCACTCCCCCTCCCATCCGGGTTCATTTGTTCCCCGCCGAGGATTAAAGCCATCGAATCGATTTCCTAGGGAAGCGAGCGACCGTGAGAATAATTACTCGGCACAAATTAGACGAGGCGAAAACTCGGAATAAAGTGGCGGCGGTTTTTTTGAAAGTCCGAGTCTATTGGGATGAGGAATGGGTCGCTCCCATTACGGATCGACTGCGAAATTGTCCACGACGTGCTCTTTTGAAAGATGAAACGTATGACGGCGTGCTAGAGAGATAATTTCGCCTTCCGATGTCGACTCATTTGCATACGATTAAGAATCGAAGTAGCCAGAGAGAGATAGAGAGCACAATAGAACTGCCCGAGAGGAATATCTTTACAAGTAATAGTTGACTGAAATCAATACGAGCTATTATGTATGTAAAAAGTTCATTCATCATTTACCCATGTACTCTTTTCTCTCGTATGGGTGTGAAACATGGACTTTAGAAGAATCGAAGTAGAGAGAGAGATACTGAGTACCATAGCCTAGCCGAAGAGGGTATTCTATCTTTAAAAGTAATTATTTCCTGCAAGCAATACGAGCTAATATACAGGTAAAAGGTAAATTCGCTATTAGCCCACATATTTTTTCTCTTACATGGGCGTGAAACATGGACTTTAGGAGCAGCATAGAAGTGAAGATCAGAAGCAATCGAGATGTGTCGATTAAGAAGGACATTATACTTTTGCATTGCAATATTGACGAATTTACAAAGGATTATGGTAATTTAAGTAGAAGGAAAGAAATGTAATATAGCCCAGCCAAAGAGGGAATTGTATCTGTGAAAGTATTGTTTCACTTCAAGAAACACAAACTAATACATGAAAAATGCCCAAAAATGCCCTATATACCGAGTGTTTTACTCTGTGGCTGTGAAACATGGACTACAGCAATAACATAGAAGCAAAGATTAGATTCAACGGAGATTTATTGCTGCAGAAGGAAATAGGAGGATAGATAGGAAAATAGATATAAATAGTTAGGAAAATAATATAGATAAAATGTGTTTCAATTTTTTAGTAAGTAATTATGTACAGTATGGGAATGAAATAAATTTTCTCCGAACTGGAAGTAAAATCTCAGCTAGGTAAATAGTATTCCTCTTTATGACGGTTGAAGTTACGATTTATCGGTTATAAAGGATGATTTCGTCCATAATTTTCAGAAGTCAGACTGTCCACAAACATAGGTAAGTACTAATAAAAGACCGAGTAACTAATAAAGAAGTCCTTTTACGGGTAAATAAAGAGAGAAATGTGCGGAAATCAGGAGAAAGGACAAGGATAATTGATTGGCTACACTTTGAGGATTTTCTGACTAAGGAATTGAAGAGGATGGTGATGCATTGGTATGGAATACTGAGAAAGAAATTAAAGAGGAAGACATGGGATAAATGATGAAAGGAGGTGGAATAACCAATGAGAAAGTATGTAGCTGTGACATATTGAAGCAATTAGCTGGAGAAAGAATTGTATGGAGAATTGCAACGAACCAATCCTCGGATTGGTAACCCATGGTGATCGTGAATTCCAACCTCTGATTCAAAGTATAAATTTGTATTCAATTCTCTGATTATAACTATAAAATATGAAATTTGAAACAATTAATTGCTGATGGAAAACATCCACATTACATAGCAAGGCAGTAGATGTATAATGCAGACGCAACAAAATATATTTCCTATAAGAGAGAACTCAAAAATAGCATTTATATTTCCGTATTTTTTCTGCCAACTCTGTAGTGAAATTTTAAACAGACTAACAACCAATGGTATTTCTGTACAAGCAGAGATACAGAAGAATGTTCTGAATATTTCACCAAAAGGGAAACCATTTCCTAGTCGTCCGGTGCGAAATGCCAGGTGTGTGCAACATAAAACCGCTCTGATTTTACGCGATCAGATGTATGGAGCGAGTAACAGGTGCTAATATGGAATAGGCGTCAGAGAGGCTGACAATGCTAGGCGTTAAAAATTCACGTTGAGCCTGATCGTCAACTCCTGCTTTCACGAGGCATATTATCCGATTATTTATGAGATGTGTACCGTCCGTCCGGTCCACCGTCACATTAATTTCTCGACTGATTTTAATCAAATTTAACTCGGGGCGAAAGCGATGGAATTTAACGTGAAAAACTAGTTGGCAGCTATCAACGATGTGAAAATTTCGCTGGAAGTTTCCGCTTCATATTTGATGAGGTTTATTCAATATGAGCTAAGTTATAAAATAGAGTTAAAAACGTGCTTTAATCTCGCAGAGTCACTTAAATTAAAAGTCTATCGTCATACTTCAATGTTTAATAGTTAGTGAAAGGCTACACATACCAGATATCTTAAAATATTAGTACTCACTTCGTTTGCAGAATAGGAAAAAAGCAGGCAATAAGGAAGCGGCGCTTACCTGAAAGAGAAGAAAATAAATTTATTAATTACATATGACAAAAGACAAATCGTAAAGGGATAAAGTATTAGAAACTCTGGTAATGAAGGTATGCATTTTAGGAGATGGTATTTATAAGATCCTTTTCAGAGTTATTCCACAAAGAGAAACAAACTGCTTCTGTATTAGAGAGAAACAACTATAGATTTTTAATTACGGTTTTTTTAATCCAGAATCTGGTAAAATTGTTTAAAGTAAGCTAAACCTAGGAAAGGGTTAAAGGTTCTTTGCACATAGAGGCACCCAGCCAGAACAAAATGCACATACACCGGCCGGGTAGCATAGATTGTTAAAGCAGTCTCCCGGATAGAGGAAGATCCCGGGTTCGATTACCGGCCCCGTCAGAGTTTTTTCAAGTCCGTTTTCCTTGGAATTTTTAAGCTAAACTTACTGGTAAAGAGAGAAAAGGGTCAAGTTGAAGCTTATCATAAATATTTGTAATAGTATTTACATTACTATTAGTGAGCCAATGTAATGAGAAGTTATAAATAAACCGCAAAATACTGGTCTTATCGATATAATATTTATCGCCCAACACTTTCGGGGTTAAACCAATTAACTTGAATCACACAAAAGATAGTATTAAAAATACATCTTATTTATGAAGCACTTAAAATTCACTTGGTCATCAAAATCTTATACCTCTTTACCATCATGCGATGTTTGCTAAGTACGAAGTAGACTAAACATCGGGCATGTCAATTCAATAATGGATACATAGAATTTTCTCCTAAATTTCCCTCTATTTTTTAAATAAAATTTTTTCGCTTAATTTACTTTTAATTCCACAAATCTATGGACATAATAAATAGCCAACAAATAGCGGAGACATGTCAGAGGGGATGCGAGCCATCTCCTAGTCTGTTTCTTTAATGCATCCTTCTCGAAAAAACTTAACTTTCAAAGATATAAGTAACTCTATTATACAATCCTTACTCCTTAATGACGTACTATTACGATCAACTTCAACTAAATTCCTCGCTGATCCAAAGAAATCCATTAACTTATTCAGCACACCCTAGCTTTGGTTAAAAAGTTCCCTTTTCTAAATCTTTTCACATTTGCATATTCCTTCCCTGTTCCCCGTCATGTGGTAAAATCCACACAGACATTTTCCAACGATCAACTCTCAGCACCATATATGTAAAAGAAGCAGCGAAAACCTCTGCTGGGGACGAAACTTGTGCTCACCCACGATCGGTCATTAGCCATCGTCAACGGGTGCTCTGCATTTCAGATGCCAATAATGCTTTTTGTCAGCGAACTCAAATGAACAGGGGAGGCTAGGATCATTAGTCAGCCGCCGTACTCATGAAAAAGTCCTCTCACAGAGAATACATACATAACCCTTAGTCAAGGCTATCAGAAGAAGCATTGAATGACACTCAAAATCTGCATCATCAAAGATATATGTTGTCAAAACGTAAAAAGTTCATGCTTTTGGCTTGTCTTTATTCTTCATCATTACTTTTCTCGTGCATTTAACGACCATTCCTATTTTTCATTCAGAGTCACTCTGATATGCGTCTATATCCTGAGCTAGTTATTTGATACATAGCTGGAGATACTTTTTGAAATTAAAATGAATATTATTTTTCGGATGAATTCTAAATTTTTCGTAATTCATCTTTAAAGAGTCATCATTTTAGGCAAAGATATGATTGCATTTTCAATCTTATATCAACCAAAAATTTTCTAAATCATTATAAGGGATCCTAAAATTGAAATAAAATCAAAAATAAACTATACATTATATTATAAATACCATGTACAACAAATACTATCGAAATAAAATATCTATATATAATATCTATATATAATATCTATATAATAATCTATTTATTTAAATATAAAATTAAAAAATAAATAAATTATCTATCAATATAATATGTATAAACTTGAAATATTTCAAATATTTAATCTACTTTCTGCGTCGATTACTCACTGCAATTATCATATCCATGCATTGCTGATCAGAATGTAATCCCTATATTACAACAAACACTCAATAAAGTAGTAATCCATAAAATTCATCAGTTGCTTTCCATACAATAAAATCTAAAAAAATACCGAAAATCTTATTTAAATGGCATCCTAACTGATTTCTGAAAAAGTATTCAAATATCCGATTTGCAAGCAAGAATAATCAAATATAATTTGATATAAATTAAATTTTAGAATTCATAATGAGTAAATTTATAATTTCCTGTCAAATTATCGAATCACGAAATATTTGGATCAGAATTCAGCGACAAGTACATTAGGTACTTGCAACGAAACCACTTCGTAACTCAATCAAATAAAATAAATGCCGCGGAAATTCGCCCGGAATGATGAGTCAGGACATGCGAAAACATCAAATATCAACTAATCTCATAATCTTTTATCTCGGATAAATAAAACCCGGAACGAGTTCATAACTCGTCAAAGCCCGAAAACCGTAGCCTGGGAAATAATTTCGTAAAAGTTTCCACTGAAACGCGATAATATCCCGCGGAAAGAAAACAGAAACCAATAGCGTTGATTTTTACGGGCGTAAAAGTCGGCGTGCGAAAATCGTCGGTCATAAATTGCGCGGAATGACGCGCGACAAGATGGATAGTCCGCGGCATATCCGTCGGCGGAGAAGCC
The DNA here is from genome assembly GCA_947579665.1 of Sympetrum striolatum. Classification (NCBI taxonomy): domain Eukaryota; kingdom Metazoa; phylum Arthropoda; class Insecta; order Odonata; family Libellulidae; genus Sympetrum; species Sympetrum striolatum. Next base: position 59,981,615 of record OX388349.1, read on the forward strand.
CAGGTCTTCCGACGTGACAACAGTGCCGCCCCCTTTTTCCAGCGGCAATGATAAAGGCCTTTTTTGCATCCCATCCATAACGGAAAATCTCAAGGGACCGAGGCATCGGACTTGACTTTCGGCGATCCCTAAGGAACAAGTTATCATTGGAAGGAGTTGAGGAAAATATGCGGGCACGCAATGCGAAAATATCTGGCATAGATCTCTCCGACGATACCGGACCCGCGGAGAGTTGCAAAACATCGACGTGACCGCTCTTTTTTACGTTTTCTCGGGAGAATATTTCCGACGACGTGAGTAGGTGTGAGGAAGAATCGTGAGTAACGATTACTGCACACTCCATTGATACCACCTCAAGCAACTCTCTGGAGAGCATTACATTTGCATGAAAAAATAATGATCTTACGCCAGAAGCAAGTAGTTTTGTTTGACAACCACTCAATAGGAACAGTGTGTGGGAATATGTCTCGATATTTATCGAAAAAATATCTCTAAAACTAAATTTAATAAACTGTATAAAATCAATGCGCTTAGGCGTTACTTGTTGGAAGGCCATCGCAGAACAGAATTTAAAAGAACTTTGTAAACTGCAATAAATTATCTTGCGGAAGCTAACAAAGTTTTTTTATTCTGTTTTTAATAAACTGTGACTATAAATCTACAGTTTGATACTAACATAACGTTATATAAAATATAATATATAATAACATAATATAAAACATATAAGATTCATAATAAGATAACTTTCACTACTTCATAGTATGCAATCGTTTGCCTATTGGTTTACGATAGATGAAAACGTACCTACTATTCATTTTACATTATTCTCAGAATACTCAATGTCCTTGAATGAGATATACTACTTATGGAATGAGGTATGAATATTTATATTCATCACTCCTTACAGTATTCTATGAAAAATGTCTCTCATAGCTTCACTATGACTCTGTGCATTTTCATTTCACTTAAATCATTATGACTCGGTGATGAAAGAACCTGGGAATTACCTCACTCCTCAGCTTTTCTGCTAAGTCTCATTCCCATTCCAAGAATAATGGTTTTTGCTTATGATCCAACCAGCCGTATTGGGGACTTTGCAGTCAGATGGTATTAACGTTCTAGCCAGGGGGTAATCAATATAGAATCGAAGAATTGGTTTGGTGCCCAAGTTTGCCAGTGCCAGTATGTTTTCTTCTGGAAGCCAAGATAGCTTTTCAGCTTAAACTGGACGGATTTTTTCATTTAGTTTTTGAGCTTTGCAATTTTTTTAAACGCACAGTTAGCGTTAATCTTTTTATAGATTTTTATTTTTAAATACGTCATTAATATTAAATGTAGTACTACTTAGGTAGTCATTTTACAACATTTTGGGCACTAGATTTATAAGAGTCCTGATATCAACTCATATTACACAGCACGGAAGATCTTCCAATGTTTTATAAAATTCTAAAAGCTTAGTCTTCCCATGGCTATTCATTTAAGGATCAGGAGTATCTTTTTTGTTCAAAAACTTCGTTACCTATGGCTCTTGTCGTCCTTCATGAAAAATAATGCGTGGGAATTCTTCATGAGCTGGCATCAGCAAGCTTCTACTCCAATCAGAGAGTAAGCACCACGTCATTCAATTGATGTTCAGATATAAGCTACGGTCTGGGAGGTGTACTTTTATGATGAAGAGTGTGGGTCGAGTATATAGGTTTTTCCGGTAGATTGCAAGCTTAAAAATTCATCCGAGAAAAAAGGCAGTAAGCTCAATCTCAGCCCCGCATCATTTTAATCAAAAAATAAAATGTTCTCAATCTGAATTAATCACTTCAACCAGACCATTTGATAAATGAAAAATTGTCCGTTAGTCGAAGAGTTACGACGTTCAAATATGTGAGAGGTTTGGAATTCGCATTTACCCTTGAAAGCTTTTTAGGTGAAAAATAATTCAAAAACTACATGCTGCGAAGCCGGAGAAATTTTACATTTAAATAATTTCACGAAGAAATCTTATTCTATTGTATTCGCTTTTAATTTTTATTCATCACATGCGTAAAAATGTTTGGTATTGATTTATACTGACACAGTATTTAAAATCTAACATTATAATTTTTAATGCACGGTAAAATCCTGCAAAACAACGAACGAATGCAATGAATTCACGTTAAATCAATTCAAACGTAAAATGGAGACGGGAACAAAATATCCTGTACGCAAGAAATGAATGAACTTCAGATGAATTCTTAAAAGCCTTATAAGTATAAGAAGTATGTTATAAAGTAACGTAATATCTATAGGTAATATCTTTCTACGTTAAGCTTTTGGTTTAGAAACCTAAGGAGAGACAGAATTAAAAAATATCAATATGACGCGGACTCGAACCCAGGTCCTCTTGGCAAGTATTAAGGCAGGTAGTTAATAGTAGAGTAGGTGATAGTAGTAGCTAAGGGAGGTGGAAACCAGGCAAGGCATTTTATTGTTTAGAATACTTGCTCGAAAATAAGGGAGGCCTAATAATAAAAATAATAATAGATCTAATATTCTTTTTATTGTTAGAATGATCTTCCACTGAGTGAAGGTCAAAACTATCAACGCTATAAAGGGAGGCCTAGGTTCGAATCCCGTTAACGTTGATATTTTTCAGTTCGATTTCTCCCTGAGCATATTATAACTAAGTGATATAGAAAAGAAGTATGAAGGAAGGACTGGAAGCAGTCATGAAATTATAAATACTCTATTTACACAATCTAACAATGACGAACACTATGATAACAACATCTATCCATGATTGTTTTCTTGATTAATAAATGCGACCTCGAAACTATTGTCATATGCTACATCGTCTTTATCTATGGAGGAAGTAGACCCATTTTTTGGCTTATATATGTGCCCTATCATAGAGGTTCGAAGTGCTTTCATATAAACTAGACTCATTCCAAAATAGAATATACTAAAAGTTGACGATTCCCCAGGAGATATTATATTGTCCAGCTTCGACTGACCAAGACTCTAGACATCCAAATTCTAGCATACGAAATTCATAAATCTCCCTTTAGAAGCAGCATAAATTACCAACGCCGATATAGAACCCGTCAACAAACGTCCATTATTATCGATCGGAACTAGAAAGTTCGAAGGCTTTTTGTAACATCATCCGTCACCCTCTCCGGCACCACTTTCGCGGTGGACACAGCGACGGTGGTTACCATGACAACGGCAGAAGAGCAAAGTCAAAGGCGTCGTGGAGCACCCTAACGAAATTCAAACAAAAAATATTCACCTCAATTAACGCCCCAAACATCATTTGCATAAACCTCAGCGTTGTTTAGTCACCCTCTCTATAAACAGTCCCTTGCTGTGAAAATGTTGTCTCAAGCAATGAGGTTTTTCTTTCCTATGCGAGCGCACTCTCTTACCCTTCTCTGTCTTACCTCCCTCATCGGGATAAGATTGCAAATGGGAATAAGAACAAATAAGGCGATGGGATGGAATGATGGAGGGATAAGCAACGGAGGGTAGAACACACATCGTTAGGACTCCTTTGATTATGGAGCTGCAAATGAAAATAAAATATTCCTCGGTTCAATCAAATATTTCCTCGGATCTTATCAGCTACCAAGACACCAAATCTTGATTAGAATCTTGGTGACGATTTTGAATCTTAAGTTAGCTCGGAGTAAACTGAAGTAATATCAAGCTGGACTCAAAAGGCAAAATAATGAAATTACGCCCTCCTTGCTGTCATTTACTAGTTTTTGTAAAAAAAGATGTGAACTGAAGTCGACATAAAGCACCTAATTATCATATATTGTTTTCTGTTTCGCCTATCAACGAGACGAATAGTCACTTGATATATTTAATCGAATGAAATATTTAAATGGTACTGGATACTTAGCAGTTATTAAAATGGTGTAAATACAACCTCAGCTATATCTTCTTTTGTTTACAATACATATTTACACAACTCTTTTGGGTTTATAGCATTAAGGTGATAACGTGTTTTAGGAAATACATCCACCTTGAAATATATGATTATGAGAAAGGTAAGTGGACCTTAATTTGAGTAAAAATTAAATTGAGAAGAAACTATTTTGCTTCAAATTGCGATAGAAGAAGTCAAATAAATACAAATGAACTCAAGGTGATCAGGCCTAACTTTGTGGGGCACCATTTAAATTAATAACATAAACTTAATATTTTCCGCTGGCATTTATTGAAACGACCGGTTTCGATAAATTCTTATAGAAAATACCAAGCTTTTGTTATTAATTTAAAGAAATACAATTATATTGTATAAAAATATTATCAGTATAATTATATTTGTACCAATATTTTTTATTACATTTGTATGTAATAAGTTGTAAAATTGAGTTGTAAATGTTGAAAATAAAACTATCTTCAATAACTCCGTTAATAATCTGTAATCCAAGTAACTGTTCTCTGCTAGTAATAAATTAAAAGTAAAAATATAAATCCAGATGGGTACCCGCCGACAAGCCGTATTTGGTTTGGCAGGATCAAAATGGGTTAATTTTACTTCCCTAAACAATTCTATTGTAGTACATACGACAACTGAATATTATATTTTACAACAAATGTATCTTGTCTGTTTTGCTTTTGTTTCAAAATGTGAATTGTATTGTATACATAAACTGATGGCGTCGATTAATCTAAGAGATGCATTTCTGATATCCAAGACTCAATCACAATCTTTCTTTGAAGCTACGTTTCTCTCGAACTACGTATATTCCGCGGGACCTTAGCGTTCAGTGACAAGTTATGAAAATCAAAACATTTCGGGTGATTTTAAATACTGGATAAAGTAAAAAGAAGCTTCAAAATCAGCGAGGTTCATTTAGCGAGTCCATTATTCAATCACTGAACCCCTGGCTTCTACTTGCATCAATACATCAATATTCGCTATGAATATTCATCGAGATCAAAAGGTTATTTAGGTGTTCCGTTGAAATTTTAGAATCGCTAAAGAGTTCTTCCATATTAAAATTCTGAGAAATGCTGCTTGAATTATTCAACGAATAACATTACAAATATCTTTTCATGGAAAAGTATTAATTCTAGCATACCATAAGAAAATTACCGAATCATAACAATTTTTAAGTTCCGAATTTTTAATCAATAGTAAACAAATACCTACCAGCGTAAATAAACTTAGTGTTTAATCGGTTCTAAAAATTCAAGAGCCTTCAATTATGTCTCGATAGAAAACAATCCAGTGATCCAAGAAAATTGGAAATGCTAACAAAATAATATTAACTAACACTGACGACTGCCGAAGACTAATTGTAAAGCGTCCCTCATTGAACTCTTTGTCAAACTCTCAAACCATTGAGGAATATTCGGAATAAGTTTATTCGCCAGGATATAGAGTAGGAGAATAGAAATATTACCCTTAAGAGGAATGAAAACAACTTATACACATTACCACAGTATTATATACATGTAAATGTATAAAGTAAAGTAGAGTGTATAAATTATAGGCAGAATAAATGGATTTTGCTTGTAATTTGCAAAAGATAAATATAACGAAAGATAATCAAAATATAATTACTATTATTACATGAACACTACTAGTAGAATATAAATCTGGTGGCAGTGGTTGAACATTAAATATTATACAAGCATACATATATTATTATTAATTAAGCATATTATATATATATATATATATATATATAATATCAATCATTTGCCCACGGAGGGAGGAAAACCTCCCTCTGACAAAATGAAAGACATATTCATTATTCGAGATTTACAAATATTAGGAAGGAGAATTTAGCAATGTTAGTCCTTTGAGAGGGAGGTTCAATTTTATAACTATGGGCTTTCCTGCTTAAGTAAGTGGGGTTTCTATTTCTTCTCTCGATATCTGCCCATGCTGTCTTGCCTGTATAAGCGTTGTATAAGTTTCCTAACCTGTAAACTTCTCTTCTATTTTCTAAAGTTTCCCAACCTAGTTTTTCTAACATTTCTGTTACACTTGCAGTTCTTTTGAGGTAATTCTTTACAAATTGTGCGGCTATATGATAAAATAATCACTAGCATTTAGCAAGTTTTTCTGTGTAAATTCAGCTGATCGAGTATTACGAGGTGCCCTGCGCTCAAATCGTCAATTTTCAATTAATTATTTTGTATAAACATATTCATTGCTCTACTTCCTGTATCTTCAAACAAAATCTCATAAAAATTTTCGGTCGAAAGTGAGAGTCCCTCCTAGACAGATAAAAATAAATGAAACAAATATATTTCTCTATCTAATACCAAAGGTAAAATGAAAAATAATTCTACCCATCAAGACACGATAGCGAGGACACCTTCGCAGAAGTACTCAGGATGGAGCTTCACGCGCTCTAGGGGATGAAAGTATTTAAAAGAACTACAATAATGAGCCTTTTTAACGCTTCGAAGGAGAAATCTGAAAAGTCTCGGACTAACGCTCGTTCTCCCGTAATGGACTATTTGCTCAACTTTTTAATGCGGAAATCGGCGAGAATGAAAGAACTTCCGATTGGAAATCCGATTAGTTGGAAAGGCATTATAAGAAGGGCGGATCGAAGGAAAATTCCCAAGACGACGCCCACTGACTCTATCAGTCAAAAAAAAAGTCCCTTCGCTTAAACGGGGGAGATTTGGGTGAAAGTGCGATAAGGAGCGGGCAAAGGGAGAAGCTGTCCCCTAACCGGGTTTTTCATAGGGAGGCTCCCATAGATTTTGGCGATGATTTTCTGTCTTCGGAAACCCTGAGTTTTACTGTCACTTCTACTCTTAAGTTTTACTCGCTCACGGTAATGTTAATGCCCCATGAGTAGCTGAGAAGGCCTGTCATGAACCCAATAAATCCAGAAAAATAGTTAAAATAATATTATGCAATATTATTTAGTTGTTATGTAAATAATGTTGCACATGTATGTGAGGAAATAATCATTTTATGGGAATAGTCTGGTTATAATGAATGTATTTTATACCAATCATGCTTATAACTTGTATGTATATTAGGGTGTCCCAAGATATAAGGGAAAAAAAATATTTTTGCAAAATCAAATTCGAATACCCTCTATTTTTTTCTATTTGGTCTTATTAACTTACCTAATATATATTATTGGGATTAGATTATGATAACCCGTGCCGACTCGATGCCTAACAATTTCGAAACACAAAAATTTGTACGAACAAGGGAAACACCAGGTAAGTGGGAAATAAACGAACGGATTCGCACGAATCTTTTAGGGCACATTCTTTGCTTAAATATAGTAGACAAGTCTCCAATTGTTTAACTCAATGGCTTTTGTTTATAAAAAATAGCAACTGAATATCATAGCTAGGTAACCACCCATGCACGTGCATTACTATGTAGATCTCGAGTTAAGAGGAAATTATTTTCTTCCATTTCTTTGACTCATTACTTATCTATTTGCGATTACATTTCATACATTGTAAATGTATGTAGAAAAAACTGCCACAATGCTAACAGCCTAACAACAGTTCATACCGTAATAATAGTATTTTATTACCACTGACAACGAGAGCTTAGCTCTTGAAAGGCGCTTTGGATATCTTAAATTGCGGCATTCCTTTCTTGTTTTCTCCAAATACCGGGGAATGAGACGAGGAACGCTTACGAAGACGGCTATTAGAGATTTAAACCTCTAATATAATAATAATAATTAATTACAGGCTCCCCGATAGCCAAGTGGGTAGCGCTTCCGTCTTCGGTGAAAGCGGTCTCGAGTTTGATTCTCGTAGGGAGTCTCTGTGTTAAATGACCTAAGTTGTCGAAGCACTTTTAAGAAACAGCAAATCGATGATTACACCCAATATATCTATAAAATTTAGGACTGGAAGGAACTTGTTAGCGCAGAAAGGATACTAACTGAACATAATCATTTATGCCAGTGTTTTCCAAATCGTGGTCCAAGGAGTGTAGTTGCTACGTGGGCGATCTCTGTGTGGATGGGTCAGACAAATTTCACCGACTATTAGTGATCTTTGAATTTAAATGACGGAAAATATAGCTCATATTCGTACTCTGTATTTATACTGTGTTTTATGTAACATAACTATGGTCTCGACAGCTGTTATCTTTGAAATTTACAAACTTTAAAGTGAATGTTTTTACTTGGTGCAAATTTTCACTAGCTGCGTAGAGCAATTCCTTTTGGTGTTCAGAGGCTACTTAGGGGTTGAAAAATACTTCTCTGAACTTGTGTTACCAAACTAAGGTCCGCAAGACCCTTTGGTGGGGTCCCCAATTCTGTAAGGGACGAAAAGTTTTGCCGCAGTCTTCGAAAACGAATTCTCGCCATCCCGATTGTTACTGCGATTGTTGAAACTGAGTTTGCTTCTTCTCACCATTCCCACAGAGCAATATGGTAACATGGGTCCATTGGGATTTATCCACATCTAAATATATGCCCAGTTCCCGGATAGTCAAGCCGGTAGCGCGTTCGGCTTTGTTGAAGCTTCAGCTTTCCTGGGCTCGATTCCCGGTAGGATCCATGAGCGATATGATCTAAGCTGTCGAAGCACTTTTAAAAATACCACTACATAACCTGCAAGCTGCCAATCGGCGTGTGGTAGGAGAAATGAATAGCGTATTCTCTGAATTTATAACCCATTTTACGGTTACATTTTTAATTCTCTACTAATATTCCACAAGATATGAAAACTATACGAATATCAGCTCTACTAATACGCATCATAGATTATAAAAAATTATTTAACATTGGAATAGGTTGCAGTTCGATAAAGAATACTTTCACCCAACTTCTCGATTAGTAGTGAAATATTAGATTTTAGAAACACAATTGAAATTTATTTCTTAGAGATAAAAAGTCTCTGCTAACTACCATAATTTTTTATTCAAGATATTATTATTCTTTTTTTCCTCGCATCATCATCTACTAGTTCAATTAATTCGTCAGAGTACCCTACCCGGAGAGAATCCAGGTTCGATTCCCTGCTAAGTCGGACCTTTTTCTCTTTGGATTCGCTCTTTAACATCAATTGCTCTCGACAAAATCATTCTTTACAGGAATCAATAAGTTATAGTCGATATTTAAATACATATTATAGTTTTGTATTCTATAGGAATTATATGTATATTATGTATGTTGTATATTGTGCATTAATAGTGCTTATAACTAGTATATATATGTAGATTAAAAAACTGCCACCAGGCTTACAGCAATCAATTGCTAATAACAATAATAATAATATAAAAACTAAAGTATTTCGCTCCAATATTACACAGCAAAAACCTAGAAACGGCAGACATTTTACGTACATTTATCAACATGAATTCGCGAAATATATTAATGTACCAGCCGGGAGTCGCACACATTGTTAGAACTTTTCCATGTTAGAATCTCAAGGCCGCTGTTCGAATGAATAAATCGTGTTTTTTCTCTGACGGACAACCAAAGGAGATAACTCCCCGAGAGCTGGCAACCCTAGGAGAGCGTGGAAGGAAGGCGAAAGGAAAATGTACGCGCAAGTAGGAAAATCCGAGGCAAAAACAGAGGACGGAAGCGGTGGAAATAGGAAATGGGCCCGTAAGAAAAATGGCATAACCGTGTCATACCTACGGGGAAGAAGTTCCGGTCCCACCTCGGGGCTGACAGCCTGACCGTTCCTTGGTCGAGAGGGATAAGAAGGGAAAAGGGTGTCGTGAGAAAAAACCCACAATTTTGGGCACATCAGAAATCTCCATTAGTCTTTTCCGGAGATAGCACCGAAAAAAGGGAGACGGGATAAGAGGACGGATTTGGAAGAGGTTTAAGTAGCTGGTGGATGAGGGAGACGCAGGGGATTTTCCGAGGGAGAAATGCTGATGGTTATGGCCACTCCGTAGTCTTAAGGGAGGTTCATAAAGACATTAATTTGAAGGTCTAACAACGACCGAAGCCGTGGATGTAACTGGGAATGACTTCGGATATCGTATTTGGAGCCGTTATTGCTTTCTGCGAGATCTGCCAGGTGGCGTGCAGTTCTTCCATAAGGCTCTTTTATAAGGACGTCTCGCAGTAATGCACGGACTGCTTCGCTGGGTATTTGGAGTATTTTTCAACAGACCGGGTTTCGCAGACTTGTTTAAAGAAACTGTAAAAGATTTAGACAAACACCTTACTAAACGCTCTGTTTTATAGCTAAAATTTAAGGTTTTTTAGCCCATTCAGTGTTGTCTTATTTACAAAGATGGCGTGTCTTGAAATCATTACAAATTTTAAATTCCTTTATTTATCATGATCTATTTCTCAGCTAGTCAAATTCCCATAAAATTTGGTTGGGAACCGACCTAAGCAGGGTCACTGATAAACGTGCTTAAGATGTTGATTTATAGTTATGAGAATATTCCCTTATGTGGCGTTAATGGTTTAGTACGCTAAAGGCTCTAAGCCTCCGATAAAGAAGTATCGCAGGTTATACATATGTTTAGAACATGCCAAACTATTTCCATTTCATTTAATAGCATGCATGTAATAGTATTAACTGAAGTAACAGCAGTGACGAAAGGCTTAACTGCGAATATTTTTTTTTCATTTTTTTAAAGCTAATAAACAATGAAGAACAAAAAATCGTAAAAGAGCTAAGTTAAATGCTTTCATCGAAACATTTAAGCTAAAACTCTAATTGAATAAAACGAATCACCAAAAAGCAGTAAATAATGTTGGTTTTTATTTTAATTTACGTTATTTGATAGTTTTTGGTGATTCCTTTTGTTCAATGTTTGAACCATCAGCGGCCTTCCTTTATTATAAAACTCTAATGTTAAAGACCAAATGTGCTTGAGTCAAAATTTACTCTAATGTTTCAAGTTATTACATAATTTTCGTTGCATATTCTATTGCAATGCTTCCGTTTGAATATGAATTTTCGAAACCTAATTTTGATCGTCTAAAGAACAGCAATAAAAGGTTAATTTACAAACTAATCTTATCAAAATTACATATAGTTAAATAACAAATTCACAGAATTTCCTTATGCATATCTTTGGATATGAATTTTCGAAACTTAATTTTGATCGTCAAAAGAACAGCAATAAAAGATTAATTTACAAACTAATCTTATCAAAATTACATAGAGTCAAATAACAAATTCACAGAATTTCCTTATGCATCCACTCGATCGAAAAACCAACGCATAGAGGGAGAGCTATTTTTATAAATTATCACCATATTTACTATGAAAAACACTTAAATATAAAAGAAATTAAAAAAACCGCGAATATTTGTAATCGAAAAGTATAACGTTGACCTACATTTAGAGTTCCTCTTCAGGCATATTACTTAACAAGATTATCAGTATCGGGGAGGCATCTCGAATATCAGATGGGGCAAGAACGTGAATGGAATACCATTGATGATGCAAATTACCCTTTATACTCTACATTACGCCGCTCTCATACTTTATCGCGCATTTATCATTTCTTTGCGATATTAATACCTCAGGCAATGGCTCGGAGAAGCCTCTTCCGTTTAATGAGGATCCTGAGGCAATGCTGGTAAATTAGAAGCACCATCATAGCCTTATTCTCATCAGTTGGCTAAGTGACCTTGGAGGGTTTTCATAAGTACCTTAATTACTCGGTTTTTGCTGGGAAAACATTTAAATGTTATTTTATAAAACCGCTAGAATAAAGATTTAAGCTTAATATTACACCACAAATTTTAAAGCTCCATTTTTAAAAAAATCAAGAACAGTTTTGAGATTAGAATGCTAACAAGGTTTCCCAAGTTTGCTACGAATTTTTATGTAGAAGTTTTATCATTTATTGTACCAATATTGACATGCGCACCACATTATTATCATATTGCATAGTATTAGTTTTGCGTAGTTCCACCGAGAAAGATTGAGGTTTATTAATTATTAAAATGTATTACGCTAAAAATATATAAGCTAATAATTTAAGGTAGTAAGATCTTTAAGGGATTCTATGATAAGGAAAGAAAAATAAATACTTAATGGTCGTGCTGATAAAAATAAATCAAAATCTTGCCAATAGAGCCCCTCATAATTGGCTTCTAGGTCTCTGAAATGGTATTGTTTAATAAACTGGTTTACATGAATATATATTAAAAGCAGTATTGTTAAAAGTGCTTTGACAGCTTAGGTCATTTCGTACATTGGCTCCCACCGGGAATGGAATCCGGGATCGCTTTCACCAAAGGCAAACTCGCTGTCCACATGATTAACCGAGACCTATATATTAATAGTTAATATATAGTCATAAATTTGAATTTAGGGATAATTTATAGTTTTTCCAAGAAAAAACACGGAGTATAATCCACCAAAGGTTTATTAGAACGACCGGTTACGTCACCGAGATGACATCTAATCCAAAAAAATATACTTAGTGACTTTTCTTTGGAAATGTGTGCAAAACTCTACGAAGTCACATTTGGTCACCTTTATTTTACAATTGATATTATATAGAGTTTGTAAAATTAATAGATTTCTTTTATAGAGATCTTACCATTGAAAGCAAAATATATTAGATAGGCTTTCGTATATTCCTTGAAGAACAAAACTTGGCTAAAATTTTAATATCCGCGTCCAACCTTTTTCCCTTAAAGTAAATGTAGATCTCCAAAATTATATTGGCAGCCAAAAATATCACCGTCATCACAAAGTAAATTTCGGATAAAAGGTCATTAAAAACGTACATATATTGATGGTAATAAAATGCATTTTCCGAGGTCGTACTTCATCCATAACACGACTGATCAAAGATTACTCACGGCACAAAATGCAAAGCTTTGTAATATACCTTTAAAGTAAGCGAGAAAAGGTGTTCGGGCGCAAATTTACCACCACAATGCGTACTCCTTGCCGAGTGTTCTCCAATTAACTACGCGAGCTCTGAATGCGCGATCTACGATGACGTTTAAATGCTCCTCTAGAATAAGCGGAACCTCCGGTTACTTTCTCCGCAACAGCGATTCCGATCGGATCGGTACAATCTCCACAAAAGGAAAATAGTTTCTCTGTATCTTTAAAGACCCTTTGAGTTAGGCACAAAAGACTCGTTGAAAATGCATGGAAATAAAGCGAAGGCTTGCGAAGCCGCTACGTTTATCTTTACCGCCATAAAAATTCGAAAAATTCCTCTCTCTCTGAAACGGTCCTTTATAACTTACGTACCACCAAACAAACACACGAGGCAGAGTCCCTTTTAAACCGTTTGCAGGCTTAAGGGAGTCTATAGCTCGGCTCTAATTTAGAAAGCTCCTCTTTGTCACAGAAGGACGTCTCAGCGCATAATGCAATAGCGGCCTGTTTCTTTATCCCCGCAATGCAAATAGCTGTAAGAACTGACGTAAGATAATCCCTTTCCTTAAACGACGGAAAATTCGATTCGCTGCATCCTAAGTATTGAATGGACCGTATGAGAATGTTTTATTTTACGACGTTGAAATCTCTTCTACGTTATCCTTAAACCACATTAAAAGGTGAAGTAGGAATTGCTGAGTATCATATCCATTCAGTAGTCGAATATAATCGATGAAATTTGGTGGAAAGCCATAGAGAGAGAAATAAATATACTAAATAAACGAAAGACACTTTATAAACCTCCACAGAAATATATTTAATGACGACTAGTTTCGTCAATACATCTACATCATCAGGTATGCATATAATGTCGATGTATTGAAAAAAAATCGCCATTAAGAATATTTCTGTGGAAGTTACTAAGTGTTTTTTGTTTATTTAGTATAGCTTCCTTCAACAAAGTTGGGCTTGATCACATCAGAAATAAATGTACTTGGTAGTTTCCACAACGCAACTTTAACCGATAACCTCAATATCACGTCAATACCTGAAACCCGAAGACGGCTTGATATAGTCAAATCCGGTCGAAATAAAAATTGTTCAGAGTGACTTATTCGTATTTTTATGTATTTCAAGGTAGCTGAATAGAATATTAACCCTTAAAGGACCAAGGGAGGGCTAAAAATGTCCACCACTTTTCTTTTTCGATATTTTAAGAACATAATCGTGTTATACAGTCTTATAACTACATTACATTGGCAAATATAGATTGTTAAAGATAACTATATTTTGATGCATTTTGTACGTTTTTTTAAGTTATGTAATGTAATGTATGCTTTTCATGTAATGAGAGCGGAAATAGGCGGTGGACGCAAAATGACCCTCCTTTGGTCCAACCTGCGACATATTTTTGAACCAAATGTAATCATATATTTCGAAAAATAGTTTTTAATTAATGTTAATAATATTTTTTAATTAAACCTTGTTGTTGATTTATAAGCATAACTAACGGTGTTTTACAAATTTATTTTCCGAATTAGAGCTTTAAAGTTGGTACCATTGAGAAGAAGCTTTACCATATTCTCGTCTTTGATGAGTTTAAAAAAAAATAAAATTTCATTATTTTTATCGCAGTAGTGCAATTTTTAGCAACAAAAGTCATCGTAAGAAGTTTTTAAAAATCCATGAAGGCAATTGCTGAAGAGATATTATGTTTCATTATTATTTTATCGAAAAAACAAAAGTGGACAATTTTTGACCCTCCCTTGGTCCACGGGGTAACCAAAAAAAAGGTTGGACTTTGAGGGTTAAAAAGAACCGCGAAAAATCTAATAAAAGCAGTCACATCTTGCATGCATTAATTAGTTGTTAGGTAACTATAATATATTTATGTATGGATATAATAATGGTACGGGAATCGTCTATTTTTCATGTATGTATTGTATACTTATTATATTTATAACTTGTATGCATATGTAGGTAGGAAAATCTGCCACCAGCCTTACAGCCTAGCAGTAGTTTATTAGTATATTAACAATAACAATATTGTAATGAAAACCGAATAGAATCTCGAACTATATCACTACTAGCGTCAAATTCCGAATCGCATCAAATATCGAATCAAACGCCGAATCGATTCCGGAATCGAATATTGAATCGGACTTCGTATCGAATTTTGAGTTGCATCTACTACACCAATCGATCCTCTAACAGAATCTCGAATCGAATACCAAATTGAATCTTGAACAAAATACCAAATTGATTCTCGTATTGAATTTCGACTCTAATATCCAGTCGGAACGACCATTTCGACCCCAATTCGGATCAGACTTCGGAACCAATCTGAGATACGTCCAACTTTATCGCCTTCTTATTTTTATTATTATTACTACTCGAACTTAAAAAGTAGATTAAAAACCTTGTGGCAGTGGTTATACATTACATATTATACAAGTATACATACATACAGTCGAACATGGTCATGTGAAATATAAATAGTCCTATCCTAATTATACGGTGTAAATTGAGGGGTAGACACAATATCTGTCGGGCATTTTCCCATGGAGGGAGGTAAACCCCTCAGAAAACCTCCCTCTGACTGAAGTCAAGACATAAACATAATCCAACATTTACCAATATTATCCCATTCCGTGAAAAAAATACATCTTTATGATTCATAATCCCATGGACATAAGTACATCATCACGAATCTCAGAAATTCAGTCAATCCTAACTGAATTTAGTTAACAGCTACTACGATTTATTAAACTTAGCATTGAAGGTATACACTTGGGGAGAAAATAGCTCTAGTATACTTGCAGGGAGAGGGTTCCATTGATATATCGTTCTATTAAGGAAGGAAAGAATTTAGCAGTGTTAGTCCTTTGAGAGGGAGGTTCAATTTTATAACTAAGGTCTTTTCTGCTTAAATGCGGGTTACTAAGTGGGGTTTCTAATTCTTCTCTTACAATCTGACCATGCTGTCTTGCCTGTATAAGCTCCCTAAACTGTAAACATTCCCTCTGTTTTCTATAGTTATCCGACCTAGCTTTTCTAACATTTCTTTATGAATACACTATCACAACTTAGCGAGCTTTTATTGTAAAATACAGAGGCTGTATGAATGATTAATTCTATTTTGACATCACTAATTACTCCCATAAACAAGTTGATTATTGCCGTAATAACATTAATCAAAAATATCTCTCTGATTTCAGAGGAGAAACTTTCTATTCCGGCTCCGTATTAAGTTACAGCTCCATCACCCACGCAAATATAATAGACTCGCAAACTTTCACCGCTTTTTCAAGCTGCCTTCCCAGCAATTTATTTCCCTACCTTATTACCATAAGATTATAAAGTTAAGAAGAATGTATCCCATCCTCGGGAAAGTCCCCCTTACATTTCATTCCCCGCGTTGAAACTGGATCCCGTAAAAAGACACGTCCGCTCTCCCGGGACACCCGTAAATAATATTTTAACTGATTATATTCGGCGCTAGCAATTAGGCTTTCGCTGATTGGTCCCGGATGAAATTTACGTCATAGGAGCACGGAGCGACACCGCGCAAGGGCTTCTCCCGTCTTACAGTCACGGGGCTCGGCACACGATCCTTGAAAAAAGCTCCCTTAATTTCGGGAAAATTAATTAATCCCGCTTCGTTCCCGTAAAACGAATTCTGTCCGTGTTAATTATTTGGGAACTCGCTTTCCTCTCCGGAAATATTTCCCGGGTGCGTTAAGGATCTCTCCTTACCGTGGACCTACCTCCAAGGAGTTGAGTTATGAGAGGAAAAAGTGCTTTGAAAAATTAACGGGAGTAAATGAATTAGAAGTCCGATACTTTCATTATCTTTTAATTTTACGCGAAGCCTGCCAAGCCCCAAATGGCACCCCGCTGATTGGTTGAAACTGCTGAAGTCGTTTGTCGTTATTTCGAAAAACTTTCTTCGTATACAGGCACAAAAATAACCTGCTTGCTGCCTTACCTCGGAAAATTATGCTCCTGCTTTTCACAGGAGATAACGATTCAAGAGTAGTTGCGTCCCAAAAATTTGCAGAATAGAGACTATTGTGTCCCTCGAACATTTGCGTCTTCGACATGTATGTTGTGCATTTCAATTGTTACTTTTATTCGTTTATATTTTTCAACCAAACCCAATATCTCGTTAAAAACTAATGATATAAATGATTCTTATTTTGCGCTAGAATTATTTCAAGGAGAATTATATTATGTCCTCTAATAACTTAGAGAGAGATTTTCATGGACGTAAAAGTCTTGAGTGCGCAATTGTCCGTGAGATGAATAAGTCCGGGACGCAACTGTATGTTCACGACAGGTACTCGTTCAATTTGAACCTCACGTTACATGTAAATAGAACCGAAAAATTATTTGCGAAGCGGTTGGATTCTAAATTAGGTTTTAAGTACTTGAAATCATGAGTCCATAAGTATTTCGAAATAACGAAATTATAAACGTATGAATATTCATAGCAGTCTAGATTCCATTGAGGTTTAAGGTTTCATATTAGTGCCTAATCGCGATATTGAAGGTGGTTGACCAAATCCTCAAGAGCCGGATGTCAAAACATAATAAAATTTGACGCATTATAAAATCAATGCCGTGATGATAAGAATGTATTATTTACAATGTCTTCTATAGCGGGTCAGATATTTTGCTGGTTTTTTTCCTCGGTAATCGCAAGTAAAATCGGTTCTATAGCAATAAGTTAGAGCATATTAACTATAAATTATATAATTAATATAAATAGATTTATTATATTCTATTATAAGAAACATGATTTTATCTGTGACTTCAACCGATGCTTTCGGTTTAAAGCTACCGGAAGTTAGAATAATTTAATTAAATCTATGAAAATGTAATAAAATTTTTCACTACTGCGCACCGACTCCCTTAATGATTTTTTATCATTGCCCTAGTAAGAATCGAATTTACTTGTAATCGAATATAACTAAACATAACAAATATTCATACACAATTGAATATTTATGAATTTAGGCCAGTAATAAATAAATGGTGATGCTGAGTTATCATTTTGTAAATGATTTTAGATTTAGAAAATATAATATATTTGTTTTATCATCGCGAAAAAACGTGGACTTTCAAACTTTATTCACAATTAATTAGCCTAAAACAACTTGTAATGTTATAATCGTATCCACAAAAAAAATCGCAGTCGGACGATTAAAACAAATCCATCTTCTTCGGTTGCTTGTGATTAATACTTCATTTTGGCATCAGCACAAAATGATACTTAAGGAATGTGTTTATTTATTCCTATGCAACGTTGAATACTTTAGCATTAACATCGTATAAATAATATAACAAAACATAAGTAATATGTAGGAATCATTTTTCTCAAGGAAACTAGACCTTATATTAATTTAATCTTTCTATCGCCATCAAATTCCACAAAGTTTCTCGTCAAAAACTTCATTTAAACTTGATTCTATTTTTATATATCCTCTTAAATAAAGAGGTTGTTTGTTGAAATACAGAGCTTTTGTGAGGGAATCAAGAAATACCTATACTATCCTATTAAATCGTGGGACATAAATTAAAATTAATGTGTTTTGCTGGGGATATAAAGTCATCACAGAAAGAAGTCACTATTAGAAGTTATGCAAATAAAAACCTGTAAATTTAAATCCTATCAAAAGGGATTTATATCTGTACCTTCAACAAAAGATACTACCCTAAATTTTTCCTTTCTAACTTTCTGGTATTCCCATTACCGTAATTCAGGATAATGTTCTTTACTTTTATTTACATTATATCTTTCGCGATTTTTGCCTTTAAAAAATGTATGCCTTGAAAATTTTAACAACAAATAATGCCTTAGTCTGCAACAAAAACTTTCTTTCTTTAATATATTACATTTAAATTTCCTACGGTTAAGAAGGATTAAAACTTGGCCTTACTACACGCTTTCGATCGTTGCGGACAACGCTGTAATCCGTTAAATTCATAAATCGTGTTATTCAAGAGAATTGCACGAACGGCTCAATATTTTTGTAGGATTAAGATATAAAGAAATGAGAGTAGTAGCATAAAATATTTCGCTACAATTTGAAGGCAGTTGGTCGATGTCGGTTTTTATTGAATCGCATCCGTATTGAATGGATCCTTGTGTTGTCATTAATGCATTCGACGAGATGAATAGCTAGCATCAAAAATTTTAACCAAATTAAATTTAATAACCACTACATCCAGGATTACGTTTATTCAGGTCATGCGCTTGTGCTAATTGATAGTTGATGAAATTTTCAACTAAAAAATATTTGTGGTGAGTTAATTGCGAATCAGCTCGTGTAGTGAATTTATTTTACTACTTCCTGTATTTTTTTCAAACATCGGATTGTTTAGCTGGCAAAATTAGGTTTTGAAAATCCATCATTAGAATTTCTATGGTTTTATAAATACATGTGAACATAGTGTCCCTAAAACAGGTTTTTATTTAAACCAGCTATTAATTTTCCATTCGCTTGATTGGTTTCCATTATCTACGCTTTCTGAAGCTCCTCGTATTATCAAATATTTCTCCGTTTCACTTTCGAGGAAATTCTTGTTGAGCATTACACGAAACACACTATTATTGGAACTTTCAATAGAAAGAGACTAATGAGCAAATATTGGAAAGATGTTGAAACAACTCCGTTTAGTCATGTAATATCGCCAAGGTATGGTCAACATAGTCTATATTCCTATTTAGTAACTTAAAAAAGTTTCTCTCATTCAAATGTGGATAGAGATCGTAAAATTCTGTAGATATTCTTTAAAAATGGGTATTTTATGGCCAGAGGATTAACATTATATCCTATGCAAATTAAGGATACTTCTAACTCAAACGCGATCGAATTATCATTATTATTTCGCTTATCATAATTTCCAAGAGCAACTATTGAGTTTCGCTGTGATGGCTGTGATATTAATTAATTTACACATTCCCTCGGAGAATGAATTAAAATTTAAATACGAACTAATTGGATTCATAATATTGAGAGATATACAATTCATGCAATCAGCTTTTACATTAGCTCTCCAAAATAATTTGTCTCGAAACTTAAACGTATATAATTGCACATTCTTTTTTTAAAATCAAAATGGTACGTCAAATACGATAAAATACAGTTCTTCCAAGTTGGAAAAAAATAAAATAGCTATAAATGTGCCGTCTAATATTTATTTATTTATTTATTAACGACTTAATTGGGCGAAATTGGGACTAAAAAGTCCCATCTTCCATTTAACCCTTGTACATATGCACACATACATTGTGAATGGTTATGAATTTACAAATAATTTTTAAATAACTAAATGATTAAATTACTAATATTTACAGAATGAAATCACTAAATAATGCAAAGGTATATACAGGAAGTTATACAAAGTTATATACAGGAAGTTATACAAAGTTAAACAAAGGTATATACAGAAAGTCATACAATATAAGGAAAATTACTATTATTAATATTATTAAGGAGTACCATAAAATTTGAAATAACTATATTCACTTTATATTGTACAACGACAAAAAGAAGCGTAAATGTAATTTTTTCTATATGCGGTGTTAAAAAGTATGGTTTATGTACAGCGCTTTTCATGAATATGTACTAATATTCCTTTCATGTATAGTATGTAATGATATGTGTGACTTTCCAGATAAGACCATATTTCATAGCACTAGAAGCTAAATTATATGATAGCCTTTATTTCAATAGAACCTTTAGATAACTCGCAGAGTCATTTTCTTGAATTGTAAATATAGTTTACATATTTTAATATTCCCTATTAGCCAATCTGAGATATAAGGGCCACAGTATATGGCAGTTCAGTTCAAGGTAAAGGGCATAAGTTATTCGCAGAAGAGTTATTATTTCATTGCTATAGTTATACATTAAAAATGTATCCAAATTATAAAATCCGCTGTAAATGTTAACGAAGAAATTAAGATAATAGGTAATTTGTTACATATGTGATCATCATCATTACTAGTTTTCTTTCCAAAAAGCTGAAAAGAGGGACGGCCAGACATAAATCGAAACTTCTGGTTTACCTTGTGTAGAAAGAAAGATTTGGAATCTTAACACAAAAAATAGAAAACGATTCATTACGAAAGGAATAGCCGTCAATGTATTTCTTATCACACACATAACAGAATGCTTTTCATTCACAGCAAAATTCAACCGCGAGAGACATTTCTCTCAATCGCCCATCCTGCGAAGCTTTAAACCATTCGAAATCGGTAGCATCACGCGGCGGCACATTCACGGGCGTATGAGCGACCGCGTCATTCCATCACGGACGATAAAAACCCCTTATCCCATCAAGACTCCGCACCGCCGGGGGATTCCGACGCAGACAGCTCTCCCGCCCTGTTTAACTCCGCCGCTTTTTTTAATCCCGCAAATTTACCACCTTTGAAACCCTATCAGTCGAGTAATAAACCCGGCTCCCTCTTGATCATAGACGAATGCATGTCGAGTTTCACGCCCACCGGATTCTCTAAGCAGCATTTACGATCGGAGGCGCAAAATTCCGAGTCGGAAATGATGGAAAGACGAACCCCTCGAGGCATTTACGTCATGTTTTAATGTCAATCGTGCTCCCTGGAATCGAAACAGACGGCGAAATCAGCGCCATTATGTACCGCCGTCTCATTTGATATCCCGCACTCGATTCGTCGGCGATCCTGAAGACGTGTATCCGATTAGCTAAATAGCTGCGATGCACTTAGCATCATATCCGCGGGGTTTCAGCGGCGTAATTACACACCCTGCGCCTGACCTATTATACGTGCTTGGATTAGCCACGTGACGCTTCCCTCCATTCTTACGAGGTTTTCACCACCCCTGCAATGCCCACTGGCAGATGAATTGATGGTAAAGAAGATGGGAATACCTAAATACATTCCGAACACGCTATTCCCTTTGGGAGCAAGCGAACTATGGTTCTCCGCTTTTCCCCGTTGAATCCTGTACTGGCGAATCAATAGAAGGTTTCCAACATATACCTTGCATTCCTATCTCTCTTTCATTAACAGTATCATCCACCATATCTATCTACTAGTCGTCCTCTCCCTTTTCACACAGCCATTCATTTGCTAAATACCACTGAAATGATTCACTCAGCAGGTATTGAATACAGAATATTGAGGCATATGAGCCTACCGAAGGGTAGAGCACTTGTGTAAAATGTCGATTCAATCCTCATCTCCCTTTAATAGTGAATATTGAGGCATATAAACCTACCAAAGAGTAGAATACTTGAGTAAAATATCGATTTAATCCTCATCCCCTTTGAATAAAGAATATTGAGGCACAAAAACCTCCCGAATCGTAGAACACTGTAAACTATTAATCCAACCCTCATCTACTTTCTCTGAGGCTACATGAACCTCCCCTTGATGATTATAAGGCGAAACCATTTTAATTACATGCGAAATTGAGAAGGAGAGGTTAAAAATCTGAATTGAACGTGGTAAAGTAAGCGGTATAAATCCCAGATAAAGAAAAACTCACTTTGTGTAGTCCACTAAATGTTTTTTTTTACATAAACGACCAAGGTTTAGTTAAAGCGTAACATCTTCAGGAGAAATACATGGAAAACTGACCGTCTCACCGTGCTTTTAATAATTTTATTAATTTTATAATTATTTCGTAACATCGTGAACCGAAACCTAGGAAGTTTTTATTAAAGTATAATTTGTGGACTTTAGAAAATGAGTTTTTCTTTATCTATGATCATGAAGGAGTTACACCGTCACACCTCAATCCATCTCGCTTAAGTGTAAAAAAAATCAAAAACATTAAATGGTACGCATTATTACCAGTTATATAAGGCAATTATATTGTCTAATAAAATGAATCATACCAATGAAGAACACCCTACCCAAAAGTAATTCTGGCATGCAAAATCAAAATAATACTTTTAAAATTCCATTATATTTGATACGCGCAATATTACAAAAACAGAATTGGGACGTTTTTTGTTAAGTTAATACAAAATTGCTATTTAACAACGCTAATTGTCCTTCGAAAATGAGAGTAAAAACAATAGGCAGAATTTCGGTTAAATTGCAGATTCTAGAACAGGAAATTATGCTTTCAGCGAGTAATGATAGGGGAGCGAATTTTAATTCCGGTGTTTTAGTCTGAATAAATTTAAAAAATCACAACGGCATTTCGGAATCAACGGACGTTTTGTTATATCACACTACAAGGCAACTGCGCTTATAGCGAATAATGAATAATTAATGATATTTAAATGCTTAAAAGCTCATTAAGCCTATTTAACAACATTCATTGTTACATAGAGATAATTACGGGGCAAGAGGATGAGATTCGTAATTACAACCCATTTAAATTTATCATAAAACAAAATCATGTACAATTTTAAATATTTCGCGAATTTTTATTTTTCTATAGTTAAATTCGAATTTAACTTTTTAAACAAAATTAACATCATAAATGCAAGTTTTAGAAGTTTAAGTTCGTAACTTTAATTCCAAAATCCACTATCCCACACTGCAATAAAATACGTACGTCTTTTAGTGTACGTATTTCTTGACAACTAGAAAATTATCGCTATGACAGATAAAGACACATTTCAATAATATTTAAGTAAAATTTGTAGAATATAGACAAACAGACTAAAATACCAGGAATTTTACTACCTCGTCCCAAATGCCAGAGTAATTTCTGGTTACATTTGCATGGATTAGTGGACGTTAATAGCTATTTATCAGCTACGGCTTTTAATACTTAGGAATATATATCCTCTCTGTTGCTCATTGTATTCATTCCACATTTTAATTGGGATTCCCCATTATAATAATATCCTAAAAAATAACTTATACATAAATGCATGACCTCTGCTAAGATATTCTATACTTGGAACATTCGGAGAAATGTAAAACATAATATTAGTTGAATTCTAACTTCACAGCATCGAGTGAGGTATGGTAGAAAGACATTACTGAAAAAAGAAAACTAGCATTGAAAAGTTTTCCATGAATTCATTTTCTATCTTAAACACGCCTACATGGCGGTCTTGCTGATTTTATGAGGAAAATAAATTTGTTGAAAAAGTACCAATGTCGGAATCCTAAAATTGAAAAAATGAAATTAATGATCTCAAACCTGCTATTAAAGCCTGCTATTAAAATTGCATCCCGTATATTTTGATATGTCATATATGTGATAAGCGTCATTTAATCATAAAAAAATCACTATAATTCATAGGTTCACAAAGTGGCCAATATCGGGGTTCATGTCAGGGAGGAAAAAAACGGTCGTCCAAGATAATTTTCAATATTTGAAAGTATTTTAGATTTTTTGGAAGCCAAGATTCTATTATGAAAGATGATATAATCAAACGGAAACTTGATATGGTTTTCTAACAGAAAATTTTAATATTTGGAAGGCTTGGGGGTTCATGGAATATTAAAAGGGGTCCACAGGAAAAAGATTTTAGGAAATTATCATAAAAAATAACTTTCAATTAAACATTCAAAATGACATTTAATCGATCAAACTCATCTCACACGTGAGTAGGTACGTTCAATGAATTTTAATTATCACATCCCCACATTTTAATGAATCTTCCGTATAAATTTTATTCATTTTCGTTAAAAAAACGCTTCAGATGGTCGCCGCTTTTACCGATTCTCAATGAATCAACGGTACCCTTGGTTAGTGGCATGAAGCCGTCCCACCAAGGGAACAGAAGGAGAAGAGCTGAGAAGACGATGCGAAGATGGAGATAAATAGAAGAGGGAGGTGAGTGGGCGTTAGAAACCGTACCCAACGTGCCTTTGATGGGCAACTGGATGGCTGCAATCGACAAGGTGAGTCGCAGCGGAGGATGATTAATCGATCTGCCGACCGATGCCCGTTTTGTACAAATACACCTCCTTGGGAAGGTAACGACTTGCAGCAAATTGCCTCCAGAGTCGCTGGGAAACGAGATGGGAATTAAATGACAACGCTGAAGTAATTAGTATAATTTTTCGAATGTCATCGCAACGGTTATCTTGCGAATGCAATGTTGACCTGGCTTCTGCTATGCTACCGCGGATGGGTAACAAAAGTCGGCTTTTATTTTGTTTATTCTCTTTTACAAGGGAGTTATACAGACGCGCGCTGTAATTACAGCAACGTAATAGCTTATGTAGGTGAAAATTTATCGTTTGAAAACAGGGAAATTCAGGGATGCTGTTCTAACTTGGAGAGTGGGAGTTATGACATGACGTAAAGAAGAATATTTCATAAATAAAACAACAGACTTGTCCAATTTATACTTTTTTCAATATAAAATACAAAATTAGCGTATAAATATATGATAAGAAGGCAATTTTCAATGGCGATTAGTGTCGATCAGTTATAGTTCTTTTCAATCTGAGAAAAACTTGGTATTCAAATTCCAAATTAAGGGAAAATAATTTTACATGGATGTCGAGATTTTAAAGTACTAAAAATTTCACTTTCGAACTTTCAACTGCTTGAAAATTACTTGAGCTAGGTTAGTAAAATTTACAATCATGATTAATATTACGGAAAAAATAAGTTAATTCAATTTTAACTCTATGATCATCAATACATCAATACATTTTTGCCCTACGATAGTAAATCATTTTTATCAGCCCACCATTGCTGCGTAGGCTACATATTAGAGGTTTAGTATCTCCAATAGCCGTTTTCCAACTTTCCCTTCTTTACATAGGCTACATAGTTATCAGCTTACGATAAATCGTAATTGTTAAGATAATAATGAGAAATTTTCTATGTATTACAATCAAGCTACAATTTGTTTAATTTACTTCAGCCGAAGATTAATGACTTTATGGTTAATTAGCCACAACTCATATGGAAAGAATTTCAAGAAGTCAAAAAAAAATACTGGATTTGATGGATCTTTTACATTGAAAATAGATATCGTAAACGGATGAAAAATATCTTATGAACGGATATCAATATGATGGTCCCTCACACATTCAATTTCCGTGATATCTTTACATACAAACAAGAGACGTTAGCGTAATTGAGTATCTCAAACAGCCTTCTTGGCATTTTGTAACGGAATAAAAATCACGAATAGTTAGCAAAAACCTGTATAAAAATTAAACAGGCTATTACAGCATTAAATTTCGGTTATGGACTTCTACGAGTAGCTAAACATCGTCATTTCAGACTTTTCAGGTTATCTTAAAGTAAAGAAAGGGGAAAGGTGACTTTGCACGATAAAATACGAAATACGCACATACGAAAATTCCCAAGGAAGAACGGGGATGCCAAAATTGGCTCTTATTCGATAGCTTAATTAGTAGAGCAAGTGACCAACACTGTTTCTGGGTTCGATTCCCGGTCTTGTCAGTCTTTTTCCATGTCGGTTCTTCCTGGAGCATTTAAAAGTAATTCTTTACTGTAATATTTCTTCATTTACGTAAGCGCATAAGATTCTTTTTAATAACTCAGGGAGGCATGGTTGGAAGTTACCAGCAGCAGATAGGTTTTTCAATGCTCCGGGGTAGATCCAAAATCGTTTATCCGTAAAACTCCAATTTTACGCGGTATGAGTAAAGTTTAGATGAAAACACCTAAAAGAAGGGAAGCAATTTTCGACAAGCTGCGAAAACTTTCGGGATTTAACACAAGCCGGTTATCGGTCGTAATTCCAAAGCCTTTCTTTTTGGGATAGCGATTGTGCTCCATGCATCAGTAATTATGGGGAAATCTTCTCTTTTTATATCGCAGATTACGAGAGGCAGCAATCCTGAAAATTATACGCGGGACTTAAATTGCCTTCGTCCTCTCTTTCGGCCACCGAGCGCTGCATCTTTTCAACTCATCTCGGCTGCAACTTTGAAACTTATTTTTGCCACATCTAAGAATGAAAAAGGATCGACTTTTTATGGGGAATAAAAGCAGAAAGTCCTCCTTCGTTACTCCCAAGGTCCCAGGGAAATTTATAAGTTTACCCGGGAAAGATAAACTGGGAGGTATGAAAAAATAATGCGAGGATTATCCCTTGCGAAATTTCAAATTTGCGGACTAATTCGAGCAGCCAGCCTCAGCAGAAATTCCAGACCGAGTGACCCAAATTCATACGGCATGAGAACTCTTTGAAACCCAGCAGGCTATTACCATAAAAAGTTTTCTTTCGTTTTATCAAAATGCTGCACAAAAGCTTCCTTGAATGCTCTAAAGAGTCCGTGAAACATGTGTGATTGATGAAAGGAGATATTTTTTATTATTATCCTTATGGTCGCGGCAGTTAGCTCTGTATCCCCCACGGAAGTACTCCGAGTTGCTTTCACAATCTCTCTGTATGAATTGCACGTGGTGAAAGAATCGCTCCTTTTTGCTCGATTCCTCGTGAAATGTTTGGGAAAGTAACGGTGACTACTCAAAAGCCGTGTTCTTGCCGCCGCGAAATCTTTTTCGTTTGTGCCTGGACCGCTTTAAAGTCATGGTTTTGCCTCTTGTGCCATACTTGACTAAGGCGGCAAAAAATGTGAAATTGACCCAATGTAATTAATGGTTATTATGTCTTAATTCAACACAAGGTAAGTGAAGATGGATATAAAGAAACATCTTAACAATATAACCTCAATAGGATCATAACTACTCCCTGCCAAACGAAAAAAAGCAGTTTTTAGGATATTAGTGTAAATGTGGATTTAAATAAAATGATAATTAATGATTAGTATGTCTAAATCCAATGCGAGGTCTCAAATAACAATGAATAAAGGAACATCTTAACAATATAATCTCAATAGGATAACAACTACCTCGTGCCACACACCGAAAGGCGGCTTGTAGAGTATTCATGTAGATATAGATTTGATTAAAAACGTATACTTATCATCAGGTAGGCAACTTCAATACAATTGGACTTAATAGCTCATGAAAGATTTTTTCATTTTTTTAGTTACCCTAAACAGCTCCCTGAAATGCAGAAATTTTCTTTCCACTCTCTAATCACTTTTGTGTTGACCACTTCCCTTTATATTATGAATATATAATGTGATATTAGCTGTGATATTTCCTAGCACTATTCTTACAGAATAGTTCATTTCAAAACCTGCGTATCTCTCTCTGATTCCAAATTGAATTCCTTGTTTGATCGATTCCTCCCTACAGTTGATAGAGAGATACATCGGACAAGGAGAACCATTGCCATCGAATTTTCAGCAAGCAATGAATGTTTTCCCTGTTTCGAACTTGGCTGGCGAATAGGTTCCTGTTGACGAATGTTTCACGAATTTACATGCGCGCAAAAGCATAATAAATGACCAAAAGGGAATTGTTTCTGTCTATTATAGCCCATGAAGCATCTGCTCTTTGAACTCTATCGTAAAGAGAATCAATAATGACTGCAAAAATTGCACATAAAAAATTTATTTCGACCGATTTCGAACAAAATATGCATCATCATCACGGATGCGACCTTAGAATCCCTACCATGTATGAATAACATAAAAATTAATTATTTTTTGAGGAATTTCATTAAGAACTCATATGCTATACACACAGCCTCAATTCACAATAAAATTAATGTGCAACGGCTGTACTTCGTGGAATGAATGAATATTTTGTTTTATCTTGAAACCTATAGCATTTAAATTCAATAAAATATTTTAATATATTAATTATAATTCAACTACATCTTTAATTATAAAAATAATTAATTGAATGTCTTAGTTATTTGAATAATAAAATTAAACTTACGACAAATTTAAAGCCTATTATTCTCTAGGTATCTACAAGAATAAATATAAGATATGCCTAAGACTAAAAATACGAACTCTTTATCTTCCTGAGCTCAATTTTAGGCCTTAAATAGGTTGAAGTGAAATGTAGCTTTCGGTTTGTTACAGTTTTACCACTCTGCCAATTTTCGCTTGAAATGTGTCCCTCTTTAATGCCCTCACCGACTACAGAGTCCCCTACATATTGTCCTGGTGAAAGGAACTAATTTGGTCTACTGACGCATTGGAATTTGTACTCCGAGAAACCATTCGGTGCTCTAATTTTCCATGGCAGGACAGCGCCAGAATGAGTCACTCGTCAACAGAAATAGACTGCTGCTGCTTCTGCCATCAATCGACTCTGCCATTCATCCCAAAATTCAATCCAGAGAGAAAGCCATCCTTACACTTAACACTAGCAAAGGCACATCAGAAAACTCTCATATCGCATAATAAGCATTGGAGTTTTATCATATCCGCATCAGAACTTTTAGGTTAGATGGAAGAAGAGACTTTCCAGTCTCAATCTCGCCTTTAATAAAGACCTTAATAATAATAATAATAATAATATAAATAACTTTATGACAATACGATTTTGGGATAAATATGTCTTGATATCTTTATTATTAAACTCAAAGCATACAAATTAGATTAAATTAACGAAAATAGATAGATCTTCCTCTAAAACAAGAAAAACAATCAAATTATATTCATCCAACAATTTATAATTTTTATATGTAACGTACTGATATTTTTGATATTTTTACGTATGTATGATGACGTCTCCACTTTTCCAAATGACATTGTGCGGCAGTAAAATAAAATAAATTGGGTATGAAAGTAAGCGATCATAGTTTTAATCTTGTTTGACATAAAATCACTCGTTTAGTTCCAAGATTACCATCGCAATAGGATACAATCAATATGCCACGCATTCATTCGTATTTCTTTATAATGTGTATCCAATTTTGTCTGTTAGGTGCAGATCGTCCTAATTTGCGATTGTTGTGTTGTTTCTATAGATTTTACGTGGGCCTATAAACGTTTCATTTATATGCTAATTCCGTGTATTGATTGAGTAGCGATTAATTACTGTAAATTTAAATTCAATGTATGCATTTGATGCATTAATAATAAACGAATACACTATAGAGTCTGACTGAGAATTTTAAGTCTATATTTATATCTAACACTATGTTATTAAATATTCAAAGAAGGAGTTTATAAGAATTAACAAAAGGAAAGAAATAAGAGAGAAATGCTTATGGGTTTACAGGAAAATGTAAGTTTTCAATTCGGAAAAATTAAAAACCCTGCAGAAAAACACCCACGAGGAGATGAGTGTAAAAACTCTACGAAGCCTAGTGAGTGTTTTAATAAAAATTTATAGGAAGGAAAAAAAGAGAAAATATCAAAGTTTAAAGAGTCAATTTACTGCCTGTGGGGGGATTTGCAGAGAATTCAACCAAGCCAGATAACCAAATTTTAGCCTAATAAAAGAGATGAATGATTTGAATTTTCATAATGACCGATATTTTAGATGAGAAATAGCTTCTAGACCTAAATGGTTAAAAATAGATGAAACGGTCAACAAAAAAACTTCCATTGATTGACTCACTTCATTCCGATATTTCCTATTCATGAAGATAACGAAAGACACACAACATTCACTTTCACAACAGTTCTGTCATCGTCACAAATACTGGTATTAATACACTGTGAAGCGGTGAGTGGATATTTCGAGGACAATGGCTTCAACGCACACATACGAGGGAATGTCAAAGGAGACTCTTGTATAGGAAGCCACAAGTAAACTGCTTTGCTAGAGCTTCAAATCATGCCAACCTGAGTCAATAGAAAAGGGCAAAGGGGTGTTGCGGACGTTAGGATTTTATTTTTATTTCTTCATACATGGTGATAATTTTGGCCTTAGACGTTTTCGAATTAATCTGAGGCTCTGTTGATGAATTGCAATTTGAACACAAAAATAAAATGTTACAAATATCTAATTTCGTGATAATAAAATCGTTTGGGAGAGATAGAAGATACACTACGTATTAAAATTTACTTCTGATACCATAAAAGGATGCCACAAAAACGGATTGTGCGGGAAATATGCGTCGATGCGAGAAATTTATACAGTGACTACCATCGTGCGTGATAAAACTACATTTCAAATTTTACAACCGAAGATTTACGATGGAATTTCCATCACCTATACAGTGTAAAAAAAGTGTAGCTCAGCATAGCAACGATGAGGTCCAGAGTTCCAATTCTGATTATAGGAAAGTTGTTCGTTATAGTCAATAAAGAATTAATTGTTAAAAAGTAGTCTTATAAAAAAGAAATGAAAATTTATTTAATACAAAACTATATGAATGAAAAACAGGGTGACATGGCGATTGTGTGCTTTTGTTTACCATGTCAATTATGTTCTATGGTTGTGTATACTATGTAAATTGTATGCAATGTCATTATTGTACTATATGGTTAAATTAGGTAAAATAATGTATTTTGCTATGATTCTACTTATTTCTCAGTACAATTTAAATGTTTAGTATGTTGTACTGCGGAATATTGCATGGTAGCATATACTGTAAGTAGTAATGCATTTTCATATATTGTATTAAAATATACCTACAGAATTGTAGTATTTTCTACTACAGTTTAGTACAAGTATCACACAAAGGATCCTCCTAATTAGCTATTTTGCTCAGGGAGATTTGATCGTAAAATAAAACTTTCTTAACAGTCAAATTTTTGAGGTTAAATAAAGTATTAATAATTTTAATAAACTAAAATGTACCAAATTAAGACGTATCATAAATGTTTATTAGAACAGGTACTTATTGCTTCTGAATTAGTTACAGGTAAAATTGAAAAATAACTTACGTTTATAGTAACAAAACCCGGAAGTGCTTGAGATGGTGGGAGATACGAGAGCATCCACTGAAGAAAGGTAACGAGGACAGAGGGTTAGAGTGGGTCAAAAACATCGAGGGAAGAGGAATTGCTAAGGGAAGTAATTGAAAGTAGAATGCAACGGGGAAAAGAGAGGGGAGGACAAAGCAAAAGATGTTGGACGATATAAAGAGAAGCATAAATCATCTAGAAACAGAGGAAAGGCCGTTAAGTACGGAATTTCGGGCACATAAACCTGCCGCGAGGCAGAACGCATATGACTTACTGCAGAAAAGGTAATTAATTAATGCACACCCCGCGTCTTTCCCTTCTTTTACCAAAATTCCGCGCCCAGGCCGTTTCATCAGCATCGAGTTCCATTTCCTAAACAAGATAGTGCACGAAAAGGAATATTTAATTACTCCTGCTGCAGCTAGGAGCCGCTTTCATCCATACTCGAATGGCCGCCGTTTTTCCGATGAATTTCCCGGGAAGCTATTACTCCCGCGAAATAAAACTAGAGAGATAGGGACCGAAAGCGATACTGTGAGGAGCCACCGGTCCGCACGAATCAGAAAATCGACCAATGGCAATCCATGCGTCGCTCCGATGAAACGTGGGCACCGCAAAGCGAGTCCGTGTAACAGTTGACGGGACCATCAATTAAAATCCAACGACGAGGCGAGCCCCTCTTTTTTCATTAAAGGGATGCTCCTCGCACACACAGCCTCGCGAACATCAAAGTTTCAGATCCGAGGACAATGGTTCGTTTGAATTTCGGTCATCGACGGGTATTCTGGGGCCGAGAGGAATTAATGATGGATCGATTGATCTGTCCGAATAGCGAAGCCAAAAAAATCCCTTAACGCTGGATTAATTCTCAAAGGAGGGAATAAATGGTTTTATGAAAGTTGTACGAGGAATCTCCAAAATGAATGAGGAAAAACTGGTCCGGATTATTGCGGACGAGAGTCGAGAGATATATATTATGTGTCTGAAAAATGATTCGGATTTGGTAGGCGTCGGTTGTTATTTCATGGAGCAGATTTCCCTTAAACCGACTACTGGAAAGTGGTATAATCTTATTAAAGCAACAGCTCCAGCTTGAAACATAATAAAATTTCGAAAATACATATATCTGAATTATTAATGATAAATTGAACAAGAAAGAAAGACATTCGGCTCTAATGCATGGTTTTCGTGTCAAGGAATTAGTGTCTAACACAACGTTGTGTTAGACTATAAATATAAATTTCGCAAAATATGCATGTTATAGGCTGGTAAGCAAAATAATCACAAACTAAAACTTAGTTATTATGGAGATACCTTCTGCCTTCTTGTAAACTAAAAAATACATACAATTATTAAGATTATACATACATTGATATATCTGAAATTAAGAAAAAGCGAAATCACTTTATTTAAACGCACTGTTACCCATAGCTTTTTTCATAGTGAAATAAATATTAAATTGTAACTTAATAATTTAATCAAGATAAGGCATTAGCTAAAATTTAAGATATAGAGTAAAAATAGTGAGTAAATAGCTTAATATTAATTAATGTAATTAGATTATATTGTCCTAAGAGACGAATATGAGTACTTAAGTACTACTTACTTATAATTATAAAATATATTTATATGAAGATTAATATATGCATTAAATTAATACAATTAAATTTAATTAAATATTTTTTAAATTATAAATAGCATATAAATATTCAAGTACATTTTCCTTAGCAAAATTATTGCAGTTATGTAATACTCATAATAATTAATTATTATTAATTATTAATTAATTAAGCCGGATTAATATTTAGTGCT
This sequence comes from Sympetrum striolatum, assembly GCA_947579665.1. Classification (NCBI taxonomy): domain Eukaryota; kingdom Metazoa; phylum Arthropoda; class Insecta; order Odonata; family Libellulidae; genus Sympetrum; species Sympetrum striolatum. Next base: position 60,014,883 of record OX388349.1, read on the forward strand.
ATTTGTTGACGCTGGTAAAAAGTAAACTACTCAATGAAATAAAACGCATTCCCAATGGAACTTAGCTAAAATCATGAATCGCTACTTCTTTGTCAACAAAGAAAGTGGATGAACATAATATTTCATTTCTTATGACGCTAATAGTGATTTCCAGTTTTTCAAATATAGACGGTTATATTCAATTGTTGCCGTCGAAATCATCTGTGTGTGTACATTGCTTCGCAGCTATTTTCACCAAAAGGTAGTAGTAGTGCACTACTACTTAGTCTTATCTCCCTTCATTCGTATAAATCTTTCACTAAAAAGATAATAAATATTTAATAGCTAATAGCTTATTTTAAAATAGTTCAAGGTAAAATCAAACCTAGTCGATTTAAAAAAAAACTGTGATGTTCGTGCAAGGAGATGTATTCTTAATTAAAAGTTCAACGGCAGTTTTCTTCAATTCCAAAATGGACCGTTAACATAGTATAATCAAGTCCTGGAGAATGAACAGGACATTTTTTAAGAGAGATATTCGTCTAGGATTTGTGCTACATAATTGTTAACACAATAAAACTAACCGACTAACCATAAAAACGTGATTAGCGAAGGAATCTGTAGTCATAATAATATCTGGTAAAAATGATTTCAATTTATTCATTTTAATTCTTTTATTGCGGAGATTAAATATTTATTGGCTAAGGAAGCTAAGATTACCTTAATATTTCTGAGCATTCGAATCTCTTTTTTATAACTAGGAATATAATTTTGTGCAATATAAGAATATTTACATAGAAAATATTACGACGTTTTATTTATTTTATCAGATTTTAGCTTTGATGTTGGGCTACAATGATTTATATTTATTCCATTTACTTTTAGATGCTCGATGAAAAATGATCAGACCCCCATTTCGACCATGAAAGTAATGTAAGAGTAGAAAAGGGCAAACTGTTTTTTATCGCTCGTTCGTTCCGCAATTGTTTCGGGACGGCAATTAATCAGAAAAAATGGATCTCTTGATTTTTAAAGCCCTGAAACTCGTCGATTGCGAACAGGGTATGTACGTAGGGTAGGACTCAAAACGACTCCGCAAAGATATCTTATTCTGATATATATCGACAGATAAGCCGAATAAAGAATTGCCTCTACTCTCCAATCGAAAAACTTCGATATTCATTCCATTCCATTCGATTCGACTATTCCGCAAAGAAATCTCATTCTGATAAGAGTCGATATATATGCTCAATATAGATCATATGCTGGATACAGTATTCGACATGTATGTTGAATACCACTTTCTTTCCATGAATGTACGTTTTTCGATTTGTACTCGAGTATATTGCTGTTGTAAATAAAAATATATTTTTATCATAATAATAAACATATTTTTACCTGTTTCTTTTCCTTATTTAGGGACACTTTTACGTCTATGTTTTATGTCGTTTTGACTGCATGCTATATGCATTGATTATGTTTATATTGGACACTTGTGTATTAATGTATCGTATAGTTACGAGTTTTTGTCGTCCTTTTAACATAAAGTTCTAAATAAACTACACACTATGCTAACTAAACTACGTGGTGGAAGTTATAAAGAAATTTTTAGTTTATTAGTTTATTAATAACTTTGTAATTGCTTTCCACGATACCCGGCCAACTCATATTGATAGCATACATTTATCAGGTTTATTTTTATCGCTATACGTGGTGCATTCAAGTTATAACACCTCCGATTTTTTTTCTCATAAACTAATCATAGACAAACTGTGAAACTTCTGTCACTTCTTGACGTAATCTCCCTACAGCGGTAAACATTTTTTACATTGACAATGCCATGATTCCATGACCGCTGCGAACGCTTCTTTAGGGGTCTGCTTTGACACTGGTAAATCGCTGATGCAATTGCAGCATGTCTAGTGAATGTGCGACCACGAAGAGTGTCTTTCATCGTTGGAAAAAGCCAAAAGTCACATCCATGACACCATCACCACATGTCTCACTCAGCTGGCGATGCGTTTAAACGGTGACACAGCACGCAAATTGAGAAAAAGAATGATTACACACTGTTCCTGTATTGAGAACGGCGCAATTTTAAGTATTAACAACAGTCCTAACTGTCTCTACTGCCACAGGAATTTTATGTGCCGTACAGAGCTGAAATCTCTATCACGCATTTACAATGATTGTGCGCGTATTTTAAAGCAAACCGCATGTTTCTATCAGTAGCCAGTCTTGAGAAAAAAAATCGGAGGTGTTATAACTTGAATGCACCATGTATATCATAATGTATATTGACAACAATTATCGAAAAGTTGGCTTGGCTACTCATATTGATGTACCACATACATGTACTTATTTATAGTGTATTTATATATTTTGTCATGTTTATTCTCATCTTTTATTATTACTATCGGTAGGGCTGTGCTGTGCAGGTTTTTCACTCCCCCCTTTGTGGGTGTTTTCCAGAAATGGGTATTTTTTTCCAAGGAGGCTTTTTTTACTTCCACAATTCTTCTAATATTTGCTCATATTATCTCTTTAAATTAATTATTGTATATCCTATGACGATGGATAAGATGGAATGGGATACTTTTAGCGCCAATCTCGACAGAACAAAGACCTTTAGTATAAACACATAAAATTACATTAAACTATTACCTTATTTAACAAATTTTACATTAAAATTATAGAATTAGAAATTAAAATTTGTGGAATTAAATGCGGTTAAAATTGCGGCTTGTGGATTTGTGGAATAAAGTTATAAGTAGTAAAGAAGGAAATATTTGAACACGGCTGTTAATGAATTAGAGGTTTAAAATCTCCAAAAGCCGTCTTTGTCGGCATTCCTCCTCTTACCTCCCGGTAGTCGGATAAAGCAAATTATAGTGCAGCATTTCTTTCTTGCTGTATCCGACTACCGGGAAGTAAGAGGAGGAACGCCGACAAAGACGGCTTTTGGGGATTTTAAACCTCTAATGATAAGTAACTAGTAGATTAATTTTATCTTAGGTATTTCAAATGAAGTTCCAATAAGTGAAGGCCGAAGTGTTTGATCGTTTTGTTATTATAATATCTTACCCCATGATAAAATTATTTCTACAATTCTATCAGAAAATTGCATTCTTAAGTCAAATTCGACTCCCTCCCGATAGGTCGGAAAAATCGGATAATTAACATCGTCGAGAAAGGTAGGCAAAAGGTCCGGGATTCCGACATTAACATTTACTGAAGGTAATAAGGCATTCCCTCCACCGCCGAATGAGCATTTAAAATGGGGCTATAGCACCTTTATGATCGCTTCCTTCCTCATTGTTTATATTGGATGTTAAAACGGCCCCCTGCGGAGGTGACACTCTGCACCTGCTCTCACCGACGTAAAAAGGATTACCTCTACTCCGCAATGTCGTGAAACTAGCGAAGGGAAAGGAAAACTCGATTTGGGCCGAATAAACGCTTTCGCGGGAGAGGGATATTTTATCCGAAAAGCGTCCGGGAACGAGATGAAAAATCGATTCGAGATAAAACTCGACTGAAATTGGCGTTGGTCGGTTTCCTGGGATAGCAATTTTTCCTTGTATCGGATCTTCATTAAGCGGGGAAGAGGAGGCGGAAGACAACCGTTTACTATTTCAAGAGAAACGCGCAGTGAGCGGAAACAGACAGACGCTTTCCACTGCACTCGTAGACCACAAAGCCTTTCGCAATTAAAAGAAAAGGTTTCTCCTTTGTCCATTAATATATTTTTTCTTCGCTAAAGCGTAAAATAAATTAACTGATATCTAGCGAAAAAATTTCCTGAAGGCTCTTGTCCTAGAACGTATTTAAAATATCAAAATTTTCGCATTCCACTAATTCATCGGAATATTTTAAAAGTAAACTTAAAATTCAGTCTGTCGTTTCAATCATGACACAATCTTAACTTGACTTAACAGTTATTGTCACAATTAGAAAAAATATATAATTGAATAATTTACAGAAATTCAGTCTATGATATAAAAATTGCATCAAAATGCTCTTTTTCTCATTGAAGGAACGTACGTATGCCGCAAAACCCACACTTGCACTAGAAATATCATTTCAAACAAACTTTCTGTGGATGAGTAATGATGTGTTTAGTTGAGCCCTCTCAGAAATAACTTTCTGTATTTATTTACAGTTATTTAGTAGCTTAGCGTAATGGTCACTATGAATCGAAACTAATTGATACTGTAACATAGCTACAGACAAGATTGGAAAATTGTACTCTCTTAACGCTGCAACTGATCTATATTCCGGATAAAAAAATAAATTACATAATGTTAACATTTTTAAAGGAAAATATGTTCATAAAACTTTCAGCATTGAAATCAGTATCATAGATGAAGCTATTAGTTTCAGTAGCTTCAACCGGTAAAGTTTGAAAGAAGAAGCTAAAAGAAATAGAGGAATGAATAACAACAGTGAAGGTTAGTGAAGAACGGACTGCAGCCTATCCAATTTTCTGACTGAATTAGCGATGATAACCATGAATACATTCGTTATTTATAGTAGTATACGTCAGGTTAAGGTCAAAAGGCATAACAGGGATGATGAAGACACGAAATACACAATTCAAAAACAGTTCAGCAGCACCATTTCTATCTTCAACCGGCCATTGTAATTGATGTAATTCCATCTAAATTTTGTGAAGACACTTCATACCAACACACGTAAATGACCTTGTGCACAGAGATACTTTCACATTTATATACACACAATAAGATACATAATTACCTTGAAAAGATGGATAGTTGGTCATCAACGATAAATAATTATCATAAAAGGTACACAAGCTTTGAAAGGTATCTTCATTCAACTGGAAGGCAACTTCCGAAGCATCCCACGCACTCCGAAGGCCAACAGAAATATTTAACAACCGAAACACAGGGGAAACGGGAGGGTTGTTTTCGAAGAATCCGAATGAAGAACAAAGTGAATAATAGAAGCGAGCGTTGGCTTGGGCTCATCTGATGCATGCGTGTAGCACAGATGTTGGGATTCTGAGGTCTTTCTCCACGTTTCATCTGACCTTTCCTTCACTTCTTTCGACTCAAGTAATTTGAATCATTTCACTTCTAAAATTCACTCATCACATCACAACAGAAATGGACAATAATATACTTATTTTCTTAGCGAATAAATTCGTTTTCAAATGACTGAAATTTTTTCAACAAAAGCACCCATCCTTTATCCATCAATAGCATACTTTATGCTGCATACTAAGCATAAATCTAACAGCTTTAGTGAGAATTCAGATTTAAATTTCAATAAAATGACGATCATAAGGACTGATGTGAAGTTAGAAGAATGCTGTAAAATTAAATTCACATAGTCAGGCGAAATCGTGTGGAAATCCATCATGTAAAATTATTTGTACTCGTTTATTCGATTACTCGTCGAAACCGGTCGCGATTTTAATAAAATCGTGGAAAAAGTACCACCTCTATTTCCTTCATTTTGCATGCTATATAATTATTCCTAGAGAATAATCAGCCCTAAGGTCTAATTGTTTTGATGTTGCTAAAATAGTATTAATAAATTACTAAGATAGATTAATATAACATGTTGAGAAGGATATCCTGATTGGTCGATTTACAGATCGTAAATGAACTTTCTAGATCAGTCATTCAAATGAAAATACCGAAATAAGTGTTATGTGAGCATAGAGAACTCTTTTTATACCCCATTTATAGCGGTAGCAAACAGTCAAATAAGAAGGATAACGTAAACCATAAACAGCTAGGGCTAAGCCATATGGTAAACAAGAGGTCTGGTTGAGTACATACATTCCTTGATGTAGTTCCTTTGATTCCGTAATAAATATTTCCCCTTCCTAATAAAAATGTCACTTGGGTAATATATATTGGATCAAATATTACATTAAGTAAGAGTTCAAATAACATGGACTAAGAAAACTTACTCTGAAGGAGTTCCTTTTTAGAAAAAAATTCTTCCAAAGAAAAATTACGCATTTAACAGAAAAGGAGAGAGAAGAATAAACCAATCCAGATCAAGCATAGTCCTCCATGAGATTGATCATTATGAAACATTGTTGAATCTTTCGATGTTACCGTTCTTCTTAAAATTAATTTCTACGTAAGAAAATGAAATGTATGCAGCAAGAGGATAAGAGGGTTGCTGAAACCTCAAAAGCTCAGCTTTAAATTCGAAGGAAAGGTAACATAGGGAGTTTGCTTTTACCTTAATTGGTCTAAAAACATAATTTAAATCAGCGTATCCCTGACTATGGTCTGGCAAGGACCAGGACGATGATAATCGTAGCAAGTTAATGTCAGCTGTGGTCGGCCACACAACTGGTAATGGCGAAGTATATTGGGACGATTCGCCACTGAAAATTTTTAACGAATTAAAGCAAAATATTTTAGATGACATGGAAGTGAAGGAAATGGCGTTGAATAGCGAATTTTGAATTTTAATTTTGAATGAACCTACCGAAAGGTAAAGCGCTAATGTATGTAAAATATCGTTTATAGATATTGGGATATTTTCCTTTAATTTAGGGAGAGTATAGTTACTCTATGCTAATAGTACCGCGTACGCGGAATTTGTTTCAGAATAGATGAAAAATTGTGTTGGTTATGTTCATCGATATTATTATCATCGATAATCATTTTAAAAATTTTCCCTTGTGAATAAAAATATTCCTAACGGCTAAAAGACTCCTAAAACCTTTTTGTAGGTATTCGATATGAACGTTCATCGATGCTAATATGTAGGAATACGTAATAATCGAGGCGAAACGGCAGTGCCAAAAGGTACCTCGCGGCGAAGGATCCATGGTGAATTGTCCTAGACCCCTGACAAACGGTTCAGAGGAGGATAAAAGTACTAGAAACACCGCTGCATGAGATAATCGCTTTTGCAGTCGATTAAACCCAATAAGTCCCTCCATAGCGTAACAAACATACAAACAGGACCCTCGTGATCCTCGGAGGCATTAGCCCACTAGATAACCATTCGCCGTATATGTTATGCACCTGATCCATTCCCGCGCGTGATTGCACGCCCGATCGATTCCCGATTCCCGAAAGAATACCCCTTTAACCCTTGAACAATCCAGGCGATCCGTGACCTGCCCTCCAAGGCCTCCAAATATTAGGCGATCAACCCGAAGCGCGGGATTGCACGCCCCAATCCCGGCCACTTAACATAAACAAATCGCCGTCGGCACTTCAGCAGATGAGAACACCGAGAATTTCGGTACAAAAAGTGCGGGAACAAAGACGCTCGGCAAAGAAGCGGATGGCCCTGTAATCTTCGGGAAATAAAAGCAAATGCATCGTAATAGAAACATACAATCACTTTAGATACATACTTTGTAACTCAGTGGAGTTTCTTTCTTCCTTGGTAAACGAGTTATTTTCCTCGTTTGTCCAAAACGAAGTAAAACACCTATCTGACCCTGGCAACGGAACCATTCATTACAAATTCATTCAGTGCCCAACGTTAATGGCTTGGTATCCCCTGTTTTTGCCATACTCCTTATACAATCCGTTCCTACTACATTCACTTAATTGAGATGTTTCTCAAATGCCTACCTGCCACAACTGTACAACAAGGTGAGCGCAACAAGCACTCTGTACACAACGAACGTGATCTTCGAATCACATCAACAAAATATTACGAAGAATTAATGGCTAAAAAGAAAATTATTTCTAGCTGTTCTTAGAGAAAAAGAAGAAGTTTTTTTAGAGAAGTTAGCTGAATAAAGTGGGTAAGGATGTTAGTCTAAAGCAGTAACGACGGTCTAATTAGGTTGATGAGTAAAATTTAAATATATTTAGTTATAGCAAACGTCTAGCCAACGACTATTTACGTCCTACCACTCTCCTGGGTGTACTACGTAAAAACTCAAAACGAGTAAATAAATCATGAAACGTATAAAATTTTAGATTTAAAGATACATCCCGCGAGCCTCCAGTGGCGTACGGAAGGAGGTGTATTAACTTAACATTCTTACTCAATATCCCTGTTAGTATCGTTAACAGTCTTCAGGAAGAACAAGCAGGAGTAACAATCTGTTTGAGCGCATCCTACGATTTGTCGATGCTTCTCGGAGATTAGGTTCGTTGTTTACTGGAATGTTAATGTCAAATACTTCGTCTAAAAGTACTGAACGTGTAAAACTAACAGCATGAATAAAAAAACAGCATTTATGAAACAGCAAGAGAAACAAATGAGAAAGTACATGTCAAAACACCAATCAGGTGACGCAGTGAAAAATAAAATTTGTAACTCGTCTGTTAATGAATTAGAGGTTTAAAATCAACAGTGACCGTCTTTGTCGGCGTTCCTCATCTCAGTCACCGGTATTCGGAGAAAACAAAACTGTGGCGATCCTTCCTGTTTTCTCCGAATACTGTTGAATGTGACCAGAAACGCGGACAAGTACGGCTATTAGAGATTGTAAAATTCTAAAAAGCAAATGATATCGACACAACAGGTACCAAATCAGCAAGGACTGAAAGGTATATTGATCTATTCCCCGCTTACTTACCCGAAATCAACCCAACTTGACCCAACCCAGGCAATGATTTTTAATACTTCCTCATTACGTTCACTCACAATTTCGTGCATTTAATACTCGCTCTTCCACTTCTGATCTTACTCTCACCTGAATTCACAGTCCTACTCTTCATCCATTTCCCATTCTTAGAAAATATTCCACCCGAGCGCACAAAATCATCCACATTTCAATACTCTCACCATTTATACTCAACTTACATTCGCGGATGCATCTTGCTCGGATCCCCCTTCCGTCGCGAAATGAACCATTGAGAATCAACGTCCCCTTTACGGGGGAAATAAAAGAAAATCCCGGGCGGGAGAAGAGGAAAAATAGGGGGGCGCCACCCTAGGAGAGGGTGGTCGAACTGGGAAGTGGCGCTCCAAGCAATTCCTTAATCCCTAGGGAAGTTCCCGGGTACAGCTCGGGATGAATAAAACGTGGAGTGGAAGCGAAGAGAGGAAGAAATGAGCTGGGGAAGAGAATCTCAATCGAAGGGAAAGAAACTGAGAAATGAGTGGGACGCGTAAAATACCGATGCTTCGCCAAATGCCTTGAATAATAGCGTAAGGAGGTTAACGCGCTGCTGTATTTGTTGGGGTCGCAGAATGAATTGCAGATTCCGCTAGTTAGCATTGTTATAGCTGTAGACAAGATGGCTCTGTGGATACATGTTGGGGAAACACAGGTTGAGGTGTTCGACAAAATGGAAGGATCTGATGTTTATAAATTGAGCATGAATCTGTATGCTTAAAGGGTAGGTAATTGTATGCATGTCGTAGAATGAATTTTTCTGAGAATGGAAGGATGTTGAGATAAAAAGCGAGTGACTGTAGATGGAAGAATGGTGAGTAGAATTAGATATACAACTCGAAAGCAATCAGTGGCGTATGGCAAGGGGGATGTGTGGTATGCTGCCAATGAATAAATATGCGAAAGTATCGAAAGAAGCAAAAATTGATACCTATAATTTTTGCGTCCATCATTTTGTTACATAAAGCTAAATGTAATTATAATGTATGAATATAGGCACGATATTACAACTGAAGTAAATAAATTATTATGCAAAGAGGAAATGTATACTAAATTCTAATGAAGAACTTTTTCGTAGTCTCTTATCAAAGCACTCATATCAAACACATTCATCGAAATACTTTTAAAAAATAATTCTTTAAGTCTAACACTAAAGCTTACAATTATAAAGATGGAAATATTCTTTAACTAAGCACAAGAAAGTGTGCACCTTAAACCCATGGTTAAACTAGAAGTAAAACATAGCGACAGACTGGGACTCGAATACAATACTCTCCCGCTTTCCGGGCAGGTAGTAGTAGTTGTATTCTTAAAAATGCTTCGACAGCTTAGGTCATTTCGCACATTGGCTCCCACCGGGATTCGAACCCGGGACCGCTTTCACCAAAGGCAAACGCGCTGTCCACATGACTATCCGGGAGCCAATTCTAACCACTAAACTATCGTGTACTCACTTCTGTTAAACTGGTGCGGTGTGGTAGTTCAATGGTAAATATACCCAATAATGTCGCATATAATAATAATAACATGCTGTTTATTATAATAATAATATTTTTAATGTAATAATATAACAATAATTTTTCACTTCTTGTTTAACATTCACGATACTTTTCAACGAATGATGCAATACTATTCTGTTGTTTCGTGGAAATGAGTTTTAACTAGCAGTAAAGCAACAGGTCGATAGTGCACTATTTCCAATAAACATTTAGAAAGTAAATCATAACATACATATCTCAAACATATCAAAAAACATATTGGCGTACTGGAAAATACGCTGTAAACGGTAAAAAAGGACAAAATTTACTCTTCTCATTAACCGACTAACATAGGGCTTAATGCTTTACCTTGCTAACAATTACAAAATGCATAGGAGCAATACGCATTCCGCAAATACTCTAAATAATTCCGCGAAACTCTCTGGCATAAACAAACGCATGCATCCGGTTAAATCACAGAATCGGTAAACAAAAACAACGCTTGGGGGCGGAAATACCCCGGGGAGGAAAATATTCAAATTTCTGTATTTGTGGCATTTGAGGGCGAAACATATTTTTCTGATGGGTCATTTAGCGGCGAAGAAACTGAATCAATAGCCGTAATGAAGACAAGCAAAACTCGTCGGATACAAACAGCCTTTCAGGAGGAAACCACCCAAGAGGAAATCGCTGTTTCTTACGGCTAGCCATGAATTCGATCAACTATAAGTACTACACTAATTGACCTCCAATCTCAACCCAATTTGCGAATGAATTTGCAGCCATCAAGCAACTTCTCGACCAGACACACAAATGAGTATTCAGGAAGTAATCTCTTAGACACAAAATGATACAAGAAAAACCACTAGCGGGCTTTCTTTTTCATTCCTCTTTTGGCAGCAAATATAGGAAAATGTATCTTTCATCTATATTTGTCTGTCTTGCTAATGGCTGACATGAAAGCTACTTAAGGAACCAGTGATGCTGAATATAAGCAATGATTTTATCATCTTCTTATGGAATTCTAAGAAAAGTGTAACTCATATAGAATTATCGTGCATGCTTCCCTTACATGGGCACGTTATGATCATAGTATTCTGACTTGATGAGGAAAGCAAGAGCTGACTACAAGAACTACCTCACTCCTCATCTTGCCTTGGAAGCCTCATTCCCTCCAACTAACTTTTGCTATAAAAATTCACATTCGTTGGCGAAGTAAAGTGGAAATTCATCATGATGAGAAAAGATAAAGTTGGTACTTTTTCCATATTTTTTTATTAAAACAATAAAGATTAATACGACATGTTTCGGCGATTGATCGACATTTGAGGATGGAGATCTTGAGGATGACTTGAGGATGGCTATCAATTACCGAAACATGTCGTGTTAATCTTTATTGTTTTAATAAAAATTTGGGGAAAAAGTACTGACTTTATCTTTTCTCGTAACTTTTGCTAGTTAATGTTAGAGGTGACTGGGTTCTGATGTGCCTTTGGTTTCTGAACTGTTTAGTTTGTATAAGTATCATAGTATTTAAATATTAAGTATCATTTTTGTATTCATTGTAAAATTAACTCTTATTCCTTCGAAAAACCTTGTCATCAGAGGTCTCTTACCTCTTCATAAGTTAATGAGTCCTAACATTCCCTACTATATTCAATTCTCTCACCTTTTCTGTAATCAAACTATCCTTTAATGCCAGTCAACAACATCGGTCTTGGCCTTACTCTCAGCGGTTTTCCCACTATCTTCCGTTCAATTAATTTATTTAGTAACCCTTTCCTTTTCAATACCTGACCCATCCTTTACCTCTTCCTCCTTTTAGTCCCTGCGATCAATACCCTTTCTTTCCTCTCCATCAGAATGGCTTTCTCTTTAACAAGCAAAACGGAAACTTCCTCATTCCTACAAAGGATTTTTTACCCTTAAAAATTACATTTTCTGCTAAAATCATGAATGGCGTTCCCTGAAATTAACGTAAATCATGCATAAAATAACTCCTCTTTTTCAAACAATCAAACCGATTCTTCAAACGCGCATAAAATCCACGTCTTGTAAGCCACTAATGTCTTAAAATCTCCCCTTAAGATTGTTTCGCAGCTACATAACAGCACGCCCTACACTGTGGCTCACCCTAATTTCATCTGTATATCCTTCACAAGACCTCTTGCTATCTGTTCTCACAGTCCAATGAATATTGCTCTAACATTACAGTTACCCTTCTCGTATCGCTAATGCATCTCACATACCATAAAACAGCATAAGTTTGAAAACTGATCCGATCGCTTTACTTCGCCCCTATCGATTTAAACGGCTGACTTTACTTCCCATCACAGCATGACTTCATAATCTTAGTCTGCCTTACGCTAGTATTCATCTCAATTCCCTTGCATTATTAGCAAGACAAATATTAGCAACTCACAACCTCTTTCAGGAATGGCAAACCTTGGCTTTGTCATCTGCGTTCATTAACTCAATTTCCTCTTTCAACTTTGACCCCGTTGTGCGCTTCTTCCGACGTCTGCTTGACGATTCCCTCTATATGCGAGTTATAAAGTGCAGGAAATATCTCATACTCCACCCAAAAACGCAATGAGTTAATGAAAAGTTCATAGGAAACAGAACTTCAAAGTCCTTTTAATCAAGCGCCATTTGTTTTTTTATTAATCCCTTTGACTTCAATAGATCATCCAGAAACTACCTCATAATATATGAACACTGTAACTCAAACGTTGGAAGACCTCAGCTTTTAGACTACATATGACATTTTTGACATTCAATTTGTTCTTTCCTTAACGTCTTTCAATTATTCGCAAGTTTTGCTTCATATCTAAGTTCTATTTATCACATTTACCTCAACACGAGTGTGGGCTGATCGTTTTACTAGCAGACTTTCTATAGAAAAAGGTTTCTTGAACCTGCATTTGTCATTCTTATGTTATGTAATATTACAGCTGAGTCTTATCACTAATAAGCTCTGCTACTAAAACGAAAAAATATACGAAAACTGGTCAATTTTCAATCTTAAAAGTAACTCAGTCAATAAGAAAACATGATTTAGGCCGTAAGCTCATCGTCATAAACATACACATCTACATTCTCTGATTGAAGTGAAGTAAATTAAGCTTTAGTATATTCCTTTTTCCTTTCAAAGATTCCCATCTTTCTTTCTTCAGCATCTGGGAAACGCAGATACTTAAGAACTCCCTTACGCACACGAACGCACGAACTCAGCTGAAGACGCAAGCTAATTTTCGTAATTGTTCGCGATAATTACCTTCCTATAAAAGGTTTCGAAATTAAGGTTGCTTCTTTACCCGACCACGAAGTGTATACTTTCCAGATAATGTACGCAATACCCCACACTTACATATAAAGTTAACACGCCTTGTAAGTTATTTATTTGTTCCTGCTATCGTAATATGATGAATGGACTATTTTCATTTTTCATGGTTCAGGATAGAGAAAAATATATCTTTCTTTTGCCCTAGTCTTGATCATGGCTGTGTTGAAATGAAAATACCGAGGTATGAGTGAATAATAGCACTAATCAAGGCCTCTCCTTACGGAATGCCAAGAAAAGTGTTACTCATAGTGTCACTGTGCTTCACTTGCGTGGACATATTCCGATTATAGCATTCTAGCTCTTGTCAGTGAGGACAGCAATGGAAAACTACCTCTCTCTTCATCCTGTCTAGTGAACCTCATTCCTTCCTGCAAGCTCTTGGTAGCTTATGCCAGAGGGGATGAAGTACCAACCGGCCTTTGGGCTGACAAGTTATTTATTAATTAGTGGTTTTCAATTTCAAATAGTTTTTGTCTGCGATCATCGTCTCTTTTCCCGAAATTCGGAGAAGACAAGAAAGGAATACCGCACTTTTAAGAATCCAAAGTTCTTAGAAGTGCGGCATTCCTTGGACGGTCATTGCCGATTTAAAACCTTTGATTCATTAACAGCCCTGTTCCAAATTTTCTTTCCTCGCGTCTTGTAAGCTTGGACCTATATGACTACACGATTACCTGGTCCTCTCAAAAAGAGTCTACGCGATGAAAAATAGTCCCTCCACCCCAGCCATAACCTTCGCGGAAGTCGAAAAACAAAACCCTCTGCACAGCCGCCTATAGGGGTAGTCCACCGAAACCGGCGCCAATCCCGACCCCACCCAACAACAAGGTGCTCAATTCTTTTATCCTTCTCGAACCCTCTTCCTCCCCTCTCAAACACCACCCTAAACTCCCCACCGAAGCGAGTTTCAATCCTTAAACATTTAAAAGCGCACCTCCACGTTTCTGGGGAAGTAATCAATATGAGTTTGGCAATGAGGGTCGCCCAGGAGGCCGGGGAGGGAGGACCTCACGCATACTCTCGTTCTTACCGGTGGCCAAACACGACGCTGCCAGAGGGACGGCGCCATGGCCCTTTTATAGGTTGTTCGACAAAAGGACCTTTTGGATGGAAAATTGGTTGGCGAAAGATCTCAGGATGGTGGCGATGGGGTGGATATGGAAATTGCAGATTGGGGTGTTTGACGTGCTCCCCGGGCTTTGGGGTTCGGCCGAAGCAATGGTTTAACAGGTAGGTTTTCGCGCGGGACGGGATCCCCGTGTTTGCGGAGGGGCAGGGATCGGATTATCGCGAACTGGCATGTAAATAACGGGGATGATTGGTTTCGCATTTGCCTTTCCCCACCGTCACGCCCGTTTCTTAGAGGAGCTAGTAATTGTACCCAACCAATTCAGCCTGAAGACATCTTTTAAAGATAGAAATGGTTAAACTAATTAATTTTCAACACACTGCGACAAAGAAACACCTTTTTCTGCTGTTTATTTTATCGTAATATACCTTATGAAATGTTCATTATCTTTTATGATGATCTATCTCTCTCTCTTTTAATTCCTTCCTACGCCTTTCTCTGGTGTGGGAAGGAATTAAACAGTTCCTTTTACTTTGTGGGTGTTTTCCCGCAGCTGAATTTTTTCCTCCGAAAAGTAGTTTTTAATTTGCTCTGCAAAATCATTCTTTTTTCGTTATTCGTGGTGAATAATTACTATGAAATATTATAATATAATATATCCTCAAAATATATTATTAAAATAATTCGGAGTAATTATTCACCATGATTAATATTAGAAAGTTCCACGAAGTGAAGGCAGAAAAAATCCATCATGTATTCTTTTGTTCATATTTCCTCTATATCTCTACATACTAGTTCAAATATCTATACATATTGTTGGTTATACTAGTGCTTTAATGGGTGTTTGTATTAGACAAGGATTAAATGGAAGAAGGGATTTCCTAGAACCAATTTCGCCAAGTTAAAACGTGTATATTGTGAATTTCGCAATCAAACATATGAAAGCACTCGAAATATGGCTGTGGCGTTGAATGGAATAATAAATAAAATAATTTAAGTTCATAGAGGAAAAAATACGGAGATACTAGAGATGATTGGGGAGAATAGGTTTATAATTGAAGTAATTAAGCATCGATAGAAGAAATGGGTAAGGTGAAATATTGAGAGGAGAGGAACTGATAAAAAAAGTAAATTTAGTGATAATACAAGGAAAAAACAGAAGGAAAGTCAAGGACAAAATATGATACATTACATAAAGAGCGGAAAAAATTACGAAGAAACAAAATAAAAGGCTTTAGATATAGAACACTGAAGCTAATAAACCTATCTAAAGGTAGAAGGTAAGTATGAGAGAAGATTTGAATGCATATTTTATTTTATCATGAAGATCTAGTAACTTTTTCTGCCAATAACGACTTTTTTCTGAAATTTTCTACATATTACTTCTTAAGTGTTTCCTATAAGACTAAATAAATGTGGACTAACCTATACCTTTCAGGCAAACACTATACACCTCTTTATACTAAAGAAATAAAAAAAGCGTGAATCCTGCCGTTTATTTCCGGGATTAGCTCGCTAATGGTCCCACCCGCAGTACAATCATAATCCCACTAACGAGTTACCAAGGTAACGTATTGTCCGACTAACGAAGCTTTTTTTCGTTCTGCCAACCAATGTTTTGCATTTTACCAGCGCTCGCATCCATGCGCAAAAAAATCAAGCATTACTAGAATAAATGGGAGATTACTTCTTCATTGCGTCTGGGTGAGATTAACTCTTTTCTGCATTTATGAGTTCTTAAGATTTGGAAGTTTCTGGTAATCCACTTTCCGGTCAACGAATGCGATTTCCAAACGGATTTCGGATTATCCTTGCGAGTGAGGGTATCATTTTAATCTTCCATACTTTCCAGTCCTCACTTCATATACATCTTTAAACGTTTTGATGTATTCTCTTTCATTCTTCATACTTTTTCTCAACAGAACCAATACATTATGACTTTGATATTTTAATACTTTTTCTCCGTTTCAAATATGGATTCAAGCGATAATGAAGTACATATAACATCCTTTTCCAGTTAACTTCGTTATAGGATTCTTTTTACAAATATTATTACTTTATTTATCAAAGAGCAATTTGTATACAGATATATCCGCATATAAAGAATTCCTAGCACAATTGCAGCCCTGCATTATCATACATAGCTTTCCGATCACAGAAATTGGTACTGTAATCCTTCACTATATTACACGGATTATGATGGATCATGTAATAAATAGCAATTAAGCACCGAAGTCATGCTATTTATTTACTTAATCAATACTGTGAAGGCGAAAGGAAAGAATTAGAGGGAAGAATATAATTTACATAGTGCTTAGAAAAAACATCCATTATATAGGTCTAGACTTAGTGAAGGCAATAGGGGAAGGTATGGGGTACTTCATTTTCTCAGATCTTTTTGGTGTATAAGGAAGGTAAAAAGTTACGATATTATGGTATTAAAAGCATTATTACAATGTTAAATTTGCCATAACAGTTAACATGTGTGAATTGAAGACTAAATTCAAAAGAAGACGGATATGTGGGGAGAAATAATCTCTGCGTATTCGATTGACATTATAATTGAGTTGATACAGGATGATGATAAAATTGAAATTTTTAAAAAGAGAATGATGAAATCAAAGATCTAAATTAATACTGATGATTTAAGAGCAAATTTTATTGAATCGGGCATTGATTTGATAAAAAAGGGTCATTTCCGTAAGGTCCATTTTAACCATTTATTTTCCTTGGTTCATTTTGTAGACTAAATTTTAAAGCAACTTCTTGCATAATACCAATAATAAAATATCCAAAAAATAAATACTGTAGGACGATTTTTACTCTGAGATGTTCTTAGGAAAGAGATATTTATTCCTTGTCGTTTCGGTCTCATATCCATTTAGACTGAAATATTTTCAAAAGTTTAAAAGTAAAATAATTTCCCTTTGTGATATAGTTAAAAGTGCTCAGCTTCTTATTTGCGTTTGCCTTTATACTTATTTTCTCTACTTCAGCATTTATTTTTGTTCTTTGAGAGTGTCCGCCGGCAACGTGGTTTTTTCCTTTGGCAATCTTACGTTGTACAGACTTTTTTCTACTCTTTTTTTCCTTCTTTTTGTTCCTCTAATCTTTGTCAATATTATCATACCATAAAAGGTCATATATTTGATACCGAATATTTAGAATTTTTATATAATAAACGGTTTTTCAAAATACGTGTAACCTACCCCGTTTTGCCCCTCTCCTGGAGCGAAATGGGGTACTACGTTACAATGATGAGAAATCTGCAGAAGGCTGAAGATACCTCTAATATTTCGCTCGACATGGGAGACAAAGTCGATGTCTTTGCTAATTTATGTCATTTCAGTTAATTTACTACGCTATTATATTTCAATATTGCTAGTTGTTCTGTAATAAAGGCGAGCTCATACAGTGGTTTGTAGTTAAATTTTTCAATGGAAAAGGTGCATTGCTTTCAGTACGGTGTTTGCTGCCAGCTTCGATTTCAATGAGAGATAATTTCACGTGTGTTATATGAACAGCATCCGCCATTCATGTTAGCTCAAAATATTTGCTCAGTAAGTTGATATTTGCATTTGAAACGATATCAGATATGAAAGAAAATATGCCTCTGAGACAATCCTAAATATTGGTTACTTGTCTCATTCATTTCATAACTACCGAATTATGTCTATTTTAGACTCTTATCTCAATAGAGAGCGCAATTTATTCTACGCGACCAAAAAATAAAGAGTATTAATTATTCATGCTCAACTTTTTTCACTCTCTGATGATTATTCTTTTTGTTCTGCGTTCAAAATATAGTCGCGCATGATGATATAACAGGACCTTTCTACTTTAAATCACCAAAGGAAAGTTTTTCACTTATTTAATGCCTCACATTTACAACGTCTGGTGATAAAATTTGATATTCATTAATAGTAATTATATTATATTTCAGTTAAATAGTGAAAAGCTTGCCATATCTCTGTAAGACACGGGTTGAATTAGTATTCTGGGCTGCGTACACGTGAATGGAGATTTTTCTTGGGAGCAGGAAGAAATTCAGAAAATAGACAGAGGTAAAAGTTACAAAAAATTTTAAACATAAAAATCAGATTTATGAAATACGTAAGTTATGCCTTCATCCTGTTACTGCAGGGACTGTCAAGTTCGAACGTCAGAAATATCAGTAATTATACTCTTCTGACAATAAAAATCGATTACAAAGGAAAAATAATATACAGTTCAAATTGCCGAAATCCGGGGAGTAAAGCTCCATCTTACATTAATATATCATCGGATGCAAATTCACCTATGAAGAGAATTAATTTACAAATTTCACGTTAATTATATGGCAATTGTACTATTAATGGAGAAAAGAAAAACCACATGGTGTAATTCCGCGAAAAAGACTTTTATTACAAAGACATTTACAACCTTGATTTCGTTACACTTGCAACATCTTCAGGTGAAAATTTTAGAAGTGTAACGAATAAACTCCACAAAGTAACGCCAGAAACCACGTTATTAATTATATTAATGCTTATAGTATCTATTAATCGTATTCCATTACGTTGATTACGTTCTTGGGTATTGTAGCATTTTAATCACTGCACCCAAGAGCCCCGATTTAAAGCCATTAGGGAGTGGATATCAGAAACATAAAAGACTAATTTCCATTGATGGATGGTGGTTGAGTGTCCGTTTTGTCCAGCAGATAACGTGCAACCGTTAGTATTAGCACCCGTCAAATTTAGCTAAATTAATGACGGAAATCCCTCAGCCAAGCGCTGAATTATACATGCCATCATCGCCTTACACGGAACGAACTGCGGTATTGGAAACG
Source organism: Sympetrum striolatum (assembly GCA_947579665.1). Classification (NCBI taxonomy): domain Eukaryota; kingdom Metazoa; phylum Arthropoda; class Insecta; order Odonata; family Libellulidae; genus Sympetrum; species Sympetrum striolatum. The sequence goes on from OX388349.1 coordinate 60,034,170, forward strand.
GTAATTACTCGGATACCCTTTCGTACCCTCAAAATATCGGACTGCTTCGAGGGAGATGATCCAATTCGGCGAAATACAAACTTCCCGATAAACAACGTCTGGAATCGTGATGAAATGACGAACTCTGTAATTTCTCCTTTAGGCTCCCGGTTATTCCGATCGCTTTCGTGGTTAATGGGACGAAATGAGGAAATATCGAGAAGGCGAGGAGTGGAGGAGGCATATTAGGGTGAGAAGATGTTGATAAAGGGAACCGCGATGTAAATAGGCGAGGGAAAAGAGCGTACTAGAGAAAGGCGAAAGATGGTAAGCAGATAGAGAGGTAATAGGTTTGCGGATTTTGCGAGGGGGACGATAAGGTTTTCGCTTCGGTGCCTTTCATGTTGCGCGGATAAAACAAATGAAACGAGCGACGACACTAGCGACGCAGTTTTCGAAAGCCGACGACGTTTTTATCCCGGGAATGCGCGTAATAGATCCGAGGATTAATACTAGATCAAAAGGGAGCTCGCGACGAGCACTTTTTGCTGCGTGTGTTTGTCTGAGGGATCTCGACCGTGCGTAATTGGTTCTTTCATGAGTACTCTGTGTCGGAGGACAGTGATAAATCAGCTAATTATGCAAATAGGATATTGCTCTTTGAAAGTTTCGATGAATATGCTGAAAAAATGGAACGTCGACGACGGAGCGTCGTGTTAAATCTGCTTGAAACAATTTTCGGCCGCCCGACCTGAGTGCGCCAATAAAAACTCTTTGAAAGGATGTAATGGAGTGCTAAGAGATTGTTTTCAATCAGGATTTCGCGTTGCGCTGGAGGTATATACAAACCTGGTGAAATAAATCCCTTAGAGCTGTCATACAAAACCAATGCATTCAGGTATTAGCAAAATATAAAAGAATACAGTTATTCTGATTCATGCATATGCTCTCAGGTCTGTCGGCGCAACATTATCCAGATGTATTTATTAATTTATTAGTTTTATGTCGAACATTCTTATTTTTTTAATTTACTGTGTTTAACTGATTTTATCTTCCAATTGGAATTTTTCTATTAAATATTACTAATCTAGGTTTTTAAACGAATTAAATTCGTTAATTTAATTTAATTTTGTACGTTTTTAGTACGCAAAATACTGATTTTCTCGTGTTTTCCACTTTTTCCTTTAAGTGATCCATTGCAGTATGCCCGATTATTTATTTTTTTTAGTAATTATGGTTATACACAGCTTTCTTTCACATCTTTCAGCTTCTTTTATCAGTAGTTTTTTGCAGGTTTTTCACACCCTTCCTTCTTTGAGCGTGTTTTCCCGCAGTGGATCTTTTTACTTAAGGTAATATCTAAAGTTTTTTACATCCACCCCTTCCAAATTTTTTCTCACTATTTCTATTGAACTATACCTTATTTATGTTTTATATTAATATCATTCGTGACAGGTTATATTGACGAAGATAGACAGATGAGCTGTGAGACTTTTCAGACTCAATGGCGACTTAAAGTCCTTACACACCTTATATGTAGACCAAGTATTATGATCTACAGTTAAAATGGGATGTATTGTAATCTTCGCATTAACCCTAACAAACCGTATTATAATAGATAATCAAGCCTTCACCGGTATTAAAAAATCTGATGAGGCCAACACATGACTTTCTCCATATTTATTGAAAACAGAAGCCTATACTTGTATTATATAAATAACTCCAAAACAATGAGTGTTACAGGAAAATGTTTCAAACAAAAGTTGTAGTAAAAACATAATCTATAACTTTGGTACTTAATTAAACATACCTACTAGACATGGGCGCCGTTATGATTTTTGTCAGCGGCGGCGTAGGGGGAAAATGAAGCCGGCGGCGGCGGCGTAACGGCGTGAACGCTGACTGCTTAATCGTCGGCGGCGGCGCGGCGTAACCGGCGGCGTGTAAAATTTCGTTCGTATGCGGCAGAAAAAAAGGCGAATAACTCGAATATCTGAGAGTACATTATTACAATTATATCATACCAATAAAGACAAGGTAGAGCTATCTTGAATACGCAGCACAATGGGCTAGAATCGAAAAAAAACTGGCAAAAAATCCTTTTCTTGAGTGCGGACTTTAGTACTGGCAACTCTCGAATAAATCCTGCCTATTACTACCAAATTATTTACGCTGATTTCTACCTATTAAAATTCCACAGGTTGAAAATTGACCAAAATTCACGAATAATGCCAGGTTTAGATTTCTGCAAAATTCTTCAGCCTCAAACCAAACCCAAATGAGCAGAATCATTGGGAAAAATCAATACAGTGTTAAATAATCAACCCTTAAGCTTAATTATGATTTTTTAAGTGATCACAGTTGAATATTTGAATTATAGCATCACTTCCATCAGATCTCTGAACTAGCTTCTGTTGGTGAAATACTCACTTCATGCAACATGTCTTTTAAGTTATATTTCTTTCTCTTATCCTCTCTCGGACCCTCCAATTTAAGGAAAACGAGCTCACATAAGACGCTGTCTGGGAATATTATATAAGAACTTATTGAGGTATGGAAATGCGAAGTTTCAAAGTTCACACTAAAAAAATATTTCCTTATTCTTGGCTAGCATTTTTCGATTCTAGCTCGCTCTGCACCGTAAAGGGGTTAATTTGGCAATACGTTGCTTTCCTTATTTTCACAAAAGCATGCTTCTTATAATTACGCTACATTACTTTAAGAACGTTTAAAGAGTGGTATCACAAATTGGGCACAAATAGCCAGTAGAATGTCGATCAATGGATGTAGTATTGTTGTTAATTAGTTTTAACATCACATTTGCGCCATATTTTTGAAGTATGGAATCCAGGAATAGACGTTCAATTGAAATTTCCAGAAAATAAAAAAATTATAAATGATGAACGCAAATCAAAACATTTAAGTTAAAACAAACTAAAAGAATAATTAGCAAATTAATGAATGAGAGGAGTTTAAAATAAATATATTTATAACATTCATCAGTAGGTTACACTCTGTCAACAAAATCATTGCACAACGCATAGTTGTCATGGATGAATACCATTTTATTCTATCTCTGTGGCTCTAGTCTGCTTTTCTTATCGTTGAGAGTGAGCCCTCATATACTAAAACTCCTCTCAATGGGAGTGCTGGTTGCGGGAGTACACTATGCTCTAATGAAGATATTCAGACCGATTATAATGTTTAAGAACTCTGGATTAGACGTTTTTTATAAATCAAAAGATGCCTCAATTATTAGGAATTGAAGTTAATCCAGGAAAATACTGTTGTACCCTATGAAGAAAATTATCTTATTGGAGTTAACATTTTGGTTTACATATATGTTCAAGATGGTTTTTATCAAAGTATTCACATAAATTATGATACGTAATGAATACACATTGCTTGCCATCAGGGCCGGCTTTTGACAATTGGCGGCCCCAGGCAAAACGCATTTGGCGGCTCTCCCGTTTGTAATATTGCAAATTGAATAATGGTGTAAACCTGACAAAATATAACAACAAGCTCTTTTGCATTGAATAATAAACTAAATTATTAAGATTCTTTCTATCTAATTTTTTTGTGAGTTATTTGAGAGTCAATTAATAATAATAATCTTGTAATGTAATAATTTGGCCAAAATTTGGCGGCCCCAGGCGACCGCCTTATTCGCCTTCCCATAAAGCCGGCCCTGCTTGCCACTACTAAAAAGCCCAACGTATCTCAAACGGCCCCATGTTCATAAGAGAGATTGATGCACGTAGTAGAAATATACGCGATGAAAGAGAAAGTTAGCCTAAATTAATTTTAATATTATACCACATGGAGATAAGTAATTGAAAGCTGTTCAGTGAAATTTAATTATAATTAATTATTATCATATTTACAAGGAAAAATAAGAAAAGAAAAATATTTAATTGAAAAATTAATCGTAGGGAATTTGTTTGTACTTGTTCTTTAATACTCACTCTCATTTCAGAAACGAAGAAGTTCTTATTCTTGATAATTTGCTTCCTTTTATGATCTTTTTCCGATACTTTTAAATTTCCTGGTAAATATTCTGGGAAAATACATCTGAAAATTTTCAAGGGAATGTCGAGAGGTTTGAGAAAATGCGTTCAAAAAAGTAGTTGCCTACTACTTTTCGCTATACTTCATTCATTAAAAACATCCAGCGAAATAGTATTCTGAGAAAAGACTGAATTTTATTTGTGTTATTTTAAATCCCTATTTTCTATCATAAACATTCGAAAACGAACATACATTGCGGAAGTTACATCTTCCGTAATGTATTCTATGAATTATATTACGTATGAAATATATTATTATATATACCTATTATGAAATATTCTACCAAGAGCTTGGTAACGAAATCAAGTTGGCAATCGTACCTACTTTCATTGCTGAGAAAAAGTTATTTTTAATTTTGATTCAAAATATATACCGCAATAATATGTTAAAATTTTGTGTTAATTAAATTAATATTTTTTGCGATATCATTTTAAAATTGAGCGGTCTGTTTTAGAGCGTGAAATATCGGGAACTTATTTATTTCTGACTGCGATAAAGTACCAAAAAGATAAAAAAAAAATTTCTATTACATAGTTACGCATTACACATTCAGTAATCTATTCAGGGTGTCCCAAAAGTCATGGACCAAACGAAACACAGAGGTAGAACATTACATGGGCATTACATTACAGGTTTGCAATTCATTTTGTTGTCCGATCTTCTTTTGTTTCCGAGCTACGAATTTTTTTCGTATTTTCTGAGAAAACCATGACTTTCCAGACATTTGTGGTCATGGTTACGTAAGTATTTGAGATGCATTGTTTAATGTTTTCTCTAAAAATGCTAAATAGTTGTTGTAACTCACAAGAGAATATTTTTACCCTTACTCATACCGTTTAGCCAAAATAAAATTTCAAATTCTTAAATTCTCAAAATTCCGAACTTTGACGAAATCTTTGAGGGCAATTTTAAAAAAATTCATAATAAAAAAAATTTTTGTCACGTATCTTAAAAAACTTTTTCAATTAATCAGCTATTTTCAATTCATCAGCTATTTAGTTTACAACATGCTTGCGGAATGCAAGCAGCACTTTACTCGTATCAAGCTAAAATTTGGTAGAACTTGTTTTTCTGTGGACATTCTTGTTTAAGTTTTATTCAACTCAAAACTCAAGTTACTATAATGGAAAGACCGGCAATAAATAGCTTTTTCATTTATTTAAAATTAATAACTTTGTTTACTAATAAGATATGATATAATAATTTATAATTCCTTTAAAACTTGTCTGATAATTAGAAACAAGTTTCCGCAAATTCTAAGACAAAAAACTACAAATATGTGAGGAAAACTATGCGTTAAGTGATAGCCGCCTGAGTAAAATGTACCCCGCCCGGGCAAGGCACACTTGTCAAGTGAACGCCACTTTCTGGTGGGACTCACTGTACAGTGACTCCTGCCCGTTAAGTGCTCCTCGACTCCTACACCGGCACCTATTTTGCCGGCACGTGTGCAAACGGCCTAATCGTAACACGTATCGATATCACGTATAACTCAGCGCCCTCGTGGAAAACCAGAGATGTATTCTATCAGTTCAAAGCGTATCTCTTCGAACTACTTGTCAGCATATTTTCGACTGTGGGACCTTGTTTTTAAATCTAAGCCACGCCGCGCCGCCGCCGATAAAATTTCCGGCGGCGGCGCGGCGGCGCGCCGTAGTTATTTCTTCGGCGGCGGCGGCGTGCCCGATATTGTCGGCGGCTGGCGTAATCGGCGCGGCGCCCATCTCTAATACCTACATTGCATTCTGACAGAGATAAGTATGAAAAACTTCAATTTCTGGGTAAACAACAACTTCCGGTTAACTATTATTGAAGAATAACTCCTAAACAATCAGTAATACGAAAATATGTTTCATACAAAAGTTGTAGTAAAATACATTATCTACAACTTTTGTGTGTAAATGTATATACCTATATTGCATTCTGACAGAGATATGTATGAAAAACGTCCTTTTCTGGGTAAACAACAACTTCCGGTTAACCATTATTGAAGAATAACTCCTAAACAATCAGTGTTACGAAAAAATGTTTTATACAAAAGTTGTAGTAAATTACATTATCTACAACTTTTTTTTGTAAATGTATATACCTATATTGCATTCTTACAGAGATATTTAAGAAACAAAATTTTGTTCCGGATAAACCGTAACTTCCGGTTAAGCAATATTCTCCAAAAACTAATCAACTCTTGACATTGTTAATAAAATACTAATTATGAATTTTGAAAATGATCGAATAATTACTTTTTAAGATAGAGCGCCCACAAACTTTTTAACCACAGACAGACAGACACACAGACAGACACACAGACAGACATGTTCGGGAAAATAGCTAAAACATGCTCTATGGGCCCCAAAAGATCTATTTCCGTCGAAATCTGGAGGTCGAATTTTTTTGCGAATACAATACTTTCTCTATACTACGTATAGGGAGAAAGTAAAAATGATGATTACCGCAAGTACCAGATTGAGTGAGCTTCAAATCTTAAAGTTGTATCAAATTATTATCCAAATAATGTCGTTAAATTCCACTTAAGTTTAATCTTCGAATTAGTTGAAAAGCAGAGTTGACAAAGTATATGGTGTTATATAATAGATGGCCTCAATCTATTACTTACTAATCTATCTGTTAATCAACAATTTTAAATGCCAGTGAAGATCTAGCTATCGATTATAATATTGTTTGCTGAAGTTAAGTGAAAATTACAGTTAACTATTCATTCATTATAATAACAAGTAATTGAGTAATAAAGATAAACAAAACTGTCGACATTCCGCAGGGGAAAGTTAACTTAATTACCGAGTAATCGGATAATCGACACGTTGATTTAAAGCTGAGAAGTTTGCATAAACGAGCATTTAATGTATTTAAAACCACTATTACCTCCGAAGTTTCGACTTTAATTCGATTTCGAATCAGGGCTTGGATCCGGATTAGATTCGCTTGGATTAGATTAGGACGAAAAATAGCAAACTGTAAGGGGGTCTGAATCAGAGAGGGATCACAGAAATAACATCTTCCCTCTACAGTCAAGTAAAACATACACGTCTCTAAGGCTACATAGAGATGCTCTCATCAACTCAGAATGTTCTAAGCTAGCCATAAGTAATATTTGTAAATATTACACGGAGAAGATAGTAGCACATATATTTATGAATATTTGGAGACATAGATATAGGTGGAGACTGTATAGCCTCAAACTACCAATTATTTCATATTCTGTCTCATACTAGATAACTGTTATAACGAAGAATATACTATTTTCCTAAGCTCTCCAATTCAATTTATAATCGTTCTATGATTTTTGATAGGATGGTGAGGAAGAGCGATTTGTGAGACTCTTCCTGTATTATTTTCTAAACTTCTTGTACAATTTCATGGCAAGATCATAATACAGAAATATAAAAGGTATTACATACGATAAAATTTACAGTTAGAGGCGAGGAGTTGTGGTTATCCGTCATGTAAAATGAAGAGTGGCGTAGTTCCCCGACCATATTTTCTTATTGAACGATATTTCCGCTAGTCTGAATGTCTTTAAATGCGCAGGTCCGGAATTAAAAATATAGAATTGTAAAATGAATATAAATAATAGAAGTTTACGGATGTTCATCGAAATTAAATTTAACTTAGAACAGGTAAGCATGCACCTTAAACCCAAGGTTAAACAATGAGTTAAAAATAGAGACATGTGTGGGTCGAACACAGGTATTCTAACCACTGACATACCACGCCGTGATAGGGTAGTTTAGTGGTTATAATACGTGCCCGGACAGTGGGATTCAGTCTTATCATTCACTATAATTCCCTATTAGGTTGATTTTAATATGAGCGAGTGTTACAAGATAGCCCTCCAATAGCTCCCTTCAGAAATTTAATAATTCGCGGCCATAACAGAGAAAATTATATCAGTAAATTAATCAAATTTCTTACTTTACGTCACAAAAATTATATTTACAACTCAACTTTCCGTATGGACCTTCTTCTTGGTGCATTGCGACGATTCCAACTCGTAGCCAAAAACCGCCCTCTGTCATTAAGTCGACTCATTCCCGTATTTCGTTTGGACATGTGACAACCGTCATGACTGGCCGAAATGAAAACAAAACGCTCCGCTAAAAGGTGCTTAGATAAACAAGGGAATTGATGAGAAAAAACACATTCCACAGGCGCCATCGTTGAGAATAATTTTAAATAAATAACAATTACGAATCGTTGACCGAGAGGTATGGGAATGTTAAGTGGAGACCAATTCGAGGAAGAAGGCACGGCGAATTTCAAATGGACTCTTTCGAAAACGTTGAATTAAAGAGAAGCTTTAAACTTTGGAAGACGTAGTCAAGGTAATACTATGCATACCACAACGTATCGTGCATCGTGACGACTTAGAACACGGATGTGATCCATATTTCATCAATCCTATGAAGTAACTTGGGCCAACTTTGCCATTCATGAATTCCAAAGATTTCGAAATTCTTTCTGCATCCTGTTACAATAGACATGGCAGAAAATGTATATACTTCATAGATCTAGTTTAAATTAAGTCTGATAAAGAAGCTTTTGAAGAATCATTGCAGTGTAAATCAATGTATTTTACCTATAGACTAAGCTTGTAAATAATAAAATTCTCGTACCATACGTGTATAAAATAAATAATAATAAAATTAATTATATAATGGTACATGTTAATCGTCAAAAATATAGGTATAGTTGCTATTAGCATGCTTGTAAAGAAAACTGTAGTTCAATAGATTAATTATCTAAAAATTATGATAACAGTAAAATAATTTCCTTCCTTGTTTCCGTGTAACGCTGCAATAAGCTTTGATGAAACAAATGACACAATAATTACAAAATATACCTCTGCAATATCTAAAGTAACCGAAAAAAAAGAGAAAATATCCAAGTCCCTACATAGGGCTAATGTCCGAACGCAAAAATGTATGCTTCAGTTTTTTCTAATTGCTCAAATTTCGCCTCCGACGTTTATTTTCGATGCTGTTAAAATCTTTCTTTGGGAGAATACACTTTTGACGCCACATTTTTTTTTATGATCGTCACCAGATACTTTTGACAACATTTTCAATCGCCAAAACCCATACTACAGTGCCTCAAACTGTACGATTTCCTATTCCAAATAATGAGAATCTTTCAAGCTTGATATTTTATCTATGAACATCTCTAAATTTAAGCAAATTATTCTGTAAAGATGCGTCAAAGTTCTCCAATTATATAAAAACAATATTATTTAATATCTCTTCAATTGGAGTAATTAGTATATAATTTTGGCCGTTTTATTACGTTCCTTTCGAATCTTCGCCCTTAATTAGTTTATATTTAAGCAATTGCTTTGTTCTTTGCATCAGAAATTTCTATCTCATACGTTACATCCTCATAAATGTGGAAAAAACTACGTTCTATGTTAATAGAAAAAGGTTACTCCACCGCTAGCTGTACTTATCGTTCAGATAGAGCGTGAAGAGTTATAAGAACTGTTCGTTTCTAAAGTTCGGTTTACCTCTGGGTTAACCCAGTATTAATTCACAAATAAATTACATATATACTATCATAAATGCTGATAACTGCCCTATCTCGATGTCTCCCAACCTTTGTGGCTTCAAGACACTTCCCTTATCCTAAAGACAGCCAATTTCCACCAACAAGCAATGAATTCTTGATACTGAATTATTTATTTTTTTACGAATGCCTAATTTGCGTGTCAATATAAGTGAAACTAGCGTAAGATTTATTTCCAGCTAAACAAACCACTAGAAATTTTAAAAACAAAACGAATAATATGAAACAACAACCTGCTTGAGTCCCATCATACAGGCACGTAAGTCCCCCCGGTTAGATCAAACTCACACCCACACTGCTCTGTATGACATCCGTAACCTCAGGGACTGTCAGTGCAGTCGTCAGTCTGTCAGTCTGCAGACTGGTTAGATTCTCAACTTCTCTAACATTGGCTACAAAGAGCAGAGGAGAAGAGGAGACTTGGCAAGATGAGTATTGGGGTAATTTGCTTCCCACACTGAGCCAAAATTTTATGAGGAGAATGTGCTGCACAACGAACTTATGAATAATACTTTTCATTGCAATAAATAAGAATGGACCAAAATTAATGATTTTATTCAGTAATACTCATGAATCAATACCTTTCGCATTATCAAAGCCTTAAACATTTCGGAGGCAAACGTAAATGAAAAATACATGTTCCTATACACTATCTCAGAAGACAAATGAAAAAAATCCCATTCATCGAGATATGATTGCAGGGGCAACTGCAGGGAACGATGACTAAATTAATTACAATAGTTTTAGGGAATTAAATATTGATTTTAGGGCATTCATGAATTAAGATATTTATTTTTGAGATTAAATTCACTACTGTTCTTTGATGATCAGCGTTATTAATGAATTGTTTATACAACATAGTTTTTTCAGTTCATTTTAACAATATACTGTCTAATTTTCTTCTTTCGTAAGCATCTAAAATTGTTTTGTTTAGCAATGATTACATTTGGCTTAATTTGGGACCTCAGTTAAGTCAATACTCTTCAATCAGATCTATATCGAGCTTCTCTATCACTCTAATCTCTGTTATGAAACATTCGAACTATCACCTAAAAGTAAAAATGATACTGCACCCAAACATGATAGCTTATAATCATCGAAAATATAATACTGTTTTATAAGAAAAGAAAAAATAGATAATTAGCTGAAGATTATCTTGATCAGCAAACAACAAAGTTAGAAATTAGCTACAGATATTTTTTAAAACGAGCATAGCATCCGAGATACTGAAAGGTATACCTATATATTTTTCGTATTCCGTTGAAAGTTCTACAAAAAAGCAATATATAAATTTAATTTAGTGGATGGGGTATTAAACCCTGAAATGGGGTACATTAACACTACCTGCTACAGGAGATGATAAAGATATCGAGATACGGAAAATTGACAGAATAGCCAGTCGATATAACTGCTTTCCGGCTAAATTTTTGACAAAACATTTAAGAATTGACCACTTTAGTGAAACCAGTATTCCTAAAATTTATAAAAGCTTTCGCATGATATAGTAAGTGGTATGAGTTAATGCATTGTATAAGTAGAAATGTATAATATAAGTAAATTAATGGGTAACTTCATTCACATAACTGTGTGAAGCGCTTCTGTATGCACGATTCTGAAATGAATTACCTACGAATTAAATATCTACGAATATTCACACAAAAGCCTAATATGAAGAATTAGTCGATGTCGAATAGTATATAGGCCGTAAATTTTCTAGTCATAGCAATGGTTGAGGAAAAAATTATACGAATAAGGAAAACAAAGGAATAACTAAGAAAGGAATTATATTTCAGATCAATAGTACGAACCCATCTACGATACAAAGGTCAGATCAAGAGGTTGCAATTATTACCCAAACTATTTAAATATTTCCGCACTATTTACATAATAGTGTGGAAAATGTACAAGTTTAATTCCTTCATTACTTCAATGGCTTTCTACAAGGTAACGCCTGATCATCTAGATTTCACTCAATACTACCCAAGTATCATCGCATGATGGAGACAAACTCTTCCAGCTGGTGATCACTAAAATGTATAGCTGAACATTTTGTAAAAGTTAGATCTTTTAATCGGGAAAATTTATAATTGCGGCACGGAGATGCCAACTCTTGTTTTTTCTAAACCTCGGCACAATCCTGTCATTTGTGTTTGTATATACTTGCAGTTCGGTGGATTATATATATATACACGCATTAACATACTTAAGGAAGCAGTAGATAACCCCTTTGTATTTATTTACATACGCATGTATATGTATTTTCAGATTTATGTAAAGAAAGAAAGTGAGCGCACGAAACCATCAATGCACCAATATTTCGCATTCCCGATCACGACCTTGGGAAGATCGAATTCTTTCATAATACCGAGACTTCTACAATCTCTGACCTATAAATCGACCGAGATTAATGCTCCGCGTATCGATTTCGCATTTCTTTCTTTTTTAACTCTCCCGGAGCGTTTTATCGTTCCAATGAAGTAAACAAAGGGAATGACGGTGAAAAGAGAATGCGATTTACGAACCCCATTTTCGCCCCTAAACCTTCCGGCAGTCATAACCGACGGGGAAAAAAGCATAAATGGCTAAACAAACCGAGCGAAACCGGCCCAAGAGATATGCGAACGATTCTTTCCCAGAAAGAGCGGAGGGGGCGAATTTTCAGATCGGAAAATATCTGAGTCATACGAAATGCTCGGTGATATTTACGACTTGCGAATTGCGGGATTGTGAAGTATTCTTCCTACACTTTTTCCTTGTAAAACGGATATATTGGCCCTTTTATGTGCCGTTTGCCGATGTTTTATAAGATAGGCTTTCCTCATCGATTCCATATCGGATTAAAAACAAGAGAAGTTGTGTCATTAATTACAGTCATTGGGTGATTCTTTGGATACGAAGACAGCTTTTCACAGAGGAGTACTTGAGGATTTCAGAGCATCTAACCCAATAAACAGTTCTTTCATGAACGGTTTTCCTTTGGGATTTTTTTACCCAGAGATGTTTGACCAAAAACCAAAGGATTTTCCACCTAAAGGACATTTCACACAAATGAAAAATATTATCCAAGTAATATTAACCAATATAATTCTCCAAAAATAAAAGAAGGACTAAAGTTACACGTTTAACTAAAATCTGCTTAAAAACAAACAAAAACTTTTTTTTCGATGAATATACTAAAACTGCGTTGGACTGCACAGGCTATGTACGGCAGGAGATGTAGAGACACAAGAGTTCTCATTCAGTAAGATAAGTGATTCATTTAATCATTTCTATCGGTAAAATATTCAGGCTTAACGCCGGTTAGAACCTCATTCCCTCCAATATAAACTATAAAGATAAAACATAGGGGAATGAGGCTTACTAGGCAAGCAAGTAATGAGGTAGTTTTCCCTATCCATTCTCATTAAGCCAATATACAATATACAGAACATATTCACGTAATTGAAGAAAGATGGCTCTACTAGTAACACTTTTCTTAGCATTGCATAAGGAGCGACCTTAATCAGTATTCTTATCCAGCACCATCAGTAACCATCATGTTATCAACTACATTGTAATAAAAATAAGGGAAAGATTAATTTCCTCCGACCTGTGGCAGAGAAAAATGAAAATATTCATTGAGATTTCTAAGTAAGAAAACTTTCTATTACGATCAGGAAAAATATCCCCGATCTTTCGCGTGAGATAACTCTTGAGAGTTATGTCTCCGAGAGAAAACTTAAACTGAGCGAATCTTCCTTGGGCGAACTGTCTCTCGCGTGAAACGTCTTTGGGTGAAACGTCCATTGGATGAAACTCCCGACACTACACTTGCGTCTTGCATCACGGAAGCCAAGGTCGGGTGTTTGAGGAGAAGTATAGCAACAATCCCAATGAAGTTGCTATGAATTACACGAAGAGTATGATAGGTTATAATAGCTATGACAGTGATGATTGGGAAATGAATAAATGAAATGCTAAAAGAAAAAAGTCGCTTTAACAATGTGAATTGAGAGTTTTGATTGGTTTTAACGTATGGATGGATGCAAGTAGAGTTACTGAGATGCTTTGAGAGGAAGGAGAAACTGCGTAGTTACTAAGAAAGAGGGAGCCAGAAACATTTTGGTAAATGAGATGAATAAGTTAACGAAGGAAAGAGACGTACATGGCTTAAAGAATAAATGTGATTTCACAAGATGCATGATGTCTGGAGAGAAAGTAAATGCAGGGATGGGAAAGGAAGGAGGAATGTTGCAAATAAACTATGCAAATAATGTGCCCACCACGAAATGAAGTTGCGTGCTGTAATGTACTCATTTCCTAAACTCTGTCCTTGACAAGGTAAGGCGGCATCTCTAAACCATAATACTCTTGTATACATACATAAGTGCTCTACCTTTCGGTAGGTTATTTTCCATAATACTCCCTATTCAATGCTCTTAACATCAGGTCTTGGTAACTCATCCTATTATGGTGATTTCTTCCGGTGTACGCAGCAGTCTTGCGATTACGTTTCCATTGTAACCCTTCCTTCATACCACCTTTTGCTTTTGTCTTTCCCTATGTTTTCTCCTTGTATTACTCTGGTATGGCCCGTGGAATAATCAAGAGAAACTCAATGGAATCTGTACTTCAATATTATTTTTTTTCAAAGTAAAATCATTACCTCATTACTCCAAAATTTTCGATGCAAACAAATTAAAGGCTTATTTATTCCTTCCTTACATGTACTTTTTTCTTTAACTTTGCAAGCCGATTTATTTTCCTATACTACAAATGGAAAATTCTAAACTTGTTAAAACCGATTAAAAACAAAGATGTAAATTCGTATTCCAGTCCAAGACAATAATTACCAATGGAAAGGGCTCTTTTGAGAGAGAAGTGAACTATGATTCATATCAGTATTTTCATTTGGACTTAAACCTCGCGGTGTTATTGGTCCACTCTGTACCACCATCGCTTCAGTTATAAACGCATTTTTTACACAGTAGGCTCTCATTCCAATTTTCGCATAATATTCTGTGGTCCAAACTGCGCAAATATAGGTATCTACGTTTCCGTATCTTAAGTTTCCGACATTCGACATCGTTTTAGGCTCCAAGAAAATTTCAACATTGAGAGTCCATTGCGTGTGTTCAAGCCCAAGAGTTCACATAATTAGTACTTATGTATGTCAGCATAATAGGCAATACCAAAATAAGCGTCCGTGCAAACAAGTGACAATTTTTATTGATGGATATATATTAAATTAATATTAAAATTCAATCAAATGAAAGAGAAAGAATTAGAATATACAGGAATATCTCGCCAAGATTGATACACCTATGAACTATAACTGAAGAATGCACTGATATAAACGCAGATGAGTAAAATTTGTTAAAACCAACGTCATGTGTTTCACGAAAGATTAAAAATCCTCTGCAAGCAAATCAAATTCTAAGCTAAGCTACCTAGGATGTGAGAGGAAATAACAAGGCGTTTTCATTCTTCCCGAAAGATGACCTAATTTCATAAACGTAACATCGATTTAGCAAACGATCAAAAACAACCAATATTCATTTTCTTATGCTCTTTACAGGCAACTGATAAGAAAATATGCTATTGATAAAGTCAACTTGAGATGACGTTTAAATAATGTTTTTTTTCCAAAAAATACGACCTGATTTTTTCGAGTATAAAGATAACAGTCTAATCCTAAAATAATTAAATACTGAAATACATAAAAGACAAAGGAGGAAAATAAATACTAAGTAACTCCACTAAACAAAAGTCATAATAATTTAATAATAATATGCAATATAAATAATAATATTTTGTGGAGTTACTTAGTATCTTTTTCCTCTTTTGTAGTAAATGAGAAACTCCTCCAGGTAACACCTGAATACGTAAAGTATACTAAATAGACGTTAGAAAATATGTTCAACTCTATTAAAAAATGTGAATGCCACCTCTAAGATAAATAATAGTAAAAAAAATTAACGAAGTAATATAATAGGTTTAAAACGTGTGCAGTTATTTTAATCATAAATTTCATCCTTTTATATTCAATCTCTCTATGCTAGTATACGATACTCTAATATCCACAAAATAGCACCGCAATCCGAGAGAGTGACAATAAAGTCCCGAACGCAATAAACGCATCGACGATCCGTAGGAAAAGTACAAACAACAGAGAATAAACAACATTCCCCGACATTTAGACCGAGGCAAGATCGGCCACGCAGATCGAAGACGACATCCCCAGCGCTATGACAACATAAACATCGGGAAAAAATAAACAAATACACGTTGGAAAGTGGAAACAAGAGAGAAAATCAAACGAGGACGCTGTCCTCGGGGGTTTCCAGGGGCCAAACACGGAGGGACATGGGTGGAGGCTTCCCGAGATGTGATACCAACATATGGTACCTATAAAATGCCCTCGACGTAAATAACCTCCAGCACCAATTGGACCTACATGGTATGGTCATGGCGTACTTTCCCGATGGAGAATTTCGTCTCTCGTTCCACCCACTTCCCAACGCCCACGACCCACGCCTAACCCGCAGCACTGCGATCCGCACTCCGCATCCACTTAGGTGCGGAACTGCCAATGACACGGAGGATATTGTTATGAAACGCACTTACATACCCCGCGGAGCGAGAACGGAGGCAATAAGAACGCACGTGGTGAGGACCGCGTTAAGCGAGGCCGCGAGTTGGGGGAATTGGAGCACGAATCAGATAATTGGACACCATCAACAACCGCCAAACAAAAGCAGCACATGAAAACACAGCCCACAGTACGAAAAATATAAATACACCGA
The DNA here is from genome assembly GCA_947579665.1 of Sympetrum striolatum. Lineage (NCBI taxonomy): Eukaryota > Metazoa > Arthropoda > Insecta > Odonata > Libellulidae > Sympetrum > Sympetrum striolatum. The sequence goes on from OX388349.1 coordinate 60,050,582, forward strand.
AACCCAACTGTCGCGGAGGCGGAGTGGTTAGCGTTATAGTGCTTCAACCTCAAGGTCCCGGGTTCAAGTCCCGGCGAATCGTATTTTTCTAGTTTGGGAATGTCAGTATTATGTTTGTCCGGTGTTCTCTACATGGCTATAAAGAACTCCGGCAGTAAAAACCAGCTCCAAAACGAACTTCATCTTCGTCATAAATCACCAAACATCATCCACCCAACTCCATGACTGATGGGTACATTGCTAAGATTTAAATGCACTTCGCACTTTCGTACATAGCTCTACTGTTTCTTCGGACATATTTGGTGTAGGACACCCAACGATATCTTTTTCTTGGCTGTGTGGGACTAGAATAGACTAAAGCATAAAACACATGCACGTTAGTGTTCCTTGCATAACCAGTTCTATTTCCCAACCACTGCAAAACGTGTCCGTCAGTAAAAACCAGCGCCAAAACAAACTTCAATCTCGTCACCAATAATCAAAAATCATCAGACAACCCCTTGTGTGATGAATATAATGCTAAGATGTAAATATACTACACATTTTCGTAAACTGCACTTAATTTTTTTTCGAATTACATTTGGTATAGAAAACCCAACAGGGGGTTTTCCCATTGTTGAGTAAGGGCAAGTACATAGTAAAGCATAGAACACGTTTAGGTGGGTGTCCCTTGCATAACCAGTACAATTTTCTAACCCCTGCAAAACGTGTCTGCTCCCAAAAATTTCCGCGCAAATTCCGCGCGATTGTCAACCGCTGAAAATAATTTCTTCCGCAAGAAACGGCACTCCCTCACGCGCACTAAAACTTCGCAAATTCGCAATGACAACAGTAAACATTGCCGGAATGGTGGGGACGCAATGGGAAAATAATAAGGCGACCTACCTGTACAGCAGAAGACGGCAATCAGGAGAGCTTCTCGCATCCCCAGCCAGGGTGGTGCCGAAGTCTTCATTTCTCCCTAATTAAGTATCAAATCAGGGTTTCATAGGCTCACGTCGGGTACCGGTTGAAGGATGTGCTGCCGATGGTGTAGGCGTGAGAAGTCTTGGCCACTCCCTCGTTGAGCGGTCTCTATCATACCACGGAAGAGGGCAGAGAGGATGAAAGGGTGTGCGCAGAATGATCCTGGACCCTCGACTCTAAGTGCTAACCGAACGGTTCCTCACACCGACCCTGACTGTCATTGCTCACGGGTATTAGGACGCGCGCCCGGGCTCTCCCGAGAGGTTGTTCTCTCCCCTCGCCGTATGGCGCTGGCGGGTCTTCATACGGGAGTGGCATCATACGGAGGAAGACTGAAACTTCTGCAACGAAGAAGTTCAAATATGACTGACAAAAACACATTCAACATAAATTTAAAATGGGTGATAAATAAGGCAAAAAACGAAGTGAAGAATCGCACATAAATTATAACAAATCTTACATTCAATTTTTTAGTCTTTAACGCCTTCAAATGTTGCACCAGCATCATAAATAATGACTCCTAAAGCCATTCATTCTTAAAGCAACAGTAAATCTGAATAAATCATTATATACTCAATATGGGTAGGCGTAACTTTGTTGAAAGCCGTAAAATAAGTAAGGCAAATACGTAAATACCACAATAAATTTATTGTGGTAATTATGAAGTTACCTTATTTAATAGTAAAAAGTTACATCAATTATAATTAAACTATAACAGTTGTCTTGAAGTACTTACAAATAACAGTAGAAAACTTTTGAAACTAATCTGACGTCCGGGAAAAGTACCTACCATCTACCAAAAGGGGCCCGGTTGCAATCTTAAATGACACTAAATTTTCTAAAGATGTATTGTCTGCCTTCCACAAAATCACGAAATTACCTTTCTAGAATGGAGATATGGAAGCTTTGGTTCCTCGGATCCCCCTTCTTGCACATAAACTAACATTATAAGTTTGAGATGAACAATGTATAAGGTGGAAGAATTATTTACATTTTTCTCCTTCACATTAGCACGTACACCTCGAATAAGCTACTCAAAAATGAGAGCATGATATAATCAACCGTATAAAATCTTCATGATTATAGTTCTACCTTCAATAATCACTCACTTTGAATTGACGCATAAACTTTGAGAGAGGTAAATTGTTAATAATTTCAAACGGTAAATTGTGAATCTAGAAATTTACCCATCAAACTTACTATTAGCACTTAGGTAATCTCTAAAGTTAGTAGAAGTTATAACTTGAAAAACGACAACAATAATAATAATTTGATGAAAGGCAGTTGGTTGGTTTGCTGATAATTTAAAATTCAGGATCTTTCTTTCCTGGAAAAATTACCTAAAAATAATCTTCGATAAGGCTTTTAATAAAATTTATTGGATTAAATTGTAATGCAAGTATTACCTGAAACGTTATCGAAGAAGACGCTGCGCAGATGCATAACTCTGTGAGCGCCAAGATGCAATTCCACTATAATCTCAGACCATAATATTTCCATGAACCATTTTACCGTCTGTACAGATGTTTATGTCTTAATAAAGCTTCACAGTTTTCACAATATAAGTTACACTAAATTACTACAAAATTACCGGTAAATGTTTAAAACCGTTACCATAATCGACCGAAAATTTTAAACTATAAATTTAAACTATAAACTTGTTGACTTCGATGCTCCTTTTTATTTTCACGTTAAGTGCGTTAAGTAGATTTTTAAATATTATATTTGGTTTTGCATTGATCTTAAAATATATAACTGCTGGAATTTCTTATCCATGCAAAAATTAATAGCAAAGGTAAAATTGTAATTGTTAAACTCTTTACTTCATATTTTAGAGTACCTGCTGAAAAGCAACCCGAATGTCAGTTTGTGAGATTCGAAAAACCTGCTGGTTAATATACTAAATGTACGTAATGCCTGTATTCAATTCTGATATGTCTTACTTTGGTTAAAGTTCTCAATGAGGATAACTTTAACTCACTTTGTGTTGAATTTTCTATCTATGGAAGGTAGATTAAAATATTCTCTGGGATCCCGGATAGTCATGTGAACAGCGCTTTTGGCTTAGGAGAAAGAGGTCCCAGGTTCGATTCCCGGTGGAAGAAAATGAGCGAAATGATTTAAGCTGTTGAAGTACTTTTAATAATAACGATACACCTTATCATTCTCAATAATGTAGAAAGGTTTTCAGAAAATGGGAAGTGGTTTACTCTCATCGTTTTTTTCATATTGTCAGGCATCTTTGTTTTAAGAACTGGGTTGAGGTGTTCGTAGGCTTACAATCTATCGGTGCAAGAATTCCACGAAAATACTGGTTGGCAAATATTCATTCGTAAAATGTTGTAGCAAATCTGAATTTTTGTGCATCATGATTTTTCGATTGTTAGAAGTAGAGCATTAGTATACATCGATGTTATTGGTATTTTACACTAACTGTTTTACTGTTAACACTGGGGAAACATTTCGAGTGAGATATTTTGTGCGAATTGCATTGAATTATGTTCCTAGTGGTAGATATTTAATTGCCTTCAAGTCTAGAAAATGTAGTTTGAAAGCTTTTTTTTAAGATCTAGTATCACTTATATTTTTATTTAATCAGCTTCGTAAGACAATTTAAGACAATATTCATGGATAATTCACCTAAATCATGGACAATAGATACAATATAATCGACAAACAATAAGTTTGATTTAAATTAAGCTGTTAATGATATTTCTTCTTAAAAATCTGTTCCATCATTTGTTGACTTAGATATCTTATGATATCCTCCTAAAATCAAGTTTAGTAATGGATCTCTGGCTGTTTTTAAACTCTTTTCAGGCTGCATTGTTTTGATTCTTTGTAATTACAACAATGATCAGGTTTTGGACTACCAGTTGAAATCTCTCTCTTCTTCTTGTTCATCATATTCCAGGCTTACCTCACTGATTGTAAATAGAAAATTGTTGTTTTACTAATGAAAACATGTATAGTTAATGGAAGAAATACTCCTTAATTTATGTATATTATCGGAAAGGTTTAGACAAAGGTCAGTAGTACATTTACGTTATTGCATATTGAGACATTTTGCATATTTCCTTGTAGTAAAGGTACTAACTATGTGGATATTTCCCATTTATTAGCATGAAGAGCTACTTTTACATGAAGTGTCATTAATTATAAATAAATTGTAATAAGCACAAAAACTTATATAAGCTCATAGTTTAATCACATCTTTGTAAGTTACAAGAATTTTCCTTCCATACAAGTACCCAAAGATTTGAAAAATATCTGACAAGGCTGGGAATTGAACCCAGGACCTTTTCACATGGACGCGGACTGTCCGCGCTCTGCTCTACGCGCCCCGCGCGGTCGCCGCTTTTCACATGGACGCGGACGAAAACCGTCCGCGGCACAATGTCAGTTGTGTACAACTTGCCAAGGTGGAAGAATGTCATGCTTCCAAGTGCAATTCAAGCAATTGCTGTGTACCAGGTTATGGAAAAACGGAAGAAAAATGCCCTTTCATTTAGTTCCATATCCTGGAGGCGAAGGTCTTTATATCTGTAGTTCGAGACACCCCATAAGTTCTTTCTACTTCTCCAATTAACATCTCAGTGTCAATATCCATGGCGAAAAGACGCTTTCGCACTTTTCTCTCCAAGCTTGCTCTGATTCTACTGACAAATCTGCTTGATCCGCATCAGCCGTCCGCGTTCATGTGCAAGCACAAACCTGTCTCTGTGGCCCGTACGCGCGCGGACGATCCGCGGGGCGTAGGGGCCACGCGGATGGCTCCTCCGCGTGCGGACTGTCCGCACTCATGTGTAAGCTTCCATTAACGTCAATGGAACCTAATCCGCGCGCCGCGCGCTGACCGTCCGCGTCCATGTGAAACGGGCCTAAGCTACCCCACCAGAACATTCTAACAACCTCTTTTGTGGACTTTGTGTGTATTTACTTGGGAATTTTCCTGGGTGTATGCCCTTATGTGCAAAGTTACCTTAACCCTTTTCCATACAATTAAGTATCTATTGAGCATTGTGAGGTTATTTGCTTTAAACTGAGACAAGTTGGGGGACCATCCATCTTAATACAGATCATAGAGTTATCTCAATATGATGCTTCTCTATTCATCATTACAAAAGGATACATTACCTTCCTGATGGCAAACCAGCTTGCACATGGAGTTTTGGGGAAGCACTCCTATATCTTCCACCATTGGTTTTACTTTTCAGTCTGCCAGGATCTCTGTCTTGTACTTGTCCATTTCCGTTGTTCAGCCTATAAGTGGATTGACCCTTAGTATCTGATGCATTGTCTTCCACTTCAAAATCATAGACTCGGTTCCCCACTTTCAATGAACAGCTTTTCTTTCCTAACCCATTCTTTGTGACTGCATTTTCACTCGGAATTCCAGATTGTCTGCTTCCTTCTTGCTTGTTGTTGGCTAATACCTTACCATTCCTCTGATTAGAATTCATGTTGCCATTTGCTTTGGATCCTTGCCATTGCCCTGCTCTGACTGTAACCCTGGTATGCACTGAAGAAGATGGGCGTGGTTCTGCTTCTTTCTCAAAGGCAACTCTGCTCTGCTGTCTCCCATTGTTTTCAGTCCTTTGAATGATTTTCAATTCATCGCTCAAACGTTGAGCTTTCTCTTGGTAATACCTCACCTCCTCAGATTCTGATTCCCTGTTTGGAAAAGTTAAATTCTGTCACCATCATCTCATACAAATTTTCTATTTCAGTTTGGAAATATATCCAAGAATTTTACTGGAAGTTATCCAAATATGTAACAAAAGTTTCACCAGTGCATGAGAAAGAAAGTACTTTTTTAAGAAAGGCAAGACTTTGTGGTAGGAGGCCATAACAAACAGACAAAATGAAACAAAACGTTTACACATACCACAGTAAATATTTATTATGTGACCCAGGTTTTGAAGCATCCTGAAGATGATGCTATGCAACCTGGATCGCATAATAAATCCTTTCTGTGGTGCGGTTAACATATTGTTTCATTTTGTCAGTTTGAGGTAGAAATATTTATGATAATCAGAAAAATATCGTGAACATGAATTGATGTTCTTAAGAAGAGGCAAAAGCTAAAATAATTGCATAACATAAGTTTATATTATGTTCATATTATAGTAAAAGGACCAAAGGAGTGATTGAATAGCATTTTTTTCTAGAAATCTATGCAGCATAAATGAACCAGTTTTACCCTGTTTTCTTTTAACCAATACATCTAAGCCTGTCTTGTGATAGAAAATCATCCATATCATTGGTTAATGTCAAATACATTAATGAATTAATATGATTAGCCTGACTATGTAATAGTACTCATTATTAATATAAATACTCTAGTAAATGAGAGCCGCTTTAAAAGTATCATGTAATGTAATATATACCATCAAAATTTTCATAAAGAGGGGACAGTTTTTAGCCTATTGACCAGAAAGCAAGACCCTAGCTGATGCTATGTATTATAATTAGGTGAAGTTTGAAGTCCCATTACAAGCATAGAAATATTATAGTACCCAATATGTCAGTATTGACCAAAATCAATTTTAGACCATCAAGATTGTGAATATGACTTTATTCTCATTTTGAGATTCTATTGTTTTAGTGTTAGCAAGCATACATTGTATGGAGTAAATTTACCTCAAAAATATTGGTTCATCTTAAAAACTATCTAATAATACATCTTATAACATCATCCTAAAAATTTTATTTTCTAGGAACGTCCTGGACTTCCTTGTGCAATTCTCTACCTTTGAATATTCCATCCAGTTGTTTTTATTGCTAGAAAATCACCGTCACCAGTGAGTGGAATATTTTGTCATAAATTCTATTTTTACTATTGGCACAGAATATGATTTCTATGAGTTTAAATAGCAGAGTCAAAATAAGCTATGCATATCCAGTGCGCCATAAATGTTTTTGGCCATAGATTGAAACTGATTGATAAAATACTTCTTTCATTTCTATAAAATTTTTCTTTGCCTGATTTTTTTTCCTTGTAACCTTTGTTTTAGGTTTTGTAATGATTAGTAGGCATCATTCAAGTAATGGTGAGAGGTGTCCCTTTCAGAGATGTATTTTAATATTATTTATCACATTATAATATTGGAAAATATAAATATCCATACATTTCTCATTTAAACCATTCTACAGATTGAAATAATGTTATGAACTCTTGCACCTTATCTTTAATCTGCCACTTTGGTCTTTAAGAGTTAGTATAAAATCACTATTTGCCCCAAAAGGATTATGAAAACATTATTAATTGTGCCAGTGAGCTTGAATAGTTCTTCATGTAAAAATTTTAAGAAATACATAACTTTTAGAGATTCAGCTTTTACTACAATGGGTTTTTAAACAGAAGGATTATTTCTTAGTAAGTAAAACGTGTGTAAAGAATAAATGCTTATTGTGAAATTATTTTTATGGCTGATGCTCACATCATTTCTTGGTGTTTACTTTAATTTCTACTATGTCAGATTAATTTTAACATTTTTCTTGTGCAATTTGTAATCCTGCAGATGTTGCTACTTTTATATTTTAATCTTATTCTGCATTATTCTGCTGCAATCATATCATAAACTTAAGTGACTCTCTATATATCATTCTATCATAGTAGAGTAGTTCCAGTTATATATCTATCTCTAATATCTATCTTTATCTATAAGGTGTTCCTGGATAGAATTATGAGCAGCATGTTCAGCTTTGGTGAAAGTGGTTCCGGTTGCTATTCCCGGTAAGAGCCCAATGTGAAATGACCAATGGTGTTGTAGCACTTTTATCAATATTACTATTACTACTTTTTTGAAAAACATTCTCTCAAAAACAGTATGAGAGAATGCTTTGCTTGATAACTTAATGGCCTGAACAGTTTTATATCAAGGGATATACCCTCAAAAAGTTCCCAAACTTATTTTTCCCATGGAAACAGAGCAGGAGAAATGTAAAATTTTGGTGGTAGATAGCACCACATATTGTGGATGCAGTTGTGCAAGTCTGTGCCTGTTGGTGGTGGCATTTCTGTGCTGTGACTGTGTAATTTGTCACATATATGTACACTCCAGCAGAAAGGAAAAGAATGTGTCATTTAGAGCAGAGTTCCAGCATGAGGTTCTGTGTTTTGCTGGGTAAAATGTTTTTGCAAATATGATTCATGGTGTTACCTGTATCACCCGCAGAACAAGCGGCAGTCCATTGTTTGGAAGTCTCATTCCTCACCACGTTCCAAAAAATTCAGAGCCGGCCAATTAAGGGACAAGGTCATGCTAGTCATATTCTTTGACTGTAAGGGGATCGTCCACCACAAATTCATTCATGAGGGTCATACAGTTAGCAAGGTCTAAGCCGTCTCTAAAATCTACGTCACCATGCATCCTCAGGCAGTTGCCCGTAGATGTTTGCCAGAAGAGGCCTGATCTCCAAGGCCCAGAGCTCTTTCAACATACCTCTTATTTAGCTCTTTAACTTCATCGTAAGTTAAACTTTTAGGGAAGTTTTATAATGGTACATCTTCTTACTATAGCCTCATAAGTAATTACTCACAAACTTTTCTGAAGATCTGCAACTGCATTCTGTAGTCTCTCTACTTCTCTTTGAAGCTGTTTGTTGGATGATTTGAGTTCTAGTGTCTCATTTCTTTTGTTGTACTGTAGCTTTTCTAAGGAATCGTCTTTTTCTAAGTAAATGTTCTCCTTTTGCTTACCATTCAATCGCTGTGAACTGTTCAACTGTCTTTCCTGCTGCATTGCATCTTGTTGTCCCTAAAAATATATTGAGTAATTAATAGTAATGGATCTCAATGGAAGAATTAATTTTATGCATTTATCTACTCTATAAGATATCAGTAATTAACTGCACTTATGTTTGCTTCTTATGGTCATGCAAAGAATAAAGATGTGAACCAAAATGTTATTTATAGGCTCCCCATTCCTCACTTAAGATGAAATGTTTACTCTCTAGAAAGGAAGCTGATTTGTAAGTTTCAATCTTTAGATTTAATGTTTGAGATGGACTTTCTTTCCTTAGATTGAAGGAAAAATTTATGGATGAGGATGCTACTTCGTGGAATTACAACATGAAAATCAAGATGTTCAATAAAAAAAGTTTTATTTTAAAAAATTTAAGAGAATGAAAAATTTTTTATTCAATATCTTCATTGTAGATTGAAGAAATTAGATCATAAATTTTAATCCACCATTGAATATTATCTTGCTCTGCATTACCCAACCTTATGTAGATTTGCAATCTGGGTTTTCATCTTTAAATATTTTAAAATTGAGTCAGTTTTTCTAGTTATTCCTTAAATTAGTTACATACTCACAGCATTAAAAAAAAATAAATCCATTCAAACTATTTTATCCTTTTCACCACTTATGATTATATTAATTTCATTGTTATAGAATCTTTTAGTAACTTTCTAAAAATGTATAAGCCATTACAATGAATAATTATATTAGATAATTATCAATTAAAGTACAGTAGAACCCCGTTTTTACGAACCTCGATTTTACGAAGTGACACAGTTTTACGAACCATTCCGCCGGTCCCGATCTTTGTACATGTAAAATGACCTCGGTTTTACGTAAAACCTCGATTTCATGTTTTACGAAGTGAGATGCCGGTCCCTAGGAGTGAATGAACCCCGGTTTTACGAAGTATTTGAAATTGTTTTGTAGCACTGAGCTCAGTACAATGGGATGACGATCGCCGTAAACAGTAGCAGCTGAATCCAGATTGTCTACGTTGGGAAGACCCTCATCCCATGTATTTTAGATCGGAAAATGTGAAAATTTCGTGGGATACAAAAATTTTGATTACAGTTTTCGCGAAAAATGATAGCTTATAAGACGTAGCCGTGCTCTTCTTTCTTTGTTCATCAAGCCTTCTGGTAATATCGCGAATCTGCGACGTGGGATCGTATAGATCAGCAGTTTCCAGGAGTATATGGTTTCTATTTGGACGATAGATTGAGAGAATAGAGGATGATAAGAATTTGTTTTCAACTTGGGGAGTTTTTGGCTCGGGTCTTGGCTGCTAAATTTGAGTGCGACAACTTAAAATTCTTAATGCTGCTGCAGGGATTCCGGATTTTAACTGGCTAGTAAAAAATTGAAAAATGATGGTTGGATGATGGACACCCTGAAAAATGTTGGTCTCCAAGCGAGGAAAAGTCGTGCGCGTTCAGTCAGAACCACTCTCTGCGCGAGGTGGCCTGTGTTGTGATATCCTGTGAGCCTTTTAGTAAAATAATGGATAAAACATCGCTGACCAAGAAAAAGAGGAAGTCCCTGAGTTTGGTCACCAAAAGGTCAATTGTCAAGGAAGTACGTGATCGCGGGCAGACAAAATCAGAAATTGCTAGGAAGTATGGCATATCTTTATCTACATTGGCAGCAATCGTCAATTCAAGGGAAAAAATTTTGAGTCACGCAACAACATCATTAAAAACAAAGTACGTCTCATCGTCGCAATTTGATCAACTTGATAGGCAGCTGTATATTTTTTTTTGAAGTGTCGTGCGTGCAAATTACCTGTAAGTGGACCAATTCTGAAGGAGAAGGCTCAGATTTTGGCTCTTAAACTGAAGTGCGATAACTTTAAAGCCTCAAATGGGTGGCTTGATAGATTCAAGAAAAGATACGGAATCACTTATTAGTTATTTTAAAATTAGTTTAATTAAAGAATACTTAATTTGTAGTAATACATCATTATTATTAAATTTTGATGCATTTTCAATACGTAATTTATTAATTGAAAGCATTTTACATCGTTAGGTAAGAATTGTTTAAAGTACCCACGAGTAAGTAGCTCTCAAAAATCACCGCTAAACGTCAGCATAGTAGAACGTAAAAAAGAGGGAGCTTCAAATTAACTTAAGTAAAGTTCTGAAATGACTTAAAATATTTACGAGCTAGTTTCTTGGAATTAATGGCTGTGAGTTTCATTCACTGTGACTTATTTGAGTCTCCTAGGCCTTGAAATAAGGTCTATGCTATAAAGGGATTCAGTATAATCGTAGTCTAATTTTTAAATCTTTTCCATTTGAAGCAAATATACTGCACATTGGCTCCTGGAGAACCATGTGGGTAATGCTCGTGACTCATGAGGAATCAGTTCTGATTTCAAATCTTGGTGGGAGCACATGGGCAAAATCACCTAAGCGCTTTTAACGAACTACTACTACTATAGTGCACACAGAGAATTGCATGTGATATCTATTGTTTTCTTCCTGAATGAGCTTGTGACTTTTATTTGTAACAGAAATTAGTTCGATTTCATCCTCATAATTATTTGACAAGTTTATACCAGCATAGTTTAGCTTTCTGTAAGCAGAGCTTTAGTACGCATACATTTGTTGCAGATCAAGCCTCTGATGTGCAAGATGTGCCTCCATGGACATTGCTCCATGCTGTGCGAGGAATTGCCAGAGCATGAGACAGTGCCACTGCAAACACTATTTCTAACTGTAGGAGATCAGCTGGTTTTGGTGACACATCAATTATAGAGACAGAAGAGTTAGTGGAGGTTCCCACACTACAGGACCTCCTTAGTAAGAAAATGGCACAACTAAATCAGTACATCCCAGATGCATACTCTCATGCTGAGTCATATGTCAAGTGTGACTCTCATGTGATAACGCATAACTGCAGTGAATTAAATGAAGACGAAGAAGATGAGGATGAAGTGAACTTAGATAGCTCTTCTACAAGCTATGAAGATGACCCAGAAGCACCTTCCCCCCCTACAAGGGATGAATTAAGACACTCTATAAAAGTGCTTCACAATTTTCAGATGTTTACTGATGGCGTACCTGATTCATTCAATAATTACCTTTCAGGTATTGAGAAAATCACCTCATATTTCATTGAAACTTCCAAAAAACAAAAAAAATTGATGATTTTAAAAAGTAAAACGTTTAGAATTTTTTTCTGTTGTATTAAACATTAAACTGGATGTATAATTAATTTTATTGAAATATTACCTTCCTTTCAATCCCATTTAACTTTATGCACTGTGTTACTGAAATTGGATTGGTATTGTAGAGATTTCGATTGCTTGAAAGAAAACCTCAAATTTACAAAGCCCGAATTTTACAAAGTGCAAATTTTTGGGTCCCTTCAACTTCGTAAAATCGAGGTTCTACTGTATATTGATTAAAATATAATATTACTCTACATTAATCTTCCATGAATTGTATAGACAAACTATTATTAACTCTTGCAAGTATATCCTTACCGTCTCTCCATTTACTGTTCTGATTACAGTATTCTGTTCATTACTAGCAGTTCCATTTCTCATCTTCCTCTGGTTTTCTTCCATTTCCTTCATTTGTTGACGACAGATACTTAGTTCTTCTTGCAACTTTGCTTCATTTTCTTGAGCATCTCGTAAAGATCTCTCGATTTCTTCATTCTTTGCTCTAAATGGTAAAATTAATTATGGATTTATGCTACTAGTTAATTTCTGCAGGCATCATGAAGAGATGTTTGCAAAATATAAGATGAATATGAAAGTGTAAAAACTAGGTAATCTTCATTGGCTACTGGATTGTCTAGTGGACAGTGCATTTGGATTTGGGAAACGCTATCCTGGGTTCGATTCCCAGGTGGGACCCAATGAGTGAAATGCCCAAGGTATCAAAGCACTGTGAAGAATATTTGTTAATACTACAACTAATTTTCATTTCAATTTTGGTTCATTGGTTGTCTTAGTGTGCTCTTGATGCCCACAAGTATCTAACATTTATCAATGGAAATATGAAATAAAATAATAAATCCATAGTACAGCAAACAGCATAAAAAAAGTTACCTCCTAAGACGCAACCAGCATAACTAGAGAAGGGCGAGTCTTTCAGATTCTCTGTTTTGAGGGCGCTTTTCATCTTCCTCTTTATGCCTGGCAAGTATGCTGGCACTGGCACACATGCATACATACTCTAATGTAACTTAAACTTAAAATTCTTGTGATTTTTACCAGAAACTAGTCATAAGAGATTTACAGAAGTTTGTTACTTCTCTTTTTTCCCTGGGAAACTTTCCATAGCATATACTAATTAGTAATAGCTAGGACTAAAGTCTACTCAATTACCCTGCTACTATTTTAACAGCTTATTGCGTAAGGACAAACATTTATTTACATGGCAATAAGAGCTGCAGATGAGCAAATCAGAGCAGCATACTTAAGAAAATTTGTGATTGATAAGAAAAGGAGTTATTCTCATTAATAAACATCATAAAATGTTGCTTCTAAAATTGTAAACATTTTTCATCTATACTTCTCATTTGCCAGTCTTGAATACATCAGTTAATGTAATCCTACGGTGAATTTCTCGTTACATCATAAAATGTTGCTTCTAAAATTGTAAACATTTTTCATCTATACTTCTCATTCGCCAGTCTTGAATACATCAGTTAATGTAATCCTACGGTGAATTTCTCGTTACATTTATCTACAAATTATATGCCATTATTCAAATCAAGGTATAAAAATAAAGATATTATTTCTGATATTGTTACAAGTATGTTGTGAAGTATCAATAAGATTACCCTTGCATCTATCATAGAGATTTTTAAATTTGCTTCCTTAAAAAATCATTTTCTAGATAGGATGGATGATATGTCCTTCATTTTAATGTGTATCTAGGTTTCTGTTTTTTTTACTGTAAATAAAGGGACATTGCTTACTGTAACTGCTTGTTAAGGTAATCTACTTGTTGCAGGTCTTTAGTCGCAATGGCCAAGTACTCTTTCAGATTTGAAATGCTCTCTTCTTGACCCTTGACTCTTCCGCATAATACACCCTGGCTTTTATGCAGATTTCTGCACTCAGTTTCTAGCTTCTTAACCCTTTCTTCTTCTTGGGCTAAAAACTGCTCATAGCGGTTTCTTTCCTCTTGTTGTATCTCAGAGGCTATCTAAATGATAAAGTTCCAGTAAGTATTCTTTGAAGTACAATGTGAACTCTTAGTTGAAAATTTTAATTACCAATTATTTACTTAGCGTACGGCATGTAAAATGCACAGAGATATATGGCATGTGACTGATGAGTCAGTCATAGACCTATGGTCAAGACTCATGGCAATTTAACAATAAAGAATTTTATTACTACAATGATTAATGTAAATTCTTCATCTCAAGACCTAAAATCTGCTTCCATTTTGCCTTTGTAAACTCAAGTTTCACAGATGCAAAGTTTTTCAAAAACATCTTAACATCTATAAAGGTCATTGTACTAATTAATTCCATTAGCCCAATTCCCTAGCTGTTTTTGCAAAATTCCTCCATTAATCTGATATTTAGGTATATACAGTTATCTACAAAAATTATAAAAAATGTATTTCTATATATCTTCCAAGTTTAGATTGAATCTAGAGTTTGAAAATACTGTCGTAGATAAATATTTACATCTTATATATGGAGAAAGTCATGTGCTGGCCACATCAAATTTTTCTTTAAGATGTAATATTGCCGTAAGTCTTTCAGACATGATATATAAGATACTGGAAGTTTAGGATGCTGTGATTCTATATCTGATTTTTTTCTTCTGCAGATTAACATGTATAATCAGTTAATGAACTTTGATTATAACTTACAAAATGATATTTTGCCTTTATTTGAATCATGGTTTTATTAAAATCTCTTTGAGAATGGTTAGTAGCTCTCGTGATGTTATTAATAGTGTGTGATGGAAAGAAAGAATTGATTGTGCCAATGAAAGTGTGCGGCTTAACCCAAAGTTATACAGAAGTGAAAAATAGTGACTTGGCTGGGGCTCGAACCCAGGTCTGTTTCTGTCTGCATCAAATTAATATTCTGATAATCGTACAATGGTGACTCTCTCTATAATACGATGGGAATACTTGTTTAACTTACGACTTGACATCTTTTATATTATCAGGCAGTAATATTTCAGGTAAAATATTCAATAGATAGTCTTCTCTTTGAAATAGTAATGAACTGCATGCAACTCATCGTCAGGTAGTACATACATACATATTTGCCATATATTATTTAAACAAATGCTGAGTCAAGACAGACAAATATTCCAATCCATGTAAGGAAAATTAAATTGTAAAGAATTATACAAGAAAATTTTCTTAAGTTATTTGAACGGAAGAATTAAGTTTATTCCCTTCATTTCCACTTGTTTCAGGGGCTCATCATGTTTATGTTAAGTTTTTTGAAAATTACTCAACATCAAATGATAGATATGTAGTTTGAATTAGCATGCAAATTAACTTACAAAAGTGAGAAAGACATAGTAGTAGTAGTAGTTTAGTTGGTAAGAACCTGCCCAGAATGTGGGAGATCTGGGTTCAAGTCCCATCCAAGTCACTGTTTTTCACTTCTTGCATAAACCTATTCAATGTCAAATTGGAATCAAAAATATAATAATAAATAGCCATGATATTTGTTGGATACAAACACGCATGCTGTAAATTCATAAACTGTAGATATGTCTGATGAATTTTTCATAATTCTGAAGTACATTTCTTGTTCATAACTTCTATTTGAAGAGATATTGTCTTTACTCAAGTCCAATTTTGAGACTTTTACATTTAGTCCAGAGCAAGAATATTTTAATAGTTGACTGGTAGAGGAGTTTTAAATATAATTTCAAAATTCTCAAACCTTGAGTCTCTCTCGTAATGAAATAATTTCATCTTGCAAGCGTTGAACATCTGCTTTGGCCAAGTCCCTTTCATGCTCTATTTCCGCCATGACTTTCTGTAGATTGGAATGGAATGGTAATCATTATGAACATTATAATGAGCTATCTCGAAATAGCTTGTGCAAAATATATGTGAATTATGAATTAGACATTTCACCTTTATGGAATAAGACATGACTGGAGGTGAAGATCTAGAATTTATTTCTGTTATTGTGCCATTCCTTGTGGAAGAGTCTTCAAGCACGGCTTGTTGTTGCTCTTCATGATTATTCCTCAGATCATTCTCTTTTTCTCCAATTCCCTCCCAATAACTTCTCTGGTTATTTGTTTCCTATCATCATTTTTTGTTGTAAGATTTTAACACACAATTAGAACTCAATGGCAATCAATTTACTATTGCTATTGTGTTGATATGTGATTTGCAATATGGCTCCAAATCACAAGATATTTTTCAATTCTGAATTCATAA
The DNA here is from genome assembly GCA_947579665.1 of Sympetrum striolatum. Taxonomy (NCBI): domain Eukaryota; kingdom Metazoa; phylum Arthropoda; class Insecta; order Odonata; family Libellulidae; genus Sympetrum; species Sympetrum striolatum. The sequence continues at coordinate 60,066,690 of OX388349.1, forward strand.
TGTAGCAATGTAGTTGATGTTTTTTATATTCATTTTAATTCTTCTTGATAACATTTAATTATGTGATTGTACTGATAGAACTTGAATAACTAAAGAATTATGTAGAATCATTTAATACTAGAGAGCTCTTCTAGCTTTAATCAGATTTTCGAATGTTTTATTATAACAGAAAGAAAGATGCTTATTGCCGAAACAAATTGCTTGGTTAACTCCTTACCAGTCACCAGCTTTTTTTGACCTCATGGACAAATATATATAATTTTTAATCACATGGACTGCTAATTTGAATGTTTTTAGAAGCAAAAACCAATATAAAGCATTTCTGTATTAATTCTTCAAATGCAACTGTTGTTACTCGTATATCCTTTGTTGGAGTATTCAGAATATAATGAAACAATATAAGCATAACCTGAGCACAGGAAACTTCACACTGATTATTAGTGGTTCACAGATCACTGGTTGGTGATTGCTGTTCTACATGAATTTTACTTTCATAATTAAGAGGAGTAAGGTGGAGGATATCCTTTCTAATGAAAATGTCAAAATTTTGGCTGAAGCCTAAGACCACTAATCAGAATTAATGCTGTGAAAGAAATACTTTCATTGTTAATATGATTATACTTATCAATAAAAAAAAGCAGAGAACATGATATAATGACTGCTGTGTTTTTTCATGAAGAGAGCACCAATTTATATTTTGATTAAAAATCAAAATATTAATGTTTATTCACAATCAAGATGAAGAATTCCAATAATAAGCAAAAGCAATATAAATGGAAAGTTTGAAATAAAATGAGAATGAGCAGGGAAAACAGGTTACATAATAACTAAAGCTGGGCTAAGCATAATGAGAGAAGGTCACAATATTTTGGAGAAATAAGTTAGATGGGAAAAGTAAATACTGAAAGAATTGTAACAGAATAAATTACGTATATAAATAGGGATAGTATGGTAAGTCAACATGGAAGAATAGGTTTTAGAATAGGCAAACCTCTTTTAAATAAAGGAACATGTACTTAAGAATACAGTTTTTGGTTTTATACTTTTTAGGAATACAAACCTATTCCTAAATATTTTTAATCCCACCACTAGGCAAGGGGATAAAGCAAAATAGCTGGCAAGATTAGAGAACAAATCGAAATATTAAGTGAGAGCAAATCGTACCAAAGAAAAGCTGAAAGGAATTTGATTTTTAAATATGTAATTTGTTAAATAAGGTCTGAAATAATTAAGAGTATTAAAGTTTGGGACTAAAAGCAGGATTCAATAGAGAGCTAGTTGTAATTTGAAATATTTTTCATTAATCCTCACCATGATATGCCCGTTTTTCATAAGACCATCAATTAATATTTCTTATACTAATCATTTGCATTCACTTTTCATTATATCTCATTATTTTTGAATAAATGATACAAATATACCAACCTCAGCTTCCTCCCTAGCAAACCCAGTTCTATTTCCTATTCTTCCTCCAGAATTGTTTTGGCCCATATCATTCAAGTCTTCATCTGGGTCTTCTAATGAATTTCTTGATCTCATTCTAATGCGGATTCTTTTCATCATTAGTTGGAACAGTAAAATATAATGAGGTAATCAGTAAATTAAACGAAAATTTCAAATAAATAGTATTATATCAGTATTTAATATTAGTTTCCCTTATAGAGGATAATGCAGGAGCAGGAAAACAAACCTTCCGGTGATGAAACGGTAAGGGTATATGATAAAATATAAACATTGCATAACCCAATTAAAAAATTTAAAAATACTGTACTTTAGTATTCTATCTAAAGAGACATCCTGAAGAATATGAGATCTAAGGTTAATATGATATGATGATAAAGTGGCTTTTGATTGAGGAGATCAGTGATAATAAGTTTCATCTTACATCTAGCCCTTCATCGTAAAACTTTAAAAAAGATATACCTTGAAAGAGAACACTGAGGTTAAACTAATTTGCAGGTTTTAAAACCTAAGTTTTATCTTAAGAAAAATACCTCATAGCAGGAAAATACCTGCATGAAGGGGAGTACGTAAATCTGCAAAAGCTGTGGATAGTTAAAAAGTTTTTTAAGGAGAAAGCAGATTGACACAGATCTGAAAGGTGAACAAAATGATACAGATAAATTTTTATGAGGATAAATCAATTTCAAGGTTTGCTAAAAATAAATAGAGAAAAGGAACAGCAAAAAGCAAATAATAACTTACAAAATAGGTCAATTAGAAAAATTGGCTATAATAACAGAAACGAAAACAAAGAAGTGAAAATGAAAGTGTCTCAGTAGTAGAAACTGTATTTGCCAATGATAACTCACAAAATTAATTAAAATTTTCTTAGATGTCAATAATAATATAGATGAACCATTCTGGGTAATTATGCTTTAAAACACTTCTCCTGAGAGTGTCTTTGAACTTGTTCAACGTAGAAGAAAATTCCTCATTCTGTGTTTTTATTTAATTTACATAAAATGGAATTCATACTTTTAATCTTACTCATATCATAAAATTAATAGTAGAAGCCATTACTTGGTGAAACTACATTATGGTAGGAATAACTAAGCAAAAGTTTCACAAAATATTTTGTTTAATGAGACCAGACCAGATTCAACCTCTAATAGTTATCATCAGGCCACAACTGAGGAAAATCTAAATTTGGTTACATTTAAACAAAATATTTTGTGAAACTTTTGCTGAGTTATTTCCACCACATATATACATATCATTCAATTTCCAATGTTTCAAATAAATGTATCTTTAATTTATAAAAGCTAACTTAATTTCATGACCAATATTGCTATTAGGTATGATTACCTTTGTGAGCGTTGTTTAGCTTCATTTAACCTGCCTCCATCTAGCCTTTCTCCATATAACCTTCCTCCGTCTAACCTTTCTTCACCTAACCTTTCTTGTTCTGGATATTCTTTGCTTTTATTGTTATTCTCTAGTTCCATGATTCTTTGCCTCTGATTTTGTATGGTTTCAGAGACACCTTCCATTCTTTGTGCTAGTTCTCTCTCTGGTTAACAAAAGAAATATCATCTGTATATTTTTAAATATTTATTTAAAATTTCAATGAAAATGCTGAGCCATACAGTTGGATTTTATCCGTTTCTTTGAAAATAACTTTTTGGAAAGGTTTGCACATTTCTATCAAATATAGTCTGTTTATGTTAGCAGTGCAGTTAGTTATATTGAAAATGATTTAAACTCTGTTAGAGATAATGCTTCAAAAAGAGAGATTGAAAGTGATTTTACTTCTTCATAATGAATCATGATCATGCATTATAATGATTTTATTTCATGAAGTGGATGCAAAAGCAATGGAATTATTAGAATTAAACCTCGTCTTTTATAAATTATCTACTTCGTTTCTGACCATTTGATTTCATTTCTAAGATTTCTGTATCTTTTTCTTCAAGTTTCCTTTCACAAGATTTTTTAATCTTTGTACAATTCTTTTGTAATTCCTCAACATTTTTCCTCAAAGCATTGTTTTCCTCTTGCAGTCCTGTAACCTTCTTTTCCAAATGATATATTTTATGTAGGCTTGCATCCAGCTTATCCTACGATTGTAGAAGAAAGTTTGAGAAAATGAAATATTTGGATGTCATTAAAATTATCATACAAAAGATAATCTTATAAAAATGAAGGAAATTGCACCATTGTAATTTTATATCTTTGAGGTTCACAATGAGGGAATAATTTTAAATTGATAGGAAATTATGATACTTGCAGAGGGAAAAATACTGTTATAGATTCTAATTATATGCAGAATATTTCCCTATTTTAGTGATAGACTTCCAATGTACATTTTTATATACTCTGAATTCTTTGAACTGTATGAGTATTAAGACATTCTGCTATGGAATCAATATTTTAATTATTTATCCTGTCCAAGGCTTCAGTTATAGTTGGTTATGAAATATGGTTTAATGCAACAATGGTAAAGTCTACATCCAAATCTAGCTCTTGAGACATTTTGCTCAATAGATCATCATTGTTACATCCCTTTTCAGTTTAGATCTTAGGTTCAGATATTGTCTGCTTCATCACCTTTTCATTGATTACCTTACTCTTCTAAGGCTCTAAATTTTTATATTTATAGAAAATTTTTGGTATCCTTGTATTTACCATCCAACTTATACATTCTCCCCATTTTTCTTTTATATTTTCTTTCTAATGGCTCTTAATTCACTTGACTTTGAATGTGCTAGCTTCATATTTTATCATTTATGTCCTTCAACTAAGATTCTTGTAATTTATTTTGTACTATTCCTTTTTCCCATTATTTTGCCATCTTTGATGCCTATGTTTTGTTTCCTCCAATTTATTTCCTTGTTTCCATCAATATTTATTACGTCCCATCTTTTCATCATTGTATAGGAGTTAAATTTCTTCAATAGTTTTTTTAAATTTGATACTAGTAATAATTAATGTTCTGCCAAAAATGATGCATTTTTGTGTAAAATTAATTAATCTTTTTCATCTCCATGAATAATATATGTCTAATTCATTAGTTATTAATTGTAAGTGACAAGGAAAGCCTACTCCTTAATCCTTGTTTCAGCTAACCTCAGAATTTCCTCCCCAAAAAATTTGTGAATATGTAGTAACTTCTTAGTAATGGTATTATTAAAAGCGCTTTGACAGCTTAGGCCATTTTGAGCATGGGTACCCACTGGGAATCAAAGGCAGCTTCGCACACATTCCTTTCCTTAAATGTCTGGAGAATCTTTTTTTATCATTACTTCCCCTATTCAATCTCTATTTGCATATTCAGTCACTTTTTTGAAGTTGATGAATTTCAGTAGGTTTTGTTGATTTTAATCTCTTCTATTATCTGAGAGATGTATTAATGCAAAACTATGGGCATTATGGTATATCTTTTACTGAAAAGCTTTGTTTGGCAAAAACGATTTCAACGGTCGTTGCAATATTTCTGATTATTATTTAGGTCTGATTATTTTAGGTTTTGTATTTTGAATTGTGGAGGTCTACATTTCTGAGATATAAAAATTTTCTTTGTACCTTTTTTTGGATTGATTGTAGTATGCTTATTTCATGCAGTGATAGTGTTATTGCATGTATTGATAAATATTCTGAAGAAAGTAACTAATTCTGCTTCAAACAAATATATCAAAATAGGGGGATGGTCTTTACTTGGCGGTAATCCATAATAACAGGAAAATCAGACAAGATACTTTAATTTATACTAAACCACAAAAAATAATATATACACACACCACCAGGTTTCTGCGCATTGTATCATTATTGTTATGTATCAAAACCTGGTTGTTTGTGTATGTATTATTTTTGGTGGTTTAGTGTAAATTAAAGTATCTTGTCTACTTTTCCATTGAGTATATCAAATGTGATGTTCATTATTATCACAAGTCGTTGTTCAATGCAGCTTTCCACTTGTTAGTAAATTAAACTTAGTGTAACTTTTCTATGATTGAATGATCAGCTTCTTTCTTTTAGCCCTTCTGACAGTAATTGAATTCTTCCTTATTACCTTTCATCTGTCCAAATATACTTAGTAATCTTGATACCATTTTTTTATGGACCATGTATATTTCTGTTCACATAGATTTTCTCTTGCCTTTTGTGAGTGCTTAATTTATTGTTATAAATCATTATAACTTGAAATCTTTATTTAACTACTGTCTAGGCATTGTTTGGAAATATTAATATTTAAATAACTTAGATATTTTGCTTAAATGCAATTCTTTCAAAACAGTTAATTCTCAATCTGAATCCTTATTCTTCATATATAAGGATATAGCCAATTAGATCTTAGCCATGTCTCTTTCTAATTCTTCTTCATATGCACTTTTAAATTACGTTCATTTTAAATGCTCTTCTCAGCATGGTATGTATTGTTTTTGTTTCATTTCTCACTGCTAAAAATATTCCGTTAAATTCCAAAATATTGAATTTGAAGTATTAATTTGTGAAAACATTTTACTGCAATAGTACTTTATAATTAAAGTGTATTTTCAAAAATTTTCTAATAACTTGTACAACATACCTCTTAGTATGTATCATAATATAGGGCTTTCATAGAATATAAGCTGTCTTACTTGTCAATCTGTCTATTAGTGTATTGCAATACACTAATAGACAGACTTTGAATATATATTAGATTACTTTAGCATGCTAAAGTAATCTAATATATATTCAAATATAGTACCTAACATATGTTTGTAATTATTGGCAATCTCTCACCTGAGTAGCTGAAACCTTTTGTGTATTTTCTTTAACTTGGGCATTGCACTCCTTATCAATTGCAAGAGCCAGTTGATCAATGTCACGTAATTCATCCTCAAGATGACGATTCTTTTTAGCAAGCCTTACAGCATGACCCATCGCTTCATGCTGTTTAGATAGTGCATCTGTGGAGTTATATTCAAGTGATATCAAAGAGCAAATGTAGTTTCAAATTAAAATCAATCTCGTAGCCTAGCATAACACATTTAGAACTTCAATAAATTGACATCTTGGCTTAGCTATATCTCCCCTCTTACTTCTGTTGTCTAGTTTGTAAATCAGTTTTATTTGAATGTGATGAAATCTTGTTTTGTTTGGAAAATCTTTTTGAAATTAAAATTCCTTAGCATCCTATTATATACCTTGCAACTCCTTCCTTAGTGTTTGGATTACATTATCCATGTTCTTCATTTCCTGAGTCATTTGAGCTGAGGTCATATTTGATTTTTCAGATAATTTAATTTTTTGTCCTTGAACTTCCATAATTCCAGATTTGTTAGGAGATTATTTTAATTTTCTTACTTGTTACTATTGTTCAAAAGTAAATTTTAATTAGCAAATTCCTTTAATCAGACAAATATTTGTGTTGAAAAAAGTTCATATTTATTTATCATCTTAAGGAAGCTCTATTGAGTGAATGATTGTAGAATCTCAGTTTTTTTATAACCGGAAATAAACAACAAATTTCACTGTATTCATTCCGAAAATTTTAATATATTGTGATAATTTCACAAAAAAATACCCTTAATCATTGTGTAACGGTCAGATAATGTTTTCCCGTTTGGCACTCGTAGAAATAATGAATTATTAAATTCAAGGGGCGTAAGTACTTCAGTTATTTTATATTCTATCGGCTTACCGTTTATTTCCAATTAAAATTCTCGTTGTCATTTATCCTCTCTGTCATTCTACCATCCGTGCTAATAGTGTGCTGTTTGGTATTCGTCTAAAATTGCTAGAAAATCACGACTCATCCGTCTAAATAAATGTTCACTAAAATACTATTTAGCCAAGACTGTTTAATTCAATTATACGATAATTTTATGGTGATAAAAAATAGTTATGATGAAAAATGTGACTCGGGATCCTTGAAAAGTTGTAAAAAATCGGATCAAAACGCCGTATTCCGCGTAACATGATAACAAAAAATAACGTAAATGAACTATAGATAAATTTTTGAACGTTGCTATGACAATTGTTTACATTAAATTTATTTATGAAGGTAATTTTACGCACGTATTTATCTCCTGCAAGAGAATGCGATTATTGCGATCCTTCAATTACAGGATAACCTGCCAATTATACATCAAAGTATTTTTGTGTTATCTTGATTAAAACTCATACATTGTGATCTTTAAATAATTTTTACAGAATATGAGATCACTGTACCGTTGTTTTACGTCTAAAAATTATAATCATAATAGTGTGTACATACATACATACGTTTACGCTGAACAAAGTTAAAACTTGTAGAGTTAATTTTTTTACTGTTAATAGTAGGGCATTATACCAATTTTCATCATGTAGTAGCGTAATTTTGTGATACAGTTATTGATGTAAATTTTGAGTTGCTCATTAGTAGTTTGTAAAACTTCCAATCAGCTTCGGCTTGACAGTTGGGCTGAACTTTACATTTGCGTAGTATATTTATTTTTTTTTAAACTCTCGCGTTTATTGCTAACAAATCCTATTGACGTTCTAGTTAAGTTTTCAAATATCCTTAAGGTGGATGTCCCTGTGTCAGGGGTATACTGGGCCTTAAACGGAAGATGGTGAGCTTGCTGCCGAAAGCCGGTGCGTTATCTTTTACATTGCGTCTCATGGGAGCTCACACCAACTTACGCATAGGCCAAATTTATTTATGACTTTTGCCGACTTGGCTACTTTTATATTTGTTGTACAAGAAATACAAAGTAATCCATAAAGTAAAAAAAGTAAAATAAAAATCTTATAACAAAAATGTTTTTATATAATAAAAAATTTTATTAAAAAATTGTGCTACAGAGATTAAATTAACATCTATTACAATCAGCTTATATGAGGAAAATGTATAATTAAAGCCTTGAGTCAGTCGAGTTCGCAGGACGGGAAGCCTCTTTGTTGATGAGATACAATAAATTGTTAAAGAGCAGCTTCTCGATATCGGTTGCCCATAGGAAGTCGAGATGATTGAACTGCGGCAGGGAAACCCTGTACTTTCCAATAGTATTTGGTAGCCTGTGGTACAGGAGTTTCACGTCCTGAAATTAGATGAATATGTCAGTAAAACCTACAGTTGGTTCGCATACGTACAGTCATCGTTTAATTGTACTCACATCAACATTCGCTAGCCAATCGTTCATAGAATAATGAAGTGAAATGGGGACTTGTATCGCATTCAAGTCGTATTCAGGAGCCTTGTTGCTTCCATAGCGTTTCATGTTCTTCTCTGCTCCATAGTCATACATTTGGAATTTCCCTAAAAGAAGAGTAAAAAAGAATGTTACAAAATGTTCACTTTATAGGGTTCTTAAAAGTTTAAATAATTTCCCCACAGGATCAAAGTAGTTAATGAATGATTGATAAATGTTGTTCAAACATTCGAGGCTTCGTTATTTTCAGCTCCTGTAATATCATTTACTCTGCCAGGTATTAAACTTTATTTTCCGCGAAACCTCATGGCTACGGATAAAATTGGAATTTAATGTTCCTATTTTAAATAATTTCGTAAAATTTAAATCGAATTTATATTTATTATTCAAATATACGAGTGGGTGCTGTTAATTTGTTTCAAGCTTCCGATAGAAAAAATATTTCCCATCCCCTTAGCTTTATAGTTGATCCTCAACATAGATGCTTAAAGGAATAAAAACTCAGTCTTAAATCTACCGTTATATCATGTAGTAAAATAATTAATTCTTAGGAGAAACTTTTTGTAATGAGTGGTGCAAAAATTAGGGTAAATGTACGGATCAATATTGAATACCAGTTAACTAAATTCTTATAGGATTTTTTAAAATCTATTGATTATGTATTATGTAAATGGGTTTAATACCCGTAATAAAATCATTATTATTATTAATGGAGGGGGGGATATAATTAAGATGTAGAACATATGGTTAATAGCGTATACCAGTTAACATACATGGAATTTGAAAGGTGCATACAATGGAATTGCGTTGGTATTTTAGTATTTATCCTCTTTAATTTGCTTATAGCAGCGTAATTCGTCTTGCATCCTATAGTTTAAGTGTAAGCAAAGTGGTAATGCTTGAATAATTTGTGCTGAAATACGCGCGGATATGGACATAATTGAACAGTGCGCACCAGAATTCGGTAGTCGTCTTAATAATTTGTAGCTATTAACAATGAGAATCGTTCTATTCGTGAGGTCAATAATTTCATATATTTATGAGGTTATTAACTCGCAAATTTTTAAATTTCCTAAGTAAAGTGGCAATTACGTACCTGAACGGATTTCTTGAGCATAATGCAACAATGTTTTAGTCGATGAACCAGCAGGAAAATGTCCAAGAACGATCGGTAACAAGGCCTGTAAGAAATTGAATTGCCGTTGAGATACTTTTGGTATAGAGAAAGGAATACATGTATTCAATTCAATCTGAACTCTTCTGAAATTTCGATTTGATTTCCAATCAAAGAGCATTTAACTTAACGTCAACATCCTGTTTCGAAGTTACATTATATTAGGTGTCCATTTCTTTATGCAAACAAATGTCACAAAACTTATTAATTTTATTATATTTAACCCAAATTGGGCACTTATTGATAAATTATTTTCTTAAATTATATTTTTATATTATATTTATAAATATTTTCATAAATTTCTAGATTTAAAATCCATTAGCTAAATGAAGTATCCCTGTTTTAGGTTGTTCCACGGTGCTTAATGCAGTTATATTTTTTAAGTCTTTGTCAAAAATTTTCATCTGGTAAAATTTCACATACTATTCGAATTTAATATCAATAATCTCATCATATTCTTTCTCCTTTAGAAATCATAATTATACTACAATGTATTTCCTATTTTCCCGATGTTTCATGCCTTAAAGGGTGAGCTTACCTGGTTAAACTGCGAGCTGTCGAACCCAACGATGGCAAATATTATATTTTCGCAAATCTCTTTTTCGATGGTGGCTAATTCGCATCCATATCTCGACAAAAACTTGATGATTTTGTTTTGAGGAAGGAACTCTCCGTCTCCAAGGAAATTCAGAACAAACTGGAAATAAAAAAAAAAGATATAATTAAGATATTAATTAAATTTACGCAGAGATAAATACCTCTTAAATTCAAAACAGAGAGTAAGAGATGCTTAACGAAATGTTGTTGACAAGTTGATGGTATCTCAAGTTTAGCTGTTGGATTTGGCTCGCAAATAAAGTTCGCAGTAATTTCTATCCTTAGGGGTTATGCTTTGTGAGGAGATTTAGTGAGGCACGCCATTCTTACCACAAACAGTATTTGGCCACCCTCTTTACTGTCCGCCGTGAGGTGGCTACATCACTTACCACTTGAATCCCACCCTGAGTTTTCTTACATCTCACACATTAGTTAATCTCTACCGTGTTACATGGTGAACAAAAGCACACTTCAATATGAAGCCATTTCGCCCGTACTGGGTCTCTTCTACATATCCAATTTTGTTTAGCACACTCAATTATTCTAATTCCAAATCAAAATTCTCTTGAAAAAGAACAGATGTTCTTAATCGGGGAATAGGTGAATGGAACAATTTACCTGGAGAAGTTTTCGAAGCTTTTCCCCCTTCTTACAATATATTCATCAATAGAATTGAAAGGGTTTCGTGATTTTATTGTAATATTGTTGTAATTTTAAATATTGTTGTAAAATTTGAAATATTGTATAATTGTTGTAAATTTTGAAACAATTTTGTAATTGTATGTAATACGTACTGCCTTCGGGAGGTTTTGGGGGGTTTTCCTCCCGACTAGGGTGAATACGAAGCAGATTATTTTATCTTTCCATCCCCACACAGGAATGACTACCACTACTATTGTAGTCCTTAAGAATGAATAAATAAAAAGGCTTGTGAAATAGTGTCACGTTTCTTACATCGAGGTCCTCAGCGAAAGGTGCCAGGAAGCGGATGGGGCTCTTTACTCTTGCCATGAACGCCACGGGCGCAAGGCTGAACATTGCTCGAACCTTAGGCGTGTACTCGGGTCTCGTCGATGCTAAGACGTAAAACATGGTGGTCCCCATCGAGTGTCCCACGTAGATCAGGTCCGTCTGATTAGTGACGTTCAGGACGTGATTTATCTCTGCGGGGAGGTCGTAGTAGCCCATCTCGTGGAAACTGAGAGAAAAAGTATTCAAAAATATGAGAAATTAACTGGAAATATTGATGAAGTCGGAATTACTAGAGCTGGGTTCACAATGTCTCTAATGGCTATATTTGCGGTTTGTAGAGGATCTCGCAATCAGAACTGAAATTCAATCGGCACCTACTGGTGTAATTGTAACATCTGTTTTATGACTTACAATTAATAATTAAATCACGATAACAAAATGGATGATTTAACTTCATCCAGTAAATTAAAATTTAATATGAATGATTTAAATTTTATATTTTTAACGATTTTTAAATAATGTAAAAATAATTAATTTAAAAAACATTACTACTTGACTCTGTATTAATGTTTGAGAGTTATGTGTAAATTACTTCAATAGATTGAAAAAGATTGATATGAAATATTAGCCTTTCATTACCAAACTCCTAACAGAAGTGTAGCCAGTTATTTTCATTCCGGGAGCTCCCGGATAGTCATGTGGACAGCGCGTTTGCCTTTGGTGAAAGCGGTCCCGGGTTCGATTCCCGGTGGGAGCCAATATGCGAAATGACCTAAGCTGTCGAAGCACTTTTAACAATACTACTACTATTTTCATTCCGTTATTCGAAAACGATTGTGCCATCCCCCTTTGTAAAAAATTCTTTGGATAGCCATGCTCGCTGCTTTTTAAGTATTTCGAATATTACTCTATCCCACCATCAGTCTAATTAAGTTTTCATACCAAAATTTCATTGGAAATTACATATTTTAATTTGTATTTTGCAGTTACATATAAAAGAGTCCAAATCGTCGCTTACCATGGAAATATCTCCATCCTATTGAGTTGTTTCTCATTCAACTTAAATAGAAACTATCAAAAAAAGTCACCTTTGAAACAACTAGGAAAAATTTATCTTATAGAATGCAAAGCTTAAGGCACTTTTACATCATATACAACATGTAAATAATTCGGTAATTTAATGAACATTAGTTAGTGATTGACATCAAAACTTAAACTAATAGAAAAAGAAGCATTTTGACAAGTATCGTGTCTAACAAGTAGCATCAGATCTTCGGTTTTATCTTGGTCATTTTCTTGCAATACAAGATACGGCTTCTTTGTGGATATATAATCGAGATCTAATTAGGAATGTATTTCCTGGACAATAGAAAGCCTAACGGGAAAAGAAGGGAAGTAGAACCGTTGCAATAACAAAGAATAGCGTAACGGTATAATTGGATATGATGAGGAGATATCGGAAAATAGCCATGGAAAACATAGCCAATCCTTAAGTATTTGTCATCTTAAATGCATTCCGTTTTCAAACAAGTAGATATCTCATCGCTTACAGTTGAATTATCTATTTTTCTGATCGTAAAAACGTTTGTGCATATTATTTGTTTCCTCCGAGTTTTTATTATCTTCAAAAATAATTTGTGATTTTTTCAATTATATTTATCATCGTACTTACTCATCCTTATCTACGTTTACTTTCTAACTTTTAGCCCTTACGCTAATACTTTGTTACTTATTCTCTGTACTTAATACTGTTACTCTCTCCATCGGTTTCATTATAGATATCTCTAATATATCTTTGATATGAAGGCCTAGTTTACGTCGAGATATTCCTGATGTTATTTTATTTGACTATCCATATTTGATACCCATTTTGTGTCAAAACCTCCATGTAAATTTGTCGATTACATTATCCTGTCACATCGAAGTTTATTTTATATAGTTTATGATATTCTACGTATTTACAGATCTTATGGTTAATTAAACGCTATTTAATTTAATTTTTACGATGAAAACCAGTCCCTCGGATGTTCACTACATGGGTTTTTGGCTTTAATACAGTTTTTAGTAGTTTTGAATGATTTTTAAAAATTATATTTCTTCTATAAGCATAATTAATATGTGGGTATAAAATGAGCATATAAATTACTCAATTTAGTACAAAATTTCCCGAAAACATACCTGAAATCCCAAAACTTTTGCTGACTAGAATCCAATGTAACATGACTTCTGGAATATGTATTTCCTCTTGCATTTCCCATCCACACGTCGTAGCCTGAGTCGGAAAGGACGTAAGCTGTAATAAAGAAAATTGAATGTTATATACTTCCTTATTTCTAATGGCAGTGAGATATCGAATATTATATTAAAAATATACAGTAATAAGTAATTTAATATTATTTAATAATACTATAATTTTGTTAAAACTAATTAATCTTATCTGACGATATATCGTCAATGTGATATCGATAAGTTTCTTCTCGCAGAATACCGAGAGCTTTATGAGGGCCGCGGACTATCCAATCTGCAGAACTGCCCAGAAGACCGTGTTGAAGAAATATCGGGGGTTTGGGGCGACCATCCGCTGGTTTTCCTTTCCTTGAATATGGTATCCGGTGCATTGTCAAGAGGTAGCCATCTGCAGTCTTCACCGTATGAGCCTCTGCAGGGTATCCATACTTAGCGATGATTTTTGGCTGAAACGATATAAGAGGAGAATAAGACGTTTACACGAGAAGAAATATATCTACTGGTAAGAGAAAATGGCACAAATATCAGCTCAACACAATATTTTACCAATGCCACTCAGTCTCTCCGTAAAGCAATTTATCATTGCGACACTTGAGCCTAGCGATATCAAATGAAGGTGAGATTTTATCATTGCTCAAATTTATCGGTTGAATAGACTTTTGGCCTAAAATTCCCGGAAATTAGTGGCTGGCAGTAGAAAGCTTGGCTGAACAATCTGCATGACAGACCAGCGTCTTCACTGCCGCCGAGGCCGTAATTATATAAATGACATTTATAATCTCACTAACATTATTACTAGTAATGGGATTGAGAGTTTAAATTAATAAATAATTTATGGTAATACTACACTTTAAATACATCGCCATAAAACATTGCTAATGAGGAATTCATTAATTAAAATAAAGATCAAAAGCATTCTAATATCACAATTCCATTTCGATATCCTCGTCATAGAATATGTTTTGTACTTTGTTGTAGTTTATTTCCGTTTTCCCTTTCACGTGGGGATTTTTCCGTCAAGGAGAAATCATAATAGATGAGACAATGAATACAACTTTGATGTTTGCTATATGTCTTCTCTTTTAGTTGGGGTGTTGGGGTTTTCCTATCTATTTTAATGGTATTGTTATAAATGTTGTCCTTCCTACCTGCGGGAGATTTTCGAAAGATACCCAACCCAACTTTGAGTGAATTACTCGCAGAGTTGTTACCAAATGGTTAGCCCTCTCTGATTACAACTTAATACTATATTTACGTATACTCATAACTTTTATTAATTGATGAGATGTGCGAGTAATAAATGTTGAAGTAAAGGTTGAATGTAGTGTGATACTGTTGGGCGTGATGGGAATTATGGATTACGATGAATGAATTGGATGTTTGTTTTGTATACGGGACGCTGACAGGGAACAGTAGTCTATTTATAACGCAATACATTAATAATAATATCAATGAAGTTTTCATGTTTTTCTTACTCAGCGACCTTCTGTCCCACCGATATTTGAAAAAGGATGCTCCAGAACAGATTGGGGACAGAGCCGGTTGTGTGTCTGAACATTAATCACTGGATAAAGATGGATTGGGCGCAAGAGGAATCATCCGCCGATGGATTAATCAATCGTAAGGTCAGTGATAATTCTTCGCAGATGGCGCTCCCATCGAATGGTCCTACCCCATCAAAAGGTAGGATGACGACTTCTGCAGAATAACCTTCTCCTCTAATATAATTTTTAGTTACTTCATTTAAGCTAAGCTGCCTAGCTTAATCAGTCAGGTTTTTCTTAAATTCTCGTCCACTCATGTGCGAAGATTTCCCCTTCTTGTGATGGCATATTAGATTTGCACTAACCTCTCATTAACAGATCTATACGTATTGATATTTTTTGTCGAAGTGAGAAGATGCTTTACTGGATATATGTCGCTAGAATTCACAGAAGAGTACCCAAAAGGTAACTATGAATATATTATGCTAATACTATGTTTTGTTTTTATTTTCAATCTTTCTTTTAATGCACTAAGATAATATTTTTATCCCCAGAGATTGGAAACAGCTCAGCAGTTACTTATGCTGAAGCCCGAAAAGAAGAAAACCAAATATACATTCTCCTAAGGTAAGAATGATAAAATTAACTTGCTAATTTAATGGTATTGGAATTGGCAAAACTAAGAGGAATTTCGTAACATGAAAGTTTTTATTGAAGATAATATGCATATTATATACCTCAGAATTGACACAAAGTGTGCGAAATATTAGGGCTGAAGAATGACTGATAAGGTTAAGTATTAATATTAAGGTTGCAACAGTAATAAATCAGTCAGAAGTTCGAAAGTAATATATTAGGTTGATTGTGATATTAATGATGTTGTCAGTGGTGAGCTCGCAAATTAATGCGTAATACCGTCATTCTAGTGGTTATGTATCGAGAGATTTAATAAAACTTCTTCTTGCCTGTTATCCAGTATTAAATCCCTTCTGACCGGTATCATTACTCGGAAACTAATGGTTCTCCCAGCACAAAGGAAAATTCAAATGGTGATTTACGTATAAAATAATATTTATGAATATATCTACGTATTTATTGATTAATGATAATAATATTGATGTACTATTTTATCACATCATGTCTTCCGAAGTATATTTGAAAGTAAATGAGTTAATTAATAACTAATTTTTATCATTGCCATCAAAAGTTAGGTAGTATAGCTGTTTTGACGATTTGGTATTTATTTAACTATCAGTTTAAGAGTATTTATTTAATTGTTGAAATAAATTGTAACCGATAGAGGTCTTAAAAGTCATTACATTGAATTTTTATGCGACCCTACATGCCGTTAATTAATTGCGTTAAAATTTCAAGACTTAAGTAATTATGGAACAGTAATTTTCCTCAAAATAAAATAATTATTCCATTGTTATGAAGCTCCACCTAGTTAAGCCTTCTCTCGTTGACCATATTGGAAGTAATTGTTGAAAATATATGTTTCATTTTAATTAGATTATGCTCAATCTACTCTGTACACAATGTACTAACGTGGAAATATTTTTTTCTCTCTCATAAAACGCGGAACCTATGATTACTCATCCCGTCTAGCCCGATGCAAAGCAAGCCTTTGATTCGATAAGTGGCGTCACATGATCGCAACAACCTCATTAGAAGAAATCGCCGCTTCGTTGAGATTCATCGCAATCACGGCTCCCGCTGATTCTGTCGGTACGAATCAGACGTATCGGAGAGTTGAAGGGGTGGTGCAGGGGGTGAATGAAAAGGGTTCGTTGCACCGCTGCACGTGCACGCTGCATCCTCACCTGACAATTTGCCTGAGTATCTGGAATAAGGAAGGCGTTCATAAGAGATAGATTGCTTAATGCCGGCTTAAGATCGTGCGATTCCATGTGTTTGCTCGTACTCGACGTATCATTGACCTGCTTGAGAGACCCTGTCTAGCCCCGCATTGCGTGATTTTCCGCCGCTGTCGATTGGCGGACACGTGTTGCGTGTCAAGACAGAAGCGATGACGCGAGGACGTGCCCTTTCATCATCAGCTCACGTCGCGCGATTGTTTCGTGAATCTGTTTGATTGTATTTACCGCCTGCGAGATAAACGGAGTGGTTTCCTCTGATTTTTTTCCATCCCACTATTTCTTTTTAAGTATTTCGATTTCAATATTCATGAATTTAAATGCATATTGTTATTTTTATTTCCTAAGTTTTTATTCTTCTTTTGGTCTCCCAAACCGTAATGTAATTCAATCAATGGTTTTCAATTTTTAGTTGTATATTTTTTCAATATGTTGTAAAACCCCGTTGTTTATTTTTGCTTACCTCAATATTGATATTCACGAATGAAAATTCATTTTGTTTTTTCTTCTACAACGTTTTTATTTTTTTGCCATCCACGTCGTAATTTTAATCCATCGGAAGTTTTCAATTTTTAGTTGTATATTTTTGTAATATATTGAAAAACCATGTTGTTTATTTTTGTGCACCTCGATGTTAATATCCATGAATGTAAATTGATTTTCTTGTTTAATCTACTACGCTTTCATTCCTCTTTTTTCTTCCACTTCGCAATTTAATTTAATCAGTAGTTTTCAATTTTGTTTTAGTATATTAAATGTATGTATGTATATTTTTTATATATTAAACTTTTTGGGATGATTAGGACGGTAGGATTTAGGAATTTATATCCTTACAATTTATGGTGATTTATGGTTTACGTTTTTCAATTTATTTTTAAGGATATTGACTCTTAAGGAAAGGGTTAAAGGAACTTTGCACATAAGGGCGTGCACCCAGGAAAAATACCAAGGAAAAACGGACTTGAAAAAATTCTGACAGGGCCGTTTCCGTTACCGTTTCGATTTCTGGCCCTGTCAGACTTTTTTCAAGTCTGTTTTACCTTGGGATATTAAATCTTATTTATTTATAATTAATATGTGTGTTCTCATCTTCGACTAAATATAATTGCTAGTTTCGCACGATATATCAAACCCCATTCTATGCTAACGTTTTTTACTGCTGGAATAACTTTTTGTACGTATTTCTAAAGTTATTTTTTAACTCCAGACTCTAAATTCTCTCTAATTTAATTGTTTTTATAAGATATTTAAATGGAATGAAATTTTCATTCTTCAGCTCTAAAAGAAAATTATATTTATTGGAGTATGTTTATATACTCTATTAAAGGAGTTTTAAATTACAAAAAAAAATTCTTCTTTTATAAATATATTTTTTACTGTTTTTTATTCTCATTTACTTAGTAATAAACAATATATCACGCGTTAAAATGGTAATTTATTCTGAATCTAAGAAAGCTAAAATTTCAGTGCATCAAGCTTCGCCCTTTCATTTCATCTGTACTTTATCTTCCGTGCAATTCTTTTGACTGGTCAATAGATAATACTAAAACAGTCACTGAAGTGCATACGCGTCGGCGTATTGTCATTCAATACTCCTTTTCCCATTGATTGCGTTACGATTGTCAGTCGTGTGTCTTATTGCCTCAGTAATTATTTCCCAATCGAATGCAACTGGACTCCTCAGTTATATTTTTATTCCTCAACCTCGATCAATCATTGATTTTCATATCATATTATATCTACATATGATACATTGTGTGACCATAGCAATCATTACAGCCAATATAATCAATCTCGATTCATCTTTGTTTTTATATCGTATATCTAAATTTGATACATTAGGAGAGTAGCAATCATAAGAGCCTCGATAACCTAATGTAGTTATCTCATCTCTATTTTCTCACCCTCGTTTCTGTCATCGCTGTATTTCGTCATACCGACCGATAGAAGTGCTTATAAATTAATATAGGATATTAAATTCATTCTAAGATGGAAATTTTCTTCCCTTGACTGTATCTCCATTTAATATTTTAGCTTGTATCATGATATTTGTTTATTGCTATTTATTTGCCATTGAAACCTCAAAAACTTAGCGAGGTGCTCAGTGAAGGCGTGCGTCGATGTTGCAGTTGAAGCAGTTTTTGAAAAAATCTCGTACCATTGTTTTAGATGCATTCAGTTTTGAGGCCCCGAAATTTTAGAAATAAAACACCTCTTTCACATTGAGAAATGTGGTTTTACATCCGTGAAAGATCTATAATTTTTATCTACTTCGTAATTCATGTATTTTCGAATACGAGCTTGATGAAATTAGAGGTCTTTATTTAGTTCCGTGATGAACATTTATAGAGTATAATTTGGATTCTTCAAGCATATAGAGTAATCAACGATTTTTGACATGAAAAAAAGTCTTCTATACCTAATAGTCTTATGGCAGTTTTTTTTGTTTTTTTTTATCTTCAGTATTGTTGTATTCCAATACATTACATTACACGACGTTAATATCTTCAAATTTTTGCTTATTTTTATATTGCTCTTAGATTTTGTTTTGGATATATTTTATCTAGAAAATTCGATTGTTTTCCCGGTAAAAATTATTAATATCTTTCAGCTATTTATTATATTGGATTTGATATAATAGGAGCTCTTTCGGGAGCACAAACGTAAGGAAATATCATAGTTTCACTGTTAATGCAATTTCAAACTCGGGAGTTAAGTCGATCCCTTCTGAAGGATATCAAAATGTCATCGACCCCCATTAAATAGTTTAATATCACTAATTATTATTATTATTAATTATCAGTAAATGAAGACAACTCAACTTCCATATGTTCATGTTTAACATTTTAAGGTAAAAAATGAAAACGAAATATTGGTTTTGAAAAACTACAAGAAGATTCAAGTGAGTTAAAAAAAAAGAAATTAAAGTAAAAGTAGTACACAATGTTATTCGTATTGACAATATATTGACAATACATTAACAATCGTATAAGAACTTTTAATCCCAGCAGAAATGGCTCAGCCGATAGAAAATACGGTTCAGTGTTGGGCATTGTTTTTTATTTGTATTATCTGAATACCTCGTATTCTTCGAGTAAGCCTAATATGCATTCTTAGTAAGAGATTAAGTTTTTCTAGATAACTCGTCCAATTACTGTAAGATTCTATTTTCGAAGGAGTTTCTAACGTCTCCTTCTAGCGCTTTAACGTTAGTTTTAAAGTTATGGCTATTTCTCCTAAGACTTGTGGATTTAGCAACCTTTGTAATCATTCTTGGTCACCTTTTCTGTATAATTTAAAATTAAACAGAAGCAAATATGCCATGCCGTTAGATTGGTCGACTGAATATTATTGGAGGATACATCGGACGACAAATTGACAGCTTGTAAACATTCAGGAGAACGCACGATTTATTGGAACGATTCTTTCATCATTAGATGGTATGATAAATTGTTAGGTGTAAGCCCAGTTTTACGAAACATTTATCGAGGACGAAAACATTGAAAAGTGATTTAAAAAGGGCGAGATTCAATGAAGCGGCAATCTTCGCCGTCATCTGCGGCCAGCATTGTGTAAAGTCAGTCCTTCAGAGTAATTTAAAACCTGATTTCCTTCTGAGCGGCGGACTGGCCGGTGCCTTTCAATCTAAGAAAGATTTCCTCGAATTCCTTCAAGCTATCAGCCCGTGCTGACCGGAGGGCGTGGAAGAGGAAGAATTCGGTGCACCCGTCCAACCGGCATTAAACCAGTTGTTTCTACAACTCATTACCATAATAGTAGGAGGAATTCGAACCAGATAGCATTGAGGCAGGGTGCCGTAGAGGCACCTTCCTTATTCCATTCATTTCAGGGTCGCTGTGCACTACGCCTCTAATCGCATTTTTTTCTACATACCGACCTCATTGCCGAGCAGTAATATTTCACTCTTATCCATTTCCGTCGTAATGGCTCGCGTCTTTGATCTTCTGGAATGGTAATCCATGATGAGGTTCATTCCACTGCAAGATGTATTTGGGTTACGTTTCCAGCTGCCAACCCCGGTAAAACTATATGCGTTCCTTGAGCTTTACGGAGTAAATTCATTACTCGGATCTGTTGCCACAGAGATGTAAACAAATATTGCATTGGGTTGATATTTCAGTATCTTTCATTTCAACTGTTCCAAGCTATGATTAAGTAATCAACGTGTTATTATGGCTGGGTTACAGATGTAACTACACTTTCATCCCTTGAGAGTTAGATTTACCACTGTAACCTCAGAAAGGGTAAATTTCCAAATTTTTAATTGATATAAGTTAAATTTTTTTATTATTGGCTTTTGTATTAACATTTTTAGCTTTAGATATTATTAATATGGTTCCGTGATTTTTTGAAAATTCAATTTTGTTAAAAAGTCTGGGAACCATCCGGTTTATATGTTTATAATGTAGTTGGATATTTATTCAATCATAGATTGATCCGAGTTCTCTTAATGTATACTACGATCACTATATTCCATCTGTGGTCACCCTTTTTTAACAGCCAACTTTAATATCCTTTCATTTTGGACACATTTCGTAATAAATTATTCATACCGTGCTAGCGTCATTGATTTCGTATACCAAAAAGGTACAGATATCAAGCTTAATTTTTATTCATATAAATTATCAATATTCTCATTTAATCATATATTTAACGTTCAATTAATAATGTGAACGAATTAGATAAAGAATACCTCGTGTTTTAAGGACTTTTTTTATAAATTAACTTACCTAATTATAGTTGAATCTTAACGCTGAGATACAAGCACTGAAAATATTCACCATTTGATGAAAGATTCAAAATTTAAACCTGTTATTTTCCAATTGTCATTAATAGACGTGCTTCTTTTTAGCTGTACTATAAAAATGGTCAATTATGGAGAAAAAGATATAAATATGGCAAGTTAGAGCGTCTTGTGTATTTCAGAATTGCTAATTATGCTTTAAAACAGTGTTCTTATCAAGATAGCTATTGGTGTATCATAAAAATTTATTTATTTATATAATTAAAAGACGTTGATTCTATTTGATTTTAAAAAGTGTCTCATACACAAGCAAGTCTCGCTTTATGAATTCATCTTGATTAAGAAATCAAAAGAAATAACATTAATAAAATCGCCATTCTAGATGTATTTAACAATTGCGACGCAAAGACGCGGGACTAAAGATATCACCCGAGTTTATCATTTTTACTGTAAAAGAAATATTTACAATATGAACTAGAAAATCTTGGACGCGTTTCGTCCGGATAAATGCCGGTTCAGTTGATCACCGTGTTTATTTACTTCGAGTAGCATTGTTATATAAACAGACTCGTTAATAACCAAACGGTAAATCGCCGGCCATTTCATAAAAATACTACCGGTTTCAGCTTGTTGAATTTCATAACATATAATAAAGTGGACTTTCTCCATGGCGCTATTCTTTTCATCAGATTAAGTGTTAACTTATATACGAAAAAGCTGAAATTATGAGGGAATGTTTGTGTGTTTTCCATATATTGGAGTCCACACCGTTTGCCCGATTTGTGTCCAACTTTTGCTTACGTCTCCAGATTCCAGCAAGAAAGTAGTCACATTTTTATTTGATAGTTTTGCTAGGTTCGAATTGAGGACTCTCAGATATATTTCTATAAAGTACGCAATGAAAGTTTATTTTCATTCTCTGCAGCCTTAAGGTCTGTATCAAAATTAAATTAGCAAATAAAGCCAAAAAATCGGGACAAGCACTAGAAGAAGAAAAATGAAGGAAGATTATTATTTTGGTCGCGGAATATTGTTTTCGAATAGATACTACACGAAATTTGACAGAATATATGATATGTTGTTGGTTGTAAATAATCCTTTCCCTTACATTTTCCATTGGAGTTTACAGGGATGCCAAACTCATTTAGAAATAATGGTAAGAATTACTGTCAGAATATTCGAATAGGAAGAAATTTCACTTACACTTATATTTGCGTAGTTTATGTAGATTTTATGCAAACTTATTTCTCCCTGAGAATCAACAGCAGTTAAATCAACTGTCTTGCCAGTAAATTGAAGCGTGCAAAGATAACCGTTGCATATCCTGGATTGAGTGCATACGAAATGCATGTCTGGAGATGAAGATGGAATTGAAGTATGGAATATCGTATATGGATGACTGTGAACCAACTGAAAAACTCTTAATGTGCTCAGCTGGAACAGCTGTATAAGCGTATGCACTTTATAGGAACCGGTTATCTCGATTTGTACTCAAAGACTGAAATGAAGGGAAAAAGAGAAACGTTTGAGGGGAAAACAGGTTGAAGGTTGTGGGTGAGACGTTAAGAAAAGATAAATCTCGAGTCCGATGGATTACAGGTGACCGTACGTCCCATTTTCGAGCCTTCCGCACCGAATTTGTGGTCATAAATATATTTTGCCCTGTTTCAAAATCTTTTAGCTTAAATTCATGTTCTTCTCTTAAGAAAATGTAGATAATATACATTTTTGACAGGACTTTAAATCTAAGAAAGCACATTTTGACACCTGACCATAGTGCTGTTAATGTACCCCTTTCGGAGTGTTAGCTAAATAAATTATCTACAGTATATCTTTGGTAATAAATAAATCATCGAAATAACCGAATAAAAAGAAACGCGGGACATCGATATTTTTGCAATTTCTCTTTCGCTTAAATTCCATAAAAATGGCACAGATTTTTTCAGATAACACAATGCTTAAGTTTGAAAAACCTCCTTAAAAATCCCTCGTAGACCCAAGTATCAGCATGTTGTTTCAGATAATACAGTGCTGAAGTAGAAAAAATCCTAATAAATCTCTCGTAGACGCAAGTATCAGCATTGCTTCACATTTGTATCTATTTAAGGTTGAATAAACATTTGCAAATCGACAAGATTTTTCTGATTGATATTTGGATCGAAGAAACTATACCATCCTTCGGAAAATTTGTGAAGAGATTGTCCTGATTTTTCCGTATTACTGATAAAAATATCCAGTTTTTAAGAGAGGATCTGCTCCACATAATCATTCGCTAGGCAGCTAACTCAATGAGTATGCTTGTGGTGTTTTGATGTGTAGACAGAAAGTGAAAAAAATGCGAAATAAAAGATGATGGAAATGAAGCTCAACTATACACAAGAAAGTGTGCGTCTTCGCCCGGAAAGTGGAAGATCTGGGTTCGTGTCCCAATCATTCCACTATTTTTCACTTCTTGTACAACTCGCGAAATAAGAGCTTTAATATTCTGAATAATGAGCGCCAAATTTCCCATTCCCTATTAGAGTGATGATGCCAACGTAAATTGCGAAATCTTAAGAAACTATATATCTCACATTTCGTGTAATTTAATGGCATCTTTATTTCGTGAGACAGGAGGCGCGTGGTCATTGATTTAATGACTTCTCGTATCTGAGTACGTGTGGCCTCATTCAGCATCTCTTTGCTGCTGATAAATTTGGTCCAAACACAGGATTGTTCGTGAAAACATTTCAGCTTTATCTTTCTAACTCTCAACTTTGCTCTGTTTTTCTCCCTTAGGGCTATTCTTAAAGCAACTGAGATTGGCTTTTAGTGTAATCTCTTTTAGTCTCTCATCCCACCCTTTGCGAACCATAATTGATATGTAGGACTCCGAAGTATCTTATGTACAAATAAAACCTGCGTGCTCATCCTTGCGTACTACCACTAAAGGAGCTTTAATACTTTATTGTATTGTATTGTCTGATTTTACAGAGTTAACTAGGCCACTGCCCATGTCACCCGAAATGACTCATTTTCTTACATTTGTGACTCATTTTGATAATTAACTCATTGGTTTAGAATAGTTAAGGGCCCAAGCAGTGATTAACTCTAAGTATAATGAAATATTAAAGAGAAAGGTGTATAGAAAAAAGAAAAATAAACTAAGAAATATTAAGTAACTTAAATATGGAGTCTGGAACTCGGACATTTTTACAACGGCGAAGAATATTTATTTTGGGAGACCAGATGTGAGACAACAAGGAATTATTCAAAGTAGGAGTTTTCATCTTACATTTTTTGCATATGTTTAGCGAACGGGAGGAGAGGGTGACAAGATGATGATAGGCGAAGATTTCTCTGATGGGAATCAGTCTGCTGGAGTTGGTTGCGATGCGAATTGTTTTCCGATAAAATAGTTCGTATTTCTTGATGTTCTTCATGGAGGTGTTGAAGGTGACCGGACAAGCATATAGCACAAGAGGGAGGACAAAAGCGTGAACAAGACGGATTTTTTCGTTATTGAAAAGGGAACTTGAGGGTGAGAGGAGAGGAAAAGTAACAAACGCGCTGTCGTCGCTTTAGCAATTACTGTTTTCGTATGTAATTTAAAATTGAGATGTGAATCAAGCATAACGCCTAGGAATTTGTGAGATGTTACAGCCGGGATGGGAATACTGTTAATAGTAGGAAGGCAAGTATTGTTAGGGTTTTTCCGTTTAGCCACGTTCGGAACGAAGTGCATAAAGGCGCTCTTATCGGACTCAAAACAAACTGCCTACTACTTGGAAGTAAGAGAAAGTTGTCGTTTCTAGACAATGTTTTGATTCAATATATATTGAATTGTAAACTTGGAAAATAGTATTAGGGCTATGAACGAATCGGATCGGATAGTGGGAATATGATTCAACAAAAATAATTTTTCTAGGCGAGGTATCGCCGTTCTTTCTTTTAAGGCACCTTTCGACGAAGTATTGCAATTGTTGGAAGAGTTGAGGTAGAAAACTTAGGTTGAACCTGCTGCATTCATTTACAAAAAATTATATTTGTGAAATTATGTAGATTTTTATGCGTTCATTCTGCTACTGGATGTATGTATATATTTTTCATACATAGAAGGATAAGATATCTCTAGAAGAATTAAAGGAATGGAATTGTTGACTATTCCATTACAATACAATTATTTTACGGAATGCATGACTGACAAAATACTAGAAAATAGATGTAACTATGTATGAAATCCTAGCAAGACACCAAAACCCGGAGACTGTAAAGATATGCGTAGATATAGACCGTTGATTATATCAAACACTATTAATCTTATTCTTGGGAAGTAAACGTCCAGCTTTTACCCACGTTTGATGCCACCTTTTCTCTAATTTCATCAAACTAAAAGAAATTGAATTAAAATAGTCATATTTCTCATTCTCGTTTGCTGCGTCAAGTGAACATGAGTTGGAGAAACCGCTCTTTTCGTTTATTTAGGTATTAAACTCTATACACACAGCCTCGATGTTGGATTATCAATATATCAAGTCTCTCCAGAGCGGTCTATCCAAACATTTCAAAGGGGTTTTCCACATCTAGTATAATAAAACACTTGGCAAAAAGGTGTGGATCCTTATTCTGCATACAACTGAATTTCCTAATGATTTGACATACCGAAAATCAGCCACATAGTATTTCAAACTACCACGGAAGAAAGTTTTATAACTCCGTAAACATCTAAGAAATGTCAATGTGAAACCAATATGATAATAATAATACAGAAAAATATGTATAGTACAGATTCATATATTATACAGATTATAACAAACAATGTTATAATAATAGAGAATAATAAATGAATAAACAATAATATAAAATAATACAAACATTCATGAGTGTTTTACCTTTCGGTACGTTCATATGTATCGAATTTCAAAAAATCCCTAAATAAACCTTAATTTTTTTGAGTTCGGGTGAATGGAAACGCTATGCTAAATGTTCGAGTAATGGTTTAATTATGCAGATGTAGACCGGACTTGTGTTTAAGTGGCCCTGTTCCTCCTCTAACGCAAGAGCTGTTGGTCCAATTTCAGGTTAACTTTCACCGTTCACTCAAAGGTGAGCTAACTGAGGTAAGGGACGTTAAAAGAGGACTGGACACGAGTTTTTTTCAATATTAAACCATAAAAAAGAAGTGGCCGTGAATGGGTACAGCTGCTATGCTTAACTTACAGAAACCACTCATTTAGGACATCTATGGGTCGTTTACCAACGCAAGTGGGACTCGGGATGTTAACAACAGGTCGTTTTCCCTCAGTCTCAGAATTAAGAGTTGAGTGACCATCTCCAAAGGTAAAAAATTCTCAAGGTTTTTGCTGGAATGTTAATTTTAGCTGGAACTACTAAAAAAGTGCTCAAGGAGGAAAATAAACTAGCTTTTTTACAAGCAGCTGGAAGACTTGCATAATCGAGCAGATATTTGATCTAAGAAAGCACATTTTAAACATATTCAAAGATGCGATCTGTTCGGTGAAATTTGAAAGTGAAAATAATGTGTAAATAAATATATGAAATTATAACTTGTATTACCGTATACACCCAAATAATAATCAATATCTCAGTCCATTTTTCGAAGGCTGAATTTCAGGACGCCGAACATATGGATACGATATTTTCAGGGACAAAATTCACGTCTAATCTGGGTCGATTTGTTTTTCTTTATTTGACCACTATTACCTATTAACCACTTTTTTTCGACGTTGTTTACGAAAAATGCCCATAGTATACCTTTATTGGGATAATTGCTGTATTAATATGGAAATGTTGACAGGATAGTGGGTTTACACCGAGGCTGCCAGGAAGTATAAGTCTAGATTGACATGTAATAACATGCTGTATTTAGCATAACGTATGTTAACACACAAAAAAATGTAAGGTCAACTTTTATTGGAGGTCCGTGAAAAAAAATTGGATTTTTTAACGCAATTTAGGGAGTCGTTTTAACTAAGATCGTACTTGTTAATTAACACGAACTCCCCATAACCTCAAACGAAAAGTTGCTTTCATTTTCAGATGAGTTTGTTCCGGAAAATATACTCTTTCACTCTCAAGCAAGAATGAGTATCATACAATATTTTCGATCAATCTCTACTTTTTCACATGTATATGGGTCATTCCACGCCAATTCGACAAGGAAATCGGCAAAATTGACCCTTGAGGTAACTGATTTTGATCAAATTTGGCAGATCGCTTTAATTTGATAACAAAATGAAAACCCTCAAGCCGTTTTGTAATTAACGCTATTGTTTACGAAATATTGCAATGTTTAAAAATTGAAATTTTACAAAAGTGCCTTCGCATTCGAAGCCACATCTCCGGTAATATAGAAGTTTAAAATACACAACATAGCTTAATTTAAAGGTCTTGTATTATAAAAGATAATGATAGGAAGTTTTTATAAAATTTAAACAATTTAATAATGTTTATAACAATTTAAAATTTTCAAATCGATTTTTGACGATGTAACCACCCCTTCGATTTTTCTCATTTTTTAATATGTTGTACATACAACCCTCCTCTACAATTTAAAAAAATTTGGCGAGGGTAATATTTCATTTAAGAAAGAAAAAAATTTTTGAGTATAGGCGTGACGCTCGCCGCGGCTCCACGCCGTCCGGCTCGCGCGCTGAACGTTCGTAAGTGTGGCCTCTCATATCTCAGCACGCTTATTCTTCCATCTGCTTTTCACCAATTTCAACTGTTCTACCAATATTAACCGACCCTTTAATTCCCTTCACCCTTGCCGACTGATTTAACCAATGGGAGTCATTACACACCGGGAAAAGAAAGTCGCTTAGGCAGACTGAACGAGACTTTACAATCCCTCGATCAAACACCTATTTCAAGCAAAAAATGCATAAATCAAGGAAATATCAAGCGAGGTAATTGAAAAACACTCTCAAAGGGATGGTTCACCTCAAAGTTCCAACATTGCTCCCTCTGATTTGACTACTGTTACTTCTAATTCTCATAGCTTTGTTAGAAATCTTTCATCTACTTCTTTTTCTGCTGAAGAACTTGACATATTAAACCTGGGTCTGAAATTCGCCTTTCCACCAAAGGTTTCACTGTTAGATAAATTAGTGGCCAGCATAGAAAGTGATATTCAATATTTGGATAACAAAACCAAAACTTCAATCAGGCTATCTTGTAGGAGAACTTTATCCAAGAATCTTAATTCATTACACTTACCTAACTCATCCAATTACTATAGCATTATAAAAGAATTAAGATCTAAAGATTGCTTTTATTCAAAAGCAGATAAAGGCAATTTAGTAGTGATTTTAGATAAAAAACAGTATTTTCAGAATTCTCAGTCTTCATTAGATGGTGGCCCATACACAACCTTGACAAAATCTCCTCCAAATAGTTATGTTTTACAAATGAAAAATACTTTAAACAGGTGTCCTAATTTAATATCATCCTCTTTGAAATATAAATTATCTGTGTCTAACCCTGTAATTCCTAAATTATACTGTTTACCAAAAATTCACAAGAATAATGAAGCTATGAGACCTATAGCTTCTGCCATTAATTCTCCTACTTACTATATTGCAAAATGGCTCAATTCACAATTTAATAACCTACCTTTTTCGTTCAATCATTCAATAGTGAATTGTTTGATTTTATCAACAAGATTTCCAAAATTGAATTAAAAGACTCTGATCTGAAAGAGTTTCTTTTGATGTTTGCAGTTTATTTCCCAGTGTTCCCGTTGATGATACTCTAAATATTTTACATACTTGTCTTATTGATTTTGGTTTTTCTGATGTGATTATTGCTGAGTATCTTTCACTTACTAGAATTTGTATGTACCAGAATTGCTTTCAGTTTAATAACAAATATTATACACAAACTTTTGGTACAGCTATGGGAAATCCCCTTTCTCCCTTCTTTGCTAATATTTTTATGAATCATTTTGAAAATGTATGTAAACAAACCTTTGACTACTTCCCTAATGTTTCGTTAAGATACGTGGATGATGTTTTTGCTGTTTTTTACACCTCTATTATGCGCATAGATTCCTTCTTATCAAAACTGAATAGCTTGTTCCCTTCAATTAAATTTACATTTGAAGTTGAACAGAACAATTGTTTACCCTTCCTTGATGTAATGGTCTCTAGAGTCTCTAACCGCCTACATTTCGATGTTTATCGAAAGCCTACTTCGTCAAATAATTTTATTCCTAATTCCTCGTTCCATCCTTTAGCTCACAGACACGCAGTTTTTCATCATCTTGTTCATAGACTTGTAAACCTACCTCTAGATATTACTAGTTATAATAAAGAATTAAGTTTCATTAAAAATACTGCTGACATGCTAGGTTACGATTCTTCGTTAATTAATACTTTAGTTAAGAGACATAAATTTAAAAAATTGATTGGTCAATGCTCTACTCTTTCTCAAACTCCTGATACTTTACGTTCAAAATTTATTAAAATACCGTATTTTCCTTCATTAACTAAAGGTCTCTCCACAATTTTTAAACACAACAATCTTAAAGTATGTTATTACAACGATATTAATTTAAAGAATTTGCTAGGTTCAACTAAGGACAAGACTGAACTGCTTCATAATTCTGGCATTTACTGTATATCCTGCCCAGATTGCGAACTAAAATATATCGGCCAAACAAAAAGGAGAACTATCATCAGGTTTAAAGAACATCTAGCCCACTTCAGATCTGGGAGATTTTTTAATTCGGCTGTTGCAAAACATATGTTTGACTTTGCACACAACATTAACGCAGATAATCTAAGCCTTGTTCACATTGCTAATTCAGGTTTAGACGCTTGGGAGAATTTATTTATTTATAAAATCGGGAACACCTCATGAATTTTGACACTGATTTCGACAGATCCTTGTTCAGCCTCGTTGATCTCGCTTAGCGACCTTCTTTTGTTTTTTCCTCCTTCTGCTCGCTGTTTTCAGGTTAATTTCAGTCTCGAGGTTTCTTCTGAATATGCTACACGTAGTAGCGAAACGTTCGTCAAGACCTTCTGTGTTTTTCTTTGACAGCATAAGGTATATCGTGAGAAAATGAGAAAAATCGAAGGGGTGGTTACATCGTCAAAAATCGATTTGAAAATTTTAAATTGTTATAAACATTATTAAATTGTTTAAATTTTATAAAAACTTCCTATCATTATCTTTTATAATACAAGACCTTTAAATTAAGCTATGTTGTGTATTTTAAACTTCTATATTACCGGAGATGTGGCTTCGAATGCGAAGGCACTTTTGTAAAATTTCAATTTTTAAACATTGCAATATTTCGTAAACAATAGCGTTAATTACAAAACGGCTTGAGGGTTTTCATTTTGTTATCAAATCAAAGCGATCTGCCAAATTTGGTCAAAATCGGTCACCTCAAGGGACATCACCTTGTCGAATTGGCGTGGAATGACCCATATACATACTGCATTCTCGTACATCCGGAAACTCTTTCGTTAGCAGAGTCCAGTAAACTGCGGAATAATCTTCGTTTGAACGCATTTTGAAAGCAATATCTAAATATATTTTATTTAAAGATAAATTTCTTTCTTTTATTGCGATTTGACTATAAACGATTTCGAGGTGTTTCAAATGTTGACACTCTTGAATGAGATTTTTCAGAGATAATTTTTAATTTTAATATATACATAATATGTAATAATATTTATGATAATATATATATAATAATAATTAACATACATGGGTAGTCTAAAAAGTTTCCAACCCAGCAGAGACACTGGACATTTTTTCTTGTTTATTAATAATTTTCTTATTTATATAATTTATATTTATTTAATTGTCAAACAACAACTTCGCATCCAAAATGGCAATCCAATTTTGATTTTGAGTACCTTTAAAGATACGCAAAGCGCTTTCAAAAACCAGACTTGTCAAAACTTTTAAGACTGTGTACCCATCTATTTATTATTATATGTAATTATCTATTTAGAAATCCTTCTGCAGGGCATAATAATTCGTAAATCTCAACTTGGTCTTAAATCATTTACAAAGCGAAGTTTTATCCCAAGATTGTTATGATCGACTCCAGTTTCGAAACCATTCTGGTCCTGGATTTTGTTTTATGTATCAAATTAATAGGTGACCTTGATAAGGGATTTGAAGGAGCATCTTCTACCATTTCTATTTTGTGTGATGAAATTTCGGCCGTGAGTTTGAATGATCATCTTCGTGTCACACCTTGAAATTATAGTCTATGTCAAGTTTACGATATGATGTCGTAAATTATAGTCACGATCTTCGCAGTCCGTGAGTGTGACCATGAAGCATTTTCTTATTTGAGAAAATATATCTTCTCTAAATGTAGGATAGAAAGACTGAAAGAAAATTAGCTCAAGTACTCAAACTTCGTTAAGATCAATGTTTTGAACAGATACTCTCCACTTCTCGGATTATTGGCCCTCTCAAAAAACTGCGTTTAATATAATTGATTTTCGCATATTAAATCGCAAATAAGTGGTCTTCTTAATTAGCACTTCTACATCACGATATTTATATTTATTCGATGAGAAAGGATTTTTATTGTTTGTTTTTGTCGTTTTTGTTATCTTTTGTTTCGTTATATAAATACCCTACATTATAGTACCAGATACTCTTTTTTTGATTTACTCTTATAGAATACATCCATGGTGATAATTTCATTGGCTTAAAGATTTTATTATTTACTCTCCAGTGATATAAATTTACTACTGTATAAGGTTTTAATGACGAATGGTAGATTGACACTTCCTTTTTTTGATTAGCAAAAATAAAGATCATTATTAAAACCGAAACTGCTACAAAATTTATAAATAAATTATCCAGATTCGAAATGATGCTCGCAAAAATATAACAAGAAATTCGTGCGTGCGCTTAAACAGAACGTATATCCTGTTTTTATGGTTATATAAGTATTTTAATTGTATACACACTACTGATTCAATTAATATAATACCTCTGTATGAATCAAAATTTTTTGATTATTTTTTCAACTCGAAATGTTAACGCGAATCATATTCTAGAAAAAAAATGAATAATATCAACATTTTTGCATGCACTACATTTAATAAGAGAGCGAATAAAATTGGAATAGTCAAACGAGATCTTATATGAAATAAAATTTCATCTTCGTGTTTTTGCGAGTTAATCATGAATTATAAACCTCCGCAAACGCTAAGACTAACGCTGTAAATTGACTTGAATGCTAATCTTTCAGCTATATTTTAATTTTCACCGTAGACGATAGTCTTTGTTACTAATTAAAGCTTTCAATTTTTTCTCTCTTAAGGACCCCTAAGAATAATTTCGATCTTTTTGGTGGTAAATATCATATTAAAATGGTAGAAATAATATCGTAATTATGTCCTGTCAAAGAGCGTACCGCGTAAGGGTGCAATCGTGAAGAACACAACGTGAATTTACATAATTCAAAACAAATCGTACAACGAAACAACACTTACTTCTGCTTCTTTCCATTCATGTTTAAAAAACGCTAAAATACATTTGCGAAATCATCATCATTAGCTGTACTTTACTCCTGAGTCATGCTAAGACCAGCATAACCTTAGATAACTACAATCGTCGTTAGCTGAGGTCATCAAATTCTCGATAGCGAGGCGATCTGCTATCCGAATTTCATGGAATACCACTATATCATCAAACGGAAAATTGTACTTAAGTGTTTATTGACGTTAAAAAAGGTGCATTCAACTCAATAACATTTCAAAAGGAGAAGTCAATGAATAGATGAAGATTAATTTCATACCGACGAATATCTCTCTTCGACGCATTTTAAGACTGCTCTCAATTTTTAAGAACTCTTTTTATTGCTTCTCTGTAATGAGCATATCAAAGTATGATACTTATCAAGGTCTTTCGATTACGGTAAATGTATACATGATACGTGGGGCAGTAAGTGACGGTAAATAATCATATATTCCGCTCAGCTTCGAATTTTATGTCATCTAAACTAATAAAATTATGCTTACGTTCCTCCTCAATGAAAGCAAATATCAGAATAATAGGATTTTACGACAAATACCATCCCTGAAGACATTCATGTACTTCTGTTATATTTATGTCTAACATTTACTTAAATTACGCGTAACTTAATAAAAATGGTATATTAATTTGTGCGGAATTGAAACTGCTAAGTTTCACTATCTATTTGACCCATTCTCAATCTAAAATATATCTAATTTGTAAAAACCGATAAAAGTTCGTTTATATTAATAATTTAATTAGTAAAGATTTAGTTGTGGTTCTAAAAACCTGATCAAAACTTAGAAAGAATATCTATAGAAAGAAAAGATGGCATGAAAAACCTGCAAATTTATACTGATAGTAATAACCTAAAGTTAAAATATATGCTATGAAATTCCATTAAATGCGAAGTTAATGTAAAGAGAAAAATTGAAAATAACAATATAAAACATATACGGCAAAAAAGTATTAGGAACGACGCTATTCATGGTCACTATAAATTACTGAAAGATCATCATTAACCGAATAGTTCAATTATCATTTGCATACAAATAAAATGTTAATTAAAATCCAAAATGTATGTACCACTATTGTTATGAGATGTAGGTAGAGATCATCATTTTTTCAATGTTCTCAAAACTACAGTAGCAATTGGTTTGATATTTTTGAAATTATTGTTCATCATTTCATTCATTTTTATGGTTTCTTTTAGAGCATTAAATCTTTCAGGTAATGGTTTTTACCAAATACCGTAATTTCTATCAAACATAAGTCATACTTACTGTTTGATATTTCTTTTGGCTGAAACTTCACTGTGCTAAGGTATGGCGTGTACTTAGTTTGAAGATGAAATAGTTCACCGATTAATCGGTTAATGTTAGGGTACGAAGAAATTATTCAGATAATCCCCAAAAGTCTATTATTTTGCAGCAACTCCTTCCAAGTCGCCTTAATTCAATTCAATTAAGCTCTTTGAAATCTTTATAATATTTTGAAGATTTTGAATTTGCCCCTTGCGTCTCATTCCATTCGGAATTGAATTCCTTCGGTTGCTTCTGCGAAGCTTAAATTTCTTGACTGAACTGAATACCAAGGCAAGAGGAAGCCTCATAAACCTAAAACCCCTCCTCAAAAAAGTCGTGAAAATATTTTTAGTTCAGGAGAAGCTTATATCGATGAATTTTTCAAACTGAGAATGTATGGAAATCATAAATATTCGAACCAAGATTCCTTTAGGAGATTCTACCCAAGTGGGAGTTACCATTCGTAAGGGTAAATTTTTAATTTATCTTTATTATCGCCAAATGTAAAATATCGAGGGGAACATATGAATAAATTAGAAAGAAAAGATAGATTTTCAGTAAGCAAGCCTAAGTGTTTTTTCCTCGTGCTCCATTTTAGATGCACAATAAATACTTGTGGTGCAGAATATCATTAAAGTCGGAATATAAGTCATTTTATGCTGAACTATGTTTCGGAAGTGATGCGTTATCTTTGGTAGGATAAACATGTTCACATTACGATTGTCAACTCGATTGAAGAATGAAGTATCTCATAAAAATAATCATACGCGCCTCTGTATTTGTATACGAATCATTTCTCGAAATTGCTGCGGCTAACTCAACTCTTCCTATGGTTCTCATTGATTAGCTTTTGTTTATATTAAAAATATTCTTGATTCCCTTAGAAATATATAAACTTTTTTATTAGCATGCTTCCCAATCTTTTTTTATTTTATCACATCTTAATATTATAATATTTTCGCGGTTCAACAAATCATACTGACGTAAGTTGCACTCCAAACCAGGGTCTAGAAACAACACTTTCATAGTTGTGTAGTGAGTTAAGAAAATATTACGGTAATCTGTTATTCAGTAATGAACCATTTCTGAAAATTATGTTCGTGTCTCACGCAATAAGAATCAAAATCTTTGAAGACTTTCAGTAACACATACAGCATACTCGTGGTTCACTCACTGATTCAGTTGTATATATTTGACTACAGTATGCGCGTAACTGTATTCATCAACAACACATCTTATATGATTATATGACGATAATATGTGTAGGTCAGGGGCGAGAAACCATTTATTTTCCAAGCGTCAGTTATTTTACTTCTATTTCAGATGCGCCGTACGAAGTATTCTAATACGCCATAAATAAAAATTATGCGTGATAAAATACGTATTAATGTGCCATAAATGTAATAGTAAAGAATGATAAATACGTCAGAAATTGGTAGTAAAAATTTTTGAATGTGTATGCTTGTTTAAATGAGTTCAAAATATATTTTTAATTTTTACGAGTTCATCGTTCTTCTAATAAACTTCTGATGCGTCAGTTTTGGTACATGCGTATTAATGTCGAGATCACCCATGTAGGCATCGGCCACACATTGCCCTTCAATCGTGCTCTAATAGCGAAGTCTATTAATAATAATGCCACCGGTGGCTACTTGAGCACTGTTTGGGAAGCTCTGTTGTACTCACCGTCGGCAGGTTGGCATCCGGATCCAGGTATTTATTCCAAACGAACCGCGAACTGTCGGAATGGTTAGATGCAGTGACAGAGGCTACTGCCACGAGCAGCACCGCTGAAACGTGAAATGGAGTCATGGCGTGCTTCCCTTTCGACGGCGGACGACGCACTGCGTGTTGTTGATTCGTGGGAGAAGCGGTCCTAATATTCCCAGGTCCTCTCCCCACTCCAAACTTAGTTGCTCTTTTACTTCCCGCCTCTGTGTACGCCGCCTCACCACCACGACGAAGCCGTAGTGAATGACGCATAGGTCTGAAGTCCTACGACAAATCAGTCGCCGCTTTCCTCCCAATGACCGCTCTCTCCTCCGCCGACTTCAGTTTACTTCACGACTCGTAATCTTGCGTAACTGTAGGAAGTTATTTTTTGCCGGGGAATGGAGGCTCTTCGCCCAACAAGGCTGCGCGTTGTAAACTTTGGCTGGAGGTGAAAATCGCTTATGTAAAGTCGGCTCATCTCTCTCATCCGGCTGCCTTGGTACAGGGCCACGTAACAGGTATGCGAATGGCCGGTCGTTCGAAAAAAATATCGTAAACAGAGTGTTTTCTCGTGTCCGAAATTTTGATTTATACTTATATGAGGAAGAAAATTTAATTCGTGAGTTCTGCCAGCAAAAATAAACACTGTAACGCTTCAGTGAACTACAATGCTATAAAATTCTAATAAGATCATACTATGATTTTTAAATATTTATATAATATAAAAATAATAAAGGACCTTATTCAGGACGAGATTGAGACTCTAAAATCTTTTCTTACATCTAATCCATCGTCATATAAATTTAAAAAAATGAGATAGCTTGAAAAAGTGCACAGAAAAAGACTACTTTGTGGATTTAAAAACTTAATCTAAGAGCTTAGGAAATAATTTCCACTACAGGAATACACCCTCAAGAAAGGGGTTGTGAAAAACCTGTGAAATCTGCTGATAGGAAAACTAAATTAGTGATGAAATCATATTAAATGAGATCTAAAAGACAAGAAGACAAACCAATAATATCATAAAAAAGAACAAGAATATATAAAGAGAACACAAGAGATATTTTTATTAATTATTTTTAATATTATGTAGTTAAATATCATATTTATAACATATTTTATAATTATCATAGAGTAAACGCGCTAAAATTATTAATTTATCATGAGCCAAAAAAATGACTTTGTTTAAGTATGTACAAGATATCAGCTTATAAGGCAGATCTATTCTACACTTTTATCAATGCTTTCGTATTTAGTTCTTTATTCTTATCTTTGCATGTATGGAAATGTCACTTGAGAGAAGAATCACTTCAAAGACGTCGAATTAGGGGACGAGATTGAATATGACATGGTTTAAGAATGAAAAAAAAATTAAAAATAGATTTTATCAATATAACATATATTTCAACAAAAGACAATAACTTTACCATTTCACATGGTGAAAATCATGACAACATAGCCAAGGGAATTGAATATGATTGAAAATTTACTCTCTTAATAATTAAAAATATTAATTATTATAAAACTCCGGAAGTTTTCTGAGTATTTTCTTGAGTCTATTAAGTAAAGTTCAATACGTTAGCATATAACGTTAAATTCATAAACCCAAGCCATGAAAATCTCCATGAAGTGAATGGTTGAGTTTTTTAAAGTGAGATATTTTTCAAACAAGTATGAAGTGCCCTCATCTATGGTAGAAGCGGTCTTAGATTCCGTTTTTATTATTTTTTGGAAGCGTATATTCCCTCCTATCATATCCTGATTAATGCAATATTTTTATATGTATATTGATACAGAGTAAAGAAAATTTAGATTCATCTACTTTAGTCACAGTATTGTTCATGGCTGTGATGATACGAAAGCTACAGAGGTATGATTGAAGCTGAATAATGACTTTGATAAAGGTCTATCCTGATAGGACGCCAAAAAGAGTGTTAAACCTGTGCTTCACTTATGCAGATAAGAATGCCAAACCAAAATAGGGACCAACTTCCTCACTCCTCATCTTGCCTAGTAAGCCTCATTCTCCCTTCTAGTTCTTTAAAGCCAATGTTTAAGTATAAGGTAAGGGGTGGGGTACCGACTGGCCTTCGGGCTGAATACTTTACTAACTGGAAGCTTTACACAAGGGCTACATGTGCGCGTATAGAAGACAATACCAATATGAAAGGTTAAACCACTAATCGCGTATTTACTTATATCAGTAAATGTTCCCGACTCTCTTGCGCATCTGTAATCCGTACTACCGGATATCCTGCGTCTATGGAATATTTTCTGTAAAAGAAAATTATATCACTACTTTGCCTCATTTCCGTCACCATATCTGGATTCTAAAAAATCGTCTGACGCTGTGATATATCTCATATCTGCCACATCCGCTATATACTCTTCAGAGAATCTAATCAAAGGCCTGCTCCTTGGGATTTCAATTGCCAAGTCAATTTTATACACTTATATTTAACAAATCATAAAGATTTAGTGCTACTAACCGGAAGCATTGTTACTAAACATGTGCTATTTTGAAATAAGGAGAATATTATGGAGAATGTTATCGCAAACGCTAAACCGCACCGTTACAACATCGATAAATACTGATTCCTTATATCTCGGTACTTGCCATCACCGTAACGTTTACGAGTTTATAAGTAGGAGCAGTGTTTAGAAAACTATGCTGGGGAAACATCAATTAGGTTTTGTCATGTCGTATTTTTCTGATAACCTTAGTGAAATTCGGATATTTGATGCTGCTATCATTCAACATAATGTTATAATGTTAAATTCCATTTCACAATCCAATTCAAAATGAATTAGTTCAAGAATTTTAGGTTTACATTCTCTTGAATTGTTAATTTCAATGATTCCCCTTTTGTTATCTTTGGGTAAAAATTTTTTTGTCAATAGCGTATCGTTATATTTATGTTTCATCACCAGTCTATTCTTTAATTTATCATGCTCATATGTCATGTCGTATTTTTCTGATAATCTTAGTGAAATTCGGATATTTAATGCTGCTATCATCCAACATAATGTTAAATTCTATTTCACAATCCAATTCAAAATGTATTAGTTCAAGATTTTTATGGTTACATTCTCTTGACTTGTTAATTTAAATTATTTCCCTTTTGTTATCCTTGGGTAAAAAATCTTTTTTTCAATAGTGAATCTTTTAATTTTTTTTCTTCACCAATCTATCTTTTAATTTATTATGCTCAATCGAGTTCCTATTGGAAATAATTTGAAAGCTTGTCAGTCAATTGTTAGTGAGAACTTTTGCAATAGTTCGATTTTATAAATTGATCGGTGTTTAATAACAATTATTGGTTCTATGGAATGTAGAATTAAAGTAGACATATCTTCGTCAAAATTGCCAAATGCGGCTCCTTCGTGATCCTTCTTGTCGTTATAGCTTTTGGTTGCCAAGAACAAACAAGAGACTTAAAATTCTGTTGACTGCTCGTGTTTAATCCGGGTAAATACTCTCTGTCTATAAAATCTCTCTTATTGGTTAAACATAAATACAGCTAAATCCTTTATAATTTATATGCTTCGGTCCGTTTATATTACAGTTAACATATATTTTGTTATGGCAAAGCGGCAATATTATAGTCATTCGTGATATTTTATTTTGATGTCATAATTAAAAATTATTATTTTCTATCTCCATTCATAAAATGTCAAATTATGAACGGACCAACAGCCTGGTGGCAATGTCAACGCAGAGAACAACATAACATGTGGGAAGGGTTGCAGTTATTTTTCTATCGTTTTATAGATTTTATGGGAAGTTGCAATAAATTAATTGTTAGCAATAATGAACTAACTTGCAAACAGGAGCTGAGCTAGCTTCGACTGCTTCTTATGCACGGAAAGGCAGACTATGGTATAAAGTAACTATTAGTAATAGGAGAGAGGCAAACAAATCCTGAAAAGAAACATCTTTAGTAGTAAATAAAACAAAATTCAGTAGACAATTATAATTTAGATTCATTGATTCTTCTCTTAATTACCTAAGAATTCCTGTCAAAGGATTATTAATATAAAATTGTAAATACTGATTTTCACCCGTTATTATTTTAGCATATTAAGATAACAACGTGGCTCGGTAGTTTAGAACAGAACTCCTGACCGGAAAGTGGGAAATATGGGCTCGAGTCGTAGCCAATCACTATTTTTCACTTCTTATATGTATAGCATTCAGATAAGTTTAGTTGCTAGGAGATTTTAATCAATATTAAGGGAATAAAATAGTTTCTCATCCAAATTCAATAAAAAACAAAATTGATATATTTACCGCAGTAATTGAATAATTTATTTAATATCACGCTGGCGATAATTGCTTTTTAAATCTCCTAAGAGACTCTTGTTTATTTATTTACGTGACGCACGTAACGGTGATACTCGTAACCTATAAGCTTGATGTATTGCTTCCTCTCGGGCGAATTGAAACTGTCGCCTCGCCCGCGGTAAATATTGGCCCAGTAAAAAGTTTCCTTTTTTGAAACTTGTTTGGGTTTGAGAAAAAATGAGAAATGTGACGTTTTATTGCGCTTGATGCAAGCGGCGCTGACAGGGCCATAGAGTGACAGGGTCGTGTTTGTCTGAGACCGCCGACTGCTTTAATGAAATCCACTTTCTCGGCTGCACTCGCCGCCGCAGCCCTCTTTTCTCTCCAGACTCTTTAAAAAAGTAATTTCCGTCCTTCCCTGCCAAATCGCCCATTAATTCGTCAACGGTCGGTGTTTCGCTCCGGAAGTTCGGCCCAATCCTTTGCCTTCTACATCTTCAGTAATACAGCTGCCTGTTAAAGTGTGGCTCGGGGTGTAATTCGCGTGATTTAAATTTTGCGGTAGAGTCTAAATATTGAGAGCTTGAAGTCAATTATTTGCTACTATTGTAGACGATTTCTCAGGCTCAAATTGAGTTTACTAATTAAACTGATGAAGTAGGTATCTAAGCATTTCATGTTGAGGTAACATCTTTGTTCAGGATTCAACCTTCATTTGAACTATTTGATTTATTTGCTGTTCTAAATATTTTACGCTGAGAAGGAATATTGTACATAGTACACATAGACACAATTCCAGATGATGCACAACCTTCAAACTTTAAGCATACTAAAATACATTTTCCCTGCAAATTAGAGGTTACTTATTGTTCACCTAGTGGTCTTAGGTTCAACTTCAGTCGAATCAAAGCAGTCCAATGAGAAATGAATGTAAAAATAAATTTAATTGTTGTCAGTCTTTATTAATTTTGGTAAATTAAATTATAATTGCTATAGAAATTTGTGGCAAATAACAAAAGGAGGGAGCTTGAATAAATATTCTAATTTATGTTATGAAACATCCCTTTAGATTCGGATTTGCGAGACTTTTGATACTATGTTTTTTATTTTGTAATATATATTTATATTTATGATATATTTATTTGTTTTGATTCTATTAATTAGATCATATCTAAACGCATATATTCTCAAAAATATTTCCTCCACTTCCAAGTTAATCGGATTTGTTGTCTATACCAGGAGTTGGTAACCTGCGGAGGAGACACTGATGCTCATGGCATTATCTCTGTTAGTTTCCTACTTTGTACATTTTTTTAAACATTACTTTGGCTGTCTTGATCTTATTTGTAAGCACTATTTAGATACTTTTAACACATGTATTATATACAGAAAAAGGTACAACTTTGAGTTAGCTAAATGTTTTGACTTGATCTCATGAAGAAACTGGTGAATACATTTATATATTCGTCTGTAAAGTATTCAGCCCATAGGCTGGCTGCCTCACCACCTCTAAAGTAGTTTTCCAGGGCTAGTAGGTGAGAATGAGGCTTACTAGGTAGGATGAGGAGTGAGGTAGTTTGCCACTGCTTTCCTCACTGAGCCAGAATGCTATAAGCGGAACATGTCCACACTAGTCCACAATGACTCTGTGAGTAACACTTTTCTTGTCAGTCCATAAGGAGAGACCTTGAATAATGCAATTATCCACTCATACCTCAGTAGCTTTCATTTCATCAGTGACATAATCAGGACTGTGACAAAGTGAATTAAAGGTACATTTTTCTCTACCCCGTACCAAGTGACAAATTAAAGTGTTCTATTCATCAGAATATGGTTGCAGGAACAAATTTTTATACGTATTTTTAATTAAATTATTCTGCGATATGTTACGATCTCTAACCCTAGGAAATACTGGATCGATTGGTGTAACAGATTGATGTCCCCTAGTGTTTACTGTCCGCAGGTTAGAGCAAATTTGATCACAAAATATGTACAGGACATATTAATGTTAAACTCGAATTCGGGTGACGCTTCAGGGGATACTCGCGCAGACATCCGGATATAAAAACTCGCAAATTAAAAAAAAAAAAACGAAATCGATGAAGACACCAGCGCTCGATTAATAAATCATTATTATAAGCCGTGATATCATTTCACATTAATTTCCTCCGCCTCAAAAAATAATTAATTAATATCTATATTTCTCCACAGTCTATAACACTCACTCATCCGTCTCCCAATAGATAAGAAATAGTGTGTCATCAACTCCTTAATGTCCGCGATCGCCTTCCATGCAGTCATCGTCGCTTCTGGGAACACGTCATACACGAGGAATACATATATTATACTTTCCACTCGATAACAGGATAACTTTAGAAATTATAACATCCGTGATTCAATTTAGATTTAGATATACTGTACTTACTCGTGTATAAGCCGAGCCTTTCGGCACCTTTTTTATGCTGAGAAAGCCTTCTTATACTCGAGTGAGGGTCTCAGTTATCTGTTCTCCGGTGGAAAACAATTATGCCGTAGCCGGAAATCGGCTAGTAAATTCTTCACTGATTAATTAACAATCATTAACCAACCTTGAATTTGGCCTCTGGGAAAGGGAAAGATTGGAGCATTGAATCGTTCAGATGAATTACTCGCTTGCTCGGAAAAAAGGCAAAATTTAAGCTTTGGTTATTATCACTTATGTCTTCCTAAAATCCTCGCATCATTAAAACTAAGTACTCCCATGATTTAAAAATGATCAAAGTTAACTGAATTTTGGTAAACTACTTTAAATTAAGTGAATTATGACTCCCGGATAAGATATAATATTATAACGCGTACACTTGTATATTCATGCATTTATTAGCAGATTTAAAGGAAAGATATTGCGACAGGTCCGCATAGAATAAAATATCTCCAAATCTCTGTACTTTTCGATAATTCTTGATTTATCACTGTCCGTGAGAAGTCACTCGGTCACCAACTTAGGTTTCACTGCAAATAAAACAGTACACATTCAGTGGAATTACTATTAACTGCGGTTTATTTCCCTAACCAATTCCAGTGCCGTAATACAAAAAAATAGTACGTAATACTAAAAAAAGATGAAAATTTGTCCGAGATGTATGTACCAATACCGAGAACACAAGGTCGTGAGCTTAGATTTAACCAAGGTCGCTAATAACATGCCATATTTTGCGAGTTTTCATGCCGGTATATTTTTGTATTGGCGGCTTAAGTAAATGGAAACCAACGTCCCACACGCTGGAAAGACGTCGGAAAAATGTTTTAGATCAGCATTTTCATAAGGAATGGGAATTCCATTGAGTTATCTATGTTATTTAAGAGGAAACAGTGGATGCTGTATGTTAGTTTCCTCGCAAGGTTTAGGACAGAACGTTTTAGTGTTTATGAAATAGCCTTACTTAGGCGATTAAACGTTTGTTTATTTATGAGATAAAACTTTGTACTTGTTCTCTGTGATAGTCTAGTCAATTTCTGTGCGAACTATTTCTTCTATTCTTCGTTTTTGAATGAATATTCATCTCTTCGAAAATGCCATTTCTAGAGTATCAACAACTTATTCCTCTTACAACTCACTTGTTCCTTATTGGAAATGCGGCTTTCCTTAGCAGTCTTCTTTCCCTCAACAACAAGGAAATACGTAGTTCTTCATTTTTTATTCTATGCTAGACATTGTAGTGCTAAGATCCCGCTGCGAAAAGCTCATTTTCTCTATGATTTTTTTATTATTCTGTGTCCGGGTAGAAAAGAAATGGAAACTAGGAAGTCAGAAGTAAGGTTGCGCTAATATATTGTATCTACTTTTAGCTGGAAGAAAGCCATACCGATTAGTTGCAGTATTTTGTCTTGTAACACTGGAGTACATTTCAAACTGAAACAGGATATTTTTTAGCTTCTAGTCACTCTTTGATACATATGGTGGTATTTTGTACATATTTTGAAGACATTTATTTATTATTGAATCGATATGACTGCACCACTTGATAAAAATCTTCGTAATTCCAATGAGAATGAATGAATAAAAAATTATAGAA
Organism: Sympetrum striolatum; assembly: GCA_947579665.1. NCBI lineage: Eukaryota > Metazoa > Arthropoda > Insecta > Odonata > Libellulidae > Sympetrum > Sympetrum striolatum. Next base: position 60,111,280 of record OX388349.1, read on the forward strand.
AAAATACTATAATAAATTAATTATAATTTCTTCGTTTAAGTTTGTCCACATGATTTATAGTGCATTTTAATTAAAAACGAAGGATGTAACTTTTTTCGTGGAAGTGTAGGTACATTTTTTCTATTTTTCCTCGCTAAAGTTTTCTTTCTGTAAAAGTATGTAAATACATTTAAACCAGTTATGCCACAAGTTCCGTAGTTTTTCTATGGCTTTTTCTACCTCTTTACGGGTTTTGAAGCAAATGAAAGTTTTATCTGTTTTCATTCATTAGCGTTGTCTGAATGTGAAAGTAGTGATATATTCAAAGAAACTCACAGGTTCGTAAAGGATATGAAGTTAACTATAACACGTATACTTAGTGATGCGATGCGACTTAAGTTGAAACGCTCTACTGGAAAGGATACGGGTTCGAGCACCGGTCTCCTCAGACTATTTCACTTTCATCTTATCTTTGGAACTACCTATCCGGTTTGGAGTGTTTCCCTTCAGTTAAAGAGAGACGTGTGAACCGAATGTAAAATACCTTTTGCTTTCGACGTATATTTATCTATGTTGAATTGGTTAGTGAAGTATTTTCCTTCATTCTTCAATAGCATTACACTTATGGGTAATGGCATTGCAATATCCGTGAAAAACAAGGAAGGAGCATGTACCGGAAACGGAAGATGAATCTTTTTATCCTTCCAGAAACCTCACTGATATCTATCGGGGAAGCAATATATGGATTCTTCCTCTTCCTACATTTTATGTGTTGACGCTTATTTTAATATCCTTCAGCCACCCGCTGCTAAGAAATTATTACCTGTTCCAAACCCAATGTCAGTAATCCAAGAAAGTTCAAAGTAGGGAAAGCTCTTCATCGGTCAAATGTATGCATCTTGCTGAATTTAGAAAATTATTCATATGTATTGCATAAAGCGTAACATTCATGGTTTCCTAGTTACAAAATTGAAATCTCTTTTAAATTAGGTTAAAAAATTTGGCAGTTTTCTTTAGTACATGACATCGTTCAAGTGTATGAGCAAAGATCCCGATCCCAATCTTGACTTTGACTCAAAGGACAAGGTATACTTCCTGCCTCATCCTTGAAGTAATAAATATGGTCCAATGACGCTACCTTGTGAAATTCCCGATGGTATGTCTAATGCACCTGACATGATATAGCACAAGGTCATTCTTGGGATCTTCTTTAAGGAAGTCGATTTAAGAAGGTTATCGACGTAAGACTTGTAGTTTCACCAATCTGACTTCTTTTCTGCGTTATCGGACTATTTTTCAAAACGAAGAAATATTGTATCTCCCTCTAATAATGTCACGCTCAATGGGTTGAATAATTAAGCAATAACTACCCCATCTCTGCCTAGAATCTTAGCATTTTACTCCAATCAAATGATTGCATTAGAATTTATTTATTTATTTATTTGTGAGTACTACAATTTAGCACCACGCCTGGTAGTAGTCATTCCTGTGGGGGGAGGGAAAAAAAATATTCTGCCTGTTATTTACCCTAGTCGGGAGGAAACCCCACTCCCCCCAAAATCTCCCGAAGACACTACGTCGTACATATTATTACAAATTTGCAAAAATATTTCAAAATTTTATACAATCATACGATATTTCAAAATTACAATATTTAAAAATTTACTACAATATTACAATATCCAAGAAATCACAACAATATTACAACAAAATCACGAAATCCTTTTAATTTTATTGATGCCTAAATTATTGGAAGGGTAGAAGGTTTTCAAACTTCTCCAGGTTAATTGTTCCATTCTTCTATTCCCCGATTAAGAAATTAATTCTTACAAACATCTCTTCTCTGTTTAACAGTAAAGACCTTATGATTGTGGTCGTTTTTCCCGAGGTAATCCGGTTCCCTGAGTCCAGTGGCGGATCCAGGGGGGGAAATTTCCCCCCCCAAATCCAAGAGAATATATTTTCCGAGGCCAATAATGTAATACTTATAAACTGAGCATCGTCTATGGATGACGCGTGACGGTTGTCGGAGTAATGTTGCCGCATGCTCTTGGCCCTTTACACGAGGACATTCTGTGCTGCTTCCAAGTCGCGCCACTCATAGCTGAACTTTGTTTCAAATAGAGGAGTTCACACAAGTAGCGGGCACAAAATCAGACGCGCCACTGGACGCGGCCGTAGCTGCCATTCAGTCGCAAGGGGTGGCGATGCCGACCGTGAGACAACATTGTAACGCCTAAGGAAGAAACACAATGTTTGAAATCGGCGACTGCTTTGCACTCGTAGTTCTACTTTGTCTACTCCTCTTCTCCCTCGAACGACTGAAGCTAAAGTTCCCCCCCCACTCGCTATGGCCGTTCCTGGAAGTTCCCCCCCCAAAATTTACGCCTGGATCCGCCCCTGCCTGAGTCTTATTGTTTAATTCCTTCAACGAAAGCTTTCCTGTTACAGTTGTGTATATATTCACTAACCTTTTTCAATTAGACAACTCAAATTGAATAAATCCATTATACCACCCTGTAATAATTAAGTGCTATGTTATTGTACTAATGAATGATTCTTTGGATTCTTTAAATAAACTAAATGTAAATTGAAAAAATACGTAAATATTTCTATTTCAAACCTGCAAGTCCATCTGTTTCCGCCACATATAGAGAGGGGAAATTGCCTATCTGAGCTCTCTTTAAAGAAGATCATATTCAAGTGCTAAGCAACGAGCCAGAAATGTCAGGTTTATGATAAAATTGCCCTATTTCAATAATATTTTCAACAAATAAATTAAAAACGGGCAACCAAAAGTGTTCTTATAGTTTGTAAGAGTGGATTATAAAGGAATAGAAAGAATGTGTGAAGTAAAATAGTAATATCTTTAAGCAATGCAGAGGGCTGAAAAAAGGAGTAACTGGTGATGAGTTTAAAACCCGAATAATCCATAGCTGCTGATTAATGAACAATTAGACGAACTTTTCTGAAAATCTTATAATACGAAAATCTAATAATACTTCCCTCTACATCAGAGACAGAGTTTCTCTTCCAAGTTACCATTTACCGTCTTTAGAAATAAACAAACGGTTAATCCTAAAATAGTGAATACACATTAGAATACGCTCGACAAAGAGGACATTATTTTGATGGTTAATACTTGAAATCTCCATCGCTCGTCTCTTGTGTTCCCATACTCTTCTGGCTAAGCATTCTTACTTTAACCGAAGGATTTTTAAATAAGTTTAAAAAAACAACACAGTAACTCTTACTTTCCACATGTAGGGGTTCCAGTGGCGACTAGTTTCGGCTAGTAAAAGCTATCTTCAAGCTCTGGCTGAAACTCCAGGCTTTCCCCTGAAACCCCTATATGTTGAAAGTAATAGTTACTGTGTTGTTTTTAAATACCTTACTTTATTTAACAATCCTTCCACTATGTCGGAATTCTGCAAAATTTCGACCTCTTCCGTGAATTATTTTCTTACTTTAATTTATTCCGCCAGTGGGCCACTTGTTTTTATAAAGAAATCTGATTGCATTCCAAAAAAATTACCATATTTTTGCGTTATTTCTATATTTATTTGTTTGCTATCCATTTCTTTAAACTACGATGCTTAATAGATAAATCTACATACATTTGTTTTTATCTACCTTAGCCGGAAAATATAGTCGGTTCCCTGGGCCGGCACCTTAGACAGGTCTTATTGTATTAGTCTTTATTTATCCAATCCTAATAAAAAAATTTTCGTTGTTTTCATACACCTCTCCTCGTTTTCATATCTTTTTAACACCGAAGTCCTTTTAACACCAAAAACGCTATTTTAGCTTACATAATCCAGCAGTGATAAATTATGTTATTTATCATTCCAAAAATAATTTTCTTGCTAAGTTTCTCCTAATATTTGATAATAGTCTTACACTATCATTTTACTCATTCCCTCATCCCTTGTATCTTATCATTTCGAATACTGACCCCTTTCTCCATAAAGCGTCCCGTTTTTTCATTTAAAATTCAGGGAGGCCAAAGTTGTTTCTCCCCATGACTAAGGATCTGCTCTTATCTAATACTTCCAGACGTATGCGTCTCGCTTCTAGTTTGCTGTCTATCATAGTGCATAGTGATTTGACTGAATGACTTACTTAATTTTAAATTGAATACATCCGTGATGCTGTGGATGTTCGTGATCATCTTTCGTCAGTCTCATAAAACCGTAACGCGACAGTCGTTTAATATGCCTCCCATTATCTCACAGAATGTTGTCTCAATCAGATTAATCAGTAGAGATGGTATGGCCAACCTTTATTTGCTCATATCTCCATTATTTCATTTTAATTTAGAGGCGCTACACACATTACGATAATGTGCCATGAATCTCAGTATTATTTTCTCAATATCAATTGCTCCAGAGAGCACATTTATTATTAGAGTTAATTTGAATCCCCTTCAGTTTTACGAACTTAAGGCCTCGTATTATAGTGTATAGTTAAAATTGAGTTGAACTGTAATCTTCACTTTTAAAAATCTGTATCGTAATCGGTAGTTAAAATTTCATTGATATTTATTGAAATTATGATTAACCTAGGTATTGCTAAGGATCAAATTTAGGACCAAAATTATAATATCTAATTAAATCAGCTTATCAAATAATCTGAAGACTAAGCATTTATACAATTTATTTCGATATTTAGTTTAGTATAATTAAACAGAATTTTTAGATCTCAGCTCAATCGATTTTAGCTACTTACGTCAAACATTTTCAATATCAGTGAATCTTTAATTATGGATTATAGTATGTTTTGTTAGAGCTAACCGTTAAAATTCATTTTAACCATACTTTTTAATACCGTGCCATTGTCAGTCAAATTATGAGAATTATAAAGCATGAGTTAGCTCTAAGGATGAAATTCTGGCTAGACGAGAGCGACAGTTACGTCTACACGAAGTACACAAAGGAGTTCCCTCATCAACCGACTCATTGATACGAATCAATCATCATTTGCAGAGCTTTGAAAGTTGAAATCCGCTTCCATTAATAGATTGGTTTAGAAAATCACTGCCATGTGTCATCACAGACTGGCTTCCCTTATCACAGACTGATTAAGGAATTATGAACTATAAACTATGGGTTTATAAGTGAGAATGGCGACATGTCGAACCTCCTAGGCCAAGGCTGTATGTAACAGTCAAATGTATTATGAAATTAGTATTCCAATGAAATCAATTTTCCCTACCATAGCACAGGAACTGCTAAATCCAATTTTTCGTTTATTATCGTCCAGTTTTTATTTTATGCATCCCAGTTTTGTTTTCTTTAAACCATTATAAACCGATAGGATTAAAGGAAATCATTGAAAGGTGCTGAGAGATATTGATATATTTTAATTTTTCAAGCATAGAAAAGAAACTTAAATACATCAATCCTTTGATTTAAGGAGTTTCCCAGAAAATTTTGGTTTCACGATGAAAACATATTACTTCTCTTCAGTAAAGAGGATATTCATGGTATTATAATGAAAACTTTTCATTATATTTATTACTGTTTCGTTCTCTCTTTGACCCTACGTCTAGCCGTCTCATTGCTCGGCATCCAGTGCTCTTTAATGAGTACTCATAACGCTCAGAATCTTGTCGTAGAGCAGTTCTTTGACGTCAGTCGCCCATAAGAAGTCCAAGTGGTTGAACTGAAAGTGGGGAACGGGAAGCATCGCCTTCGCATTTCCAAGTCCTCTGTACAGCTCCAGAACATCCTTTAGAAAAGATGGCATTAATTTTGATTACATAATTAAGCTATCCTTATTTTTAGGCATTTCAAAGCATTTTATGCATCGATAAATTAATTCTAAGTGCTATAGCTAGTTGAGTAAAAATATTCCATTGGAAAATGGATCTAATCTACTAGGGATACCAATGTAAACATATGGTAGATAAGTCACTACACAGTGATAAGTCATTACACTACCAAATATTATTATTACAACTTTTATCGTTGGTAATGATATTGGATAAGTACAACGTCACAATATAGATTCATCAAGGGATAACAAAGGTTTTGATAATGAGAGGGGTTTATTATCGAGAATTTAAGGTACAAGATCATGTGGAATTCATGTATATTATAATAATAATCGTCTTTATTTGGGTGAGAGTAGTTCTAAAAGTCTCTTCTTCCATCTAGCCCATTTTCATTAATTACAGAATAATTAAATTGAAGAAAATAGTATAAGAAAAAATTAGAAGAATTGTCGACGTAAAAATGCCTAAGAGATTCTTAGGTATAAAATTATCCGCAACAGAAAAACACCCACAAAGAAGGGGGTTAGAAAACCCTGCGCAAACCTACCAATAATAATGAAGAAATAACACTTGTAAAGTGATACCAATAGTAGTAATTGAACGATGAGAAAAAAGAACATGACAAAATATATAAATGATGATGATATATCGGAGTGTAGCTAAAGATATGAATAACGAATATACTAGAGATTTTTTATTATAATCTCCGCTTGTAATCCGTATGAACTTGATTAAATATAGATATTTAAGTGGATTATTTTCATCCAAAATATTCTAAACAACTAATTCAAGGTTCTCACATTAAAGAACCGGAATTATGACGAATTGGGTCAATTTCCTTTTATGGAACACTATTTTCTTTTCTGAATTCACCTTATGAAAACCTAACCGATTGTTTGTAAATAGCGCGCTACAGTCCTTAAAATATCCCAAAGAGAGTTTACGATTCAAGACAACTGTTTTCTATGACTCACTGCCTTCGCAGGATTTTAATGTGGTGAGTTACCATCGATTATATTGTACCGATCCATTCACTTATTCGATTGCCTGGAAACTGGGTGGTGAACGAGTCATTGCACCATCACTAATTACACGAAGTTGGCCTTGGAGCCGGGACTGACCTCCGTGATTCAGAACGCTTAAAAAAAACATTTCCTGCGGCGATCGGTTGTAGCTTGTACTGTCACAGCTTGGCATCAATATTTCTTAATATGAATTGTGACTTTGCAACCTTTGGGCGAGTTTATCGAATTCTATGGAGTACTACGCAAAAATACATTTTCAAGCACTATATTATGTAATTTTTACACTATTTTATAATTTATAAGTAATTTAGACTCATATAATTATATAAATTCAGGTAATTAGTATATAAACATGTATATCTTCTAACTCTCTCAAGGAATTACGCATGGTTCTGAACAGCCATATTCCAATCAATTAGTTACTATTTTCATTATGAAAGAAGAGATATATATGCTTTTCCATAGTAAAAGTATATATCCCCCTTCCCTCATTATGAAGTGCAATTTCCACTACATCTCAGTCGCCTCCTTGGATTTTTAAGTGCTTTTTGTTAATCCTTTCGTTGTTTTGCACAATAATCCACCGAAATATAAAGGTAATGACAAATCAGTAATGATAAAAATCATTGTAAAAAACTGTTGAACTTTACGAACGAGTGATTTAGGTTTCAGAAATTACATTGATCATCAGGAGAATATAAATTTGTTATCTTAATAAATATTTCATGCCAGACGAGTGTACCAATATTTCAATCCTAAACACAGGAAAATACCGTAGAAAATTTATTTTTTTACTTTCAAAATTCGCGAATTTACTTTTTGAGTAAGAAGGAGCCATGGTATTAAAATGTAACATATATATAGATACCAATTTATTGTCATTTAAGTATATCATGTAATATAATATACCATTATGTAATCATAACTTAGACGTTATCCTTAAAATAAATTTAGCATTCACATAAACATTTCTGATGGAAAGTTTCCTCCTGAAATTTGGAAAATGAAGAAATTATTCTTTAAAATTTAAATTATAATTTACTAACTGTCTCGAAAAGAAAACCTTCCGAGAACAATTCATCTCTAATAAATTTTTTGTGTTGGGGTTCAAAGTATTTTTTTACCAAATCTGTGACGATATAAGTTAAAAAATGACTATTATAGAGTTATATCACTATATATGATAATTTTGTTTGCATTTACTTGTTCGTTTGCCATCCAGTCATTGTCCGAGTAATGCAAGTACACTGGTGCCGTGACGAGGTTCAAGTCGTAATCTGGTGGGCTCCAGCTGCCGTAGTTTCTCAAGTTGCCAACGAGGCCGTAGTCGTACCGTCTGAAATGGTCTGTAAGAAAGAGATAGCGCCGTGAAACATAGAGCGGTTGGTTTTGAAACAGTTATCATGCTGTGGGAACATACGAAATTACCGCGAATATTTTTTAAATTATAATAGTAAACAGCATACAAGGGGAAGAAAATTGAAAGGGCATTTGTATGTATCAGGCAAGTTATAGAGTGAATACAAGCATCACTCTCACCTCGTTAGAAGTAGAGATTTTTTTAAATCTATTCAATTCTAATTAATTTAATTTAATTTCTAAATTATAAATCGAGTAATTAAACGATATTTTATCTATAATAGAGAAATATTCATTAGGATATTGAAACTTTGAAATTTCTTACGGAGTTAGTCAAATAACATTGATCACTTAGTCGAAGATAATTGAGATAGAAGAGATTTTTGCTGTTTTAGAAGGTAATGTTTCCTTATATTCTTTCTTGTAGCAATCCCGATGTGCCAATTAAGGTTGGATTCTCCAAGAGTGTTATTTGCCTCAGAGTAGACCAGAATATATTGATTTATTTGTTGAAGAATAAATTATGATTTCTTGTTACCTCATTTGCATTTTATGCCAGTTTACTGACTCGAGTTTTCCTAATACAAATATAGAAGTATTTTTAACATTATTTAAGCTAAATATATCTATCTAAATACTGAACTTACTTTAACCTCTTCATACTTCCTCGTATTTTAACTTTTTATCTAAAGCGTATTTATAAATACAATGAGCATATTTCATTTTAGTGGAATGGTTAAGTCTTTATTACTCTAGTAAATTAAGTCTATTGTGCAAATTAATACCTAATATTAATTATTACTTTCCAAGTGTCAGAAGTATTTAAAACGTATGGAAGTTACGAGACTGGGAGTCGAACCAAAGATCTCCCACTTCTGGGCGGGTGCCCTTACCGATTGATTTACGTCGCAGAAAATTCGTCAGACATTAAAATTGATCTAGGTCTTTAACTAGATAAAAAGAGGCATTGACTTGTGATATCACATCCATAAAATATGAGTCATAAATATAGGAATTGCAAAATTAACAAACTGATATTTTACTTGAATTGACCTCCTGGGCAAAGTGAAGAGCTGTCTTGGTGGAGCTTCCAGCTGGAACATGCCCAATAATTACAGGAACTGTGGTCTGAAAAGGTCAAATCTTTGAATAAGTCCAGTTCTGCAAATCATAAGACATTACACATTCATATAAAATCCTTTTAAAATATATGGAATTTATTAACTACTGCTAGCAAAATATAATACACCAACATTCATGAATATTTTCTCCTGTTTATTTCTGTATAAGTGTCGTAAGTTAGCAAACAATTATCTTACTGGGTTTTAATTTAAGAATAATTCGAATATTATTATAATGGCATCTCATTGTTGATGGGCACTCGGCACTAGAAAAAAGCAATACAGATTAACATGCATATAAAAAATCTCAAACTATGAATTTTAAGACTTCTGTTTATTAATGGTCTGTAAAGCAAAGTGCTCTATAAATTAAGAGACCTATGGTCTCTTCCGGAAAATAACGTTATTCAACGCAACCTTAACATAAAGTTTTTTTTACAAGTAAGCAATCCTTAGAATAATAAATTTTGCTACGGAAATGTTTGATATTTTGTTATTTTTAAGTTTACATTATATTTAAATAACTCTATTAAGTTGGAGCCAAAGAGTTCAAGCTTCTGCTATTTTCGAATGAATGTCATGTAAAATTCAAAAAAATTGGCGAAGGATTTAACGGTACAAATTGTGTAGATAAAATTTTTGAAGATACGGACAGGATGGAAGAACCAGGTCAGGACTCTCCCAAAATAAATAGACGTATCATTAGCCTAGGTTTCTCCTAAACGAAACAACGATCAGCTTAGACAAATGGACAGAAACTTAGCTGCATCGGTGAGTTTTTGGCAAGATTTATTTTTTGACTTTTTTATCCTTTATTTCTCTTCGATGCATTGTTTATTATTTTTTAATGGATGAATGAAATGAACCCTTCGAATTATGCTGTTACAGTCGAATTCTAAGGATATAATGAATAGTAAGTGTGACGAATGCTGAACTACTACAAAGACTAAGCAAAGAACGTGAAGTTATAAGAAATATTAAAATCAAGACACTTCATTATTTCGGTCACATTGAAAGAGGCGTAAAATACGAACTGGAAAGGAATGTATTACAAGGGAAATAGAAGGGAAGCGGAGTAGAAGTAGAAAAGATTTGCAGGATAGACGATATAAAAAACTAACTCTGACTCTATTGAACTCTTTAGAAGAGGGATGGGCCTGATGGGCCCAATCTCCGATAGGTGTGTCACCAGAAGGACTACTGTTTATTGTTTGTTTGTTCTTTCAATCAGCCTTCCTCTTTAAATCCGACCCACCGAATATTGGCCGAACCAGCCACACGCTATTTTCAGACGGAGGCGATGCGCTAATCGAGTCCATCAAAATTTTATTACGATGAATGTTTATGCTGGAGTCGCTGACTCTGTTCAGTGCCCTGCATTTTTAGTTCTGGAGAGAGGGAAAGTCATGCATGACTCTTCTTAAAACCCGCTCCGCAAAAAATGCGATTAATATTCGTGAATGCTATCGGTATATTTCCCTGTTGAACTCAATCCTTGTATCTAAAAATTAAGCAATTCCACGGGGTTCCGCAATAAATTTCTTTACAAAAAGTCCTACGTTGAAAACATCTTTTCATCATTAACATCAATTCGTTCAACTTCATAAATCTCTTTCACAATTAATAAACTACTCAAACTAAATTTCTGGAATTAAGAACTTTGATCTCTGTTTAAAATATATTGTGTCATATTCGCGAAAGATATTCAAAATTGTGATAAGTTCAATGGTTATTCCTTGCTAGGAATTCTGTTAGATGTTAATTTGTTAAGTAGTTAGCGACAATAGTAATTAAAATTTCTTATGCGTAAAAAAGGTACTGCCGACTTTTGAAATGATATCTTATAACGAAAGCCTAGTTGTGTTACTTGCGTTCCTGTTAGTGTAAATCCATTCCTGGTATATTTTTTGTCATTCTTCGTTTTCATAATGCATTTATAAAATGCATCATTATCTATTTTATTTATCAACTAGCTACTTTACATCGGTCTCTCTTTCTAAGCTATTTGTTGCTGTATTTAATCAAAATTTATTGAATTGTTGACATCAAAGTAAAGGAAAATTTCTCATCATCGTATTGTGAAGTGTTTTCAGCGATATCATAAATCACAGCCATGCATCCATAATTCAATAAAATCGAGAATAATCTCATAGAAATGTTCGTATAATTTGTTTTTATTTGTTAGTGAGCTTATTAACTGTGAAGATATAATCTCAGAAGGTTATTTTATTGACGCTTTAACAACGGTTCTATACCTGTAGAGCTCGTTTGAAATACGAGATAGTTTTCCTCTTAATATGTACAAAATTATATTTTTCGTCAGTCTTTTATCACTTTAATTTTTATACCATCACCTCCTAGAGATTTTAATCTAGTTTGCTCCGGTCTGGTTGATGGTAAATTTGGGAAATTGAGAATACAAACCTCGTTTAGCTGGTTACTATCGTATCCACAGAGGAGAAACAGTATGTTATCGCAGACGTCATGCGTGATTGCTTGCTTCTTGCAAAGTTCTTCGCCGATGAAAGCCATGAAGTCGGTGCTTGGAAGGAATTCGTTCATGCCAAACATATTGGATATCCACTGAAAGGATAAGAAGGAAATGTTTGTACATTGGATCCTACTTTAAAACGTATAATTATAACTTTTTCTCTAGATATATCAGCACCCTGACGTTACCATAGCCAGTAAATAATTTTTTCAGTCAGTTATAGTTTTCCCAATGCCCGTTTACAACTAATCAACCTAGGCAGAACAACCAAGGGGATTAAGGATGGCTAATGGGTGTAATGATCTGTTCAATCTACATTTGAGGGATAAAATTTAAGCCTAATTTAACTTTCTTTCCGTTTACTAATTTTCATAGCTAAAATTATTAGTTTTACGCTAGTTATGAACTTTGCTAGTTACAATTTAAAAGAATATTAAAATTGATCTAAGAGAAGAGTTGTCTACTCTGTAAAGTCACGAAAATTGTTTTTACAGTTTTCCATAAGTTTGGTTTACTTCCATTAGATTGTTGTATTTATCACCATATAAAAATGAAGTTCGTGAATTTTTATCCACGTTAAATTAATTTAGTCACTGTTATATTTGTCAATACTACATACGAAACTTGAACCGCATAATTTTTCCCGATTTCACATGTTCTATAGTTCTTAATGCATTAACTTCATTGATTTTATTTTTAAATCATAAATATTTTATATTATCTCAGTTGAAACCTATCTTCATAAATCACATAAGAATAATATTATGTAATTCCTAATCTAAATTTATTTTATGCCTTCTATGTTGAATAAAATCGATGGCGGCAAGTTTTACCAATTCGATGGCCGGTCTGAGCTGAAAACGGTCGCATTTTAAATGTTAGAAATCATAAATCTAATTTTATTCCCACATATCCTATTCTATATGGAATAATTGAGGAATATAGAACTCACCTCTATTGCAGTTGTGAAAGGAGCAAGAAGCCTGATTGGGCTCTTCATCCTTCCCATGAATGCGACCGGAGCCAGTGAGAACATGGCTTTAATTTTGCCGTTGTATTCTGGACGCATAGAAGCCATGGCATAGAACATTGTGGTGCCCATGGAATGACCGGCGTAAAAGAGTTTATGCTGCCCTGTGTGAGCCAACGCGTAGTCGATTTCAGCTGGTAAGTCGTAGTAGCCCATCTCGTCGAAACTAATCAAAAGTTTAACAGAGAAATTATGTGAATAATTTACCAGTTACCCTGGAAACGTAGAGATACTCTCAAGTTACATATAATGGTATATCTACTGATCGACACTAGTTTTTAGTTCATTGGTTCAACAAAGATAATTTATTCTTGAATCAGATTCACTCGGGTAAATGCGATTATCTGTAATGATTTATCGTAAACCAGAGGCTAAACACTACCAAAAACACCTCAATTTCTTTTCAGCAAGTAATATACAGTAAGAATAAAAATAAACGACTTTATTGGAGGGCTTTTTGAGACTTATTTGTCTCTTCTTAAATATAACTCTATGTCGTTAAATGTGCCAAGAAAGAGTATTAAGGAATAAGACAAAAAATAAGATAAAATATGGAAATATTTTGTAGTTTAATAAAAACTTACGTTAGCACATAGGAAAAAAATGAAAACCTTGCAGGTAATCGCCAACGACAAAGCGTGAAACCCCTGCGAAACCTACTGATAGTTGTGACAAAAATTTGTAAGTAAAAAAGAAGAGAACTTGTGAAGTGAAATAAAAACAAGGTCAGGCACTGCTACTGAGCACCAAAGGCAATGAAAATTGGTAATTTATTATTTCTAAACTTGAATTTATGATTTCTATGATGTTCAACTGATCATTCTTTCACCCAGTCCAATAAACAGCGAATAATATTGTTATGAGAGTCCCTCGTTAACCTTTTTTTCATTCTGGTTAAAAAATGAGTTTTTTTCCGAATGTGATCGCCTAATCAAATATTGAATGAATATTATTATACCACTGTTACTTATTATATTTCCCTTTCTTTGGAGTAGAAATAAATTTCTTATAAATAAATTTGAATGAAATAAATTTCTTGTTTTTTTTGCTACATGGACAACGGATTTCAAGATAGTATTGTACATTTCGTATGGATATAGTTCGAATTCGAATAAGGTGTTGCGTTAATGTTATTTATATCACCTGAATTGCCAAAATCGACCCTTGCCAGGATCCAAATGATCGTGTTTCCTGGAGTATCTGTTTCCTCTGGCATTTCCCATCCATACGTCATATCCTGCATCGGCTAAAACGTATGCTGCAGTGTGAAAATAAGAAAAACGTTATTTCGCTGGCACAAGTATATACACTGTATATGCTATATATTATACAGTGGTAAGTTAAAGAAAACACAATCTGACTGCATCCACAGAATATATATATGAAAAATAATGCAACCGGTTTCGAGTAAGTTAACTCATCATAGATGAGTTGAATGAGTTAATTTTAACACTGATGTTCTATCAGGACATATATTGTCTAAAAAGTCATCATGGATATACAATTTACGCCCAGGTAGGTTTTCGTACTTCCCTAAAAATATATCTATAAGTATATATATATTTAAGAAACTTCTGAAAAGCACTCATAGTTCATACAGCTTTATTTTCTAAACATTCCTGCTGCTTATGACGAATTGCTACTTGTAATCAATTCTTCAAAATTCTTCCCAAATCTATGTATTAATAGAAATAAGAAATACAGGCCCAACCTTAAAGTTGTGATATTTAAGGTCCAATTTCTTACCAAATCCTTTTCCTGGTCCCATAATGACCCAATCAGAAGAGCTGCAGATGAATCCGTGCTGTAAAAACACGACAGGCCTTGGCGTCTTTCCTGCTCCCTTTATTCCATGAGGTATTCTGTGCATTTCTAGGATATATCCGTCATCTGTTCTTACTTTGTGTATTTCTACTGGGTATCCATGTCTTTTGACAAGTTCGGGCTTCAAAAATAGAATTGAATTTTACTCAGGATTTTTACTCCGCATTCTTTCTTTAAAAGCTACTTACTAAGCTAGTAATTAGTCTTCGTAGATAAAGAGGTAAATTATTTACCATGCAGTATAACTAGTATAGAAATCAGATAACTTCAAGTTTCACATTAACCTCATTGTATTCAAGTAATACAGGGTTTCAGTCGTATATACTACATTTATATTTACCTTAACCTTTTGCGTAAACAAAGATTTTTCGTTACAATCAGTCCTGACATTTTTTCATGATTTTTATCGCTTACTGGATTACAGACATGTCAAAAGAGAAATATTTCATTTTAAATGAAGATTAAGTTTTTAGTTAAGATTAAATACAAATGCTGCGTTTTGATATATCTATATCAAAATGCAGCATTTCAAAAGAATAAAGGAATTTTACAACTGAAATTTTTACATGATTCAGATATTTACGGATCGATATTTACAAACATTTTTCTTTTTTTAAATTATATTTCGATATTAAGTTGTAACAGTTATTCTCATCTAAGTACGAATTAATTTATACTCTTCAGTTAGAGGTTTGTTGTTAAAGGTTTTCTTTATTATGGTGCAATACGTTTAAACCGTTTGACTAAAATTGAATGTTAGCGTGTACTTCATTGTAATTGACAATAAGCGTAAAAGCGGATCAAACATTATGTATAGTTACATTTTTCAACTCTACCGTCAATATTTAACATGTATCAACAAACGGAAACATTTTCTCAGCTAGCAAACTTCAAAATATTTATTGATATCTATTTACCGATGATAATCTCTGGAAAACCATTTCGGACAAGGTGTCTTTCATTGATACATTCGTTTACAGCTATATACGTTTACAATCGTACCCTGCTATCAGGAGTACAGCGTTTGAAAGTAGCGTAGAAACATTCAGCAATCCACTGAATTATGAGTGAGCTTTACATAAACTGTAAAAATAAATAATATCTGCCTTCCTCACCATTATATTTAGAAATCTCCAAAAGTTTGATTAAAAAAGTTTCGTTCACTTTGAACGGGAAACACCAACAACACTTCTCGAGTATTTTTTTACTTAAGCGTAAAATCTTCTTCAACTTACATATTATATTTTCAAGCCATAAAATTTTGAATTTTTCAAACTTATATATATGCAGAAGTTTTTTAATAATGGTTTTAAAAGAAAAATTTGTTCTCTGATGAACTTACCGTGCTTAAGTGAACGTCAGGATTGACATCCCTTAGAAGTCCTACGTCAAAAGATTCTGAGTTCCATCCTGAAGGATTTTCTGCAGAACCTGCCACAGCAAAAGTCACTAAAAGCAACACTTTAAAAACAGACTTCAAAGTTGCCATTTTGAAAGTGTTACTGAAGTATTTCGTATCTGGTGGTTGGCTTCCCTAGGTTTGCCCTATCCGAGCAGGTTTAGTAGGTTTGTCTTAGGCCTATAGGTATATATACCCACAATTATTATCTATATTGTCGTATCTTCGACTCTTAATGTATCGGAAGAGTTTCTAATTACTTACTACAAGAAAATTTTCTTATGGAATTGATATGTTTTCTTGGTGTTTGTCTCCGGCTATCTTTTATCGACCAACTGGAATCGATTTTATGTAAGTGTTTTTACTCGAATGTTGCACAAATGCTTTTAGTTGATCTAATTACTTCTAAGTGGATATATAAGCTAAACTTTTTGAAAGAATTGATTAGCAGCAATAAGACATTAAAAGGGGAAATTCGAGCCGATAAATCTAACATTTAGTGTAAGAGAAGCAAGAACAGTTACAATGAGTAACGTATATCATCCACGGAAATAAATCCTACGGGGATATGTTGGAATATTAATTTCCAAAATTTATATTAAGGGAATTGATTCGGAGTTGACATACATCCAATAAAGCTATGAACCTCCTTGAAGTTTGGGTAGGGTTGTGGGCATTGCATGTGGCATTTTTTTCGAATAATTTGCCTGTTACCAAGGCCGATGCCTCCTCAACATTCCGTAATTCCGCTCTCAAGCTTTTATTATCTATTTTAGCTTAAAGAGTCATTACAGCAGCAGCTAAAATTGATACTTAATAAAATAATTAATAATAATTGAAATATTTTTATATATTTCCTGGAAACTAGATGTAGTAAATGATCCCAAAGATACACCTTTATATACATATGGGTATACGCCTATTCGAAAAGGAAATCGGCAAAATTGACCTTTGAAGTGACCGATTTTGACCAAATCTGGCGAATAGCTTTGATTTTATAATAAAATTAAAACCCCCGAGCCGTTTTGTGATTCATTCAATTGTTTACGATTTATTATAATATTTAAAGATTAGAATTATACAAAAGTGCCTTCGAATTTGAGGCCATATCTCCGGTAATATATTAGCTAAAAATACACAATATGATTTAAATTAAAGTTCATGCGTTAGAAAAGATAAATTTTGGAAACTTTTGTAAAATTAAAACAAAAAACTTTGCATATATGTAAAATTTGTTTATCCTAGTATGACTTCTATATTGAACTTCTATATTTATAAATTAGATTCCTATCTGTTTGATTTAAGTGTGGCTTGTCTTAAATAAATATAAAATGAATTTATATGGACATAAACGTAGTAACATTGGTGACTTTTGAAATAATTTCATTTCCGCCTCCTTCATATCCCTTCGAGGCACTTATTCTTGTTTATTTGCACTTTCAACCTCATGTTTACACTTCCAATCCCTTTAAATCCCATCACCGAATACTATCCGGGCCAGCTATTTTTAGACAGGCAATTCGCTAATCAAGCCCATCAAACTTTTATTGCGGTGAATGTTGAGTCTGGGGTCGACTGACTCGGTTCAATGCCCTGCATTTGAAGGAGAGAAGGATGTTGAATAACACTTATGCCCTCGCTTCTCACCCCGTTCCACATAAAACACTTGTTTTTAAATGTTGTAGAGTTTTTTTTGCTCAAGTTTTCCACACCACAACATCAGTTCCATAGCTTTCAGCTAATTGAGTTTCATCAAAAGGAACAATCTCCATAGTTTTTCTTTTTCTACTGTCATTAAATTCCTATTGCCGTGTTGTCAGGCCTATTTTAGAATATGCAAATGTGCGTTGGAACCCTCAACATAAGAACGAATTGGACTCAATTAAATTTTTATTTATTTATTATTGTGTATTTAAGTGGAATTTCTTCCGGTGGCAGCTCCAACCAATGCTTATATACCACTTAATTCTAACCCCAATCTCTCACACCACACCAGACACAAACAAATATTTCAGAATTATCTTCACTACTCTCAGACAGTATTCGGACATAGAAACACTACAACAAGGTCTAATTTAGATACATCTCCCCGGTACCCCTCCAAAACATGTACTCAACATACATACTCTAATCACAAAAACTACAGTTCACAGTTAATAATGTCACTTTTCAGTTCAAATTTTAACCTTTTACATCGTCTCTTTAAAAATATTCAAATAATGCAAAACATAAAAATATTGAATCTACATAATTACATAAACTACAGCATCTACTTTTAAACTCCTATTTTTTGGTAAGGGTTTGAAGACCTCTTCAGGCAACATATTCCATTCTTTGACTCCTCTATTTATTAAAGTACCAATATTGATTTTGAGGAATTTTATTATTTATGAAGGCATTCGGCAAAGATTCGAAAAATGGATTTGCCACAAATAAAATCTTCAGTGCATGAAGACTATCTTATGTTCTGTGCAAATTTCAATCTCCCCTCTTTACAGAAAAGAAGGAAGTCAGCTGACGTATCTTTAAAGGAACTGTTCTCCCACGTTATTGACTTCCACCGCTACTTAATCTCATTGGCATTTCCGCACCAATCAGAAATCTAAAACATTTAGCATTGCTATATTAACCATTTTCAAGAATCTATGTTTTTTTAGTTTTTAAGTGTTTTTAAGTTCTCTTTTATCCTTATGATATCGAGAGAAGCAAACGAATTTCTATCAGTGCCCAAGACGGATAGTGATTGATCCCCAAATTGAGGAGAAAACTCTATGAATCCACAATATGACATATATTTTTGTTTTTCTTTATTCTTTATTTTTTGTCTTTGTCTAGCACTTTTGCATCCATCTTGTTTGATCTTATGTCATTCTTATTTATAGATTCATTATAACACGTGCGAGTTGGGTATTTATTGTATGTGTTCGATAGAATATTATTATTACTACCACAATATCCAGTGCATGCCAAGGCGTGAAAATCACACTGCGATTCACTAGGGATGTCTTTACAAAATTTTTCATTCATTTGATTCTAGTAGCTTCCCTACGACTTTGCCCTTAGCGAAGAATAGACAACTAACTCAATGGTTTGACACTTGTAACCTTCTTGAGTAAAATTTCAACTTTATTCTATCGCATCTGTGAAATAAATAGATTTTAGGCTTTCTTTAAATAGGTTGCTGGTTTCAGGTGGTCTTAACAGATCCATCTTGTGGAAAGAACAGCTTAAGTGGATTTTCTACCAAAAATATAGTTTGCTTTCTCTCTCTCACTACCATTTAAAACGTATCTTCCATCTTTAGCTTTAAGAGTCAATTCCCAACTCCTTCACCCCGCTGAGATCACAAAATGTCTTTGCTCTCTACTGTCAACCCTTTCAACTTCAAATTTTTTTTCATCCGTACCTAATTCGCTATCTTAATGTATTTTAAATTGCGCTATATATTCTATTGTTTATTATTTTCTTGTTTTTTTAACAGTATAGATAGTTTTTGATCAATTGTTTACTTATCAGTTTATTTATCCATTGATTTCTTACTTACATGTCAATTCATAACTATTTGATCTCTTTCTTCTTTTGTATGATTTAATTGTTTTTTCTTCTTGTCTTTTACATTTTATTTAATCTCATCACATTACCAACTTTAGTTTCCCATCTGTAGGTTTCGCATGTTTATCAACCCCCCCCCCCCTTCTTCAGGGTGTTTTCCTGCAGTGGAAATGTTTTCCTTAGTTCTTAGCTTTATTTTTTAAATCTACAAAGTAATCTTCTTCTGTGTACTTTTGCAATCTGTCTCTTTCTTTTGCATTTAACATGACGATTGGTTATATGTGAGGTGCGCGGTAAAAATGTCACTTTGAATAAAGTAGTCATTGCGCATTTGTATATTGTGACATTTCCACCATGGCATTTTTACTTTGACATTTGTACCATGGCATTTTTACCGTGGCATTTTTACCGTGGCATTTTTACCGTGGCATTTTTACCGTGTCATTTTTACCGTGGCATTTTTACCGTGGCATTTCTACCTGGATTCAGATGCAAGAAGAGACTTGGCAGTCTCAACCTCACCCCGAATAAAGTTTTTATTATAATTATTTTCGAGAAAGCAAACGTTTTATTTAAACTCACCGAAACATTGATATAAATAAAGCATGAATACTCCCGTGATATACAAATAACTACGCTAAAATTATAAATAAAAGTCTGACTGAAGGGAAAGGAATAATTTATTTACAAAAAGCCGTTGGTCTTGCTTCGAAGGGCTCATAAGATCTTCCATAAATATTTTGTTAGCACCAAAACGTTTCGGAAACCTCACAGTTGATGGAATCCCCTCATTCCTCCGGACATCCTTCTTTCTCAGAAGGCTTCTTTCGAAAGCTGACCGTAGGATTACAGAGGGGACCCCTCAAATGAGATGAGTATTCGGTGCTCAGTGATTCTTCATGATGCTCATCACGTGGTCGTAGAGGGCTGATTTCACGTGAATGGCCCACAAGTAATCAAGGTGGTTGAAGCTGTCGATAGGCACCAGCAAGTCCTGAACGTTAGCGAGTGCGTTCTTGAGCAGAGTCACGTCCTGTTTGGAGAAAGTAGGTTATGTTAGTCGTTATCATTTCTGGCTTGTTGCTTCTTTGCTTGAAATAGATGTACTTCATAATTTAGAGATGTCAATTCGTGTTCATTAATTAATTTTTACGGTACCATCACAGCTTTTGTCTATTATTCAAATAGAAATTTACCCTATTTCATTATATTACGTATTTTTGTATTATATATCTTGTAATTGGACCTTTAGTATATAATTTACATATAATCTGTATTATTTTACGCATAATCTAAAATTTAGTTGTGAAAACGTCCAATTATCTCAAGACACTATTATTTTAGATGATGTAATTTCCCATATTAGAGTAAGCCTTGATTATTTTAATAACCTTTGTAATGTTTGTAATCAGTGTTCTTATAGAAAGCATCAATTGTATATCCATTCGGGCTAAGCCTTATGAAACGTAGATTATGACAATTGCTAAGTATTATTTAAATAACAATCATGATCTATGCTATGATGGCTTTGTAAGGTCAATGAGCATATTCTAGAACGCAAACCGAAAACTACCATATTTTCTAGTTGATTACTTTTTAATTATAAAGATAACTTACATCGGGGTGTGCAAACCAGTCGTTCTTGGACCAGTGGAGGAATACTGGGGCTGTGACGAGGCTCAGGTCGTACTCAGGTGGAGTCCATGTTCCGTAGTGCTTCTTGTTGCCGAAGAGACCGTAGTCAAACTGACGGAACTTGTCTGTAAGTTCATAAATGTGGATTAGGAAAATGAACACATTAGGCTGGATACCAAGAACTTCATTATAAAAACCGCTATTTATTCCTGTGGATATAATTTTAGAGGTCTTCTATTAAATAGTATATTAGCGGAGGATTTTAAGTTGAACGGAAATTCGATTAGATATCATATAAATTACTCCTTGATAGGTTATTTATTTTAGGTGGTTTCGATCTTCATATTTCATAAATCAGAACATTGATATTTTAATGTGAAGTTGATCTGTAAAAAATTTTGATCGCTCATTTAATAATGAATCTATTTATATATATATATATATATATACATTGAAAAGAAATGAAGGAGAAAAAGTCTACCGCAGCCAGGACTTGAACCCGGATCTTCCACTTGCCGGGCGGATGCTTTAGCCAATTAAGCTACCGCGACGGAACATTCTCTCCTTCAATTTCTGATGCTACAATGGTACAAAGTGTAGCGTCATTTCTTCTCAAAATTCAAGCATGTGCATCATGCGAATATTCATCGCTTAAGTACTTCGCTATTCCTGTCTTCTGGAAGTCCGCTATGATGGTTAGGTGGCATTTTAGATGTCCCGCGTGTGCACAGGAGTGGTGCCATCTTCGATGGATCCTCCACAGTACACTTTGTCCCATCATAGCATCAAAAATCGAAGGAAAGAATGTTCTGTCGCGGTAGGTTAATTGGCTAAAGCATCCGACCAGCAAGTGGAAGATATATTTTCTCCTTCATTTCTTCTCAAAATTCAAGCATGTGTATCATGCGATTATTCATCGCTTACATATATATACATTGAATATTAAAAAACTATGGATTCAATAGCTTTGTAAATATTAAGTATTCATGTAAATAAGTATAACCATAAGTATGGCTGTTACTGATTAATTGAGTGAGTTAATTGTAAGACTAATACAAACAGCCAAGCTATAGGTATCATCTTAATTAGAGTGAAAAACTGTAGTAGAATATTCTATAAACTTCCTTGCTGGAAACATTACAAGGCATTTAGCTTCAAATTATGCAATCCCATTCAACAAAGAAAAAGTGGCGTAGTTAAAATGCAGAAACTGAATTCCGTGCTCAAGAATTTTCACTTCCATTTGTCTATCCTTGCATTTTATTAACACTTCCTTGACCGAGATCGCATTCATTACATCAACGTAATCTTAAATCAAAACATATAGGATTTGATTCCCCATAACTTGGCCATTTTCGAGGATCGCTTTCGTCCAATTGCTCTTAATGAAGGTCCCTAATACTAGTTACGTAATTAGTTAGCCCCCTAACTGGTTTCACCTTCTCCCTACTGTTTAGGATCTCCTTTTAGCAAGACCTATCTCAAGCAAGACTTACTCTTGTGTTTGATTTCCTGGCCGAAGTGGACAACCACCTTGGTTGCAGTTCCAGCTGGGGTGTGGCTCAGCATAACTGGCAAAGCAGTCTGAAATAGATCATAGGAAGTTGATTTCTAGCTATAATAAAGGAAATATGTGTTTACTTTGTTAATTGTTAGCGTCTGAATCCCAGCGTTAAAAAGAAGTAAACAATATTAACGACGCGGAATCGGTTCGGCGTAGTAATTCAATAATTTTGAACATCTGTTTAAAAAGTACAAGACCTTGGTTGTTGGGCCAAGTCATGTCTAAATTTGTCACTTCCGTCTCTCTTTAAGATTTCTAGGTTACATGCACTTGAGTAAACTTTTTTACTGGATTGTTTTCCATAAAAACTGCTATTTAAGTATTTTTTTCTTCAGAGATTATCTTATCTGAAAATATTTAAAGTCTTATCATATTTTTTGTACAACGTATTTATAGAAGAAGTTAATGTAAAGAATTTTTATCTTATAAGCTCGAGATAAATAACTCTTCACATAGATATACATCTCGTTTCAAGTATAATAAAGTGATTAAATGGCCATTCTCTATTTCAGGCGATGTCTTTTTCTGATAATTTCAATGAATATAAATTGGCAGATATTTATTGGCGAGGTTAGCCACTCGTGAGCCTTTCTTCCGTCTAGCATTACAATTTTTTTAAATATTTACTGTGTTATACAAAGTAAAAAAAAAACAAGTAGGATTTAGAAAAAAATCTCAACAACTTCAGGTTCTGTAAAGAAATAAATTTTGGAACGCGGCTGTTAATGAATTAGAGGTTTAAAATCTCCAATATGCCCCTGAGGAAAATGGCAACGCCATTGCAATGTATATTGGGTGTTATTAAAAGAGCGGCGATCCGAGCCTTCCTGCTTTCTCCGAATAGCGGTGAATGAGGTTAGAAACGTCGACAAAGACGGCTATTGGAGATTTTAAACTCCTTATCTAAAACTTTAGGCTCCATAATGAAAAGCTCAGATTGGAGAAAATTATCCAAATAAGGGAAAAAAAACCTCAGTAATACTGCATCTAAATTTGCTCTGTGATAAAATAGAGTGTACGGGACTTTATTAATACTTCGTAACATGGAAGTCTTTCGAATTTCGTCTTATTACCTCGTTAAGCTCCTGGGAATCGTATCCACAGAGAAGGAACATGACGTTGCTGCAGACTTCCTGTGATGTGGCCTCGTCCTTGCAAAGGGATTCGCCAATGAAGTCCATGAATGGTCCGTTGGGCAAGAATTCGTTCATTCCGATCATGTTTGCTAGCCACTGGAATATTTAAAAAAATCAAGTTCATTTTTTAGTGCAATAAATTTGTTGATTGAAGTATGTTGAAAGCGCAGGGACATTCAATTATTAGAAAATTTGTACAAAAGTGAAAATAATTGACTTGGCTGGTACTCGAAACCAGGTTTCCCACTTTCCGGGAAGGTGTTCTAACCACTAAACTACGTTCCCAAGATCTTTCATCCATATAATTCCGATCAATGAGCCAGCACAAAAACTTTTCAACTTGGAAACTTTCATCAGTGGAAGTAAATAAAATAACGCTCCCTCATCAAAGTTTAGAGTAGTACTTGGTAATTTCCGGCAAAATCTTAGGGCAACTTTCAGCTTACGTTACAGTCATATTCTAACCATTTAGGACAACAAAGTAATATTTCATCATAAATTAGCAGTTGATTCTAGATGAAAATTCTTTTATTTCCGGGGATTTATTCCTTCATAGTCGATGATTTCCTCCATTTGTTTTTTCTACGTTGGCTTATGTTTCAGGTTACTGATTAGAGAAATTGTATTTTATCTTTCTCTTGTGTCGAATGTCGATCAGCATCAGATTGCTTTTATGTAAACAGGAATGCGGATGATGTTGCTTTAGAGCGAATGCTTCTTCCACAATGGAAAGATTAGATCGCGTAATTCATTATCAAGTTCGTAACATCTAATTTTAAATGAAGGCCACTCGGTACATAGGTTTACACGTTTCAAGAACGTAAGTACTTCGATAAATCCGCTGTACTTATTGGACGAAAATCACTAGGAAAGCTGAGTAATACCTAATCGATCATGATCGAAAAATATCAGAATTTAATTAAATGAGATTTTCGTCTAAAATATAAATCATGAAGTTGTACATTGTGATGAATAAAAATAATGGCTCAATTCCCCATTGTAAACAAAATATTGAAACCAAAATTTGAAAATATGGGATCATATTCGTTAGCAAAAATTCTAATATATTCTACATATGGTATAACGGAATTTGCTTAAAACTGTAATAGTGTTTATGGGAAATAATGAATTAAAAGTTAGTCTATTCTATTCTTTTTAAATAGGAAAACCGCTTTGTTTCCTTATTTTGGTCTAGTCCTGAATATCAGAGGGTAACTTTATCCTTTTTTCTCAGTCCTTACTAATAGGCATTATGGCTATTAATACAGAAAAATCTTGAAATGTCTGAGATTAATTAAAAATATCTAAAACAAATTTAGCGCTGTTCGAAATTTTAGAAAGATGCGTTCAAAAAGTTGTTAATAGTAGCTGGGATTGAGTTAAAACTGATTGTAGAGACACCTTCCCGAGATTGAAAAAAATAGCAACTATGTAGCAAGTGTAATTGAACTGACAGTGCTCCTAGAAAACACCCTTTCTAACGTCGGATAAGTTATTGCGAAGCAAGGAAAATACAGCAAGAAACCTTGCAACATTACCCATACGATAATTTATCAAACACGCATCAACTTTTGCTGATATCTACTATCGTGGGTTGAGGAAAAGATCCATTTGATAAGAAGGAAAAGCGATAATACGTGAAATCACGTGACTAAATAAGAACTTGTTGAGGATGATAGTTCTCGCTAACTTATCTCTGTGCGTCCGGGATATGAACTGTGAATTGCAAAAATTTAATCCAAGTTCCATCAACTAATACTAATAGTGATACTTTATCTAAAATCCTAGCTGCAGGTACACATCCTTACGAAGAATATTCATTTCTATTTATTTAAAACACATTTACAATATGTAAATTGTTCTTGGGGACAAATGGCAATGCTGTTAGGACTAATTCAATTGGTATCCATTTCAATTTATTTGAAATCTTTTAAATTATTTGATGAGGATGAAGAGGATCTTACAGATAGTGCTCGTTCACGTTCAAAATTAGTGCTTTGCAGCAAGGGTTCTTCGGTTCTTGTTAAAGTCTTTCTGGATGTGAGAAATTCCTTTGCTAATTTATACAGGGTCAATATTCTTCGTCGAATACTCTTTAATTAGTTGTTTTTCAAATATCAAATCAGTAAGTGATAAAAAGCACTTAAAAAGATCTAATAAACTCCAAAAACACGTCGGGCAGTTGGCTTGATCTCCTCTGAAATTCTAGTAATTATTTTCAGTGTGTGTCGAGAAACAACAAAATAATTCAAAATTTCGCTCAGTAATAACTGAAAATTATTTGAGCATTTTTCATGAACATTAACTTTCATGATAAATTCGTTAATTGGGCAGCTACATTGGATCTGACTTTTCATGTTGAAGACTGCAAAATACAAGGATTGAGTTCCTTTTCTGCCGGTAAGGATGTTAAATTCTTCTACTATATCGAGAAAAGAGCATGAAATTTTTGCTGTATTCGAAAAATTCTTTAAAATAAGCAATATTTTACCCTTAGGGATGTTACTGCACCAGTGGTAAATCTCAAGATACAAGTGTCATAGATATTCATAGTATCTAGTAAAGTTGTATGTAGTCGCGCGGTATGTCAAATGTTTATAGAAGAATATCATCTCACCTGGACTTCGTCGACGAAGGGAGTGATGAGCTTGATGGGGCTCCGGACTTTACCCATGAAGGCAATGGGGGCGAGGGCGTGCATTGAGCGGAACTTGGTGTTGTACTGCGGAAGGAGAGAGTTCATCACGAAGAACATGGTGGTTCCCATGGAGTGTCCAGCGTAGAAGATCTTGCTCTGGCCGGTCTTCTCGATGACGTAGTCGATTTCCTTGGGAAGATCGTGAAGACCCATTTCATGCCAGCTGCAGATCAAAAAACGCAGGGTTAGATCTAAGGCTTCTCAAAGCTCAGGAGTTTCTATCATGTTTTAAAAGATGAATGGATTAGGAATTATATTTTGGTATAGAAAAATCAATTTGTACATGAAAAATTAGCCATATGACCACAAGCCGAATTAACGCTCTACATTGATCGACTCTTATTATTTAATCTAATTAGGGTTGTGTGTTAATATAAGAACTATACTAGGTCTGATGAATGTAAGACTAGAAATTTTAAATGTATTTGGATAAGATGAGCAAAAAAAGAATAGTAAAAAAAGAATGAAAATACAGGCAATTTGGGACATCGTTATATTACATTCTGTTATTTTGAATGCCTCTAATGAAAATCCCGGATGTTTTGTGCGCATTTAAGAAAAAAAAGCAAGATTCTCCTAACTTTTGAATCGTTGAAAAAAGGAAAATGAAGTAGGCATATAGGTATTTTATATAGATATAAAATTATGCGCTTATTTTTCGTATTCTACCTCCTCTAGCTCTACTCTACAGGAATCGTCTCTGCCGCCGTAATTTAATAAATCGAATATTTTGTCTTTTTTATTTGCAAAAAATAGATAAAAAACGCATCTTTCTTAAATGTTTGCATATTGGCTCGTTTTTATCGAAGAAACCAGCGGCAGAATACCACATCTTCCATCTTGTCTGGTCTTTCCCTCTCCCCTATAAATCATTTGGTGGCTTGTGGCTGATGATCAAAGCAGCCTTTGGGCTAATGGCTATTAAAATACGCAAATTGTTTAAATTTTAAAAATATTTACCTGAAATCCCAGAATTTGTCGTCCTCGTCAGGGTTGAGAGAAACATGTGCCCTAGAGTATCTGTTGCCACGAGCGTTGCCCATCCAAACATCGTAACCAGCATCTGCCAGGATGTAGGCTGGAAACGAGAATACACGTTGCCAAATTATTATACATTGGTCCTCCCGGATTCCATTTTTTTACCTCTACTAAATTCAATCTCTCAAAATTCTATTCATTCATCATTCAGATTTAATTCGAATGCCTTTTCATAACCCTACATGCGTTTTATAACATTTGAAGAAAATTATCTCTATTATTTTAAATCATTTTTTCTTCATCATATATCTTCATTATTTTGAATCAATATGGTTAATTAATTCTTGGAGTTTAGTCGCTAAATGTATGCATGTATTTGAATTTGGAATACAATAGTAAAGGATTTTCGAAGAGGATATGAGGTGAAAAAAGTCTGATGGGAACGTGGCACGAACCCGGATCTCCAAATTGACAGTTGATTGCTCTTCCTGCAGTTGGAGGATCCAGGTTCGAGTCCCGGTCCCGTCAGACTTTTTCATGTTTTCCGTTTCTTCTCCGTAATTTGTTTTAGGCGCACATGTTAATCTCACACCCTTTTCTTGTTAATAAAAGAGGGTGTCCCTGATCAAGTTACAAGTGTATGCATATAAATCGTTTATATACGAGAATTAAAAG
This sequence comes from Sympetrum striolatum, assembly GCA_947579665.1. Classification (NCBI taxonomy): domain Eukaryota; kingdom Metazoa; phylum Arthropoda; class Insecta; order Odonata; family Libellulidae; genus Sympetrum; species Sympetrum striolatum. The sequence continues at coordinate 60,139,522 of OX388349.1, forward strand.
TTTAATTATTCATTTGCTTTGCTTCGGTGCAAGTAGTTCTCCCTTCTTAACACATAGTATTTTTTGTGGGAATAGAAAGTCTCGTATGCCTTACCAAAACCCTGCTCTGGTCCCATGATCACCCAGTCAGATGAGCTGGCGATGAGGCCGTGCTGCAGGAAAACAACGGGTCTGTTGGTGTCGTTGTTCTTAAGGCCATAAGGGATACGATGCATGGTAAGGATGTATCCATCTTCGGTTGTCACTTCGTGAGACTCAACAGGGTAGCCGCGTCTCTTGACCAGGTCAGGCTAAAGAAGGGCGGAAAAGATTGAAGCTCAAGAAATAATTTATAATGGAAATAAGTTTGAGTTTTTTACTTTAGAGGGCGACATATGGCTTATGGAAATCCTGAAACATCATTGATAAAAGAACATTTATGCTTGGAATTTACAAATAATTTTGAGATATATCTAAGCTAAGCAAGTGGTAATGTTTCTATAAAATCAATATGAATACTCGAGGATTTTTAAATAGTTCATTACGATGATTAATGCCTTAAAAGTTTACGTATTTCCGCGTTTTACTTTCTGTAATAAATACTTTTTAAGTCTTCGCTGTAGAAAGTCTTTATGTTTAGTAGATTTCAAACTTTTTTGTGTTAAGCCTATGTCAGTACTATATATGTGTTAGTATGTAATACGTATGAGAAAATTTCATGTGGAATTGTGAGGCTTTTTGTGCTAAGTTACTTTTGATTTCTTAATACCAGGTAAAGTTTATCTTTAAGTAAGCTATTCCTATCTAACTATTTTTTTTCTTTACAGTCTTCTAATAGAATTTTTTCTCTATAAAAGTAATTTGAAAAAAAAAACAAATAAACAACAGTGATCCCCATATGAATACCACCACTTTCATTTGTGTCTCTCAGAGATGTTCCTTTCATCCATTATATTCTGCAAAGGAAATTGTTTGCATAAATCATGTTGCTGTTTCTAATAGTTATTCTTCCACGTAATCCCTGTCTGAATTATCTGTAAGGGCTTTGCTTTTTTCCAAATCGCACTAAATGGTGATGCCTTACTAACCCGAATTCTTAAAGCGTCTACCGAAAAAAGGAACAAATTGACTGAGTGATACAATTTGAAATAGAGAAACTCAAATTGGTAAACATTACCAACTCTATAGACTGGTGTCGCCAAATATAAAGTTTGAACGGATAAAATGGGTTTTAGTGTAAAAAAATAGTAGAAGGAACAAGCACAAAAGTGTAGATACTTGGAATATTCAGGAGAATGGCGAAAAGAACCGAACGTATGTGTAGTACAAAGTGACAAGACAGTTATCTCAATTACTTGAGTACGGACGAGACGGTTTGATAGAGAATGCAATTTCAACAATATAGTATGAAGTGAAACCCAAACGCTAATTTGGTAGAGCATGGATTTCCACCCTTTTAGCTTCTGCTATATACGCATTAACTCAAAATTTGCGATACACATACTAGAAATCTACCAACCCTATTTATTTCTAATTACATACCAAACTTAACCGGTTAGAAACTCCGGGTTCACTTCATGCTTTGTTGCAAAAGGAAATCAATATGAATTCATATGAAATCGTAAACTTTATTGCTTTGTTGTAAAAATATGCTAATTTATTAAGGTTCAACCAGTGTATTCTTATATTCTTCCTAAACAACCGAATATTTGTATGATAAATAGTCTTATATATCGAGATAGTGTGCACGATTCGCTGGGCCGTGCGGAATTGGTAAAACGGAGCGGGCCGCGGTCTGGAAATTGAATTTCCTTGGTCTATCTAATTTGTAATTCCTATTCCATAGGAAAAACGGACTTGAAAAAAGTCTGACAGGGCCGGGAATCGAACCCGGGATCTTCCTCTAACCGGGAGGCTGCCTTAACCATCTAGGCTACCCGACCAGAACATTCTAGCAAGCCGTTTTGGGGACTTTGTGCGCAAGGGCGAGTGCAGTTTCGTCCGACTGAGCGGCATCGTCTGCGGCCTTTTTTCAAGTCCGTTTTTCCTTGGGAATTTTCCTGGGTGCACGCCCTTATGTGCAAAGTCACCTTAACCCTTTCCTTATCCTATTCCATACTTACAGTTCCCAAATAGATGTCTGGGTTGTCATCTTCTCCCATCCTCGCTTCGAATGCTGCCCTGGCGAGGAACTCATCTCTCAGCGTGGCTCCAAAAGCCACACCAGCGATCGCCAATGCGACAAAGACAATCTTCAAAGAGTTCATCTCCGAAGAATATTCCTTGGTTCGGACGAAAACACCTCCGTAAGTACTCTATCCGTTATCGACGCTGTATATATAGGCAAAATCTATCGATTTATCTCGCGAAAAAATTGCGAGGGTGATCTCGACCTTATCCCTTTGAGTCTACCCCGAGACGATTTGCAGATACGATTCTAAATCTTCGCTAAGGAAAGAGATAACGTCCGATATAACACTTTGTTCCCTCAGATGATTGGTGACATCACCTCATTCTTTCACCATCACTATTCGTTTAATTCACTGTGGCCGGTAGAGTAACCTGTGGATCTTAAGCTGATATCAATGACACTAAACTTGGAAGATTCTCTCGATTTAATTTCATTAATTCGTTCTCTCTCAATCATTTGTCATTGAGGAGTATGTAGTCTTTACCAATAGATCTGCAATCAAAGTATTATCTATATTTCCATATTCGAGAAAAATGGCTTTTAAAATGCGTAGTACACATTGTGTTCGTTTTCCTTTATATGTTAATATTCTATCATTATCACCTTTAACAGTTTCCAGCCACTGACTGAGGTCTGCTAATTTTAACAGTATACGGCCAGATATTATTTTTATTATTACTCTACTCTTTAGGTAAGGCTATTGTCAAAAAATCCTCTTCCGTCTAACGTTGCAATTATTATATGAAATTATACACAACTATAATAAAACGATTGTCTACAATTAACTAACAGCTAAAAAAATAACCAATTCAAGCAAGCGACACACAAATATTTTACATTTGGTAAATCGTTCAAATTCATGTAAACTAAATTATAAATGAAAGCGAATATATAGTTGTAAATTTGATCTAGATACAATTAAATATAGAAAGATTTCGATTGTTTGGAAGAAAAATTCTCAACTAAAGGTTCACGGAGAAATCCTTATAATGCGACTAAACAACCACACAAGGAAGCAAAAAAACGCGAAAACACTATTATTCACTGGTAAATGTTGCATTAAAATGCAACACATTTTCATCATTCGTCACTCTTTTCGGATAACAAGAGGTATACTATGAAAAGGGACATAGAGATAAAGTAGGCTCGTGGTAAAAGATGAGCTTATACTATCCCGAAAATTTTGTTCCCAAAAATGTTCGTTACCACCTCCTCATTCAAAGTTGACGCACTACCAATTGGAATGAGCAGGAATCTCTCATTCCTCTAAATGGACAATCAATAAAAAATTTACGTTTTTCTAATATTTCTCATTTGGTGTAAGCTAGATTAATTTGATTTGTCTATAGAAAATATCAAAACTTACTCTTACCTCATGCTAATGATGTAAACCGAAATATGGTGATAACCAATGGTAGGATTGTTAGTTTACATATATTGTAGATCCTGTTTAGGGGAATTTACTTCATAAACGAATACCTAAATTATAATCAAGCTCAATCACTGTCGTCAGAATTCATGTGAAAGAGTTGCATGATTGAAAAGAAAATTTATGTTTATTTTTGCGGTTACGGTAGTATTTTTCAGAAAAACAGATTGATAAATTTTTGGTACACATTTTTCTCTGTTATTTCTTCAAATTTGGTAAAATTTTAATGGGTTTTAATGATGGGTTTGTCGTAATATTTATCTCAAAGATTGCAGTAGCTGAAAACATTGACCAAAACTATACACTTACCTACTTCTACATTAATGCCCTGCAAGCGTCTATGGACGTGTGGCAAGGAGTTTAGACCCAAAACTTTCATACTACTCCTTTAGCATGTCATTATTGCGTACTGTTCGTAAGAGAATTAATTTTTTAAACGATTTGTATACATTTCTATCATCTATAAATGTACTTTCCCTGAATTTATCCAGCAATCGCAGCCTTGGTTATAATCTCCTTTCTTTCAAAGATTCTCTACTTGTGTCTGAGAAGATTTTCATAATGCTTTTTATCGCAGTTTTTAACAATAACTTATCGCTCGCGCTGCACTTCCTCGAGGGCACAAGTTTCATTCTCCGGATCCCATATAAACGCCGCATATTCCAGCGGGACCTGGTGGTGATGGGGCAAGATGAAATAACATCGCTAACCTAACTTTTTCTTAACATACACTGAGAATGCGCTTTAAGAAGCCAATTTTATTAATAATTTTTGATATAGTTTATACTTTAAAAAAATTGACATCCTTTTCAAATGAAATTATTTACATAATAAATAATATTGATATATATTCCATTATCTTATAAGTTCATGTCGTAAATTTTTGTTTACTCAGGATCAATCTGTGAAAAATAGCTAATTATAAAAAATTAAAAATATCTTATTTTTGTGGAATGTTTCGCTCAAATCATGTATATCCTAGTTGTCTTTTTAAATGACTAATTCAATGTTTAGTGTCAACACGTAAATACATTAGTTACTTTTTATTTCATTTCATTTTCGCTGCAATTTGGTCAGGTGGCAGCGTTAGAGGGGAACATACCATATTACTAATGATTGCCTTGGCATTCGCCCAAAGACCGGAGGAAAACCCATTCAAAAACCTCCCGCAGGCAAAACATAACATTTTACAATACATACAATTATTTTAACATTAATAACAGATCATACTACAGGACATTATATTGTAGCATTCAAATATGAGATACTATACCGTAAAAATAGATCTGAACTTATTTAAAAAAATTTTACAGCTTTTAGCATTGGAAAGAGAACTTCTCCAGGTAAGGCGTTCCACTCTCTGATTCCCCTATTAACGAATGAATATTTCACTATGTCTGTTTTCTGTTCGCGTTCTTTGACCTTAAAGCTATGATTGCCACGCCCTATATAGCTAGGAAGTTTAATCCTGGCCTTCAGTTCTCCCCAGCCTTCTGCGGAATTCATGCTTTGTACAAAAAGTTTTGGCCCATGGGGGGATCGAACCCGCGACCTTCGCGTTATTAGCACGACGCTCTAACCAACTGAGCTAATGGGCCAGTTAAGTTTATCCCGTGTTATTATAACCCTCATCCTTTGACTAAGAAATTACTGTTGTATTTATTATCATGGTAATAATTATGCGATATTTCACTCAAAGTAATTTCCAATAGTATTCCAGAGTTCCTTCAATGTAGCAGTAGCATACGCCCTACACATAAACGTATCTAGTAGATTATTCAATGGTAGAATTCACTGCTTGGGCCATGACTTCTTACGAAACGATAAACTATTTCCAGTGGTTATTATAAGTTTATAGTTTCATATGTTTCATATTATTCAATGTTCCTCTCGTATCGAAATGGAATACTTAATCAGCTGGGAATCGAAAATGTTGTAGATCATTGAAAGCACTAAGGGAAAACTAGAATATTAAAATGCTTAATAACAAATGATTTGTATGCTTGTGGCCTAACGGATAAGGCGTCGTACTTCGGATCCGAAGATTGCAGCTTCGAATCCTGCCGAGGTCGACTGTTTTTTTGCCGAAATCGTCGTTCGTTTAGTTTTTCGTTCTTCGCCAAGCTGTTGAGGTACTAATCCAATGTAATCTTGTTCTTCCTGGAAGGGATATGAATGTTTTTTCGTCCTTCCGTTGTAATATTCCTCAGGATAAGTATCCTTAGGATGGTATTCCGTCAGGATGTTGCTATGAAAAATAAAACTTGGCACTACTAAATTATCTGTATTTGTATAAATTGCTATTTTACTCCTTTTATTGCCTTATATTTATGAAAATTATACCCTTTGTTCGGCAGTAGACTTTCACATAGTCTTAATCATAGCCGACAATGTGATTGGAAATTCGTTATTACTCGTAGGGATTTAATGATTTTGTTCAAAATCTTTATTAGTAAAAAACACATTCCATCTTTATTAATTAATACGCCCATTAAATTCACAAAATACAAGAAACATGTGACTAGTGTAAAAATGCATTTATGAATGAATGACGATGTATCATAAATTAATTTTACATCTTATTATTTCTACCATTTTGGTAATCGATTACTTCAGCTGTTGGCTCTTGTTTATCTTTGATTTCGTCTTAGTGGATATCTTTGTACTCTTTTGGTCTTTCCTGAGGTCTTCTTTTCTTCCTTTTAGACGTGTCTTGTCATGAGACCCACAATCTTGTCGTAGAGCAGTTTCTTGGCATCGATAGCCCACAAGTAATCGAGATGGTTGAACTGAGAGAATGGAACGTCGAACTTTCCTTGCGCATTGGGGAGTTTATTGTACAGGCTCATCACATCCTATTTGCACAAAAAAGAAAAAAAATTGGGTTAGTTGCGGTACTAGCTGTCTTTTATCAATAAGCTGCAACAGTACGTATTTTATCAGTATATAATGTCAGATTTGCATATATATATAAAAATATCTATCTTTAATTAAATCTAATAATCTACGAGTTACTTTGTGGAATTACATAGTGGAAGGAAAAAAAGGAGCTACTTTTCTGCGGGACGTTAGACCTTATTTAAAGAATGAAACTTCATGGATTTTTCTAAGTGTACTTCTTTATGATAGGTCCAAGTTTATTAAGGAAAATTATTTCATTTTTATTTCTCTATTATATCTAAGCATAAGGGTATTATATATCATGGCCTTAATTAAAGTTTTTCACTATTCATAAATTCTGAATTGGTATCTTTAATCACCATTGAAAGGCGCAAGTTTTTTTTAAGAACTAATATCGATCCTGATCAATTTCTCTAATTAACGGAACTGGAAAACTGAGGTGAAAAAATCTTACAACGCTATAAATTAAACTTAAGTTCTGATTTCTGTGTTGTTGCGGCAACAGCTGAATTCATTAAAAAAGTATTATGCGAAGTGAGATCTATGTTGTATTCTCAGTTTCTTCATATTTTTTAATATTCCGTTTATTCTTTGTGTTTCCTCGCGCTTACACCAATATGTGTACAAAGTTAGTTTCCTTTCCTGCGCCTAAATTTAATTCTCGCAAAACTATGTGAGAATAAATTTAAACTTAAAGAAGTAGTTTCTCAAGTAAGTACATATATTGGTTAAATGATATATTATGCATGTTATTGAGATTTTATTTGCCAAGCATCGCTCATAAGAATATTATTCTTGATCTTCAGACATTCCTTCTGA